>OX359291.1:80504111-81976611 GCA_947179395.2 Pulicaria dysenterica
AAACGCGTTCTTTTATTATATAAATTTCGTTTCTTCCATGCTTGGTTTCTTATTTTTCATTAAACAAACAAAATAAATTTTTAAATTTAAAAAAAAAAAGCTAAAACCCCAACACAGAGAGAAAGAGAAAGAAGGGGTCTGCTTCTGGCGTTTGGTACATACACAGACGTCGATTAATTAAACAAAAAGCATCTAACCAACCCAATCATTTCTCCACCTTCCCAATTAACTAATTATATATATTTTTTAATTAATTTATGTTATCGTTTTTCCTAACTTTTTTCTTGCTTTCTTCTCTACCAACTCGATTTTTGGTTCCTGTTGTCGCATTCCATGAAACGGCGTGTGATAATGACACAAATAATCATACTAACATTTTAGTACCCGACTGCGACAACTACGTCTTGCCATGTTCTTAATCATTATTCACATTTTCTTAATTATGTAAAAACTGAAAATATTTTATTTACAAAATTTTATAATATCTATCATATATTGTGTTGCGGGAGTTGTATTTTCACTTAATTCAAAAGTGAAGATATTATAATTAAATTGCTTACTACTTTCTTATATATATTGAGTAACGTAAATTATTCATAAGTTTAAATTGATGTGGTCGTATGATTATGATTGGGGCATGCTAGCATGGTGATCTATACACGAATAATTCAGAATCACACTATAAACAGCGTATTTTTCTAAAAAAGAGCTCATAGATTTCTACAAGACTGAAATATCTACTTGTAGGCATATAAAAATTAACGACATGATTATTTGATCAAACATGTAACACCTTCGTTTTTGGTGTGGGAACAACAGTTGGTTATGGCTCTCCCTTAGACTCAAGTATGCACTCCCACATCCTAGCCGATATTATACCTTGATATGAAATCGTAAATCGTCAGACAACTAACACTAAAATCATCAACATGAAACTCTTAATATTATCGGACACAACAAGCGACCAGAAGCCATATCGTTCGTCGCTTGCTGCCAAACAACCTATTGCTATTAACAAGAGTCGTTCAATGCCCGGCCATTTTTTGTATCTCCATAGTTTAATATGCACATATAGAACAAATGTCATGTTTGTTCTAGCAAACAAATCAACTATGGGCATGTTCACTATAAATAATTTCACTTGTGTTTGAACACAATTAAACAACTTTATACTTGAAGACAACAGCTTGTTGGATTACAAACTACATTGAATATATTGACTTGATCAAATCAAATACTAAATAATGACAGTGGTAGTAAAAAGTTATTGGATTGTTTGTTATCCAAGAAAGAAAATCAATGTAGAACATGAATTCAAGAACAAATTACAAGAATGAATATATATTATATAAAAGAAAACATCAGCAAGCGTAAAAATCAAGAAGCTCGTGTAAAGAGTCAGGTTGAGGATCCGCGTTTTCAATCATCCACAATAAATGCTCAAACAACACAACCTCGCAGTCAATTGTCACATCAGAATCCCCATCACCCGACCGTTCCACAAGCTCCTGGAACAACGGGTGTTGGGCCACATCAGAGCTGATAAGGTAGCGCCGCCTTGACTTGCCTACATACACAGCATAAGAATGGCTCAAGTTGTTGTAATCTTCTTCATCACAAGTCGGTCCAGTGGCCTCTTCTTTGGACAGCCCGCCCGGCTTGCTAAAGGAATGCCATTTCTTTAGCACAGACTTGATCTTTGTTAGCTTTCCACCTTTAGCCATTGGTTCTCTGGGTGTAAAAACAGAGGTGTTTGGCTGTTAAGATGATGAGAGAAATAGAGGATGGAGTGGAGTTAGTTTGTAATATAAACAGGTTGGGTGGCAGGATGGGATATAAGGGATATATATTGGTGTTATTGTTGTTGGGAGAAACAGGAGGTGTTTGGGGGCCATTCTTGATTGTCTCATAAAATAATCCTATGATTTATATGTGATTGAGACCTTCCAAGAACATGACAATATAAAATGTATCAATCAATTTGACTTTTTTCTAAACTACAAATTTATGAAATATGGAAGTATTTGGTGTATTCTAAAAGGAGGTCTACCAACTCTTGTAGAGAATAACATGTATTAATTATGATAAATATAAACAGAGTTTGTTGGTAAAATTCAACTTGACTTTTACTTTCAACTAGTAATTAATCAAACACAGAAGCTTTTTTGGCAACTAATATATTGTTCAAAAATTGTTGAAAAATATAAACAATACAATCAACTTTTATTATTTTTTTTGTTGTATACAAATTGGGTGCACAATGGCATTTAAAAAATAAAAGATAGAAAAAGATTGCTCGTATATAATAGAAGGATTATGAGTTGATAGTATTAGTTACAAAGTTACAATGGTTTGTAAGGAACATAGATGGAAGAGAGAAAAGAAGTCATTAGTTAATGAAGATATGTAAGCCGAGAGAGAGAGAGACGTAAGTAGACAAGTAGCTACTGGCCGGCCTTGCATCTCAATTATGGATTCTTTTAAATTTGACAATCTTTTGTGATAAGATATGCATACAACATGATTAGTATTTAGAAGAGCAATTGTAATATATGATTTAAATATATTAGAGCAAATCATCATATATATTATTATTAGTCTTTATGTCCAAGAGCATTCATATTTCTATATAGTTACCATAAAACCTAGTCAATTGGGAGAAGAAGATTCATCAAGTTGGATATCAAATAGCAATCTCAATCTGGAGTGGAAATGTGGAATGTATGGCAAGAGTTGTGTTTATTAGAAGATAATTTAAAAAATAATAAATATTAAACATTAATAAAAAAAAAGTGTTATATATATAATGTGAAAGAAATGATATGGAAGCGTCGACGCAATGAGAGGGCAGAAATATGATTTCTAGGACAATTTTCATTTGACTGAATCGTTATCCCATTTTTTTGTACTTTAATATCTATTCAACTCTGTTGAATAGAGTGTGTTAATAAGCAAAAATGCCAAAACTGAAGATCAAAACAGTTGTAAGCTCGAATTCTAGATCGGAAAAAGAAACTATATAGTTTGACACTCTTTCAGTCCTTGACATCATTAACACCTTCTGTTGAAATCTGAAACCTGGCTTCGGCTTCAGCTAAGCACGGGGAACTGATAACTTTACAGATTCGTTCTTCTCCCCTTCCTTTCCTCAAAGCTAACCTGTCAAAAAATAAAAACAAACAAACATAAGTTATTACATTAATGCCAAACAAACAGATTATGGCTATTGTACCCTATAAACATACCTAGTTGTAGAAGCATGAGCCATGATATTACCACCAATCGGTTTGATTTGCGGCCCAGCAAACATGGCAGAACCATCTACTTGAGCCACCACTTGATTGGTGATCACCACGGCTACACCAAACTAATCAACAAAGGAAATAAGAAAGATACATCGATATTATCAGTCAAATTACCAGCTAAAGGTTTAGGTAGTGTTTGGATTTATGTTTCAAAGCTGATAATCACAATAATCGGTATGGTTAACAAATTCTGCTTCTAATTATTCAATATAGCAAATCACTTTCAATACACACTTCTATCTAAACACCTCCTTTGCATCCAGACAAAGTTTAAGCCTTTAGCATGAGCAAGAAATGCATGGATCAAAAAATTACCTCATCTGCTAACTTCTGAAGGCTCCTCAAAAACTTTGCAAGATGCATTTGGCGGGCTGATAGTTCCCCTCTACCAGAGAAATCAGTTCTATAGAGGGCTGTCGCGCTGTCCACTATCATAAGTGCAAACCTACAAATCATAACCAAATTTAGGTAATAATATTCTGTGCTAATATAATCACAAATCTATATGGTATGAAACTATGAAAGCCCTACTACATGGATAGTTTTAAACGCTAATCTAATTGGAATATTGGTGTGTATGTGTGCGCGCGTGTGAGATTGCATGTATGTGTATTTGAAACTATGAAAGCCCTCCTATATGGATAGCTTTAGAAGTCGTCTTCTTCCTAGAAATTCTAAAGCAAATGAGATCAAGTCAAATGAGATTACAACTAGAATTAATCAAGGGCCTAAAGAGGTGCTTCATAATTAAGTGAATAAATTAAGAAAACCTGGTTTCAACCATCATTGAAGCTGCTTCAAGTAGCAGTCTTGACTGATGATCGGTGTTGTAAGCTCTTGCATACGCTACATTCTCCAATACATCATTACCATTCAATCCAAACCTGCAACATGAATGCATGTTAAAAAAAAACACACAAATTTAAATATCGATTTGAAAAGAACACGACGATCTTGACGAAGCTGTCCACCACCTGTCTGCTATCTGTAAGAGTCTTTGGGGCCTAAATGTACCTTCAGCATCAATGTACATCGCCTTCCCTTCACCCCCACCTTGATCCAACGGAAGCTGAAATTTTAAAACTAAGAGTTAGCGTACTCTTAGTTTAATCTAAAACACCAGTCTATTCAAGATAATCAAAAGCTTTCTTACTTGACAAGTTACACACAGAGTGTGACAAAGCTGGGTCTTTCCTGACCGGAACTCGCCATATAATTCAGTAATAGATCCAGTCTCAATTCCCCCTATCAAAGGCATATAAGATAATGTTTATGTTTTAACGGGGTAGTGTGTCTCTGAGCAATTTATAACATCAAGTGGTATGTACCGTCTAATATCTTGTCAAGTTCTCTAGACCCTGAAGATATCTGAATTATTTCTTGTCTCTGTGCATGGAGTTGGCCTGCACTAGTGAAACCCAAAGGAACCAGTTTTGAAGCTGTTGAAATGCAAAAACTTAAGTTAGACATCAAAGATTGCAGTAACCTACGGATTGAAGGAAAATGAAAATGAAAAGTACACCACAATAGCAAAATCAACATCTTGACATGCCTGCTTCGACAATTTTATCAACTTTAGCTTCACTAATTCCTTTGATTTGCAGAAGCTCTTTTCTAGGAGAGTATGCTACAGATTCAACTGTACATAAACCAGCGTCTTTCAGCTTCTTTATGTCAAGAGCAGCGATTCCAGAAGCCTTTAGGGTTCAATCAAAGTTTATAGTTAGCCTCTGAAACACCATCAATGTTGGTAATTAACCATAATTATTAAAACACAAAAATGTAGTTGTGGGTTTTGATCTTTATCGGGTATCAAGAAACGCGACTTCATCAAATTAGCTAAATCTTGAAAAATTCATCAAGAAGCACAAGATATAGTCGAAGCCCTAAGTATCAGAAGAGACCTATATCAAAGAACTAGAAAACGATAAAATCCCTAATTTCAAATAGAAAAAGAAAACCGTTTTACTACAAGATGAAACAGAGATCAAAATAAATTAGAATGCCATTTCGCAATTTCGACAAGAAACCCTTATTTTGCGCCTAGTGTTTTAGGGAGAAAAACAAGAAAATAAGAATATAAACACCAATTAATCGAATAAAGAAAAAACCCATAACAAGAATACTAGATTTGGCAAGAACAAGCCGAGAAACTATAGAAACGATTAAACAGAAAAATGGCATGCCTGAAGTTGTTCGACTGGAAAAGGGCCATGCTGCATATCTTCTAATTGTTCATCCTGTTGCTGTTGTAGTTCTTCTTGGTGAACCATCTTCTGGTTTCTCTGCCTCTGCTCCATGGCTGAGATCAAGTTGAGATCCGAAGAGCGATCGGGTCAACCGATGAAAGACACGGTACCGAAGCTAAAGAGCAAACGAGAGTAGCGTTTGAAAGGATGAGCAGGCGCCAAACTAAAGCGTACGCAGAAAGGAATACAATTCGACCGGGGTGTTCTCGGAATTCAAAATTTTTATATTACAAAAGTGTTGCCAAATTTTATAATAAAGTTAACAGGAAATTTTTAGTGTTATAAAGTTTATAAATTTATGTTTATCATATTCTTGCAAATTTTTATCATGCAGTTAAAATGAAACAACAAAACGAAACTAAAGATTATTACGGTGTTCATCATTCCCCTATGTTCATTTTGTTTACGATGAGATAATATGAAATCACGCACACGCATATATAGAATTGTAATCAAACACTAACAACTCTAGATTAAAAAAACACACACACATCCAAAATTAGATTCAACGCCTAACCACAACATGAAATCAAACCTAGCGAATTATGAGAACCACATTAGTATAACAACCATAATACGAAATCAAAATAACGGGTATAAAAAGAAGAAGAAGAAAACTGAGGTAGACGCTTTGATGGGTTAACTTTGTGACCGCTTATTTTAGTCAATGGTGGTGGTGTTTTGATGAGGTTGTGGATGGTGGGATTTTCCGATTTAAGATGGATTTTGTTAATGGATGTAGTGGATTATGGAGCCTAAGTGGTTCCAAATCGACATAGGATTGATGGTTGACAATGAAAATAGTGGTTATATTGGTGGTTAGTCAACGATGATTTGCTTTTATACCATTTAAACATCCAAAAAAGTTGATATAATTTAGTGTAAATGTCGAAGTCATCGTCGTTCAACAATATAAACGTAGAGTATAATGCTTAAATCATATCAACATCTGTAAGCACTCTATTCAACATTGCAACTATGAACTAGTTTCGAGCTATGGATTAATTACTCATGTAACCATAATTAGCTAGATTAATTACAATTACCAAACCTATCGGGGTAAATTAAGTTTAATTAAACAAAAACAGCGCTATGATTTTCGTACTGCAAATATGATCGTATCCTATTCCTACTCGTGTTGTGCCAATCTTCGTTCATTACAGTATTGCCGGAGTTCCGTTAGCTGTAAAACCCTAGCCGGACTGGAACGCCGGCACCTTTCAACCACCTTTCCCCTTGTATAAACTGGCTCACCGTGAACTTGATCGCCTCTTCCTTCTTAAAATCCGTCTGATAACCTCTCCATTTTACTCTATCTTTCACACGAGATCCCCCACCAATGTTGCTATACTCTGCGTAATAAAGCGTTTCAAGTGCAAATTCTCCCTCCCATGGCATCCAACCCTCGGAATTAATCACGTCATCAATCTCTGATTCCATCACAATCGTTCTCGAATACGCTTTCCATGGCCGCCCAAGGTAACTCTTGATCTTCGCTTTTTCAGGATCCAGCGATGAATCCGCTGCGATTTTGCATTTCTGTAACACGATTCCGGTGGTTTCGTGTTTATCAATTCTTCCCTGAGCAGTCACTGTGTTCTGTTGATTCTCCATGGGCTTTCTAATCATAATATCACACGTTTGAAATACTGCAGCAGCGTCCCCAAATATGAAATCAATTGTACCCAATATATAACATCCGCGATAAAATTGTCTGTGAGTTTGTGCGTATAACGTGTCTTGATATCCCTCCATACGACAATTTAGGAATATTGAACGATCTGATTGCACTCTCAAAGCTACTGCTTGATGCTTTTCGGGTCCTGCTGTGTTTCTAAAGCCAATTGATTGAGCCATAAATCCTTCACCTATAGCCGCTGCATACATATTTGTTACCTCTTAGATCATAGCAATTAGCGGATTACAAGCTTAATTCACTATTGGGAAAACTGGATTTACCGAATGTTGCTGTTAGAAAAGTAGGAACTCCATCTACAAAGTTTTTGTTCCCTGTGATGATTGTCTTTTGTGATCCATCGCCATACATTGTGATGTTCACCATTTTCTTAGTAACTATCACATTTTCTTCATATACTCCAGCTTTAATGTAAATGACATATCTGCCTTGATAATTTTCAGGCAGCACTTCCAGTGCTTTAGAAATGGTGGTGAAATCTCCTGAACCATCTTTAGCAACAGTCACATTTGGAGTCTGACTTGGAGCATCGGCCTTTAGCAGCCTACGGGTGTCGTGGGTCATCCAGGTTGGATGGTCGGGACTAAGGAGACGGCGGGAGGCGGCAGCAGGTGGTGGTGCGCCTTTTTGAAGTGAAGAGACTATGGCTAAAGAGTTGCTGGTGAGTTCTTTGGTGGTTTTCAGAGCCTGTTCAATGCCAGTTCTAGTTGCATCCTCTGTAATGGCATCAATACATGTTTGCTGATAAGCCATTACTGCACTTAACCAGTTGCTTAAATCAGGAGCTACATTGCTTATCATTGTTGCGTTTCTTGAATGATTAAAGTCGTTTTGTGCATCCTCAAGAACTTGCTTGCAAACATCAAATGTAGCTTTTTGGTTATCAGGTGCGGTTTCAACTTTCATGAATGTTGAGGTTTGGGTAATGGCATAGTCGAGCTCGTCAGAGGCTGCGGATATAGCTGCCTTCATGAGATCATTGGGTTCGGGTAATCCTGAAGATTTGGAACTACTCAATGATTTCTCAAGCCGGCTCTCACATGTTTCTTTGTAATCTGTTGATTGGCATATCGTTTTAACGGCTTTTTGAGTTTGCAAAACATTTTGGTCTTTGTTTCCCTTGTCATTGGGGACACCAGATGATTTATCCTTGTTCTTATCATCGTTGCCATTGTTGATTGGTTCCACGTTATCCACGCCATCATCTGTGTCATCTGGTTGAGAGTTGAGGTATATCAAAAACGCTGCAACAGCTCCCGAAAGAAGTAAAATTGTTACAACGACCCCTATGATGATTCTGTGTTTCAACTTTTGTTTTCTTTCAAGCCTTCGACGTTCTGAAATTTGGTCAAAATCTTGAAACGCCATGATTTACCTTGCGATTTTGAAGGCGGCGTGCCTTCGTTTGATCTCTGCCTTGGGTTATATCCAAGGCAGAGGCCATACAATGTTCAAAACTTTGAAAAAACGTAAAATTTGGAACACTTGTTTATGATTCTTCCCTTTTTAGTTTGTTAAAATTTGGTTTTTGGGGTTTTTGGTTGTTTGTTTGATCATATGAAAATCTAGTAACGAATTTTGAGGGAGTTGTGGGAAGGAGGATTTTGAGGACCGTTTTTTTCTCACCCAATGCTTATATGATTTGATCAAAAACCATTTTGGTGGTGACACTCTTAAGTAAATGGGATTGTAAGAATTAAGGATGTCAAAAAACCAATACTTAAAAACTTGATAAATCATAAAAGCGTACGGATTTTCAAGTTGGGTTCGATTTAATCACAAGTTAACCCTACCGAATAGTATTATAAGAATATCCAAGGTTGTCAAGATCAGGATTCGATTGATGATCAATTTCATCTGGGGACGGACCTAGGATTTTTGGGGACTGGTGGCACCGTATAATGGCAAAAAATAAAAATAAATTAAGTAAACGGGTGTTGTTTGGGGGTTTTTTCGGGTTTCCGGTTAATCAGGTCGGGTTAATGACGTCTCAGTTGTTTTCCCGCTATTTTAAGGCTAAAATCTACAACAAAACACAACTTATATGAAGCTCTATTAATTAAATTGTTATGTTTAAAGCAGACTAGAGCATTTTAAAAGTATAAATCGAATATTGAACTATAATTTATCATTTTGTGTAAAAAATTCATTTTTCATTAAGTTTTGGTGACATGAAAAAATCATTGGTCGCACCCAAAAATTTAACTTATAGCACCGGCTCAAAAAAGTCGAATTTTCCACTACGCCTGCAAAATTGACTGGTGGCATGTTGTAACACCGTACTTATAAATTAACTTTAATACGCGCACGGAAGCTAATTACATATACTTACATTAAGAACTAAAGATATATACAATATTTGTCATATTTTAAGTTTACAAAACTCCACTACGGTGTTAATTACAAAACAGGCTCTATTCAAAAACTTGGACATCAGAGTAGTGGTCCGTCCATATTCCCAGTCATATATCTTCAGAAACTCACTACGGATCACCTGCAAAACAAACTAGTGGGGAATTAGCACAAAGCTAAGTGAGGGAATAAATATCTAGGCACATACAAGACAAACAGCCCAAACAACACAAAGCTCATCAACCAAGGAGAACCGGCGGTGTTGCAACCACCTACAACCAAGGTCGGCCAAAACCAAGGTTTACCGATAGCCCTGCTAATCCTGGACAACAGTACAGGCACCCTTGAGTGCAACAAATGTCTCTCAAGATCAAATACTGTTAATTCCTAAGCACAGGCCCAGCCGCCCAGCTAAAGCTGATCTCCCACCAAACATGTATACAGTTTATCAAGAGCATAGTTACAATCAGGATATCATATCCTGCATATCCGAAGATATAGATCTACTCACCAAAGTCTTCAAAGCTCAGGTTACTCAGCAATCTATTCTACTGAGCCTTGTCACCTCCCGAGAATACAATTATCAGTCAGTATTTGCTTAACAGTCTACAACAAGCACAATACAACATATGTACAAATAATCAACATGTACATATACTTACATATCACATGTACCAATAATCTACTAGTACATAAATAACAAGTATATTTAAGTGAATATACCATTCCTTTCACACTTACCATATCACCAAGTATATTGTGAAATCTTCTAACTCCTTAGTTTAGGCATTACATAATCTTTCATCCATATGTCAAGGCCATAATCGATTTAATCATCAATATGATCAAGGAGTCCCTTAGTTCAATCTTCATTCGGTATTCATCATCAAAACCCCCAATTCCGAGTGTGAGCACAGGTATAATTCCGAACAAGTCCAAATCCGATTAGAATGTTAAGGAAAATAGTTCAACGTTCAAATTCCCGAATGCATCATGCGGAATTATCATAATCCCGGATCCAAGTCAATATCCCGGATAAGCAAAGACTATATATATATATATATATATATACACGGTTGTAGTCTATTCCCGTATCAAATCATCAATTCCAAATAAGCAAAGGAATTTCCATGCGGTATTATATAAATCCCGGATGTCATGCAGTTTGTTCAATTCCCGAATCCAATTCCCGAATCTAAGTTCCCGGATAAAATTCCATTTCAAGCTAAGGCATGAATATAAAGTATAACATTCGGTAACATGTCAATTCCCGCATCAAACATTCGGTAATATGTCAATTCCCGCATCAAACATTCGGTTTGTCTAAATCCCGAATAATCATGGCAATTCCCGGATGATTCAAAAACCTAAATCCCGGATATTTCATGTTCTTGTTCTTTTTGATCTTTTTCTTCAATTCTGGTCTAATTTACATACATGCATATGAATATAACTTTCCAGAATTCATTATAAACACATAATAAACATAGTTTATCATCAGATTCTAACATGCATACATCCTAATTCATATCATTCATGAATCATGCGGTTTCATATATAATTCCATAAACCCGAATATAACAACAAATTATCATGCTAACCTTTTGATTCAATTTCTCGAACTATCAGGTAAGTAACAAGAAATGTAGATAAAGTAGATGATTATCCTCTTTTTTCTTCTTCTTCTAGCCGAGAACACACCAACACACACACTCACCTTCTCTATTTTGATCTTAATGCATGCAATGTGAAGGTGGATGGTGAGTTGTGTAGGTGACTAAGTGTCACCCTTGACACCAAATAATCCATTATCTATAAATTTTAATTTAAATAATCATCTTCTAATTTAATTAAAATTACATATTTAAATCAATACAAATTAAAATCAAATAATATTAACAATTATATCACAATAATCAAATTATATCTCAAGGTTAATAAATTAATTACCTTAATAATATTAGGCCGGTAATGAGGGTGTTACACATGTGTCACCGCCGGTTCCTTAATATGTCCGCACATGTTTTCATCTACATTAGATTAGGATTGTATAATCGGATCAAGATGGTAAGATACAACTTTGAGTATCAATGTCGCATTCACATACTCCGTTTTTGACACATTATACATCGTTTCGAAGCTCTTATAACGGAGAATACAAACCCACTAAGGATTTAGCATAAACAATACATATGTATGTATGTATTTAAACGTGTCCAAAGTTGGTAAAAATAAATGATTTTTACTAAATTTTCTAACAGCAAAAACAATTTTTGTGTATAACGACGACAGAGATGGAGATGGCGATGGCTACGGTGGAGGATGGCAACGGTGACAGTGACGACGGAGGATAAAGGATGGAACACATGTTGGAAGGAACGGTAAAGGATGGTAGGAAGAAATGATATTATGCCTCTGTTGGTCTGTTTTAAATTCAAGGAAGGATTTATGAATTTAATTGCACAAATACTAGAAATGAAATACGAAAATATATTGATGCACATCTGCTACACAGTGATTCAAAACGCAAAAGATAATTGATGCACAACACTGGAGATTTGATCATCCTATTTTCTTTAATTTAAAAAGCAAAAGTGATATCGATTCACAGATTAATATTGTATATATAATCACTAATCAGTAATCACCACCGTGGTTTTGATCAAGGAACTGTATCATTTTCCCTGATTCCAATTCGTTTTGATGCGTGTTTCATGTCTGCAAGTTTTTCTAGAGAAGAATTCCATGTGATTATATCTTTAGAATATAGCAATATAACTTGCATACAACAAGAAATTTTGCTGAAGGAGAAAGACAAATAAAAACATAAGAATATGCATAAAATAGCAGAACAAATCTCTTAGAGAGAGAGATAGAAACCTGGTCGATTAAAGAGAGTGAAGTCAGTGAGGGTGTGCAATGGCAACGGTGGCCGGGGTGCTATTAAACATGTTTTTCCCGCTTTAGATTCCTATTCAAAATCATACAGGATCGACTTTGTTTCACATAACCTGCTCAAATTTCATTTTCAGTTTAGTTAGTCTGCCATGACCCTATCACCTAGAAGCCGCCAGTATACATTTCCAATAAGGAATTCAGATTAATTTTGAATGCAAGTGAATTTCTACAAACCAATGACATGTCGGAGTACATACATTCACTGCTACATGATCAAAACTTGGACACTTTTCAACAACAAAATACACACATGACCTAAACAAGAGTTTTCCGAGGCAAACAGGTGAATAAATGATGTGCAATAGCTGATGAAGCTCACGCTGAGGCTAATAACCAAAACATCACATGAGAAGATATGGCAATAAAAAACCACGTAATGAAAGCCATAGCTATTGAGATCTCAAATCTGCTGCATGGTAGATGCATTTTCGTGTTAGTGCAGAAATGCAAGTCTCTTGCATATAGTACCACTATCCCAGCTGAAGAACAAGCAGCAGCAAGTGACAAAGTAGCCGTCACCTGCATTTTTATATAAAATCAGCATGTTCCATAGTTTGTTACTGCTCTTTTATAATCTAATGTCAAGCAAATATCATTGGTTGAGGTAGTGTGATTCATGTAGGCATCTGATACAAAGCTGACAAATGGATCAACAGATAATACACGCAGCACCATTAACAAAATTTAAGATCCAACCAAGTTTTTAGACGTTACATCCAATTTCAAAGTTTAACATATATTGGGGTAGTTTTTTATTCCTGGTTTGTTTTGAGAAATTTTATGTTGCTTAAGAGTATATTACGAGTTTAGTTTCAGTTGTCAATTTGAAGCACGTATTCAGACAGTGACAGTGACAATCATCCCATGCTCCATGTACATAGTAGCAGTTCTACTTGCAGCAGACCTGAACAATGTTTGATCATTGAGAACAGACCTGCCGTTCCAAACAGATATAAAGCAGTAACTTACCTTTGTCATGCTACCTTGGATGCAGCGATGAAATCTCAAGATATCATAGAAGTAACTACATGTACATGCTGCATGAGTGCATTGTAAGCATTTCATTTTGTCTTGGTTAAAAAATAGTGTGGCACAACTGATGTAGGATGATTTTCCCCTTATTTAGTCCTGCTTAGTAAAATATATGTGAAACATATCTTGATAAGGACGATATTGGTGAGAGTTTTAGGTTATTTTAAAATTAAAAATTTTAGGTCGATGTTCCTCATGAACTACATTTGAATGGCTTGAAACCCATTATCAGCTACCCTACCTATGCAAGACACTTTTTCTAATACGTTCCACATTCATCCGTCAAAAGTAGATCGATGCGGTTTCACACACTGATGTCGACTGCGGTGTCTTAAGAAGCATCGTTTTGAATATGGATATCGTATTTTTTTCTGATGCAATACCGTCTCTCGGTCCTCAAAATGTCAATATGTTGCCTTGCATTCTAATGTTGAAGCTGAGTATACGTTTATCGCCAATGTTGCTTTTAACTAAACTTGGTTGCGTGATCTGCTTTTAAAGCATGCTCTGGATTTTATCAATAGTTTTTATTTTTTTACTTGTGAAATAGTTTTAAAAGTGGTGGGAAACCGCCCATTTACTCTCCGTGGACTTGCATATGAAGTTCATGTGCTTAGACTTACTACTACGAACTTCCATGGAATCATGGACTTGTTAATGAAATGTGCATGACCATAATATGGATTCCAAAGTAACCAATAACTCTTTCAAGGACACCCATTACGCGTGCTCGTAGAGATATATTGTTCGCTCTCTTGTGCCATAATTGTTTTTTCGTAATAATGTGACTGCAGTTTATTTAGCTTCTAACTCGTCACAAAACCAACCCAAACATGTAGAAATTGACTTCTGCTTTGTTTAAGAAGTGTGATGCATATAAATATAGTGTGTTTTGCATGTTCAAGCAGCGCACCACTATTGTAGTTGTTCTTTGAAATTTGAATATAGGCCGAGTATGGGAAACGACTTTAAGGTTTATATTTTATTTATTCCTACTGTCTTATAGGTTCATAGCATATATTGTATAGTCAAGCCACAGGGTTTTTGTGGTAAATCTCTATATATTTTATGCATAACACACAATACCCCTCGGTAGCGTTTTCATTATTCTATAATAACAATGTGATCACACATAATCCTTATATTTGTATAAATACTTTAAGATAGTAACTCAAACAGTACTCAGAACTAGCTCTGTGAATGCTACTGCAAAGCATAGTAGGATACCAACCAATAATGGCTAACAAAAAAATGTCCATGCAACTTAAAACTTGAAGAAAGTGCAAGTGCAAACATATATAGAAATATTTTTCCCTAGCTCAACACAATGTCAAGGGGAATTAAAACTTGTTGGTAAAATCATGTGAAATGACATATTGGCATGCATAGAGGTCTCATTCTCCACTCACCAAACGGAGCTACATTCGATTTGTATAATCTCTCTTTTTTGAAGTATAATTGTTTTTGAATTTTATATATATATATATATATATATATATGTGTGTGTGTGTGTGTGTGTGTGTGTTTTAGAACATTTTATAGATTTGCATTTAACTCTCAAGTAAAGACTGTTGTAGATTCTAGCCTTTGGTTAAAAAAAAGAAGAAAAAAAGGATCGTCCATATGTGATATGAACCTCTTTGTTGGGAATGAAAAGGTATTTTACCTTATCTATTAGCAAGACGTATTTAAAAATTGGTACCATAATGGGTATTGACGAGAGAAGCAAAAGTTTATAGAATATAGGCACTACTTATACCGGTCTTATATATATAAAGCAATAACATAAGATTGATGATAAAGAATTCAGACTAAAGATGTTTGAATGAATAAGTATTATACCCAATCTCCGACCACGAACAAGCTCACTAAAACGGCATTTTGTAGGTCTTTCTTGATTCTAATAGCGTAAGCATCAAGACATGCTAGCCCAAAGCTCCACAACGCTTGAAGCCCCATTGATGCAATTAGATAGCTACACCAGAATATGACATATGTTGGTTGGATAAAAAGATCATGATTACCAGGTCACTTAATACAATCACAATAACACATAATCTAAGTACAAAGTAGAGATAACAAAAAAGAAACATAAGATACGCGTATTTATTACTCGCCTCCTCTCGAAATTATATCCACATTGGCACATTGTAAAGTCTAGTTGTTCCAATAACAGTGATCAGATAATACAAAAATGACCATAAACTCAAGTCCCCTCTTGCATCAATACATGTCCTTAACTATCCTAAATTTTGAAAAACCTTTGACTAGAACTAGCAGACAAGATTTGATGTAGTTTATGGTGCTATTAAGATGTTGCCTTGAATTCCCTGCCAGCCAGCCCCAATCCCAAAACAATAGAAGTTAGAAAGAAAGGATGTTTCTTCCGTGATTCATCAACCAACACAATATTAGCTTTACCCTATAACATTGTACATGAAACCTTATCTATCTGTCCACATAAAATTCAGTTAGTGAATTATAAAAGTACGTGTTGTGGAACTTCAATATCATAACTTCATGCTGTTTGAAAATTACACATTGGTTAAAGCTTTCTTACTAAACATGTTCTTCAGCAACTTCCAACTTTCTTTGACATGTAACTCTAACCTTGGAAAGATTTGAAGCTCTAAAGAGTAAAGAGGGAGTTTATTTCCAGTATAATTCATCAACTTAAAGTAGGCTTAATCAAAGATCAGATAATTTATACAGGAACAAAACTGAAAACCATTCCACGTACATAATTTTTGCATAAAGATCATTTAAAATGTAAGATTCTTTTCCATTTAATATCAAGTCAACAAAGTTCTTCGCTGGTCTAGACTTATTAGCCTTCCTCGCAACAAACTAGAGAATTCAGTTCCAATTTCGCACTTAAATCTACAGAATTTGCAGTGTTTATGGTACCCGGTGAGAATGCATCCGATTCAGCATCTCATACGATATAATGTGTTGAGTTGATACATAAACATCTTACCAGAATGCAGTGTAGTTCGAAAACCCAGAAGCCGAGACCATCCACCCAATCGAAGCTGCAGCACATAAACATTGGCCGATTCGCAACATCAACCCACTCACACTTCCAGGGCTTCCAAACATATCTTTCATGTCTTCTTCGATCTCTCTGGGGCCCTCCCTTTCACCGAATCAAAAGGGCCCTAAACTTCAGCCCTAGATTTCAAAATCGCTCACCATATATGGGGATCTGAGCATGCAAAACACAATAATACCGAATTGTTAGGGGATAAATGATTTCAAGATGGGGATTTTGGGTTCATTCACAGTTGATTGAGAAATGCGTGGATTAGGAGCGACAAAATTTGGAAGGTGTGGAAGGTGATGAACAGTTTGGTGACACTGGGATTTGGGGGATGGAGAAGGTCATTGAGTACGCCAGTCCACGTGGATTTTATTTAGCATTTTTATAATCTATTCATCCCTTTCACTGTTTTCTCGTAATTACCCCTTTGGATGTAATTGTTTGGTTCGAATATTCAGGTGACCCACGTCATTCAGACAAAATATTATGCAGCTAATTACAAATTTGGTCCTTTTAGATAGGGTCATTTTGCATGTTTGGTCCTTTAAACAAAATTCTTGTATATTTTTAGTCCTTTAAATAAGAATTTGTTACATAAATGATCCTTTAGGCTAACAACGTTAGTTTTAACTATTAGTCAAAAGGCAATTTGGTCTTTTTACACGTAAAGGACCAATTTTGTAATTAAATCTTGATTTTATAATTTCTTTTACCATTTTTAATTATTAATTAATTGTTTAATAATTGTTAATTTCTTGATTTTAGCATTAACTACAAATTAATGTTCTCTCTCTTCACAAACACAACACACACTCTCTCTTCACAAACACAACAGACACACCCACATTCCCTGTCCATCTATCCCTCACCATCTCTCTCACAAGAGTCACCTCCACCACCATCCGCCGCCACCTCCATCCACCGCCCAGACCCCTAAAACACATGCAAAAAACAGATCTGCCATCCACCGCCGCTGCCATCCACTGACATGCCGCTGCCATCCACCGCCATGTCGCTGCCATCATCCGCCGCTGCTATCCGCCGCCTATTCACAAACACACACATGAAAAAATCAGATCTGCGAGAGGTGGGTTTTCTTCTTTGAAAACCCTAAGTTTCTTCTTCTTCTCTTTAGATTCTGATCGAAGGAGTATTTTAGGGTTTTTATCGATAGTTTTAAGAGTTTTGTTTATCATCTATTTTTAGAGCTACGTTTTCGTTTTGAGATCTGTTTGCGGTGGTCGAATGCTTTTAGGGTTTTCGTTTCAGATCTACTTTTTAGTTTTCGTTTTAACTTCAGATTTGTTGTTGGTGGTTAAATGTATTTAGAGTTTTCGTTTCAGATCTCTTTGTGGTCGTTAAAAGCAAAGGAGGTGGTGGCAACGGTGGTATTGAAGATGAGGGAGGTGGTTGTTGTGGTGTTGAAGATGGAAGGCGGTGATGATGGTCGCGGCTGCGGTTGAATGTGCTAGCGGTGGTGGCGGTGTTCTTGGTGGTGGTGGCTGTGAAAGACTTTGAGAGAGAGAGATAGTAAGGTGGGCGGTGGTTGAGTAAGAAGAAAGGGAGAGATGGAGAGAGACTGTGTTTGTAGTGAGAGAGAATACATTAATGAGGTAATTAATGAGGTAATTAACTTTAAAATTAATTAATGATGATAAAACCAATAAATTAATATAATTAAAAAATGATAAAAAAATATTAATTTAATTATTTTAATTACAAAATTGGTCTTTTACATGCAAAAAGACCAAATTACCCTTTGACTAACGGTCAAAACTAACGTTGTTAGCCTAAATGACCATTTATGTAACAAATTCTCATTTAAAATACAAAAAATGCAAGAATTTTGCTTAAACGACCAAACGTGCAAAAGGGCTCTATCTAAAAGGACCAAAATTGTAATTAACTCGATATTATATTATAAGAGCATGGGGAGTACATGCTCCATGCTTTTCATGCTTCACCTCCACATCAGCGCCACATCAGTTCCACATCAGCAAACCCCATCCATGCTTCAGGCATGCTTCAATGTCAGTACTACCCACGCTTCGCACGCTTCAAACTTTTTTTATTTTTAAAATAATTATATTTTTTTAATTATTATTTATTAATATTATTATACGAAATTAAAAATTAAATTATATAATAAAAATAAAATAAGATAAATAACTTTTTTTCATTAAATAAAAAAAGTACATAAATAAAATTACAACATAAATAAAAAAACAAGATTACATGAGACTAATAAATATAAAAAAGAGACGTAATTTATTCATCGTTCTCGTCGTCGGATACTAGAGTGCTGATATGCTCAACTAAATCGGAACGTAGATTATTATGCGTTTCACGACAATGTATTTCACGAAGAGTCGTGTTTGCAATTTCGGCCATATCTGGATAGTGATCCGGGGACGGTGGTACATCAGATTCATCAAATGTACAAATAGCGTGATTCTCGTCTTGTAATATCATGTTGTGTAATATCACACACGCGTACATGATATTGCGTATCTTTCTCGTTGACCACGGTCGTGCCGGATTTTGCAATATTTGCCAACGCGCTTTTAGAACACCGAATGCTCTTTCAACGTCCTTCCTTGCCGACTCTTGAGCTTTTTTGAATTTTATACGCTTTTCGTCTTGTGGATATTGAAATGATTTGACAAATGGCGCCCATTCTGGGTATATTCCATCCGCAAGCTAATTGACGTATTGCGGATGTAACCCCGTTCACTACGAATGGAGTAAAACCCTTCCGCGCACGTGCATCCCATTTTTGTATAAAATAATCGTTGGCAATTTGCAAATCATCCACAATACGTAAAAATAAATCTTTAGACATACGAAAACGTCTCCTAAACGAACCTGCATCGTAAACAGAATCCTCGTTAAAGTAGTCATTCATGAGCCGGGTATGTGCCTCCTCACGTCGCCTAAAAACAACTTTTCTTGTTTTTCTTGCACCACTCGACGTTTCCTCTTCATCTATCTGATTTTTTATATGTAGAGCCGCTCGCGCAAACGTTTCATATATCATCTTGTATCGCATGTTTGGTTCCTCGTCGTTAGCAGATGAAGAAGATGAAGTTGAAGAAATAGAGCTTGAAGACATATTTTGTGTGTTTAGTAAAAAAAGAGAGGTTTTATAAAGAGAAAAGATGAAATGGAATGAAGTTTGATTGTTTTGAAGTAAAATGGTATATATATATATATATATATATATATATATATATATATATATATATATATATATATATATATATATATAATTTAAGTAAAAAATTTTTTTTTTTTTAATATTAACGGTCATATGACCGTTTGATACCCTCGAAAAAGGTGCAAGGCCTTCGGCGATCAAATACCGAGAACCCATGCTTGGGCTCGGTACCGCCCATGGCGGGGTGGTGTTTGCTGCGGTGCTTCGCCGCCATGTCAGCATGCCGCTGCCATGCTTGGACCACTCCCCATGCTCTAATATATTTAATAGTATTATTCATTTTACTTAATTTCTAAATATTTCATTAATAAAAAGTATTAATATACCTATCATATAACCAATATATATATATATATATATAAATATATATATATATATATATAGGGGAGGGTTCATGCGAGAACCGTTGTTAGTGCGAGAACAGCGAGAACCAATCTCGGCCGTTCCTCGGATATGGGAAGTTATATAGATGGAGAGCGTGGAGGGATAGGTGTGACAGGGTGTATGTGAGGAATTCATGGGTGAGCAATGACATTAAAAGAGGGGAAATTGGACGGCTCAGATTGGTTCTCGCGGTTCTCGCACTAACAACGGTTCTCGCATGAACTTCTTCCTATATATATATATATATATATATATATATATATATATATATATATATATATAGAGAGAGAGAGAGAGAGAGAGAGAGAGAAAAGTTCATGCGAGAACCGTTGTTAGCGTGAGAACCGTGAGAATCAATCTAAGTCGTCCAATTCCCCTTCCTTCAATGTCATTGCTCACCCATGAATTCCTCACATGCACTCTGCCACACCCTATCCCTCCACGCTCTTCATCTATGATACATCCCATATCCAAGGAACGGCTTAGATTGGTTCTCGCGGTTCTCGCACTAACAACGATTCTTTTTTATTTTACGCACTTACAAATAAATATATATTTCATAAGTAAAGCCTTCACCATCTACAAAAAATAAGAAAAAGGTTATTTTGCTTTTCTTATAGTTTGAAAGTTGGTGAATTGACTTGATGAAAAAAAAGAATAAAATATGAAACGGCGTGTTATCGGATAGAAACCGTTCGCTAAACTTCATATCCTTATATTTAATAAAACGAAATATTGTCGGGTTGAAACTATTAGTCACCGCGATATTATGTATGTACCATGTTGATGTACTTAAAAAGATCTTTTTTTATTTTTTTAAATTTCTTGTAATGTTATAAACACAAAAACTACCAAAATGCTAAACGATTACAAAACAATATAAAACAAAAGGAAAAGAATAAAAAATAAACAGGAACAAAGAGAGATCTCCACCAAGTCCCCCAACAAAGGATCTAAGCAATTTGTCCAAGATAGTTGGACATTCTTACCACGCATATATAATACTTTAATCGAGTAGAAATATAAAATGAATAAGCTTGAGTTAGAATAAATAGAAATGCCTTCAAAGTTTATGTTCCGAATAAGAGCTTTTCATTTCTCAATGACCAAATACACAGCAAAACGAGTATTTAAAGGACACCTAAAAATAGTCTCCTTTTCTCTTTCTTACCTCATGATTGCAACCTCTAGTTGAATAAAGCTTCAATGTCTTCCACCTCCTCATGTTTAATTTTCCCCCAAGAGCAGACTCCAAAAAACACAGGCTTAAATGTTTAATTACCGAACATATATGGGAAAGATGCTCTTCTAATTCTAAGTACTTGGCACATAATGAACACATCGGCAAAGGAATTTTTAGCTTAATTAAATTTGGTCGGAATACGACAAAGATGAACCTTTGAGTCACAGACATTTACCTTTGGCAGACCAAAAATTGCACCACTTGAAGGTTGATTTTTTTTTTTTGCTAAACAATAAATAGTCATCCAAACATTTCCCCGTCAAAGAAATAGAATATAAACCTGAGCTTTCCAAATACCACAACCAATAATCCATGTAAGGTTCATTTTAAATAAACCCATTGATGCTAAATGTATATATAACCTAAAAATACAAAAACAAAATTGTTTATAGAGTGTCAAACTTGAATGTTATCATGATTCATAAATCCATGACACTTCTATTTCCATTCACGCAAATTATACTTTATCCTCTTTCTTCATGCTTCTTATTAACGTAATGATAACATATTGCAGTTAACTAGTTATCTTTTCAGGTATTCTGATATCGTGAAGACGATAAACTAGTGAATGTGCTTGCAATGTGCAACCATACTCAGGTTTTAGTTATGCCGGTTTGTCATTTGTGTATTACGTGGATATGTTTTTTTAAAACTCGAATGACTTGTTAGTTGATGTTTTCAAATATTCAAAGTTGGTTACTTTTATTATGTGATTTAAAAGTTTTCTTTCAAAGTTAGTTCTTATCATTACTTGCTATAGTAATGGATTAATTAGTATGCTTAATAAACGAAATCTAATTATAGTTGTTTTTATTGTTTTACATGAATGACTGGGACGGATAAGGGAAAGCCCTGGTTGGTTGATAAGAAGATAGCTCAGACACCATGTTCTCGAGTTTTATTAATTAAAAAAAGGAAATGATTTGGAAGTAAACAAGAAAAAATTTTGTTTTTGAGTTTCATTTAATAATGAAAAAAAAAATGAAATAGAGGGATTTGGAGGAGGAGTTTAGATATATTTTGTGTCAAAACTTTACCTCTAAAAAATAAGAGGATTTGAAAGGGAAAATTTATATTCCCTTCCCTTTTTTATCTTCTTAAACTCGATAACATGATGACAGTCATTTGTGACATATTTAAATTGAAAGTTTAATATATTTAAGTGATTACAAAACAATAAGTGGAATCTTTTGGATTTATGTATATAACAAAAGTTTCTAAACTTTTTGTTGTATTTAAAAAAAGACATTCTTACATTATTGATAGTTAATTATTTGATATTAGTTTAGAGACCTGTGTCTTTCACGTGTTGGTTATAGAGAACTTATAAATAATAAAAAAACACATAGAACAATTACTAAGGAAATGAAATACAAAATCATATATAAATCATAAATTAGAAATTTGAGCAAAAGTAAGAATTTTAGCACCTTGTCTTCGGCATTATTTTTATTAGTTGTAACATAAAGCTGCAATCTCAAAAGGTTTAGATAGTTGTTATGTTGGTTTATATTTAAAGATCTTAATTTGTAAGAATTTTGTATCTCAATCTTTGAGATTTTTTATAGATATATTTTTGTTGTTAATGAAATAAAAAGTTATTTTTTTCTTATATTGTTGTTTTTATATATTCTTAATTCAATTATTGGCATACACAGTAGCCATAAATTATTATATATATTTTTTAAACAGTTACATAGAGACCGGTTTAAATACAACAGGTTTATAAATAATACCATTGAGAGATGTGATGAATACCGGTCTCTAGAGTGAAGTAAACCGGTATTTATGTAGAATTTGATTAGGATGGCGTATGATAAAAACCGGTCTATATGTGTTTTTGAAAACCGGTCTATAACCGCCATTATGTTATAGATAAGACCACCCTTTATAAGACCAAAGGAAAACCGGTATTTTTATCCATTAAAACAGGTATAAAAGTGCCTCTATTAAAACCAAAGGAAAACCGGTCTTTTTATCCATTAAAACCGGTCTAAAGACCACCCCTATTAAGACCAAAGGAAAACCGGTATTTTTATCCATTAAAACCGCTCTAAAAGACCATCCTATTAAGACCAAAGAAAACCCAGTCTTTTTATCCATTAAACCGGTTTAAAAGACCACCCCTATTAAGAACAAAGGAAAACAGGTCTTTTTATTCATTAAAACCGGTCTAAAAGACCATCCCTATTAAGACCAAAGAAAAACCGGTCTTTTTATCCATTAAAACCGGTCTAAAAGACCACACTATTAAGACTAAAGAAAAACCGGTCTTTTTATCCATTAAAACCGGTCTAAAAAGCATGCGTGTAATAAAAGTGGGACACGTGTCAAATATACTATGTATTGGAGATGAGCGAGAAAATAAGAAAAAAATGCCTAAAAAATGAATATGTGACGATTAGTTATATGCTTATTAATATTTATAGATTAAGTTTAAAAAATGCCAGAAACAAAAATTCGTATATTAAATTCTGCACGGACGACTTTTGTCCATTGGCACGGTGGACCATATATGATTGCATATAAATGCATAATCATATAATCAATTCCGTCTCACACTTTTCCTCCCCATTTATTACTTGCTATTTCTTCTTCACTCACAATGGCCACTCAAATTCAATTCTTCGATCTCAATAACAATACTCAGATTCCGTCTGTTGGTCTGGGGACATGGCAATCGGAACCTGGTCTCGTTGGCCAGGCTGTTTATGCTGCCGTCAAGGTTATCCCTCTTTCTATACTCCTTTCCTTGTCGACATTTGATTTTAGTTGATTCAATATTACCGATGAAGGGAATTTGAAGTATAATTCCTTTGCATTTACGGATTGCTTGCTCGATGTTGTTTTTGTGTAATTGTGAGTGATCCTGTAAGTATACGTTGTTCACTGTATACCATCAGAATAACGTGTTATATTTGTGGTTCCTATTATCACTTAATTCTTCTGAAATTGATGGGCAGAATGTTGAATCTGCACTTTTGTCAAATGGATTAACGAGGTCCGAATAGACATGCATTTTGTTACAAGTATATATTCAATGTATTGTGTGATTATTTAGAGTTTCATGCACAAAATAGATATTTTCATTGGTAGTATTAATCAGTCTTAACAGTCTGGACTCTGGTGAGTGATGACTGAATTATAAATTTGAACTATAGAGTGATACCATTAAGCTCTTTTTGATAATTTGCACAATAAATGCCCAAGATGGGGAACAGTGTTGCTGTTCAGATGAATGGAGTGCCTACAAGAACGGATAACTTGTGCAAAGTTTATTCTCATGCCATATTATGTTCACCTTGTAACCAATTAACGTGTAAACTGATATTTAGATGACAAGTGGAGTGGATTGGTGATGATTGGGCAGTCTTATCAACGTGTTTTAGAACGCTATTCTGGCCAAGTGGAGTGGATTTGGTGATGATTGGGCAGTCATATCAGATTTTTAGATGGCACATGTTTTTTTGTCAATACAATAGACAGACACTGGATAATGATCATAAACTGCCAAAAAGTATTTGATTATAAACACTGAGCATTCAATAAGTAAACCATCGATCAACATCTCTTTTTATTCAAGTACCAAAACATATTATTTACCTCTTTGTTAGAAATTTTAGTTTAGTATCATCTATTTTTACAAAGTCCAAGCACATTAATATTATATTTTGGAGTTGGAAACTAGTCATATGAACATAAAAGTCAACATGTTCATCTTTTTTAATGTAGGGAATATATATATTTTTCTCTTATGATTTTAAAGTAAAGTTGCTTTGCTGACCCTGTCACTCATAGCCACTCTCCATCCCATCATTGTATTATGCCCTTTGATCGTTTAACCTTTAGTCTGTTGTCATTCGTTAGGGAACTTTTTACTCAAGTAGGCAGTTCGGTTGTTCTCTTTTCTTCAAGGCGTAAATTTTATCTCGTTTTCTAAGTCGTGTTTTTAAGTATCAGTATTGTCACATAGAGAAATGTCAAACTGCATTTGGACATAATTACATAGAAGCAAAGCAGATATTCAATTGACCCCAAATGCCCTTGTTTTTGTACTATTTTTTTCTTCTTTATTTTGGGCCAAAATTACCAACAAGTAATTGAACTAGGTCAATTGTTCATCTATGTATTTTTTTCATTCAATATCTCCATTTCTATAAATAATTGTTCCCTAATCACCCGCTTTTTGTTCATCTAAAGCCTCTATTCTCTCCAATTTTAGTTTACCTACCCAATATAATTATATGGGTTTTATATATTGAGCCTATTAAGCTAAAACCTGAAATCCTGGATCCACCCCTGCTGAGACTGAATACAACATGCAGTAAAACTATGTCTTATGTTTGTATGCATGTATAATTTATCTTCTGGTTTGATTGAGTGATGAATTATTATGGAAAAGCCAGGGAGAGAAGTATGTGTACTATCTATCTACTAATCATGTTTCTCTTCTGCAGGCTGGGTATCGCCACATTGATTGTGCCCAAGTTTATGGCAACGAAAAGGAGGTATGGAAACTACTGAAATGTATACTTTTCTTAATGGCACAAAGCTTATGGACTCCGTTAAAATAAGTTTTTGTTCTTTTTCATGCTTCTTATATTTGTTAGTGAGTCAACATGCTTTCACTGTGACATTTGTAGATAGATTTATCTGTCAATAGCTGAACACATTGGATGCAGAATGCCAGCATCAACATATAGTTTATCCACCTATTATGTAATTGGTTAGTAACTTAAGTACGAGAGGTTGTGTCTACAAGTTACACTTGATCAAAATCCATACGTGTTTAATAATATAGTACAAGTAATTCCAAGAGTGACTTGCTCCAAGTGGAACTGTAAACATCTGTATTTGATTCAAGATTAGAGGTGGATACTTCAACGCATTATATAAAAACGGGTCAATATGTTTTATATTTTGCTAACACAAGCTGAAAAAAATAAGAAAACGAGTAAAAACGGTTTGAGATAACACGTTGGTGTACTTTGGTTTTCATAACCTCTTAAATTTCTTCATTTATTAAATGAAATTAGCATTATAGTATCTAGTCACATATAATACAATAGCTATATGAAACTTTTTAGAAAAAAAATCGAGAAAAGTGTTTGTAAGTTAATCAGATCTGACCTGTTTTGACCCCCCATTAAATCTTTTATTTATTTTACCTTTTTGACCCATTACCTAAGCAGGTAGACCCATGCAGGTCCCCTGAATCCCAATATCAGTTCACTTTCCATCTTTTACATCATTCATATTACGTAGATAGTGATCATGTTGGCCAAGATCCTATATACATAGTTCCTATCCCAGTATGCCACTTTTGGGTGTCATATGGAACAGATTTTCTGTGAGTAAGTGATATCTGGGTGGAGTTCAGTGTTCCATCTATATTCTATATCCTAGTTGTTGCATTTTATATCATTTCACTTTCATCATCGCTTCCAATTACTAGAATTTCCCCCTAGGCTGCATTACATATGGATGATGAGTATCTCATCAGCCAACTTTCTCAGGAAACTAGAATAAGTGAAAAACAAAGCATAAATCAATTCTTCTTTTATGGTTATAAAGATTGGCGTAGCTTTGAAGAAACTCTTTGACGATGGTGTGGTGAAGCGAGAAGATCTGTGGATTACCTCTAAACTCTGGTTTGTTGTAACCCCTTTCCATTTAACTTCATATTTTTGTACTTTTTTTATTTTACATTCTTTTACTTATGTTCAGACTTAACCATTCATTATAAGGCAAGAATCCCAAACTTTACAGGTGTAATAATCACGCGCCAGAAGATGTACCTGTGGCGTTGGAAAATACTTTGAATGACTTGCAGCTTGATTATATTAATCTGTACCTTGTAAGTTGTAATAGTGCATGACTTCATCTCAAAATCTAGTCTTGACCAACAAACAAATTCTGCAAAAACGACATTTCATACAAGCTAAACATCATACTTTCTCTCATTTCTAGATATTGCATAATATTTTTTCTGTTACTAAAGAATTTCATTTAGATATCTTTTGAACTGTTACTTTGTCTTATATTTTAGGAAAATAGCATAAAAGGGTAACAAACTTTGGTTTTATCTCAATTTGAGGGAATGATACCCCATAAGAAAGGAGCAAACTTGTAAAAATGGTAACCATCTGTCAAGTTTTCCCATTGCGAGATGGTCGTTTCCACATTCTTTTATTTAAATTAACTAGATACTTGCATTTTTATTTATGAGTTATCCAAAATAGAATTAGTGAAAGTGATTTATCTTAAAAATTAAATTCAAAGTTCATTACTAAAAATGGAAATCACACCAACTTTGGTTGCTTTTTATGCAATGCGCTCCAATATTTTTGTATCTAATTCCATATGAAATTAATGAACCATCTGGTCCATCTTTGCATATTCAAGATCCACTGGCCAGCAAGGACCAAGAAGGGAACAGCTGGTTTCAAACCTGAAAATCTAATTCCAACAGATATACCTGCCACATGGAAAGCAATGGAATCATGCTATGATAATGGCATGACTCGAGGTTTAGGTGTTAGTAATTTTGCTTCAAAGAAACTTGCAGATTTGTTGGAGGTAGCACGTGTTCCTCCTGTTGTGAACCAAGTGGAGTGCCATCCTTCATGGCAGCAAACCAAACTGCGTGAATTTTGTAAATCTAAGGGTGTCCATCTTACCGTAAGTCGTCGAAAGAAAAAAATATTACTAATTACTTTATATCAAGCTCGGTTGCTTTGACTTTTTTGGTTTCTTTGACTTTGCTCTTTATTTAAATAAATAGGGATATTCACCACTCGGTTCTCCGGGCACAAAATGGCTCAAGAGCACTGTACTGCAGCATCCGATTCTAACTTCGGTTGCAGAAAAGTTAGGGAAAACTCCTGCACAGGTTGCACTGCGCTGGGGTTTGCAGATGGGTCATAGTGTGCTTCCCAAGAGTACAAACGAAGCACGTATCAAAGAGAATTTTGCTGTATTTGATTGGTGCATTCCTGACGACTTATTTGCAGAGTTGTGTAAAATTGAACAGGCAGGTTTTTCTTTTCTCTTATTACTCTCTGCCTGATGAACTTGATCTAATTGATCGTGCAATTGAAGAAGGTTTGATTCGTTTACATATGCATGCTGCTTTCTTGCAGGCACGACTTATTCGAGGTGATTTTTTAGTTAATGATACGTATGGCGAGTATAGAACCGTTGAGGAGCTCTGGGATGGTGAAATTTGAGAGCTAGTTATAGAGAATATAAACAGCTCAAACCTGTGTTATAAGTTTATTAAAGTGAAATTATGCATTATAAGCAATAAAACATAGTGACATGCATCGCTGGTAAGTTTATTTGTCAAATTCTGACATATCTAAGCTCCTTGTTTGGTTTGAATCTAATATACAAAAACATATCTAAGCTCCTTGTGAATAAACTTACAATGATCATAGCTCCATTGACGGTATTAAACCATCGTGAGTTTTTCATGATCGTATATGTCGAACATACAAAACCATTGATAAAGTATGTTTTGTTTATTATAGTTCATATGAATCTCATGTCTCGGACATACATATATAATGATGATGGACAAGAATTGATATGAATATATAAGGGTAGAAACATTAGTCACATGAATATTAACGTACTTGGTGATTAAATATGCAATAACTTTTCAATATAAGAACTATAAATGTATTTAATGAAGTTTAGGGTTTAAGGATGGTTTTGTTGGTCCCAATAATATAGGAATTGAGTCGGAGGTGGATACCAATTTCAATCTAAGTAAAAACTTAATGTTATTCAATATTTGTTTGTATTAAACTTTCAAACATTAGGCGAGTACATACTCTAATTCGAGAAGAACACACTTCTTGTATTAAGATAAAGAACAAACTCTTTAGAAGATGAAGAACACAATAGCTTAACCGAATTGTAAAAGCTAAATTTTTTAAAAAAGAGAATAGGTATCTATAGGGTTTTAAGGTGAGAAAGACCACACAATCTTGAGACTAACTCACTATGAATGCAAGAGCTTTAGGATTAACCAACCTTCTGATAGTCTTAAGATGAATAACACCGTTGAAGGACTATAGTTGTAGTTTCTAGAGTTCCTTCATATCCACATCAGTCTTTAGGAAAGGACAACTTACAAAAAATGAAGTAAAGGTAAAACTTCAGAAGTTAAATCAGCCTCGAGGCAATGTAAACAAATCAGATATGAATGGGGCATCAAAGACACCTAACATTTATAATAAAGTGGATATGGTTTAGCCATGGATGGAGAGGACCATGGCGTAGCCGGACTAGACTGCCACACCACCACCACGTGGTGGTGGCAAAGTGTGGAGGGAATGGGCGAAGAAAGCAACAAGATTGATCGTGGAATAAACTAGATGTTTGTTTTTATTTATATCTAGACCTTTTTCTACAGATACCCATATCTCTCCCATTTTAATCACATATATTTTTCTCCTCTTTTCATATACAACACTCTTATGCTCACCATAGAGAGTTTTGATTATTTAGATAACTTAGCTTCACCATCAACATTTTAATCTCCCCAAGTGTATCATCAAACCAACATTCACAACCTTGAAAACTATTTCAAAATCTTGAAAAAATGCTACCAACCTCAAATGACACCTCAAGTTTAGTCCCACTAACACATATACACCTTAAATTGACAACATATTAACAATTTCTATAACTTTTAACCGCTATGATCCTCAACAACAACAACAAATTTGGGCTATCAAAGGACAAAAAAACATTTAAAAATAAAATTTAAGATTTAAATCAACAAGTAAAATAAAATTTAAGCTTTAAACCAAAAATAAAATAAAATTTAAAATTTAAATTATATAAAAACAAAAATTAAAATTAAAATTAAAAAGTAAAACAAAGTTTAAGATTCTTTCTGTTATTAACTAAAAAGACCCCTCGATATGTTAATTCATAATAATAAAGTTGAAAAGGAAACCCGTGGAATAAGTTATCGAGGACGCAAGAAAAACCACAATCACGGAATACAGAACCATACCCTCGACTAAAGTCGCTGTTCTTACTAGCGTTGCATTTTCAAAACCAAACCCTAAACTACTGATCGCCCCTGTATTCGACTTCTTCGTATCATCGGCATTCAATCATGGGTTCAGGTGAGGTTTTGGTTCACAATCTCTTACTGTCCCCTTGCAATTGCAGTCAGTTAAATGACCTATTCACGGAGACGCACACATACCATTAGTATGAGCATGTGTTTATGTGTTTATTGTCTAATCATTGGATTTGCATTGTTCCAAGCTTCTGATTAAGCCTTTTCTTCCCTTTCTCATATGTAGATGCAGACATGGAGGATTATGGATTCGAGTACTCTGAAGAGGAGCCTGAAGAGCAAGATGTTGACATTGAAAATCAATATTACAATTCTAAAGGTACTGAATCCTCTCTTTCGGTACTTGTAATTAGCACTTGCTGATCTTATTACTACTTGCATGCTTAACAATAGTGTGTCCGAAAAAGGAGTGAGCAGTAATACACAAATGACTAGAATGTTAACCTCGGGAGAGAAAACTTAACTTTTTAGGCTATGATTAAGTACTTAAATTTCAAACACCTAGGAGGGCATTAATACGGCCTGCAACTCTGATGTTGATTTAATAGGCAATTTTGAAGTTCATATGGTCTGCAAATTTATGGTACCCAGATACTGGTGCATCCTAGTTCTTTTAGATATAGTTATATACTGCGAAGTAGTTGGCCTCAGATAGCAATGTGAGGGATAATACCTTCCAATATCTGCAATTTTTTAAGGGATTCCTTTCTTTATGGCTTCTAGATTTTTTCTGTATAATGATTTTTTTGGATTCATTTTTTGTCTACCTGTACTAGTTTGGAATAAAAGATTCTTGTTGTTAGTGGTGGACACCCTGTTTATATTTGTGAAGTTTAGGAATTATTATGCCTGGAGCCCTGGACTATCGTTTCTGTGTACAAGTTTGATGCTCTGTCTTACCATTTCATCCAGCAACCATTGTCGGAGCTGCTCTAATTCATCTGTCATATTTGTTCTGTAAAGCTCATACACTTTGCTTTTATGTGTTTGGACTTTGGTATGTTTTCACATATGCCAAATTTTTTTTTGCTGAACCAAACTTATCAGATTAGAGATGGAAGAATCTTCCTTGATTTTATGTTGAAACTATTATAGGTTTTCCTTAATGGCTAAATACATGCAATAAAAAATTAAAAATAGGATTATAGTTTTGACCAAGTAGACTAATATGAACCATTAGCTAAAAAAAGCATGCCCAGGCGTGCCTAAGGTGCTAGGGTTTCATTTGTTGCAGTGCTGTTTCATAGGGGATAAGACGACACACTTGTAGTAGCATGCACCTGGGCACCATCTCAGGGGAGGTGAGTTTTAGCGCCTATAGCATGTCTGGGCTTCATAGACTATCTGTGCTTTTTAAATTATTTGGACAATTTGTTGCACAATGTTCAGCGGTAAAACAAATTTAAGGTAGAAATTGTTAGTAGAATTTGAAGGAAAGGCAGAGAGTCAAAACAAGCTGTGATCTAGGTGATTTGCGCGACTGTGACGCTGTAGAAATCGAAGAGTAGAAATCGAGCAGTAAGAATTGAGGCATACAATTCATCCTCTTATAAACTTTTAAGCATTGGAAACATCTTTGTGACACTTCATCAATTCTTTGTTCTGCATTGAATAGTAGGAACTGAGCACTAGAAATCAAACTCGTGGTCGGAGTTGATGATCTTGAGGATTTTTCTTTGAATATTAGAGGGATTCGAGAACTATATGTGATGTTTTTCTTTATCTTATTTAGTTACTTTCATGTTAATTGCATTATTTTGATTTTTAACGGTTTAAGTATTTATAAAGTACTATAAGTGAAATTCAGATATTTATAAGTATTTTGTGAATATTGCGCACCTTGCACGCTGAGGTGAGAGCGCCTTTGCCTAGCTCCTTGGCTTTCAAAACCCTTATCATCTTGGAGCGCCAGCTTTTGAAACCAAGTATGAACCTTGTGCTATTTGAGTAAATGTAACTCACTCGGTTTACATCTTTGTGATGTTGGGCATATTAGTAAGTTATGCATAGATCATAAGTGTAATATCTAAGAAAAAGAGATGTCAATTACACTCACTGTGTAGTAATTTTTGTGCCTGCTTTTCATCTTGCATGGTTTTGAAAATATTTGTTTGGCATACATTAAAATAAGTCTACCTTTCCAACTCAATCTAGTTTATTGTAACAACAATTTGCGAGTAAATGATTTTCTCTCAATTTTCATGTTGTTACTCATCTCCTCTTATTAATTTATGCATATTTTTGAAAGGCAAGAATAAATTATGCATTTGTTTTGCGTTTTATGTTTGTGATGTCATAGATGGGTTGTTTCTCCCAACATACGTGATGACTAATTTTGTAAATACAATGATGGTTTGGAATATTCTAGGCAAATGAGTAAATGTGTACTATAAAGGAAGTTGATGCTGTCAACTTGTCACATATTGGATGGTGTGCATAGACTTGTAAACGTGTCATTTGGGACAATACCAAGCTACTAAAAGAGATTTCTGTTTTAGTGAATTGTATATGGTGGTTGTCGAGGCCAACAAACAAATAACTCAATATTCTAACACAAATAATAGTGTAAAGTGGTAAAGGGATCGAATCCATGGAGACTGGCTTAATTTAAGTTTCTATGCAATCCAAATGTTTAGATGATTTTAGTAACAACAATAAAATAAAAATAAGGGGGGTTTGAGATTTGTTTGACTAAACTAAATATGACAAGTAAATAAAAGTTGCAATTAAGCAAGATGGTTTAAATCAATGAGATGTGAATTGGTCAACATTGGTTTCATCACATGAACAACTAGCTAGGTTTATCATCAAGGAATATGGAGGAATATGGTGCAATACTTGAACTTTAATTTAATTTGGCTATAGCAATTTAAAAGCTTAAATCACCTAGACTCTTCTTAATTATTATGGAGGTTGAAGAAGCTCCTAACACACCTTCTTAGTCAAAGTCATGAACCAAACAAAGCATCTAATTCACAAAAATCAACTAGCATTACAATATAAGAATCACCAAATCCAAGAGGAGTCAAAACCTTACACTACCATGTTGGAGAATACATTTCCATGGTTTGAGAGATGCATAAACATTCATGAAACCACTTGTTACTTGTTGTTTTGAAGATCTATTACGTAATCAAGAAAACAACTAACATGAATCATTCAAATACTTGCATTCATGACATACAAACATAAGAATGAAACAAGAATTAAACTAGGAATCATATTCATAAACTTCAAGAACAAGTTCATAAACCCTTTCAAAACCCTAACTAAATGTTCGAGGAATCACCAATGTCAACCAAAATAAAGCTTGGCTACACATAACTAGAGCTAAATGGAAGTGTAAAAATGTACCAAACATTAATACCCAAGAGTTAGATGAAAGAAATCTTGAAGAATGCTTCAAAAATGTCCAAAAATGGCTTCCCCTTTGCTCCAAGTCGTGCCCCCTGTTCTTCTGTCCAAATCTGCAGAACTTTTGCCCTAATCCCCTTTAAAAATGGCAGCTCTAATGTAAAATGGCGAAAATGACCCTAAAGGGCTCACGCGGGCCGCGTAAACATGTCTGGCCATTTTTTTGGCCCAAAGTTTTAAGCCCATTTTTCATTCTCTTTAGCCCAAGCTTGCAATTTTCCATCCCTTCTTGATCCAAATGAGTGAGCCCACATACTTTAAAGTCCATATCCTCCCAATTGATACCCGATTAGCATCCGCTCCGCCATAGTCTTCTAAAAATCTGAAATTAAACATGAAGACTAGAGAGTACCAGAAATAGGCCAAAACAATTAAAAGAGAGACAAATGCAATATAATACAAATGCAAAACACCTAAAATGTCAAAAAAAAACTATTAAAAGAAGTAAATAAAATGAACCTATCAGTATATAAAGAGGATCATCAAATGTTCAATTCTGTAAATACAAATGAAGTCCTTTAGTTTGGAATGGTGAGTGTCATTTGAAACATATTCCATAAGATTAAAATATATTTTTTGAAGATCACAAAGGGTTCAATTAATGACCTGAGCAAGGTTGTGATGATGAACTCTAGTTCACTTATGAAGACGATATTGTGTATTAGAACATTTGAAATACCAGATAATTTTTTTATCCACGCTTATAGATGACTTCAGTTTCACCATCTCAATACGTGTCAAATGTTTTATAAACATAACAGCTGAAACAGAATGCTCTGTTGTATCTTTTTGAGTTAATTTACTGGGTCAATTAAGTCGGGCAACATTTGCTTGTATAATATCTGAGACGGGCCTTAAATTTAAAACTACTAGCACAAAAGGTGTTGGATCTAGACTTCAGTTTTTTGTTGACATTGATTTTTATTATTTTTTTGTGTTCTATACTATGAAGTATGATTTCTCACTTGTGATGTGATACATCATACAATTTATATAAATTTTTTTATAGGTTTGGTCGAGACTGATCCAGAGGGTGCACTTAGCGGTTTTGCTGAAGTAGTTCAGATGGAACCAGAGAAAGCAGAATGGTGAGTGGTATTGGAATTAGATAGATAGGATTTGACATGACGAAGAATCACAACTGCTATAACTTTTATATACGTCTTTGTTTATTTTTCCCAGATGATTTAAATACATGTCCACCTAGTTGTGCATCTAATTATATACAGCGTGGATGAAGCTATAAACCACTTGGTAGTCATTGTTGTTTATTTTTCTTGACATAAGACTAATTCCAAATTCTTCAGAGTCCACTAAGAAACTTTGTGCCTCAAGATTGACTTCCGCACCTTTTTTGTTGTTACATGGACTCAACATTTTCTGGATAAGTGGAGAGGCTACTATCTGGGTTATCCAATGCAATGTTTATATAAGAGAACTGCATACTCAACATGTACTGGACAAAAGTTTATCATGCATAAATAAAATTTGTATGCTTATGTGGGATATATCAGGTAAAGTGAAATGTGTGTAAACAATGTAGGAGAATTTATATCTATAGAAGATACAAAGTTCTTGATATTTGTCAGAAAAGGTAGACGGATGTATTCATGCCTTGGTAAGTGGTGCATTTGCAAGAAACATCTTTAGCTGATGTATGTTGCAAGTTTGTAACATTGATAATTGAATATGAAAATATAAGTGATGTGGCCTACCTGCAGTGGTTCATGGTTATGGAGAATTCCTATTATTGAAAGAATCCCTGTCTGTAATTTTTTTAGTTTTGGTAGATTAGTAAAAGGAGACCATTTGTCATCCATGTAGATGATCGTGTTTTGAAACGGCCTCTGTACTATTTGGATCACCCTTTTTGAATCTTCTTTTCTTTATTTTTTCTCAAAACTTTCAGTCACCTATGTTTTAGCTTGAATAGCTTCTATTAGACATATTAGACACATATTTATATATTGTATTAGTACAAGGTCTAGAGTGTAAATATCTTCTCTATATATTGTATTGTACTCTGATTGTAATTAATATACAATTACGATTCAGTTTGTGATGGTATCAGAGCCATCTAAACTTTAAACCTTTCTGCCGCCGTTAACCCTAATCAGACATATATCGACGCTGCATATATCGGCTTCAAGTCAAGCAGGTCTAATCGCTCCTATCCTAGCTGCTGCTCTCTATTATTCCGAGCCTCACAATAATGGCAGACTCTCTCATTGCTTTCACTACACAAGAAAAGACAGCCCACAATTCACACAAGTTTGGCTTTACTCTATCACCAACCAATTATGGTTTCTGGAAAACAATGCTAGAACCATTCCTCATAACCAACGGTTTATACGGGTATGTTAATGGCTCTATTCCATGTCCACCACAATACATCACAACTGCCACCTCTAAAGGTGACAACGCTGCCTCACAGTCACCGAATCCGGATTACAATGTCTGGATTACTAATGATGCACATGTTAGAATGCTGATTATATCCACCATCTCAGAATCATCGTTCCAGCATGTTCAAGGGACTACCTCTCGCGATATATGGCTATCTCTTGAGCGGGCCTATGCCTCACATACCTCATCACGTGAATATACTCTAAAAACCCAACAGCTGAAACTGGAGATGAAAAGTGACGAGTCTTCTGCTGCCTATTTGAATCGTGCCTAGGAGTACGCTCATGCTCTCGCTAACATAGGAGAATCCATGAAAGAAAAGGATGTGATTATGCTTGTGATCTCGGGTCTTCGTGATGAATACAACAATTTTAAATCCACTTTTCTTACCCGTCCTCCTTTACAATTTTCAGAATTATATGGCATACTTGCTGATTATGACTATATGTTGAAAAAGAACCAGCCAGAAGTTACCCCGGCCCAAGCCTTCACTGCCACAGCAGTCACAAACCGTGGCAACACCACTGGCTTATCATCTGATCAAATTTCTGCCCTTCAGCAACTTCTGTCTCAATTCGGTCTAAAAGTACAACCACAAACAGCCCACCTGCTACTGCATTCTATGCAAACAGAGGACGTGGTAATCGAAGTAATCGAGGTAGAGGACGGGGGAACAGCAGAACCCAACAACCTGGTGCTGGTGGAGGTTAATTTGCTTGGGCTTCTAACCAAAATACTGTTTATGGTACATGTAACAGGTGTGGTATAGGACACATTCCAACTGAGTGTCCCAATCGTGATCCCTCTACATACAGGGGCCACCACCACCACCACCTTCACCATCACCATCTGCTGATCATCGCTCACAAGCGTCAACGACATGGCTTCCGGACACGGGTTGCAACCATCATGTTGCCTCTGATCTTTCAGGTTTTGAGTATTCTAAACCATACAATGGCACTGATCATCTCCATGTTGGTAATGGTACGGGTCTTCCTATTCTCCATATTGGCTCTTCTAAAATTTTCTCTCCTAACAAAACCTTAACTCTCTCCAGCATCTTACATGTTCCTCAAATCAAACGTAACTTATTATCTGTTGCACAATTTTGTTCTGATAATAATGTTTATTTTGAATTTCACGATACTTTCTTTGCTGTGAAGGACAAGTCTACACACAGTACTCTCCTCACTGGTCCAAGCCTTGACGGTTTCTACACCATCAATGTGCCACGTCTACATCATATTCCAAAAGTTGGCTTTTCAGCTGTTCGTGCGTCTCCTCAAATCTGGCATCATAGACTTGGACATCCACACCATCAACTTCTTCATTCCATGCTTTCTAGATATAGTTTACCATTAGCAAATAAATGTTCTACTTTTACTTGTGAATCTTGTTTTATTGGAAAATCATCTAAGCTGCATTTATCTTCTTCCAATAATAAAAGTTCCAATATTTTAGATCTTGTTTTTTGTGATGTTTGGGGACCTGCACCTGTAGCCTCTTCTGATGGACATCATTATTTTTTGTTGTGTGTTGATCATTTCTCTAGTTATATGTGAATATTTCCATTAAAACAAAAGTATGATGTATTTCTTACCTTCAAACGTTTCATGGTCATCGCGGAAAGACAATTTCACACCAAACTTAAGTGTGTCCAAACCGATTGGGGTGGTGAATTTCGCAATCTCCATTCTTTCTTCTCCTCCATGGGTGTCGTTCATCGTCTCTCATGTCCACACATGAGCGAACAAAATGGTACTGTTGAACGTCGCCACAAACATGTGGTTGAAACTGGTCTCACCCTTCTTGCCCATTCTCATGTTCCTACGCATTTTTGGCGTTTCGCCTATGATACTGCGGTGTACTTAATAAATCGTATGCCTTCTCGTACCAACAACAACACCTCTCCTTTTGAACTCATTTTTAAAACCCGACCAGATTTCTCCTTCCTTCGGGTTTTCGGGTGTCGTTGTTATCCTTATTTTCGACCATACAACAAACACAAAATGGATTCTCGCTCCGTTCTCTGTGTCTTTTTGGGCTATAGCACTTCTCATCACGGGTATCGATGCTTCGATCCTACCACCGAACGTGTTTATATTTGCAGACACGTCCGCTTCGATGAGTCTTCGTTTCCGTTCGCAATCCCCTCGTCTCCGTCTCCTTCTTCCGCATCCCAACCTGATTCTTATATATCGTCCTATCTTAACCCATTTCCGACTGACTCACCTACTCAAACTCCAAACAACTACCCTTTACAACCCGACAGCGTTAACATTCCTCCTCCTCCTCTCCTTCATACCTACACTCGCCGTTCCAAACCTACCGACAGCACATCATCGTCTGACACTACCACTGCACAACCGAGTGACACTACTGCTCCCTCGGAACCCTTTGCTTCACCACCTTCCGTTACACTTCCGCAACAACCTTCTGATCCACAACGATCCTCTGCTGCTCCACCTCCTTCCCGCACTCGCCCATCTAACCTCCGTCCTAAACCAAAACCACGTGTTACATATGATCCATCCGCATATCACACCACTATTTCCTACTTAGACACTGAACCTCCATCCTTTGCCATTGCCAACACAATTCCACAATGGCGCCAGGCTATGTGTGATGAATACTCTGCCCTGCTAAGAAACGGTACATGGTCTCTTGTTTCCAGGCCTCCGGATACTAATGTGGTTGACTGCAAGTGGGTATATAAATTGAAACGTGACCAAACTGGGGCTGTTACGCGTTACAAGGCGTGTCTGGTAGCAAAAGGGTTCAACCAACAACCTGGTGTTGATTATCACGAGACATTTAGTCCAGTTGTGAAAGCTACCACCATTCGTGTGGTCTTATCTATTGCCACCACCCATAACTGGTCTCTACGACAGTTGGATATTCAGAATGCCTTCTTACACGGAGATTTGCATGAAACAGTTTACCTTCGGCAGCCACCAGGTTTTGTAGATGCTCATAAACCGAACCATGTGTGTCTTCTACATAAGTCTCTTTACGGCCTGAAACAAGCTCCCCGTGCTTGGTTTCATCGTCTATCCAGTGCTTTACAGAGTATCGGTTTTCAGGGCTCTAAAACTGATCCGTCCTTATTCATCTACTCTAACCATGGCACTCTGCTATACATGCTTGTGTATGTTGATGACATTGTTTTGTCAGGTTATAACCCGCAGGCCATTGATCAGCTTGTCCACACTTTGAATACTCAGTTTGCTGTTAAAGACATGGGGGCCCTATCGTATTTTGTGGGTGTTGAGATCACTCGTCACAACGGTGATCTAATCCTGTCTCAGAAGAAATATATAGAGGATATTATTGCACGGGCTGGCTTGTCTCACTCCAAACCTGTTTCATCTCCGATCAGTACTAGCGCCAATCTTGATCTTGGCGATTGTTCCCCATTTGATAATCCGGTTCGCTACCGGCAACTTGTGGGGGCCTTACAATATGTTACGTTGTCTTGTCCTGATATCACCTTTGTAGTAAACAAAGTCTGCCGGTTCATGCACTCTCCAACAACAAATCATTGGTCTGCAGTCAAAAGAATTTTGCGGTACTTACAGGTGACTTCCTCCTTGGGCCTACGCATTCAGCGTGACTCTGATAATAGACTCCATGCCTATTCTGATGCTACATCCCCTGATATCACTGCCTTTTGTGATGCCGATTGGGCTGGTTGTCCAGATGACCGTCGATCCACCGGGGGATATGCGATATATCTTAGCTTGAATCTTGTCTCATGGTCTGCCCGTAAACAGCGAACCGTCTCTCGGTCATCTACAAAATCATAATACAAAGCCTTGGCTGATACAGTTGCCGAACTAACATGGCTTCAAGACTTACTAGGTGAACTAAGGGTTCCTCTCAAAACCACTCCCACACTGTGGTGTGACAACTTGGGAGCCACATACCTATCTGCAAATCCGGTGTTCCATGCTCGAACCAAACACGTTGAGGTGGACTTTCACTTTGTTCGTGAAAAGGTAGCCCAAGGAAAGCTATCTGTTCAATTCATCTCCACCGATGATCAGATTGCAGACGTCTTCACTAAGCCGTTATCGTCACAGCGGTTCATGCTACTACGGTCCAAGCTAAGGCTTGCACCTCGGCCTTAGCTTGCGGGGGAATATTAGACATATTAGACACATATTTATATATTGTATTAGTACAAGGCCTAGAGTGTAAATATCTTCTCTATATATTGTATTGTACTCTGATTCTAATTAATATACAATTACGATTCAGTTTGTGAGCTTCTGATAAACCTGTGAATTGTTTCTCTCTGAATGTGCTATTTCATGTTTAAGCAGAATTTGTTTGTTAAAGCCAGTGATGATATGTGTTAACAGGGGTTTCAAAGCACTTAAGCAGACTGTCAAGCTTTATTACCGTTTAGGGAGGTACAAGGAGATGACGGATGCTTATAGGGAGATGTTAACTTACATCAAGTCTGCAGTAACTCGAAATTATAGTGAAAAGTGTATAAACAACATCATGGATTTTGTATCTGGTTCTGCTAGTCAAAATTTTGGTCTTCTACAAGAATTCTACCAAACCACCTTAAAAGCACTTGAAGAAGCTAAAAATGAGGTAATCATCTGTATTTTTTTAGAGCGATCTTAATTTATCTTCTATGAGTCCTATTATTTTAATTTATTCCTTTTTCTCTTCTTCTGTTGTATAGAGATTGTGGTTCAAGACAAACCTTAAGCTGTGCAAGATCTGGTTTGACATGGGTGAATATGGTAGAATGAATAAGGTATGCAAAAGAATGTTCAATACTTCAGTTTTGCTGGGTTTAATTTGTCATTAAACATAATTTCTTTTTTAGATCTTAAAGGAGCTTCACAAATCATGTCAACGGGCAGATGGAACTGATGATCAGAAGAAAGGAACTCAGTTACTGGAAGTGTACGCAATTGAGATTCAAATGTACACAGAGACCAAAAATAACAAAAAGCTCAAGGTAATTCGCTTAAAATGTTGACGTTTCATTCTCTCTTCAACTGAAAAGTCATATAAATTCTCTCCATTAAATTAAGGATATATATACAGAGACAAAAAAAGGTAGTAAAAAGTTTCGGTTTCTGACCTCTGTATTATCTAAATGGTTAAGCTTTTTAAAAAGTGTAAATATTTTTTCATCAGGAAATTTCTTCTATCTTAATTAAACTGCTTGTTCCTCTGTAGGATCATCCACTTTGATTATTGCATGTAACTTATTTCTTATTTATTTATTTTATTTTATTACAGCAACTATACCAAAAAGCACTTACCATAAAATCAGCGATTCCTCATCCTAGGATCATGGGTATCATACACGAGTGTGGTGGAAAAATGCATATGGCAGAACGCCAATGGGCAGAAGCAGCTACTGACTTTTTTGAAGCTTTTAAAAACTATGATGAAGCAGGGAATCAACGAAGAATACAGTGTCTCAAGTATGATATATTTTTCTTCTCAAATCAGTCAAGCCTTAGTTAGGATTCTGTAAATGCTATACACATAAATTGACATACATCTTGTATATTATAGATACTTGGTACTGGCCAACATGCTTATGCAATCTGAGGTCAATCCATTTGACGGGCAAGAGGCAAAACCGTATGTGAAAACTTTTATCTTTTTTCTTCCATAAACTTCTTACATTAGTATTTATATTGTTTTTCAATTTGAATGATGCCGCCGCAGATACAAGAATGATCCGGAAATCTTGGCAATGACAAACTTGATTGCAGCGTATCAACGGAATGAAATATTGGAATTTGAGAAGATCCTCAAGGTATAATTGTTAGGCACCCATTAAAGCACAGAATAACCCTATGATATGTTGTATTATATGAGTGCGATTACTATAAAATGATTTTGGCAGAGTAACAGAAGAACCATCATGGATGATCCCTTCATCAGAAATTATATTGAAGATCTTCTGAAAAACATTAGAACTCAAGTGTTACTCAAGCTCATTAAGCCATACACAAGAATCAGGATCCCCTTCATATCAAAGGTACCAGTACCACTTCTTTTATATGTAAATGCATATGTACATACATACATATGTATACATTTTCTTACAAACTGGAGTTGGTCAGGAGCTTAATGTGCCAGAGGCTGATGTGGAGCAGCTATTAGTCTCATTGATATTGGATAATCGGGTTCAAGGCCATATCGATCAAGTTAACAGGCTGTTGGAGTGTGGGGACAGGTTAAATCTTGTTACATAAACTATTTTAAAAGTTATAATAGAAATTACTATATTATAGTCATGATTCCAACATAGGAATTTGGATGGTGACAGGTCCAAGGGAATAAAGAAATACACGGCCGTGGAGAAATGGAACACACAACTTAGGTCACTTTATCAGAGTGTTAGCAATCGTGTTGGTTGAGAAGGCCGAATTTGTGGTGAGAGTGAGTTATTTCACAACGGGGTGTATTTTGTCGATGATGTGGAGATTGGTAAAGTTGAAATCTAAACACAAAGGATTAAAGGCCGAATTTGTGGTGATATTGATTTTGATTCTGTATCTGGTCTTGCAATGTTGATAATACTAGTAAAACATTTTGGCCTAAAATCTTCTTCTCATGTACACTTTTGTAAAACGAAGAGTATTCGAGGCGTATTAGATACACTCTTTTTGTTATGTCCTATATTTTTTTCAAAAAACAAAATCATATACACATTATGAAATATTGAAATTCATCGTTTTTGAAAGAAAATTGCAGCATTAATTAATTAAATAATTTTATAGTACAAGTAATGCATGAGTCTGCATATTGATTGACGACAAATTTACCCAGTGGATGGCAAATTTCTGGAATGTAAGATATAGTTATAAATGTAAGTATGTAACTCTTTATCTTTATGCTATTTGAGTTGCATATTTGGACAAATAGACCCATGAGTCTTAGTTATACTACTTTATAATCATATATAAATTATATCCTAAGTTTTGCAATATTTAGCCAGATTAGCGGCAAACATGCAAATATGCAATTGATCCATGTCTAATACCAATCGTAACTTCTGTTTATTTAATATATAGAGAAATGTTAATTTGAGAATCGATTTTAGTGTGAATATCGCGAGAACCAATCTTAGTTGTAGATTTGATAAGTGAAATTTATGTATGTTGAGTGTGACATGTGATGAATTCATGGATGAACAATGACATTAAAGGAGGGAAAATTGGACGGTTCAGATTGGTTCTCGCACTAAGAATGGTTCTTAAATGAAAATCTTTCTATATAATCTTTACTACTATATAATATATTTATGTTTCTCTCTCTTCAAATTATTAAGACTACTTAAATTTAAGTAATACAAACAGTTATGCATAATGTACAACCTTCAAATTATCAAGAGTATTTTAATCTCCACTCTTCTTTTATCTAATTTAATCTCATCAACTCAATATTTATTATTTAACTATTTTACTCTTCTAATTTACTTTAACTTTTTATTCATTTAAAATATACTCTTACACTAACACACTCTCACACAAACACAATTATCCACCCATATCAACATAATTTTCAAAATTATATAAACTTCTCTCTTCGTATTTCATAAATATAATTTTTTTTTCTTATTTTAATGTTTTTTAGAATTTTATTTTTAAATTAATAAAATAGTTGATACAAATATAAGAAAGTTTGAAAAAAAACCAGATATATTACTGAAAGAAATTTTGTGACATTAAATTACGTGAATAACATATTATTACATTCTTGACAACGACATGTTGCAAAACAAAAACTATTGCCGCCGCAGCATTGCGCGGGTACGCTGCTATATATATATAAAATAAGTATTAAAGATAATTGACTAATATGTTTAAAATTTGTTGGATAATCTTAACCCTTTATTTAATAAAATAAATTTATTTACTTAATCGTAATCAAAATTATTAAAGTAATTACATATATGCTCTTCTTAGCCTTGTTTATAAATGTTTACGTTGGATTTACAAACATTATATTTATTTTTTATAAAATATTAAAATATACTATCCCGTCTTATTTTTATTGTCCACTTTTGACTTTTCAAACTCTTTCATTTTAAACTTTGACCTTAAATATTTTTGTTTATGTTATGTAATACTTGATAAAAATTATATCAATGAAGATACAATTAAAACACAATGAATTCATATATTTTGTATCAAATATTATATAACACAAACAAAAATATTTAAACTCAAAGTTAAAAAATAAGACTTTAAAAAGTCAAAAGTGGACAATAAAAATGGGACGGATAAAGTAATATTTAATCAAATTATTAATCTTGTTATTTTAAAATCATTTTAAATATTTTTAACCGATATAATAATCGATGACATATTAAAATATACACTAATATATCTTCGTACTAGTTTATTACCCCGTGTAAATACACGGGGTTCAGGCCCCTCCAATTGATTTATATTTGGAATTCGATGGCGATTAATCTTTCTAAAATTGTTTTTGAAATTGAATAATTTTGAAATTGAAGTTTATGATTGGTTAATTAATACTCAATTTGTGGTTATTTTTGGAAAATTTGCATGCCTTTTATATATATACACTAGTTTATTACCCCGTGTAAAAACACGGGGATGTTTAAAAAAAGTATAAAATTTGATGTTTTGAAATTATAAAAGGTATAGTAAAATAAGTGTAAAAGTGTTTCAGAAATGTTTTGAGATATTAAAATTTTCAGATAAAAATAATAAAATATCACCAAACATTTACATATGTCAGAATTTTAACAAAAAACAATAACTAATTTTTTTGGAGTACTACTATTAATGGATAACAAAAAATTAAGAATATACTAATTTTTAAAAAGTGTCATATTACAATAAAATTTATACAAAAACGTAGATAAAAATGAGACGATCATAAATATATAATTATTTTTTCTCTAAACAAAATGTATCACAAGTTACTAAATTGTTTTAGATTTGGAATTCGATGGCGATTAATCTTTCTAAAATTGTTTTTGAAATTGATAATTTTGAAATTGAATGTTATGATTGGTTAATTAATACTCAATTTATGGTTATTTTTGAAAAATTTGCATGCGATAATCCATATTTCTACAATTACTTCTACTCGTGCTTGTGCTTCCATAAGCGTACAGAACCGACCAACCCCATGATAAGACCACCAAACGCTAATCATAATCAGACGGTCAAAAGAGTCACATAAACCCTAGCCTATTTTGTAACACCCGCGTTTAGGGCCTAGTTGTTTCGGCGGTGGTAAGTTATTTAATTGTTTATATTAGTATATTTGATTGTTAATAATTATTTGTTATTTATTTATATATTTATTTGATACTTACTTGGTATTTAAATTGGACCGCGAGGTAAGAGGTAAAAAATATTAGTTTAATATTTTATATGTTATTAGTAGCATATGATTCGTTTTTACACGAGGGTTCCAAATAATACCTCGTTGCTTGTTAATGACTTGAGTAGGACCGCTTTATTTAGGTTTCTGTATCTCAGATATCAGTATTTGCACTGTGTAGTGTAATATGTTCAGTCTTGACTTATATATATAGCATTTGGTATGTTTGTTCTCATTTGGTTTTGGCTGCATAAGAGAAGAGAGAAAGAACCTTTATCACACATTCACAACTTGAGTCTGTAGTTCTGTTTTCGAGTTCTAAAGCGAGGGTTAACGTTTGGTTTTTGAGCAAGAGGTGTGTTTTGTTGTTTATGTCGAGTTTTGATTAGGAAGTTCTTATGTTGGATGTTGGCCGTGCGAAGTGGAGTCCACTACGTGCGTAGTGACTCTATTACGTGCGTAGTGCTCATGGAAGAAGATGAAGTCGATGAGTTTTGGTCGCACGGAGTGTAGTCCACTACGTGCGTACCAGTGCCCATTGCGTGCGAAGTGGGTTAGCCACTTCGTAAGTTTGAAAGTTCAATACGTGCGAAGTGAAGTCCACTACGTGCGTAGTGACTCCATTACGTGCGTAGTGATTCAGACGATAATTCTGTGATTTTATTGCTTGTAGCCAATGAGAGTTGTCGCTTTTGTAAATTGGAATGTAATCCCAATTACTGACTAAGTTATGATGTGTTTCAGGAAACGAGAAGGCTCAGTGAAATTAGAATACTGAGTGTGGTGTTGGAGAACACAGGTGAGTGGACTTTAATGCACCAGTGGTTTTAGTTGTAACTGTTATGGTTACTTGGATTTTATACGATTAATCATGCGATAGACTGTTTAGTCTGATATGATTGTTTGATTGGTTATGTGATGATTATTGAAATTGTGTCCAAGATATGAGTATCAAGGCATGAAATTGTGCTCATGATGTTTGTGGCAGAGGTCAGCTAAGCGTGGTTTTGGGCTGGGTCAGTTGCTTCTGGTTAGGCAGTTTTAGATCCTCTATTGCATTTGTTGTAGCAGAGGGGGTTTAACTGTGCCAGTTAGCAGATGGCTATCGGTAGATCATTGCTATGGCCAGCATTGGTCGTAGGCTCGGCAGAGCCGCCGGTCCTTTGATATTTGAGATAAACTGTTCTTGTGATTGTTGTGGTTCTGCTTTAATTGCTTGTGGCTTGATTTTCATTCACTTAGCTTTGTGCTAATTCCCCACCCTAACTCTCTGTTTCAGGTTTTGAGGGCACGGTAGGTTGCAGCTTTTGTGTACAGGGAAAGTTTGACCGTAGCTCTGATATTTTGGGTTTTAGAATGACGAGCCATACTTTATGAAGTGTTTTGTAACACTAAAGGAAGTACTGTATGTTTGTACAGTGTTGGTTTTAACTTTTGATGTTATTTCCTTTTTAGTTTTATAACGTATTACTTCCGCTGTGATTAAAAAAAAAAATATGGCTTGTATTTTTGCGGTGTTACATATTTGTTTCATCTGTATTCAGTGGCGGAGCTATAGCTAACAGAGGGTATGCTTGTGCATACCCTATATAACCTCGCTAATATATAAATACTTTATGTTTTCAATTTGTTTCCTGTAAAATTCCATAAGGTGCATACCCTTGAAAAAAGAGATGCACACCCTCACACTGTTTAATCCGTCTTCATAAGCACCTTTAGCTGTTTTCTTTCACTCCACGTGGCTATAGGGCACTACCCAGTTCCCACTTCTTAGTATCAAGTGCCAACTACTCTTATGATTATTGCTTAGGGGTTTAATGATAAATCTTAATTATGTATATTTAGTGTTTTATATCTATCTATTTTCTATATAATTGGATTGTTAATATATTGAGATTGTGTATGTGCATATACACACATAAAACGACCATATTATATAAATATGATATTAAAAACAAATGTCGAATAATTAAAATTCCAAAAAAATTTAATCTTGAACAACACCAATTCTGGAAAAAAAATCCTAAACAAAAAACTAAGGTCCCGTTTGTTTCACCGTAATGCAAAGTAATGGAAATGATTTTAATTTCATCCCTGTTAGTTACGTAATGACATTCCAATATTAACACTTCGAAGAGCTTAATTCCTTTCAAAATAATGTTACCAAACGCAATATACAACGGAATTTGATTTCAATTCCATTACATTCCTTCACATTACGGTGAAACAAACTATACCTAAATGAAAATGGGATTCATCCAACTAATTGTCACTTGGGTTATAGCTCAGTGATAAGTGTTTTGGCATTTTGCTGTTGACCTACGGTCAAAGGTTCGAGTTCCGTCGTGAATAAAATTGGAGTAGATTTAGCTGCCGTACAAAAAAAATCTTTTTGATTATGCATACCCCGAGTAACATTTCTAGATTCGCCACTGTCTGTGGGGTCCAGCACCTCTCGGCTATTGACCCACCCCACTCAACCCAGATTCACCCATCATTGACTCCTGGGTATATAAATCAACGCAACCAAACCCTCTTTCCCCAACCCTGCCATCGGTTTGTTGATCAAACCCCCCATTCAATCCAAGGGAACAACTCAGCATCATCGTATCATGGCTTGTGGTAGCTTCGCTGCTTTCCTAATCGTCTCAATAGTAGCAGCAACGCTTACATCGACGGTTTGTGGAAATTCTGAAGGTGACGCGCTTTACGCCCTTCGCCGGAGCTTGAACGATCCTGATAAAGTACTTCAGAGCTGGGATCCCAATCTTGTTAATCCCTGCACCTGGTTTCACATCACCTGCAATCAAGACAACCACGTTACTCGCGTGTAAGCCCTTATGCTTTAAACCCCTAAATCTCAACCCCCACTTTCTGTCTATCTCTATACTTTTGGTTGTTTTTAACCTAATTTTTGCACTCAAATAATGATCAGGGGACTCAATTTTACTATCCTGCCTATATGTTTGGTTTAGACGGAATCATGTCCTAAAGTTGAACTCGAAAAAAATGTGATTTTGGTCAAAAGTCAAGTTGCTACCAGTTACCTTTTAACTTAGATGTCATCGGAGCAAAAACTTTTGGAACCCAGAGCTTAGTATGATTTGCCTAACTTTCTAAAATACAGAAGTTTAAGCTTTGCTTACAAAATCAGGCGTAAGAATTTTTGTTGAAAGAGGTTGCATTTGCTGCTTATTGTCCCTTTGCTGATCCTTTGTTGCTGTGTGTGTGCCTGAAGATGTTGATGTTTGTCTGTCTAACAAGATTTTCACTTCATTCTAGTGTAGGGCAAATGGATTTGATAATTACCTTTGTTATTGAACAATATTATTTTATAATTATAATCTAAGCTTGGTATATTTGTAGAGCTCACAAGCATGGCAACTATTATAGCCGAGTGTAGATTAGGGAACTAGGAGTGACCTTGATATCTAGGAGTTGTTGACATTCGATATGGTAAGGGCGTAGCGTAACATGGCTACGCTGCTATCCTCTACTCTTATTCATCAACACACGCTTTATGCTTTTCAGTTAACTAGGTGAGTAGACGAAAAGGGGTGAGTGTGTCCTTATCTACGTGGGGTTCGGGAGATGACATAGGGGTCTGTTTGGGATATGTTGATTTGCTGTAGAAGTTCCTATGAACATAGTATAGACTCCTCTTTATATGGGTTTAATTAAACTATCATTTGGGTACAAACGGGTTAAGCCTGATGTCCTCTTGAGCTTTGAATACAATTATACAAGTCATTTGCAAGAGTTTCCAGAATCATGCAGGAGGTCTTTAACTTGGTTGTTGAAAGTAGCTGTTGAGGAGAATGATTATTGCCTTTTTTTTTCTATCGAGGTCATAGCTTGCTTTATGCCTAGGGCTTAAGGGAACATTTTATGGACCCCGAGAAAACGCATTATATGAAACCCACAGAGCTTAGAGTTAGAGTCCAACTGTTGAAGTGAGAGAATAAAAAGAATTCTCTTCAGGGTTTATTATAGTTTGAGTCATCTTGTGTTTATTTAGAGTTAGACATATTGAAGGCATCTTGAGGTAGGTAAATGTTGGTTGTTTTTAAGTTTGTCACAACTCACAAGTTCTTTGTCATTTGTATGCAGGGGTAGCACCTTTTCAATTTCTTTATTTTTGTTGGTGAGTTATACATTCTGTTTTCACCTACTCTTATCTGTTCATGTTAGTGAAGACATGAGGGACGAGTTTGGAATAGCTTAAAGATGCATACTGTTAGTAGAAGCTAAGATATTATAATATTGAAAGTGGTCTCAGAAGTTATAATATTAGTATGTATAGAATGATGGAGTTCTTTTATGCTGGTGTTGAGAGTTGACATATGTGAAATGGCGTCCTATCTTATCTATTTGGTGAGTTCTTATGCTTATACAGTGGTCCAGGAAAGGTGTAGTCATACCACGATTTGGACTAGCGTGTTAAGATTGGTATGGAAGTGAAGGAGACTGATATATTGGAGGACCATAAAATTCATATATCAACATTCATAATGTTAGGTTAGGAAGGAGAATTTATGAGATAGTTTGTCTAAAATTTTTCGTTTTTGGATTTATTAGCTGCAACAATATGGAGCAATGGTTTCAACAGATTTCTGGTTTTTCAAGCCAGATATGAAAAGGTCATGGTCATGGATCTAAGAATTATAGCGTTTATCTTATAATTTTATAACATCAAATTGCTTGAATGGTTTGAGCAAGAGTTATGCTTAAAATACCAAGGCTTGTGTGGAGATATCATTTCAGCTACACTCCCTTTTCCATCATGTTTTATGTCATTCACTGAACCTCATTCAAAGAGGTATCCACTAAATTTATATATGTTTAGAACACTGTTTATTTATATCCTTTGAAGAAGCATAATATCATGTAAGAAATATTTATCATGAAGTTCTGCTCACAAGTTTGATTATGTGGGGTGAAATGAGACAAATTTCAACCATTCTGTTTTGTAGGATAATATACGTAAGAAAACTTGAATCAAAACCTTTATTACCATGATAGTGCCTTCCAAGTGTTTGCATTTTAGGGGAAACTGTGTATGCGTAATCCCTGACATGAAATTGAACTTAGAGTCATTGCTCACATCCTTTGTATTATGTCCACATAGGTGGTCCTAGATTTCTGCCCTATATGTAATTAAAAGGTAATCTACCTTATTCAGTTTTTCTTTTTTGACTTGAACCTCTAGACCTATGCTTGTATAAACAAACTGACTGTTACAGATTTCTTAATTCTGACTATGCCACATTGTGTCTAAGTTAAGAAACCTTGTGAACAGTTCACTAAAACCACTGATCAGTGATCACAACTATTAATCGAAGTGTAATAGCAATCATGATTAAGATGATATTAGGAATTGAATTATCGCACATTATATTATTTGTCAAACTGGTTTTGACTTTTGACTCTATCTTTTTTGCGTATGCTTTAATCTTTAGACTTATATTAGCTAATTTCTTGGGAAAGATCGGTTGAGAAATGGTGTGAGATTGGGTTACTTGTATTATTGTAGTATAATGTCATTTTCTGTAATCAAAGGTTTTAGCATCAATATGATAAATAAACACATAAAACATCTGTCTGTGCTGTCTATGATTACATTCCTATAAACAATGATAAAAAAGGATGGACTGACAGGACATGGAATAATTTTTGATTCAAGGAATACCCGTGTTAAAAAGTTGAATGGATGAAATCTGCAGATCAAGCAGTACCTCTTAGTCGAAACTTAAAGTGGTTATGGAAGGTTCCAGAAAAATATATGCATTCATAGTAAACTTTTAATCATGGTTTGTCAGTTTGACCTTAAAATTTAGAACAAGATTGTTTTCTGTTCTGGAGGAAGTATCGTCTGCTGTAAAGGCTGGTTTAATATGTACGATAAAATATATTTGTTAACCTAATCTGGAATAAAAGAGTAATTATACTATTGTTGTTCTTTTACAGGGATCTTGGAAATTCAAAATTGTCAGGTCATCTTGTACCTGAACTAGGAAAACTTGAACACCTACAGTATCTGTAAGTTTTTTAATTAGCTTGTGCATATAATAGTAGTAGTAAATTAGTTTAGTCAATAGGCCATCTCTATACAGTGTAATCTTTAATCAACAGCCATGATCTATGATGCATTTTGATTTATTGATGCAGAGAGCTCTACAAAAATAACATCCAAGGTTCCATTCCCTCAGAGATCGGTAACTTGAAGAGCCTCATAAGCTTGGATCTTTACAACAACAATATATCTGGCAATATTCCACCTACACTTGGGAAGTTGAAATCTCTCGTGTTCTTGTGAGTTTTTGACCTTTTTTTGGTACGATATCATCATTTTAACTTTACTAATTAATTTTCTCATTCACCATTGGCAGGCGACTTAATGATAATCATCTAACTGGAAGAATCCCAAGGGAACTCATTGGTATTTCGAGCTTGAAAGTGGTGTATGTGCTCATTCTTTATTAATTTATAGTATTTTACAACATATGTTATGGAATAGATTTTAAACAAGTGTTTTGCATGTCTTGTGCAGGGATGTATCAAACAATGACCTCTGTGGAACAATTCCTACCTCTGGCCCATTTGAACGTATCCCTTTGAACAAGTAAGTATTTCCCATTTTGACAACAATTTCCGTCTTGTTATTACTAAATCGTATAACCTGGTTGTGCTGCCTCATTTTGTTATACAACTCATCTATTTTATTTTTTATTTTTTTAACATAAGGTGAAATTATTTATGTGGTTACTGTGGTCGCGTTTTTTGCAGCTTTGAGAACAACCCGCGTCTGGAAGGACCCGAGTTGCAGGGACTAGCAAGTTATGATACAAATTGTTCGTAAAAGTGTTGTTCCTAGTTGGCTTGCCTTACTTGATGTCAAGTTTGCTGCGTTTGTAAACCTGTTGAGTTGCAAAAACTCTTGTGAAAACATATAACGTCTGGATAAATAGTTTGTGATATTATCTGTACAATGGTTATGTTGCTGTGGGTGTAAGAAGTTGTTAAAAATATAATATTTGGTGCTAATCAATGGAAGTCACAACTTAAAAGACATATATGTAGACTGAGCTGCATGCTACTTTGCACAATTTGCTTAGTTGATGCAGAGACAGTCTGAAATCTAAAATCTAATCTGTAAAATGACTTGAATTAATAGTTTGATTCTAATTCTTCAATAGACTTAGGTATTAATTTTATGATTCTGATTTATATTGAACATATATAACAAGTGCTGGTCCAGAAAGTTTGATAGTGAATTCATGGTCATTCTGAAATTATATTTTCTCAAAAATAGTAAGTGGCCAGTTTTAACGGAGAAGAGATTCTTTCCTATTTATAAAATCTCGTATATGTTAATTTATTCATAGACTCGCACATAATATATTCTTCATGTTTTTTATGGCATGATATATGCTGCTTGTTGCCTCTTTGGGGCTACTTCTCGTAGTTATGTGCGGGTGAGTGGGGGGTGGGATGTGGTAGATGGTGAAACCGTCAAAGGGTTTAGTGGTAGATGGTGTACTCGACTTCTCTTCACTCTTTTTTTTTTTTTTTTTTTTATTAGTTAATGGGTAGTTGGTGGTTTCCCTGAATTTGATGTAGTGTAAAGTAACTACGATAGAGTTGAGTAGTAAGTTAAATGATGAGTGAAAAAGGTTGACGTGACGGTCTGGTGGAGTGCAATCACTCCGTTTACTCTTGATGTAAAGATGGAAAAACTTGTTACCATGGCTCTAAAATAGGGTCTAATAAGTACAACTTTGTTACCATGGCCATCTGATATACCTATCATCCTATCTAGTGGGTGTTATATGGCTATATTACTCTAAGAAAGAACATTATTACCCCTTCCCACCTTAATGAACATTGAAATTCGTTCTCTATCTTCTCTTTCTCAATTACTCTTTTTTCTCTCTCTTATATTTTATTACAAAACTTGGAAAATAGGTAACATGATAAGAAAATAGATAATACTACTTAGAAAGATTAGTAGAATAATGAGAGAAAAATTGGAAAAATAATGTAAGGGTTGATGGTGTGGCGCTAAAGTGGGGAGAATTTTAAGAAAATAGGAAGGTGGTTGTATCATAAGAGTGCAATGGAGCTCTTTGGGCTCACATCTCCCTGTTCACGAGCTCTTGACCTTATCAGTTATCACCATTGTTGCTTGTATGTGTAAGGCTCTTCATCTATGACGTTGTTGTGACGTTAAAGAGACATGATACTCATCACTTTTTTCAACTAATAGAATTTACGATATATAATTGTGCATGAGTCTTGTAATAAAAGTAACGAGTGTTATCACTGCGGGATGTTAGTGATTGGCAGGGGCAGACCCAGGATTTTTATTGACCGGTTGCACCATATAATAGCGAAAATAAAAATTAAATAAAATTGAGAGTGTTGTTCGGGTTTTTTCTCGGGTTTCCGGTTAATCGGGTCGGATTAACACGGTTCGGCTGTTATTATGGTATTTTAGAGCCAAAATTTAAAACAAAACACAATTTATATGAAGACATGTTAACTAAAATGCTATTTTTAAGGTAAAATAAAGTATTTTAAAGGTATAATTGAAGATTAACTATTTCCTATCATTTATTATTAAAAAATATCATTTTTCCTTTGATTTTGGTGGCATCACCCGTAGCACCCCGAAAATTTACCGGTAGCACCGTCTAAAAAAATCGAAAATTAACACTACGAACCGTCAAAAGACCAGTATCCGTGACCCCCCTCTCCACCACATAGGTCCGCCACTGGTGATTGGTGATACCGCCAATCATATTATGTTATCACTACAGACACTCTAACAAAAGGTCAAAATGCTACAAGGTCGTAATTGATACAGGAGCTCCGTTATGTGTTCCGGTCAGTGGAGCTACTCTCGGACGAATAAAAAATAAATGCACTATCGTTTTATTTTAAAAGTAATCTTTCATACTAATTAACGTTACTCAAAATGAATAAGAAGGCAATCCATACAATTATTTAGGTTTGTTGGGACTATGAAACTACAACAATTAAGAATATGTAACGTTATATAATGGTCTTGAGGTTCAATACCGGCCTCTTGTGTTTATCTAACATCATTCACATTAAACAAAATATAGTTGATGGAGGACCCAAGAAGGTAGGTTACTAGGTTGCGCTTCTCTTGCAATCATATAAGATTAAGAAATTGAAAGGTGGTAGGGGTGTTCCTGCTCCCTCTGTTGCTACAATGGAATGTATTTTTTTATTTTTTTTCATGATAAGAATGTATATGATCCTCTTAGAGCATCTCCAACCTCATTCTCTATAATTGACTCTCTATCTCTATATTTTATGGGTTCATCCACTTTAAACAATCTTTCAACTCCAACCTTGATCTCTATTCAATAATTCAAAAGTAGGACCATATATTTAATTAATATATTTTAATAAATTCTTGCTAAAATAAAGATACATTAATAGATAGAATGAAGAAATTTAAATAGAAAGTAAATCATTTTACATGGGTCACATGGATGAAGAGTCTAAACTCACACTTCAAATATGAAAAGTATTTTTTAACACTTTAAATATGAAGTGTGATTTGAAATGTGATTGGAATGAAAACACTCTTCAAAATGAAGAGATAGTATGATTAAAAATCTCTCATCATTTTTGTTAAATACTAAGGGAATCTATGTTATGAAGTAATTGTTTTAATTTTCAAATGAGAAATTGTAGTCACACTTTTTCCTATTGTTTTTGTTCTTTGTACTTGTACCTTTTCTGCTTTTGTTTTTTGTTCGTTGTACTTGTACCTTTTATGCCTTAGCATCTTGCTAATGATTTTAATAACATTTTATTTCATTTATTAAAAAAAATGTGCCAACTTTATATCAAGAAAAAGGTAAACCTAGAATCCCATGTTACACTTTGCCCTTGCACTGCTTTCTTTCTTCTTCTTTCTTTTTCTTTTTTTTTTCTTTTCCACCAAGGCACCAATTGCTTTAAAGTAACTTTTGTTCTCATGTTCCACTTACATTGACCCCCCTCCCCCAACCAAAAAAAAAAAAATAAGAAAAGAAAAGAAACACTTTGTCCCATTTTTTACACTTTAAAGTAAATAATATATTTCATTAGTTATTATATCATTTATCTTTATGAAAATAACGTGTAAATCATTTTCCGTCTTTAATAAATTAAAAACCAATTTTTTACACATAAAGAGATTCAACGATCTACGTAACTTGTTATGTTTTGTGTCGTCTATAAAACTATATATGTATAACTATGTATGTTCACTTACCTTATTATGAATTTATTAAAATTTGGAATTTTTATTTATAATAATTTATTAAATTGAAATTAAAATTTATGAAAGTTCAAATTCAATTTTTTATATTTTACTATTTTATTAATAAATTCCGAAGTTAAATAGTTTATTACAATTAGAGAAAAATATTAATGTAAATAACGGATCTGAAAATTTTCATATGGGAAAGGAAATACAAGGGAAAGTTTTTGAGAAGGATTTAGCACTGTGGATGATATTGCATTTGTACATAAATCTTCCAAGTTGAATAGAAGGATATGGCAAACTAAAGTGCTCTTCTTCTCATAAATAAAAATAATTAAAAAAAATCAAAATCAAAATAACAAATCAAAATCTTTCAAGTAGATAATGTGTAAATGTCAAGATGGTTAAAGATGTCAACTGGTGTGGCATAACCAGGTGCCCAGCGTATTTTATTAGCTTGGTATGGAGTTTAACATTGATCATACTAACTTGGTAATTTAAATTAACTATCAGGACTATAGACTTCCAAGTGGAAGATGGTAAGTTTACCCAAATCCAGCAAAAAAGACCAAAATATGTTTTGCAATTTTGGATTGAACACACACACACACACACCTGGAATTTGGTTGCTACTTAAACTGGTTTCCAACAAGAAATGGCATAAATGATTCTTCCTTTCCATCCCTGCAGAAGCCAATGGTTATCTTCATCTATCAAGAAATCTTTGTGATATAAGCTCACTTTCTCTCTAGACCGTTTGTATATAAACCGAGACAGTGGAATAGGAACTAACCCTGCCCTCAAATTACGAACATGCCACTGCTTGTATGTCTCGGGTCTTTCAACCCTTTCCCACCCCTCGCAAGCTATCACATTCAAAGCTTCTCTTCCAAATATGTCTCTTTCAAGCAGCATCCTTTCAGGGCGTTCACGTGGTACATTTGTCTCAAGCATATCAAATAAAGCTGAGAAATGGAAAAGAGCTTCACGGAACCGGGTCAGGAAAAATGGAGAGTTGTAAGATCCATTCAGAATTCCATGGATGAAGATATCTGGATTAATCTTCTTTATCAGGTTTAGAACAACATTTCTAGGGCTCTCCACCATCACTGTCTCATCTAGCAAGTTTTTAGCTCGATACATACAATTAACCACTACAAACTCACCTTCATCAACCATTAGATCCTCTAATTTAACATTTTCCCATCTTTTAGCAATTGAACTATACTCAAATGGAACTTTGAAAAGGTCAGCATATGCCTCTAACCGGCGACCTGTCTCCTCAATTCTTTGTGCCGGTCTAAACCCAGGTTGAGGAAATTCGATTCCAGTGATCCTAACCCGTGGTGGCCCACCTTTTCTTGATGAAATACGTTGAATGAAAGTGGGCCATTGAAATCCATAAAGAATACCAAAATCAATTATGTGTACCCTTGTGGCATTCTCAGCTTTATCCATTATTGTCCTGTTTGAAGCAAAATTTGATATCTTTCTAAATGGAGATGTTGCCATGTACAAATGGTAAGCTTTGATATAGTCAGAAGCACATGTTTTTTTGCTGACTAATGCTTTATGAATTTGGCTACCAGTGCCAGCTAAGCGTGCCTCGAGACCATTAGCAAAACAGTTTGCTAACCTCTGAGTTCCATCACCAAAAGGAGAAGAATACTGCCTAATTTGTATCAAAACTTCATTTGCTTTCCTCCTATCATCAACTGCAACAGCCTGCGCACAATTTATTAAAAGTGTTCTCAAATCTATCACTTCCTTTTTCCTCTTCTGTTTCCTACCACGACTTTTGCCTTTGCCTTTGCCTTTCCCGTTACTTAAACTTATATCATCTACTACATCTTTTAGTGAATCTTTAGTTTTTTCTTCACGTAAAGTGTCACGAAATGAGTCTAAAGCAACCTTACCTTCTCCCAAACTAGATAGAAAGATCAAGTCAAGCTCGTCAGACCGCAAGATGGAATCTGGAAAAATCGCAGCCTGCTTAATGCTCCTTTCTTGTTTTTCTACTTCGGTTATATCCTCTCCATAAGGATTTTTCCTAATCTTTGACCCTGTTAACAAGAGTTGATTTTCTTCTCCTTTCTGATCTTGACCAACAAAGGAAGAACCTAATGTATTGTTGTGACTTGGAAGAAACTTGTTTGCTTCCTCAACACCTTTTCTAAACTGCCACATCATTTGATTTTCGTTACAAAGATCATATGTATCTGCAGTGCTTGCAGGTGAATCCAATCCCCCATTGCTTGACGACCCAAGCGATGCGTATGATACATTATTAGCTCCAAAATGTTGCAGATTTGAAGCATCATGTAGATAACCACTAGAGCTATTGAAATTATCAACATATAGGCTGCTTCCAGAGTGGTCAACAGAGGTCAAACCACCTTCCGAAAAGAGTGGCGGGGATGGAGGATACTTCTTTCCAAGAACCTCATAGAAGGGTTTCTCTGCAGCTTGAAGATCCAAAGATTCTTGAAGCATGCAAGACCTATCCTCCATGTCTTCTTCCATAAGCACCTGACTAATATATCCCAAAATAGCATCTGAAAAATCATAATCTTCATGAAGATCATCTTCAAGACTAACACCTACACCACCAGCCATAGGAGGATTGTTTAAGGGTGGAAACTGTAAGCCTCTAAAGTTCTGACCTATGGAAGTTTGGTACCTACTACCTTCATTGACTGGATCATAAGTAAATAAAGTTTGTTCATATATTTGACCATTGTGTAGACTCTTATTGTCCGGAAAATCAGGCATACTTCCATTCCCAAATTGAAACCCATTTTCATCTCCATCAGCAGAAGTGTATATTTTGCCAAATCTTGGATCCATTATGTCCACTTAATTCTTCAAATTTCGAAATTTCCCAATATATGCAAGTTTCCAATGAACATTTCAAAACCCTAAGTCACACTATTTAACAGGCACATAAAGTTTCACAAACTGTATCCATTTATCAGAGAAAGATACAACAGAAGCAGATTAAAAACATTAGGGCTTCAGCAGAATAACGCGACAAGGTAGGTTAAAGATTCAAAAGAGTAAAACAAGATAGTTCAGAATTCGGGTGTACCTTCTGATTGATCTTGGCTGCTAAAAAGTAAAACCAATCGTAGAAGTAGTTGAAGCTTTTCACTGAAAGATGGCTGAATATGACAGATAAATGGTGCTAAGGTCGATTAAATCTAGAAATGGCGCAGTTTTTATCAGCTCCAATGATATAGACGATCGAGTTGGGAGGAAGATGAATGGCGTTTTCTTGACGATGATAAAGCAGACATGAGTGCACACAGACTGACGTGGAGATACAGGTGAAGGACACAGGGGAAAGTTACACTATTGGTACATGGAGAATTATCTTGTTACAAAATCAGTCCTTTAAACCCAAATTATTTCAGTTTTCTACCTCCATTCACGTGCCTTTTCTTTCCACTTTAGGTCCTTTAGGCTAACAGTGGTTAGATTCAACTAACGATCAAAGGGCAATTTGGTGATTTTACATGTAAAGGATCAATTTTTGTAACTAAAAAAGTTAATTAATATTTTTTACCATTTTTTAATATTGATTTATTGGTTTTATAATCATTAATTACTTTTAAAGTTAATTACATAATTAATTACGCAATTAATGCATTTCTCTCTCTCTCACTACAAACACAACACACACTCTCTCTCTCTCTCCCTCTCTCCCTCTCTTCTCGGTGACTCAACCACCGCCCACTCTCCCTCTCTCCCTCTCTTCTCGATGACTCAACCACCGCCCACTCTCCCTCTCTTCTCGGTGCTCAACCACCGCCCACCTCTCACTCTCTCTCTCTCTCCAATTCTCTTTTCGGATTTGCCACCCACCCACACCACCACTGCCACCGCCGGGTTTGACATTTCTCCGATTTGGGAACACCACCGCTGCCACCCTCCGCCACACAAGTAGGGTTTTCTTAAGTTGCAGATCTGTTACATCACCGCCTTCCATCTTCAACACCACAACAACCACCTCCCTCATCTTCAACACCACCGTTGCCGCCACCTCCTTTGCTTTTAACGACCACACACACACTCTCTCTCTCTCTCTCTCTCTCTCTCTCTCTCTGAACACATGACCAGATCTGAGTTCAAAATCGATGATAAACAACAACACACACCACCACCGCCGTACTTCACCAACAACGACACACAGAGATTTAGAAACCCTAAATCATAAACAAGATCTGAATAATATGAGAAACAGAGATTTAGAAACAACCCAATAATATGAGCAGAAACCCTAATCTGCTCCGATCTTCTTCAATCGATGATAAACGGAGATTTTGAAACTCACCATCAATGAAACCATATACGACGGTCGCATCGAAACCCCCCCCCCCCCCCCCCCCCCAAAAAAAATCTGCTCCGATCTTCTTCAATTTTCCCGTATTTTCTTCTATACGACGTAGAAACCCTAATCTTGTTTCGTTCCCTCAACGCCAAAGGCGATGATGAAAGGGAGGGTTAAGGTCGCGGGTGGTAGGGTACGACGATGACGATGAGAGAGAGAGAGATGGTTTAAGGGGTATGGGCGGTGCATGGCGGTGGATGGCGGCGGCGGTGTGGCGGCGGCGGCGGTGCATGGCGACGGCGGATGGTGGTGGAGGTGAGAGGGAGGGGGTGGGTGAGGGAGAGATGGATAGAGAATGAGGGTGTGTGTTTGTCTGAAGTGTTTGTGAAGAGAGAGTGTGTGTTGTGTTTGGCAAGAGAGAGAAAAAATATTAATTTGTAATTAATGCACATTAACAATTATAAAACAATTAATTAATAATTAAAAATGGTAAAAGAAATTATAAAATCAAGATTTAATTACAAAATTAGTCATTTACATGTAAAAAGACCAAATTGCCCTTTGACTAACAGTCAAATCTAACAGAGTTAGCCTAAAGGACCATTTACGTAACAAATTCTTAAATAAATAACTAAAAATGCAAGAATTTTGCTTAAAGGACTAATTGTGTAAAAGGGGCATATCTAAAAGAACAAATTTTGTAATTAACTCATTGAGAATAATAATAAAAACCAGTGTCATGCGTTATGACTATAATTATTTATAGTAAAGAATAGGAATACAATAAAAACTTTAATCATTTAAAACTAATAGGTCATAGTTATTTTTAAAACTATATAATTTTGAGAGGTTTTGCATACAATGGAAATGTTTAAATAAGAATGAGAAATTAAATGAGGATGAGAGACTCAATCACAGTCGTTTATTTTGTAAGTGAAATTCATGGATAAAGTGTGGCAGGGTGCATGTGAGGAATTTATGGGTAGACAATGACATTGAAGGAGGAGAAATTGGATGGCTCAGAATGGGTTTCTCATTCACTTTTAATTTCCAATTCTTATTTGAACCCCGTCTTGTATACAAACTTATCTATATGACAACTTTTTGTCGATAAAACAGTGACAAATTAGCAGCCAAAATGGTGATGAGATATATTATAAAGATGATAGTAACTACAATTGTAACGATATGAGCTATAACTAGGATATCGTTAATAAGTACAACAACAAGGGTAAAGGCTAAAAACATAATCTTAAAAGATGAACTAAAATTATTCGAGTGATTTGTCGTATTTTCTTTTATTTAACCATCTAATATACAATATATATTTAGAATCTCTAAAATCAAACAACCTTACTGGAGTTATATTTGATTGACTTTCTAATTAATTTACTAGTTTACTCACATGTTTGACTTTTAAATTACTGTTATAATTTTCACACTCTTTACTTATTTTCACTTATTCTATCATTTCTTGGAATTTTGTTAATTTAATAAAATTTACAAAAAAAGAGTTAAACCTTTAACACATACTTTTACATAACACCACTTCTAGCTATATAATGATACTTAAATATTTTATTTGAAATGTTTCAAAGTTTCTGAGTGTTACACTTTGTCGTTAAAGTACATTTGTATCTTAGGTTAGAGATGAAAATCACTTGAAAAAAGAGCTCCAACTAGTAAGCACAAGCGTAGGACCAAGCAATTACCTATAAAGTAAACAATTGGGTTTTTGGTGGAAATGGTGTACGTCTTCCCAAACCAAGGGTATGGTCACTCAATGCACGACAAGCTCATAACTAGCCATAGTATGACCACACCTAACCAAGTGGTAAAAAGAAACCACAAGTGTGGTTCCAAGCTAGAGGCCAAGGAAACATCTCTTATAGCTAAGTCAGTTGTGTCTCAAACCAAGGATGAAGTTCTATTTGAAAAGGAGCTCCACCCAATTAAGCATAGACGCCATAGTCAAGCATGTGTTTTGAAGAGGTAGACGACAATTAGAGCTTGTAGGTGGTAGATAGAGCTAAAATTTGTATATATTTGTTTAACAAAGTAACTCGTAACTAGAATTGAATATGGTAAAATACAAAAATGTAAAAAAAAGACAAACCTAGAAATTAATAGAAAGAAAATAAATTGTAAAATAATTTAAAAAGAGTAGTTTGATAATTTTATTTACAAAAAACTTCTAACTGTTTTTTAAATATTACTTTAAGAATAACTTGTAGTTTTTACAAGTGAACAATGCTTGTAATCTTGATTGTAATATGTGGGTACACCAAAATATAACTAAAGCTCTCTTTTGAATGTTATATTATACACTTAATCACTAAGTCGCTAGTATAGTATATTTCTTGTATACTTATATGTTTTTTAAACAAACAATAATTTTTGCCAATAATTATAATTATTTGTAATTATTGTTAAGAAATTGAAAAGGTATATAATAATTTTTTGGGAGAAGCTTTTTGGAGCTTTTTTAAGAGCTGAAACTTTTAGCTTTTAGAATTTTAGGTTTGAGTTACAGCTATTTCGTCAAACACTTTTATATAAATAAAGTTTCAGCTTTTAGCTCTTAATAAAAGCTCAAGTTCTAACTTATAAAAAGCTCTAGCTCCAATTAATTACGTCAAACATACACAATAGTCGTGATCTTTTTACCCCTGTAAGACTACAAATCTACTAATTATTTTCATGTTTAAAGATATTGTAATGCAACATGTAATTTTTATATGTATGACAAAAAGATACGAGGTAGAAATCATTTCCCATTAGAAAAGGGCGAAAGAATGAGATTAGATCGGGGCGTGCGATTTCTGATTTCCCGATGTTTTAATAAAAGTTTCTTCCCCTCGATTCTTAGTGACTAAAATACATATACCCACAATTTTATATTTATAATAATATTATATTCTACCAATTCTTCTTCTTCTTCTTCTATGAGAGTACGAGAATCTAGAATGTGGTGGGCATATGTTTCGTTTATGTTGGATTAACCCAATTTATTATAAATCCACACTCGTGTTCAATTTTTATGATTTGCTGAACAAATGGTCTGTCTTGGTATCAGCAACGTTCTTGGAGATTCGGTGTTGCATGGAACAACAAGCTAAATTTGCCCTCAGATGCTTCTCTTTTCTTTCAGGGTTTTGCGTCTTCGGTGAGTTCTTCTATCACATCTAACTACAACCATGACTGTCTCTGATTCGCATTTCCTTTGGTGGTTTGGTGTGCGAATCATGACACTGTAATCATAATTTGGAATGCCGTTTACGTTTCCTATGGATTCAACAGTATTGTAGGTTTTTGAGTTACTGTTCCTTTTATCGGTATTAACGAGGGCTTTCGATCCTAAATTTGTATTATTAATCATTCTTGATTCAAGATATTGATTGTTTAGTAAATAGTTTGTCAATCTTTACTGAGAAAATGGGATCAAACCCCAAATCTGATGGATTGGCCAGACAAAGTTCGTTGTATAACCTAACTTTAGATGAGGTTCAACACCAATTAGGGGATCTTGGAAAACCTCTGACTAGTATGAATCTTGATGAGCTTCTCAAGAGTGTTTGGACTGCTGAGAGCAATATGAATATTGATTATCCTCACCATGCTCAACCTGCTTCTGCTTCGTCTCTGGCTTGCCAATCGAGCCTTAATCTCAGTCAAGATCTAAGAAAAAGGACGGTTGATGAGGTGTGGCAAGATATACAGCAAGGTCATAAAAGGAATGAGAATATCACTAGTAGTAAAAGTAAAAATAATAACACTAGTAGTAGTAGTAGTAATAATAATAATCTTGATAAGAAGGGTAGTAGGGAGAGACAACCGACACTAGGTGAGATGACTTTGGAGGATTTCTTGGTGAAGGCTGGGATTGTTGCAGGACCGACTCCTGGTAAGAAAAATGTGGATTCAAATGTGTCAAACCAACAGAATATAAATCACCAGCAAGTGCAGTGGGCGCAGCAGTATCAAGTTCCACCAATCCAGCAGCAACACGTGTACATGACAGGTCATCATCCAGTTCAACAATCTTTGTCCATTGGTGCAAACCCGATGCTGGAGATGGTTTATCCCGAGACCCAAATGACAATGTCTCCTTCAAATTTGATACATAATCTATCGGATTCACAGACACCTGGACGTAAAAGAGTTGCATCTGGTGATGTGATAGAGAAGACTGTGGAAAGGAGGCAAAAGAGAATGATAAAAAATAGAGAATCTGCTGCACGCTCACGAGCAAGAAAACAGGTATGTTTTTCAAATGTCAACTTTGATACCAGCTAGGTATTATAAATAAGTTATAAGAGACCCTTTTTGGTTAAACAGGCTTACACTCATGAACTTGAGAACAAAATTTCACGTTTGGAAGAGGAAAATGAAAGACTTAGGAGACAGAAGGTATGCTTCCTTTTTTCTACTTTGTTATGTTTATTCGTTCTTATAATGTCAATAACTTGATTTATTATCCAAGTTATGTTACCAGGTCTATTTCTGTAAGTCTTAATGCATGAAAGAAAGCCATACAGGGATGTTTTTCTTTAAATTTACTTTTTGCAAGTTAGAATGATCTCAGTTTACTCTAAGATTATTCTAGAGAAAGAGAATATATTTGTCCTAAGCCTGCCAAAAAAAAGATAGCACATGCTGTTGCACAATTCATATCTTTTGTGTAAGCTTTTCACTTTTTTAGACTTGACTAAAAAGTTAACTAAAGTAGACCTCCTAACTTTGGGCTTTTTCTTCATTTTTCTTCCTTGTGTTTCATTTAATGTGTACTGTAAGGTATGTTTTTATTTCACCATGATGCTAACTCAGTGACTTGAGTGTTTCAGTGTGCAGTCTTTTTTTTCTTTTATACCAAACTTTCTTGGTTTTTCTGGACTCTAGTTACAGGACAGTAAAGCAAATATAACTACCTGGGCTTGAATTGGGCCAGAGTACTTTATATACTTGCTTAACTAAAACTCAAGTTTTTGAGAAGAATACAATCTCTTTAAGTATCATATACAGAGAAAAGAGTTTATTCCTTGGTTCAATTGTATGCTTGCAAGCCTTAACTTTCTTCAAGGTGAGACAGCATGACTAGTGAGGATCTTCTATTAGACTTGAGAGAGTCTCAAAGATTTTGGACCTTGACAGTGAATTATGCAACGGTTAAGCCTTCATTACTAGTTGTACCTCACTCTTGCGAGTTTGGTCCTTTGACTAGCTACAGAGCTTTTCTCACAATTATATAACTACATTAGTACAGTGTAGAATAATTGGGAAACGCAGAAGAGAATCATTAATTTGTCAATCCTGAAATATACACAATTATTACTAGAAAATTCCTATGATCTCTAGCTCATTTCCTTTTCTGAAGTCATGAGTTTACCTGAGCTAATCAGTGTTCATTCAATCTCTTCGAGCTGATCCAAGATTTAAACTTGACCCAATTTTTGGTTGAGCCATATTGGAGCAATGGTCCCAGTGCAGGAACCACTTGATGCTCTCTTCATTTTTGCTTGTGGACGGACCAACTACTTAGATTTTAACTCTTTTCTGTAGGGAGTTCCTATCTACAGAGATACTTCTAGTTTAACTTTCAGCTATAGGAAAACAGTTGATCCAGGGTAAACAAAGCCAATTTTTTTTAACATTTTAGAGGAATTCAAGCTCATCAATTAGATTCCTGAAGACCTTGGAAGTAAGAACTACCCTTTTCAGGTTTGGGGTGAACAACCCATGTTGATGAGGTTCATAAAGTTAGAGCAAGATGAAGTTGTGAGAGATATATTAAGACCATTGCTAATGATCATTTATATTTGTCACGTATTTACATTATCTCTAGACTAGTATAGTCAGGATAAAGACCTATCTTTATTGTTAATCTTATGATACATAGAGATGTAATTCTCTGATTGATATTTAGATGATTGAATAAAAAGGATTCCTAGTTTTTTGTTTCTATCCTGCTTAGCTGTCTGACATTACATTTGGTTATGATTCTCAAGAGATCCTAGTTCTTTGATGCGAATCTCTATAATGTTGTTTGTTGATTGTGTTTCCAAATTACTATTGGGCTTGAAAAACTGTATTCCTTGGCGGCAAAGCCGCTCATTGGCAGCTGCCGGCACTCATGCCTTTGATATCGACCATCAGTATGGGTTACATCAGACATGGTCCTCCTTCAGCTTCTTAGTTTCTTGGAGATTGTGAATAATGGTGAATCAAAGTGTCAAAAAGTCTTAAACGCTGACTATCACAGTCATTCATAACCCTAGCTGACACAAGTATCACTATGACTTTCCAATCCACAAAATTTAATGTTGAACATCATGGGTTCAACTGCCATTTTAAGATTCTGTTATATCTAGAAGTCCGTGGTGTTATGTTTCAAAAACTTCTGGTCTATTGTTTTTATTATGTCTAAAATTGTAGGTTCTTAATATATTCTTAAAAAAAGATCAGCCATACTGTAGAGTGTAGGCTTGCTAAAACACTAATCTTGTTTTGACATACGGTTCAAGTAATTTTTTTAACAAATAACAAAAGCAGTATGGGTGTGTGTATGCAGTATGCTTAGCATCCTTAGAAACAAAATCTGCAACATTGTTCTCTTCTTTTTACATCCTTGTTTTTGATATCCACTGAAGCTTCAGTTATGACCTGTTAGTTTACTTGTTAGAGAGGGGAATTGAATATGCATGAAGAATGATCTAAGGACAGTGTGCTTTAAGTGGAAAAGAATTAGGTATTCAAATGAGAGGTCTGACTATATGTTCCTAAGGATAACAGTATACCTTGAGGAAAATTGTATGTGTATCTAATAAGTGTATGATATGCATAATTGTATGTGTGAGTGTGTCAATAGTCTAATAAGAATTTCTTCCCAAGAAGGAAAGAGCAGTGTATCTTGATGAAAACAACTGGAAGTTCTTTTTCTCCTTGTTGTGTGTGTGGAGAGGGGGGGGGGGGGGGGATGCATCAACCATGCCACGCTTTTTCCACCTATACAATGGCCATCATTTAAGTACACCAACTCCTTTAATACACACAGAAAACCAAAAAAAAAAAATTTACATTAAGCCAGAAGCAGTGAAACCAACTAACAATAGATATCACAAGAGGTCGATTGCAACACACTTGATATATTTATTTCTTATGGAAAAGCTTTTTTGCTTTTATTTTAAACTGGAAAACCTTTTATCACTTAAAACACTTCCTTCTGTAAAAAACTTATATTGCAATTACATAAGCATTAAGTAGAGTATAACATGTAACATCTTTGATGTTCCTAAGTATCCTTCGTCGATTATTATTTGCTCACTATCCTTGATAGATCATTGATGGTTTAGTATTCCTCACCATGTGCTTTATGTTACTTTTGTACTCTCACCATATTGTCTATAATGTTGTTGTGTATGTTTGATTAACATTATCTTTGTGGATATCACTTCAGCCCATACAAAAAGGAATATGTTAGCCTCCATCATCACCTCTTCCTTAATCTATGTGGTATATCCATATAGACTTCTAAATAACCATTGAAAATGCAGTCTTAAAGTCAAGATGATGTACAGACTTTGATGGACAATCCTTTGGCTATATCTTTTCTTCGTTAGGAATAACCATGCGACCGTAGAATGAATATTGTTCTTATATATAAGTTTATATGTCCCAAACACCGCCAAGGACCAAAAAAGTGGTTTGGATGCTTTGGAGAACCTTGTCATGTTTTAAAATGAAGAGATCTTGGATCTTTATACCCTAATAAAGTGGGAAAACAAGTTTTGCATATACAAGAAATTAAGAAGGTTAGACTATAGGGCCAAAGCGAGATTGATTGCATATTGCAGTTAAGTTTATGAACATTGTTAAATATAAGAATGATGCTAGTATTAATAATCTTGATATTAGTTATAGATAAGTTATCCAATGAATATTCAGAAGGAAAACAAGGAATACCATATCTCGTCCTTATAGAGGTTGTAAGAAATTTCACTTTAGGAATCAAACACAGACCCAATACGGTTCTACAGGCCTTCTCTTAACACAAAACAGAAGTAGTGTATTAATTAGCAATTTTCAAAAATCACATCTTTCACACTCTCTGCTTGGTCGTTGTCTCTTTTCCCTGTTCTGTGGTATCTTTTCTTTTTTATTCGTGTTACTTGTATGAACCTTATACATACTGTTGATAAAATGCATATCTTTTGTGCTAACCACTGTGGCTTCTATCTGCAGGAGGTAGGGAATGTTCTGCCCAGTGCACCACCGCCCAAACCCAAGTACCAGTTAAGACGAACAAGCTCGGCTCCTTTCTAACAAGAATTCTTGGGGTCAATTATAATGTTATTATGTAGAGACATTTTTCAGTCTTTTTTTTCTAATTTATTTTTCAATTTTCGTTAGGAGACATGGTTTTTATTGATGCCTTGTGTTTGCTAGTATGGTTTCCTTAAATTTTCCCCAAACAAGATATCAGTCAATACTCTGGGCAATGGATGAAGTGTGAACAATCATCATCATACATAGCCCATAGTTGTGACTTATCTAAGACATACAGTTAGGTTGTATGTATATGTTAAGACAAGCCAATTGGAGTTTTTTACTCACATGCTCCTTCCTTGATTGTGTGGTTATCCTTTTTTTTTAAAAGAAGAATCAGTGTTACCATTGTGACTTGTATTATTTGAGCCACAAAGGAAGGGATTATGTATATACATACATTGGCATCTATATACATGTGTTGTTTAGAGGCTAAGCTATGTAACTCTTACGGATCACAAAGACGGGCCATATAAGTATCCTCTAATTATGAAAATTACAATTGAGCTTATAATCTAATATGTTCATGCAGCTTAGGACAGTGAATGTCATGTAGCTTGGATGGTAGAAAGAAAACCAAATTATTATTGTTATTATGGATTGGTTTTGGTTATCATTCTAGTATGCGTAAAATGTACGAAAATATAAAATTCTACCAATATTATCATTATAGTGTAATCAATTTTATTCTGTATTTAAAAATACGCAGATGACAAATTTGGTTTAAAATAATGATATTACAAATCTTAGTAAATATTAAGACAAAAATAATAGGTAATCATAAACTCTTTGGCCCTTACTTTTTTATATTAGAAGATGATTCTAGAAAATCAAATAGAGGCAGGCCACGCCTCCATATTTTATTTTATTTTTATTTTTAAATTTTAATTTTAATTTTAATTTTACCAAATCCTCCCCTATCCATAACTCTACCATCGACTCCCCTTACCTTACTGCCTCCTTTCAATTCCCTCCAGATTTCAATGGCCGCTGCTACCACCACTGCAACTACTCCCTTCCAGAGAACCCACGCCTTCCATGGTAATAATCGCCTTAACCCTCACTCAAAGCCCTCCTTTGTATCTCTCCAACGCAGCAGGCCAACACTATTTCCCCTAATACCTTCTCCCCCCTCAATCACTTTCTCAAATAAGTCGCCTCCTCACCCGTTTTCCTTCATCTTCTGCTCCGCTTCTTCGCATGATGAAACTCTGGTCACTGAAGATGAGATGGACGTCGCCACTCAGGAATCTCAGCCTCAGGTACTTGCTTTAATTTCCACTCTCTTTTTTTCTCTTTTGAAAGGGAAACCTTGCTTTAGATTTCGGATTCACTTCTGATTATTAATGCACGTGTGTTTGAAATCGTGACTTTTGATAGCGGAACGTGTTTCCCAATTTCAAAGTCCAATTTTGATTTCCTAAGTTGACCTAGTATATCTCGTAATTTGCAGTCTCTTTTGATTTTGAATTATTCTCAGCTCTAACTTTATCAATTTGAAAAGAAAAGGAGGTTATCGATTTGAAAGTTTGTTGAACTTTTTGGGACCGAAGAAGTAGCGATTTGGAGAAATTCATATGATTATTCTCTCAGTTGCAGCATTGTGTTGAATTTGATTATTTAGTTTGCTGAAAATGAACTTGTTAGTCAAAACATGCCCAAATTGAAAGTGAATTATGGAAAGGCGTTAAGCATTTTCTGCACTTGTATATATCCTCTGGTTAACCTAACTTACAGACACACACACACACACTTCTGTAAGTAGTCACACAAATTTTATATGATGTAGCAGATTGTACCTTAACTTAGGATAATATCATATTTATCTTGTTATTCACTTATTGATTATGGGGAGCATTCTCACTGATGTATTCATAGCCGGAAGATGCAGAAGTCACTACTGAAGAAGATGATTCAATCGAAAGCGATGGCACCGTATTAGAAGAATCTCCCGCATCCATTTTAGCATCACTGCAGTCATACAAAGAGGCCTTGGCAGATAATAACGAGTCAAAGTTATCTGAAATAGAAACATACTTGAAGTCAATTGAAGATGAAAAATTAGCTTTAGAAAGTAAACTGGCGACATTGTCAGATGAACTCTCTAATGCAAAAGATCGTGTTCTTAGAATTAGTGCAGACTTTGACAATTTCAGGAAGAGGACAGAGCGAGAACGTATTTCATTGGTAGCAAATGCACAAGGTGAAGTTGTTGAAAATCTTTTGCCTGTTTTGGATAACTTTGAGCGGGCTAAAGCTTCTATAAAAGTGGAGACTGAGAAAGAGGATAAAATCAATGGCAGCTACCAGAGCATATACAAGCAATTTGTGGAGGTCCTTGGTGCTCTTGGTGTTGTTCCTGTGGAGACAACCGGACAACCTTTCGATCCGCTGGTAATTTCCTTATGGATTTCACAACTGTTTTTAACAATTTATACCATATACAACTCACATAATTATATATATGATGAAAGAAAAAAAATCTATCTTAAAACTCAACTCTTGTTTTTCATGTTTTAAAAACTAACCTTTTATCTATTGCATTTCGTATTTGGCTCTTCATAGTGATTCGCCTACTTGATTATTCGCAGGCAAATTTCAGAGTTGGCTCGAAATTCAGTCGAGTACTTGATGATCTTTTTCAAAGGCTGGACAAACTTTGTTCAGGTTTTATCAAGACCTAAATCCATTTTTGTAGCTCAAACCCAAGTCTTGATTGATTCGAGCTGACTCACAACACATTTGTTTAAAGTTCCATTTTTGATTGAACAAACCGTTCATCATTTTCTTTAATTAATTTTGGTATGTTACTTAATGTTGTCCAAAGAGGGGTTCAAGCTTATTGAAAACCCAAGTACTTTGTGAAATAAATATCTTATTTATTATTGGCTATACATGTCTTGTTTGTAAGATAGGTGTTCTGTTATCTGTCTTGACAAAGTATTACAGCAGTTTTAACATTTGGCTTTTTCCATGGTAAAAGCTGCATGAAGCCATTATGCGTGAAGATTCGACTGAATTCGAGGAAGGTGTGGTGATTCAAGAATTTCGCAAGGGGTTCAGAATTGGTGATAGACTGTTACGTCCATCAATGGTCAAAGTCTCGTCTGGTCCTGGACCTGAAAAAACTGAACCAGCGAGCCCATCAGGACCAGAGTCATCGGAAGAACCAGAGGATGTGACCCAGGACCAGTCAGAACCATCTGCAGCACAGGGTGAATGATACAGTTTTATAAATTCAGTTAGTGAACTCATTATTTACCTGGCAGGAGGGGTGTGTCATACCTTTGCCTCCTGTAGTTAGGAATTGAAATCGTTGGGAGATGTTAATTGTTCTGCTTTTGTTATATGTTTGTCAGTTTTGCTTATTTATTTTTAGTTCGAACTGATGTATTCTTACATGATGAATTACATACATGTACTTGAAAGGCAGGTTTCATATACATGAGATCTGCATTATAATATCAAGATTTTGTAAAATTACACAAACAGGAGAAAGCACAACCCGTGGTTCATTAATCTTTCAACTATATATATAACTTTACACTCACAACATGGCCACACCAATGGTCCAAAAAACCCCAAACCGCCATAACTCTAATCAAGCAGGCAGGCTTTACATTCAAACAAAAATGAAGACAAGCATATGCTTCAAAGAAACTCAAACCAACCCCCTTAACACCCAATGAAAAAAAGATCATCATGAAAGGAAAAAAAATCGTAGTTACCAAACGCAGCTGTAGAAAACCTGAACAAAAAGTACCCAAAATCAATATATATAGAGTGCTTACTATATAATCTCCAATCCTGAAACCATTTATAAGTTTCTTCTCCCTTTGTCATTCTTTGTATGTATTGCTTGTGCTTGATTCATTCTCTGTTCCATGGTTAACCGTTGCAGCACTAGTAAAACTTGACCCTAAGTCAGTCTCTTGGGGCAAAACCACATCACTGGTCAGGTTTGTCTTGGATGCTTCAACTTCAGAAGGACCTTCTACTTCGGTGATGCTGTTGTCCTCTTCGTTCTGAGACTTTTTCACTTCTTCATCCATTTTAGTTTCTGTTTCACATGGATCGGTGGAGTAAGGAGCCTCATTACCAGAAAGGTTTGTTTCAAGATCCTCATCTAAGGCCTGTTGAACTTGTTTCATCTCATTCAAAGTAGATTCTACATGCTTGGAATAAAAATTTTCATCTACTGAATAGAAAGTTTCAAGACGATGTTCCACAGCCTGAGAGCCCTGTCTCGTCTCACTCAAAGTAGATTCTAAGTCCATGGAGTAGGAATCTTCACCTACAACACTGGTAGTTTCAAGATCATGCTTTGAGGCAAGTGGGTCCTGTTTCATCTCATCCAAAGTTGATCCTAAGTCCTTGGAATAAGAATATTCATCTCTAGGCTTGGTTTCAAGATCATGCGTGTCTTGTTCCATGCCATCTGAAGTTGAATGTAAATCCTTAGAGTGAGAAACTTCTTCATCTCCAGAACGCTTAGTTTCAAGATCATGCTCCAAGGAATGTGGATCCTGTTTCATCTCATCTAATGTTGATTGTAGATCCTTGGAGTCAGAATCTTCATCTTCATAATATTTAGTTTCAATATCACGCTCCTGTTTCATCTCGCTGAAAGTTGATCCTAAATCCTTGGAGTCAGAATTCTCATCTAGAGAATAGCTAGTTTCAAGATCATGCCCCTGTTTCATCTCGTTGAAAGTTGATCCTGAATCCTTTGAGTCAGAAATATCATATAGAGGATGGCTAGTTCCAAGATCATCCTCCAAGACATATGGGTCGTGTTTCATCTCATTAGAAACCGATCCTAAACCAATGGAGTAAGAATCTTCTGCAAGTTGCTTAGTGTCAAGATCATCCTCCAAGGAATGTGTGCCCTCTTTCATCTCATTCAAAGATGATCCTAAGTCATTGACACTGAAATCACCAACAGCATCCAGTTCCAACAGTAAATTCTCATCAATCTCTTTAATCTCATCGGCTACATCAATGTTATCAGATACATCTTTGCTTTCAATACTAGGAGTGTCACTTGCATATGCTGGACTTCCTGGTGCTTTCGTTTCAATTTCAGCAACTTCAACCGCATCAGGTTCAGAGGTTGCGACAGAGTTGATGCTTAATGGAACGTTTTCCAGCTCTTGGATTTGCAAATCGTCTGTGTGGTTGCTACTGCTTTGTACCTATAAGAAAAGTTAACCGCAGTTGTAATATTTATATCCAAAAACAACCTGCAGGAAAGGAAAAAAAAGATGGAAATAATTGAAATTTGAAGGATTCAAAGGTTTAAAAAGACCTTGGTGTTACAATCTCACCTGTAGTACTTCAGGGTTCTCTTCTAGTGGTTTGTTCACAGATGTATCTAACAAGGGGAACTCATGTTGTGGATGTAATACATCTTCTCCTTCTGGTATGAGGTGGTGATGTGTCTCTCCATGAACTACCCCAGCGTATTCTGCTTCATCATTTGATGAGGGGACTTCACCTTGCTCAAGCTCGTGACGCTGTCAATTAGAAAGATTATGTGAGAGTATTTTCAATAACCATGTTTCTATCATGTTCACATTTTTGCTAACTTGAAATTCCGGAGTTGATGCTGAAATCTATGTACTAGTCTTGTTGTTATGTGGATGCAATTCCAAATACATGTATGTTACATTGCTACTATTCTAATATACTAAATTACAGTTCCTATTGTCTGGCACGGTCAACACAACTGCTACTAAATAAAGATTGTTGCGAGTGGTTCAACTACTCACTTGCACTTGTATGTAAACTATGAGGATTTATATAATTAAATTAAAGTGTGAAACCAAATTTAACTTTAACTACAGTGAAGAGGAGAAGGTCTAATATACTTGCAGAGAGATTGGCCTTAATTCAGAGAACTTGAAGACATGCAAACTGAGTGGACCATATATGTAGGTAGCTTGTTACATATATAATCTTGCTTACATATCATCTCATGCGCATCTTGCAAACTGACTAGTGACTACTTTGGAATGGCGGTTATGTTAAATTGAATCTACTATCTGTAATAAGATAAATTACCTACAGTTGTGACTTGTGCATACAGTACACGTGAAGTCCCTATAGTGGATTAGTGGTACATAACATGACCACATAAAGCACTATAATGTTCCAAGTAAAATGAACATCTTGCATATCAAACTTGCCAAGAGTGCTGCTAATAGTGATAAGATTAGACAATACTTGTAGGAAATATAATAGACTTTCGCAAAAATAAGAGGTTGCAAGATAGGCATGAGGTCAGGTAACAGGTTAAAAAGGGCTAGAGTAGAAGCATGTCATTTTTAGTACGGGTCAAACAGACCTGCTTGGACATGAAAACACCATTTGTCCATTTTTTACAAGTAAATAATCAATTATTTATGACTACAAAATGTCAAATACATATGGTTACAATAATAATCTAGATGATTGAATAGAACGATTTAGGAAATTGCATGCATTAAAAGCAGACTTTGGGGAACCTTTAACCCGTTTCACCCATTCCCCTCTTAGCTAATTTTTTTATTTGACCCATAGATAGAATAAACTAAATCAGCCCGTTTACAATTGAATGGGTCAAACACCTTATCTTTTTATGTTACCTGCATTTGTTCAAGATCCTCCACCAATTGTTTGTCCACTGATTTGCGCAACAAAGACTCCTCTAATTGAGATATACCTTCTTCCTGATGAATGCCTTGAAGGGATTTTGCCTCGGAATCTAATGAGAGAGCTTGCACCTGTTCTAACTGATTAAATGCATCCATATTCAATTTAACATTCTCAGTCTCTAAATCGGACCAAATACTGTTTGGTATGGATGTTGAAATGCTATCACCAGCCAACAGAGGTTCTTCATTATCTGGTACATTCACAAGTTGATTTTGAGCATCCCTGGTTTCAGAACTAGAATGCTGCTCAACATCTGCAACACAACTTGAAGACTGATGTAGGTCCTCAGAATGCAGATGATCTTCCCCGACAGATACTTGTGCTTGCAGATCATTGGAAATTGATGAAGATGAGAGGTTCCTTGTAACAACAGCTCGAGGACTTGAATCATATACAGGTTCCTTTGGTTGACTCTCTTCCACCAACAAATTTGTGATCGTGATGTCAGACCTTTCTATTGAGTTGCCACGTTCCACAAAATAATCATTTGTTTCAGAAATTGATGTCGCCATCTCATCACCTTCTTTCTCAGTATATATTTGGTCACTCGCTTCAAATGATGATGACAAACTTGACCCACTGCTATGTAATTCTTCATCACCCAAATTCAAGTGAACCTCAATTGCATTCTCGGTTTTTGGTTGATTAGTCACACCCCCAACACTTAAATCAGCTTCATCAAGTTCTTCATTTCCAGTTAAAACCTGAACATTGCCATCATCTTCAAGAGATTCGCTTCCGTGACTAGCAATTTCAGATACCTGACTTGGATCCAAAGGATGCTCACTTCCAAAAATCATCTCTGGGTGCTCTATTGTATCAGAATCATGTTCATGATATTTTTCAGAAACCACTTCTGCTTCTAGAGAATGTTCATCATTATCTGTAAGATCCTTATTTTCAAGATCATTAGCTGAAGAAACTGAATCTGTATCAGGTACAGAGCTCACCTTGGAGTCACTAACTTCACTTGACTGTCTTTGAAAGGTAGAAAAGCTCGACTCATCAGAAGCAACTTGTTCAGGTAAAAAGTATGGTCTTTCATGATTAGATACATGCTCATTCTCAGAAATTAAATCGGGATACTCTCTTGTTTCAGAAGCATGTTCCTGATCATTTGCAGAAATTAATTCTGCTTCAAGGGATTGTTCATTATCTTCAATATGATCCTTAGTTTCAATATCACTAGCAGAAGAAACAGACTCTGTATCAGGTACAGAGCTCGCCTTGGAGTCACTAAGTCCACTAAATTGTCTTTGAAATGTAGAAAAGCTTCGTTCAGGAACAAAGTAGGGTCTTAGTTTGGTTTCTTGCCTCTCGTTTCTAGAAGCCCCAAACATTGAGGGGCCCACATTGAAACTTTCATGCCTTCGGAAGAACGGCTCCCTTGGTTGAGGCACAGCAAATTCTTGTTGGAAAGTGTCTCCCACGAGATCGGGTTTCTCCTCACTTGAGTCATATGGAAGATCAAACGGGTTCCTTCTTTGCAATAGAACAGATGGAGCAGACCCGGGAATGTTATCATTGGAATCATAATCGAAAGGATTCTTTCTTGAAGTTGATATAGGAGGAATATTCCATGGAAGATCAGCACTCTCTAAATCTATCAAATTCCTTTCAGCTTGCATTCTCATGGTGTTTCGTGCCCTTCGTCTGGCAATAAGATTCTCCAGACGTCGGTTTCTTTCCATTTCCGATGTTCCCAAATTCATGAGATTCTTTTGATCATCTTCTGTCCATGTAATAACTGACTGGGCCTCGTCTTCTTTGCCACTGTGCTTTAATTCTTTATCTTCAATTTCATCAACCCTAACTTGTAAATTTTCATGGTTTTCAACACCACTGTCATCATTGGACTCGCTACTAGTATCGCTTGATTCAAGTGAATGTTCTGAAACAGCTTCAGTGTCATCACGTGACATTTGAGGCGTTTCACGAGTTTCATGTTCTTCGGAAAGAAGCGGATGAAGCTCATCCAGCATTGGAATGATATCAGCCATTGATGCATCTGGTGAAGAACTTTCTGCAAGATCAGATCCTGAATCTCCCGACTCTGATCCTTCATCCTCATCATCGTCATCATCATCATCGTCGTCGTCATCATCATTATTGTCATCATCATCATCATGGCCTTCCACACGTTTCCACAATAAACCAGCATTAGAATTTAATGGATCAGCTGAACCCTCCCACAACTTATCATCACTTTCCAACACGATATGTTCATCCTCCGAATGCTGAAGTGGAGAGTAATGACTTCCCAAAACTACCTTCTCTTCATCCATATCATTCGTTACTTCCTCATATCTCAACACACCATCATCAACCAAATTAGCAACTGTATCAGCTTCTACACCAGAATTATCATCATAAGTTTTAGTTTTCTCCTCAAATGACCTGTCTGAAATCTCAATTCTACTCCCATTAGTTCCCTCAAAAGCAAAACTCCCATCTCTCCCAACAACTTCCGTATGACTCATAACCTTACTTTCCAATTTTCGAATCTCATCTCGTTCAGATTCAGGTTTCCTTTCGAATTCAGGTATGTTCGGCTGACCGAAACTCAACAGAGTTCCAAGCAAAACTGCAGTGGAAACAATAACAGGAGAAGCAGATACGAGAAGCGAAAAAAACAAAGGAAATAATCGGTGGATCGAGTAGAAAAATATAATCATAGTAACAAGAAACGGATGTCTAACAACTGATCTGTAACAAACTATGATCGAGCTGCTAACATACTTTTTGAACAAGTCAGACCCCATTTTAACTTTATATGAACTGCAACAAAGAACACATAACAACAAATTATCATAACAGATGAATCGGTAGAACTGAAGAAGGAAAACAAATGATGATCGGACAGTGGTACCTTAAAAGTGAAGTTGAGAAGAAGACTGGAATGATGGGGGATCTAGAAGAGCAAAATCGTGTGTAGTATTAGGAAGAAGAAGCTGAGTGGGAGAGATTTAGGGAAATTCAGTCACGGATTGGCTGGCTGGGAATATGATAATGATGTGATATGGTGTTGAATTGGAAAGGTCATGGAGCTGCGTGGGGCGGTGCCGGAAAAGAGGACTGTTGAAAGAACACTTTCCCAAACACCATCACCACTCCCTATTAATAATTCCATCGACTCTCCTCGACTCTTTTGCTTTTCAAAGTTGGTAGTAACGGGTGTTTTTCTTCATCTTTTTAAACAAAAAAAAAAAAGAACAATAATAACAAGGTTTATTAGAAACAAAAAAAATAAAATCCAAGTTCGATTACAAGAATAAGGTCAAAACAGAGTTGTTGTTTAGTGATATTACCACTCATATTTTCCTATTCTATAACTTGCAGTTTGGGTTGTTTGTTTGATAGGTCGGACTGTAATGTGGACTTTATTTAATTAATTAGATATTTTGAGTCCTGAATTAAAAAAAACTCGAAAATCAAATAAAATATAAGTAAAAAACCCTAAAATTGTGGGCTTGACACGAGGGTTTTTAGTCGCCAAATGATAAAAAGTAAAAACATCTAAAATTCTCGTAAGAGTTTACCCATGTACTTTTGTGAAATAATAAAAAGAGTATCTTACTAAATACTAAGAGTAAGCGGAGTGGTAATCCTCTTTTATATTCACCACACTGTCACATCAGTTTTTCATCCTCACCACTTAGCCTACCACTCAGTCACGTAAATGTTACTCCCAACCACTCCATATTTTGGGACCCACTTAATTTATTAATTTTATATTTAATAATTTTTAATAAAAACAAATAATACGTTTAAAATAAAAAAATTTAACTATGGCAAATTAATTTACACCGGATATAACAAATTAAAGTACTACCTACTTAGCATTTTGTACAAACAACACATTGCAGTACCACATATAATGCATCTTGTACAAACTATTCAATGCAAAGTGTCACTTGATTTGCTATAACCACATAATAAAAACTGAGAGGCCATATCTTTGACCAAATTCAAAGTACTAGATCTAAACCTCATCTTCAACATTCTAAAAACTTTTTACAGTCCAAGCTCAAGATGTGGGTTCTTTCTTATGTTTTCTTCAAAGAAGTTTGATATACATGGTAAGTTTTCCCCTGAAATTTTTTTTATTGTAGTGAAGAAGAAATCATTTTCCATCTTTGTTTTTATAAATCTATTTCAGTGAAGAAGAAGACACAGATATACAAGGTAAGTTTGATATACCAAGCAAACCAAACAACAAACAAAGAAAAAATATATAAGAAATTTAGCGTTGGACCCACTGTTCCCACCACCACTCCACGTGGTTGCCACCCCCAAAACCACCACCACGGCGCGGTGTTGTGGCCGGATGCTTGACCACGGCGCGGAGTCTCCACCCCATCCCCACCCCATGATCCACTCCGTGTACTCTAATATATGTGTAAGTGGGTAAGTTAATGATTTCACCGTGTTTAAAAGTGTAAATTATCATGAAAAAATGTAACACCACTTTACTCAGAAAATCTATTAAACATATTATACAACTGTTAACTGCCAAAAAGGATCGGAGTTTTACAAAAGACTGATACTATATACATTGGTACTAAACTGATTTACTAAAGTAGTGTTTTCAAAACATTTTTTTAACATAAAGAAAGCCAGGATCTATCCAGCCTAAGAAGCCGCTGGGGCCTTTCCCTTGCCTGAGCCTGACGCACCTGTTAACAGAAAACACTAAACGTAAGCTAACACTTAGTGAGTATACTACTAAAATAGTAACCAAAGTAATGGAAACATCTTCTCTCTTGGATGTCTCACATCCAACTAAATAGTCTGTAATTCTATTCCAACTGTTAACTGGTCCCAGAGGATACTATATAAAGTAATAGTAACCCCGGACATTTTCTTGGGTATAAGGATCTCAATATACCCAATTTCTATATTTGAAGCAATGGTACTACAATAATATTCATAATCATGCAATATAATATATGCACGTATGCTAATCTGAGTAAAGGTAAGTACACTCACCTCCGCAGCAGTTAAGAACTACGCTCCTATCGGAAAAGTGTCAACTCTTATTGCCTACAAACATTAAATAATAACTGAATTAGCTTCTGAACACTACGCACGAGGTGAATCACACTTCGCACGAGATGAATCACACTTCGCACGAAGGGAACTCTCCTACGCACGAAGTGGCTCACACTTCGTACGACCAAAACTCACCGACTTCATCTCTTACAATGAGCACTTCGTACGAAATGAAGTCACTACGCACGAAATGGGCTTCACTTCGCACGACTAAAACTCATCAACTTCATCTCTTACATTGAGCACTTCGTACGAAGTGAAGTCACTACGTACGAAATGGGCTTCACTTCGCACGAATAAAACTCATCGTTTAAGCACTCAAATCCTGAACCACTCGAATTAAATCACAACTGAGTTTTTAAAACATTCCGATGACTTCCTAACACGTATCTTGACATGGAACAACACCAACACCAACACCAAAACTAACATCAAAAACTCAAGGATTACCTTAGGAACCTTTTTCTTGACTCAAAATTCTCCTAAGAAATGTATGTGTACGTGAAGGTGTGGTTTCTTCCAGCTTTTTCTCCTTTGAATTCAATTCAAATTTCAATTATATGCATAACTTTCAATAAATGCCCCAAAGACCCCTAGACTTTTCAAGTTTCTGAAATGGCAACTTTAGCCCCTCTACTGCAACTCAATATTACATAAAGGCAACTAGCTAAACACATAAACACTTCACATATATTTAAAATTAAGTTAAATACTTAACAGGAAATCTTTCAGACCTTCGGGCGTTACAACTCTTCCCCAATTGGGACGATTCCGTCCCCGAAATCTACTGTGCAAACAACTGAGGGTAATTCTGTCTCATGTCAAATCCATAAATGCTGCTGGAGCATTCGTAAGACCAAACGGCATCACAACAAATTCGAAGTGCCCATACCGTGTTCTGAACGCTGTCTTGGCTACATCCTCTTCTTGTATCTTTAACTGGTGGTACCCTGACCTCAAATCTATCTTGGAGAACCAGGAAGCACCCTGTAACTGATCAAACAGGTCGTCTATTCTCGGAAGCGGATATTTGTTCTTAATCGTGACCTTGTTGAGTTCTCTGTAGTCTATACACATTCTGAACGTACCATCCTTTTTCTTAACAAACAAAATTGGTGCACCCCATGGTGAACTACTAGGCCTAATGAAACCCTTATCTGTCAGCTCTTGCAGTTGAGTCATCAACTCTTGCATTTCTGGTGGTGCTAGTCTGTACGGAGCTTTCGCTTTCGGCTCTGCTCCGGGAATTATGTCAATTCTGAATTCTACTTGTCGAGTTGGTGGGAGTCCTGGTAATTCATCTGGAAAGACATCTGGGTACTCACAAACTACTGGTATCTCTGAGATTTGTGGCGGCTTTCTTGTCACATTTACATCTTCCACATATGCTACAAATGCGGAACACCCATGTTTCAAGTACTTATTTGCTTTAGAGAACAAACTGAAAGACTGACTCTCTTACTGTCACCTTGAATAATCAACTCTTCCCCACTTGGGGTTTGTACCCGCACCGTTTTCTGATCGCAGAAAATCTGAGCTTGATGCAAACCCAGCCAATCCATACCAACGACTACTTGGAATTCTTTCATAGCCATAGGGATAAGGTCAATAGGGAATTTATGGTCACATATCTCTATCACATTACCCTTAAATACACTAGTTACAATCGTTCTCCTATCATCTGCTATTTCTACTTCCAGGGGAAATTCTAACTTAACAGGTGGCATATTAAACTGAGCACAAAACGATTTAGCAGCAAAAGATCTACTAGCACCGGAATCAAATAATACTAAAGTAGGCATATTATTAACAACAAAAGTACCTGCTACCACATCAGGTTCAACTTTGGCATCCTCAGCTGTAAGCTGGAAAGCTCTGCCTTTTGGTCGGGGTTGTTCCTGCTTCACTTGTCTACCCTCATTACCACGGGCTGGGGGTAGGGGATTCACTGGTCTTCTCTCTACTACTGGAAGCTGAGGGCATTGAGCTTTAAAGTGCCCCGGTTGATAACAGTTGTGACATACCAACAAAGGAGTCTTGCAGTCTTTGGCAACATGGCCTTGTTTCCTACACTTGTAACAGCCAGGCATACCAAACTTACATTCTCCAGAATGGTTCCTCCCACACTTAGTACATTTAGGTGGAGGAGCTATACCTCCCCGCTGTGGTACTATTGTTGGTTTCTTGTTCTGTGTGTTGACTTGTTCAATCTTCCTCTTTCCACTGACTACTCCTTGCCTGAGTAACTCCTGCTCCCTTTTCCAAGCTAAATCCATCATTTCATCAACCGTGGTACAAGTAGAGGTTGCTAGCACTTCTCTGATATCATTCCTCAAAATAGAAATATATCGCTACATCTTCATCGACTCCGTAGCTACATACTCTGGACAAAATCGAGCCATCTCTAGGAACTTCTTCGTCATGTCGTCTACGGATTCTGTAGTCTGCTTCATGGTTAAGAATTCCTCGTTTATCTTATCTATACGTGCCTTCGGAGTAAACTGCTTCTCAAACAACTCTCTGAATTGCGCCCAGGTCATAGCTTCCATCTGGGCTACCCCCTTCCTCTGTAACAGGGTTGTCCACCAATCTTTCGCTGCCCCGCGTAGCAAATTCGAAGCATAGGTAACCTGTTTTGTTGGTAAACACCCACTTGTACGGAAAGCTCCCTCCGTATCTATAACCATCTGTTACTAACTATAGGGTCTGTTACCCCTTCAAAAACTGGTGTTCCACAAGCAGCGAACTCTCTGTATGTGCATCCCTGACTTGGTTCAACTCTTGCTGGCAGATTTATAGTCGCAACCTGTACCGCCGCATCTACACGCTCTTGTAGTAAAACCTCCATCCTCCCAGAAACTTGTTCAACCACTTGATTGATTATGAAAGGGACATTGGCTTGTAAAGCCTTTCCCAACTCTGTTGCCACCGTCTCTTTGATCACACTGTTCACTGGATCTTGTACTTCCTCTGTACCGGCTACCCCGGAAGGGTTACCCGTAGATCTCCCTGTCTGTATGGGAATTGCATCTGAAACATAGGTACCTCTATTCTCCTGAGGTGTACTAACCACAGACTGTTGGGTTGGATCCGCAATGACCCCTTGAACGTACTCCATTTTAAAAAGAAGAAAACTTTAACATACAATACCATAACAACTTTCTCTGTTTCACAAATAGGTACGTAATATTGTTAATACTACATCTATCTGATATTCTGTTCTGGTACTATTCACATGTACTATACTGTCACATATTACCCCTCCCTTGATTCACAAGGTATCACTTATGGCAATTCCAAGCTCAATTGTATATCACATGTTTATTACATATACTGGCCAGGTATTTGTAAGAAACACATTCTATACAATTGTTCTTGTTGTCGTCATAGAACACCCCGATTCACAAGCTTAGGCCATGTATGGCAAAACTAACTACGCATACAAAAATATCGCTACTCATGCTCAGACTGTAAAACAATTAGCTAATCATAAACTTTCTACTGAATATACTCACTAAGGTTATTGCCCCAGGGATAGCTCATCTTGACTTCAAAACCATGGTTTAAGTTTAGACATCACACTCGTGTGTGTCCAAATCCCTCAAACCTTGGCTCTGATACCAAGTTGTAACACCACTTTACTCAGAAAATCTATTAAACATATTATACAACTGTTAACTGCCAAAAAGGATCGGAGTTTTACAAAAGACTGATACTATATACATTGGTACTAAACTGATTTACTAAAGTAGTGTTTTCAAAACATTTTTTTAACATAAAGAAAGCCAGGAGCTATCCAGCCTAAGAAACCGCTGGGGCCTTTCCCTTGCCTGAGCCTGACGCACCTGTTAACAGAAAACACTAAACGTAAGCTAACACTTAGTGAGTATACTACTAAAATAGTAACCAAAGTAATGGAAACATCTTCTCTCTTGGATGTCTCACATCCAACTAAATAGTCTGTAATTCTATTCCAACTGTTAACTTGTCCCAGAGGATACTATATAAAGTAATAGTAACCCCGGACATTTTCTTGGGTATAAGGATCTCAATATACCCAATTTCTATATTTGAAGCAATGGTACTACAATAATATTCACAATCATGCAATATAATATATGCATGTATGCTAATCTGAGTAAAGGTAAGTACACTCACCTCCGCAGCAGTTAAGAACTACGCTCCTATCGGAAAAGTGTCAACTCTTATTGCCTACAAACATTAAATAATAACTGAATTAGCTTCTGAACACTACGCACGAGATGAATCACACTTCGCACGAAATGAACTCTCCTACGCACGAAGTGGCTCACACTTCGTACGACCAAAACTCACCGACTTCATCTCTTACAATGAGCACTTCGTACGAAATGAAGTCACTACGCACGAAATGGGCTTCACTTCGCACGACTAAAACTCATCAACTTCATCTCTTACATTGAGCACTTCGTACGAAGTGAAGTCACTACGTACGAAATGGGCTTCACTTCGCACGAATAAAACTCATCGTTTAAGCACTCAAATCCTGAACCACTCGAATTAAATCACAACTGAGTTTTTAAAACATTCCGATGACTTCCTAACACGTATCTTGACATGGAACAACACCAACACCAAAACTAACATAAAAAACTCAAGGATTACCTTAGGAACCTTTTTCTTGACTCAAAATTCTCCTAAGAAATGTATGTGTACGTGAAGGTGTGGTTTCTTCCAGCTTTTTCTCCTTTGAATTCAATTCAAATTTCAATTATATGCATAACTTTCAATAAATGCCCCAAAGACCCCTAGACTTTTCAAGTTTCTGAAATGGCAACTTTAGCCCCTCTACTGCAACTCAATATTACATAAAGGCAACTAGCTAAACACATAAACACTTCACATATATTTAAAATTAAGTTAAATACTTAACAGGAAATCTTTCAGACCTTGGGGCGTTACAAAAAACTATAGGGTTAAAGTTGCGTAATGATATAAAGTTATCCCGATGTTTCAATATGATATTTTAAACTTATTAAGGCGTATTAATATACCGGTTTTTTAACCCGCAACCGGCTTAGCAGGTAAATTCATGATATTAACCTCATTTCAAGTGTTAGGGCATGTTAAGAATCTTGTTCGAATGTTCCAATACGGTAGTTAAAGTTTTTTTTTGTACACATCTTGACAAAAAACTTAATATTTCATCCATTTTTGACTTTAGTAACTACATTCTGGTCTTGTACATAGCAAGTTCAGTTATCTTGTAATTCAAAAAATTGTTTGTAGTTTGTGTAATCTTGATTGTAACTAATTACTGTAATTTTCATTAATGTTAATGACTAATTTCATACAAAATCATAATAAAGATTTATGGCATGTTAGGAATCTTCGACCAGGGTTGTTACTTGTTCAAAATGTTCGGGTGATACCAACCTGTAACGCCGCGGGTTTTCAGAAGCTTAATTAATAAAATATAATTAAGACACTAACTGTTTATCAAAAGATATTGTTTAACAAACACAGCGGAAGCTGAAAATTATTTATTTACAACATAAGTTTAACAAAAGAACCCGACTAGGTTACCAAATATCTGCCGACCATTAGAACCAGTAATCAGAGTTACAAAAGCAACAACCAAAAGTGTTCCCAAAACTTCTAACTCGGCAGTATAAACCCAAAACATGGCACCCATCCTCACCAGCAACTATTTACCGGTAGTTTAAGAAGAGTACGTGGAGGGGTTAGCTATAAACATTTTACTGGATTTTCGCAAAAATATTTAGTTTGAAGCTTTAAATTTGTGTTGAAGTTGAATGAAGATGAAGAAGATATTATCGCCACTTCAAAAGCTCCAAAATGAACACTTCCCTATTCTGAAAGCATCACATACCAAAAATGGTGATTAGAGACCTTAAATTAGGGGTTTTACCTATTGAGCATGTAAAATTTGACGGAATAGGCATAGTAACTCGTTTTTAACAAGTTAAATGATCAAATGTGCAAAAAAATATTTTTAAAATCATATTGCAACATTAAGACAAGTTCCATGCAATTACCCAATCTAAACCCAAAATAATATAAATATTATATTTACCAATAAGAACAACGTTTTATTTTTTTATTTGTTGAGAACAAATTTACCCATTTCAAATTTTACTTTGTTGTAGAAAATATAGTTATTTTTATTATAAATATATAACATTGGACAAGGCTTAAACTGCGCCACTTTCACTATTCATTTCTGGGTTTTGATAAAATGCGCCAGAATTTGATATATGAAGGAAAGTTTCAGATTAATTAAACATATGCTTGGCTAGCCTGGTGGTTAGTAACATGGCAGCTTTTTACATCTTGGGTTCAACCCATCCCAAGCTCACTTTTTTGTTTTTTATTTGTTTTTTACGGTTCTTCACCTCCTCTCTATAAAAGTTTCATTTCCTATTATTATTCTTTTCCTACACTTTCTCCAAAATCGATTTTTACATTTCTTTTTTTTTTTTGAAAAGCGATTTTTATATTTCAACTAAATTTATAAATTACTTTTCTTTGTTTTTCTTTTATTAATTATCTATTTGAGTTGTACTTTATTTTCTTTAGAATAATAACTTTAAGTACAAATAAATTGTAACTTCAACATTTATATAATTATCTAATGTGTTCTTAAACAATATTAGTTTAAAACATTAAGGGTTTAGTTCACAAAAATGTATCTAACGTGTCATGTTTTTCTATTGCGCGTATCAAACTTTAAAAGTAATTATTGTGTGTATAGAACTTTTAAGTTTTTGCTATTGTATGTTTTTATATACATAAAAAAGAAAAAATGATATAAGTTTAGTGCATACAATAGAAAGTTTAATATACACAATAACAACAAATTACATGTCCGGTACATACAATAGAAAATTTAAAGCCCAACATTGACCATGGAAGTTGTGGTTAAATTAATAAAGTTTTTTAGATTATTTTTATAGAGTTGTATATATGTATTTAAATAAAAATAAAATAATAATAGAATTTTAGAGTAGATAAAATAGTAGTTTCATCCCACCGCGAAGCGCGGGTTCATCTACTCGTTATTATATAAAATTCATTGTAATTTTAAATAATTTTTAAAAGGATATAATGATCCCTATTATGAAATCAAGATATTTTTGTATGATAACTTGAAATTCATAAACCTTTTGTGATAATAAAACCAGGGTAAATTATATAAAAAAATATTTATAATTACTATTATATATAACAAATATTTTATTTTAAACAATAATATATTTAAAATCTTCATAAGACCTATATTATATATGAGTATTGTATACAATAAGAATTATAACAAAGTTTATTATATACAAGTAACCAAAAATCAGATATAGAAAAAATTTGTTTACGTACCATAAAAGAATTATGAAAGTTTATTATATATTTGTATTGTTAGTAGAAAAAAAGTAATTTTTTTTTTTGAAAAGCAAATTTTTTGATTAAAGTTTAAACTAGCAAGATGCTAGTAGTACGACATAACAACCCGGACAAAACCGGTCTTACCTAATCAGAAACTGACCAAAGGTAAAACACGCTAACCAAATACCCGACACGCTAACCAAATCCAAACTAGCAAGCCACAAAAAGGCATACACGAACTTGAATCCACACAAACACGAAACAACTAGAACTCGAACTTTAACTCTACCTAGAATGGAGCAACGACCTTGAAATAACCACGAACATGATAATGAACCGGAGCAATGAACACGAACTTAAAACTTGAACAATCTAGATCTTGACCTCTTGATCTCTAACCAAACTTGAACTACTCGAATCTGAAACTTTGGACCCGTAAACACGAACTGGAGCACCAAACCTTGAACCACGAACTGAAGCAACAAACTCTGTATCCATAAACCGAACCATGACCAACTATACCAATCTGAAACTGAACCACGAACTGAACATGAACTATACCACGAACGAACTGAACATGAACTATACCAATCTCGACCAACGACCTGAACCACGCGCTCTGAACATAAACTTAACCACGAACTGAACCAGAACTCTGAACCACGAACTCTGAACATAAACGGAACCACAACCTTAACCACGAACTCTCGACCAACGACCTGAACCACAAACTCCGAACATAGACTGAACCACGAACTGAACACAAACTGAAGCAACGAACTCTGAACATAAACTGAACCACTAACTGAACATGAACTGTAACATCCCAAAATATGGCCTAGTTGTACTGTGTTGTACTATGTGTTTGTATACTTGTACATTGATTTTAATCAATGTGTTTAGTTGCTAAATGTGGTATTTGTTGATTGTACGTGATAAAAAGGTGTTATGTAAGATAATTATAATAATAGATAAAATTGATAAGTTAGTAACCGATTTTAGATAATGGTTCCAAAAATATCCTCGTTAGGTGAAACGGGTAAATGAGAGATAAGTTGTAAGTTAAAAAGGGGAACAAAATACCGCGTGTTAATAAATAACCAACCTAAGTCGGTCTTCTTTTCTCCCTTATCCCCTGGGAAGAACCAAAACACCCACAAAACACACACACATATACGTAAACACACACACACACACCCCATAGGCTCTTTCAATTTCAAAGAAGAAAATCAAGGAGGAAGCTTTGATCTCGACTTTGTCTACTGATTTCCTTGCTAAAGTCATCATCTTCAGCTTGTGTTGTCTTCAATTTGTAAGTATTTTGTACCAAAAGTCTAGTTCTTGAGCTTAGTGAGGAAGATGATCAATTTTAATGGTTTAGGTTGGGTTTTGATGTTTTTCTTTTGTGTCTAATGTATCCATAGCTTCAATGGATGTCAAGTAATGTTTATGAACAATTGTAATTGAGTTTTGGTTGAATTCCATGTCAAAAACGCAAGTTACAGCCGCTGTGTTCGAACAGGGAAGAAGGTCTGCTGTGCTATGGTTATTTCATTGGTAAATAGTTGTTGGTGAGAACGGGTTGCCATGATATGGTTATTTGATTGGTAATTATGGGGAACACTTCTTACTCTCGCTTTTGTTTACTCTGATGTTGATTAATGGTCGACCGATATTGGTAACACCGCTGGGTTATGTTGTTTAAACCTTGATACAGTTTGTCTAAATAACTAATTTTAGCTTCCGCTGAGTTTTCCAAATATATCCTTTGTGATAAATGCTTAATTATATTTTATTATTTAAGCTTCTGAAAACCCGCGGCGTTACAAGTTGGTATCAGAGCTTTGGTTTGTGGGAATTGGGTACTTTGAGGATTATTCAATCTCAAACCAGACCCGACCATTATTAAGTGTTCCCTGGGTGGTATTGGGGTGTGATGAGCGTTATATGTAAATTGTTATGTGTTAAATTAGTACTAGTATGTGATAACTGTTAAATTACTTGAGTTATAGTTAGTAGTTTTGTTTTGGTATAGAAATTGAATCAAATGGCTAGTTCCTCCGGTAACCAAGACAGGGATGCCTACATTCGTCAGTTAGAAACTCAACTGAAGCAAGCAAACGATCGGGAGTCACTACGAATTGCTCACGAAGTTTCTAAGTCTGCTGGTTATAACAATTTCATGAGCTGTAAGCCTCCGGTTTTCAATGGTGTAAGTGATCCTTTTGTTGTGGAAACTTGGATTCGGAACATACGAAATGCTTTTGAGTCCAGTGAGTGTGAAGAAAAGAAGAAAGTTACTTTTGCTAGGCAGATGTTACGCGATCGAGCACTTACCTGGTGGGATACGGTTGTGAGTGTTACACCGCCAGAGGTTCTGGATGCTTTAACTTGGGAGGATTTCTTGAAAAAGCTCCGAAAGAAATATTGCTCAGATTATGATATGCAAAAGATCGAGGATGAGTTTAGAGCTCTTCAAAAAGGCGATAAACCCGTGGAGGATCTGATATCGAAATTCTCGGATAAGATGAAGTTTGTTTCTCATCTGCTACCTGACGAGAGAGCAAAGATCAGCAAGTTTGCCAATGCCTTGCCGGTTGAGTACCGCTCTGCTGTGAGGTCTGCAGCAACACTGGATGCGGCATTCGATATAGCTCGGCAGACCGAGGACGATTATAGACAAAAGCCGAAGGCAGAACTACAACAACAAGGAGGAGATAACAAGAGAAAGTTTGAACAGTCATCTGGTAATAGGAGATGTGATAGTGGATCTGGAAATAGGTTAAGTGGTGATTCATTCCAGAGGTCTGGAAGCTGGGAAGTGGTAAAATGCGGCAGGTGTGGAACAAAGGGTCACCAGACACGTGAGTGTAGATTCAAAGATAACGTCTGTTTTAAGTGTCATAAGTTTGGTCATAGAATATCTAATTGCCCTGAGTGGCAAAGTTCGGGTGCTGGTGGATCGTCTGGAGATGTTGCCCAGAAAAAGGGAGGTGCTTTTCGTGCACAAGGAAGAGCCTTTCAGATGACTACAAACGAGGCAAGGAATGTAGGTGAACAAAGCGACTCTGACGAACGAGACGATCATGATATCTGTTTACTGTAGCCTTTAGCCTCTCCGGTGATGCTTAGGCGCGTGAGATTGGGTGACAGCTGGTTTTAAGTATGTTTTTGGGAGGAACACTTATCCTTGTATTTATGTCTGTATGTATTTGTTTATGTAGTCGGTGGACAATGTCAGTAACATCAATAGTACTTTATGTATCGTGGCTAATTTTGCTTGTAATTAATAGCCACTTTTAGATATCCCGCTGTTTAGGTAAGTTTTGAAAAACACGTTCGGTCTAAGCTAAGTTTACAAGCAGATCCATGTAGTTTGGATTCTTGAATAACTATCTTAAAATGAAATAGTATCTTTTGAACTTCCACCTGAGTTGTCTAGTATTCATAACACATTCGATGTGTGTTATTTAAGAAGCAGTAAGGACGATGATGAACAAATTGATCCTAGTTAAGTGGAAACACAATTTAGGTCCTAACCTGACTTGGGAGGCAGAGAATGAGATGAAAGCTCGATACCCTCTTTTGTTCGCGGTAGAACAGATTCCGAGGACGGAATCTTCTTAAGGGGGGTAGATTTGTAACATCCCAAAATATGGCCTAGTTGTACCGTGTTGTACTATATGTTGTATACTTGTACGTTGATTTTAATCAATGTGTTTAGTTGCTAAATGTGTTATTTGTTGATTGTACGTGATAAAAAGGTGTTATGTAAGATAATTATAATAATAGATAAAATTGATAAGTTAGTAACCGATTTTAGATAATGGTTCCAAAAATATCCTCGTTAGGTGAAACAGGTAAATGAGAGATAAGTTGTAAGTTAAAAAGGGGAACAAAATACCACGTGTTAATAATTAACCAACCTAAGTCGGTCTTCTTTTCTCCCTTATCCCCTGGGAAGAACCAAAACACCCACAAAACACACACACATATACGTAAACACACATACACACCCCATAGGCTCTTTCAATTTCAAAGAAGAAAATCAAGGAGGAAGCTTTGATCTCGAGTTTGTCTACTGATTTCCTTGCTAAAGTCATCATCTTCAGCTTGTATTGTCTTCAATTTGTAAGTATTTTGTACCAAAAGTCTAGTTCTTGAGCTTAGTGAGGAAGATGATCAATTTTGATGGTTTAAGTTGGGTTTTGATGTTTTTCTTTTGTGTCTAATGTATCCATAGCTTCAATGGATGTTAAGTAATGTTTATGAACAATTCTAATTGAGTTTTGGTCGAATTCCATGTCAAAAACGCAAGTTACAGCCGCTGTGTTCCAACAGGGAAGAAGGTCTGCTGTGCAGACCCTTCCTACGGCCGTAGGGGAAAGTTCCTATGGCCGTAGGAGCAGTTTCTTTCCTGCGGCCGTAGAGAAAAGTTCCTACGGCTGTAGGAGGGTGTTTTTCAGAATTGTTGAAATAAAGCCTTCTGTGGACGTAGGAAAAGGTTTCTACGGCCATATGAGGGTATTTTATATGGTTTACCGTCTACGGACGAAGGAACAAGGTTTACGGGTGTAGGTACGTAACCTACGGTCGTAGATCATCATAGAACAACTCCTATGGGTGTAGGAATAAGTTCCTACTGCCGTAGGGTTCGGTTTAATGGAAATAAGCACTACGGGCGTAGGGCTTTGTCTCTACGGCCGTAGGATGAATTTGTTATACCTTCTGCGGCCGTAGCACCTGACCTCTGCGGGCGTAGGACCCTGTTCAATATGAATAGCTTGTAATTCGTATTATGTGATAAGTGTAAAAGTGTTGATGCACTTGTATATGATATGTTAGGCACTTCTGAGGAACCAGAAGATACCGAATACTAGATTTTCCTGCTGTAGCTGTTAAGGTGAGTACCGGTTAACCTTAGGTTTCGTGATAGACATGTTATAACCATGTTTAAGGTAAGTTATGGTTTATGTGTTGTTAATTTGCTATGGTATACGTTGCTATGCACTTATGTTAGACTTGAGTAGGCCAATCATGTTATAAATTTGGTATATGCTGGTATTATGGCTTTTTGTAGGCCAATATGATATGTTATGGCTTTTTGTAGGCCAATATGTTATGTTATGGCTTTTTGTAGGCCAATATGATATGTTATGGCTTTTTGTAGGCCAATATGTTATGTTATGGCTTTTTGTAGGCCAATATGATATGTTATGGCTTAAGTAGGCCAATTATGTTATGATGCGGCCAGAGTTGGCCAATACGTGTTCGTGCCGGCACTTTGATGCTGTCTGGGGTACGGTGATTTGCGGCCGCAAATCGGGGTTCTGCAGAACCTACGTGCCTCAGCTAGGGGCTCTCACCAGATTTCCCCGCTCGTTAAAGGGGCTCTCATCAGACTTCCCCGCTCGTTTATGCAATGGTGGGCTGCTACCCGCTCCCCCACCTACACGATATAACTGATGTATTCGGTTTCCCCCAGTTTGGTTCATTGAGCTGGGCTTATAACCCTGCAAGATGTGACTCCTCCTGGACACCGGAACATCGCTAGCTGCTAGGGTAGAATTGTTTGTTATTCTGTGATATCTTCTGCATGCTATAACATCTTTGTTATGATGCTTATGTTTAATCGTTACTCACTAGCTATTTATAGCTAACCCCTCCATGTACTCTTTTCTAATTGCAGGTAAATAGTTGTTGGTGAGAACGGGTTACCATGCTATGGTTATTTCATTGGTAATTATGGGGAACACTTCTTACTCTCGCTTTTGTTTACTCTGATGTTGATTAATGGTCGGCCGATATTGGTAACACCGCTGGGTTATGTTGTTTAAACCTTGATACAGTTTGTCTAAATAACTAATTTTAGCTTCCGCTGTGTTTTCCAAATATATCCTTTGTGATAAATGCTTAATTATATTTTATTATTTAAGCTTCTGAAAACCTGCGGCGATACATGAACTATACCAATCTCGACCAACGACCTGAACTCGAAGCAATGAACTACATGGTTCACGAACCTGTACCCTTGAACCTTCTTCTGAACAACATGAATCTCGAACCTGTACCTCTGAACTCGGAGCAACGAACGACCATGAAACTCGACACCGACCATGATGGCGACCAAGATCTCGAACCAAAACCGACTATAACCTAGATCTGAAGACTGAAACCTCGAACCACAATCTAAAAACAAAATCAAGATCTGAACTCGAACGTTGAAACTGTGAACAACGGCCTATAACTCAAAGCAACCTCGATCTGAACCTTGCACCGGCAAGAACGAACCTGTACCATGGAACCTCGAACCATCTCGAAACCTCTGAACTCCTCGAAACGATGAACCTCGAACTCCGCCGGAGAAAGCGATGCCATGGAAGGCAACCTCGTCGGAAACCTCGAACATCAGTGAAGAACACCCAAAACTTTGAAACCTGAATCTTCGAAACTCTGGAGCTTGATCTGAAATCAGATATGAAACACGATCTAGTGCTTGGAAAGCATTCTCAACCCACGAACAGGAAAAGGAATACGTATCAAATCTTGTGAACGATCTCGACCCACGAATAGGAAAAGGAAAAAGTAACAGAGATGATGAAAGGGGGTCTCTGGACCGCCGGCTAACGCCGACGGTCGGAGGATAGGGCGGTGGCGGGGCACAAATTAGGGTTTTAAGGAGCGTCTTTTAGAGAGAGTAAAGATGGTTCAACACGATTATGAAAAAAAAAAGTAATTATATACAATAATAACTAAGTTAAAATTCATTATATTATTATTTAAGTTGACAAAAAAAACTACAAACTAAATTTTGATATCTACTCATATTTTTCCTTTATGATAAACACACAACTACTATACTTATTATATTATCCATAACAAGATTGAAACCCACAATTTAAAAAAAAAAACACCATCTATAATACTAAACACCGATAAAATCATAAAATACAAACCTTTTAATATTACTCGTGAAAACAAATCATGAAAATCAGTGATCCGGCCCGCCCATTCCGATTGTTTTCGGACGTTCCGACTCGTTCATTCGGTCTTTACTCTTTACCCGTTTGCTAGCCCAGCTTTATCAACAAGAGGAAAAATCGGAACCAGCACTCCTCGCTTTGACACTCTTCGATGCTCAAATATGGTGGTCCGAACAGCAAATTCAATATCACTTTTCCGCTCCACCTCGCCGTCGTCTCCCTTGCCGCTAGTCGCTTTTCGCCGGTACCACCAAATTCGAGCTTTTCAGTACTTACAGTTCTCTCGTTGTTCAAATTGTAAGCCCATGGTGTTCGGTTATCATAACATAAAAACCGGTGGTTGTCGGAGCTTCTCCGTCCAAAGTTTTGTCGATACTGTGATTGAAGAGTTTGAAGCCTTACGCCGGCGGAAGACAGTTCGTGCCATTAACAAGTTCGTTTCCCCTCTCTCATTTGTATCGTTATGCATTTCAAATTATTTTAAATATTTTTTTTTCGTGACGATTGATAGGAGTAGCGAAATGCGTTACAGACTGTTTAGCATATGCTTTACGTAGGACTTACATAGTGTCTTGATCCCTTTCTCCCGGATAAAATGAGTTTTTTCTCAAACTCTGTAGGTTCTGTGATTTTCTGACTGCTTTGATGCATAACAGTTATGTCGCTATGATGCGTTGAACATGTGCTTTCCAAACTGGTGAAAAACAAAATTTAAGAAGCTAAGGATATAATTCTCAAACGAGATGATGATTGATGAATATAATAGATATTAGATTATAGAAAGTATATGAGCACTACAGCTACCAAATACACTTAAGTAACGAATTAGAAGTATATTTGTATTCTTCATCATGCCCATCACTGAGCAATTGATCATTTGTTTATCTTTACTTCATCATTATTCAACCTCCCAGAGTCATGTTCTTCTTCATAGCTATCCTTATATCAGCCAACATATGATCATCAAAATTTTCACCATATTTCACTATAAAAGAGTCATTGTTGAAAAGTGTTGGCATCTTGTTTTCCATTTGTCTTGTTGCTGAGGACCTGAGGTAGTAGTCCCACTTTCATTCTTGTGGCAAGGTTGAGTGCCATCTGAACCATTCCCCTACATCAAACCATCAATGAGTTTATAGCTATTAATGTCTTGATTAGCAATCATTCCTTGCAACTATCGATGGCATCCAAAACAAGATGGTCAAGTATACGGTCAGGCACTCAGGCTCACTGCTCAAGAGTTTGATTATGTTTTTACATGGTTGATGTCAAGCATGCTGTCTCATATAGTCTATAATCACATGAAAGTGAAACGGATTTCCCCCCTCACTGTAGCCAGCTGCTGCACTCAATAACAAGAGGAGGACTAAGTAACTTGCCCCCTATGGGGAGTTTATACATGCTTAATCGATTGGTTGATATTTAATTCGTGCTGCTTTGATAAAAATGGACTAGCCTTTTTGGTCCACGTCCATCCCTCACTAGTCGAATGCATCTCTTTATACTTGCCAGCTTCACTTAAAATGGTGATTATTCTTTCATGTGATTGGTGAAACTCTGATGTAAATAATTATTTGGTAGTTCATGTTAAAGGATCTACATCAATGCGTGTTGCTGTGTTGGACCATCTTGTGATTAGTTTTATCACTTTTCAGATCAGTATTAACAAGTAGCAAGGAGCTCATTGATGATAAATTGAGGAAGCAAGTGCTTCAGAAAGGGTTGCTGCTAGAGTTTAAGAAAGATTCCGAACGGATATTGCTTGCTGTAGCTCAGAAACCTGACGGGAGGAAGAACTGGATAGTCTCCGACCAGGTTTTTGTAGAAACATTTATACGACATATTGCATGAATTGCTAGATATTAGGACCTGTTTTTTTCCTTAAATAGTATTTGGTAATTTGCAAGGGTCTGATTGTTATCTGGCTTTAAAACATGCAGAATGGTGTTACATCTTCCATTAAACCACAGCAAATCACGTATATAGTTCCAGGGATTGATAATTTCAACACCACGGAGATATCAGACTTCAACCAGAGAGCTCAGAAAAACTTGGTTGGTTCTCCCAGTCTTAAATACAATGACTAACATGTATTCCCCCCCTCCCCCCACGATGACTTATAAGATATAAATATACATAATGCAGGATCCCACCCTCCTTGAGTTTGCTTGGGTTGAGCTTCTTGAAAGTAACAAGTCAGTAACAGTTGAAGAATTGGCTGAGGTATGTGCCCTTGAATGTGATATTTGATGTTTCATTGTTTCTCCGTTGACCTTTTTGGCTTTTTACATCCGTACAGATGATTTTTGGCAGTGCAGAACCTGTTGAGAGCTATTGTGCACATCTCTTGCTGTCAAGAGATGAACTTTACTTCACAGTGCTTGACAGTAAAGGCTCTTGTTCTGTTTATGGTCCCCGGCCACCGGTTCAGGTATGCCTTTCAATTGATTCTTGGTGTGTTTAATGTTCTTGTTAAAGATGACCAAAACAAATAGAAAATATTTCCACTCTAATATCCTCTAGAGTCTAGGCGTTCATATGCATGACATGTTAGCTTACTTTGCATTTAGCTGGTGATTGTGAATAACTATACAGATATCAACAACATAATAAGAAGAAAGCACACAAAAAAGGAGGAAGATGACGAACATACTGTGATTTTATGCCAACTCAGCCTCAGCATGTTGGATTTTACTCTTGATAAACTGTTGATTCACAACATGATTTGCTTATCACCACATGATGTATTATATAGCTTTAGCATTGTGGCTTCCTACTTGGCTGCTTGATCATGTTTTATGCTTTTCAATGCATGGACCAATGAACTAGTAGCTGATTTTATGTATAGTCAATTGTCAGAGCTGTTCTTTATTCCTAATGTACTTGCTCCAAAATTTACACCCTCTCTTAGTGGGAGATAATTGCTCTTTTAGTAACAAACTAGGGTTACTAGGCTATAAAGCAAAAAACAGTGCTAAACAGTCCTGTGCTTAAGTTGCTCTTGACATATCGATTGTCATGGTGCAATTGTAGTTTGATAATCATTTGCTGAGTAATTATTATCTTTGTGGTTTCTTTGATCATCTCCAGTGATTGAAGGTTTAATTTTTATCGACAATAATTTAGGTAGAAGAAATAAAGCGTAGAGTGATCGCCAAGGAGGCAGCTGAGAAGGAGTTGCTCGAGTTTGTACAGCTTTTAAAATCTGCAAAAGCAATGCCTCCACGTAGCAAGCCGTCAAAATGTACCTGGAAGGCCGAAGAGAAAATCTGGCACAAAATTGAATCTCTTGAGGCTTTTGCTATAGATGCTTGTAAAGATGATGAGCAAAAGAATACTGCAGGAGCGGTAATCTTTCTAATGCTATACATTATATAATAATAAGATTTCGTATCTTTTTTAGAACCAATCATATTTTCTAATTTGGATCATGTAAGTCAACAAATATGCAAGGTATATCTTCATTGAAGTGTTTGACAAGTTTTTGAAACATTCTCCGTTGAAGAATGTCAACAAATTCGTAGACGTATCTATGCATAACAATGAATTTGTGCATCACATGATTTTGTGATGCATAGATGCATTTGCATTTTTCCTGTTCGTATAGGGAAAAATGTTTCAGCCACTGATTAAACACTTCAATGAAGATATAGAATTATGAATTTATGAATATTTCTAAGTTACATTACTAGGATTGACTAGTTCTTAGAGTTCCTTAAAACACATGGGCTCTTAGTGGAACCCTCCTCTGTGTGTGTGTGTGAGTGTGTGTGCGCGCGCGAGAGTGCGTGCGTGTGCGTTTTGTAAGGATTTAAATGTAAATAGTGTTAAAAGGGCATTGGCGCACCACCCCTATATCCCTCACTGGTGTACATCAGTGCTGTTATATTGGTGCCTCCTTTTTACACTTTTTATGTTGAAATCCTCTTTATTTTATCCAGATCCTATGTGTATGTGGGTGTGAATTTCATATTAACATTAATGTATGGATGCAGTTTATTTTAGAGCTGATATATTTAGTCTTGCTATCTTTGTCATGTACGTGGCTTGTGTACAATTAGTATGCACATCGAAACTTGGCGTCTTGGCATGAAAAAGCCAATTCCTTAAATATGGATGATGAGTTAACTACTACTCTGTCAGAATATAGGAATACACAAGTAAAAAAATGTGTAGCTAAGTGGAGACCCCTATATGTATCAAAATCACTTCATCTTGAAGAAAGAAAAATTTTCCACCAAAAACTGATGCTTTATGTGTTTTGTTAGATTTGTATTGACATTGTTCTTTTCATTGACTTCTAATTCTTTATTCTTTATACCGCAATTCGTATTTTAAACTAAACATAAGTAACTGAAAAGAACTAAATGGAGCTCAATGAGGGCTTTGTAACAGCAAATATTGGAGTACATGGATATATTTTTTTTTATCATATCTCATGAAAGAAAACTACGAGGTATAACAGACACAATAACTTTATGATTTAGAGGTATCTGACGTTAGCTTTGCTTAATGAAAAATTCTTATTTTAAAGGGCTTTTGAGAAATTGATTAAATCAGGCTCCCATATACACATATCAAGGACTTCTATTGCTCCATCGACCCAAAATTAGTGGCCTTAAACTCAATTATAGTTTACCAGATTACAGGGTCTGCATTTCCATGTCGACCCTTATTTCTATCAACAACAACTATTCCTTTAAATCCTTATGTATCAACTTTGTTTGTCATACATATGTCTGTGATATGTCATATAACACAACGTTTATCACTAATTAGCTTATGTGTGAACTGAAACCAAGGCAAGTAATTTAGTATATATTCCTCATGCAAATCTCTCTACTTTAGCCATGTCAATCTATGTTGCTCTCTACTCTCCCTGCTTAGATGTAGATAATCTCTTAGAAAAGAAGTAGACTGAGAGTCTTACAGTATATGTTACTTGTAGGAACAGGTAAACTTATGTCTTCAGCATGTTTTGTAGTATTAACCTTTTTGGTAATTGCAACTTTTTTAATTAATTCTCTCTTATTCTGAAACATGGTATGCGTATTTCGATAAACTCAATTGTAGTTTCAAACTTGATAACACACTGAAAATTCTAGTAAGCTCATCTTGGTAAAGAGTATAGGGACATCAAGTGTCATGTACTAACCCATTTTATGTGAAAACACTAACTTGAGGAGTAATTATCATTACATAATGCTTAATAAATATATAAATACCGGTTTTAACACATGCACAAAAGTCATGAAAGATATAAAAAAGATCACTTCCACATTCTACATTTGATCCAAGTAACATGATAATGATCATATATTGTTATATATAATGATGAATTGCATTGCTTGATACCATGCTTAGTTTCATCACTTATCATTATATAATTTTCAAGGGTGTGTGCGGTGCCATATTGTTTCTTCTGCCTGGCCCTTCAGGAGCTCATTTGTAACGGATATAATGATCTGCACTAGCAGTCTACCTCAGTACAGTCCTGTTGCAACAGGGTGAAGTGCAGTCTCAACTCTCAACCTCTTTTGCTTTAATACAAATTACTATTAGTACACATAATTTTATCAAACTATCATACTTTGGAGAAAATTTATCTCGACAGCCTATCACTTCACTTCCGCTGGATCTTCTCTTGATTCCTGAACAAGTTATGTAGTTCAATTTTTATCTGCCATCTAATTTAATCAAACTATATATGTGCGTTTGTGTGTGTATCCAACTAATTTAAGTTTTTCTCTCACTTAAGACCTAATTGCATTTACCTCACATGATATTTCAATATGTAGCCTATTCAGACTAGTTTGACAATAATCATACTTACTGCTAGCATATGTTATGCTATTGTTGTCCGTACTACCAGCTATGTGTAATTTCTGATATCTGTAAAGAGGACAAACGGTAACACTGACTCTTGTGCTTTTTTTTTACATCTATTAGATCTTGAAGGCAATGGGCTTAGCAAAGACAGCTGCTTCATCAGTAAATCTCCTTATAGATATAGGATATTTCCCAGTACATGTCAATCTTGATCTCCTGAAGCTCAAAATACGTACCAGTTATCCAGATCATATCTGGTCAGCTGCTGAAAGGCTTCTGCAAGAATCACCTGATCCTGACAAGGTACTGCGATCCTTATTTCTGGAAATATAATTAGATGTTATCTACATGGACAGTTTTAGTTAAAAGGTCCCAAATCGCAATTGCTACTTGCTAGGATGTTGGGAGTTCTTCTCCACTTTATCATCTTCATTATGTTGGAAATACTTATCATTATGATGATCAATAACCTAAACTTAGAAGAGTATTTTGAAAATCAACTTTGCTGAAATTGTTCTCACAATTTCAGTTTCTCATCTTCAACTTCCTAACTTGTTGAAGCGTGAGTGGATCAATATCTGACAAGAAAGTAGGTCTATTAATTTTTTGTTTAAACTGTAATTCACTCAAGCCTTTTTTAACTTAAAAAGAAGTTAATGTAACAGAAAGAAAAGGCCTGTTAGATGATCTTAACAACTATAAAAGCACCTTAGAGCTCAATAAGTGGTTAGATAGTTTTACAAGCAAACCTAATTGCAGAGATATAAATAAAGCTGCATGTACCAGTTATATATGGCCTTAAAATTGCTGTTTCAGTTCCACTTTTTACTAATATATGTTCCTCCAGCTCATGTATATCTGTCTTTTTATAATCTTCCTCCTCTGTTTGCCACTCCCTGATTTGGTGAATACCTAAATTTTCCTTGTAATCACACATGAAAGGTCATTTTATTAACTGGTTTAATATTAATTAGGATGTCTGTTAAGCTATATATAATTATATATGCTTTAGGAATATAACAATATAACACAGCCCTCTTTTTTCCTCTCTTTTTAGCCATCAGTTGAAGTCATTTGAATATCAGAATATGTCTGATTTGTTGATTCCTTAATGTTTTCAAAGTGTTTTCACATACAAGTTGCTAAGGCGTCCCTCATGAGAATCAAACACAATGTATTCTAACAGCTGCATGTGACTGTAGGACAATAGGATAGATCTGACACATCTGAAGGTATATGCAATTGACGTGGATGAGGCAGATGAGGTAAAGATGCTCTATTGACTTACATTCATCATTCATGCTGTGCTGTGTTCAATTTTCCTTCATCTAGATGCATATGCACATGATACTTGTGTACATACAATATGCATTTGTAATTCTAATGTGTACATATTTGGGTTTATACTGTGTTTGTTATGGTTTAAATAGACCGTCATCCTTGTTCGTTATATGTTCACCAAAGTATGTTATTTGTGGTCCCTACAAAATGAGCATAGTTTAAAGCTTAATACACCATCTGGAGCTGCCAATAATTAATAAGGAGAAGTAATATCTTTAGTTGCGTTATCTGACATGTACTGAAATGCTTCTGAAACTGTAATAGTAACTAAAAAGTAGATGTTATATACAAATATATACATTTAATACAACTAGAAGTAACATGAAAATAAATGGAAATGCTAATCCAATCTGGCAATGTCTGATCCCAAAATTTGACTTGCAGTTCCCCAACGGTAGCCCTGTTCCATGTACAATCTATGCCATAATGGAGCACTCCCCAAATCTTTCCCAGTTCCCCTATTATCTTTTTAGAGGAATCACGTAAAACCAACACAGTTATTTTAAGAAAATAACTGTAAGTAACCTGTAACTTTAGTAACCTGCTATGAAAAATGAACTGCAATTGGGCTTCTAGATTTGACCATAATGTAAGCATTCGAGCAATGAAATCAGGATGAGAAGATGGATTTTACCAGGAAAAAGGACTCATCCATATAGTGAACTCTTATCACATCAAACTATACTGAATGACCTATGGGTTAACTGATATCAACTCTCTTTCAGGGTATAAAACATGTTCAGATTCATTTAAAGATCATCCATGTAAGGAATCAGTTTCATTTTAGAGAAGCATTAGGTTGAAGATCATCGCCATAGTTAATTAAATAAAGAGTCGTAAATGCTCACTAAAAGTACCTCAGGTTGATTACTAAGATATCTGTATTCCCTCAATATATTGTTTATAACATGCAAGAAACAATTGGATAAACTAGATGAAGCTTTAAGTGTTTCAAACCAGAGCATCAAAACTAATTTAGCATATGTTATTGAAATTAGGAACTGAAATTCTGATACAAATCTGTTCAAAACAATCAAATGCAATACGAAAAAATTTAATTTAATTTCTACTACAAAAGTATAAAACATTAATAAGAAAACATATGTCAGCACAATCAGGTGTAGGATGAGTGGATGACACGCAAAACTACAGCACAGGTGGGAGGTGGCTAAGTCATCCTTTTGGTGTAGCATTATTATTTTTCTTCACTGTGTTGACCTGTATCAATCCTTGAATAGTGGAGGAATGATGGATGTGTGAAATCAGAGAGAACGTGTGTTTTTCATTGATACGTTACATCTTACAAATGAAGGAAAGAAATATATATATATAGTAAACAACTATGACCTATTTACATAATAAGTCCCTATACTATATACTGATATGAATTCACAACTCTAACACTCCCCCTCAAGCTGGAGCGTATAGATCATAAGCACCGAGCTTGCCATATATATCTTCAACCCGAGGGCCTCTCAAGGCTTTTGTAAACCCATCTGCCAATTGGTTATTTGAGTTAACAAACTCTGTGACAATGCACCCTGAAGAAGTTTGTCTCTGATAAAATGACAATCAATCTCAATGTGTTTAGTTCTCTCATGAAACACTGGATTGGAAGCGATATGAAGAGCAGCTTGATTATCGCAAATAAGTTTCATCTGTGGCACATGACAAAAACGAAGTTCTTCAAGGAGTTGTTTGATCCAAAGAAGTTCACAAGTTGCATTAGCCATGACGCGATATTCTGCTTCTGCACTCGACCTTGCAACTACTGTTTGTTTCTTACTCTTCCAGGAAACTAGGTTACCACCAAATAAAACACAGTATCCAGAGGTTGAACGTCTGCTAAATGGACATCCTCCATAATCTGCATCTGTATAGCAGGTTACCTCTGTGTTTCCTTTGTTCTCATACAGTAAGCCTTTCCCTGGAGCACCTTTGATATACTTTAAGATCCGAAGAGCAGCTTCCCAATGGGTATCACATGGAGCATTTAAAAACCGACTCACTATACTTACGACAAACGAAATGTCTGGTCGTGTTACAGTAAGATAGTTAAGTCGACCAACTAGTCTTCGATACTTCCCTTGATCAACTAATAGCTCCCCCTGACCCGGTAGAAGTTTAACATTAGGATCCATTGGAGATTCTACCGGTTTGCAATCAGTCAGATGAGCTTCCTCTAAGATGTCCAAAGCATACTTTCTATGAGATATGAAGATTCCGTCTTTAGATTTTGCAACTTCAATACCCAGAAAGTATCTAAGCTGGCCCATATCTTTTGTGTGGAAGTTTCTAAACAAGTGGTCTTTCAGTTGCTGAATTCCTTCATGATCATTTCCTGTGATTACAATGTCATCAACATATACAACCAAATAGATACATCTTGCCCCTTTAATGCGATAAAACATGGAGTGATCAGCCCCACTTTGTTGCATTCCAAATTCTTTCACCACAGCACTGAATCTTCCAAACCAAGCCCTGGGAGATTGTTTCAGCCCATAAATTGACTTTCTCAACTTACAAACGAGTCCAGACTCCCCCTGAGCAACAAACCCAGGTGTTTGCTCCATATACACTTCTTCTTGTAAATCACCATGGAGAAAGGCATTCTTAATATCGAGCTGATGAAGAGACCAGGAACACATAGTAGCAATGGAAAGGAGAAGGCGAATCGTGGTCATTTTAGCAACCGGGGAGAAAGTATCGGTGTAATCCAGGCCAAACTTCTGTGTATAACCTTTAGCAACTAGTCGAGCTTTGAGCCGGTCAAGTTTGCCGTCATGGCCCACCTTTGGTGTAAATATCCATCGGCAACCAACTTTGCTTTTACCAGGGGCAAAGGAACTAGTTCCCATGTGCCATTGGTATGTAAAGCAGACATTTCATCCATCGTTGTTGTCTTTCATCCTGGATGAGATAAAGCCTCGTCTACCGTTTTAGAAATCGATACAGAGTCGAGGCTTGTAATACAGGCGGAGAAAGTAGATGATAACTGATCATAGTTAACATAGTTGTATATCGGATAAGGGTTAACAGTAGAACATTTACCTTTCCGATGGGCAATGGGTGGAGTATCCGGAACAGAACCATGAGTGGGTGAATGAGTCGACGAAGGAGATGAGTCAGAGGAAACTACTGTAGGGGTGGTCAGATCATCCGATGTGTCAGTTGAAGGTGGATGGGATGACCGATTGCGACGTTGATATGTTTTTAGAGGGGTTGGATCAGTAGGAGAAGCATACGTACTGGGTGGGGTAGGCTCAGGTGGGATTTCAGGAGGTATGACGGGAACAGGAACCGGGAGGACCTCATTGACCTTAGTAGACGGATGAGAATTCGAAGTATAATAGAGATCATGGTCAAAGAATGTAACATCTGCAACCATAAAGTATTTGTGGAGGGTAGGAGAATAACACTTGTAACCTTTTTGGAGACGAGAGTACCCTAAGAAGACATATTTGACCGCCTTAGGTGAGAGTTTGTCTCTACCAGGTTCTAATAGGTGAACAAAACAGACAGAGCCAAAGGGATGCAAAGGAAGGTGATATGGTGGTTGGTTGGGATACATAATAGAAAAAGGAGTTGTGTTCTGTAGAACTGATGACGGCATTTTGTTGATTAGATAACAGGCTGTCATGACCGCATCAGCCCAGAAAGTGTGCGGGAGATTACTGTGTAATAACAAAGTACGGGTGGTTTCAATGAGGTGACGATTTTTCCTCTCGGCTATGCCATTTTGCTGTGGGGTATGAGGACATGAGGATTCATGTAACATGCCCTTAGAGACCATAAATTCCTGAAATGGGTGAGAGAAGTATTCAAGAGCATTGTCACTTCGGAGAACACGGATAGATTTGCCAAATTGGGTGTGTATCTCATTACAAAATTGTTTAAATATAGCAAACAGTTCAGTACGATTTTTCATTAAAAATAACCATGTAGAACGAGAATAATCGTCAATAAAAGTAACAAAATACTTGAAACCCAAGTTTGAACAGACTCGACTAGGACCCCACACATCAGTGTGAACAAGAGAGAATGTAGACTCGACCCTGCTATTACTACGTTTAGGAAACACAGTACGAGTATGTTTTCCCAACTGACACGACTCACAATCTAAGGACTTCAAAGATGACAGACTTGGCACAATCTTCTTGAGCTTTGATAGAGAAGGATGACCATAGAGATGATGCAGATACTGAGGTGAGATGGTACTGACAGCAGTAGAGTGATGAGCACCACCCAAATAGTAGTGTCCTTGTGACTCATGTCCTTCGCCAATCATCCGTCCCGTCCTCAGGTCCTGTAAGAAAACAGAATTAGGGGTGAATATCACTGAACAACCATGAGATTTGGTAAGACGACTGACAGAAAGTAAGTTAAATGGGCTCTTTGGGACAAATAAAATAGAATCCAACGACAATGAGTTGCTTGGATTCGTTGTACCTATACCCTCAACAGTCGTTTTATTTCCATCGGCCACAGTAATAGGTGGTAAAACAGTAGAACAATTCAACTTAGAGAACAAATATTTGTTACCACATAAATGATCGGTTGCACCAGAATCAATGATCCATGGTCCCATAGAATGGGTTGCAAATGCAGAAGAAGTACCCATATGGCTAGCAACCGCAGGAGATGATGTCTGTGTAGCTCGGAACCGCAGGAATGCTTCATAGTCAGAGACAGACATGTTGATGGTTTGTGTAGAGTCAGTAACATTTACAGAACTGGCAGGTGAAGCAGAGGAAGATGGTGTAGCTGCTGGACGTCCATGTTTCTTCCAACATTTGTCTTCAGTGTGACCTAGGCGTTTGCAGAATTCACAATAGGGACGTTTGTTTCTTCCAACATTTGTCTTTGAACCAGTAACCAACCCAGAAGGACCAGAGGAATTCACAGTTGGATTAGTCATGAACACAGAGGGACTCTGAGTTGCAGTAGCACCTGTCATATTTAACAGTCGACGAAATGTATCTTTCATAGTAGGGGAAGTGGAACCAGTGAGAATTTGATGCCGAGCTGGTTCAAATTCTGGTTCAAGTCCTAATAGAGCCGCAACCATGAAGAATTTTTCGCGTTGTGCAATCTGCTCGGCCCGTGTACTAACAAATGGCATAAGAGCATCAAATTCTTGCATCAGGGCACGAACATGTCCCAAATAAGATTCCATACTGCCATCCTGCGTCAGATGTTGAATGTTATGAACAACTGTATATAACCTTTGTATGTCATTTGTATAACACTCTGAAGCTTCAACCTAGACATCGTAACACGTTTCAAATGGACGAAACAACTGAATAATAGGATCAATTGATTGCCATAGTAAATTACATAATTGTGCATCAGTCTGCTCCCATTTTGCACGGTTTGATTCATCTATGTCAGTTGCACGTTTGGTAAGGTGGTCACTTTGACCCTGTCCCTTAAACCACATTCTGACCGATGCTGCCCACGAAAGATAATTAGCCAAACCAGTTAATTTCTCTGTAGTAATTGAATGAGAAGCAGTAACCATATATGATTGTGAAGTAGTATTGGAATTGGGGTTTATAACATCTGCCATTTGTTTTTGTTTTTTTTTTTTTTTTACTGGGAAACGTGAGACAGGGCACGCCAAAGGGGAAATGGCGCAGTGAATGGCGCAAGGGCAAAAAGGTGGAATGGCTACTGGCGCAAGGTGAATCTGCGTAGGGTTAGAAATTGATTTGAGTCGTCAATAGGTAACTACGACTGAATAATAACCAATCGATGACAATACAGAAGCAATCGATAATAGGACAGCAATAATCAGGTCGATAATCAGCAGATCATCAACAATCGATCAATAATCAGCAATAATCAACCAAGACAAGAAATCGATAATAACCAGATGAAGTAGATCAGTAATCGATCAATACCGGATGTCGACTGAATCAGCAGATGAAGCAATCGGAAAGAGATACACGACTGCAACTATACTGGATGTCGATGATGAAAAGCAGCGGAAGAAGAGCCGACGTGTGAAAGTTTTACGCTTGCTCTGATACCATGTGAAATCAGAGAGAACGTGTGTTTTTCATTGATACGTTACATCTTACAAATGAAGGAAAGAAATATATATATATATAGTAAACAACTATGACCTATTTACATAATAAGTCCCTATACTATATACTGATATAAATTCACAACTCTAACAGGGCGATTGTTACCTCTTTGCAGAAAAATAAATCTAGGTCTTTTTTCTTTGTAGATCCCTTTTTGTGCTATAAATTTGAGGTAGTTCTCTCATATCTATGTTGTAATTTGTAGGGTCCACTTTTGGCCCATGCCCTGTATACCTCTTGATCTTCTCAATAATGGAGTATTGCATTGGTCTGTTTATTTTCAATATGTGCACACGATATACAAATGATATAATGCTATCTAAAGCTTTATGGCAAGGGGTGATGCAGATTTATTGTGAAGCCTGTGTTTTGGGTATCCGGTATATACAGTTTGAAAATTCATGGAACACACTCACTCAATTGATTAAAAACCTGCCAATATCTAACCAGTGAAAAAATCTACAGCTTGATGATGCATTAAGTGCAACAAAATTGCATGATGGTCGTATCAAAGTGTGGATACATGTTGCTGATCCAGCCAGCTTTGTTGAGCCAGGGAGCATGATTGACAGGTACGTGTGATTTATTAAACCATATTGTTGCTACTTCAATGCTTGCTTAGGATCTTAGATAAGGTTGCACTGTAGAGAAGCATGGCAGAGAGGAACATCTGTTTTCTTACCAACCGCAACCTATGCAATGTTTCCTGAGAAACTTGCCATGGAGGGAATGAGCTTGAAGCAGGGAACAAATTGCAGAGCAGTTACAGTATCAGTTGTATTGCGTTCTGATGGCAGGTAAACCGTTATTGATTTGCATGAACACATGGACTGGTAAGAATTTGAGTGTAACTACCTAATCTTTTAGGTTTCAGGCGTCCAAAACTAGTTTAAATTGAACTTATGTAATCTAGATGTGTTTGATGTTTTCTTAAAAAAAAGATCCTAATTCCTTATTTCCTCATGGAAATCCTTTTCTTTGCCATAAGAAATGCACCAGAAAGTGAAGGTGTCATTATGTATAGACCCTATGTGTTTGTTCAGTTGTATTAGATTGAGCCCTGATTATATCAGGCTTAGCGTCATTCCTCAGTAATATTACATTTTTAAGCCTTAAACATCTGCACGTACTAAAGGTGATTTACATATAATGATAGAATTCAATCTTTTCATTTCCATGTGAATTTTAATATGTATTTTCTTTGTTGGTACTTGATAATATTAATATATATTTTAAATCATCCATGAGTTTCAGTGTTTGATGATATAAAATTTTCACTAGTAGTTGGTTCATAGTGTTGTTCTTGTGATCTTACGACCACATTACTTTGTAACAGCATTGCAGAATATGAAGTGACTAATTCAACTATAAAACCAACGTATATGTTAACGTATGAGAGTGCATCTGAGCTTCTTCACCTGAATTTGGAAGAAGAGTTGGAATTGAGGACTCTTGCTGAGGCTGCTCGTCTTCGGCTTCAGTGGCGACGTCGACAGGTTGGTCATTTGTATCGAAAATAAATTCAATTACATTGGATTGAAGTTGTGTGGGATTACAAAAATTTAAAACATGGTGTTTGTAGGGTGCAATTGAAACAGGGTCATTGGAAGCCAGAATAAAGGTGGAAAATCCAGAAGATCCAGAACCATCAATTAGGTTGTATGTTGAAGATCAAACGGATCCTGCTATGCGACTTGTTTCTGAGATGATGATACTATGTGGGGAAGCCGTAGCCACATTCGGTTCTTCTAATAAGATCCCTTTACCATACAGAGGACAACCCCAATCCAAGATTGATACATCTGCATTTGATCATCTTCCAGAAGGCCCTGTTAGGAGCTCTGCAATTGTCAAACTTATGCGTGCTGCTGAAATGGATTACAGAAAGGCTGTACGCCATGGTATTCTTGGGATTCCTGGTTATGTGCAGTTTACATCTCCCATTCGCAGATATATGGATCTCCTTGCTCATTACCAGGTGATTTTACTTTAATACTTGCTCATATATAGCTTTTTCTTTGTAGTAATTTTCCTTCCTTTTTTTTTAAAATACAACCCCTATGTATTTGTAGATGAAAGCTTTTCTTAGAGGTGATGTTCTTCCTTTTACATCTGGGCAACTGGAAGGGATGGCTGCATCTGTGAACATGAATGTTAGGATAGCAAAGAAGCTATTCAGTAGCAGCCTACGGTATTGGATACTAGAATACTTAAGAAGGCAGCCGAAACAAAGAAAATTCCGTGCGTTGATTCTTAAATTCCTTAAAGATCGGAATGCATCTTTACTACTTTTGGAGGTAAACATCTACTGAATGTGCTCATGTACACTTAACTGCCTATTTCATGTTATCTTTTGATGATGTTATGTTTGTAGGTGATATTAGAGGAGACAATTTTAGGCAGCTAATTATAAGTTCTTAGATTTGGTCAAAGAGGGTAAATAAAATAATCTAGCTTGAAAGGAAATTGGTCAAACAGGTTGAAAGTCATACAAGGTGTTTTATCGTTCACAGAACCTCCTCAATGATTTTTTTCAAATTATCAGGTCATTCTTTGATTAACATACTCGTTTTCACTTTGGGCACACTAATTTATTAAAAATTTTGAACTTTATGGAGAGGGTGTTCTAGAGCAAACCCAACCCAATCTTAACCAACACTTAACTGTGTCCAAACCCATTCTGACTCATCACACAATCAGCCTGACCCCTTCTTTTGCCACCTTAGGTGATTTACTTACTTGAAAGACGTGATACAATACTTTAATCTTACAATAAGTTTAGATGTTGGACCTGTTCATTAGTTTAGTTATATTCTAAGACAAAACCGAACAGATATCAGCTATAAACGACCTTTCAAGTCGTTTATGAAAGAATGAAAGATGCTCCTGATGCTTCTTATTCAGTTTTGGCTTCATTAGCATGTCAAGCATGTTGTCCAGTTCTTGTTGCTGTCACAATGGTTCATTTTGTTGTTGCATTTTACAGGTTGGATTTCAAGCATCCGCATGGGTGTCAATAGGGTCACATGTTGGGGACGAAGTAGAGGTTCGGGTTGAAGAAGCTCATCCCCGTGATGACATCATATTACTTAAAGAAGTTGTACAAGTTACATGAATCTATTCTATTCGGGACCTTATTGCAACACTAGCTACCTAAAACGCCTGTTTAAACTGTATGTGATGGAGTAAAAAACAACCTAAAGCAGTTGTTTTTGCAGTTTTGACCTGTAAACAGTTAGGAGGAAGTTCTAATGACCTGGGAAAGACTAATAGAAACCAGTCCAAAGATTGGTGTCCAAATCCAAAATCAGCAGTAGCATATTACAAGGTATTTCTCAACCTATCTACTTGTATTAATGTATATAATCTCATTATACTAATATGCTATACATTTGATATGAATTTTTGATCTCATGAGGGAGATCGATATATTTTTGTTAAAAGATCCCATTTTATGAACGTTCGAGTCTGACGACTAACAGATTATATATTACAAGTGTTTTAAATCGAGTGCAAGTGTGCAACTTCATATTAACATATCATTATTTATGATATGCATGTTTGGTGTTTGTTACTTTCACGACACTACAGTTTCAGTTGGCATTTTCATGTCACATGTAGCAACCTTTTTAGTGTTTTGATTTACTAGTTACAACCACATATCTTATCCTTTTTTATGCAATTTTTTTTTTCTTTTTGAATTTAAGGTTTGTTATTGAACTTGTATTGTATGAACTAGTTTATTGACCCGTGCAAGCACGGATATTTTGTAAGTATATTTGAGATATTGGAAATTTCAAATAAAAATAATGTAATAAATAAAATATCACCGAAAACTTACATATGTCATAATTTTTAACAAAATAAATATATAAAACAACTAAAAATATATATCTTCTTTTAATGCTACGTTTTTTAAACCATATTTCATTAAGGTAAATCTTTCTAATAAAATTGAAAATGTTTTAAAATCAATAATTAAACACTTTGAATAGCATATTCAAAGTGATCACTTAGTTCATCACCATAATCCCAAAAAAACCCACTCAACTAAACAAAAAATTATATACCCATTACAATTAATTGAACACAAAAAATTTAAGAATATACTAATTTCAAAAAAGTGTCATATTACAATACAATTTATACCAAAACGTTTATAAAAATGAGATGATCGTAAATATATAATTATTTTTCTATAAACAAAATATATCACAAGTTACTAAACATAATTTATAAACAATTTATAATTAATTAAATTAATATAGAACTTTTATAAAACCCTAATATTTTCTTGAAAGCCCCTCACATGTTTTATAAAACCCTCTAAAAATTTTCATCCAGCCCTCTCCAAATTGATTTAAAATTGAAATTCTTCATCCCACGTGTTTAATCTTTTTAAACTTGTTTTTGAGAATTGAATAATTTTGAAACTGGATGTTGTGATTGGTTGATTAAGGCTCAATTTATTATTATTTTAGAAAAAAATGGTAATATATTGAATGACACTAATAAAATAGTTTCAAGACCATCAAGAACAACAATCTTTACATCTCTGTATTTAGATTTTTAAATATATAATATATCATCTTTTAATGATACATTTTATTTTAAACTTTATAAAATGTTTCATACATCTTTATAATAAGAGTGAAAATGTTTTAAAATTAATAACTAATAACTTGGAATAGCATATTCAATTTGACCACTCAGCTCATCACCATAATCCGATTCAGCTAAACAAAAAGTTATCTACCCACTCCATTGATGGATAACAAAAAAATAATAATATACAAATTTTAAAAAAGTGTAATATTACAATAAAATTTATATCAAAACGTAGATAAAAATGAGACGGTCACAAATATATAATTATTTTTTCTCTAATCAAAACTTACTAAACATAATTTATAAAAAACTATAATTAATTACATTAATATATATTTTTTATTAATCCACTAATATTTTCTTAAAAATCTCTCACAAGTTTCATAAAACCCCCTCATAATTTTCATCAGGCCTCTCTTGATTTGAAATTAGAATTCGATTTAGGAGGAGAATATTTCTAAAATTGTTTTGTAAAATTGATAGATTTTGAAATGGAAGGTTTTGATTGGTTAATAGAATTTGATTTATTAGATAAAAATAGAAATAAGGTAAGCCTCTTATATATAGATATAGATAGATAGATTTAAGTTGACCACTCAACTCATCACTATAATCCCAACAAATCCACTCAACTCACTACTATTAATGGATAACAAAAAATTAAGAATATACTAATTTAAAAAAAGTGTCATATTACAATAAAATTTATACCAAAACGTAGATAAAAATGAGACGGTCGTAAATATATAATTATTTTTTTCTCTAAACAAAATATATGAAAAGTTACTAATAATAATTTATAAAAAGCTTATAATTAATTAAATTAATATACAATTTTTATATAACCCCTCATATTTTCTTAAAAACCCCTCACATGTTTTATAAAAGTCCCTCATAATTTTCATCCAGCCCCCTCCTAATTGATTTCAAAATTGAATTCCGATCGACATTATCCTTTCTAAAATTGTTTTGAGAATTGATTAATTTTGAAATTGAAAGTTGTGATTGGTTGATTGAGACTCAATTTATGGTTATTTTTAGAAAATTTGCATGCCTTTTATCTATATACTATATGTAAAAGACATGCAAATTTTTCTAAAATAACCATAAATTGAAACTCAATCAACCAATCACAACCTTCAATTTCAAAAACAATTTTAGAAAGATTAATGACCATCGAAATTTCAAATCTAAATCAATTGGGAGGGGCCTGAATGAAAATTAGGAGGGGGTTTTATAAAATATGTAAGGGGTTTTTAAGAAAATGTGAGGGGTTTTTATAAAATTATATATTAATATAATTAATTATATGGTGTTTATAAATTATATTTAGTAACTTGTGATACATTTTGTCTAACGAACAAATAATTATATCTTTACGATCGTCTCATTTTTATCTACGTTTTGGTGTAAATTTTATTGTAATATGACACTTTTTAAAATTAGTATATTCTTAATTTTTTGTTATCCATTAATAGTAGTACTTCAAAAAATTTAGTTATTGTTTATTGTTAAATTTTTTGACATATGTAAATTTTTTGGTGATATTTTATTATTTTTATCTGAAAGTTTTAATATCTTAAAAAACTTTTGAAACACTTTTACACTTATTTTACTATACCTTTTATAATTTCATATCATCAGATTTAATATTTTTTTAAACATCCCCGTGTTTTTACACGGGATAATAAACTAGTATATATATATATATATATATATATATATATATATATATATAGATAGATAGATAGATAGATTGGAAAGGAACAAGTGTTCAAGTTTGCATTCCAAGTATTATCGATTTATCCTATAATGTTAATGAATTCATATATATAAAGTATCAAACTTACTTCACATATGATGAAGAAAGTGAGTTGGAACATTTTGATGTTATCATTATATAATAACAAAAAATATAAAAATATATATAATAATAATAAATATATTATTATTTATTATTATTTTCAACACTAGAACTGAAAAATAAAACTTCAGAAAACATCTCAATCACACTATATTTTCCAGTTTTTATTATGAAAAATAAAAATTTTAAAACTTCATCTAAAACCTGAAAAATAGAAGCTATAAAACTTTTCTACAGCTAAATCTCAGCTATTTGCAGGTGTTTGTGAATGCTTCATGTTTGGAAAATGTTTTCAAAACAATATTCTGAAAATGCAAGCGGGGAAATATTTTTTCCAAAATCATATTTGTAGATAGAACTATAATCACGCAATTTTGTAGATAAAATATATTCACGTTTTTTGAAAACAAAATCAAACACTCCTTTTAACGTTTATTTATCATAAAAGCAGAAACTAGTTATAAAACGCAATTCTAAATACCCTTTGGACCAAATTAGCGAATTAAAATGGTGAGCATACTCCCCCTTTTTTTCTTAAATTTTAACATGATTTGTGGTGACATGAAATATAATATAAGGGGAGGGTTCATGCGAGAACCATTGTTAGTGCGAGAACCGCGAGAATCAATCTTAGCCGTTCCTTGGATATGAGAAGTATTATGGATGGAGAGCGTGGAGGGATAGGGTGTGGCAGGGTGCATGTGAGGAATTCATGGGTGGGCAATGACATTGAAGAAGGGGGAATTGGACGGCTTAGATTGGTTCCCGCGGTTCTCGCGCTAACAACGGTTCTCACATGAACTTTTGTCTATAATATAATTATATTTTGGCCCTCCAAATAAGGCCAAGCGTATGGCCTGTTAAGCCTTCGGGTGAGGTGGGTAGCTTCAGGAACATCACTACGCCCTCTTTTCAGGTCCGGTTTCGGTTTCCCCAACCCGAGCTACACGATACCTTTTTTGTTTCTTCGTTTAGTAAAAAAGAGTAGGAGAGAATATATATGGGTTATGGGTTAGACTATATTTAAGTTTCGAGTAAGAGAGAGATAAAAAGAAAAAAATGATGTTGCACTGATGTGAAATGCAGATTGAGAAAGATGAAAGATGAGTGCTACTCATCTTCTAATAATCCTAAAGTTCCACTGAGTACGTGGGTTTAGCAATAAGTTTATTGATATTACTACGGTTTCTATGATAGTACATGGGTTAGCAAGTGACTTATTATAATTGTTGAAATAACAATCTAAATAACATATATTTTTATGTTTTCTTATATTTTCTTATTTTACTACAGTTTTTATGAAAGTGGCATTTACTAAGTGACCCTATTAATTTTGTTAAAATAACAATCTAAAATGAAATAAATAATAATTTTAGTGTCCAATTTTCCCAATTGTGTGAATACAAATTGATAACATAAAGGATCTCAAGATACACAAGGTGCACAAACTAAGAGTCCGTTTGACAATAGTTGACACACGAGTATTGTGCAAGGGTGATAAGTGAAATTCTAGTATAAGTGAATATAACTAAGGTTATTCATCAAAACGTGTAAAGTTAACAAGCAAGTTTATATAAATTTATCAGTTTTAGTATCTTTGTTATTAAATACCTATATTATCATCAAATGATATCTAAAATCGTCAAACGGCTTTGGATCACTAAAGTCATGATACATGTGTGAATGTAATACGATACTTCATTGCCATCGATTAGCTCAAAATGGTTTAAACCCGTAAAAAAATGTGGGCTTGACTTGATGCTGGTTTAAATTGCCAATTAATGAAGTTAGAGTTTCATGACTTAACAAATTGGTGGTATGAATTACTAGTACAAGTTATTGTGTTCTCAATTCTCGAACATTAAACTTACCTATTAACAGGAGACTTTTCAACTTTCAACACAGAGGAAATCACAAAAAACTTGAAGAGATGAAAACGTTGCAACTTTCCCTTTTTCAAAACTGACCTTGTCGAGTAACAAGTGTCCAGCAACCTAATTGGACCACGGCAGAAAAGAAAGTTAAGTTAAAAAAATGTCGCATGTCAACATAGGATTAAACCCTGTCAAAATCACTAAAATGCAAGGATATTGCCAAGCATCTATGATGGTTGGTGATTTTCTACCACATACAATTTTATCAATCCATGAGTTTCAGTTCGGTGATTTTATAATTATGTTACTTAAAATTGTAAGGATTATCCTAATAAATAAAGACTTTTGGGTTTATTTTCAAAAGGTATGCATCTCTATTATTTGTTAAATGATTAGGCTATTTCCGTGTTCCTCTTCGTCTCTGTCTTTCGGTCTTTACCCTTTTAGGGTTTGAGTGTGGTTTGTTTTTATGTAGCCATTAGCATCCACAAGAAGCATACTCCTTTGCTTTTGTTTATCTCTTTAAGATTGGGTATCAAAGTTTGTCTATATGATTATTCGTAATTCCAACATAATACCAAAACATATGCTACTAAGCTTCTTTTATCGTCTTTTAAGCGAGAATATCTTTTTGTGAAGTATTTGTTATGTTGTTAATCTTGGTATCTTTGTATAGTGGAACTTTTAGATGCACAAGACATAATAGTCTCTCTCACGCCTTATACATTAGAATTAGATGTTCACTTCACTTTTCTATGTATTTAATATCTAATATATATTGAACTAATTTTTATCAGCCTATAAAAAAGTTGATTTAAAAGACGTAACTAGTATTTCAAAAACTAACATCTCCCTTTAGAGTGATTAACCCGATATTAAATAGGAAGCTAATAGACGCCAAATACTAGCTTCTAATCTACATTTAGAACCTTCCATTCTTTTAAATAAATTTTTTTCTAAGAAAACAGAAAATCAAAAAACATGTTCACTTACACAGTTTTTCAAGAAAACAGAAAACTCACTCACTTTTCCAAACTTCTTAATTTTTTCAAACTTTCATACTTTTTCAAACAACATTTTGCAAGAAAACATTCAAACTAAACATGTTTTTCATTTTATTTTGAAAAAGAAAACTCCACCCTTCATCTAAATACGTCTTTTTATTTTTTTTCAGAAAAGAAAATTTTTCTCCAACTAAACGCAGCCTAATACTTTTACAGCTTTGCACTATCATAGATAACTTCTATATGACCCAATCGAATGAACAGTTGCTTGTAAACTAGCTAAACACGTCAAGGAGCGACAATCGCGATCTAGGTGCATTAGGAGGAGTCGGTGAGAAGGAGCGAAAGTGTGAACTTTTGGTGATGGTTAGTTTGCAAAGAGTTTATTAACAGATTTTGAGCTTATTAACCTAATTTTACTTAATTATTCTCCTCATTCTCTTTTTTTATCCTAAATCTTATGTAATCTAAACACCTTAATATGTAATCATATGTTTTTGGTAATTTTTCTTTATTTGTAACTAATTTTAAACTGATAAAGTATAAGTTGATCCAAACACTATCCCAGCTAATAAACTTACAAGTCAATAAGCTGATAAACTCAAACATCTTCTACTATATATAAAAGACTAACCTTAATCAATTAAATGAGAAAATCCTAACCCTTTATTTAGTTAAATTTATATCCCGACCATTCATTTTGATCAAAATTGAAATTTAATTTTGATTTTAATTAGTCAAACTTGAAATATTATATAGATAAAATTTATTTAAACTTAAATTTTAATATAAGATAAAGTATAAAATAAATAAAATATTATTTGCTACTTTGCCTTTTCTCTTGTTTATTTCTACGCATATAACATATATAAACATGATCCAAATTAATAAAAATACTAAATTGCATAAAATAGAAGTTGTTCTTGAATTTTGTCCTCATCGTATAAATCGGACCTTTTAGTTAACATTTTTCATATCTAGCTAAATCTTGAGTAAAAATTCAAAACTCAATAATTATTCTACTAAATTTCCCAATTATATTTTCAAGTATGATTTTATTTCTATTACATCCTTTTTTCCTTTAGATCACTCGTAGCAGTGGTCATAAAATGATGATACTGAGCTCGTCATCTTCATTTACTATTAGTCATATCTTACATGTTGTTTGTTGTTGACTTGTCGACGAGCTAAGTAACTTGTTGTAAATTAATATTTTGTATGTTCATAGTGATGATGATATATGGGTTGGTCATGCATAACATAACTAGATCTATTAAATTATTATTACTTTGTCTGATATGACAGTTAGTTATGATATTAATAAATATCATGAATTTCGGTGGTATTATATTTTGTTCAAAATTGTTTACTGTTATAAAACAATATTCCTTTTATTATTATTCCATAACAAATTATTAAATGTAACATAAAATCAACACATCCTTTTCTTGAATCAAGAAATATTTGTTAGATTTAAACCGTAAACACCAAACTTAGAGAGCGATTTTTTTAATATTTAAAGATTTTTAGCATCTATTCTCTCCCTTCCATTCCAACTGAAGCAACCCACAAAACATAACTCATCTACACTCCAACTTCCGCCATTAACATTCATTCATACACACTCTCTTTCTTCTTCTTCTTCTTCTTCTTCTTATTCAATCAATTTTTTTTTGTTGGGGATCGATCTCGATCTCCTTCACTCCCCCCCTAAGCAATCCCAAAATCAAAATGGGTTTGAAATATTTCCTAATCTCCTTCATCATAACATCAGTTATCTTCACAATGCTCTACATATACACCTACTTAACTTCATTCGATATCAATATACTCAACCAATCATCAATCACAACTCTCGTTATCCCCAAATCAATCAATACAACCAGGCCGTACCCTGTCTCCTTCGCCTACTTGATTTCCGCATCTAAAGGCGACACCGCTAAGCTCAAACGAACGATTCAAGCGCTATATCATCCCGGAAACTTGTATTTGATTCACCTGGAACGCGAAGCTTCGGAAGCTGAACATCGAGAGATTGCTCGATTCGTTGCGGATAATCGTGTTTTTCAAATCGTTGGAAACGTTCTGATTGTGGGGAAACCTAATAGAGTGACATACAGAGGTCCCACGATGCTTGCAACTACTTTGCACGCCATGGCGATGCTTTTGAGGATTGATGCGAAATGGGATTGGTTTATTAATCTCAGTGCTTCTGATTACCCTTTGGTCACTCAAGATGGTACGGTGAGTGCTTAATTTTTAATTATTTTTAATTTGGATTTGGAATTGGCAAGAATTTTACTGTAGTTTTTAATCATTACCTTATATTTTTATATTTTATCTTGAATTATTGGTTGTTTATTTGTCGATCTGTGATTGCCTTTTTCAGATCTGATATCTGCATTCTCAGTGCTGCCAAAACATCTCAATTTCATACAGCATACTAGTCGGTTGGGTTGGAAGTTGTAAGAACTCCTTCAATTTTTTTATCCATTTCTCAACTTTTACAAAATTTTGCAAGAATGACAAGAATCAATTTACATGTGAAGACCAATTGATTTAATTAGTTAATCTTTTACAATAACTTTTGCAGGAACAAGAGAGGAAAGCCAATAATGATTGACCCAGGTCTTTACAGTTCTAATAAATCAGAAATATGGTGGGTGATCAAGCAAAGAACTCTCCCCACTGCTTTCAAGTTATATACAGGTGAGCTTCTCTTTCATTTCTTCCTTGATTTAAATCTTAAGTCTTTCTATGGCCAAAGGTTGCAAATTTGAATTTTTTTTTTCTTTTTGTGGTTAAATCTTAAACCTAAAGCATGCATATTTAGGGCAGTTTCTAAAATTAATGATATGTAACTCATGAAAAGGTGAATTCACTAATGTAATTATGGAAAAAGGATCTACCTTGTTTTGGGGCGATAGTAATGAGGCAGTCCATGTGGGGTTCATGTAACATGTTACTCTGTTATACTACGTGGTAACTTTATTAACAAACATATCACGTGAGCTTCTGCAAATGCACCAGATTTCTTTACTCTCCTTCCTCCCAAAAGTCAAAACAAAGAAAAAGGAAAAAGAAAAAAATAAGAGTAGTAACATATTTTCTTGTAAGGCCATCCGTATGGCATTGGGTTTGGGGAACACCTATACTAGTGTTTCGGGTTCGTTTGGGTTTGAACCCATATGGGTTCACCAAACCGAGGAGGGAGAGAGAAGTTTGTCAAATGTCAGCTTTTTCTTTTTCTTTTTCTTTTTTTGTTTTGTTTTGTTTTGTTTTGTGAGTAAGGAGATAAAAAAATATTTTAGGTTGATTTGAGTTGAAGGTTGGGTTGGGAAGGAAAAAGTAAAAAAAACTGATGTGGCAGCTTAGATGGCATTTGGGTTGGTTTGGGTTGAGTAATGCTATAAGCATGGCCTAACCTAAGAGTACGTGGACTCGTCACTCCTCAGTCCTCACCACACCACACCACACCACAATGTCATCCACCCTACTACTCAACTATGATGCGGACTGCGGTCATTTAAATGATAAGACGCACATACTACACAACTAACCAATCAAAAACCAAAAAAAAAAAAAACAAACAAAAAAAGAAAAGAAAAAGAAACAACCATTGGAACACATCTTCCTCACCACTCCTTCCCTTCTCACGTGTTCCCTTGGTGGTGTGGCGAGCTACTGCCTTCACGCCGTGCAACTCCCCCAAAACACCCAAAAGGTCTCCCACTAATCATACTCTAAAAGAAGGATCCGTACTGTTGTCTGTTAGGGTTCTTTAATTAAAAATTTACCAAAAAATCTTGAGTTGTAAACCACAAATTTCCCTTCTTTAATAATATTTTACATTTTTAAAAGTCAGGGGTGTTTTGCATTGCTTACTAGAACTGTTTGTTTATCTGCTTATTACGTTTTGATGCATTAAAAAAAACAGTTTTTAGATTCTTTTAAATTGTTTATTCGGTGAAATAAGTGGTTTGAAGTTGTTATCCAAAATGCTACAGTAACGTTTTAGGCAGATAAGGGATTTTGATAAGCAATCCCAAACACCCTTCATTACCCTTAGATTCTCTCTTTCCTTAGGGAGTTGAGAGGTGCTATTTTCATATCATTTGATTCATTATTTGATTGATCAATCTTCGAGAGTTGAATGAGTTAAGAACCAATGTTGCTGTTATCAAGGATTCTGAGATGGTTTTTTATGTAACTTGCACCAATTTCCTGTTTATTTCTTTTTGAAAATATAACTTATAAAGGTTTATTATTTTTGGGTAGTTATGATGTATGTTTTCTTCAACCTAATCTTCATGGTGGAATATTAGGTGATGAAAATTTCATTATAATATCTATTTGGCAATTATAGTTTACATGGGTTAAATATACAACAATGCAGGGCCAACACCCTCTAGCCCTGTTCTGTAAGAAAAAATGGTTATACTAGTTACACAGTTGGGATAACAGTTTTTCCATGTTCTTCATTTTACTGTCTTATTTATTATCTATCTGGTGTTCTTTAACTAAAGTGTACAACTTTAAATCAAAGACGTAATCAAAACTGTTGGCCCATTTTGTGTTATATCTCCTGCAACTATTAGTCATAGATCCGAAACTTATATTGTTAACATTTTGTTGTGTGTTAAACAGGTTCAGCATGGACTATATTATCAAGATCATTTGCTGAATACTGCATAGTCGGCTGGGAAAACTTGCCACGAACTCTCCTACTTTACTACACGAATTTTGTTTCATCTCCTGAAGGATACTTTCAAACTGTCATATGCAACTCAAAGGACTACAAGAACACGACAGTCAACCATGATCTCCATTACATTACATGGGATACACCTCCAAAGCAACACCCAAGACTGCTTGGACCCCGAGATTATAGAAAAATGGTTCTTAGCAGTCGCCCATTTGCAAGGAAATTCAAGCACAAGAATGCTGTACTTGATAGGATTGACCGTGAGCTACTCAAGAGACGCCCTAGCCATTTCAGCCACGGAGGGTGGTGTTCCAAGAGCGATGATAATCATCAAACTTGCTCAAGTTTGCATAATGAGAGGTTTGGTGTTTTGAGGCCCGGGGCAGGTGCACGCAGGTTAAGAACATTGCTAACGAAGTTGACATCTAATCCCAATTTTAGTAAACGCCAATGTAAATGATTATAAATATTTTAGATCACTTATAATAGTTATTTACGATTCATAAGAGGATTTTTGCTTGTCGTAATCACATTTATCGGGTGTAATATTCGTTATTTTTTGGTCGTTGATGGTTTAGGATGATTCACGAATAATGTAATCCTTTAAATGATATTCGCAGTACCATTTTTTTTCTTTTTTGTATGATTTTAGCAAAGAGGACATCTGGGTAGTGCTTCAACTACCAACAATATGGTCACTAGAGTTGGATTCATTTATAGCAACTAAAGTGAAAAAAAGAACCTTCCATATGGATATGGAAAACAATTCCCAAGTGCTTCGTGAACTTGTAAAATCACAAGTATATATAACCATTATATTGGTATAAGAGAAACCAGGGCCGGACCTAAGGGTTGGGGGGGGGGGGGGGGATGGGGGGCACGGGACACCGGTCTTTTGATGGTTCGTAGTGTTAATTTTCGATTTTTTGAGACGATGCTACCGGTAAATTTTCGGGGTGCACCCGGTGATACCACCAAAATCAAAGGAAAAATGATACTTTTAAAAAAAATGATAAAAAATAGGTTAATCTTTCAATTTATATCTTTAAAATTGCATTTTAGTTCATAACTTTATATAAATTGTGTTTTATTTTAAATTTTGGCCCTAAAACCCGAAAAAAACCCCCGAACCACAGTCTCAATTTTATTTAATTTTATTTCCGCATTATATGGTGCCACCGGTCAAAAAATTTTCTAGGTCTGCCCCTGAGAGAAACCATGCATATAAAAAGACAAAATATGTATTTCATTAAATGTATAATAACACTTAATTAAGGGTGTTAGAAGTGGAACAAGATGATCACTGTGTGGTCATGAAATCTTGATTAATGCGTGGGTGGAGTGGAGGTTGTGTAAGTGTGGTGGTTGCAACATGGATGGATGGATGGATGATGGGTGCGTGGTGATAAATGGGAGGTAGACCGACCATATTTCCATGTCACATGCTTGGATTTCCATAAAAGGTAACATGAGTTGTAAGTGATTGTAGATACTAATGGTTCTAAAAAACTCGTCTTCGTTTCGTCATAGCTACATCGGTTTGAGGCTTGACCATCTCGTTATTACATGGTTCCAGGTTTGGACGTAAGGCTTGGCGTATGCTAATGCCCAATTTGTCACGCCTTTACCCATTATAAGCCCTGTTTTTACACGTGTTAAAGTACCTCAACCATATGAGCTGATTATATGTAGTTATTCAGTTATAAAAATAGTTAGTTATACCAAAAACAAAGAAAAAAATTATGAACTACATTAAAAAGCATATAATTATGTGTTTTATTTTTTTATTTTTGTTTGTATAATTATATATATATAATTATAATTTATATCAAGTCACTCATTGTGAAACGTCATAACCTTACCATGACTTCTAAGGCTTCGAATTAGGCTTGACCATGTCTTCACACCACGCATCACATTATGTAGAACCTTGGATATGTATATATTGTTAGAGCAGTAAACCGGATTCCTTCTACAATCGTGAATTTCACTTTCCAAATTTGATATTTCGACCCTCTATGCCTTGGTATCACGAAATTCGAATTAGGATAATTGCAAAAGTAACAATCTTAATCTTAGGCAGAGATCAAGATCAAAACCAGGGAGAAAAGTGTGTATTTCGAATGTTTTGTGTGTGTTCCAATCTTCATCCGAATTTTGAACAATAACTGGAAAAACGGAAGTTAACAAGTTTGAAAATTTATAATGTAACCCCCTAAAAATCAAGAATTTCCATTATAAACCTTCTACTATTATTAATAACTGGAAAAACCGAATTTCGAATTGGGACCCCCATTTTTCGTTCAGTGGGCGTTGCCCCCTAAATATTACCGGAACAAGCTTAGACTAATACAAGCGTGTACTCCACACTCTCCATACTTGTTTTAGAATAAAGTTCAATCCTCTTGAAACACACATATAAATTTCATTACACTAAATAAACTAGCGACACTAAAATCACCAATAAATATGATATATGTCCAAATGGTCCTTTAACTTAGGGGTTTTTGCTATTTTGGTCCTTTAACTTTAAAAGTGGTACGAATCATCCTTAAACTGTCATTTTCATGCAGTTTTGGTCCTTATTAACGGTAGCCGTTAGTCAACTCCGTTAAGTCAGGGTAAAATGACTATTTTACCCTTGTTTTTATTATTTAATCATTTTCTTATTATTAATTAAATTTAAATTATTAATAACTATTATTTACATATTTATTATCATTTTTATACTCTGCACATTTTCTCTCTTTCCTTGTACCACCACCAACCTCCGCCCAGTCTCCGCCACCTCCGGCCAACCTCCACCCACTACCAAGTACCAACCACCCACCACCCACCACCCACTTATTCAACACCACCAATCCACCACCATTAAACACCAAAGTGACACTGCCATTCTTGAAATCATTTATCTCACCTCCATCATCTTCAAACCCACACACACACAAACAAAAAACACACACACACCGCCACCACCACAGAAACTGACGAGGCGTGGAAGGGTTCCAAAGAAAGAGAAAAAGAAGATAACCACCATTTTGAACACACACACCGTTTTCAGATCTGTTTTCACTGTTCTTGATCACGGATGAGGAGGTGGTGATTACGTTGGTGGCGGCAGCGGATGATGAAGGCAGCAGTGGTGTTGGTGTGCTCAGATCTCTCGATTTAGTTCTGGTAGCGGTTGTGGTGTGCTCATATCTAGCTGATTTTGTGGCGGTGCTCAGATCTAGTTGTGGCGCCGGTAGTGGTCGCCGGAGATGAAGGCGACAGTGGTGGGTATTGCTCAGAAGGCGGTAGTGGTGGCGGTGTGCTCCGATCTCTCGGTTAGTTCTAGGAATGGGTAGATAGGAGAGAGGCGAGAGATTTAGAGTGTGGTGGAGGTGGTTGACGGCGGTGTGGTCGCCGGAGATGAAGGCGGCGGAGGTGGGGCTGAGAATGTTGTTCCTAGGGTTGAGAGAGAGAGAGAGAGACTATGTGAGAGAGAGAGAGAGACTATGTGTAGAGAGTATGTGTGTGTTTAAAAAGAAAAAGAAAAAAGAAATTATGATCTAATGGTTTTTTTATTATTAAAAAATATATATATTATTAAAAGGCAATTAAATATTAAAAATGGTAAAAAGACCAGAATACCCCTGACTTAACAGATATAATTAATGGCTAACGTTAATAAGGACCAAAACGGCATGAAAATGACAGTTTAAGGATGATTCGTACCAATTTTAAAGTTAAAGAACCAAAATGACAGAAATACTTAAGTTAAAGAACCATTTGGACAATTAACTCTGTTAGAACTAAAAGTTGTGTCCATTTATATTCTAGTCTAGTTTTATATTGCTATTGACATTAGTCATAGTACATGGTATATTTAGTAAATACCTTATGGGTATATATACTTGTTTACAAACCCTAATAAACTAAGCAATTCATATTTCACGTATTGTTCTCGGCTACTCTCTCTCGTACGAACATTCAACCGAGTTCATATTTTGATAATTGCTTCAATCGTTAATTGATACTTGATACAATTGGGTCCTACAGTTAGTATCAGAGCCAAAGAGTGAATCAAATGTAAGTTTTTTTTGATTTGTTTGGCTCGACAGGAGGTTTTGTTTTGTCGACTAGGGTTTGCTAGTCGTAGATTGTCACAGGGCTTGCATTCATCTTGATTTTTGGTGATTGATTCAAATTGATAGTTGTATTTGATAAGTTTGGTGTTTATTTGGAGATTGGAATTGAAAAAACTTGATTTCGTTGTGTTTAGAATCTGCAAGATCGATTTTCAGGTTTAGAATCGCCGTTGTTCATCGTAATTTTCTTCAAGCCATTTGGTGCTTCAAGCCATTTGCATTTCAAGCCATTTGGTGCTTCAAGCCATTTGGTGTTTCAAGCCATTTGGTGCTTCAACGTTGTACTTCAAGCCATTTAGGGTTCAAGCAGTTTGCTCCTCAAGCCATTTAGTGCTTCATGCCATTTGCTCTTCAAGCCATTTGTTTCTTCAAGCCGTTTGCCAAGCGATTTGGTGCTTCAAGCCATTTGCTCTTCAAGAAATTTGTCTTTCAAGCCGTTTGCCCTCCAAGCCATTCACCTAGCCATTCCTTCAAGCCATTCAATTTAAGCCATTCGTTCAAGTCATTCTTTAAGCCATTCATCAAGCCATTTGGTGTTTCAAGCCATTTGGTACTTCAAGCCGTTTGCCCTCCAAGCCATTCACCAAGCCATTTAATCAAGCCGTTCAACATTCACCTTGAATTTCCACTCAAAGATCCGAGTTTCAAGTATCAAGATTCTTTTAAAAATGGCAGATTTGAGTTTTATTAAAGACACAAAGGTTACTGATTCTTGTTTTCACTTTTCAGAGCGTTGGTATATTTCCATCGATGATATAAACTGCAAACGTGGTGCGATTGACTTATACAATCTCATAGTTGATAAAAAGATCAGTGCAAAAAAGTATGTGTCTCGAGATGGTGATGAGTATTGCTATATAGATTGTGATACCACTTTGGTTGAACAATTTTGTACCATTAAACATCATTTAGATCTGAAAAGGGAAAAAGAAATTAGAAAAGAAACTTGTGTTCCTAACAATTCAAGTGTTCTTCATGATACTCTAAAGGTTGAAAGTGAAAGAGTTAAAGTGATGGAACCTGAAAAGGAGAAACTCAGTCCAAAGAAAATTGAAATTGAGAACAAGATAGCAGATAATTTCGAAGAAGAAAATGTCAAGTTGATTATGCAAATCTCCGAATTGACCGAAAAACTCAAGATATCAACAAACAAGTATCATGATCTTGAAATTGAAAAGAGTGCTAAGATAAGAAATCTTGAGCAACAAGTGTTAGACATTCAAAACAAAATGATATCTGAAAGAGAGTATCTTGAGTCCGAAAGAAACAAGTTTGTGCATAAAGTTCAGAAATTGGAACAAGATTTACAAAATTGTGTAGAAGAAAAGGTTACAACATTTTCTGATTTTGAAAAAGTTCAAAAGTGTAAGTCTTTCAAAGGAAAAGAAATTAAGGTGGTTCCTGTAACAGTCCATACATGTGAATCATCGAAAAGTTATGTGGATCTGAAAACCAAATGCTCAAAGGATGATTATTCTAGTTTCAAGTTTTACGCAGAGAAATTCATAAACAGGGTGAAGCTTTGGAGAAAGCTTTGGAATGAAAATTAAGATAATTCTACAGGAATGAAACATCAACGTCTTCCGCAAAACAAAATTGGTTATGTTTCTCGTGCTACTTCTCATCGTGTTGCTCGTCCATTTGTGTGTGTTAGTAAAACAAGACCGTTCTCGAATGCTAACACGAATGCACATCTTCCCACCTTGCCTAAGCTTAAATACCCATTTGTGATTCGTTCTGTCAAACATCTCTTAAGACTTTCTAAAGAGAAAATTTGCATCAATCCACATCAGTCACCATCCATCAACTATAAGAAGATATTAGTTCGAAAGATTAAGGAGCAGCAAGGTAATGAATGAGTTTCAAGTCATTGTTGAAGATCAAGAGCTACATTCGAGGGGGAGCATATTTTTGTTTGATGAATAATCGAAATTGAAGATTCCCTCAACGATCATTCTCTGTTTATGCTCAAGATCAAATGCTCCAGGGTCCAGCGAAGATAATAATCTTCCTTTCTTATGCTTAATTGTAAAATGGACACAAAGGGGGAGAATGTTAGAACTAAAAGTTGTGTCCATTTATATTATAGTATAGTTTTATAATGTTATTGACATTAGTCATAGTACAAGGTATATTTAGTAAATACCTTATGGGTATATATACTTGTTTACAAACCCTAATAAACTAAGCAATTCATATTTCACGTATTGTTCTCGGCTACTCTCTCTCGTACGAACATTCAACCGAGTTCATATTTTGATAATTACTTCAATCGTTAATTGATACTTGATACAATTGGGTCTTACAAACTCTAATATTTTAATTCTTGCAAGACACATTCTTACATAAGACAGAGAATTCTCACTGAATACATCTTCTTAAGATTCAAAACTTCTAAGTAACATATATAATATCATCGATCACCATATATAATCCTTATTGACTAGTTAAACCTTATCATCCATCATGTACCATATTAATTATAGTTACAGCTTCAGAATTTAAAGCTAAAACATGCCAAACATATAATAATTAAAGATTATTTATTATAAATATTAAATTGAAAAGCAGATAATTTAATGTAATTATATTACTTTATAAATCTAGTGATCATGCAAGATTGTGTTGATGCACGTCTTATATGTTTGATATTAATCATATATTTTATTATTAAAAGATATGTCGTATTTTAATAATGTAAAGAAATTTTTTTTTTGAATGAACAGATATGTCAAAGACCCAATCAATATTTTGATAAAAATATTATTAATACGTTCTAATTAATTAATTAATAATATGAATATATGATCGTGGTTGGTTAAGCTGTATCCACCTGCCGTGAGTCGACAAAAAGCAGTGTTAGTTTGGTGACCCCTTTTATTTGACTATTTACTAGAAACTCGGCCTGTTCTTCTTTTTGTCTTTGCTCCCTATTTCACTTTTACTCCTCAATGTTCCATATATTTTTAATGACAATGCCCTCATCTTTAAATTCATATATATTCACCTAAATCATTTAACATTATATAAATTTTAATAATAATTCAACATTAAAATACTAAAATACTCTTTACATAATTTTTCTTTGAAATTACAATTGATTAGTTTAGATTGTTTGAGATTGTTTTTATAAAATTAATCATTTGATTATTGCGATAAAATTTCATAATTAAATTCAAATACTATTATTTTGAACACATTTTGCTTTAACTTATTAGTTGATTCAGTTACTTAGAAAAGAAACATATAATCTATTTTTAAAACACAATACATGCATCCGTTAAGTAGTATTAACATTACGCATCATCTCTCTTTACTATATTTACATACCTCACGAAAATACACCAACTAAAACAATTAAGTTTTCTGTTTATCTAAAACGCATATAGGCAATAACTTTAACTTTCAATATTATTAATTTAATTGAACAATATACATTCAATGTTTATGGGGAGAGTTATTGTGAGAATATATATTTAAGTGAGAATTAGAGAACAAATCCTAAGCATCTTTTAGATGTTGATCTATTAGATCTAACGGTCGCAATTCACCCGTTACAATTCACAGCCGTCGCAATTCATGGTTTGGTAATAAATATTAGAAGTGACAAATGTAGACCCATCCGATCAATTCATATTAAACGTCATAATTAAGTCTCACATTCTTATCTAAATATAATTCTCATTTAAACATCCCATTAATGATTAAATTATAAAGTTGTTTACAAGTAAAAATACATTTTCACACACATTCTCTCTTGTGCACAATCTTAATTGTACTTTGAGTAAAAAGGAATAGAAAAATGAATCACAGGGGCTTCTAGAGACATAACCCAAACATTAGGGGGCTTTGAAAATGTATATCTTTCATGATTTAATAATGTCAAACCCCTCCCTCAACTCCATCCATCCCCACCTGCTCTTGTTTATTTTACTTGCACAAACTTCGCCACAGATTCTTCTTCAATTCATTGTACGAAACCTCCCAATTTGATTTCCATTCCAGCGGAATGGCGGAAACACATCGGCCGGAGATCCATGTCAAGGTCAACTCGAGGCGGGGTCTTGGAGGTGGAAACGTTATTCATCCCGTTGAAGTCGACTCATCACCGACACCTTGGCCGCCGGCTGCACCAACCGCCGGAAATCAAAGTCAAACCCCTTCACCGTTCCGAGAGGTCAAACATTTTAAGAAGTGGTTCCCGTGGTTGATTCCTAGTTTTGTTATAGCAGATACTGTGCTGTTTATAATCACTATGTATGTCAACGATTGCCCTAAAAATTCGGTTTCTTGCGTCGCTTCCTTCTTGGGGAGGTTATCCTTTCAGCCGTTCAAAGAAAATCCTCTTCTCGGACCATCTTCTTCGGCGTAAATCTCTAAATCCCCTGATCTGATCCTATTTGATGTCAATTTCAATATGATTATAGGACATTTACTTGAGAAATTAGGACTCGTCAGGGGGTTAGCAGAAGACTATAATTGACTCTTCTTGCATTATTGATGTTGTAGTAATAATTAATCAGTAGACTGCTATAGACCGTGTGGGGGCCTCTTGGTAGAACAATTTATGTGTTCTGTTTCCTTATCATCCTTTATTATGGATTTTTTTCACTGTAAATAAGTCAAAATGAGGCTGCTGATTACCTTCTTGTATTAGTTTATCAGAAACAACCATCCTAACAAAAAAATCATCTGTGGGCCAATGAAAAATAAGTTCTAAATAGGTTTTTTAATTAGTAACTTCATCAAGACATTACTCTTGTGTTTTGAAGAAGTTGACTTGCGTGGTGCTGTGTATTCTTATAAACATGAAATTAAGATTTTGATGTTCTTTTATTAGGCTAGAGAAGATGGGAGCTTTGGATGTGAGTAAAGTGGTTGATGATCACCAGGGGTGGCGCCTTATTACGTGCATTTGGTTGCACGGTGGACTTTTTCATTTACTGGCAAACATGCTGAGTCTCTTAGTTATTGGCATTCGGCTTGAGCAAGAATTTGGGTTCAGTAAGTAAATTGGATACAATATTAAAGATTTCAGTATCCATATGCAAGCATCACTAGCTAAATGTTCTATGTGACGTAAATTGCAACATTAATTTCTGTTAGCCTAGTGTCTTTAATCTCATTACGTAACTATTGTTGATATAGAATAGGATCACCACGGCTACTTTTTCTTTTACACGCAAATAAGAAGATATACATATCTATAAAATATCTCAAACAAATTGAAAGTCAGCTCTTATCTCAAAGGTCCTTTGCCATGCTTTTAAGGTAAAAAATAATAAAGCAACTGATCTAATTACCTTGTTGAAGTAATCTTCTTATTAACATAAATCTTAGTGTTAGCGTTTTATGATTGATTTACTGTTTCGATTTTGCATATTGATGTTGCGTAGTAACTTGGTATTCGTGGTTATTTGTTTGCAGTACGCATTGGGTTGCTTTATGTCATCTCAGGGTTTGGTGGCAGTTTGTTATCTGCACTTTTCCTTCAGTCCAACATATCAGTTGGTGCTTCTGGTGCAGTTTTTGGGTTGTTGGGTGGAATGCTATCAGAACTCATAACTAATTGGACTATATATGCTAATAAGGTACTTTATGAAATATTTTCAATTCTCAATAACCACATTTGGAAGATGTATTCTAACAGTTGCTTACGTGTATTCAGATGGCAGCATTATTTACCCTAGTGATCATTATTGCTATTAATCTGGCGGTGGGAATTCTGCCACATGTTGATAATTTTGCTCATCTTGGTGGGTTTGGTTCTGGCTTTCTTCTTGGGTTTGTGTTCTTGATGCGCCCCCAATTTGGATGGGTAAACCAAAGATATCTTCCTGCTTATTCTCAGGCTGGACCTAAGCCCAAATACAAAAGATATCAGCGTGCCCTCTGGCTCATTTCACTCATCCTTGTGGTAGCTGGGTAAGAAAATATGCACATATTACATTTAGTATCTGAACATGGGCCGATCAAAATAGGGTTTGGTAAAAAAAAAAAGGATGTTTTTAGGATGAGTAGAAACAGAATCACTTGATCTGCTGAAACTTTTTGACTGATTTCTTTATTTAACCTATTGACCTGTTTACATAGGATGATTGCGGGGCTTGTTTCACTTCTGCGAGGGGTGAACTTAAATGATCATTGTTCCTGGTGTCATTACATGAGCTGTGTACCTACTTCAAAGTGGAGCTGTGATACAGATCCCGTGTCCTGCATGGTGAGTCAGTAAACATGGCATTTTGCATGTAATTTAATTAGCAATTAATTGGGATTATGAAGTAATGCTGATTTTGTGATATGGCAGTCTGAGCAAACAGGTAACCAGTATACATTAACGTGCTCTGACAGCAACAAAAACCAGACCTACATTTTGAACAACCCAAATTCGTCTCAGATACGGGGTCTTTGCTCTCAGCTCTGCCGATGATCACTAGCAGCGCTACGACTTCCCTCGTATGTTTATAAACATAATATCTGTATAAATATGATTCATTGTTTTCTTGTTTTCTCTTTTGTAGTTCTTGGGTTATAAGACTTGAACAATTTGAGGGATATAGCATACCAACTGAACACAAATGCTTTTATTGTGTTGCTCTATTGATAGTTCATTTAGTTTGTTCATTTAGTATGTTTATACTTTCTCTGTTAAAGTATATTTTGTCACAGCTCGTTGTTTGCTTCTAATTACTTAATAATAACTAATACCCTTTGAAACGGAGATTACAAACCTTCACGCCGGTAGTGTTCTTATACTCTCGGCTCATAAGCCTTCGCATGAGACAAATTTAACATGGCACAAGTGACCAGGGGCGGACCCAGGATTTTTATTGACCGGTTGCACCATATAATGACGAAAATAAAATTGAGAGTGTTCTTCGGGTTTTTACTCGGGTTTCCGGTTAATCGGGTCGGATTAACACGGTTTCAGCTGTTATTATGGTATTTTAGAGCCAAAATTTAAAACAAAACACAATTTATATGAAGACATGTTAACTAAAATGATATTTTTAAGATAACATAAAGTATTTTAAAGGTATAAATTGAAGATTGAACTATTTTCTATCATTTATTTTAAAAAAATATCATTTTTTCTTTAATTTTGGTGGCATCACTAGTGGCACCCCGAAAATTTACCGGTAGCACCGTCTAAAAAAATCGAAAATTAACACTATGAACCGTCAAAAGACCGGTGTCCCGTGACCCTCCTCTCCACCACATAGGTCCGCCACTGCAAGTGACGTAACCAACAAGTCAAATTGGATGAAAATGCGTTGACCCGGTAATGATCCAAAATTATTTGGATTGTTCATGACCGGATCCATCTATCTGAACTCACCCTGAATTCCTCGCCTAAATTTTGGAAAATTGATTATACTTTTGTCAATCAACAATCATTTTACAAGACTATTTGTCCTTTTGCGTTATCGCTTCTAGAATCAATATCAATATCTTTGGTGAAAGAATCACCCCCTTTATAAAAGACAGAAACACAAACCAAAAATTGAAATTTAAGAACAAAATCGTTTGTCTAATTATAACTTTTGTCTAGTTTTTTGTACTTCCAGTGAAAAAGAAAATTTATAGAATAAGAAGCTAAATAGCTCTTTCAACAAAGGGGATTCTTTCACATCCTAATGGGACCAATATGGTTGCTCATTGCCTCGTTATATTCATTATGGGTCAAGAGTGCAAGTTACTAAAAGTACAAGTATGCCTATAAAATTAACAATTTTTGTCACAAAACATTGTTTTCAAAATATAACACTCTTTTAATCTCACATAAATCAGTATATTAAGTTACACAAACTCAAGACCTCTTTAGTGATCAAAGAGAGTTGTCCTGTACCCAACTGCACCCGGGAAATTTCTTCAGTGCTTTACGTTTCATGGCAACTCTCGTGTCATCTACCTCACTCCAAAAACCGGACATTGAAAACACATTAGCAGATAACACATAGTTTGATCCAAGATCTGGCTCAATCTTTAGCAGAAGCTTCACCAAATTGTCATCAAATCTAACCCTACTTCCATGATTTTTATAAGCACTAATGAAGCTCCTTACCATAATAGAGTTAGGTTCCATTGGCATACTCTTTATAACTTGATACGCTTCTTCAATCATCCCAGCTCGCCCAAACATGTCCACCATGCACCCGTAATGTTCCATTGTTGGTTTAATTTTGTAAAACTTGACCATTTGATCAAAATACTTTTGACCCTTCTCGACAAGACCCAAGTGACTACAAGCAGAAAGAATCCCAGAAAATGAAACACTATCAGGTATCAAACCGAGATCTTCCATTTTGTTAAATAATGAGATTGCTTCTTCACCATGCCCGTTTTCTGCAAGCCCTGAAATCATTATAGTCCAAGATTGCAGATTTCTTTCTTGCATTGAGTTAAAGATTATTAAAGCTTTCTCTATGTAGCCACACGCCGAGTACATCCCAATTAGTGATGTGGCTAGAGAAACGTCTAATCTGATATTGTTTGTAAGAATGTATGAATGAATGGACTCCCCCATTTTGATGTTAACTAGATGAGAACAAACAGAAAGCAGGCTGACTAATGTTACAGAGTTTGGCATTTCTTTTGATTGCTTCATGTGTTGAAACACTGATAATGCTTTCAATGGCTGCTTGCTGCATAGTTAAGATGGTTAATATCTATTAGAATGTCGATCAAGGTAAAAAAAGAACCGAAACATTAGTGCATCTCATGAGGAAAACTACTGAATGTGAGAAGTTTATTTACTGTTTACTTGATCAATCTGGGATTCAGGAATACTGTACCAGGTAATATATGCAGCAATCATAGAACTCCACGAGACCACATCTTTGTCAGTCATTTCATCGAACACTTGACCTGCAAAGCGGATACTTCCACATGCAGCGTACATCATTATAAGAGTATTGTTTATATATCGATCGGAATCAAAACCCGTCTTTAAGATTGACGAATGTAGCGACCCACCAGCAGCCAACAACGAGCATCGTCCACACGACTTGAGAACAAATGGGTATGTGAATTTATTAGGTTTAAGATCAGTGGTTCTCTGAAGCTGGCAATGAAGCTTGAGTGATTCGAATGGTGTTTGGCTCTTGGAGTAGTTTTTAATAATCGTGTTCCATGCGAATAGGGGTGAGGTTACAGGCGAGTAATCGAAGAATAATCTGGCGAAATTAATGGAGATGGAAGAGGAGGCGAGGATGAAATTGGAAAGGATGAACTCGTCGTGATGAAGTGCGGTCTTGAAGATGAAAGAAGTGATTTGGTGAAGATGATTTGTAGTTTTTGATTGTTGGAAGAGGATTTGGAGATTGCGGAAATTCATGTCATTTTTACTCTTCCATTCGATGATTTGGTTCGCAGGTTTGTCTAACTGTTTATTTTATTTTTATTTGGAATTTGAATGTTGAAATAATACGTACTTTCTAATTCAGTTGGGTTTTCCTAAAAACTAAATTAAATTAATCAAACCAAACTATATATCACTAACTTTTAACTATATTTTTATTATTATAACACAAGGTTTGTTATTAGATAAAATGGAAACTCAACATTTTGATTATGAAAACTAGAATTCACGCTCCTATAATTTCCCGTAAGTCCGTTATCGAACACACATAGAATTAATAGATTTCACGTATCATATTTTAATAGGTAAGAGGAGGAAGGAATAAATAGAATATTTCATAAAATATATATGTTCAACTCCATAGTTTTTAAAGTTAATTAGATTTTTTGTCCTTAGGTTTGACAGATTTTACTATTTTGATCCATAAGACCATAACTTTTTATTTGTACGGTTCTAATTCCTACACAACCAAACATCTAACAAATTTAGTCCCTAGTCAAACTTGATTTACCAAACTACCTCTCGCCCATTTTTAAATTTATTTTCTAAATTACAAGTTCATTTTTACTTTTTTTTTTCAATTACCCTTTTTTAACACACACAACACATTGCCGACTGCTATCTTCACCACCCACCAACGCCTACCGCTACGACCAATGACTCTCATCATTGGCACCTTCCACGCTACTCAATCTTAGAAAACCCTAAGATTTGATTTTGAAGAATTGGAGCCGACAACCTTTTTTATGAAGAAACAAATTGTAGATCTAAGTTCCTCTGACCATGATGATGAGCCTGAGCCTGAGCCTGAGCCTAAGGAGCCTTATCACCACCACTCCACCACCAACCCCTATAACTAGAGATTGCCTTTGTGGCAGCGACGCTAAAACAAGGTACGTGTGGCGGTGGTGAGGTAATTGTATTAAAGTGTGTTTATGAAATATGCTCTCAGGTCCATAAATGGGTTCGATTTTCGTTTTGTTCATGGTTGTTGAAGATGCTTGTGGTGACCAGAATTCTGCTCTCGGATCTATAAAGGGATAAGATGTGTGTATGTATGTTTGTGTGTCAGTGAGAGAGAGGAGGTATTCGGGGAGAGAGTGTGGATAAAGATGAAGACAGTGGTTGTGTGCTAGTTTTGAATTAAAGAAAAGGAGAGAGGGGTAGTTTGGTCATATAAGTTTGGTCAGGGACTAAATTCGTAAGAGGTTAGTTGTTTAGGGACCAAAACCGTTAAACAAAAAATTAAGTACTGCAAATTGTAAAAATTATCAAACCACATAAACCAAAAATGTAATAAACTATACTTTTTATAATAAAATAAATATGTATAACACCGTACAAAAAGTCATCCAACAAAAGAATCAAATAAAGGTCAGTAGATAAAATCCAAAAGGTCGATCATGGAAACAAAAAACAAGAATCAAAATAAGAAAGTTGTGTTTACAAAATGGGTTCACAAAAGGGTAAATGATTAAAGTAAGAAAGGCTTTTTTAGTGGCCAACCCATGGTGGGATGCACATGGTCTAAGGACTCATCTGGTGGCAAGACTTCCACATCCTTTCGCTGTTCACATTTTCTACTGCGGTAGAAAAGACTATCATGATTATTGTTTGTGACAGACGGAAAGAAAAGTGTTTGACAAGAATAAGATGGAAAATTATAAGAAAAGAAAAGGAGTGTGCTATTGAGTTTAAAACCTCAACCACACGAGAAAAGAATTCGAGATGCATGGATTATGCTAAAGATGCATTGAAAACGTGAACGATCAAGTAACAAAGTATGAAGATGCAGGTATTTTCATGGCATATAGAAAACTTCAGACCTAAACTCGTGTAATTTATATCTGGAGACCTACAAGATATACTACTCAAATTGAAGTGTTTACCTAAGTTCTGTACTTGAGCAGGCCTGAGATACTAGTATCTCTTCTTTAGAGTTCCAATGCAAGCGAATGAATGAGCCTGTATGGCGACAACTACACGTGAACATTCTTAACACAAAAAACAGAAAATACAAATAAAAGTAGCTGGACAGAATTTACATTACTGCTTCAATCAACATCAATTGTTCATTTATCTGACACTACTAGTGCTTGAGCTCCACTCCCGTCTCCCTGTCAAGCATGAAGAATCATATCCACAATCCCTCAGCAGAATTGTTAGTTTCACGATATTTAAGAGCTATTCCTCAGCATAGAATAACCAAAACAACAAAAGAGCAGACAATCATAATAATAACTGCATAAAGAAGAAAAGGAAGCAGATAATGAAGCTACAACTCATCGGCCATGCTTTACCTTGTAACGTGAAATCATCATGACCCGTGTGTCCAGATCCCTAGTACCCAATTTAAGGCCCATATTTGACAATCATACACATCAACATGAAACATAATTGATCAAACTACAGCAAAAAAATGTCATCCATGAAAGAAGAAAAAGGAAAAAGCACGCAGATTCTGTCATCAGAACGTGTTAAAATAGAGAATCAGAATGGAATAGAACTATCAAAATCACAAAATCCATAACCATACACCATTAGTGTTCGATCCCTCGGCAAAACGCTTTAGTAGTATCTCAATGCTATTCCTCAATTAACAATAACAGTAAAAACAATAGACAGTAGATTAATACAAGTACTAGACAAGGATTTCATTAAACAAAGAAAAGGGAGAAGAATAGAGAAGGTTTCAATTTTGAGAATCCATAGTACATAGCAAAAATCAGGACGCGAAACAAGATAGGTTCTCCATTTTACATTCTTAAACTCCTAACTCTAGCAAGCGTATCTCAAAATTCAGAAGTACAAAGAAAAAGTTGCAGGGCTACAACACCATCTATTCTCATCTGTGGAAGAGCTCCAATGGATGTTTATACCCTTTTGTTTCTTCTGATATGCATCTCAAAAGCCTAATGAATCATACCTGCAACACATTGTCAACTCCAATATCATGCCTTTCAAAACAGTTAATGATGCAAGCAGCCTCATAGTAAGTTCCTTAACACAAGCCTTAGTGGATGCCTAAATTTTCTATCAAGAAACAGATATGACAAAAGAGATAAATATGATATGACAGAACATACTAATAAGCAGGTTCCAATTACAGGAATCACTGCCATTCTGTAAAGACTGAAGATAGGATAAAAAAAATCTTGCATTGCTCTTAGAGAATTTCATTTCTGACTGAAGGAAATTATTTCAATTCAATACTACGGATGCAAGAGAATTCATACACACCTTTAACGTCAAATTTTCAAACTTGCACATAAGTTGGCTAAAGTGCAACAAAGCCTTGCTTCTGAGGCCAAAGAATTCACAACCAACTCGATGGATTTCACCTCTTCACAAAACTCCGGATGCATCACCAATGATGAGAAATGTTCATCAATTACCAACCCAAAACACTTGGTAACATTTTCAAGTGAAGGAACCAACTCAAAAGCTTTAAACCCATGTGTGGAAGAAGCTTTAGGATTAGAACATGCTTGTGGGAACTTCTGATACTTATTCAACCACTTCTTCAAATAATGTACAAAACACATTATCTCTGAACCATTTAACTTACCAATGCAAGCTGAGAATATCACATCATCAAGATTTGGGGATGCAAGCAAATAATGCAAACACAATTCACTAGTAGTAAATTCATCATGTGCCATCACAAGCAAAACCGCAGCATCCTTCGCCAACTTCAGTCTCTTCTCACCAAGGCTTCTGTCCACTGCCATTTCTATAGCCGAAACTGTTTGGCTCTCCCATTCTTTCCTTATAGCAATCATGGTACCATAAGCATCTTTGGGTGGAGAAAGAAAGAACTTCAAAACCGAAAGCATATCAGAAACTTGAACATTAGACACATGCTTAACACACAAACAAACCAAATTGGACCGCCTTTTCTCAATCAAATTATGAACCAAACTATTTGAAGACGAACCATCAACTAGCCCACCAACAATCAGAGTTTCTATTATCTCCCAAATTTCAAACATAAAACAAGCTTTCAATACCAAGCCTAAAACAGCATCGCCCATCAAAAACCCTACATTTTGTATAAGCACCTTGGTATAACCCTCGCCCTCAGGTTGAATTCCAATCGAAATTCCGGCTTTCTCGCTATTCTTCACCAGATACGAGTTCAACATGCTAATGAATTCCACCTTACCGAATGACTTGGGGTTTTTAAGCTTGATTTTCAACTTCTTAAGGAACTGTTGCCCTAACTCAATAATCTCCGTATCTGCTTGAGAAATTTTCCAGCCTTCAACGCGTTTAACAAATAAAGCACCGTTTAGTTCTTGGCTCTGAGGTTTCAAATCAAGCAGAATAGGTTCTGGATTAAGAACAATCGGATATTGTGAATCCGAAATTAGCTGGTCGGGTGTAGCCGAAGCTTTAGTTATCACTTCGAGCATAGACATCACTGAAAGCAAATTTAATACAAATGAAGTGGTGCAAACTACGCTGCTAATGAAGAGAATTCTTGGGGAGCAGTAAGGTTGAGCAGTTGTATGATGGAGGCAAAAGTACAAACCTTGAAGGGTAGGAAGGGTTTATAGACGGCGGAGCTGCGGCGGCGATGAAGTGTGGAGGGGTTTTGAAGACGCGGCTTTTTTCTCGGCCAGACTGCCAGTGGCGATTTTGTGTGACGAGTCTGATGCAATTTTGATGGGCCTCACTTGGGCCCAATGCCAGATTCGGATTTCGGTAGTCCATTGTTTTTTCTTTATTATAGTTTTCAAAATAAATTGATTAAAACAAAAAATAGAATTTCAAGAATGTTATGTCATATAATTTTGTTCAATAACAAGATTTTAAAAAACGTAGTCCTTAAGTTATGTTACAATTCAACTTTATATGAATTAATGATTTAACTATAAGTTACTATCAACTATTGCGATAATAATGAAATCATATATTCTTCTATTTTATTTTCATCTAAAATAAACATAATAACCAATAATGAAATTATATGTGATATAATAGTTAATATGATGGGTACAACCAAGCTTAATAAATTGATTGTTTTAACCATTAACGCTGTGTTTCCGAACAATATTTACGGAGAGAAAGTGAATGATTTGGAAAGAAAGTGATTATGAATTGTATTCCCTAAATTTTTCATGGAAAGAAAAGAAAAGAAGAGGAGAGGAAATTTAGATAATTTTCCTTCCATAATCGAGAAGATTTGGAGAGAAAGTTATAAAATCATGTGTTTTTCTTTACTTATTGTTTTATTTTCTTTTCTCTCTCTCATGTTCAGGAACACAAAACTGAAAATTATTTAAAATCCCTTCCCTTCCCTTTCTTTCTTTAATTTTTTTCTGGAACACAGTGTAAAAGTAATATGTAATTTCAAAATGATTATTTTATCCTTTTATAACATTACAAACTTACTCCCTTTGTGTTTAAATAGTGAGTTTAAATAGTTTCGCATAATAAAAATAAAAGTATAGTAATAGTGAGAACAAATATAACAATAAATAAAGTTAATTACATTTTTGTTCCCATGTCTATGATACAAACAAGTAAAGACCAACAGAAAATGCTGTTTCCCGTATCTGTCTTTGTAAATATTCCTCAACATGGCTTTCAATTTTTCATTGCATACACGATGTTGGCCTTGGCTAATGTTGAATCCCGAAAATGCAATCTATGCCAAGAGACCTAACAAAGACAACATAATTACCGCATCTGTATCTTCAATAACCCTTTTGATATAGACTTCTTTGTATGTAAAAATTAGTTTTTCTCTAATAAATCTATAACCTGGACGTTCAAATGTATTGCCAAATCACATAAACACTCACCATTGTGTATCTCGTCACTCAGACTACAAACTTAAAAGTAGAATAAACTGAAAATCCGTATCATCAAAACCCACGAGTTGTTTTCTTAGATGATCCAAGCATTCATTAATTTCATGATTTTGAGAGTGTGATTTGTCTCTAATAGTGAATTCATAAACCTTTCCATTCATCTCAATTGAACTGCAACCAGGAGTCTTGTCTACACCTCTTACCTTCATCAACTTCCTCACCTCCATAGACTTGTCAAACATCTTTGCTTCCCAATACATACTGGCTAGCAACACATAGATTCCACTGTCACCAGGGTCCAACTCAAGAAGTTTAAAAGCTGCCCGTTCACCCATCTCAATGTTCCTATGAACTCTGCATGCAAAAAATAGTGCTCCCCACACAATATCATCTGCTTCAAATGGCATACTCTTAATGAGCTCTTCAGCTTCTTCTAGTAAGCCTGCCCTACCAAGAAGGTCTACCATACAAGAGTAATGTTTACATTTCGGAGGAACGTTGAACCTTGATGTCATTTGGTTGAAAATCATGCGAGCCTCGTTTATCAAACCACCATGGCAACAAGCTGATAGGACGCCTACAAATGTAACCTCATCTGGGGTGAGACCAACATTGATCATCTCCCAGAAATATGATATGGCATCATGAGCATTGCCGTGGTTTGCTAGACCAACAATTATGGCAGTCCATGTGAATGAATTTCGGGTAGGAATTTCATGGAAAACTCGGATTGCCTTAGCAATGTTACCACATTTGGCATACATGTCAACTAATGCAGTACCTAAGGCAACATTTATGAAAAGATTTTTTCTTTTGATGTAGTGATGAATCCAAATTCCAATATCAAGTGCTCCGAGCTGTGAGCATGCGGACAAGCAGTTAACCATGGTTACCTCATCAGGCTCAACCTTCGTAGCTTGCATTTCATGGAACATTGCTAAAGCATCTTTATAACATTTGGTTTGAATGTAAACACTAATCATCGCATTCCATGGAACCACGTCTTTTTCAGGCATTTCATCAAACAATTTCTTTGCATCATCAATGCAACCTTGTTTACCATAACCAACAACCATGGTGGTCCAAGATACGATTGTTTTCTTAGTCATCTTGTTGAATAAGCTCTCTGCGGCCTCCATATTCCCACACTTCGCATACATGTCTATTAAGGCATTACCTAGTGGAACCGTCATCTTTATTTGATTTTCTTCAATAAACTGATGAAATTTCTTCCCAAGATTCAAGTTTTCCAGGAGAGCACAAGAAGATATCACTCCTATCATTGTAACCTCATCTGGTTTAATCCTCTCTTCCTCCATCTGCCGGTACAGACTTAAAGCCTGCCATGGCTTCCCACTCCTAATATATCCATTAATAATTGAATTCCAAGACACCAAATCTCTTAGACAACTTTCACCAAACACCTTGTGTGCATCACCTAATTTCCCACATGACACCAACAAATGAATAATGGCATTATTCACATACAGATCAGTATCAAAACCCAATTGAACAACATGCCCAATAACCCCAAAACTCAACCAAATGAAAGATGACTTTGTGCAACATTTAAGCAACAAGGGAAAAGTGTGATTATCTGGTCGCAATGCTTTGCTCCTTCTTAGCATCTCCATATACAGCAAAAGACCTTCTTCCGGTTTTCCGCTCTCACAGTAACCCCTGATAGTTAAATTCCATGAAAATATATTTGGTTTATGTAAATTATTTAATAATTTTATACAGTAATCAAGATTTCTTGATTCTGAGATTGCACAAAAGGCAATTAATCGACTTGCAGCTAACCCATCTGAGATTAACCCCGTTATGATCATTTGCGTCTGGATTTCTTTCATTTGAGCCATAGATTTGCACTTTTCTAATATAGATAAGAGTGGGTTTGAGAGAATGAAAGAGTGAGTTGTGTTCCAATTGGTGGGCCCCTCCTTGTGAGGTAAGAGAGATCGAGTCTGAAAAGAGAACGTTAGTATAAGAAATGGATATGGTTTATGAGTACAATGGAGAGATCTGAGGTAGGAACTGATCATCACAAAATCATATAAATTTCAGCATTAGGCTCCTAAATTTTAGCCAATATAAGACACAGCCGCAGCACATAACTCAAGACAAAAGGCGGTTGTGATGCACAAGCGGAAGTTTGAAGAGGCACCGGGTTGTGGCCAACCCAAGAAATCAGAGTAATAGCATAGGGAAACAATATATACGTTCATATTTGGCCTCCCCAAAGAATTTGGTGTAACACCCCGTCTCGGCATGAAATGGAAGCTACTCATACAATACATAAACAGAGCATATCTAAGAAAATACCTCTCAATATCAACCCGAAAATTTTACCTCCCAAACTTCTGCTAGACTAGGCTCTCGATCTCTTTCCCTTAAACCACCCTTGGACACCTGCAGTAGAAGAAGAAAAGAAAATTGCGGCTGAGCCAAATGCCAAGTGTGCGGATATATAACATACATAACAATGATCATAATAATAATAGTCGAAGCAAACACAAAGGTATCAAAAATCAGAAATTCCAGATCAAAATATGATATGTTTGTCCCACATCGGCCATGGGTTGATTAGGTTAACCTAGGGGTAGCCTATTTATAGGAGATGCTAGGGCCATTGTTAGGTGTGGAGAAATTAGTATTTGAATTAGGGTTTAGGAGAGCTCCTACCTCTCGAAAATAGGTTAAGGAGAGACGGGTGCCTCTCGAAAGCACGCCGACTATTGTATTCGTCTCGATTTATCAATATATCAATTTGATTCATATCAAATTGGTATCAGAGCTATCCTCATCTTGTAAGGTTCCAAAACTCGGAGTGGTGACCTATGGAGTGGTGGCTTGGACCCGAAAAGAGGGGTGCCAACCGTGACCAACATAGCCGTGACCAACGAGGACGTTGGTCCTTCAAGCGTGGGGTATTGTTATGATCCCACATTGGCCAAAAAGTAATTCGGTTGGTGGCTTATAAGTCTAGGTGTCCCCTCCCCTTACAAGCTAGCTTTTGGGGGTGAGTTCGAATACAATAATCGACGTGCTTTTGAGAGGCACCCGTCTCTCCTTAACCTACTTTCGAGAGGTAGGAGCTCTCCTAAACCCTAATTCAAATACTAATTTCTCCACACCTAACAATGGCCCTAGCATCTCCTATAAATAGGCTACCCCTAGGTTAACCTAATCAACCCATGGCCGATGTGGGACAAACATATCATTACTTTCCCCCCAAAACACACCTTGTCCTGAAGGTGTGGCTTCATAAGCTTTCCTAAAATAATTCCTGGATCCCAAACTTGAAAGTCGAAACATAGCCCGGAAAATCTCGATAATGGCGGCCCGGATAACGACAGTAGAGTCTGGACTGGTGGTGTCGGCCAGAAGGAATGAGACTGGTGCGGCAACAATCGGATAGGGTGGGTGAACTGGGTGGCCAGCGGCGGCGGTCGGGTGGACTGGGCGGCGGGCGGTGGTAGTTTGGTGGGCTGGGCGGCAGCGGCAGTAGGGTTGATGGGGTGGTTGATGACGGCAGCAAGGTTGCTGGGGTGGTTGACGGCAGCGGCGGTAGGTTTGGTGGGTTGGCTATCTGCAGCGGTGGTAGGGTTGATGGGATGGTTGACGGCGGCAGCGGTAGGGTTGGTGGGTTGGCTGTCTGCGGCGGCAACGGTAGGTGGCTGGAATGTCTTCTTCGGCGGTAGTTGGATTGGCTGGGTGACTGGCGACTGTTGGATGGGTTGCACGGCAGGCGGCGGCAGGTAGTAAGGTGGCAATGTGGTGTCGGAGTTAGGGTAGGTTGGTGGCTGGGTGACGGAAATGGTGGCAACGGCCGCGAGGAAAAGCGGGGGCTGGGTGATCGTACACGTGACAGCGGCGACGGTGAAAGGCCAGATGGTGGCGGTGGTAGGAATACGCTGGTTGGCGGCGGTAGCGGCGGCGTTAGGGTAGCTGATGGCGGCTTGGTGATGCTGTTCCATGATAGCTTCCATATCTGATGCTAATCACAGGCAGCAGGATCTCAGCTCTGATACCAATTTGATATGAATCAAATTGATATATTGATAAATCGAGACGAATACAATAGTCGGCGTGCTTTCGAGAGGTACCCGTCTCTCCTTAACCTACTTTCGAGAGGTAGAAGCTCTCCTAAACCCTAATTCAAATACTAATTTCTCCACACCTAACAATGGCCCTAGCATCTCCTATAAATAGGCTACCCCTAGGTTAACCTAATCAACCCATGACCGATGTGGGACAAACATATCAAAATAATTTCAGAATCATAATTCATTTAATAAAAGGCTTTAGGTATTAAATGCAAACATATCATATTAGTACATATCATACCAACAATTCATATCAAATCACATATCATATCACATCGACCTCCTACCGGAAACACATACACTTGTACACCGTCAACAGATATGACAAATGCCAGATATTTGTACACTGGACTTGCAGATCCAATGTACCCTACAAGTGTGAGATGGGTTAGGCACCACACTACCAACCACCATAACATAATATAACCTACAAGTCTAGGGTCGACCCATACGCCTCATAACCAAAATAACCAGATTTCAAATATCAAACTTTCAAACAAGGAGGATCGTTGAAAGAATAATAGGAATTTAAAACCGAAATTTCATATTTTGAGGACAAGAAATTATACCAACGAACATGAAACGAACCAATTAAAAATCTTTAGTTAAGAGATAGAGTCCCTACAAATGATTATAATAATTGTAAGGGGAGGTAAGAATCCGTACCTGGATTGATCGAAAGTACTCTAAACGCAACCCATACCTACTTCCCTTACGCAAAATCTATCGGATATACAAAGTTGTGAATAACAAAACTAATTATTAATCTATCCAATCAATTTAATCAGTGGTTGTGTTGTATTTACCTTAGTCTACAAATAATACATGTTTCAAGTATATTTCTGGAAGTTTATCATCACTAACCCCTAAACTTGACTTTAGTTCCAAGTTAAATACCCCCTACATGTCATTAGGCGATTGACGCGATCCTAGTAATTAATTGACTTACCATCTTAATCATGCCTAACTGTAGAGTGATTAACATAATACCCAATTTTTACATGTAGTTGTATGTGGATGTTGCCAACTGTGTTTTACTCTACTTCCTTCTTTCATGTAATTAGAAACTCTTGCATTTAACTTTTAGTGCATACTTGTGTTTAGCCTCATTAAGGTACCATCACTTATTTGTATTAAACATGCTATAAAACAGAGGGTTTTACCATGCTGATTTAAATATACCCTTTCAATCAGTTAACCAACACAGATTTAGGAGGACTATGACTACTTTAAGTTTCTAAATGATAGTTAAGTTATACAGTTACTGATACATTCAGATGTGTTCCTAACAGTTTATATCATACTTTCAGTGTCAAGTTATGGGTGCTGTTCACCACTTCATTCAATGTATTTTAAGACTCATAGTTTAATCATTCGTTATTATTAACTTGTAATCCAGCCCCCAATTCATTTCATTTATACTGATTATAATCTTAGTAAACCCATTTGATTTCAAAATAGGCTGAAAGATTAAAACGGTAGGACCAAGACACACAATAATTTCAAAGTGGAGAACCAAACCTCCTGTATGACTCTAGTAGTTCCCTGGTTTAAATAGGTATTTGGTTACTAAACAAGTACGAAATCCTTTCAGTTCATGCAATGATCGCATAACTTATTGTTCTAAGTTTAACATCCTAAACGACCAATGATTGGATTTTTCGAAATAAACAGAATCGGAAGTGTCAGAATGAGATCTTAAGGAGTTCGAACACACCTGAATTGCTGCAGAAAACGATAAGCAGAACAGAAACAAGCTTAACTGCTGCTGAACTAGAAGTGATTTTGTCTCCCAAATTAGCTAAATTGCGGTCCAACCTTGAACCAGTACTACGATTTCAGCCTTCGTTTGGTTAGTGTTCGCCGGCTCTTACTCTCTCTCGCTCGATTTCAGACAGTATATAAACATGATTTCGTTGGAGATAGAGAGAGATCGTTAGAGAACCTGACGCCGATAAAGGAAGTCGCTGTCTCGCTCGGTTTGTTGAGCCATCAAACATACTGAACAATTTGTGGGCTTATGGGTTTAGTTTTAATGGGCTTAGTCATTTAGATAGGTAGATATCAGTAATTAGATTACTTAACTTCTACAGGCCCAATAATGGTTAAGTTGAATTTAAAAACCTTTTTTTATGCCTACCTAATATATAAGGGAAAATGATCCGTAATGTTAACATCACCTAACTTAGGTGATGTTACACTCACAAATCATTTAAATGAGTATATACTGAAATGACTAAACTACCCTTCATTAAAGTAGATTGTGAGTGTAATATCACCTAAGTTGCGTGATGTTAACATTACGGATGATTTCCCCTATAATTACGTTTATTGTATGCGAACTAAAAAAACAGAACAGGAACACATCACAGATTACAAACTTATTCAAGGAAAAGAAAAACAATGTATAGGGCATACATATCGCATATATACGACTATAGGAGGACCCATTTGTGAGTTGTACAACCTCGTCTTCGGATAACAAAAGAAACCATTACAGCAGAAGATGACGGTCGCCGGAGACCGGAGAAGTTGCTGGTGGCTGAATACGACGCCAGTCGTTGCATACGGCTGTATAATACGCTGGCTGCCGAAGACGGGAGAACGAACAGTCATGGTCGGTTAAGGGCCTTGTGAAACTCAAGAGATGGCAACAACTCGACAACAACAAAAAAGAAGATTCGAAATCAAAACGTCAAGATTGAACCTTGAATAGTCAAGACTCGAGTGCGAATTGTGGTGTTTCAGATGGCAAAGTTAAAAGAATGGTGTTTTTGAAGGATTTTAGTGTGTATGGAGTGGGAAGGGACGAGTGTGGGATGGGTAGAGGGTGAGTGTGGTTTACATACCACCACCATGTGGTGGGTTTGATTTAGGGGGTGAAAACTGAAAACCACACCAAGAGTAGTGTGGTGAAGGTTAAAGTGGGGTCTATTTTCAATGTCTTTGTTTCTTTTTTTTTTCTTTTTTTCATTTGATTTTAATTGGTTAATGGGTAATAAATGGGTCACATAATTTAGTGTGGTGAGTAGTTATCACTACAAACTGAATGATGAGTTGAGTGGTGAAAGAAAAAATTGATATAACGGTCTGATGAAGGGAGGTTTGCAAATACTCTTAAATGGAACATGTTTGTTAGAAACAGTGATATCCCAGGAAGGGCATGTGGCATACCAACATTATAACTAGAAATAGGATTTCTATGCTCACAAGCACCTATAATTTATGTTCACAAGCATTTAAATGAGTTAATAATGTATTTTTAATTGTTTGTAAGTGTAGAAGCATCTAAGATAGGTAATGCTAGAAGCATATACCATATCCCCTTATAAATTTCATATTTCTTCTTCGTAGGGTTGCATCAAAGACTACTATGCGAAGTAGTGTTGTATTAGACGTTTCCAGTCATTTCACATCCATTATTCACATTTTTTTTTTTTTTTGCAACTCTGTGAACTCATGGAAGCAAACATTAGGTGGCCAACATCAAGCAGGTCACTGTAATGCTTTTGATACGCATTCCTTGCCGTTGTAGTCGCGCCATAGAGAGGCCTCCCCTAGAGGTTTCTCTGGGACATACCATTTACTTTTGTGCCTTAACATAATTCGGAGATTGCACTCTCAAAGCTTGTCCTTTTCTAGATTGAACAGAGAAAGAGAGATTTCTCTCTTCAGTGTTTGAAATTCACTTAACAAAATAGAATCGTAATAGGGGCAGCTTCATTATATGTTAATCACAATCGATAATGATTTAACCCATATCTACGAAGCTGATCATGTATCAAGAAATCAGGTGAAAGATGGTCTCAAATCTTAAGGTTATAGTTTTGAATTTGAATTCGAGTACTTGGACGTACCATCCAAAAACGTCTAAGAGATTATTATTTTCCACATACCAACTATTTACTCGATTATGTTAATCATTGGCTGCTAAAAGAATTTACTTTTCTAAACACAAGTAACAATTGAGCAAGAGGGTTTCTACTTTAAGATTCTATAATCATCGATAGGATAGTAGAACGTCACATCGAATCATAATTTGATTTCAAGAAAGCGAATATCCCTCGTGTATTTGTTCAGTTGTTGCTACTATGTTCTTATTGCTGTTGCTCTCCCTTGTATATAACTGTTCCTATTACTGTCGAATTGAAGCATTCTCACCTCAAGGCGTCAAAATCTGATACTTTTTTTTTAACGGCAAAAATCTGACACTTCCCACGCTCATGTTTCAACTTCATATGTTGATTGTATTAGAAGACTTATCCACTAGAGGATCACAATTGTGATTTGTGACAACAAATGGTTACAATTTAATCTAACATTGAACCCCTTAAAGATTAGGAAAAAAAAACAGACACACACACACGCAGCATACTGAACACATTTATAATGCAAATGGTTACAATTTTATCTATTAAACCCGTCAAAGATTAACAAAAACATAACATAATGAACACATTTATATGTAGATAGGTCAAAATTGTTGACTAATGAAAAACACCCTGATGATTGGACCCAATGGCAGCAAAGAGGCAATGGTGCACACTGGACAACACAAGTCTCGTGTGGGTCTCGCTAGAAAAAGGTAGCAAAGTGCTCGATGAACAGAGATGGCAAGACAAAAGTTGGTGCAGTCCTTGGAGGAGAGAACTCACAGCTGAAATAAGGGTCTGCCCCATGGAGCAGCCTTGGAGACCAGCGGCTAACTCACATTTCTTAACGATAACTGAATATGATTCCTAACAAAGGAAGCAAAGATTAACAGTATGGCTTACTGCAACACCAAAACTTCTGTTTTGAAACCTAATAACCGAAAGCACAACCTAGATGGCAGATTGATAGTTGGTTCAAAATACTATCAGCCTATGCCCACAATGTAAAAGACAACTATTTATTGCACAAAGTAATACATACTCATAAAATTAGAAAGATGCTAGCATAACATAGATTTATAATGGTTCAGGTGTCTTGTTAAACAATTCATTAGCCATTCTGTACCAGTGAATAAACAATAATGAACTGATCCGGATTCTTGTACTCGTATAATTGTGTATGTTTATGTTTATGTACTAGCGCACATCTATTTTTGACCCCAATAACCATTATAGTTAACTTTAAAACTGGCTAAATAAAGAGCCATCCTCAACTTTCAAACTTTACATAAGTTTCCTTCTATAAACCTTCAAATGCACACACACATGAAAGTGACGAATGACTTACAAACTTACAAAGCAAACCTGGTCTCTGTAAGAGCTCACAGAACAGGACAGCTCTCCACCATATCTAGAGTCCAACCTCAATGGCAGAAAGTTCTAGACTCCATACAGATGATGAGCAATTAGGATCTATAAGGAGCAACCATAACTTTTAATCTTTGTAAAGCTGCAAGCCATGATATACTTGAAATGTTAAATAGTAGATGAGTATTTCCTTATTTAAGAAGATACAATTTCATGTTGTTTGAAAGGTCAATTTCGTACCATATATGATATATGTGGAATAATATGTACAGCCATTTGTAATAATATATTTTCATGATTTTCAAAACAATAATAATTATTATAATATGTAAAGCCATTTGGATAATGGTTATACCAGTACACAATCATCAAACCCAGTCCCAGTGATATAAAGACACTAACCTTGTCAACACAGAACACTCCTCATACATGATTAGGATTTTCATGAATGCACCCAATACAATCGTCTTCTACTGCTGCATTTCACAGATACATATACCAACACTCGAATGATTTGAATAGAATTTAATTTAAATCCACAAACAAGAAACTTCAAAACTTAGTATCAATGTTGAATTGGGATATGATCTCTTTTACTATCAAATCATGACAGCCTTAAGAACTAACAGGGATTCAAAACGAAAAATTAGTTACAGCATATGATTAATCATCTAGCAAGAAGTTTACAACTCAAAAGGTGAAAGTTATCCCTAACAAAATATACCCATCTAGAACGATTCAATTTATATCATTTGAAATATCCTCTAAGATAATACCTCAACACAGTACACTGTTAATCAAAACATCATTAAATTTGTTGATGTCCCAACCACAAATGGTTCCATTAATACGCGGGTTAAAAAGTAGAACATGATGCCAAGGGCTATAGAAATTGGGAGAGCTGGCAAAGCATGACGAATCACTGACAACAGTATAAGAGTGCACCCCAATCCAGATATAATAGCAAGGTAACAAGCATACACTGTCATTAAATCATACATTGCAGCCCTGCCCACAAGAACACTATAGAAAACAAAGTCACCTAGCCCAAGTTTTATGCCTCTACTCATCTCCTCACTTGATTGTGGTTCCATCTCATTCTCCATACCCAGCATTGCAGCAAGTGGTGTCCCTTCCTCCTCGTTTTCAACAATTTCAGTTCGTCGAAATTGGTCACTTGTACTTCTTGTAAAATCACTGCTCCCACTTGAACTTGGCATCAATGGCGAAGTCTCCTCGTCCATCCCTTCAACAGGATCCCCATTTCTTGAATCATTAACATTCTGTCGGGTCATTTCAAGCTCCACTGAGTCCGAAGAGACCCCGCCAACCAAAAGCCCCAAACTAGACCTTCTAGGGTTCCGGGAAACAGTAGGACGAGCCTCGTAAACCAAGGCTGGGAGTTCATCATCTCTACTAGATGCTAATTCAACTAAAATCTTAAGAGGTCCACCAGGAGCCAAAACCGCAACAAGATCATAAAGAGCCAGTGCCACAAGCAAAGTCCAAGTGGTCCACTCCGGCAAATTAGTAAACCAAGCAGCCACAATTATACCTAGAAGGACCATATATACCTGCCTCAATTTAATCGGAATCGGAATACCCTCGGCGAAAATGGATAGAACTCCGACAACTGTGAAATTGAAAAGCAAAATGAAACAGGTGATGGCGTCGATCGGAATCGAGAATTGTCGTATAATGGATAAGAAGATGGAACCGCCCATGACACCAAGGACAAAGAAAGCGGAAAAACGCATGTAGTTCTTTAGGAAATTGGTGAAGTTGTAGTAGTAGAGAAGAACGAGAAGGAAGGTTACAACGGCGATAAGGAAAACAAAAACGAGAGCATTGAGGAGTGAACCTTCGATCTTCTGCGATGTGGAATCGGAAGGAGCTTCTAGGTAGACGAGATTAGCAGCGGTACGGATGGGCTCGCCAGAAGGAGAGGAGAAGGAGGACAGAGAGTAGACCAAAAGGACGACTAATAGCATGCAGATTGATACTGGAGACATTACGCCGATGATCTCCACGCCGATTGACTCCAGGATACTCCCATCCATGGCGGATTTGGATTCCAACCGTCGTCAAATTCTAGGGTTATTGATGGATCTCCGGTGAAGTTAAAAGAAAAAGGGAATATAAGAAATGGTATTTGAAATGTTCTCATACATACTGCCGTAGGGGTGTCCGATCTGGGACGCCAAATCAATTTTCCCGGTCAATCCAAATTAATTTTCAGTGTTAATTTAACGGAATGTTTTTTTTTATAAACTTTTTAAATAAGAAATTAAAAATAACTCTTATTTACGAATCGTTTATATGGTTTATCACCTATTACAATTTTGATACATCTGAAACAACAAAAGTGCTCTTACTTTTTTACTTGAAAAATGCATTATACACTTCATTTTTTATAATTTTCTTCAATTGTAAATAATTCATCATTTATATTAAAACTAATAATTAGTTTTAATAGTTTAGTAAAAGAGTAATCATATCATCACATCCACCCAATATCTCGATTAGTACATAAAAATCAAAAAAGAGCAAAAATAGTAAAGAAACAGCCTCAAAAGAATTAAGATGAAAGTGAAATCCTAATCATACATATCTGTAGTCTGTGATGAAGATGAAATCCAAATTTGGTGGTCGATGAATCAAAATCAAAGAATTTAAATCAATGAATCAAAGATTAAGATGCCCAACGACCATGAAAACGGAACGTGGGCAATGAAGATGAAGATACCCAATTCGAAGCGCTGAGAGTCAATGAAGATGAAGATCCTCAGCATGAAGAAAGCAAAACAAATAAAGAATCAAGCCTACATGCCTATTCCACAGAGAGTTCACCACACCGGATATGGCACTGGCTCACGGCGTGATCACACCACCTCATGGAGCCCCCCTATACCAACCCCTTCATTGTAATCGGCCCCCAAGCTCAGCCCAAACAGGCTACAAACATTCACAGCTTCAAACCGTCAGTGGCCTTTTACCGAGCCAGGGCTTTTTAATGAAACCAACCCAACCCTACCAAACTTATTAAAGACAGGTGAATCTGGTCTATACATGGCAAATCAAAACCAAAGTTCACCTGATGACATTACCATACTTAGAACCAGACGCATGAGTCAAACTCACTGAGTCAACTCACACTTGGCTTGTGAAAGTTCTACATGTTTGAAATCAAACAGTAACATGCATAAACTTGCTTTCCTTAAAGATTATACATTCCACCTTCCAAGCAGACAGCGAAAAGTCTCATCACATTGGGGGCTCAAATTATTGCCATAAAATAATAAGCTAAAACTTCTAAGAAACTACGAAGCATTCATCAACGTTTTATAGCGCCAGTGAGGTCACTACAATACCTAAAACTTCAAACAACAGAATTTTTAGGATACAAAAACGATTAAACGCAAACATAGCTTATTTTTACAAGGAATACAGAGAATAACAATTTAACATTAACAAGTTAGACCTTATCCACAAAAGAATTGTTGGTCCTATCCAAACGGATTCCCACCAATTGAAGCTACAGGACCCTGAGCTTGAATGTTCCTACAAGATGCCCAAAAGATATAAGCAATGGCATCAGATTATGTTCTAGCATACTTGAAATTGATCATGTGTGTGTATGTGCAAGATAATCGTGCAAAGAGAGTAAAAATATGGGGAGGCACTTACGGAATCTGCAAGCTTGGTGCTTGCCCTGCAATGAATAATAAGGCATCTGCAGAACCATATTACAGAATGAATAGATTCCAATAAAACAACAGAAGCTGATTTGTATTTTGAGATCTTACCTTGTGATTGACCAGGAGTGTATGGTATAGCTGATGCGCTTTCAGGAAACCAAGGTGTCATTGACATATCGTGACTTGGCAAACCAGCTTGCAAAGAGCTCATGTCAAAGAACTGCAGTTTGCAAATAGAGATCAATAATACTCGTTAGAACCATAATTCATCTCACTGCCTCGCCTTGCAATTCTACAAATTTGGAACTGTAGTTTCAATATTGTACACAAACAATGTACCATGTTGCTAGATTCAAGATCACCATCACTAGGGAAATCGAAAGGATTGCGAGATTTTGTATCAAGTCCACGTGATTGTGCTCCATCCTGATAAATAATAATAACAGTAAGAATGACATACATACATACATACACAGAGAGATAGCGATATAGATAGAGAGTCCATTCATGCATACATAAGTACACACACACACACATATATATACATACATATACACAGAGAGAGACAGAGAGAGTCCATTCCTATACACATACATATACACACAAGGGGGGAGGGAGAGAGAGTCAATTAAGACACCCCACGAACACAAACATATCAGAGTAAAAATAAATAAGCGCAATAAATAAATACACAAGCATATTATACAGACATGTTAATTGGGCCTGTGTGAGGGCAAGTATAAGCAAAGCTTAAATTAAATCAGGGCTGGAAATAGATAATCTTACGAGGACATGGAGTTCACTTGAAGAGTCTAATAATCCATTGGCAAATGGTGTTGTGCTAAGAAAAGGAGCAGGTCTACTAGTATCCAAATCAGCTTGTTTCATCTTGAAATTCTGTAAATTCATACAATAAATTCAATCAAATAAATAACTAAAATGATAGGTGCTTGCATATACCCAATGGAATGTAGAGTTGTGCTAAGTTAATACCTCTGGTATTCCCCATGCCAAATATGAATCATCAGCAACTAAAGGATCTTGTACTGGAACTTGTTTGCTACTCTTAGCATCATTGCTCTCCAAGGGTGTGGGTTCTTCAAATGCATTCCATGACTGCTAAAGGATAATATATCATCTCATTTCACAGAGAAATCAAACACGAAACAAAATTACTAAAACTTCTGACCAAGAATCAATTAGAATAGTTATCCAACCTGCCCATTCGCCACCTCTAATACCTAGGTCAAACAAAGCTATGCCTTTAACCATTTGACTGAGCAATATATTGCAAAGATAACATACCGCATTATTTTTTGTATCTACTGGAGCCCCAACATCATGCCATGGATTTTTCATTAATGATGAAGGTCCAGAAGCACTAAACTCTTGCGGAAATGACCACTTAGAGGTTGTGTCCAGAGATAGAGTTTGGTCAAACTTGTCAAGAGACTTATCACTGGTAGAAGTTTCTGACAAAACAATTGAGCTTTTAGAGCCCTCATTTGAATCTGCATGCCAAGGCATGTCAAATGTCGCCCATCCCTCATTTTTCTCGGTAATCGTATCTGGTAATTTATCTTTCACTGTTTCTGCTGACTGCTGATGTGGCATAATAGAAAATAGATCGATAGATGGTTCAAAAGCTTGGAACTGTTGGCTCGTGCTTGAAGTTGGTGCTACAGAAGCTGAAGATGTAGCAAATAGGTCAACGGCTGAAGGAGCTGATGTGGTAAATTGAGGTGCATATGGTGCACTAAAAAGGTCCAAACCAGCAAACTTTCCTGGTTCAACAGGAGGAGCGGCAGACATGGTGGATTGAGGTGCACTAAAAAGGTCCAAACCACTGTCCAGCTGTGAAATGCCGCCTGAAGAACCTGTTTTCTAGAATAAGATAAAAGTAAAAAAGTCAGAACTCAGAACTTACAGAACCTCTTTCAATGTGAGAATTCACTAGTTTTAAATTTGATTTTTCCATTTAAATTTAACAATTAAGGAACATATCTAAAGGTAAGTAGAGAGTTCTGATCAATCAACACCACTTTACAAGCTTTCAAACAAAACAAATAGTTCAAGATGCTACAATAGAACAATTCCCTACTTTTTCAAAATATACAAAAAATATTTTGATAGTTTTTCCGTCTTGGAGCAAAAATAAGAATGCACATTAGCCTTCTAAGCATAAAGGCCAGCATATAAAAGACTTAAGAAATAAAAGAAAGATAACCTGTGGATGTATAATAGCCTGATCTGGATCTTGTTTGGCTTTTGGACGCAAAAATGTACTCACTGAAGATTGCTGAACATCTTCAGTTATAATATCTCTAGATGTTTCACTACTGGGACTTCCAAATCCAAATATATCACCACCACTAGTCGCTGAATAATCTGAAACTCGAGCATTAGGCACCTCGTTTGCAAACCTGTCCTCCTGCACATGATCACTTAAACGACTTGTACTCAAAAACCGAAACATTCCTCTATCGGATCCAGGCTTTTTAGTAAGTGCAGGAGCCTGTTTCCCATAACGACGTTCTTCATATTGATAATCATATGGTGGACTCTGAGAGTAAGAATGATATGAACTAGCTCGTCTTGTTTCATCCTCCTGGTTTCTATGGTTCTGAAAAAAAATGATTACCAATGTGAACAAGTTAATATGCCAACAAACAGTTTTTTTTTTCTTTTTTAAAAAAAACAGAAGGTTTTTATATACTAGACATGCATACTACCAGTGTATCTCTTGGAGGTCTTCCAGGTGCCTTTGAAGAGAAAAATTTCTTATCCACGTACACACTCTTCATAAACTCCCGAAGTTTTTCCACGTTGCTGTAATAGGGAGCATGGATGAAGGTCTAGTTTATATCCTTTCTCTGTTGACAATAAATGTAACAATAAAAAAGTGTCACCTGTTATCTGGAAGTCTCTGTTCTCGTGGGTCCCAATCTTTAAGAAATGTTTCCCTTGCACGCTGGAGAAGCAAATATCCGGTCAAAGAATAAACAAATTCCATGCAGAAAAGAAAAGTAGGTAATATTTGTACCTGGTTACCACCTTCTTGAAGGGATTCAACTTCTTGTGAAGTAAACTTAGACATGGATACAGATTTTACGCGGTGAGTAAACTCACGGCTGCAAAGTGCATTAAGACAATTTAGATATGATGTTAAAGAATGGCTAAAGAGAAACGTTGAATTCCTGAGGGTTGGATAGGCTCTCACAATGGGACATCCAAATTTGAACTTATCATTTTAACCGGACATTGACAAGAACTTTATTCATGATGCTTGAACTCGAATCCAGGATATTTAAATTTGGATTACATTGGAATCAAATTAAGCCCAAGCGCTCCGTATATGAATATGTAAAGTTATCATTTACATCTAGACTCTAGCTCAAATAATGAAACTGAAATTTCTAAAGCTTTACAAATTAATGAACTCACAAATGACAAAATTATAAGAACAGTAAAAAGTAGAGAAATTGTAAAAGAGTTCGATAATTCTTGACCCCAAAATAACTTTAGAGTTTAGAAATTATTAAAAAATAAAACCTATAATCAATGAGTACTGAAGGTTTGGTTTGTTTATGAATCAAAGGTATACTTACTATTAATTGTTATTACCTAGGCTCTTTTGGTAGTCAATGTTTGTTCTATATGCACGAAAAAAGTAGTAAATATAATTGCGCACATAGTTAATCGAATTGAATATAGCTATATTCAAATTAGTACTTGATCAATGCTAGATGGATACAAATCCAACAAATTTACTGAACAAATATATCTTATTATCAAGTTCAAAGCGATAAGAAACTAAAAGTTTTGATTGCCATTTACAGGCCTAGGTTGGATAGAAACCCTAAGTCAATGACAAAACAATGCAATGTAGAATTAACAATGAAGGTGGGAAGCACATTTGTTTCTTTCATTCAGTTATTCTCATCTAAATGTGCTCTAAGTCAGTAATGGCAATTCACATAAAAAGAGGAGATATTATTGAGTGAAAAACAAATCTTAGTTGACCAATTGTTTGAATGTAACTGGAAAGTTGAAAAGATATTTAACATATACATCTATGTTTTATCCAGCATTTATGTGCAAAGTAATATGGAGTGAAGAACTTCAACTATGTAGCAAAACTCACTGTATCCCACTGCATGTCATGCAAACAAACGTCCAAAAATTCGTGCACACGAATTGAGGTCCCTGAGAATTAAATGTAAATACAGTCAAGAAACATGGGGAAGCAAAAGAAGTTATATAACCAATAAACCAACTAATAGTGGAGTTAAAAGTTACAGTTAATTATTAAAGTTATAAGATTTACATGTCCCCAAGCTAGTATGTTTGACATAACCAAATGTTTACGCTACAGTAAAACTAAGACTATTTATAGCCAACAGGTCATATTCATTTAGTTATGAGGATATATCACTATGAATAATGATTTAAGTTTTTGCAAAGCAATCATAAAGCACTTTTTTTTTATCTAAGAACCTATTAATTCCTAACTTCTAGGAGCTAATAGCCTAATACTTACTTAAAGTAGATGAACTGTCACCAAGTGGACAAGGTAGGTCTCCAACTTTTGAAGCCCATGATTTTATAATTTTTTTCCATCACAAACAAGATTATTTCTACACAATATATTTTAATGATACATACAATGGAGTCTCAGAATTACAATGGTAGTAATTGGAATGAGCTTAAAAGGAGAATCTACTTTTTACATTGGTGTTAATAGATGAACATGAATGAAAACTTTTACAAATCACCGACACAAAACAGGTATTTTAAACAGACTACACATAGAAAACATACCAGGCTGTTGCAATTGATGCATCTTCGATTAGGGGGCAGCTTCATTAAACCCCTAATAATTTTCTCATTTCGCTCCTCCTCCTTCCTGCTGCTCATTCTTGATATGATTTACCAGAAAAAACTGCCCACTATCGTAAAAAATTGTTCGAAAAGGGAATTCACCTCTGCGAATTTGCGATTGAAAATTTGCAAAAAGGGGGGTGATTGAAACTAGGGTTTTGGGTTTCAAACAGCGAAGAAGAGAGGGATGGAATCAGCCCTAGCCCTCTTCCTGAAGCTTGCTCGATTTCCTAGCAATCCAGTTAGCTCAACGACAAGATTTAGTGCTTCAAATTTTGCTTTAGAGCTTTTAGGCTCAATTATATATGCATTATTTGTACACATCCATTCATTCAAATTTGGCCCGTTGTATTGTAGGACTAGATGTTATGCTCCACTGTCTACTCAAAACCTGAAATTTTGCACTTCATCCCCATTATTATGAAATTAGACCATTCCGACCCCTCAAGTTTAGTTTGAAAACTTCCGTTAGCACTTGGTCCGGGCATGTATAGTAAAACCATAAGTACGTACATATTAGCACGTAAATAAAATTCAAAAGAATTTGAGATTTTATAAATTAAACTCGAACCACGAGTTCATATTTGTTCCCAAAATAACAAAAGTTGAATTGTAATATTATTATAAACACTTACGTCTTTTTTTTTTTAATATTTCATTGCAACACTCATATATACCTACATATTAACTTTTGTCTCAATTGTGACTTGACTCGATCTTAACCATTTATTTGAGAAATGCTTTATATATACGTTACATACTTATAGGCCAAAAACTACTACATAGCTTATTTGACATTTTGATAAGAAGATGATGACTTTTAACGACATATAAGCAATTTTCTTCTTCTCCATCTGATTTTCATTCGGGGTTAGATAGAATATTCCTTACCCCTCTCAATTATGGAGTAAAGTAATAATTAAGGGTACTTTAATTTCTTCCTCATTGGGTAATGCTTGGAATCTCTTTCATACGACGTGTTGCACAACTACTCGTCTGTATGGAGTTGAAGTAACAAAATTATTATTTTCGCACTAGTTAAAGAACAATATACAAAAAAAAGCAACAAGACTTGTTTTCTCAAATTCAAAATGCAACACTAAGTAAGTAAAAAACATGATCTCGCTAGATGGAAAATTGGGTTCATGACTGCGATCGATAGTTTATGATGATCTGTTTCAATAAGTTGCAACACTTTTAAATAACATATATGAGTATTTAGAAAGAAAGAAATATGATGATTTAATGTTTGCCTTATTTAATGAGAACATAATAGTGTTACAATTATCTTTAAGACAAAAAAAATATAGCTTTGTTTTTAATAGAAAAATATAAGGACTGAAAAAGGGAGATCAAGTGGCTGGTGTCATATATTTGTATTTTAATAACAAGGAGTTGAATAAGGGGTCCATAAGATAGCCTGAAAGTATTAAAATACTAGTCCAACAGCTATTAAATAAAATTAATAAACACAGGCTTGTTAATTAATAATGTCTAAGATTGACAGGGCCCGTTATGTTTTATTGGAGGTTAATTATTGATTTATGTCCATGACCTTGAAACAAATGTCCTTTTGTGTGCATATTTAAGCATTTAGTGAAAAAGGCTGACGATCAAGTAGGATCTTTGAAAAGTTGTTGGTCATCCTTTTCTATTTTAATAGCAACGGTTATATCAGCATAACTCTTTTTTCTCTCTCTCTGTTTCAGGTTGCTATTTTAAAATTTGAAGATGTTACACAAAGCCAATACCAGAATAAAAAGAAAAAACATGATCAGTAGATGCTTGTCACTTGACAAAAAAACCAGAGTGAAAAGTTATTTCTAGAACAACATTAAGCATGCTAACCATGTAAAATAACTCAAACACGGTTACCTGATACACGTTACAATACGGACCAAAGGGTTCCCATAAGCAATTACATATAAAAACACTGTTTCCAGTGTTTTCTGTAGAACTAACATATGAGAGCAACGAAGGGGGTGACGAGCAAAAGAAACAAATCTACTTGCTTGTTTACCAATTATGTTTCCAAGTCTTCGTGTCTAGTTTCAAGACCTTTATGTTTTCGATAACGAAAATAGATAAACTGTATTAGAATCTGTGATACTGTTAAGGATCAAAATTCTTGTGGAAGTAAAAGCTGCGTGTATATATAGACTGTATGCATAGAGCTTGATCACTTGATGTGACCATTGTTATGCATAATGAAAAAGATTAAAAAATCATATGTTTCAAGGATACAAAAGTATCGAGCATTACGCATCCACTAGCTTCAACCACCCATGGAAGGTTTGGTTGTATTTTTGACCACTCCAGGCTGCTCACTAGTATGCTACAATAAATACATAAATATAATTTATCTACTTCATTTTTTCAAGAAAAAAAAAAGTACTCAATCCCCCCCAGCGGGGTATAGGGAGGTATGATGTAGACAAACAAAATATGTTGTGTTTATTCCTTCATTACTGTTACTATTACAAAAGGGTGGATGATATTGATTTGAGTATGAAGATTTCCCACTGTCTTTGTTAAAGGTTATGTATAGATAGTTAACAGATTTTATTTTAATTATTACAGGCCAAGTCAAACAAATCCGTTTAGTTTTCAAGGTTTCATACAGATATACAATTGAAAGGGGTCACTACTTTAATTCTATCCCGTATGAAACCAAATGTGAAGAAGACTTACCTTGCTACATATGTAGAGTTTCCGATGAGAGCAAAGATGAACATTAGTGGATTCAAACCCTGCATGTTTGGAAAGATATAAGACAGCGAAACATTAATTACAAAATGCATGTTTTTCTGAAGTAAAAACCCTCCAAGCCATTGATGATACAGATGTGCACAATTGTCTTTAATGCAGGTTTAAGACGCAGCTGTAAAGCTGTTGGAGATGGTTTCAAACGGCTTGCTAAACTGTTTGTGCTTAAGATTTTTATTCCATATGAAATAGAAAACTGTTTCATAAGAAACTTTAGAACTTTTTCCCCAAGGCAACTGCAGATTAAGTGTATAGAAGGTTCCCTCGACAATGTGATCTTAAAACAAATAAATGACAAGAGAAGAAGACAGATTTACGCTTACCTGAACATTTCCTCTTCTCATCTGCAGGGTTCAAAATTCAAAAATCAACATGTTAATAATGCTTTAAGTAGTCTCAAATACTTTTTATATTAAACAAGATAGTTCAAAAATTATGTTTACTACTTCACTTCCTTTTCTAACTCTTTTTGTATACCAGTATTGAAAGCGTGTACTTGTAGTCCAATCTTAGAGTGCCATACTATATGATCCATTATTGTCTCTAACTAATCTTATGAAAATAAAAACAAAAAGAACTTATATTCCCTTTTCAGTAATGATTCAGGCTGTTAGCAACGAAGATGTGTCCTAGCAATAAACAAAAGCATAGCCTGAAATTCCTGAACCTTGAAGCTAACAAAAAACTAGCATATTGGCTAAATTTTATGAGAAACATGATGAAACTCTCATTTGTAATATCAACCAATGGTGCGAAGCTGACAGATTGAAAACGTAGTTTTTGCTCTGGAACCGAGTCGGTGAATACACATTTGCATACATATATACATGTAATTCATATGCATATACATAAACATATGTACATGTTAAATTGTATGTAGTTTTCATGAGGGGAAATCTTACATTTAAGAAAATTTGTGGCAGACGTCCACCCATGTAAATAGCAGCCATTCCCCAACCAAGAAAGGTTCCAATCCCAATACTATCCGTGCCCTCACTACCATCAAGATAACTGCCACTTTCCTGCGATGGATGCACATGGTCAAATAGTCATGTCTGAATTGGTTGAAGCCAACCAATATCTAATACCCCACTTAGATAAGAAGCATAAAATAAATGATCCTAAAAATTATAAATGCCTATTAATCATATTAAATTTGAGAACTAATGACAGGACAATGTTTGTTGGTAACTAGATGTTTGTTAAAATTGAATTTAAACCATTTAAAAAGAAGTTGTTGAGTTGTATACGATTTCTATACATTAGACCGAGTAGATATATATATGTATATTTTCTTAAATCTTGATGATATAATGAATCCAAATACCAAGCAAATTTTTTTTTAGATTTTAACTATTTACATGATATTAGCTAAATTATGTAAAATTTCCTCCATTTTACGTGCTCTTATTTTTCATGGGTTCTTTCATACAATCTGATTAATTGTCGTACCTTTTCACTTAATTCTGTGTCATGTTAAATATTGCTGTTTTCGAGGACAACGAAAGTGTTTGTATGTATATACACTTTTTAATTCAAGGTTTTATTTACGAGATTAAATATTCATAAATATTACAAATAATATAGTATAAAAATCTCTCAGAAAATTAAATACAAAGTGTAATGATACATCCTCCTAAATTTAATCCAGATGTACACTTGGCAAAAGAAATCCATATGGGTGAAAAAGTCATCATCATTGTTCAGTTCTTTCACCAAATGCCCATGAAGAGGAACTTTAGGAGGATATAACATTAATCTAATATGTAATACTAAGTTTAATGTTAAGCAGAATAAATAATTAATAAAGTTTAAACAAAAATAATGATAAATAAAGCATGCATAACATTTTTTCAAAAGGGTTTAGTTAAGGAACATTTAATTTGATATTTGATACACACACACACACACATTATGAACGAACCATTTAAATTGCAGTTCAAATCTATACCAAGCAACATAACAGCACAACTAGTAGCTTGGATAAAATCCAGAAAAACACAGCTCTTATAAAGCTAAGTACAAATGCCTCATTGAGATTATTCAAGCAAAATATATTATTTAATGACTTCTTATCATTTGAAGGACCATATAAGTTGCCAAGAATGAAATTTTAAATGGCTACTCTTAAAAAAAAGTGAATAAACAGGCTGTTTCCTTTACCTGGAAAAGCTTTCTTCCCACTTGCATGACAATCCCGTCATGTGGTCTTACTGAATTTAAATTCAGATAACTGTTTCTTTCAAGTTTGAGATTATACACACAGAGAAAGATTGACACACTAAAGACCTGAATAACAGAAAAACAAATTTATCAAGACACTAGCAATGGTTAAAGTTTTCAGTGTTATCAGTTTACTTTCAAACTATGACTCACCACACATAACATAGACTTAGTTTCTGAAGCAGGTGGTGAATCTACAAGCAACGGTTCTTGATAAGTATCTCGATCACGTACTTGGGTACTTGTTCTTTGCGAGTGGAAGAAATTCACAGTAGGAGTGTGACTTCTAGATAGAGATCTTGCAGAACTGCCCCATGAGAGATAAATTTATTAATTGATTGATTAATAAGACGTGTATATACATGTCACAGTTGCACTTTGTCCAGAAAGAACGCATTAGACATGCAACTTAATATGATTCTTAAATTACAATTGGAAATACAATTGCTTGAATGGACAAACATCACCTATAATATACTCTTTCAGGGGAAGAATTATCATCAGCAGATGGAATTGGCAAACTTGGAGTGAAATTCGATAGCATAGAAACCGTCAGTTCTTCTGGGTTATCACTATTCACCATCTGTTTCTTGGTAGAATCATGACTGTACCTTCTTTTCTTGTCTACAGACTCAATCTGAATAGGTTCAAGAATTCAGATAGCAGTCAGGATTACATGTTCTACAAGTTGTGAGTATACTTGTAAAAGAGAGTTCACAACTTAAGCCGCAAAGCAAAATACATATTATGAAAATGAAAATTATTACCTTATGCCCTTGTCTCTTATATGCACCATGAAAAAAGTAACCATAGTAAGCTGCTTGGGAGGCAAGAGCCAAGGTAGTCACCAAGTATAGCTACATGCCAGCCAATAACTAATGAATATGGCAATTCTTTTTGCAGCTCAAACATACAACAGTAAAAAAAAATTAAGGAGAGTTCATTGTTAAAAAGCCTCTTACCACTGCCATATAATACTGTGTTGGAAGCTGCAAAGAGAAGATAAGATGGATTAAAATGCCGCCATTAACCACATTTCACTACAAACATGAAATAATGCACATTTTTAAAGAAAAACACAACCTTCAATCCTTCATCCCATGACACTGCCAAGATTCATTGTCATACATATATCAATATTGATCTTTTTCATAACATTATTAGTATTTATCATATTATGTAGATTATATTCATTCAAATAAGATCAAGCTTTCATGAGAGCAATAAACAATTAAGGCTTCACGCGATAAAGTTGTAGAATAGTTCAAAAGGGAGAAAAAACTAACCGTAGCAGGTTCTAGCATACAACCAAACACGTTCAGAAGATCTCTGTTGAACAAAAAAGGAGAACATAAGAACAAATGTGAAACGTAAAGAATGAATTTATACCTGTTGACATGATAGAAGAACGCAGAGCATGGTTATTGTACTGAAAAAGCAAACACAGAATGTAAACTGGAAGTATTTTTAAATAATTCTCATCATGTTTGTTTTGGAATGGGCAAAACTATGATTATTAGTGAAGGCAGAAACTACCCTCTATTTACTTAAGCAACCAGTTTCCACCATTATGAAAACCAATCATTTCAAAGGGTCATCACTCTCATCCATATCAAACAAGAAAACTCTTCCACGGCTTCCACAAACTTCTCAAGGTGACTAAAATAAACATAATTTCAATCGAGCTCAAAATATTATGCACTCTATGTGGCCTGTATGCCAGAATAATGTTCAAGTTTCTCTTCGAGTGCCTCGTTTCTGTTTAACAATCCCTATGCTAAGGGGAATATAAATTCGATGCTAACAATTCCCTAACTGCAATTGATCTTCATTTTACGCATTTTCTATTGATTATGAAGAAAACAGCTTGATAAAAACATTCCCACAGATCTAAACATTGAGCTTGTAGAGTTATAATGCCCAATACATAATACCAAACACCAAATATAAATGTTAGTGTGGCAATCCATATCAAAATTTTAACAACATGATATTATAACACTTAACTGTACATATCACATGTATAATGTATTTACGGAAGAAATATACAAGTATTACCCAAGTATCCATGTCAAAAGGAAGCCTATAGCAAGTCCTTCAGAAGATTTTTCTTTGTAATTTGTGATTATCTGAGGTACCTCTGCAACACCCCAACTTAGAACACTAATCAATCCCAATATCAGTGAAATCCAGTCTTTCCTGGAGCAAAGACAGTATTTCATGTAATTTCTAGCCCATTGCGAGCAATGCTGATCTGCAGGGCACATTGGCAGACTACTTTTGAAGAGTCCCATAGCATCCAAAAAACTGTGCGTATGCAAAACATACCATCACTTACGAGAAATTGTATCAATTGAAATATTAACACTAGTATTGCTCAAAATTGTATAAAAAATCTGCTTTTTTTGTGTTTGCATTCACCACTCCTAATACTTTATACTCTGAATTATAAAACTTTAACATAACTTTTTATAACTACAAAAAAAAAAAAAAAAAAGTTAAGCTTTTGAAATTGCAAGGTTATATTAAGAATTTACTCACTATCTCCAAGTGCTCTTGACCCAATGCTAGTCCAAGCCACTTCAATAATCTGCGCACCTTATGAAAAAAACATACCTATTTAAATTAAATTGTACTTTAATATTGTTATATAGATAGAACCAAAACAGCAAAGCAAATTCACAAAAGAAAACAAAACGTAAAAAAATCACTACGAATACCTCCAAATAATAGTGAATACATGAAAATCAAAAACATTTGCACAATCAATTAATCGAACGCAAGACTCCGAAATTTTCGCGGGAAAACGAAAAGTAAAATTTACGACGATAGAATCCAAAATCCAAAATCCAAACTATCACAGTAATAAATACAAGAACACTTCCAAATTAGAGGATGATACAACAGCAATAACATGCAACACAATAAGAATCCGATCGTGATTAAAGCTTGAAGCATAAATATGAGTAGACAATCAACAATGCGAACAGAAAATTCAGGTTAACGATTAAGAAATTAACAATTTAGAAAAGATACGTGATTACTCGATAGTCTTCGATCGTCAGAGCAACTTGTTAGATGATGGAAGGAAAAGCTGCTAGGGAAAAGCGAGATGAAGCAGGATGGTCTGCAACAACTGAAGGAGGTGGCAGCCTTTTGCCCCAGTTTGCTGGCTTTATATCATCCGCCGCATGCACTGCGAGGCATTAGGGCGAGAGGGCGGCCCCACAAATATGGGCTTATAAATCGAGAAGTATATCATATATCATGAATATTCTCAATCCAAAGCTATATGACATGAATCTTCTAAAAAAGCTATTTTCTGAGTTGTTAATATTTTCTCAAAAGGAAAATGACAGCTAATGTGAGATAGTAGTGTTAAATTTTTATTATATACCGTGTATCATATATATAATTAAACTAGTTATTGGCATACGATAAATTTATATTCATCAAATAGTATCGCTGTGATTTTTATTTTTATATATCTATTGTATATGGATAATTTGTGGTGTTAAATAATTTTTTTATTTAAATTTTATTTAAAGGTGTTATAGTTTTTAATAATTTGTATTTACTAATTTTATTTAATATGATGTAAATAGGTAACATTTTGTATTGTTTATTTGACATAGTGGTATCAATGTATAATTAAGGTGTTTCTTCATTCTTAAGATTGAAAATTCAATTATCGTTCTTGTGATTGAGGACTCTAGTCTTAAATATTAGAACTCTACAAATTGAAATCTTTTCACAAAATGCAAATACTATGAAAAATCGGCAAACCATACTCCCCCAATTTTTATGCTGACTTGGTAATAGTTTTGATGACGCGGAATACATACTCATATAAATCAAGCTAAGCCCCAGATCCAAATAGGTTGAGACCAACAGGGTTTGGTCCCTCTACAAGGTCTTAGCACAATGTCACTGGCGACGGTATCAACGACGAGAGTCATGTGGCATCTTCTAGTTAACGTGGCAATATATTTTCTTTCATAAACCATTCGATTTTATAAAACACATACTTTTATAAAAATACCGAACTTATAACCTATCAACACTAAAGAAAAGAAAATGTTCAAGTAGAATTGATATTTTATATGATATCTAAATAATACATTAAATTATCAGAAATTGTCATAGTATGCAACGAAAATGTGATATAAAAATTATAAACAAATTGAAATAGTTAAAACTTCTCTCAACTTAAAATACTTTAAAAATTGTTAAGGGTACCTCAAAACTGGTGTATTAAATATAATGATATGGATAATCTTCAAGATCTTAATGCATATCTTCTTTGTTGTGAAATATCCGCTGACATAGGTGAAATAGTAACACAGTCGGTGATGTAATGGTCTCTCGGTTAGATGATAAAGATATTCACAATCTTTTCAGAAAACACAAAGAGATTTGGCTAAGGGATTGAGACATGGACGTGTCACACTTGAGAAACACGAGTGTGTCATTCGGACACGGTCATGTCCGCCATTGGATAAGCATATTTGAATTTATATTGAGTTTATTCATCTATTTTCATCTATTAATATGACTTTAGAAGTTTGGTTTTTGTGAATTTTAATGAGTTTCTAAAAAAACCCTACATCACACCTAAAATGAGAGAGAAATATCTAGTGTTTTTAAACAGCTAAACACATACACACCTAATTCTACACCATGTGTCCACACTAGAATGGAGACTCAATCTCAACCGTTCATTTTGTAAGTGGAATTCATGGATGGAGAGCGTGAGGGGATAAAGTGTGGCAGGGTGCATGTGAGGAATTAATAGATGAGCAATGACATTGAATGAGGGGGAATTAGACGGCTAGGATTGAATCTCCCATTCTCAATTAATTTAAGGTTCTCATTTGAACCTCCTAATATATATATAGAATTGGGTTTAAGTAAAAAAAATGTGGCTACAAAATGTAAGGAGAAAGAAGAGAATGACACTTGGCATTTCTAGTTAGGGGGTATTTTAGGTAATATAGGATTATTCTCTCTCCATTTGTTAATCCTCCCACGTCCAAACCCTTTTCAATTTCGTTTTCTCCCCAAGCCCTAGAAGAACCGCCTCTTCTTTCAGGGATTCCCATCGGCGTCTCCGACTATCCCTCTTCATCGTAAAAAAAAAAAACTCGCCGCACCTCCCCTGATATCTCATTCGTCCACCGCCCACAGCCCACCGCCCTCCGTCCTCGATTGTGGAGTCCCTCACCGCCGATGTCTGCTGTTTTGATTCGCCCACCGCCACCGCTGTTTTGATTCGTCGCCGCCGCTGGTTTGTTCTCCGCCGTTGCTTTTTGCGCCGGCCACTGCTGGCGTCGCCTCCAGTGCTAGGAATCAAAGTTTGGATTTTTTTTATGCATCAACGTTGATTCTGTGTTTTAGGGTTGCGACCACCACCACTGCTCCGACGTTATTCTATCTTCATCTTTATCACTTAATCAGTGAGATATGGCTGCAGATCTGGGTAGATGAAAGATACTGTGTATTGCAAAATTTGGCCATGGATAAAGGGATATCACCACCATGAAAAAAATGTGTAACTCTTTGTTTTGTGTATTCTGTTTTTGCATCAGATTTACTCAAGGTTATGCATAATTTTCATTATATCAGATTTGGGTAGGTGTGCATCGACTATAGACAGTGCATCAGAGTATTCAAGATTTTACACCTGAGTTGCTCAAAGTTATGCATCAAGACTGTGTATTAGATTTGTTGAATGTTATGCATCAGTTTTCATTATATTAAGTTTGTGCATCAGATTTGTTTGTAAGTTACTCAATCATTTTACGTTAGTTTTGAAAGAGATTAATATTTGTGCATCAGATTTGTTTGTAAGTTTGTGCATCAGATTTGCTATTTTTTTGCCGTAAGTTTTGAACCCATTATGCTGTAAATTATGAACTTGAATTAATGTAGTATTGAATGAGATTAATATAGTCTTGAATGAGTGAATCGATTTTTGAATTTAACGTGTGATATATTTACATGATTTTAGGAGGTGGGTAAATTAAAAGACTAATATACCCTTAACTAACTAATTTTAATTAATTAATTTAAAAAGAAAAGGTAGTTATTTAAATATTAGATCTGATTGATCTAATTACTGAGATTTATCCCTATCTTTTTTACTTTAATATTTTTTTACCGGATCTGGCCCTATATATATATACTAGCTAAGCGACCCGTGTATCAACACGGGATTATATAAGTCAATTTAAAATTTATATAGTTTTAAATAGTCATAACACGTATAGTAAAAATATTTACAAAACATAGATAGAAAAATAAAATCTCGCAAGAAAATAAGAAATGAATAACCATTACAGAATTTTGATATCTATACATAAGATTGTCATTAAATTTTCTGTAAAACCTCTTTATGAACAACATTCATGGTTTTATTAGTATGGTTTCCTTCATCATCGCAAATTAAAACTTTTAACCAATCCTTACTCTTCACTCGAGAAACCGTCACATATAACTATCCATGAGTAAAAACGTGTATTTTTAATACTTTTTATAAATACTCTTTATAAGAAATATAAAGTTACATTACACGTGTAAAAGTTTTTAGTATAATATTAATGTGTTTCTGGTGATGGAGCTTTATTCCGATATTGTAAAGACATAACTATAATATTATTGTCGATGTTATAATATCAAGTGCTTTAAATACATTTTTATTAGCCAATTATATATTTGAATATTTGAAATTGTAAACTAACTCTATTAAAAGTTAAATAATGATGACATTCATTTAAGTATACGCAAATTAGATCGCATAAAAATAAGATTCTAACATAGAATATATTATGTCTATACATACGTAAATCACTTAAGTGTAATTTATTGTTCAATTAAATATAACTGAAAACACGAGATCTCACTGAATTCAAATATCCATGTAATAATAACTTTTATTTTATGTATCAAGGTATTAGTTAAAAAATAAGAAAACTTAGACAATTACTATTTTTATATAAAATTTCAAGTTGTATGTGTAGTTACAAAACTCACTATCATGACAGTTGTTTCACTACCCAGTAATTATGTAGAGTTCTAGTTTCTGAAGGGTTATTTACTCACAATTAATAATTAATTTTAAAAAACTCTAACGGTAGTGGTAGTTTTGTAAACAACTTTATGCCGCTAACCATTAGTTATAGTATACTTTTAATTTTTTTTATCGAAATATCAAGAAATCAGTGATTATATCGACTACATTATGTAGAGGGAATAGCTATAAAAGACGAATAAAATGTCCAATAACTACTTAGATGTTGATAAAATAATTAAATTATACTAATTTTTAAAAAAACCTCATATTCCGATAAAATTTATATCAAAACGTAGATAAAAATGAGACGATTACAAATATATAATTATTTCTTCTCAAAACAAAATATATTTGAAGTTATTAAACATAATTTTCAAATAACTTATAATTAATTATATTAATATACAATTTTCTTAAAACCCCCTCACATATTTCATACTACCCTCTTAACAATTTACATTCTACCCCTTCCAATTAATGTAATTATCCAAAAGTAATCGATGAAGATTTAGCATTGAAGCCATGTGATGTCATAATTCTTTTATTATCCATTTTTTTAATTTCTTTTTTTAAAATGAATGGTTGTGATTGGTGGAGAAATTTTAGGGAAGGGGAATGATGATGTAAGCATCCTTTTCTTTTAATAAGGATATAAGATATATCACATATACCTTGGTTTGATAAAGGCATCAGACTCACCTTGTTAGCCTAGCTTATATGGAGCGAGACTGATTTCATATACATCCGTTATGTTATTAACTTAATGTATTGGTATGATTTACATTCCATCGCATATGACATATTTGGTTGTTTTCAGAGGATATGCTTCAAGAATTGTTGCTTCAAGATTTGTTGCTTCAAAATCTATATTTGGTTGTTTCAAGATTTTGTTTTGATAGTTCTTCATCAACAACTATTGAATGAAAGTTTGAAGAATACATTGAAGAACACCAAGAACATATGAATATTCTAATTCAAAAATTTCAAAAAAAAAAAATTACCGGTAACCTGACAATCAGGTTACCAGTTGCATACAATGAACAAAAATTTAAAGTTGTTTGTACTTTTTGATAAAAAATATTGTTGGTTGTATACAATGGCAATACAAGCATAGTTTGTTGTATTTTCGTGCAATTTGCCCTATAATTTATTATTATTATTATTATTATTATTATTATTATTATTATTATTTGTCATCGGTCCTTTGTTAAATATACTTCATTAATTTTAATTTATTATCTTTTAATTTATTATACACCTAGTATTTAGTTTATATTTGTATATTATAAAGTTGAAGACGATCAAAATATAGTTTCTACATAAACATATTATTGGCTAATTAGAAATTTATTAATTATTACTAGTAACCACAAATTTTCTTTCAAGCGTAGAAAATATATTTTATAAATAGCTATTTATTACTTATTATTAATCATATTTTTAATTAAAAGGGCTAAACAATATATTAAGATTATTAAACGATATGATATATTTAAGAAATACGGTTATTACAGAACCTCCTTTTTTTAAGTGTAAGAATTTTACTAACACTTTAAGGAATATGCATTACACACCATTTAAGTTGTTTACCAGCTAATATCTATTTAATTTAGCTGAAAATACTATTATGATATTATAATATTAGACTAAATACTCGTGTGATACACAACTTGTTTTAAAAGATAGTAAATAGTAAACATTAATAAAAAAATATTAAATAATAAACAAACGCGAATTAAATGAGAATTAAAAAATGACAATGTACGGCATTAACGCTAACCAGTGGTGGAAACATCGACGCAAGCGAGAGGGCAGAGTTGACGACAGAAACATGATTAAAGGTAACAAAGTTAAATGTTATTGGTTATAATAAAAAAGGAATTAAAAATGATTACAAAATATTTTAGAATGATAAAACTAAGAATTTGATTAAATATGATATTTTGAAATATTATAAAGGATAAATATGATATTTTTAAATTAAGGTGAGCAAATACGATTTTATATGATTTAATAAGGGCATATATAAACAACAACAACAACGTTACCCAATCCCGCAAAAGCGGGGTATGGGGGAGGTAAAAGCGTAGACAATCATACCCCCACCAAAAGTAGAGAGATTGCTTCCTGTAAAGGACCTCCGGCCACAAAGATAAGAACAAGAAAATACACACACACACACACACACAAAAGGAAAAGAAGGATAAAAAAGTAAAATAAAAACAAAAAGTGGAAAAGAAAGTAGCAGTAAAAAAAAAAATATATATATATATATATATATATATAATAGTAAATATATATGACTAAACCCTAAGGCTCTAAACCTCCTAACCCTGACTCTTAATCATCCTCCTCCAAGACACCCTATCTGAGATCATGTCTTCGGAAAGAGAAAGCTCCTGTAAATCTACTTTCACTCTATCTTCCCACCTCATAAAAGGACGACCACGCCTCCTAGTACCTTCAACTACAATCGCTTCCGTTCTCCTAACTGGTGCAGTTGGTTGTCTCCTTTTAACGTGGCCAAACCACCGTAGTCTACCTTCCCTCAGCTTGTTACCAATAGACGTTACTCCTAACTCGGTTCTAAAGGCACCCACCGGGATTTTATCCATCAAAGTCTTCCCACAGATCCATCTAAGCATCCTCATCTCTGCCACTTCCATCTTCTCTGCTTGTGTCTTTTTCAGGGGCCAACACTCGGATCCATATAACATGGCCGGTCTAACAGCTAATTTGTAAAATTTTCCTTTAAGTTTAAGAGGAACTTTCATGTCGCATAACACTCCAGAAGCCGCTCTCCACTTGCTCCACGCCGCTTGGATACGATTTGTGACATCTTCGTCCACCCTCCCTGATTTATGTAGTATGGAGCCTAGGTACCTAAAGGAGTCTTGGGGTCTCAATACTTGGTCCCCAAGGCGGAGGTCTAGACTCTCTTCATTTGTTGTCTTGCTGAATTGACAAAAGAGATAATCGGTCTTACCCTGGCTAATCCTAAGTCCTGAATCCTCTAGTGTTGTCCTCCACTGTTCTAAACGTCTGTTTAAATCCTCCTTCGAATCAGAGACCAAAACTACGTCGTCTGCGAAAATCATACACCATGGTATTCCTCCTTGGATATTAGTCGTGAGCTCGTCAAGAATGATTGCAAAAAGGAAAGGGCTAAGAGCTGACCCTTGGTGCAGGCCCCGTACCACTGGAAAGTACTCGCTGTCTCCTACAGGGGTGGACACACAAGACATCGAACCGTCATACATGTCTCTTAATACCCTAATGTATCTCCCAGGGATTCTTCTATCGTTAAGGGTCTTCCAGATAAGTTCCCTAGGGACACTGTCGTAAGCTTTCTCTATATCTAAGAACACCATATGCAGATCTCGTTGTCTCTCTCTATGTTTTTCCACTAGGTTTCTAATCAGATGCACTGCTTCTATCGAAGACCTCCCTGGCATAAATCCGAACTGGTTATCTGAAACTCTAGTTTCTCGTCTCAACCTGTTTTCTATCACCCTTTCCCACAACTTCATAGTATGACTCAGAAGTTTAATACCACGATAGTTCTCACAGCTTTGGGAGTCTCCTTTTTCTTAAAAATAGGGATAACCACACTGCGTCTCCACTCATTTGGCATCTTAGCCGTTCTAAAGATAAGGTTAAAAAGGTTCATTAACCAGTAAATGCCTGGTTCTCCAAGACACCTCCACACCTCAATGGGTATTTGGTCAGGTCCAGCCACTTTACCTCTCCCCATACGGCGAAGAGCACTGTTAACTTCTCCTGGGAAAATCCTAGTGCAAAAACAGTGATTCCTAACTTCAGAGCCCCATAAGGAGCCATCCCCACTATCTCTCACAATTTGACTAGTCTCCTGATTAAATAAATGACGAAAGTAATCTCCCCATCTACCCTTAATATCTCTATCCTTAGAAAGCACCCTTCCTCTTTCATCTTTGATGAACTTAATGGTTCCTAAATCTCTTTTCTTCTGCTCCCTGGCTTTAGCTATTTTGAATATTTCATTTCTCCCTTCTTTAGAGTCTAACCTATTGCATAAGTTTTCATAAGCTCTTTCCTTCGCTTATGCTACTGCTTTCTTTGCTTCTCTTTTAGCTTCTCTATAGATATTCAAAGCTCTCACCCTATCTTCTCTTCCACTAGCCCTAGCTAATACTAACTCCTTAAAGCAATACTGCTTTCTTTTAACCTTATCCTGGACCTCATAGTTAAACCACCAAGATTCTCTGTCTACACGAACCTTACCGGAAGTAACTCCTAGGGTTTCTTTGGCTATCCCTCTAATAGTCTGGGCGACGCGGTTCCACTCTAAATCTGCATCTCCTATATGAGTTTTAGTTAGCTCTACCGAGACTCTTTTCCTAAATTCTTCTCTAGCTTCCCCATTTAGGTTTCTCCATAAAATTCTAGGTTTGCCCTCCTTTTTAACCTTAGTAAAACCTTTCCTGAAATAAATGTCTAACACTAGTAAACGATGTTGCGAGAGCCCAGCAACTCGAGGAAGAACCTTACAGTCTATGCAGTTCCTCAGGTATCTTTTACGAGCAAGAAGAAAATCGATTTGCGTGCAATGACCTCCACTAAGGTAAGTAATCAAATGTCCTTCCCTTTTCTTGAAGAAGGAGTTTGTGATAGCCAACTCATGAGCAGAAGCAAACTCGAGTAAAGACCTCCCCTCGTCATTCCTAACCCCAAAACCAAAACCACCATGGACTCGAGGGTACCCCTCTACTCCTGCACCTATAATAAGGGCATATATAAAATTATCTCTAATAAATTTGACTCTAAAAAGTCAAAATTGATTTTTTGATTTTAATTAAATGAACGGTCAAGATTAGACTTTTTTTAAATAAATGGTTCAGATTCTTTAATAGATTTTATTAAATTAGTCTTATATATATATATATATATATATATATATATATATATATATATATATATAGATTAGAATATTGTGTATTGTAATGTTGGTTGTTGTGTTTAATGATGTCCACGGGGTACTTAAATTGTAAGGTTATTGAATTGTTTAAATAGAAGTTGTTTATAAGTAGGATACTCTTTAGAATAAAACTGTTTGAATTTATATATATATATATATATATATATATATATATATATATATATATATATATATATATATATATAGGGGAGGGTTCCATCGAGAACTGCGAGAACTGATCCCCATCATTTTAAAACTAAAATATCTATCAAACGGAAAGATATTAAATTATGAAAATTATACCAAACTAACGACAAAATATGATCTTTAATATGACATCCATATTGCTATATTTTTTTCAACAAAAAAAATTCGTTACATATATGTAACATACATTATAGTACTGATTACAAATATGTTAAGTACTGATTACAAATATGCTCATTTCATCAAGAATATTAAATTGCTCATATTGTTGTACAAGCAACTCAACCTTGTTGTCGAGGACTTGAGCATTTCCTTGATGGGTGGTGACAAGAGATTTCCAAATTTCATTTGCACTATCTAGCATAAAAACTCTTTCATACTCTTTTCTAGGTAGTGCATTGTATAAAAAGAGTTTTGCTTCAAAAAATTTTGAAATCATCTTCTTGTCATCTTGATCCCATTTGTCCTTAGGAGTTGGTACATATGCATCAATTTTAGAATCAAAGGTTTTTGGCACATGATCACCATCCTCTATGATTTCCCAAAGATCAACATCTTTGGCTTTAACATATGTCATAAACCTTTGTTTCCAAAAGCAAAAACCTTCTTCTTCAAGAAGTGGAGGTCTAACCATAGAATTCCCCTCTACAAAGTTTTGTCCCATTTTCAACTCAAAGAATTTTTGAAAAATGTTTTAGAACACTTCAAGGCAAGTTTTCAAAAATTATCAAGAGCAACTTGTTCTGATACCAATTGTTAGAACCTAGAGGGGGGTGAATAGGTTATATGTCCAATTTTTGAAGTTTTTACAAGTTCTTGCAAGAAAATAAAAGATATAGAGTTAGAGAGATATCACCAATCACAAGTTGAACACAATGATTTATAGTGGTTCATGCAAGTGTTAACAAACTTGCACTACATCCACTCCTTGGCCTCACCCACCAAGAATTTGATCCACTAGCTTCTCTCTTTGAAGGTAGAGATAAACCTTTTACACTTCTCTTTTTATACTTGCAAGAATTAATCTTCAAACTTGCAAATAAGGTAAAGATAACCTTTTTTCACTCTAATTCTCAAGGCTAGAGTTGATCCTCACTTCACTCTAATTTGGTAGGATAGAGTTTATCCTTACACTATTACAAATAATATGAAAGTATGGAGTAGTGTTTAAGCTTTGATGGCTTTGACTCTTGCTTGAATCTTGAACTTGAAAGATGAAATAATATTCAAAGATATGAGCTCAAGTATTAGAGAGTATTCTGAATGTTTTGTATTTGCAAGAGGTAAGTAATAAATGAGGTTTGAGTTGGTTTAAATAGAGAAAAAGGTCCAAGTCTCAAAACTGTCCAGACGTGCGACGGTAGATCCACGGTCGACCGTGGCTCGACCGTGAGTCGTCTGGCAATTTTTGGTTTTTGAAATATAGACGTTGGGCTTTATTTAAAACCACACTCAACTCATTTTTACCATAAAAATCAACTGAAAAGTAGATGTTTAAAAGGTTGGTTGATCCCATACTTCTAATGTTTGAATTCAAACACAAAAATGGAAGTTTAGAAACCAATACACAAAGTATGTTGGAATTTTACCCCTTTGGGAGATTCCTTTGCTAGATATGGTTGTGTATTGTTTCAATATGATATTATGTTTGGTATTTGCTTAAAATGGGAAGTCTTAGAGTAAATCAACCTACAAAAATAAGTTTATAAAAATTTGTCACTTTTTATAAAAGTTTTATAAAAATAATTTTATAAAAACTTAAACTTATTTTAATTATTTTATTTTTATACTCATATCAATTGAATATATTCTTGTAGGTATCTTCGGCGAAGACTTCATCTTGAATGTTGATGGCGCTTTATCTTGGACGATTTGGATTTTGACGATTTATATAAACAAACTTTGTAACAAATAAATATAACTATTTATTTGCTTGACTATATATATATATATATATAGATGTATATATGCACATATGTTAATGTTAATGGATACAATTATATAGACATATTGTATATTTTTGAATTAACAAAAGAGGATATAAATTATATTCCTATTTTCCCAACAATCTCCCCCTTTTTGTTAAAGACAAAAATTTACAATTTGTAAACAAATTGTATAGATAACTTTAACATGTTAACATATGCATATATATATGTATATATATACCTTCTCCCTCTTTTTTGTTTTAACAAAAAGGACTCCCCCTTGATTTTTGCTCCCCCTTGTAGAAAACTCCCCCTTGATTGTAGAACACCACTTCTTGAATCTATAAAAATAAGGAGAAACAACCAAGGACTTGCCAAGGAGGGTGAATACATAGTAGATAATCAACCATGGAGCATGTGATATATTCAACCATGGCATACTAATACAATGTCACCATAACACCTAATCAAAAGCATACACATTAAAAGCCATACATGCCTAATATATCAATTTGTCCATATATCACACACGAAGTCATAAGCATGCATAGGAAAAGCCATACATAGGTAAATATAAGAAAGTGTCCATACATCACCAACCGAAAATAAATTGTTTAAAAAGAAACATACAAACCAAAGTTATAATGTTTGTAAACATACCATAATAATAAAATCAATCATCCCCGACGAGATGGTTCACCGGCGTCGGTCCCGGCATTGCATTTAAGGGCATTCATAATTGCCCGTAACATTCCCTTAATGCCCTGTACCTCCTTTCTTAAGGAGCGGTGCTCATTACGCAATGCATTGATGTTGCGATTAAGGGCCGTAATCCTCTCATCGGTGGTGCCTTCAACCATCCCATAATCCGGAGCAAGTGAACTCTCCACCTCCGCATCTCCTTCTTCATCTTCAAAAAATCTCTCAATATCTTCCTCCGTTTCATGGGAAGAGGAATGTGCCCTCTTCTTCCCTTTGCGGGAATGAGAATCCATCTTGCGTAGAGTAGCAAGATCAATTGGAACGGAAGTACCCGGGGTGGGGTTGAGATGAGGTAGGTTAGGAAGTTGTTGAAACAAGAGGGTAAGGAGTCTTCCATATGGTAGATCCCGGCGGCTTGAAGGAAGTCCATCCATCCGTTTTGCAAGGATGAAGGCGATGTTTATCTCGGATTGGGTTTTAAGGGCATGAAGGAGAACGACCTGGGTTACACTAATTTCGGAGTGATGGCCGGATTTAGGAAATATGTTGGAGTCAATTACCTTATTCCATACATTACACTCGTTTACAAGATCATTTCCTAAAATGTTAGTTTTATTACGAGGGACATGAGAATGGCAAATAGACCCAATAATTTCCTCCATAGTGAAGGCCGATGGGAGGTGACTAAGGCTATGGGAGTCATGGTAGAACTTCAACCCGGCGTATGGGACCTGCAGAATATCGCTGAATTGAGCAAGAGTGAAAGCAAACTCTTGGTTGGCAATGGTAAAGGTAATGGAGTCATTATCCTCATCATAGGCATAGGTGGAGTAGAATTCCTTAATCCGCCTAGGAAAGATGTTGTGAGGAAGTCTTAAAAAAATGGACCAATTCATCCTATCAAAAGAAGATTGTAGGTTGAATTGTTGGAGATGAGAGGGTACTACCAAGCGCCCTTCATTAATGGGGCGCTTGTTGAGGTTAGCCATGATATCCCTTGAAGAGGGAGCGGCGGAGCGAGAGGAAGATGTCTTTAGGCGTGGCATGTTAATCTATTGATGCAACAATTCGTATATTAGTTACAAATAATCGTAATGAATGATAGGGAACCTAGTGTGTGTCTATGGTGTAACAAATGTTCATCCAAGCTTGTCAAGACACTAAAATTATAAAAGACACTTTGTTTTGCAAAATTATGACAAGAGGATGATAGTTCAATATATATAAACATATTTAGAGTGTATAGTCAATGAATAAAACAAACTCTATAGTAATATGTTCATACATTGTGTGTGTGTCCTAAACGTGAGAAGATTTTATAAAAATGGTGAATCATGTGAATACTAATCTTAGTTCTACTATAATAAGACCAAATAAAATTAATTTGATAATTAAATGTGAAAAAATAAAAAGTTTAAAAAAATTCCAGCAAGCTCACGGTTTTAGCACGGTATCGACCGTGGTTCGACCGTGAACTTGCTGTTCGTTTTTTTTTTTAAATAATAAGCATAAACAATACTAGTCTAAATTAACTTCAGTATCTTATTTAAACAAACACTTTCTCATAATCCTTAATTTTAAACCAAACCCACAACAATACCCACTTATTTCAAGTTTTTCACCAAAAACCCAAGAAAACTACACAAACCTTAAAATCACATGATAGTTTGGTGCAAAAATAAGATCCTATTGAGCAAGAGAGCAAGATTTGTCAAGAAATATACCTTTTGAAGATAAAGTTTTCGTGAAGTGAGAGAAAAAATCCGAGAGAAAACCGAGAAGAAGATGAAGAACACGAGATTTTTCACGGGAGATCTTCCGAAAATAGCTTCTTGGATGTAACCGGATCTTCAATCTTGAGGTAATCCTTGATTTTTGTGAATTTTTTAAGGAAAAATGAAGCTTTTTGAGCTCAAAAATGGCTATGGCGGCTAGGGTTTTCGAGAGAGAGAGAGAGAGTGGAAGAGGTAAAGTGAGGAGGAAAGAGAGAAAATGTGTTTAAATAGGGCTGTGACGGTCGATACACGGTCGACCGTGGTTCGACCGTATGTACCTTTAAGGAGTTTTCGTAATCTGGACAGTAGCTCGACGGTTTTAGCACGGTATCGACCGTGGTTCGACCGTGAGCATTCTGGAAAAATATTTTTGCCATTTTTCTTACAATCATGCATAATTTTCTAAGGCACATGCTCCATCATTCCTAAACCAAGTCTCAATAGATCAAATGTTTCTTTCTTAAGTGGTTTAGTGAATATGTCCGCAATATTTTCACATGAGTCAACCTTTTCGAAGCTAATATTCCCCTTTTGCACATTATCACGTAAGAAATGATGTCTAATGTCAATATGCTTAGTTCTAGAATGCAAAACAGGATTTTTACTTAAGTCTATGGCACTTTTATTATCACACATAATAGGGATATCACTTAAATGTACCTCATAATCCAATAAGGATTGTTGCATCCATAGTGCTTGTGCACATGCTTTTCCGGCTGCAATGTATTCGGCCTCGGTTGTTGATAGAGCTACGGATGTTTGCTTTTTTGAAAATCATGAAGTAAGTGAATTTCCAATGAATGCACATACTCCACTTGTGCTCTTTCTATCCAAGTAACATCCTCCAAGATCTGAATCCGCATAGCACATGATGTCAAGTCCACACATCTTTGGATACCACAATCCTAAGTTGATTGTTCCCTTTATATACCGAAATATTCGTTTAACGGCCTCATAGTGTGATTTCTTGGGATTCTCCTGAAAACGAGCACAAACACAAACACTATACATAATATCGGGACGACTTGCCGTTAGATAAAGCAAGCTCCCGATTAAACCACGATATTTTGTACTATCAAATATTTCACCTTCTTCATCAAGTGTCAAGTGTGTGTTTGTGGCCATAGGAGTACCCATAGGTTTCACATTTTCAAAATCAAACTTCTTAAGTATATCCTTGATGTACTTAGATTGGCTAATGAATGCACCATCTTCATATTGCTTTATTTGAAGACCAAGAAAGTAATTCAATTCCCCCATCATGCTCATTTCAAATTCATTATGCATAAGAGTTGAGAATTCATCACATAGGTCTTTGCATGTTGATCCAAAGATAATATTATCCACATAAATTTGCACAAGTAATATATCATGCTTTCTCTTCTTGGTAAACAAAGTATTATCAACTTTACCCATGACATAATCATTTTGCAACAAGAATGATCTTAATCTATCATACCATGCTCTAGGTGCTTGCTTAAGTCCATACAATGCTTTTCTAAGTTTGTATACATGAGATGGATTAATTGGATCTTCAAATCCGGGAGGTTGACATACATAGACTTCCTCTTTTATAAAACCATTTAGAAAAGCACTTTTGACATCCATTTGATATAGTTTAAAATCATCGGCACATGCATAAGCAAGTAGAATCCTAATGGATTCCAATCTAGCAACCGGAGCAAATGTTTCATCATAATCTATCCCTTCTTGTTGATTATACCCTTGGGCAACTAGTCTAGCTTTATTTCTAGTGATATTCCCATTTTCATCAACCTTGTTTCTAAACACCCATTTAGTCCCAATTATGGTATGACCACTAGGTAAAGGTACTAAGTCCCATACTTGACTTCTAGTGAATTGGTTTAACTCTTCTTGCATTTCCATTACCCAATTTTCATCTTTGATTGCTTCCTTAATATTCTTGGGTTCTATGTGTGATACAAAGGCAAAAGAGTTGTTAAGGTTTTGGGCTTGTGATCTAGTAAGTCTTTGGTTTAGGTCTCCTATTACTTGGGTTATTGGATGGTTCCTATTTTCCCTAACCTCATTTTGTTCACTTGTGATCTTATCATCTACTATAGGATTTTGGTCACTAGGTTTATCTAAGCCAAGCCTAGAGAGTTGTGTTTCTATGGCTTCTTCTTCTAGTTTGTCATCATCTACTAAGGGTTGAGACTTAGGTGGTGGAGATTCATCAAATGTAACATTAAGGGATTCCTCCACAACCATAGTGGATTTGTTTAGTACCCTATAGGCTTTGCTATTTAGAGAGTATCCTAAGAAGATACCCTCATAGGCTTTTGGGTCAAACTTGGTCAAATAGTCTTTGGTGTTAAGGATAAAACACTTACTTCCAAATACTCTAAGGTGGCCTAAGGATGGTTTCCTACCTTTGATAATCTCATAGGGTGTTTTACCTAGCATAGGTCTAATCAAAACTCTATTGAGTATGTATGTGGCCGTTGAGACCGCATCACACCAAAACTTTTGGGGTATGGATTGTTCGTTAAGCATAGTCCTACTCATTTCTTGTAAAGTCCTATTTTTCCTCTCAACAACCCCATTTGATTGAGGAGTGCGAGGAGCCGAAAAGTTATGAGAAACTCCATGTTTATCACAAAATGCTCCAAATTGCGCTTCATTGTCAAATTCTCTACCATGGTCGGTACGAATTGAAATAATCGTACAACCAAATTGGTTTTGAATTTTCTTTCCAAGAATTTTAAACTTGTCAAAAGCTTCATTTTTTGTTTTCAAAAAGGATGTCCATGTATATCTTGAAAAATCATCTACAACAACTAGTGTGTAGAAGTTTCCTCCATAGCTTTGAATTGATGAAGGTCCAAAAAGATCCATATGCAAAAGCTCAAGACATCTCTTAGAGGATATGACATTTTTAGACTTATGAGATGAATGCACTTGCTTACCTATCTTACATGCATCACAAAAATGATTATCAAGTTTTACAATAGGCATGTCTCTAACAAGATCACTACTAGACAATTTATGCAATAATCTCATGTTAGCATGTCCTAGTCTCCTATGCCACAAAGTTGAGTTATCAACAATAGATGCAAGACATACTTGAGTGTTAGGATTGTCACCAAGTCTACATGTATAGAGTCCATTCCTCCTAACACCTTTTACTAGCACATGATCATCTTTGCATATAACACTTTCATGCTTGGAAAATCTAACATTCAAATCTTTATCACACAATTGACCAACACTTATCAAGTTATAAGCTAGACCATTAACATGCTCAACATTTGTAAATTTAATATTGTCATGAAGGATGTTACCTCTACCAACCACCTTTCCTCTTAGGTTGCTTCCAAACACCACATGTCCTCCATCATACTCTTTGTATGATGTGAAGAGTTCTCTATTTCCGGTCATGTGTTTTGAGCAACCACTATCAAGTATCCATTCATGAGACATAATCTCATTTTTGTTGCAAGCCTACACACATGGAATGATCATTCAAACTTTTGGTACCCAATGTTTCATGGGTCCGGGATGGTTAGCATCAAAAACTCATACTCTAATCCACCTTTGAGTAATCTTGAAACCTTTATGATACCATGTGTTCAAAGAGTTAGTAGGTTTGATGAAATGCTTTGGTCTTTGAACCACCTTTGACTTAGGTTTCTTGAATCCAAGTCCATGCCTTGTGGTTGGAGTGTAAAATCTTTTTACTTGTTCATCACTTGCAACTTTTGGTATACAAGTGGAAGAACTAGAGCCAAGGGACAAGTTTTGAAAATTTGAAAATTTCCAGTGGGTCGACGGTCGACCCACGGCATCGACCGTGAGATTCCTGGATTTTTTCCTTCCCTTTTTCTTTTACAAATTGGATTTGTATCACATGGCTCTTAGGCATATTGTTTGAAAAACTTGAGAAACCAAGCCCACCCTTATCATTTGATGATTTTTGAACTTTTAACATTTCATCCAACTTATATGTGCTCTCTTCAAATTTTGACAAGGTGGAGTTGTCAAAGTTTGTCTTTAGCTTAGTCTCCAAACTTGTCAAGCATGGAGATAGATGAGGAACAACTTGACTTTGTAAATTTCTAATAGTCAAGTTTAACTTTTCAATCTCCCTTTTTAAACTTTTGTTTTCAATCTTTAGTTCCTCATTTTTTGCAAGAATTTTTGAGCTAAAGTCACACAATTGATCATATTGGTCATTATCACTATAATAACTTGAATCGGATTGTACCCCACTTGTCTCAAATGCCATGAGACATGTTTCCTCCTTGATGTCATCTTGATTTTCATCACCACTATCACTCCATGCTCCTCCTAGGAATGCTTTGTGGTTTTCTCTTTTCTTTGAAGCAACTTTTGGACAATCACCAATGAGATGTGAAGAGTCACCACACCCATAGCATTCTCTTGATGATTTTTTGTCTTTCTTTGCATCAAAGCTTTGCTTGTACTTCTTTGGGTCAAAGGGAGCCTTTACATGCTTACCCTTTCTCTTGAAGAATTTCTTGAAATTTCTCACCATCATAGCATATTCTTCATCATCATCACTATTGCCATCATCTTCCTCATCACTTGAGGATTCTTTAACATGTTTGGCTTTGAGAGCAATAGATTTTGACTTCTCCTTCTTTAATTTGGCTATTTAATCATCTTTTTGCATGATAACCTCATACACCTTGAGGTTTCCAATAAGCTCATCCATTTGGAGTAGATTTAAGTCCTTTGACTCCTCAATAGCCGTCACCTTAGCTCTCCATTTTGGTGAAAGAGCCCTAAGAAACTTTCTCACAATTTTCTTGTTAGAATAACTAGTCCCAAGTGACTTGAGACTAGTGACAATAGTATTAAACTTAGAGAAAGCTTCATCAATGCTCATTTCATCAAGAATATTAAATTGCTCATATTGTTGTACAAGCAACTCAACCTTGTTGTCGAGGACTTGAGCATTTCCTTGATGGGTGGTGACAAGAGATTTCCAAATTTCATTTGCACTATCTAGCATAAAAACTCTTTCATACTCTTTTCTAGGTAGTGCATTGTATAAAAAGAGTTTTGCTTCAAAAATTTTTGAAATCATCTTCTTGTCATCTTGATCCCATTTGTCCTTAGGAGTTGGTACATATACATCAATTTTAGAATCAAAGGTTTTTGGCACATGATCACCATCCTCTATGATTTCCCAAAGATCAACATCTTTGGCTTTAACATGTCATAAACCTTTGTTTCCAAAAGCAAAAACCTTCTTCTTCAAGAAGTGGAGGTCTAACCATAGAATTCCCCTCTACAAAGTTTTGTCCCATTTTCAACTCAAAGAATTTTTGAAAAATGTTTTAGAACACTTCAAGGCAAGTTTTCAAAAATTATCAAGAGCAACTTGCTCTGATACCAATTGTTAGAACCTAGAGGGGGGTGAATAGGTTATATGTCCAATTTTTGAAGTTTTTACAAGTTCTTGCAAGAAAATAAAAGATATAGAGTTAGAGAGATATCACCAATCACAAGTTGAACACAATGATTTATAGTGGTTCATGCAAGTGTTAACAAACTTGCACTACATCCACTCCTTGGCCTCACCCACCAAGAATTTGATCCACTAGCTTATCTCTTTGAAGGTAGAGATAAACCTTTTACACTTCTCTTTTTATACTTGCAAGAATTAATCTTCAAACTTGCAAATAAGGTAAAGATAACCTTTTTTCACTCTAATTCTCAAGGCTAGAGTTGATCCTCACTTCACTCTAATTTGGTAGGATAGAGTTTATCCTTACACTATTACAAATAATATGAAAGTATGGAGTAGTGTTTAAGCTTTGATGGCTTTGACTCTTGCTTGAATCTTGAACTTGAAAGATGAAATAATATTCAAAGATATGAGCTCAAGTATTAGAGAGTATTCTGAATGTTTTGTATTTGCAAGAGGTAAGTAATAAATGAGGTTTGAGTTGGTTTAAATAGAGAAAAAGGTCCAAGTCTCAAAACTGTCCAGACGTGCGACGGTAGATCCACGGTCGACCGTGGCTCGACCGTGAGTCGTCTGGCAATTTTTGGTTTTTGAAATATAGACGTTGGGCTTTATTTAAAACCACACTCAACTCATTTTTACCATAAAAATCAACTGAAAAGTAGATGTTTAAAAGGTTGGTTGATCCCATACTTCTAATGTTTGAATTCAAACACAAAAATGGAAGTTTAGAAACCAATACACAAAGTATGTTGGAATTTTACCCCTTTGGGAGATTCCTTTGCTAGATATGGTTGTGTATTGTTTCAAAGTGAGATTGTGTTTGGTATTTGCTTAAAATGGGAAGTCTTAGAGTAAATCAACCTACAAAAATAAGTTTATAAAAATTTGTCACTTTTTATAAAAGTTTTATAAAAATAATTTTATAAAAACTTAAACTTATTTTAATTATTTTATTTTTATACTCATATCAATTGAATATATTCTTGTAGGTATCTTCGGCGAAGACTTCATCTTGAATGTTGATGGCGCTTTATCTTGGACGATTTGGATTTTGACGATTTATATAAACAAACTTTGTAACAAATAAATATAACTATTTATTTGCTTGACTATATATATATATATATATATATATATATATATATATATATATATATATATATATATATATATATATATATATATATATATATGTATATATGCACATATGTTAATGTTAATGGATACAATTATATAGACATATTGTATATTTTTGAATTAACAAAAAAGGATATAAATTATATTCCTATTTTTCCAACAATATATATATGCTCATCACTAAAAGAGATCTATTGAATTTAATCATATTTTAAGTATACATGAGATAATTATGTATAACAATTTAAATTTATAGATAAGTACAAATATGTTAAATCTGTAAAAGATGTAGATAAGAAATATTACGATTATATAATAAGTTACAAATTATGTATAACAATTTAAAATTATAGATAAGTACAAACATTTTAAATTTGTAGAATAAACTATAGATGTTTATCTAATAACATAAATTTTAAATAAATATTTGTAGATTACTTTGACTCTAAAAAGTCAAAATCAAAATTTTTGATTTAAATAAATCAACGGTTAAGATTAAATCTTTATTTAAATAAAGGGTCCAGATCGTCTAATAATTTTTTTACGATTAGTTTTTTATATATATTAGAAGAATATGTGTTTGTAAAGTTTAATTTAGAAAGATATCAAGCACGATCTTTTGACAAATTTTTACAATCTACCCTTATTTTTACCCAATAGAAATTAAAGAAACAAACTTTTATATAACATTGACAAAAACGTTACATTTGTTCAACTACTTTGTTTGCCGAAAAAAATATAGAAACCAAAATAAGTAATGACATTAAGTCTTGATCGATACTCTAACGGAACCCTGCATGTGAAATTTAATTAACGTGTGTGTGTATATATATATATATATATATATATATATATATATATATATATATATATATATATATATATATATATATATATATATATATATATATATAGGGAGGGTTAATGCTAGAACCATTGTTAATGCGAGAACCAATCTCGGCCGTTCCTTGAATATGGGAAATTCATGGATGGAGAGCGTGGATAGATAGACTAGGCAAGGTGCATGTGAGGAATTCATGGGTAGACAATGACATTGAAGGAGGGGGGATTGGACGGCTCAGATTGGTTCTCGCGGTTCTCGCACTAACAACGGTTCTCGCATGAACTTCTTCCTATATAATGATATGTTATTCGTACGATTTAGTATCACAGAAAAGTTTTCTATAGTAACATTTCCGTTTTTAAAATTTTCTTTTATTTACATCAGCTATTTTATTAATTTTAAAATATATTAAAATAAGAAAAATAATTAATTATATTAATGTGGGTGAATAATTATATTCGTATGAGTTGGTTAAGAATTGAGTAGATGTGATTAGTTTAAATAGAATAAAAGGTCAATTTTTGTTTTAATTGACTTTTAAAAATTCTTATAAATAAAAATGAGATAAAATATTAAATATTAAATAATTTATATAGTAGTATAGATATAGTTATATATCTTGAATTATTTCCTAACAAATACCTTTCCGTGCTATATACGCTTCAGATATGATTTGGTCCTACAACTAGACACGGATCAATATGCAACGTGTCATTGTGTGATTGTGCGAACGTCCACAACATGATGCATGCATGTCGATCAGTTTTTAATTATATATAGCTAACTAGTTACTTTTTATCGCGTGTTGTGGCGATGTTTACACTAAACATAAGTAATACTAATTGCAAACATAAATATTTGAATTAAAGTGAGTGAATATTTAAATATTAAGATGTTTGGGATTCAAACCGGTTCATCCTTCATTTTTAAATTTACGTTTAATGTATTTATCTCTTATAAACAAAAAAATAAGAATATATAATATAAAACTTACGTACATGCGCTATTTAATTTTGAAGAACACAACGTCGAACATAACATTTAGGATTATTAATTATCACAGTAAAACAAAGTATTTTACAAAAAAAAAGGTTCTAATTTTTTTATCAAAGCACGTAAATAAAATAAACTTTAGAATTGAAATTTAATTATTGACCGTAATATTATCAATTATTAAATATTACATATTAAAAGTTACAAGAGAAAAATATATAATATATAAAATAAATTTATTTAATATAAAACAGAAATATTAAAATGGGAAAACAAATTTGGGATTCCTAAAAAATAAAAATAAAAATTAGTTGTATAGGAGGTTCCGCATCGTATGGCTCCTCTTGGGAAGGAGGTAGAACCAGTTTAAAAAACTTAAATAGCAACGAAATACAAGTCTCGAACCCTTGACCTGAAGGTTGAAGGGTACAAACCTATCCAACCGAGTTAGATGCATATTTGATTATATGTTAAGTGTTAAATTATATAAACGTTAGCAGAAAAGTATTGTTCATTACTTTCCTGAAATGTTATTATATATAATGTGTGTGTGTATTTTTTTGACATCTATAATATATATAAAAGACTAATTAGAAAAAAAATTATTTGATGATCTTGACCTTTTATTTTATAAAAGATTTAATCTTAGCCGATCATTTTTTAAATTCTAAAATTTTGATTTTGACTTTTTAAAGTCAAATATTGTGACTAACCAATTAAAATCGTACTTGTCCACCTTAATTTACAAATATCATATTTACCCTTTATAATATTTCAAAATATCATAATCAACCAAATTCTTAGTTTTATCATTCTAAAATATTTTATAACCATTTTTGTTCATATTTATTTATAACCAATAACGTATAACTTTATTACTTTTAATTGTAAGAATAATGATTGATGATCTATATAAGAAATACAAACACGTCTCTTGTATCATGCTACCATGTTTTTGCCGTCAAGTCCGCCCTCCCACTCGCGTTGATGTTCCCACCGTTGGTTAGAGTGTTGATGACGTACGTCGTTATTTTTTTAATTCTCATTTAGTTTGCGTATTATTATTTAATAAATTTTAATTAATATTTAATATATATTATATTTTAACCCAACCCGTGTAAGACAAAGACATTTAGTTTAGTTATTATTATATATAATTAATTAATTAAGTTAGCTATGTGAGTATGGTACCCGTCGTATTTCACACTTCAAAGTCGCTACATGTCACCATTTAATATAAACATCATTAATTATATATATAGTATTTAGATCCAGATATTTTATTAATTCATTATTTGCTTAAAGTACAAACTTGTCGTATTTCACACTTGAAACTCGGTTGTATAAACTTGTTGTATTATTAATTTGTACCATACATGTTTACTGTTTGTACTTTATTATGTATGGTTAAACTGTTGTCTAAGGATCAACCTTTTAAATTTTGTAATATTAATTAATAGTCTTACATGTATTCAAAAATATTTTGTTTGATCGAAGCCTATTTTGTGAGACCACTTGATCATAAGGCCATGCGTATGACATTTGGTTCGTTCACTAACCCAAATGTCATATCAACGAACATAACTTTTTCGTCATCTTTTTTTTTTACCTAAATGCATAGTATAGCTTAACTCAAACTAACTCAATCTTCTTTTCACTTTTTAAATTTATTTTATAATACATTTAATTATTAAAAAAATAAAATGTTTATAAATTATATAAAAGTGAAAATATAAAAATTAATGAAAAGTTTTGTAACATCAATAAAACATTACCATTAGAAAATAAAATTTACAAAACACTAAATCGAAATAATTAAATAATAAAAATATCTAGAAATCTAGTCGTCCTTGTTGACATGAAATTAAATATGTGAAATATGTTCGATTAAATCCAGCTGAAGATTATTACGAGTTTCCCGATTTTTGACGTCTCAAATGTTTGTCGCTTGTACTTCCTCACTTATTTGTGTTTCGATATCATACAATAGAAAGTCGTTTTCATCGAAACTACAAATAGCATGGTCTTCATTTTTTAGTATCATCTTGTGTAATATAACACAAGTGTATATGATGTGTCTCAGTCTTGTCAGAGATATATCATTTTTCCTCTAGGCTCACACTTTTGTTTAAAATATTGATATTCTCCTTCTAAGTCATCAACTATTCGTTCAAATAGTTACATGCTCATACGGAACCGCCTTCTAAACATATCTCTTGTAGGGTTATTGCCAAAGTAGTCCTTTATAAACTGCGCGTTTGCTACCCAACCTCTTTCTATATATGTTCTCACTCCTCAATCCTATAAAACTTTCGTTTTCTAGCTTGATGAGCTCGTCGATTGATATGGACAACGATGATGATGCGGCCAATGAAACAGGTTGTGGTAAATCTATACTGTGCAAAAATAAATCTTTTTTCTAGTAGAAGAAAAATATAAATTTTGGGTTGAAATTTTTTAATTTGCATACTGGTTTATTTATAGACAAAGGAGAGGAAAACTAGTATTTTTTTATAACCATTGACTAAAGGTTTTTTCTAAAAAATAATTGATTTTGGCTCGGGTTGGGGAACCGAAGACACCACCCAATCGGGTTGGCAAAAAGGAGCATATTCGCCGGTAACCCGAACCCGAAAACCTATCCTAAGCCTTCGGGTAAGGCTATAAGGTCATGAGTAATACTCATTCTTGTTACTTCTGCCATATCAACATCACATAATTCATCCGCCTTTTCCTTTTTTGTACCCACTACATGTGTTATACACTTATACCTTTTCTTTTTCCTTCTCAACCTTCCCTACTTTTTTATTTTTATTTTTTATATTAAACAGTTAATTAATAATATTAAACAATTAATAACTAAAAGTTTTGATTACCATTTACAGACCTAGGTATGAATAGAAACCCTAGGTCAATGACAAAACAATGTAAATGTAGAATTCCACCGGTTATATCAGCATAACCCCTGTGTGTGTGTGTTTGTGTGTTTGAGGTTACTATTTTAAAATTTGAAGATGTTACACAAAGCTAACACCAGAATAAAAAGAAAAATACATGATTACTAGATGGTTGTCACTTGACATAATCCAGAGTAGAGACTTGGTTAAGTTCCACATAATATGGATCCTACATGAGAACAAAAGGCTCTCAACATTAAGCATGCTAACCATGTACAATGTTTCAAACACGATTCCTGATACACGATACAATACCGACCAAAGGGTTCCCATAAGCAATTACATATAGAAACATTGTTTCCAGAGTTTTCTGTAGAACTAACATATGAGAGCAATGAAGGGGGTGACGAGCAAAAGAAAGGAATCTACTTGCTTGTTTACCAATTATGTTTCCAAGTCTTTGTGCGTAGTTTCAAGACCTTTGTGTTTTTAATAGCGAAAATAGATAAACTGAATTAGAATCTGTGATACTGTTAAGGACCAAAAGTCTTGTGTTTTCAATAACGGAATTAGAATATGTTGATATGCACAAATGAAAAAAAGACACAAAAAACAAATATTTCAAGGATACAAAAGTATCGAGCATTACGCATCCACTAGCTTCAACCACCCATGGAAGGTTTGGTTGTATTTTTTACCACTCCAGGCTGCTCACTAGTATGCTACAAAAAATACATAAACATAATTTATCTACTTTTTTTATTTCTTCATTTAAACAATAAAAAAGTACCCAATCATCTACGTTCTACCTCCCCATACCCCGCTATAGCGTGATGTTGTTGTTGTATTATAGACCAAGTCAAACATTGTCGTTTTTCAAGGTTTCATACAAATATACGATTAAAAGGAGTCGCTACTTTAATTCTATCCCATATGCAACCAAATGTGAAGAACTCTTACCTTGCTACATATGTAGAGTTGCCGATGAGAGCAAAGATGAACATTAGCGGATTCAAACCCTGCATGTTCGGAAATATATAAGACAGTGAAATATTACTTACAAAATGCATTTTTTTCTAGAATAGAAGCCCTCCAAGCCATTGATGATACAGGTGTGCACAATTGTCTTTGGTGCCAGGTTTAAGATGAAGCTGTAAAGCTGTTGGAGATGGTTTCAAACGGCTTGGTTAACTTTGTGGTTAAAATTTTATTCCATATGAAATAGAAAACTATTTCATAAGAAAATTCAGAACTAATTTCCCCAAGGCAACTGCAGATTCAGTGAATAAAAGGTGCCCTCGACAATGTGATCTTAAAACAAAGAACTGACAAGACAAGCAGACAGATTTAGGCTTACCTGAACATTACCTCTCCTCATCTGCAGGGTACAAATTTCAAAAATCAACATGTTAATAATGCTTTAAGCAAGTCTCAAATACTTTTAATATGAAAAAATAGTTTTTAATTCTAGAATCGAATTGGAGAATACACATCCGCATACATATATACATGTAATTCATATGCATACACATAAGCATATGTACGTGTTAAATTGTATGTAGTTTTCATGAGGGGGATTCTTACATTTAAGAAAATTTGTGGAAGAGGTGCACCCATGTAAATAGCAGCCATTCCCCAACCAAGAAAGGTTCCAATCCCGATACTCTCCGTGCCCTCACTACCTTCAAGATAACTCCCACTTTCCTGCAATGGATGCACATGGTCAAATAGTCATGTCTGGATTGGTTGAAGCCAACCAATATCTACAACTCCAATTAGACAAGAAGCATAAAATAAATGATCCTAAAAATAAATGCATATATATATTAATCATATTAAATATGAGAGAACTTATGACATGACAATGCTTGTTGGTTATTAGATGTTTGTGATCATTGAATTTAAACAATTTATAAAAAAGTTGATGAGTTTAATTTTAAGCAGAAGAAATAATTAATAAACTTTAAACAGAATTAATGAAAAATATAGCATGCATTACCTTTTTTCAAGGGGGTAGTTAAGGAACACTTAGTTTCATATTTAATACACACACACATTATGAACAAACCATTTATATTGCAGTTCAAATTTATACCAAGCAACATAATAGCACAACTAGTAGCTAGGATTAAATCCAGAAAAACACGGCTCTTATAAAACTAACTACAAATGCCTCATTGAGATTATTCAAGCAAAGAATATTATTTAATGACTTGACTTCTTATCATATGAAGGACCAAATAAGTTGCCAAGAATGAAAATTTAACTGGTTTACTGTTAAATAAAGAGAATAAACAGGCTGTTTCCTTTACCTGGAAAAGCTTTCTTCCCACTTGCATGACAATCCCGTCATGTGGTCTTACTGAATTTAAATTCAGATAACTGTTTCTTTCAAGTTTGAGATTATACGCGCAGAGAAAAATTGACACGGTAAAGACCTGAATAGCAGAAAAACAAATTTATCAAGGCACTAGTGATGCTTGAAGTTTTCAATGTTATCAGTTTACTTTCAGACTATGACTCACCACACATAACATTGACTTAGTTTCTGAAGCTGCTGGTGAATCTACAAGCAACGGTTCTTGAACAATATCTTGATCACATACTTGGGTACTTGTTCTTTGCGAGTGAAAGAAATTCACACTATGAGTGTGACTTCTAGATAGAGATCTTGAAGAACTGCCCCATGAAAGATAAATAAATAAATAAATATATAAGACGTGCATATACATGTCACAGTTGCACTTTCTCCAGAAGGAATGCATAAAACATGCAACTTAATATGACTCTTAAATTAAAATTGGAAATACAATTGCTTGAATGGACGGACGTCACCTATTATATACTCTTTCAGGGGAAGAATTATCATCAGCAGATGGAATTGGCAAACTTGGAGTGGAATTCGATAGCATAGAAACCGTCAATTCTTCTGGGTTATCACTATTCACCATCTGTTTCTTGGTAGAATCATGACTGTACCTTCTTTTCTTGTCTACAGACTCAATCTGAATAGGTTCAAGAATTCAGATAGCAGTCAGGATTACATGCTCTACAAGTTGTGAGTATACTTGTAAAAGAGAGTTCACAACTTAAGCCGCAAAGCAAAATACATATTATGAAAATGAAAATTATTACCTTATGCCCTTGTCTCTTATATGCACCATGAAAAAAGTAACCATAGTAAGCTGCTTGGGAGGCAAGAGCCAAGGTAGTCACCAAGTATAGCTACATGCCAGCCAATAACTAATGAATATGGCAATTCTTTTTGCAGCTCAAACATACAACAGTAAAAAAAAATTAAGGAGAGTTCATTGTTAAAAAGCCTCTTACCACTGCCATATAATACTGTGTTGGAAGCTGCAAAGAGAAGATAAGATGGATTAAAATGCCGCCATTAACCACATTGCATAGTCCTGAGGGACTAATCTTAGCCCTTGAATCAGCCCCACCAATGGTCCAGATTGAATTTTAAAAATTTGGGGGGAGTGACATTTTCGTAATTAACATGTAATGATTTTACCATCACATGTGATTGTATAGTGAATCACATGTGATTTTATATTGAATCACATGTGATTAAATATTAAAATTTAGGACTATGTTTTTTATATGGACTATATATTGAACACAACTCATTATTAGTATTTATCATGTTATGTAGATTATATTCATTCAAATAAGATCAAGCTTTCATGAGACAGATGAACATTAAGGCTTCACACGATAAAGTTGTAGAAGAGATCAAAAGGGAGAAAAAACTAACCGTAGCAGGTTCTAGCATACAACCAAACATGTTCAAAAGATCTCTGAGAATATAAAAGGACATAAGAACAAATGTGAAACCTAAAGAATGAATTTATATCTAATGACATTATTGAAGAGAGCAGAGCATGGTTATTTTACTGAAAAAGCAAACACAGAATGTAAACTGAATGTTTTTTAAAATAATTCTCATCATGTTTGTTTTGAAATGGGCAAAATTATGAGTATTAATGAAGGCAGAAACTACCCTCTATTTCCTTAAGCCTTAAATTTCCACCATTATGAAAACCAATCATTTTAAAGGGTCATCACTCTCATCCATATCAAACAAGAAAACTCTTCCACGGCTTCGACAAACTTCTGAAGGTGACTAAAATAAACATAATTTCAATCGAGCTCAAAATATTATGCACTCTATGTGGACTGTACGCCAGAATAATGTTAAGGTTTCTCTTCGTTCACCTCGTTTCTGTTTAACAATCTCTATGCTAAGAGGAATATAAATTCAACGCTAACATTCCCCTAACTGCAATTGATCTTCATTTTACGCATTTTCTATTGATTATGAAGACAGCACCTTGATAAAGACATTCCCACAGATCTAAACATTGAGTCGAACATATCAAAATTGTAACAACATGATATTATAAAACTCAACTGTACATATCACATGTATAATGTATTAACAGACGAAATATACAAGTATTACCCAAGTATCCATGTGAAAAGGAAGCCTATAGAAAGTCCTTGAGAGGATTTTTCTTTGTAATTTGTGATGATCTGAGGTACCTGTGCAACACCCCAACTTAAAACACTAATCAATCCCAATATCAGTGAAATCCAGTCTTTCCTGGAGCAAAGACAGTAATTCATGTAATTCCAAGCCCATTGCGAGCAATGCTGATCTGCAGGGCATATTGGCAGATTACTTTTGAAGAGTCCCATAGCATCCAAATTACTCTGCGTATTCAAAAGCATACCATCACTAATGAAAAATTGTATCAATTGACATATTAACACTAGTATTGCTCAAAAAAATGTATATAAAATCTGCTTTGTTGTATAAAACATATGGCAGAACTTTTTATAGCTAAAAAAAAAAGTTAAGGTTTTGAAATTGCAAGGTTAAATTTTAATTTACTAACTATCACCAAGTGTTCTTGACCCAATGCTAGTCCAAGCCACTTCAATAATCTACGCACGTTAAGAAAAAAACATACCTAATTAAATTAAATACTACGTTTTTGTTGTTATACATATAGAACCAAAACAGCAAAGCAAATTCACAAAAGAAAACAAAATTAAAAAAAAAAGAAAAACCACTATGAATACCTCCAAATAAGAGTGAATACATGAGAATCAAAAACATTTGCACAATCAATTAATCGAACGCAAGGCTCCTAAATTTTCGCGGGAAAACGAAAAGTTAAATTTACGACGATAGAATCCAAAATTCCGATTATCACAGTACTAGATATAAGAACAATTTCAAATTAGAGAATGATACAACAGCAATAACATGCAACACTATAAATCTATAAGAATCGGATCGTGATTGAAGCTTGAAGCATGAATACGAGTAGACACTCAACAATGCGAACAGACAATTCAGGTAAACGATTATGAAATTAACAATTTAGAAAAGATACGTGATGAAGCAGGATGGTCTGTAACTACTGAAGGAGGTGGCAGCCTTTCCCACTTTGCTGGCTTTATATCATCCGCCGCATGCACTGCGAGGCATTAGGACAAGAGTAAGCATCTTTTTCGACCCAAACCCACTTAAATGACATGTAAGCTTTTTTTTTTTAGTAAATTTCTTTTCAACTCAAACTTAACCCAAAAGCTAAGGAACATTCAATTCTAAACTCAATCAACTTAAAATATTTTCTTTTTCATTACATCTTCACAAAACAAAACAAAACAAAATAAAAATAAAAAAATAAAAAAGCTACCAAATTCAACCCTCCTTTCTAGGTTTGGAGGACCCGAAGGGTGTCAACCCAAAGCCAACCCAAATGGAGCATAGTGGTATTCACTCCCAACTTAAAGCTAACCCGAAGGAAGCCTAAAACCGCTACGGATGGCCCTTAGGGCGAGGGGTGGCCCCACAAATATGGGCTTCTCAATCCATAAGGAGGCTTCCAACAGCACCGGTTAGGAGAGCATAATCGATTACAGTGGATGGCACTATGAGGCATGGTCGCCCTTTTCTGAGGTGGGAAGATAAAGTTAGAACGGATTTGCAGGAGCTATCTCTCTCTATGGACATGATCTCAGATACGTCCTCATGCAGAAGGAAGATTATGATCCAGGATTAGGTAGAAGAGAGTTTAGCACTTTGCGGCTTAGGGTTTATGGTCTCTATATATATATATATATATATATCAATGTTGCAGAACTCGCTAGGCGGGAGGCGGTAGGCGGGGAGTAGCGAGTACTCGGATTAGGCGAGGAGTACTCGGGGAGTACTCGGATTGGTACTTTTAATATAAAAATTTTAAAAATATATAAACTACATGTTAATAAAAACTCAAACATAAACATATTTGTTCATAGACCCAAAGCATGTTTTTAGAAACATTAATAATTGTTCAAGACTTGAAGAATCATCAAAATCGAACAGCAAACAAGATTATAATTAGTTTATCTAATAGCAAAATCAAACAATAAAATCGAAATTAGAAATCAGAACACTAAAATTAGAACAGCAAAAATGAAAAATCAGATCATGATGAACATCAAAATCGAAGCCTGAACTGAAGTTGCAGCCTCGCAGGTGGGCAGTGGTGATCAGCGAATGGTGATGGAGGTTCGCGGTGGTGTATGGATTTCAAGGTGGTGATCGGCGAATGGTGGGCAGAGGCGACGTGAAGGCAGCGCCGCAAAGAGCAGCGAGGAAGAAGAAACGAGGTCTTTTGACCTAAAGTTTTTTTTGTTTTAACGTGTAATTTAGTTGTTTAATAAAATAAAAAAATTTGTTGACTTTGTTGACCGCCCAGACCCGCCTAGACCCGCCTTTGACCGAGTTTGACCTGGACCTTGGAATTAGCCCGCCTAGCCATTATTCTATAAGGTTAACCACCGCCCAGCGACTAGGCGCCGCCTAGGCGGCCGCCTAGCCCGACTTTTGCAACACTGATATATATATATATATATATATATATATATATATATATATATATATATTATTTCTTTCTATTGTGTTTTATGTTTTTATTTATTTATTTTAATTTTATTTTTTATTATTTTTTTTTGCCAGTGTTTTCCTTGTTTCTCCTTTATTCGTATTGTTTTCTGTCTCTTTGATGCCGGTGGTCTTTTCAGAAAGCAATCTCTCTACATACGGGTAGAGGTATGATTGTCTACATCTCACATCCCTCATACCCCGCTTTAGCGGGATTGGGTATTGTTGTTGTTGTTGAATCCATAAGTATATCATATTCTCAATCCGAAACTATATGACATGAATCTTCTTAAAAAGCTATTTTTGTGAGGTGTTAATATTTTATCAAAAGAAACATGACTGGTAATGTGAAGTGAGAATTGAGAAATGTTTAATATAGTTCATACTGAATACATAGTTGTAATAGACTAATTTTAGTCTTTGGATCAACCTCATAGATTATCCAGATTGAATTTTAAAATTTTGGACGGAGTGACATTTTTATAATTAACATGTGATGTTTTTACAATCACATATAATTGAATATTAAAATTTCAGAATTATGTTTTTATATGAACTATATTGAACACAACTCAATGTGAGATAGTGTTACATAATATGTATTTATTATTATTTAACTCTTATAATTTGTTATGTATCGCATCTATATTTAAATTTTGCCGTGTAAATACACAATGAAGGCTATTTTAATATTTATTCAATATGTAATACTATTAATATTATTCGTATGTTGAAATATATGCTATATTTATTAATAGAAAAAATATTGTAATCTATTTTATTTACACACAAAAGTTTATATAAATTTCTTTCGAAGATTAAAAAATTTAGGTTTAAGATCATTATTGCATTTAATTTAGGACAAACTGCATCAAAATACAAGAAACTTTTGCTAAGCTACCAATGTATACAGCAAACTTTAATTTTTTTTAAAAAATATTCAATCAACATACTTTTTCTCCCATTTTATGCAAATTACCTGTTAAAACCGGTAAACAACCGGTTAACTTGATTTTTTTTGATTTTTTATTCAAATAAATGAAGCTCCTTTGAAGATCTGGGCAAACTTCTTCCATTCATCTCATTGAGCTTTGAAGATCTGTACACATGCCCTTAAACCACCACCGCCCTTTGCAAAATCCACCACCGCCCTCTTAAAATCCACCACCGCCTCTCAAGATCTGTCAAACAACGACCACCGGCGCCTCCTACGAACCACCACCACCTTCATCGCCTTAAGATTAGGGTTTCTTCAAGATGCGATTCGAGTACCCAAATTTAGGGTTTCTTCAAGATGCGATTTAGGGTTTCTTCACTGCCGTCCGCCGCCTGCGTACCTTCATAAAGAACACAAGCAACCGCCTTGAGATTAGGGTTTCTTCACGATATTTAGATCTAATTTACAGATTCTTTATGGTTTTTATTCTAGTTTCATTATGGGTTTGGATTTGATTACAGATTTGGTTGATCTACGAGTTGTGTTCTTACTCTTGAAGATGTTCTTGAAGATTATCATTAAGAACAAATAATTATAAAAACTAAAAGAATTATTAGAAAAAATATTAGAAAATCAAGATGACCTGCTACCTGCTCATCAGGTTGTCAGTTGCATACAATGGGATATAAAAGAGGGTTAGTTGTATTTTTTTTAAAATTTTAAAGTTCATTGTATACATTTATAGTTTAGCAAAAGTTCGTTATATTTTGAAGCAGTTTGCCATTTAATTTAATAAATTATAAGTTGAAATACTTGAATTAGATACTTATGAATTAAGTTATTAAATTAAAATTATTTTAAATACTCAATCAACTTAGATAATTATGAAGTACATCCATAATAATTCATTAAATTTGATTAGAAGGTATTTTTTATAATTATTTAAAATTATATATATGTGGTATCGTAAAAGAATGAGAAGGGATTAACAAACTATTTAGAATTTAAATCAATTTGAATAATTATCAAATAGGCTTATTATTATAACTAATTAAAAAGTATTTCAAATGTTAAACCAATTTAAATCTATTTGATAAAAATGTATCCTAATATGTTACCTCAATATCCTGTTATATATATATATATATATATATATATATATATATATATATATATATATATATATATATATATATATATATATATGGGATCAAATGCGAACGTCCATATTTTGCTTATTTTGATTTCAACTTTGGTCAAAGATGGTGTGCTGCATGTGTTTATATATATATATATATATATATATATATATATATATATATATATATATATATATATATATATATATATATATATATATATATATATATATATATATATATATACTAGCATAGTAACCGCGCAATGTGGCGACGAAAAATAATTTTCAGTTGATAACATGTCTATTTTAGATAAAGTATGAGTATCATATTTACGCACTATGACTATGTTGAATAATTTTCATCCGCAACATCTATATTTTTTCCGCTTTTCAATTTCTTTATTGTTGTAACTATTTATTAATTTTTATTTAATTCCTTATAGTATATTATAGGTTACAAATTAATTTCTATTGACTTGACTTTTTAAAACATTATTTATTATAGAATGTTTAGTTATTATAAGTTATAACGGTAATTAAGAATATCCTTAAATCCATTTAGTTGTTTCCTTTTAGGTTTAAATGAGGGTATTTTAGTAATTTCATCTTACTTAATTTTTAAGAGTTTAAGTAAAAATGCTAAATGCTTTATAATTTAGTATATATATATATATGTATATATATATATATGTATATATATATGTATATATATATTATACATATATTATATTATATGTCATTATTATTATTATTATTTGTGTAAAGATGAGATGCAGTATTGTTATATAAGATACATTGATTTTATATTAGATGCAGTGGTTTTTAGACAAGATGCATTGATTCTTAAATAAGAATCCATCGACTAATTCATGCATGATGGACTAGTTTAAAGAGAACTCCATGATTTTTAGATAATATGTAATGATTTAAGGTTAGATGCAATGATTTATACACAAGATGCAGTGTTCCTATGCTAGATGCAATGTTTCTATTAGATCCTTACCATATATATATAGTTTACTGTACGTACTTTGCTTGTCGGAGTGATAATTTATTTACCTTTTCTTAAATTCTCAATTCTGGTACATAAATTTTTACTAGAGTAAATTACAAAAATCATCCCTGTGGTTTACCAAAAATCATACTTTTCGTCTTTTATAATTAAATATTACACCAATGATCCTTGTGGTTGACATTTTGTAACACATTTGGTCCTTTAGGCAAACGACCGTTTGTTTTTCCGCTAAGGCCCCCTCACGTGCCTTGCACATGAGGTTATTTTGGTCATTTACCCACTAATCCATGTTTCCAAACACAGATAAACACATTCCTTGTCATCCCTCAAAAGTCAGTCTCTCTCTCTCTCTCTCAAACACAGACATATTCCTCTATCTCTCTCTAAAATTGGAACCACCACCACCACCGGTGAGATCCATGTGGAACCACCACCACCACCATCGCTGACATGTCCGTGAAGAAGAAACCAGCCACCACCACCATCAACGAGGTCCACCATCTGCTCTCTCTCTCTCTCTACTCTCTCTTTGCCACCATAGTCAGGAACCTTGAATAACCTCGATCTCTAACCATCTCGCCTCTTTCTCTGCCGCTGTGGGATTCACAACCACCACCGTCGCCTTGTCACAACCACCACGCCGCCGCCCTCTGTTTCACAACCACCACTATCTCCTTGTCACAATCGCCACTGCCGCCTTCTGATCGCACGCCACTGCCCTCTGTTAGGGTTTTTGATTTTCCAACGGAAGTCTACCGCTATTGTCAAGTTATGGTTTTTGTACATCTCATGAATCCAAATCGACTTGTTCTTAAAATCAGTTAGGGTTTTTGATAGTAGATGGGGGACTAGAGGCATGGTGGTGGAGTGGAGCTTTGGTGGTCTTAGAGAGAGTAAGTGAGGGAGATTTGGTAGGGGTGGTTCAGATGGTGGTTGGTTCTGGCCACTGTGCATACCAAGATCTAAATCGATTTAGATCTTGGAGATGTTCTGATCTCGATTTTGAATTTGCGGTGGTTGGTTCCGACGATTGTGCATACCATGATTGTTTCTACCGGAGAGATAGAAATATTAATTTACTCTAATGGTGATAATAGTGCAGGTAAGGTGAGTGTGAGAGAGAGATAGGGAGAGAGTTGGTAGGGGTGAAAGAGTGTTTGGTAACCAGAATAGTGGATAAAATGACTATAATACCCTCATGTGCAAGGCACATGAGGAGGCCTTAACATAAAAATAAACGACCATTGATCTAAAGGACTATAAGTATTACAAATGTCAACCACAGGGATCGTTGGTGTAATTTTTTATTATAAATGACGAAAAATGTGATTTTTGTAAACCACATAAACGATTTTTGTAATTTACTCTTTTTACTATTTTATGTACCATTGATAATCTTAAAGTTTGGTGATAATTAATTTTTTTCATAATAAATGAGTTGTTTGTGAAAACCTAGTAGATGTTCTATATAAATATAGAACAAGTATTGTTTAACGGATAATAACCGAGCATATTTATGATAATAAAATTTGGTGATAATGTATGCTTTTTTAATTTAAAGTAGTTTTGTTTATGAAAAGTTGGTTGAAGTTTTTGATGTATAGAATATAACGGTTTTAAAATATATTTTTGATATTATACATATTAACAATTTGCAGGAAAAGTGAACAGTGTTTTTTTATCTTTTTCTATATAGATTATTATATATATTTGTAGATCTAAAAGTAGTGCTGGCAATACCGACCCGAAGTTAAGCAAATGGGTTGATTTGGGCTTTAATATTAAAAGTGTGGGTCATATCGGGCTGTTTAAAAAAGACATGCGGGTCATTCGGGTATATTTAGAAACAAAGAAAAATATGAAAACGACCGGGTGGAACGGGTGTTCTCTTCCTCCGTTCCTCGTCAGATTGTCTAACGGCTGCTTGATGCTTTCCTATCTTCTCTCAACAACCATTGAACAAATCCAACCAAGTAGCTACGACATGTTGAAAAAAAAAGCAACCCGTTTTGACCCTAGCCCGTCTGACCCGAATTTGTTTTTAAGTCGAACCCGTTTTGACCCGTAACCAATCCGACCCAACCCGCCTGTTTTTCCAGCACTATCTAAAAGTATTAACAAACAACATTTTGACGGAATGGTATGGACACCCCTTAGTCAGGTAGGAGGTCCTACCTGACACCAATTTACTTAGTTTTTCATAAAACTCCTCTTTTAGGCGTAAATGCAAACCATATGCTATAGTTATATTTTTTGTTTTAACATATATTTGATTAATAATTTTATAATAACTTTTAAATTATATATTTTATATGACAATTTTTACTTTATTTTAAAATAATTTCCAAATATTACAATTTCAAATAAGTTCCATCACAGATCAATGTTTTAAATATGCATGCTCCGATTCATTTTAAGATTTCATTTCTTTTTTCATTGTTAATTTTTACTTACTCTATTCTAAAAATAATTTTTAAATATTACTGTACAATTTTAAATAAAATCTGCCACAGATACATGCTCCTATTCATTTTAAGATTTCATTTCTTTTTTTATTGTTATTATTATATTAAATAAATTATGTTTATATTATAGTTTTTCTTATAATTTTATTGTAACTAAAACTATATATTTTTTATCTTATTTTTATCTAGATTTTGATATAAACTTTATTGTAAATGGGTCGGTTAAGACCTAAAACCGAACCATAACCGATAATTTCGGTTATATATAATTCAAACCCATCGGTCATCGGTTTCTTAACGGGGCGGTTAATCGGTTAATGGAGTGGTTATCGGTTAAATGGGGCGGTTAACCGATAAGGAAGTTGGACATTAAAAATAAACTTGAATAAAATGAACAAGAATTTGGTATACGAAATGAAGAAAACTTGACATAAAAATAAACAAAAAAACTTCATGTGAAACGAAAATTAATGAATACGAGATGTCGTATAGAAGATATATAATAAAAAACGATTATAAAGCTTAAGAATAATAACAAAAACTCTAAAAACTCTAAAACACGACACTTTAAAAGTACTTTTTATAAATTTTACATGCAATGATCCTTAATAAGGTGTTATATTAGTATAGATAAAAAATACAAAAGTTACCCAATATTTTATTGGGGCGGTTCGGTTAATAATGGGGTGGTTTTTGTGATTAACCGTAACCGAACCGCTCTTATCGGTTAACCAAAATTTAAATACCGAGCCGTCATTCTTTGAAATGGTTCGGTTAATTTGGGTCGGTTTTATCGGTTAAATCGGTTATGGTTCGGTTAATCGGTTTTTGTGCTCACCCCTAATTGTAAGACAAAACTTACCGGAAAAAAATATTCTTCAAAATCATAACGCTAAACTGATATACATCTCTTTCAATAAACATCATGTTACTTTATAACTTATATCAAAACGTAGACTTAAACGAGTTGATTAAAATAATAATTTAATCGTCCTTACTCATTATAATAACATACAATTACAAGGAAAAAAACAGTTTTCTAAATAAATATTTAAAGTGGAAAGATTGACCAAAATGGCTTACGGATGAGATGGATAAGGCGCGTGTATGTCTTAGTCTACAAGGTCTTGAGTTCGATTCCCTGCAAATGCATTTTTTTCTAACATTTGTTTCCTTCTAATTTTCAATACTAACCCTTTATCTTTTCTTACATTTCAATAATAACCTTTAAAATTTTCTCATATTTTCATAATAACCTCAAATAATTTGTAAATTATAATTAAACACCCAAGTTTACTATGGTTTATAAAATAACCTTAGATAGTATGGTTTATCAAAAATAAAAATGTTTTTGTACTATTTATAAAATAACTTTACATGAATTTAATTTTACGTTACATATACATCATGATAAATTTTTGGTTTTTTTTATACATATTCAATGAAAAAGCTAATTCTAGATCTTTGTGTAGATTTAATGCACCTATATAAGTTTACATAATATATCTTTTGTACTCGAATGGATTGTAACTTTCTCTTAATAAAAAAAACAAATCTTAAAAACTTGAACCCTAAAATATAATCAGACATGAAAAACTAAAATTCAAACATTCATGTGTAAATAGTACAATACGTATGAAAATAATTCAATACACCTATAAAAAGTGTAAAACTAGATTACGTAACTATGTGATTAGTATATTAATAGATTTACATTAGAAAAATACTTTTATTAATTTGCTAGATATCTTAACTGAAAATTTAATATATATACATAACTCGCAGCGAAGCGCGGGCCCTTTAACCTCGTTAACCAATAATTTGAAAAGTAACCCGTTATAAGTGGTGAATCTTATAAGCGATAATTGAATTTTAATTTCAAAGCTACATGATGTTAAATGTTATGTTGAAAGTAATATGAAATAATTAAGCTTGAATATATGTAAATTGGAACCAAAGATGTGCACATACTATGAATTCTTAAATGAAAGTTTACCATATATTCAATTGTAATTTTTTTACATTCTTTTTGTTTTATCTCAACAATTTTTGTTTGGACACATTTTACAGGAAGACTTACTATTCAATAAATAATAACTTTCTACTAGATGTTATATATTTTAAGCTATAAAGGTTAACTAAATTAGCATTAGGTGGGTTGGTAAAGATGATGCCTTCTAAGCCTTAGATCCTAAGTTTGATTTTTCAAACTTCATGTCAGGTATTTTTTTTTTAGACTGTTTATTTTATTTTTTTACAATTTTATTATTTATTTTACTCCAAGAATTAGTTTTATGATTTTATGTTTACTCGTATAACTTTTAAAATATAACATCCGGTATAAATATAAATATATGTTTGTCACCATATTATTTTTATCTATATTTTGATACAATTTTTATCGTTAAATGATATTTATCTAAAAAGTGTATTTTTTGTGATCTAATTCTAAAAATATATATTTCATTCAATAACTATTATATAACGTTGAAATATATGTGAAAATTACTCGGTGACAATATATATATATATATATATATATATATATATATATATATATATATATATATATATATATATATATATATATATATATATATATATATATATATATATGGGAATGTGTTGGTCCTGAATGGATACTACAACAACAAATGTTTGTAGAAGGGGGGTTGAATACAAACTTTAGCAAATAAAAATTTAAGAGACACACGGTTTACTTTTATATAATTCTTATTGATGTTAATCAAGAATTACATGAACTAGATGCGGAAAATCTAAGTTCAATAAAAGGTGACAACTAGATTTGTCTAACACATAGACAATGCTAATCTTAAACAACTAATGTCTAAGAAGTTCAACACATGAACAAGTTTGTTACACTGAAAGTAAAATGCTAACTCTTCTAATTCTCAACTTATGAGATTTCAGTGCTTTTCAACGCATACTTAGCATGTTTCCATTCATGAGTATATATAAGCAAGGTGTGTCCGGGTTGATGAAGAGAGAAGGAGACAAAGGTACTTGGTTTAATAATATTATAATAGATAAAGTTAGTGGGTGAAAAGTAAGTTAACTTTATACACAAAGTGTGTAAAGCGAACATACTTTTTCAGTAATGAGTGTACCCACTATCTATTATTATATTATTAAAGTATTACCTTTATCTCTTGGAAAAGTAAACTTCTCCTTTCATGCTTGTGCTTTAATCAACATCATGCTTTCTGAAGATTTGACTTTACCAAGTATGGAGTTGTCAGCCATATTTAACATCATATCTTCGAGATCTTCTCTTCAAGAGTATCTTTCTCATTTTCCAGGGGATAAAGATCTATCCTTTTTGTTTCTTTGCAGATACAAAAAGTGCTAAGTACTTTTACAAAGAAAGATCTAAGGCATAATAAGAACAACACACGTTCTGCCTTTGACTAAAGAAAATATTACATAGAAGAGCTATTAACTGAGATGTAGAATAAAGACTCAGCTAACAGACATTGAACTGCAAATGTAAATTTGCTCAGCTAAGGATAAATGGTGAAAGACTCAGCTGACTAGATTTGCTCAGCTGATCGAAATGCTCAGCTAATAATACAAATCAGGATATAGCTAACCAACTGATCAAACTAAACTGTCAGCTGATCTCAAGGGCTCAGCTAATCGTTTGAGTATGATCGAAATGCTCAGCTAATAATACAAATCAGGATATAGCTAACCAACTGATCAAACTAAACAGTCAGCTGATCTCAAGGGCTCAGCTAATCGTTTGAGTATGATCAGCTTATGAAGGAAAGATTGGATAAGTAATAAATACCTTATCTGACAGATGGGAGGCATCAGCTGATCAATGTGATTGTGTCAGCTGATCCTTGATAGTTCAGCTGATCTTGAAATTTTCCTCAGCTGATGATTTTGGACCATCAGCTGATCCATTGTAGATCCTCAGCTGATGCTTCTTGACTTGTCTTTTCTTTCCAGCTGATTTTTCTGAAGCTGGTCCTTTGGCTAATACTCAGTGTTCAGCTGACACTATGATTCGTCAACTGACATGTCTTACTTAGAAATTCTTTAAGTCTAAGATGAAAAACAACACATGTTTTTCATAAATCTAAGTCCAAAACTGAATATATGGTTTTGTTAACATCAAATCCTATTTTACTTAATAGATAGGTTTGATTTAGGTTTGATATTGCTATCTCCCCAACAGAATGTTCAAATGAGAATGAAAAATTAATTGGGAATGGAAGACTAAATCTTAGCCGTTCATTTTGTATGTTGAATTCATGGATGGAGAGCGTGGCGGAATCGAGTGTGGCATGGTGCATGCAAGGAATTCATGGGTGGGCAATGACATTGAAGGAGGAAAATTGGACGGCTGGGATTGAGTCTCCCATTCTCAGTTAACTTAAGGTTCTCATTTGAACCTCCCACTATATATATATATATATATATATATATATATATTAAAGCTTGCACCAAACATTTTATATTAAAACCTAACAAAGATATAATACGTCGGATACGGAGTTTAAAGATTTTTCCCGTTTTATTTTAATATCTGTGTTTGAATATTATTTCTATATTTCTGCTATGTTAAACCCCCGTCGCAACGCGCGAATAAAAGACATATCGTATAAAACATTTTGCAAGTTAAGAAAGATATATATAAAATTGTCCCTATTTATAAGTAGATGATTACTATATAAATTAATTAAAATATTTAATTATTATTTTGATATAAATATGACGTATCTAAACACTTTGTGATCATTACAACATAGAAACGTCTACTTTCTTTTAGATGTTTAGCCACGACTTTTAGTTTGATTTGGGTTAAGATCCTCTCATGTTTGTCTCATATCTGGAACAAATATGAATTGTCATGTTCTCTCACAAACACGAGAGCGAGTCCCTTATTTTAGTCAATAATAGACCCTCTATGTAGGGTTTACTCCTATGTTCATGAGATAACATGATAGATCATGTTTGACCCATTATTAAAATATCTTAACCTGTTTGATTTTCTAGTAATCTATATCTTATCTAACTTAGTAACTATTGAATCGAGAAAACGTCGGCAAATATGTTGTTAGGACCGGAATTCGTAGTAAGGACTTTGGTACCATGTAAGATTGACATTTAATTTGTGAATGCAAGCCAATTAGGAAAGGTCCTAAAGTGACGTGGCAAACAATCATAGATCTTATATATTTTTGAGTTTTTTTTGTACTTATATGTTAATGATAATTATTACTATTAAATATGAATTATTAATTATAATTACTTTATACACTATGCTTAAATAACTCTCGAGATTTATTAACTATAAATATTAATTATTATCCTTAAATCACAAATTCACTATTATAATTTCTCATTACGTTATACTATATTACTAGTTTATTGCCCTGTGCACGTACATGTATTTCGAAAGTGTATTTGAGATATTAAAATTTTCAAATAAAAATAATGCAATAAATGAAATAACACCGTAAACTTACATATGTCATAATGTTTAACAAAAAAACAACTAAATTTTTTGAAGCACTTTTTTGTAGACCACATTTGTTGTTTTGTTTGTAACATTACCACTGTTATCACAAATTAAAACTTTTAATCTTTTTTCACTTTTAACACGTGAAACGGCAACATACAATTGACCATGTATAAACATAAGTTTCCTGAGGAATAAACCAACTTTTGAAAGTGAATTATCCTTGACTTTTGTTAATCGTCATAACAAAACACATAATCAGAAGAAACTGTCTTCTTTAGCTAACTACATACACTAATAATATAGTTTTATGACCATCAAAAACACATATCTTTACATCTCTGAATTTAAAATTTTAAATATATAATATATAATCTTTTAATGATACATCTTATTTTGAACCTTATTTATAAAAAATTTCCTACATCTTTCTAATATGATTGAAAATACGTCAAAATCAATAACTAAACACTTTGAATAACATATTTAAGTTGATCACTCAACTCATCACTATAATATCAACAAATCCACTCAACTCACTACTGTTAATGGATAAAAAAAATTAAGAATATACTAATTTAAAAAAAGTGTCATATCACAATAAAATTTATACCAAAACATAGATAAAAATGAGACGGTCTTAAATATATAATTATTTTTTCTCTTAACATAATATATGAAAAGTTACTAACAATAATTTATAAAAAGCTTATAATTAATTACATTAATATACAATTTTTATATAACCCCTCGTATTTTTTTAAAAACCCCTCACATGTTTTATAAAAGTCCCTCATAATTTTCATCCAGCCACCACCTAAATTATTTCAAAATTGAATTAGGATCCACATTACCTTTCCAAAATTATTTTGAGAATTGATTAATTTTGAAATTGAAAGTTGTGATTGGTTAATTGAGACTCAATTTATTGTTATTTTTAGAAAATTTGCATGTCTTTTATATATATATAGATAGATTATTTATCTTCTAGACAATTTTTAAGCTCTCACATCTACTTACGATTTCATATGCACAATAATTTATGGTAAGATTTCTAGAAAATCAAACAGAACAATGGTTATGTATCCCTCGGAATTTATTAGTCATTAATATTATTTATTATTCGTAAATCACAATTATTATACGTGGTCATTAAAATAATTATTATCCTTAAATCAAAATTATCATTTCTCATTACGTTATACTATATTATTATTTATCTTTTTGACATTTTTTAAGCTCTCACATCTATTTACGATTTCATATGCACAAGAATTTATGGTAAGATTTCTAAAAAATCAAACAAAACAATGCTTATGTAACTCTCGGAATTTATTAGTAGTTAATATTAATTACTATCCTTAAAATCACAATTATCATACGTGGTCATTAATATTAATTATTATCCTTAAATCACAATTATCATTTCTCATTACGTTATACTATATTATTATCTATCTTCTTGACAGTTTTTAAGCTCTCACATCTATTTACGATTTCATATGCACAAGAATTTATGGTAAGATTTCTAAAATATCAAACAAAACAATGCTTATGTAACTCTCGAAATTTACTAGTCATTAATATTAATTATTATCCTTCAATCACAATTATCATACGTGGTCATTAATATTAATTATTATCCTTATATCACAATTATCATTTCTCATTACGTTATACTATATTATTATTTATCTTCTTGACCGTTTTTAAGTTCTCACATTCATTTACGATTTTATATGCACAAGAATTTATTGTAAGATTTCTAAAAAGATCAAACAAAACAAAGGTTATTAACTCTCGAATATTATTAGACATTAATATTACTTATTATCCTTAAATCACAATTATCATACATGGAAAGCAATTATAATTCTTATATATTATTGAGTATTTTGTAGCTTATATGTTAATGATAATGATTAGGGTAAATTGCGTGAAAAACTATAGACTATGTCAATATTACCATTTTATATAAACAACTTTATTTTGTACCTAAAAATACAAATAACTTACAGTTTTTATTCATTGTAAGCAATCGGTGACCTGATCATCAGGTTGCCAGTTTTTTATATGAATTATATTTTTTCTAAACTTGCAAATTCATATCTTCTTGGTGTCCTTCAAGGTTCATCCTCATGTTCTTTATTTTTAAAGCAAAAACCATTTCTTCTGAAATACATGAAGATAGATATGAACTAGATGAAGATAAACACATAAAACCATATGAAATCAAACATAATATCAAGATGAAGATAAACACATAAAACCATATGAAATCAAACATAATATCAAATGCTCTGGTGGATTGGGGATGAAAATAGATTCAAAACCTAATTAGATTCAAAGAGAAGATGAATTAAATTTAAACCCTAAGAAATTAGGGAAGTAGAAATTGGGGTTGGGATTTACAACAAGGGATTGCAATAAACCCCGCACCCGTTGGGGAATCCGTTCTCCAACCGCGATTTGACCGGGGAATCCCCGAGTTGACCGGGGATGGGGACGGGGATTCCCCGAACTTTGAAACGGCGATGGGGGCGGGGACGAGGATACTCTTCGGTTCCCCGACCCCAAACCCGCACATTATATATATATATATATAGGAAGAAGTTCCATCGAGAACCATTTTTAATGCGAGAACCGCGAGAACCAATCTGAGCCGTCCAATTCTCCCTCTTTCAATGTCATTGCCCACCCATGAATTCCTCACATACACCCTGCCACACTCAATCCACCCACGCTCTCCATCCATGAATTCCATTTATCAAATCAACGGCTAATATTGGTTCTCGCGGTTCTCGCACTAAAATCGGTTCTTAATGGAACCCTCCCCTATATATATATATATATATATATATATATATATATATATATATATATATATATATATATATATATATATATATATATATATATATATATATATATATATATATATATATATATATATATATATATATAGTTTTTAAGTCAAATTTCTCATATAAATATGCATTTTAATTTAACTTTCTTTCATAATATACATAATCATAAAGATTGTTTTTTCTTCGAGTATACATGATCGTTTTATATGATTATAGAATGAAAATAAACTAATAAGATGAAATTACTAGCATGGTTTTTGTAGAATTATCAGAAAGGATTATAATCGTCTTTCATGTACATATGTTAGAAAAATCATCTATTTGATTGATAATGTTATGCGCATTATAGAACGACTTAGTAAATATATTTTGTCTTTTATCAAAAACATTATTTATTTTTCTGAAACTATCAAAATATTTGATTGATTACATTTTTATGTGTACCGATTGGAAAGATTAAGTTAGATTCGTAATTCTAGTTTTGTATAAAAGTTTTCATGTATATCTATTAGAAAAATCGATATTGTAGAGAAAGAAAATCCCCGATTCCCCGTGGGGAGCCCTGAAGCCGGACAAGGACGGGGATGGGGATGCAAATCGATTCCCTGGCGGGGATGGGATTATGGGTGGGAACGGGGATGGAGATGGGAAAAGCGATCCCCGATACCTCTGACCCCGTTGCCATCGATATATATGGTGTGCTATGGACTGCGGGTTTTTCTTGTTATAAAATCTTGTGATACAACCTCGTTTTAAATTTATAAAAACGATGTTACTAAGTAGATACTACACACGACTCAGGCAAGTATAACATGTTCAATAGTAGTATAGACTCGGTAAGACCGGATATCGTTCCACCAGGACAGGAAGCTACCAATACTTAAGTCTCATTGTTGTTTGATCAGCAGAATTAATATAAGCAAGTGACAGAACGAACTAAATTAATCAAGAACTACAGTAACTAACACAGACTAACACCGAAGGCAACAGCAGGATAACAGATCACTTAGGCTTTCGAATCATCGAGACTAATCATGGCAATAACACAATACAACACATAATATGAAGACTTGAATAAATTGAGTGCATAGCATGCTGTTCTAATACTCAACAAAACCACATTATCATGCAAGAATCATCACTCGAGTTATCAAGACTCAGATTCAACACTTAAACATGATTAAGCAAGTAACGGCATATCAGAATTCAACAACAGATCCACCAGATCGCGTCCAAATCAGACTATTGAATATACATCTTTTCAAATGACATGTCCAGTAGTCCTCAGAACCTAAAAAGGTGTCAAAGTAGTTAAAATGGTTAAAACAAGCAAAAACAGCACACTGTGATGAAAATGCCTCCTACGGCCGTATGAATTTCTTCCTACGGTCGTAGGAGGTTTACTGTCCTACGGTCGTAGGAATTTCTTCCTGCGGCCGTAGGAATCAGTACGACAGAACAGTTTTGTAACACCCTCTTACCCGGCCTAAATTAGTTAAGGTAATTAATTAAATTAAGTTTGAGATTTAATTTAATTATGTGAATTATTTGTTATTAATTGTTAATAATATTATGTGTTATTATTATTAATAATTGATAAATATATTAAGTGAGTTAGTGGGTTTTGTGAGGTGGCCGAATTGGTGATTAGTCATCATCTTCACCACTTCACTCTCACAATTGCATGCAATTACCAAATTAAGTGTGTGTGTGTTCTTAAACACTCTCGGCTGAAAGAAAGAAAGAAGAAAGGAATCAAACCAATTTGATCATTAATCTTGCATGCAATTAGATTTCTGAATTCATAACACTAACAAGGTTAGTTTACTTATTTGAATTGGTTAGTTGTTATTTGTTTTCGGTTTTTGAGTATTAATATGAACTCCGATTGATTTTGGTGAATTGATGTATTAGGATGTATGTATGCTAGAATTTATGATCTATACATGTTGTTTATATGTTTAGAATAATTTTGGAAAACATGAATAACTGGTATACATGAAAACAGTAAGAATTGGTGTTAGAAATCAAAATGGGGATGAACACTTGAATTAGTCGGAATTGGTGATTTCCGACGGAATTGGTCGGAATCCGACAGAAACAGTCGGAATTGGATGAAATCCGACTAAACACTTGTGAATTTCCCTAACTCTATTACTCGGAATTGAATTGTATCGGAATCCGACTAATATATCATTGAAATGCCTTAACATTTCACTCGGACTCCTATTCTCTCGGAATTAACAATTGCCTTTGCTCGGAATTCTATTTCCTCGGAATTCAGTTTACTCGGATTGAACCTTTACTCGGAATCGAACATGTCTCGGAATTTGGTATTCAATCGGAATTGGATCATTTACTCGGATTATGCCTATGCTCGGATTTGGATTATGATTCTATCGGAATTTGGTTGTCTACTCGGAATCCGATTTTAATCGGAATTGGATTTAGTCGGAATTGATGATTTGAAGATAAACATGAATTGTATGTATATCTTTTGGATTTATGTATGATAAATATATATGTATAAATGTATATACATGATAACATGAATAAATATGATATTTATTATTGGATCAGTATTATGAATTAAATACTGACTTGGGTTACTTCAATCTCGAGAACTGAGAAAACTCAGTGAATTTAGTCATTTGAGTGTGCCAAGGTTTTGAAGACATTGGTGAGTGGATCTATATCTTTTGATATACAGGATATGATATCCTATTTGGAATGTTCTTGTTTGGATTGTATATACATGTTATTTGGAGATCAGTATTAGTCTGGGCCTGTTGTTTGGGGAATTACCGTATCAGATCTTGATGTACATTTGTTGTACACAAGAAGGCTGGTATTGTAATCCATATTAGCAGGGCTATCGGTAAACCTTGGTTTTGGCCGACCTTGGTTGTAGGTGGTTGCAACACCGCCAGTTCTCCTGGGATTCATGAGCTATTTGGGTTTAGGCATGTTTGCCTTGTTTATGATTAGATATTGGTTCCCTCACTTAGCTTTGTGCTAATTACCCACTAGACTGTTTTGCAGATTAACCTCGGTGAGCTTTGAAGCTTTGGGCTGGGAATATGGACAGACCTTACTCTGATGTCAAGTTTTTTTGAGAGAGTCTGTTTTGTTATTAACACTGTAGTGATTATTTTGTAAATTTTAATCAGTAAAAATTGTATTTACTTTTTGGTTTAATCTAAGTATATGTATATAGCTTCCGCATGCGATTTAATTATAAGATTTAAAAAATACAGTGTTACAAGTTTAATCTAAAATAAAGGCATTCAACAACAAATTACAATTTAGACTTTAATCTCAGATCATAAACACATGTAAATTGGTACAATGGGGTCACAAACTCCTCTAAACTCAAACCTCACAATTAAGGGATTTTAATATTTAGGCACATGATTACTAAAGTTATGAACATGTTAAACCTACCATTTCTAGTATAGCCAACACTTCTTAAAACATGAATCATGTGATATGCACATTGAACACTAAGACAAGCATAACAAAGGCTTACATGTGAGTTCATTTCACCATCTAAACATACCAACAAACATCTTTGTGAATCCTTTAATTATTAGTAGATTGTTTAACCCATAAATACACCAAATGACTAGATTTTCATCGGATATCATAAGGCTTGCATAAAACCAACATATGAATAAAATGACCAATAATGGATGAACCTGAAATGATTCAAAACCTATCCCAACAATGATTTCTAAAGACAATCATGCAAGATGTATCATTTCTAATAACAAACTTAACATGACATTAAGAATATACAAACATCATCATTGAATATCCACATGCTTAAACATGAAGGAGTTATCATATACACATTATCACACATGAACATGGTAATATTAAACATACTAAGTTGATAAAACACAACTGTATTCAAGATCAAACATGCATATTTGAATCAAGTCATCATAAAAGTCAAATATATTGCCATAACTAGCCAAGATTCATCTTGGCCCAAGTGAAATGAGTTTAGTTATCCATATACATCAATATTAATACTACAATATCTGGAACACATGGGTACATGATTGAAATAAGAAATGGAAAGAGTATACCCAAGCTAGCAATGATAAAACTAAGGAATCCAAGCTCCAATATGTTGTTCCAAGCCTTCAAATCCAATCTCTCCACCATAGAATCACCAAGAGAAGTCCCCTGGAGTGTTAGGGTGTTTAGAGAGTGTGTTTGGGGGTGTTGGACCGAAATGTGGTGAAAAATCCGGACCCTTGTGCAAATGGCAAATTCTGTCATTTAATCTGCTGTAACAGAACTTCCTACGGCCGTAGGAAGTATCCTCTACGGCCGTAGGATGGCTGGAACAGAGTTTCTCCACACGCAATACTCTGCTGCCAATCCGACACATGCAAGAAATCTGCCAGGAAATGATTACTACTGATTAGGGGTCCCTACAGCCGTAGGAAATGTATACTACGGCCGTAGGGTGGGCTGGTTAATTCTTCTAGAAGAATAGTCTTCTACGGCCGTAGGAACATCTTCTACGGCCGTAGGCTGTCTTTTTCACCAATCTTCATTTTTCTTCTATTCTTCCCTTGTTTTGCCCCTTTATCTTACTTAAAGCTCTTTTTAACCTGCATGGTGAATGTTAAGCATATTAGATCAATAATAGGAGTAATCACCTTGTATTTGGGCTAAGTACCGGGTATTCCAGCATGTAAAACATGCATAAAAACGCATATATCAATATACAACTTGGATGTGCTTCTGGAATCGCATCATGGTTTTGCTTCTAGATCGAGACCCTAGGTTGGTTTGAGCTGATAAAACTTAAATTTAAACCACCTCAAAGGTAGAAACCACCCAAAATCACAAACCATGTGAAAGATATGAAATTGTAAACCGTAAAAGAACCTCCTATCGTCGCCTCTTTTCCATCGTCGCCACCACTGACCTTCTTCCTCGTCACCGACTGCCGACATACTTCCCATCATCGTCGATTGCATACCTCCTTCCCATCGTTGCCTTCTCCTCCCCTTATTTATAGTTCAGATGAAGCCTCCCCTTGATTTACCAAGATGAAACCGAAAACAAAAGAAACGTACAAAATGAACAAGATTAATATGATAACCTAGTGTTAAATCTCGAAAAAAAAACCATATAAACCTGTTGGTGACCTACAATATTAGGTAAACTGCATACAATGACACAAATTTGTAAGTTGGTCGTATTTTTATGTACAAAATGAAGTTGGTTGTATACAATAAGAATTTCGACATAGTTTTTTGTATTTTCACACATTTTTTCCTAATTATTACTATTAAATAAGAATTATTATTATAATTACTTTCGAGATTTATTAATCATTAATATTAATTATTATCCTTTAATCATAGTTATCATTTCTCATTACGTTATACTATATTATTATTAATCTTCTTGGCAGTTTTTTTTAAGCTCTCACATTTATTTACGATTTCATATGCACAAGAATTTATGGTAAAATTTCTAAATAATCAAACAAAACAATGGTTATGTAACTCTCAAAATTTATTAGTTATTAATATTAATTATTATCCTTGAATCACAATTATCATACGTGGTCATTAATACTAATTATTATCCTTAAATCTCATTTATCATTTCTAATTACGTTGTACAATATTATTAATTTATTATTAATCTTCTTGACAATTTGTAAGCTCTCACATCTATTTACTATTTCATATGCACAAAAATTTATGGTAAATTTCTAAAAGATCAAACAAAACAATGCTTATGTAACTCTCGGAATTTATTAGTCACTAATATTAATTATTAACCTTAAATCACAATTATCATATGTGTATTAATTATTATCCTTAATCACAATTACCATTTCTCATTACGTTATACTATATTATTATTTATCTTCTTGATAGTTTTTTAGCTCTCACATCTATTTACGATTTCATATGCACAAGAATTTATGGTAAGATTTCTAGAAAATCAAACAAAACAATGATTATTAACTCTAGAAGATTATTAGTCATTAATATTAGTTATTGTCCTTAAATCACAATTATCATACGTGACAAGCAATTTTAATTCTTATATATTTTTGAGTTTTTTGTAGCTTATATGTTAATGATAATTATTACTATTAAATAGGAATTATTAATTATATTTACTTTATACTATATGCTTAAATAAACTTTCGAGATTTATTAATCATTAATATTAATTATTATCCTTAAATCATAATTACCATTTCTCATTACGTTATACTATATTATTATTTTTCTTTTTGAAAAATTTTAAGCTTACACATTTATTTACGATTTCATATGTACAAAAAATTTATGGTAAGATTTCTATAAAATCAAACAAAACAATGGTTATGTAACTCTCAAAATTTATTAGATATAATATTAATTATTATCCTTAAATAACAATTGTCTTTTTTCATTACTTTATACTTTATGTGTGGTTAGCAAAAGTATGTGAAAACGTGATTTGGTTTTAAACTAGATATAGCTAACTCACAACATGACAGTGTACCAGCCGTTCGTTAGTATAGCTAAGATAGGACCGGGTTATCGATATCAGAGAACGGTTGTTAAACTTTAATACTATGATATTAGTTATTTCTTAGTCTTTCGAAAAGAAGATTTTGGATTTTTAAAACTACTAAACTGAAAATAAAAGCAAAAGCTACGCAATAACCAAACGAGAAAATGAGCAATTAATGAAGTAACTGATATGATGGGAAATAATGCTTCCTTAAAAAGAATCTCCTAACTTGTAGTAGCAATGATTTAGATGTGCAATGGTTTTGATGAAACAATAAATCAAATCACAAGGTGCTTAACTGCATATCCTCTTTAATCAAGAAGACCACAACTATGGCAATGTTTCGTGCAACTTGACAATTGATCTACTATCTAGCTAAAGAAGTAGCAAGTTTTTCTTTTCACAAAGTCCAAACTTATAATTTGATGATTTGACACATGTATTTATGGTGGATCCGGTGTGGAAGCTTTTGAATTTTGTAGAGATGAGGTGGGGGGTTCGATTATCACTTCTTTTTTGGATAGCCAAGACAACCTTTTGTAGAGATTATATGGCATAGCGACGTTGCAAGGAACAACCCCACTCCCTCACCTCACTGCAACATTCTTTCTTGCTGCATGCCTCTCCCCATAATTTCTTCTCATTTTGGTTTATTTTGTTGTAATATATGCATCAATACTTTTACAACCAAATAAACATGTTGAAAGACGAATATTTTTTGGTTAGAATTATGAGAATAAGTGATGTAACGTTGATATTATACCAAATAAGATGTTTTCACAATCCAAAATGTAGCCAAATTAGTAAATCATATGCCGGAAAAAAAAGTCATTCCAACTTTTAACGAAAAAATGACGATTTAAAGTGGACTAAGAATTCTGCATAAAGCTAAAACAGTACAAACAACTTTAATAGCCTATGTTTATCCAATGTTTAGGGCCCTGTATGTCGGTGGAAATTTAATAAAATAAAGCATTTTCAAAGGTCAAATATATAGTGAACTACATGTTAGACAAGAATCAAGTCCGACTTCTACATATCACTCTACAACCTAACAAGTTCAATAGCCTATGTTTAGAGCCATGTAACTCATTCGACATTTAACCAAATAAGACGTTTTCTGATTCTAAAATGTAACCATAGCTCTGAACTACATGTCCAAAAGCTGAAAATGATTGATTGGAAGAACCGATATATTCCAATCCGGTTTCGGTTCGGTTTTCCAATCAAAACACACATCCCTACTTTTTAGAACACTGTTTGTATCAGTTTAATAATATTCTGACATAGCTGAATCTAGCTAAAATGTATCTGATTTCCAGAAGGTAAATATAAACCAACTTTAATGGAGTTACGAAAGGATTTGCAACTTGTCTCAATAACATTTAAGCGCTGCAACAAAATAAAACTTAAGCTAAATGTGTATTCTACAAAGCTGCAAATGAGTGGTCAAGAAGCAAAACAGATGTAAATCACATGTTTTAATGGTTAATTATGACGAGGAAAACTTTATTCAAGTAAGATTAATTAGTAGACTCGAAGCACAAAGTGCGGTGTCAAATTGTATAGTTTTTCCCCGCTTGAACCAATGAAAAAAGCCGAAGTAGAGTGATATGTAGAAGCCCTTTCAATATGTTTAGAATTGAAACTGCATCTCGGGTGCATACCCCAAAGCGTCCAGATGACCAGCCATGGCCTTGTTCATTGGTGGTGGTCCACATCTTAGAATCTGCATTTGACTAAATATTCAGTTCATATTCCTTTTCTATAGAATAATAGAAGGTTGTAAAAGTTTGTTTGTATGACTAGATTCACTAAAAGTTTTGGACAAGTATAAAACGTGTTTAAACCATACCTTAATATCCGATGCAGGTGCAGGGCAATGAGTTTCTATCATTTCTTTGGACACGAAACCAACGCCACCAGTCCATTCCTCTGGTGGCTGCAAAAGTATAGACAATAAATTTTAGAACTTCTTCACAACTACATATTAATATATGAAGACACCCAGTGAAATTTATCATAAAAAAGAAGCAAAAGTCTAAACAAATCTATCTGAATACCTGATTCAATACGTAGTACACATGGAAACGCCCAGGGTAATTAGTTGCAAGTCCATCGATTTCGTCCTGAACATTATCCATTGAGTCATTACATAAACAAATTGATCATAAATGGACGTATATAAAAGTCAAACATTTATTACTTACCTTCAGAAGGATGTCATCATATGTGACATTAGCATAAATGAGATGCACCTGGGTCTTGTCCTCTGGGTTCTCTAGTATAGCTCTAGCAACCTACATTGAAATAACAGAATATTTTAAATGTGATATTGCCTTGTATACAAAACAAGCTTGTTTGGAAACAAAAAGATCAGACTTTATAAATACCTGAAACATTGGAGTGATCCCAGAGCCCCCAGCAAGCATTCCAAAAGCGCTCACCTGGCCAGGTTGATACTTGAAACGCCCCTGAAATCATACGAGTATTTAGGCAATTGTGAGCTCATATCAATTAAGTGGCAAGGACAATTTAATTAGAATTCTGTTAACAATATCATCCACAAGGATTTTCAATCAATTCCAACACAAACCTGCTTCTAACAGGACTTATAAGAGACACAGTACTATTGTCAAAAATAACCTCCCTCTTTTTTTCAAATGACCTTATCGGTCGATGTGTGTTTTCCCCCAAATTATAGTATTTCAAATATCTAGATTCCGATAATCATTTTCTTTTAACTGGAATTCAAACACAACCTTTTACGAAGTAATAATGCTAAAGCATATTATTATTTTCACATTAGCAAAGCTCCTGGAACATCTCCGCTATGTAATCTTATTCTTCAAGATATTTATAATTTTATATTGGTGTCTTGAAAATGTTGAAAACGAGCTTTACCAAGAAAGTTAACCTGTCCTTCCGTTTGATATTAGTTGAAATCATTATATTTGGAAAGTTAGCAGGAGATCACAGTATATAAGTGGAACAGCATTAAGTCTCATACCCTTTAATCGAATGAAAATACCCTCAAATATCCACATCCCGAACAACAGAACAACATACTGGTCACCTCCCAAAATAATTTCAAAAGGTATCCAAAAACATTAACCTCGATGCATTTTTCATTACACTTAAAGTGATAGTTCCATTAGGTTACATTATCAATGAACTTTAAGACCCTAAAAAGCATTGAGCATCCTATACATAACTAGAAAAATGTTCATTCATTTGAAAATCAACTAATATGTTCATTTACTATTTTCCTGTGAAATAGTTTACTTATCCTTTAGACTCGAGTAATTCTCTAAACTATGTATAATATCAGATTTTTTCTCTCTAAAAAAACCCATCTAAAATTGTCTATATACCCTGTGGCCTAATTGGTGAAGGAACTACTACCAATATGTGTTCTAAATTCTAACAAATACATCCAGACAAGAAAGAGAATACATAAAGATAAGAAATAGGAAAATCAACAATAGATGCATATCTTATAATTCAAGTTAACAAATGAAGTTCACCAATCAGTAAAACTACTTATTGTCATGTAGACATTAGATAGAAACCTACACCAGACATCATTAAATAAAAATATATATAAACAAACAAGAACGATTACATACTAAAAGTAAGAATAATTAATTATGCTAACAACCTCATTCTGTCTAGAAAAAAATTAAAAAAACTACTATTAGTGGGTAGTGCATGTACCTTAGGTCCCCTTACAGCCATATAGTCACCTTCACGCATCTCTCGGAAGTGGTGAGACATCCGACCTTGTGGGTACATCTACATATATAAACAGCATCAGAACAATTTATACTAGAAGATTAAACACGAATAGATCAAATAAATGTAAAGCTCAGGCAACAGATATGAATTATGGTGTGTACCTTAATAACCAACTCAAAATATCCCACATCAGTGTCCAGGGTGGTTGGGGTGTATGGTTTAATAACCTCTTCCCCTTGGCTATCCTTACCCCTGAAGTAAACAAACACATCAACATTATAAACGAACAATTTGTTGAAAGCAGATAGCAAACCTAAATACACCCTCCACTAAGAGCAACAAAGACTAAAACTTTTGATTTTTTAGATCAGATACACCACCCAAATGAGAAGTTGATATGGATATATTTGAATCATATTTTTCCCTAAGATCTTAAAATTCACATCAACTTCTAAGTTTGAAAATTAATGCGTTTAACAATATAAGTGAAAGTGTGTCTCCTTTTTCAGCAACAGAACGAGTACAGGATTGATATAGATAGATTTATGAATTATAAAGAAGAAGCCAAAAGTAAAATACCTGCAACTTATGTGCTGTCCAATGGGGAGGCCCAACACTGAAGTAGGTGTAGGCAGCTCAAATCTGAACTTGGCCACATTATGGCTAAGCTGTGTTCGCTTCACAAGCTTGAATTTCTTAAAATTTTCAGGATCTATGGATCCGACTGACAAAGCAATTTAAAAAAAAAGTTTCAGTTTTACCAAGATTGAAATTCGAAAATAAAAAGGTACATGACCTAAGTAAATATACGGAAAATTGCGGAAAACTCAATGGAGTTGTCTTAAGATTAACCTTTTGTTTTCCTAGAGGAATAAAAGTAAGCTGCAGTTGCAACGACAGCAACAACAGCAACAGCAAGCCCAACTTGGATCTCCTTCGCCTCCAAGAAATCCATTGCTCCAGAAGGAGTAAATAACTAGATGGTTTTCTTATATACTGGTTTCAACCTGACCTGAAAGGTGTCTTGCCAAAAAACAGAATTTTAGTGGTATGATAGTAAACTCTAATTTATAGCAGTTTCAGAAGAATCAAATTAATTGTAGTCTCTTCACAAGCAGCATATGCTGTTTGTTGTCCGTAACCATTTTTAAACTAATTAAAAACATGTCATCAGTATTCAGTAGACAACGAAAAACATAATCTAGCAATAATTCATGAGTTTAAAATAATAGTTATCGGTGAGCTGCTAATCATATCTGAAAGGTTCAAGTAGATACAACATAATCGTGACAATTTACATTTCGATTTTGCTCTCTTCCACTGTGATTTGAAACAAATAGAAACACATTGGGAATTATTTCAAATTTGAAGTGATATGAAGGGATTGAGATATAATAGTATACATCTGGAAAGAAGCATGAACTGCATCTTCCACTCAATATGTACAATGTTATTCAAGTAGCACCAATCAGTCATATCCATACTCATGCATTACGGATCAGAATTCAAAAAAACAATTATCTTCGTACGGTTCCAGTTCTACAGAAACCATGATTGCAAACGTAAATCGGCTAATTGAACAAGCTGACAAACAACATAATTCACTTAATAGCAACATAAGATTTTAAACAAAAATAATATTAAAAAAAAAAACTTTACCTCGAATTTATCGAATAAAAAAGTGATGCTAAAGAGAGAAAGAAACAAAATGAAGAACAAATATTGATGTAGATCTGGGAATAAATTAGGGTTTATAAAGTAGAGAGGTAAAACATACCAGGGGAAGGAGGTTGGTGGGGTGGTAGGTAGGGATGGAGTGGTGAAGAAAGAGAAGTGCGGAGATGAAATAGTCCCAACCCCGTCAGGGTCAAAGTCCGGGGGATTCTTTCTTTTCTCTTACTATTATTTTTTTAAATTTATTTTTCTTTGTTTTTTCTTATTTCTTTTAAGCCAGACAAATTATTGATAACAATTTTTTATTATATATATAAAAAATTGTAGTTTTTAAGATTATTATATCTTTAAATTTGTGAATAATGATGATAGATTATGAGTTTATAAATGGGCAAAATGCGCGAAAATACAACAAACTATACCAATATTGTCATTGTATGCATCCAATTTTATTTTCTACCTAAAAATACAAGCAACTTACAAATTTGGTTCATTGTATACAATGGGTAACTTAATTACCAGGTTACCGGTCATTTGATTGTATACAATGAACAAAATTTAAAAGTTGATTGTATACAATGAACAAAATTTGAAAGTTGATTGTATACAATGAACAAAATGTGAAAGTTGTTTGTATTTTTAGGTACCAACTTTCTTTGTTTTTTGAGAGGTAACCGGTAAGTTACCTATTGTTATAGGTAATTTGCATACAATGAACCAAATTTGTAAGTTTCTTGTATTTTTAGGTAGAACATAAAGTTGGTTGCATACAATGACAATATTGGCATAGTTTGTTGTATTTTCGCGCAATTTGCCCGTTTATAAATGCATAAAAGTTATCATTGATGTGTATGACTAATTTATTTTATATGCGAATAATCTCACTTTTTTAAGTCTATGTTATTATCTTTTTTATACAACTATAAATTAATATTTATAAGGTCATCAAACTTTATTAATTAAAGAGTTATTAATAGTTGATAAATTATTAATTTATATTTTAATAATTTTTTATCAATAGATTATAATAACTTATAATGAATAATGGATGTCATGCAAATATAATTTGAATTGCTTTTGTCATTGTAAATTTCAATCAACTAGATAACATGGATTTGAGAACTTTGATGAACAGGTAGGCGGCGAAAGCACTCAAGAACTCCGAAGTTTGATCAAATAGTTAGGTTCTCGCAATGATGTGGAAGATGTCTTGGACCACCCAAAAGGAAATGTAGCTTCACGGTTGTTGAGTGAAGGAAAAACCGAAAAATTATTGTGATTGTTACTGGAAGATGATGAATTTAATGATAAAAGTTTTGTCATAGAGTCCTCTTTGCGAAACAAGTCTATTAAAACGATAAATACGTTGAATAATTTATTGTTAAATCGTGAGAAAACAACACTGGAAGTTCTTACAATGATAAGAGAAATTATAGATGAGATCAAGGTGAAATTGGTTTTAACAAAAAACAATAGAGAATTAAGTCATGTTTCAAGAAACCTTCATAAATCATTCATGTGATATCTAATTATAAATGAAACTGTTGTTTTGTATTTTATATACTGTGTTATATAGAGTTTATCAAACAAAACAATATATTAGAGAATTTATTTAAAAATCAAGTATTAATATATCAAGTTTTTACTATAATGCTTTCATCTTATGTTGTTTACAGAAACTTTACTTAAATGGTGTCTGTTTTAACAGAGTCAAAACATTTTATATCTTATTTTTGTTTGTAGAAAATGTTATTGACTTAAAATCCATAGATATAAACATAAGTGATATTTTGTGGATGTTTAAAATATGTGGAATTATAACAAGTTTATATGATAACGTTTGCTCATCCATAGATAACTTAGGATATTGTTAGGATAACAAGTTATTTGTGTTTTTAACATTTTTATATATCTTTTAACCGTTTGACCTAAAAAAATGAAAAAGTTTTTAAGAAAAGCTACATACGGCTGTCCCGGAGCCACGAGATCCTGTTGCCGACCACCCAAGTAACCTCCTCTTTATTCTTCTTCTTATGCTCTTTTTCATGTCAAAATCCACCCCTCTTTTGTTTCCATCTCCTCAATCGGTTTCATTCAAGGATGGATTATTACAAGGTCTTGGGATTGAGCAGCAACGCCACCAAAGACGAAATCAAAGAAGCTTTTAGGAATATAGCAAAGAAATTTCACCCCGACAAGCACTCTGCGTCTCCAAAGTCCGTCAAGGATGGTGCCACCCTTCGATTCAAACAGGCATCCGAGGCTTATGAGGTTTTAGTCGATGATCGCAAGCGTGCTGATTATAATCTTCGTAGCAATCACGGTCGTGGTAGTGGTTCCGGGTATGGGTATGGACACGGGTACGGATACGGGTACACATATGATAGCAGGAAGAAGAACCATTCATCGAGTTATGATAATTATGGCAGCAGGAAGCCCTCTGTTTCTAGGCTTCAAATTGTTCTTGGATATATAAACAGTCGTGCATTCCTTCTCAATGTTGCTTTTGCCGGGTATTGTTCCCTCTCTCCGTCTGTAATTTCATGTTTACTGACTTTTAATCAAATCATATAGTTCTCTTGATGATGATCGCTTAAAGATAACCAATTGGCATGTGATTCTTTGGGTATAACATATTACTGTTGTTATGATTCTTATGAGAATCTTTAACAAACATTCAAATCCTAAACCGATCCTCAACAAAACTAAAATTAGAGAATTTTTGTGGACTAAGATCAATGTCACAGATATCTTATGCTGGTTTGCAATTGGGTAGAACTTAGAACTGGAACTCAAGTAGAAGAGGAAATGTTGCATTTTCTTTTGGTACAACCCAAATGGGAAAGTGTTGGCATTTATTTTGGGTTCAGAGGGAGTATGTATCAAGGTAGCGAAGAATCAAACAAAGACATCTTTTGATGTTCCAACATTGTTTCCCTAAGATACAAACCCAAATGAAGCATAAAAGAGCTCTTGTTTCTAGCAAAAGAACACAAATGTAACAGAAAGAGCTCAAGATATAGAATTAAAAGTGTAGAGTAACATTCAGGTGAAATCGAAATAGGGAGTTGAGTCATATCTGGAATGTTAGTTGAACTTTTTCTTATTTCTTTTGTACAACAAAACTCACACTCCTATTTGAAGTCATAAATATTCTTGTAAGTGCAAGATTGGGAAAAAGGATACGGTTAAACTGTAGTAAGGTTGCATATGTAGTGTATCTCACATGTAATTAACTAATAACTGCTGTATCAGTTTTCTGTAAACTTTGAAGCTGTGGCACATTCCCAAAATTGTTTCCAAATTCTGATATAGAAACTCTTTGCAGGGCTATACTAAGTGGTCTAGCGGTTGTTGAAATCGGTAGAGATGCTATCTGGAAGATGCAGAATCCAGGTGTATGTTACTTGTACTATGTTACAAAGTTTTGCATACTCAACTTACAGCTCATAATTGACTAGTAAACTGCTTATGATTTTCCTACTATAAGAATTCACACATAATGCTTGCTACTATTCTGCTGTGAATGTTTAGTAATCGTATGACAAAATCGTTCATTGTTCATTTTGTTGCCATTGTGTTGCATATGTTACTGTCATTGACTGCTCACTGGTATTTTCCTACAACTATGTGCTTCTTGAGTTGCAATGGCATACACACATGGTTACTAGTTAGTGGTATTTAAACATTAGCCAACATCTAAATACTCTTCAGTCATGTCAAGATAGGGAATCTTTCGAACCAAAATGAATAACACAGACAACTTCAATGATGCCATGCCCGTATAAGTCTTTTTAGCTTAAATTTTTTTAAAAGGAAGTTATGTTGGATGCTTGTTGGATATCCCAAATTGTAGCAATTTGCATGTTGATTTTTTGTAATCTTGCTAATGCATCTTACAGCTGGTACGTTGTTAACAGTCATAGAGAGGAAATAAACAGTTTGTTTGCTTTTATGCTTCTATGCATAAGTGAGATGAAGAAAATGAATGTGCTTTTTGAGAAAGAATTGGGATGCTATCCATGTTGTGGAGCAAAAACAGTTTAGACTGACATTAACTGTTATCTTTTTTTTGTTTGCAGAAATCATTTGAAGAAGCTATGGAATCTATACAGAAGACAAAAGCAGTGGAGGAAAAGGAATAACCGGGTGTTACACTTTCCAAATACAACAGAAGCAGTGATGAATAAATTCGATTGTGCGTGTAAATGTGAGTTGAGATACCTAGGTGCTAGGTTGTCATTTTTTCAAATATCTCATGTTCATTTATACCATTATTTATAGAGTATTCCATTCAGGGTTAAAAGGGTCAAGTCCAGGTCAACCCACATGACCTGAACCCATTGTTCTTATACAGTTAATATACATCTTCCACTTTTTTCCCGTCTGCTTCTTTGTTATCTGATCACGTGAGCTGTTGAAATGCTGCAGAGTGTAGATACAAGAACAAGAATCACAAAGATGAAAGCTCAAGAGTCTAAAGGAGTTGTGTTGTTTCCAATTCACATTTATCCAGCCAAGAAGGAACCAACTCATGGCAAAACTAACAACTGGGTTTTGATTTCTGTAAAAATGAAATAAATATTAAGCCTGGCCAATATCTGATGAAGAATCTGTTGTTACCGAGTATGTTACGAGCTTTGATGTGCATCTAGTATTGTTTCATTAATGCTCATGATAATTTGATCCTATTGCTTTTGAATCACATAATTTTGGTAAAAAAAATAAAATAAAGCATTAGCCCCTGTGTTGATATATCCAAAAAGATTTGTCCATGGTACTTATTTTCTGAGAAAACTCCTGTTCAAACAACAAACAACTTGAACTTTGACTTTGAGTGATTGACTTGTTGAACCATGGTACTTCTTTTCTCAAGTATTCATCTTACTTATAAGATGCCAAAAAGAAAGCCACTATCTTTATAAAGAAAATATGATTTTTGAACAACATATCAAACAGGACAAAATTTTCTCCATATAGATTTCCATGGTGGTTGGGTAGCCTAGATCAAAATGTGATAAAAGACGAAGTACGAAAAAAAAAAAAAACATAGTACAAACTGGTGAAGGTTTTTTATATATGTTCTAAAGTAACTCTTTTGAATTCATTATGTACATGATTGACAAACTTATAGTTACCACTTACCACCAAGTTACTATCAAAATCATTGTCAGTTTCATATATTAGATTAAAAGAAGAAATTTCTCTTAATTTTGCATTCTCATTTCTCATAATCACACTAGTTCTCCTTCAAAAAGAGAACTGTTAAGTTATCATAACATACAACTAATACCATCTTTTTTCTCCTAATCAAAATACGTAATTTGACTATTAAAGGTAAAATGTTTTATACTAGAAAAGTCGATGTATCTCTGACTTTGAAAAAAATCGAATACAAATGTACAATGAATCGCCTATTTATAATAAATATACATCGCTTTTGGGTACTGAAAAATACCTATCTGACTAGAATATGTCAAAGTATCTCTAACTTTTGGAGAAAAGTAATGCAATTGGAATACAAAAATGAAAAACTATAATGTAAAATTCTATAATTGAATTCTTCATTGTATATAGGCAGAAGGCTCGAGTTTATGCAAACATGTGAAAGAATCACCTTCAGTTAGTCTTCTTTTTATCTGGTTTTGGATGGCGTACAAGCAACCTAAATGTCCATATTGCAAATAGAGTTGCCTCGATGGGGGCAAGCCAATAAACAATGATATGCTCCTTCGATTTATGAATACCAAGAGCATACGCCCACCCGACAACCTACATTTTAAAATATTGTTAATATGCAGTTTCAATAATATAATGTTTGCATATAAAGATTTCCGTTGATAACTACAAAAGCTAACGTTTCAATGACTTTTTGCACAATTGTTCATGGAATGTACAAAAAGCATCATTCCCATAGGAGCAATAACATCACAGAAGAGTAAACACATCAAGTTGCTTTCTTGGTTTGGTTAAGGGTCAAAATGGGTTCGAATCAGAATGGATAACTTTTATGAACGCGGCAACAAGGTTGGTTTGACAGACCACCGCTTTCAGTCCTTTTTGGAGATGGTTAACCAAGCAGTGTATCTAAGCGGCTTGTCAACCAAGTGGTTGTGGGTTCAAGTCTCAACTAAGACAAAGGTGAAAGCGTGAGTTTGTTGTTCAAAAATAAAAAAAGAAAATATGATTACCATAACTAAATAAAAAATAACATGATATAAGAACTTGAATACACATTAGGCAACTTTTCAACCATTCACCATTCTACATGTTTGATTCTTAGCTAAGTTTAATTCTTTGATTTACCTGTGTGACCCGTTATCAATAAATACAAACCAAATTTAGCTGTTTCCATTTTAATGTGTTGAATTTCCTAGCTCTAGTTTTTTTTAGTCGTCCTAACTAAGTGTAGATGGGAATACTTACAGCAGCCGGATTCATGCATCCACCAGTTAAATCTGATCCGAGTATATGAAGAGCGAGTTTTAAGATGCTACTAATCCAAGTTTTCCTGAAGAAACTGCCTTGAAAGTTTCTATCAAGACCAAGTGTGATCAGCACATGAGTGAATGTCAATAAGCCCTCTGTTAGCGCACCTTGATGAAGGTTTATGACCAGCTCTGGACCACACCATAATTCAGGAAAAGTGTCAAGGATAAGCCTTACCGCAATGATCGACCCAAACACCTGATAACAGACACAAACATGTGAAAAGTATGAAAACTTTAATCCAATTGTTAAGATAATTTGAAAAATATGATCAAATAAGGTGTCAAGCATTGTGTGTGTTTGCTGGCATTAATTAGGTTATATTGCATGTTAAAGAAAGGATTTAAAAGTAACTAAACAAATTTGATTTGTTCTATTGAGGACAAACATTGGACAGCAACAAATTACAGAATCTGCATTGGATCGTATAGTTGCATATCATCCTACTCCCTTCATTCATAATATAGCGATAACTATAATTTCTTTATCTTTTTGGGTGCCTCTAAAAGATGATATGAAATTCGTATTGGGAACTCTTTTCAGCCATCAACTGTTATACCCTCAACTCCCTAATGACCTTTTGTCGTTTTCCACTCATATCAGTAGAAGTTTGACATTTTCACTAGAAGCACGCTATACAACAACGACAACAGTACCCAATCCTACTTGAGCAGGATATTGGAACCCAGTTAGACTGTAACCCATGATTTTCAATCAAGTCTATAACTGCAATCATACAAACGAAAGCAAATCAAAATTGATTACTATGAAGAATATAGACACATCAATTTGTAAATCATATTACTATCAAACTAGGGGGTGTTTGGGTTAGCTTATTTAAGTGGCTTATGAGCTTATTAGCTTATTTAGGGAGCTTATTAGAACATTGGGTGTTTGTCTTAGCTTATAAGCTTAAGCTTATTAGCTTATTAAACCTTAATAAGGCCATTTTAGTAAAGCCAAGCCATTTTGGGTGTTCGGGTTAGCTTATTATTTTAGGCTTAAGCTTATTAGCTTATTGGCTTATAAACTTATTAATTGGTATGGTGTTTGGATTAGCCTATAGCTTATTAGTTCAAAAGTTATTTACAAATAGAGCGGAAATGACCAAAAATATCTGCTTAAATATAAAAGTGTTTAGATTATGTAATGTTGAGGGAAAAATAGGAGAATGGAAAAGGAAATTAAATAAACTCAGGTTTATAGGCTCACAAAGTTCTTTTGAAATGGCTTATCAAGGCCTTAATAAGCTAAAAGGCTAATCCAAACACTAAAAATTACTAAGCCCCTCTAATAAACTAATAAGCTCCCCTAATAAGCTTATTAAAACACCCACTTATTAAAAGATTTTTAGCTTATTAACCTAATAAGCTAATAAGCTTATAGCCAATAAGCTAACAAGCCTAAAATAATAATCTAACCCAAACATCCTCTAATGCATAATAATCATTGCCGAGAACCAATCTATATCTATGCCAATCATACAACAAACCTAATGACCACAACCCCAGCTGAAATCTGGATAAAGATACAAGCAATTGGCTCTACAGAACTCACAATGACTAACCCAAACCACAAATTCAAGCACAGACAGAATTAATACCGTAAATTGACCTAAATTGCAGAATTCCCATTTAATATTCAACAATGATGCATAAAATCGACCATGTTGAAGATGAAACCTCTAAAAAGATGCAACTAACCTGAAAGGGGATCCTACCAACATTGAAGAGAAAGGTGACAAAATTTCCGTTGACGGCGTTGGTAAAAACAACAATGGGATTGTAAGCCCCGCCATTAGAAAGCTTAACCAAATAAGCGAACAAGAACATGTTGAGAACGGAGAGAGAACACTTAAATAATTCAAAAGCGTGAACATAATGGCTGAACCCTAGAAAATTTTGAACAATTATCCTGTTGATAGCGCTTGCCCAAACCCACATGAAAGACAAGATCGTATCTGTTACGATCAACTGCCCCATTCCCGCCATTCCCAAGGAAATTTTGTCTCGATTCCTCACCCCTTTCCCAAACTGGTTTGAATTTGTCGAATAGAATGTAGTTTCAGAGAATCGTGGTGATTATATTGACAAATCTTGATATGAAGGATTGTGGAGGAAAAGGGGAACGGAAAAATGGCGAAACTGCATCGACAGGAAAAAGCGTTGCTGTTACCACTTACCCTTTCTTCTAAACATTAATTAATTATGATCGCCATGAAATCAATGTAGTCGTCGTATTTCATTTCTATGATCAGCAATTCGTTCGTTTTCTATCTTCAACCGATATTAGTATGAATGAATTTAACTCGTAAAGACCCCAACCAACCAACCTGGTGACCAACCCCCTAAAATTCATACATAATACAATTAAAAATACATCAGATATATTCTTATACATAATTAATAAACTTGTGTATAAAGTTAAAAAACCATGATAAATAATAATAACTAACACAGATATTCTTGAAGCTTAACTAAAATGTTCTATTCAGCTCGCTTGTCAATTGACATATGATACAGAGTAATGTTTAAAAACTTCGTTTTCTTGTATACACAAGGAGAAACACACACACACAATGCAGTTTTTCTTAAACCTGTGTAAAGTAGTGAATAATTCTTATATTTTATTTTATTTTTACAAGTACTTAAATCTATATAAATGTTGTTTTCAATAGAAACTCGTACGTTTTATAGTTTGGAATTTAATCCATATTGAATTGATTTTCTATAAACTTTATTCTTATGAAAGGTTTGGATAAAATGTAGTCATGCAAATATTATAAAATGGTAATTTAAAGTTAAAATATTAAACAAAATACTTTGCAAAATAATATATATATATATATAGATAAAGAACTTTTAACTAATGGTCAGAGGCTTTACTAAGAATACAGGTCAAGTCAAATTTTGTGTTTTTTTTAGTAGTCATGTAGACCTTATAAAAGAAGTATCATATCACCATTTCAAACCATAATTACATAAGTAAACCTGCATTGCCTTTTATTTGTAGTAGTGTATTCTAACAATTTGCTTTCAAGACTACACAGTTGTAGTTGCACCATACCTTTTAAACCATCATAAAAACATTGCTCTGGATTTGAGATATAATGCATCTACCAGAGAAACAAACCACCCTAAGCCATAACAAATATATTTCAAACTAATATGTTGTGCCAAAACAAAGTAAATAAACTTTTTATTCCTCAAAATAACACTTTCTGTCTCTCTATTGAAATCTTGTTGAGGTATTATCATTTTGATCGATTCCTCCTTCGTTACAAAACTCCGAATCTTGACAATTAACTAGAAAGTGTGGATCACGTGGGGGCGTTTTTGGCTTCATTGTTGCTTAAATCTTTATCAGTGGCAGAATAACTCAAAGTCTTGTAATTGCTTGACAATGTATCTTCCCTTTTATGGAAGATGCTCGGTTCCCTATCTAACTTTCCTTTTGAGGTACGGATAGATGCTCCAAATCGTTGTGTGAACGATCCAATGGTTGAAGCATTGTCATCTTCAACTGTCACCCACTCTCGAAAATCGACAGGGGGTGGCAATTTAGAACAAAATACATCCTTAAGGTTCTTGAAAAACCCTTCATTAAATGGATTCTTTTTCTTTTCATATCGATACCGGAAGTTTTCATAAGTTGTCTGCAAAATACGACAAGGAACATGATGTTTCTATGGTAATTTATTGATTCATGATCATCATCAAACGGGCTTAAGAATGTAACCTGGTTTGTGGAAATGAGATAAAAATGGAAAACACTGAGCCCGCCTACGAACCAAACTGATATGAAGCAGTATCCCACAAGCATAATGGAAACCGCGTCTTTTGATAAACTATTCAACAAACTCCCATTTTGACGAATAATGTCAATCAATGAAAACGTGAACACGTATATGCACAAGACTGTAGATGATGTAATGAATAGGATGAAGTACCGATAGTTTCGCTGCATATCCATAACCATGGTTACAACCAATGACAATCACATCATTTAACAGTGACAATTCTAACTAATTTATGTAAAATTGTTTCAATTTAGGTTATACTTAACATCTATTTAGGTACCTAACGTCTAACAGGTCAAACGAGTAAAATTCCAAATGATCTAATGATAAAAACAGATTGAAAAAGGCTAGAATAAACAAGCCGAGCATGTTAAACGGGTTGAAAGTCCACTAAGATGTGTTCAATGAAGAAAACTTTATAAACCAGTTGTACAAAAATCAGACTGTCATCGTAAAAACTATTTTATTTATATTTATAATATTAATTATTAAAACTAAAATTGAAAAAGGGCAAATTGTAAAAGCAAATGTGTTATAGTTTCATCAAATTCTGAAAGAGGTACCAAAGAATTTTCTCATTCATAATAAAGACCAAAGTTTTAAAGGGTACTATGATCTTAACAAAATTGATTTTTTTTAAATTATCTGTTACAAACAAATACATAAAAACGATTTGTTATGTTATCTGTTATAGGAATATAGGATTTGGTTAAATAAATACTGAAAAATCGTTTGTAAGTGTTTAAAGAATGATTTTTATTAGGTCACAGTAACCTAATTGATGATATCTTACAACATTGGTTCTTTTTATGAGTGAGAATATCCTTTTGGAATTTAATAAAGTAACATCTGTCTTTTAGCATTTAATAAGAGAAAAAAAAGAAGCATATGATTTCAGGTGAGTCGACTTACAACTCCGATGCACTGGCCTACCCACGGGCAGTGGTGATCAAAACGTTGTACACAGTTATTACAGACAGAGCAATGAGAAGCACGTGGCGGTCGATAGAGCATACAAGTATCGCAATATTTTACTTTGATCGTGTGGCCATTAACGAGCATATCTTTGATTCTTGGTAACTTCAGGCTCAGGGACGAGCCATTTATCCAATCTAATGACTGTGATCGGAAATTGAAAGAGTCTTCGCATTCCGGTGGTCGTTTGTTCCTACGCACGATTCCAGGATTTCTTGCAGACGTCATGAAGAGAAATGTTAGAACCTGCTTATAGAAAGACCCATCAATTTATACATATTAAGACCAACGCACATATGATACTGGAAATTACAGGTGGTAATTTTGACCCGTTTAGTTATCAAATAAGTTGATTTGGGGAATGATTTTATCCTAACGGGTCAAAAAAAAGTTGGTTAAAAAAACAATAAATCAAATGGACTGAAGGGATCAGAAGGCTTGAATGCAGCCAAAAGTGTATTTTTATGTTTAAGGTCTCCTAGATTCTATTTAAGATTATGCTTGTAATAACACGGTTTTTGTGATCTTTTTAACACCAAATTGTTTATAAAAACGGATAGAAATGTCTGCAAGAAATCGTTTTTGTGATCTTTTGTTAACGTACCAAAAGTGTGAGGACTACTTCTAAAGCTAGTACCCCGTACTCAAAAGCGCTTCCATCTTTTTTAATATTGAGTATAGCTTTAATGCAGAAGGTTATGGCAGGGGCTCCAATAAGGAAAGTAGATAAAAGTATTGAGCCAGCATCGGGACCAAAAATCAATCTACCTCCACAATAAAATTTCTGCAAACCAAAACATGACAATCAAAACACCTTTATGATCAAGTAGATTATGCATCAAAAATATTCAGCAAAATGATTGGAATGCCATGATTATGAAAGCATATGGATTTCGGACACACTCACAAGAGCAGTCTTCGTAATTCAACATATGCAACAATATGTTCCTCAAGATACATTAATAAACACGTTGACTCACAAAAGTTGAATGATGACTTTCTTAAGGAATTGTAAAATTAAATGCATCATACTCTGTAATCTGTGGGATATGTATCATATAAAAACTGTAAGAATATGTTCCACGGAAGCATTCGTGTTACTTTGCTCACAAAAGTCACCTGTTGACTTTCTTAAGAACTGTAGTAGGCCTAGAATGCCAAAAGAGATGGAAACACAATGACTATAAAATCAATTTTGGATTGATGACATAACATTTGTAAGGATATGATCCTCAAGATACATTCATGTCTCAAACACAAAGGGATGAAAGTATTACAATTATGCAATAAAATCGATATTGCAGAAATACCCAATTACCCATATAACTATATAAGCATTCTCTATTGTTTATTAATGGTAGCTATATTTTCCCAATGTTCATGAATACTTTGACTTTTGAAAGACAAAATTCTACTCTTTTCGAAGACTAATATGTATCAAGGAGGCAGGACTACGTAATTCTCATATGAAGCAAATGAAATGTGATCATCAGCATAACAATCAGGGATTTAACTTTGAGATCGCAAAATGATAAAATAGGAAAAAGAACTCACATTACGACCTTTCCAAACTTGATAAAGCCTCTTAGTCTTACGAGGAGAAAGGGAGTTCTGGTTATGGAATTCCCTCATCGCTAGAATTGAAATTGATTATCAACCCATGCATTCAGGTTCAGATTGAAACTCAAACTTCAATCCAGATGAAGGAAATTTGTTGTTTAAAGAAGAAAGGGAGATCGATAGGGGGAGTTTATGTGTTGTTTATGGATGAACAAACCCTCTCCCTCTTTCCCTCTCTCTTTCTCTCCCCTCCTCTCTCTTTCTCTCTCTATATCTCGATTTTTTTGTATATATCTATCTGTTTCTGTATCTCCAGGCTATGTGCGATCAACATTCTTCTCATTACAATTACTCAAACCCAAGAATAATGGGCTCTGTCCCTAAATTTTCTGAGCCGTAGAGTCAGAGGGTTGCCAAATCCCATGTATTTCGTGCTAATTTTTCGTGTGTAATGTGAAACGCACAGCATATTTTTGCATTAAAAAGAACGGAATTACAAAATTATCAGACGTCAAAGGATTATGGTTGATATATACCTCCATTTCAGGCGAACATTGGATATCATTTCAGCACCGGCAATGGCAGTACCTACTTCTAAATTGTAACGGTTGAGAAAACTGAGTTTACTTAAAATTTTAAGACCATACGCAATCGACGGACGTTTGACCCTCGTCCTTCGCGTCCGCACCAGCGTCGTCTCGCATAGCTCGTCCGTCCCAAACTCCTCCGTCGTACCCCTCCGTCCTTTCATTGACTTTTCCTATTACCAATCGGCGTCAATTATTTTTCCCAAACCCCTCCGTCGTACCTTTCTTCCTTAATTACTCTATCAATTCATAAATCACTCTTATAACTGATGGGACCTTCCACTCTAAACAAACTCCTAACTCTAATTATACTTTCTGTTTAACTTTTCAAAACTAATAAAACCCACTTTTAAATCTATATGTCAACTATTTACCGGATGAAAAATAGGATCCATCTTTGAAGAGTTAAATGTGACTCTTTATATTTGAATAGTGTTTTCTCATACTTCATATTTGAAGAGTAGGATAAAGTATTTGAAGAGTTAAATGTGACTCTTTATATTTGAATAGTGTTTTCTCATACTTCATATTTGAAGAGTAGGATAAAGTATAGTTGGAGTAGCCGAGTAAAGATCTTTATTTTGAAGGGATGAAGTATGGTTGGAGATGTTTTAAACTCTATAGTCTAACTCAAATAATTTTCCCTTCTTAATTCCTTTTATACGACCAAAAATAAATAAATAAAGAAAAGAAAACCATTAGATAACTCCAATGGGGGAAATTGAAGCCGGACCCGAAAGGAAAGCGTAGCGGTATTCCCGAACTATTCGCTTGCAACCCAAACTCTCCCGAAGCCTTCCGGGTAGATCGGTACTATCGGCCTTAAGGAGATGTTTTGTTTTAGTTTTTAGTTTATTAGCTTATTTTTAAGCATATGGAATAGAGTCAAAGTCACGTAAACTTATTTTTGTATATTTACATGTATATCCCTTATCTTTCTTTTTTTCCAACGACTTCTATTTGTCAAATATAATCATGCTTTTTATTAGTCATTTTACGATAATAAGTTAAGCCAAACATTTTTTTAAAAGGAGTGTATTAACTTATAAGTCATAAGTTAATCTAAACACATTTTCCTAGTAAGCTAAAAAACTCATAAGTTAAAAAGCTATAAACTTAATCTGAAAAAATAACCTTACCTAAACATCCCTTAAAGATGGTGTAATTACCTTGCGTGGAGTTAAAACATTTATGATATGTGATTTTATACTTATAAACACTTAAATGATTAAATGATTAACATTCTTTTTTGAGTTTATTAGTCAAATGGTCTTTTAACTTAATTATTTATGTTCTTTTGTTCCCTTTAACTTTAAAAAGTGTTGAAGACAGACCTTTAAGATTTATTTTGTGATGAGAAAGGTTTTTCCTGACGTTGGATGTTGGTCAACTCTGTTATATCAAGGTGAAATAACAATTTGATTATCATTTTTATTATTTATTAATTAAAATTAATTTATAAATATTTATTATATGTCCATATGTCCCTTTAGTCTTCTTTAGGGTTTACTTCAAACATGACAATCTATCTTTCTCTCTTTTGATAACATCTACCACCACCACCGCCCTATCGCCGACAACTACCACCACTGCCACTACTCTCTCTGTTTCTCTCACGGTGAAACCACCACTCATCGACACGTCTCTCTCTCTCTCTCTCTCTCTCTCCTTTCTTTGTTTCTCGCATGGTAAAACCATCATACTACAACCTCATCTCTCTCTCTATAAGTTCCAACTAGAGGTTGGGTGTGAGAGGTGTCAAGAAGGCCTTATCTAGTTTGAAGACAATTGTAGGCAAATGGTAACATTTGGTCTAGTGAAAGGGATACGAGAGTTAAGCTTGCTTGCAAAGGATATAAAATTATTGAAATGACGTTAAGAATAGCAGCTTAACGTTTGTTAGAAGTTAAATATACGATTCTAAGGTAATAAATTGACAATACTTATATTCACATTCTAATTAATCATTTATTTAAATGTTTTGTGAATGTCATTGTAATCATGATTATAAGTATAACAATACCTAACTTTGATGTTATTTCGACTATTTCCTCTAAAGTGTATATCGATAATGATCATTTTGAAGAGAGAATGATACGTGTCGTTGGCGGAACCTAACATAGATGATGCCACACTCACAACACTATTAAATATAGAGTACTTAAGTAATTATATATTGTAATGATTTATATGAGTTGTGATTGCAACATCACCTATGTTAAATGTTTGCTAACATGTATCATTTCCCTTTTTTATGAAAAAAATGATAATTACAACTCTTAATGTTATATCTAAGAATACAAAAATGTGCTATTAATTTTCAAAAATGACAATACTAGTTTATATATAAAAAGCTGGAACTTAATTAAAAGATAAATATAAAATTATGAAAAACTGATTATATAGCTTTTCAAAAAAAAAAAATGATTATATAAAATTCTATTTTTTTTCTATAAAGGAACTATAAGAAACCGTGGTCATAAATATTGAATATCAGAGATTATTATTGCTTGATCTCAAAAGATTACAATGCATCCCTATTTATAGATAACCAAAAACTAGATAAGCTAGGAAAACAAATCCTTATCTAATTAATAACTAATTAATAAACCTTATCTAAATAAATCTTATCTAAATAATAAGCCTTATCCATTAATACGCCCCCGCAGTTTGAGCGGTAGGAAGACGAACACTCAAACTGGATCTGAATTCAAGAAACAATGAAGACGGTAATCCTTTGGTGAAAATATCCGCATACTGGTATTGAGATGGGACATGAAGGACACGAATCTGACCATTCGCCACTTTATCACGAACAAAGTGGATGTCAATTTCAACATGTTTCGTGCGCTGATGATTAACTGGATTTGAGGACATGTAAACAGCACTAACATTGTCACAGTAGACAATGGTCGCCTTGGGCAAAGGCATGTGAAGCTCGCGAAGAAGATTGCGAAGCCAAGCAATCTCAGCAACAGTGTTAGCCACTCCCCTATATTCTGCCTCAGCACTGGATCGAGACACAGTGTGTTGACGCTTAGATGACCATGAAAGTAAATTGTTGCCCAAGAACACACAGTAACCAGATGTGGAGCGCCGTGTTGTAGGACAACCGCCCCAATCCGCATCCGAATAAGCCACTAACGAAGAACCCGAATTGCTGTATAATTGCAACCCAAAATGTACAGTACCACGAATATATCTTAGGATGCGCTTAAGAGCTGCCAGATGAGGCTCACGAGGGTCATGCATGAACAAGCAGATTTGTTGAACAGCATATGTAATATCTGGTCTAGTAAAGGTAAGGTACTGCAAGGCACCCGCAATACTGCGATAAAGCGTTGGATCTGAAACCGGCGGACCATCAACCCCCAGTTTGCTATCAACATCAACCGGTGTTTTAGAAGGATTGCAATTAACCATGTTGGCTCGTTCGAGAATCTCCGAGGCATACTGACTTTGCGAGAGAAATAACCCATCACCGTTGCGTGTAACAGAAATGCCCAAAAAATAATTAAGTGGACCGAGATCAGTCATGGCAAACTCGTTACGAAGAGAAGTAATAATGCGTTGCAAAAGAGGCTCAGATGAGGCAGTTAAGACAATATCATCAACATAAAGAAGCAGATAAGCAGTGTCACCAGCATGTTTATAAATGAATAGAGACATATCACATTTGCTATGCTGAAATCCGATGGTGAGAGCATGTTGAGCAAACCGTTGAAACCATGCTCGAGGGGCCTGTTTCAGGCCGTAAAGGGATTTGCGCAAAAGGCACACATGATCGGGATGATCCTTATCAACAAAGCCAGGCGGTTGATGCATATAAACTGTCTCATTAAGAGTGCCGTGAAGAAAAGCATTCTTCACATCAAGCTGATGAACAAGCCAACCTCGTGTAAGAGCAAGACTTAAAACAGTGCGAATCGTAGCCGGCTTAACAACCGGACTAAAGGTTTCATTACAATCAACTCCAAGCTGTTGGCTTCTACCATTCGCCACCAAACGGGCTTTATACCTGCTTAAAGATCCATCTGCATTGAATTTATGTCTAAATAGCCACAAGGAACGCACAATGTTAGTATCACCAGGTCTCGGGACAAGATCCCAAGTCCCGTTTTTAATTAAAGCATTATATTCTTCTTGCATAGCATGAGCCCAATGAGGGTCGGATTGAGCTTGCTTGTGAGAACGAGGAATGGGAGAGATAGTTGTGGTATGAAGATTAAGGCGTTGTATAGGTTTCTGAGTACCGACACGGGATCGCGTGATCATGGGGTGAGTCGACGTGGGAGCCGAGGGAGGGGTATCGTAAGGAGCGGGTGGCGATGGTGGGTCGTGGTCTGCTGGGGCCGTAGGCGTAGGGGGAGGGATGGGAGTTTGAAGATATTTTTTGGTGGTCGTGTTAAGGTTATCGTCTAGAAAGGTGTAGGAGGGAGAAGTGGTAGGGGTCATGGAGCCAAAGGGAAAAGAGGTCTCATCAAAGATTACATGACGAGAGATGATAATGGTGTTGGTGTGAAGGTCAAGGCAACGGTATCCCCTATGGTTAGGAGAGTAACCGAGATGAATACAAGGAGCGGAGCGTGGTTCAAGTTTATGTTTAGGAAAAAGGTGAGGGTAACATAGGCAACCAAAGGTGCGAAGGTGGGTATAAGTTGGATGACGGTTGAGAAGTTTAGTGTAGGGAATGTTGTTTTGAATAGCAGAAGAGGGGAGGATATTGAGTAGATGCACGGCCATGAAGAGTGCTTCAACCCAAAAGGTCGGGGGAAGGCGAGCTTGAAAGAGGAGGGATCGAATAACATTATTGATGGTACGAAGCATTCTCTCAGATTTGCCATTTTGTTGAGATGTTTGAGGGCATGAAAAACGAAATGTAATGCCATGAGTACGAAACAAGTCATGCATAAGATGGTTATCAAATTCACCACCATGATCACATTGAAAGGCTTTGATATCTTTGTTGAATTGAGTTTTAACATAAGCATGAAAGTGTTTAAATTTAATAAAGACATCAGATTTGTGCTTGAGAGGATAAGCCCAAAGAAAATGTGAAAAGTGATCTAGAAAGATAACATAATATTTATAGCCACTAAAACTTAAAATCGGAGATGTCCATACATCAGAATGAATTAAATCAAAACTAGAAGTAACACTAGTACTAGAAGAATAAAAAGGAAGACGTGTATGCTTGCCAAGTTGACATGCATGACAAGGCACACACGATTTCAGTTTATTACAATCAATGAAATTATTAGAAACTAAAAAACGAAGCACTTCATCATTGGGATGACCAAGTCGATAATGCCAAGTGGAGGATGGAGTGGTGATGAGGGCGGCAGCAGAGGTTGTGACAGGATAGAGATCACTTTTGCTGTCACATCGCAGGAGGAGGTTGCGGGTCTTGAGATCCTTCACAGAAAAACCATGTGGATCAAATTCAATGGAACATTTATTATCGGTTGTAAATTGACGAACAGAAATTAAGTTTTTAATGATGTGAGGGGTGACAAGAACATGACGAAGATGGAGTGGTTTAAATGGAGTGGGTAACATGCTATGCCCCTCATTAGTAACGGGAATGGAATTCCCATTACCAACGAGGATGGAAGAAATATGACTTCTATTAAAAAGGGAATCAAGAATACCTGCGTCCGAGGCTAAGTGAGACGTAGCACCGGTGTCCATGAACCATCCGTGAGTACCCAAGTCTTGTAAAGTCATCGTATTGAATGCTTGTGGGAGAGTAGTGGGCTGATCTAGGTGAACCGGGTTGCCCGTGGTATTTGGGGCCGTAGCTGATTGGGCCGTAAGCCCTGCCGAACGCTGGGTCGGAAAAACAGGCCAAGGGTTGGGCCAATACACTGGGCCAAGTGGGGGCTGAGCAGGCCACGAGGGCGACGACAGGAGGGGACCGGTTGAGGGAGGATAATATATGGTGTGATTGGGTGGTGGGTTTGGGGACGGTGGTGGTGGTTGACGGGTTTGCGGTGGTGGCGGGTTAAGAGAGTGAGGCCGAGGGGTAGTACCATAAGAGGGAGGGGTGTGTTGAAATCGGCACTTTGCACCAAAACGACACGAACCCCGGGCAAAATTGCGACAAACTGGAGTTGTGGTGTTATTGGTGCGTGGTTTGGAGGATTGAGCCACCATAACATTAGAGGGACTAGGGTTGTCATGGGTAGGTTTGTCGTGTTCTTGATTTAATTCTTCAAGAACAAGCATAGATTTGGTTTCAGCAAAGGTGGGTAAGGGTTTGCTATGACGGATAAGGGTAACAACATTGGAAAATTTACCTTTTAAGCCGTTAATGGCATGTGTCACAAGGGTTTTGTCCGGGACCGGTTCACCAATATTAGAAAGAAGATCAGCAATTACCTTGATTTTGCTGAAATAGGCACTAATGGAAAGATCACCAATGGCCAAGTTACGAAGCTCATTATCCAGTTGAATTGCCCGGGTATCCTTGTTGTCACGGAAGTGATTTTCGAGAGTAAGCCAAACGTCCCGAGCAGTCGCATTCTTTTTAACAACCATCTGAAGGAGAGATTTATTGATGGTGCCATAAATCCAAAGCTTAACCAGAGAATCCAAAGTGATCCAATCTTGATCATCATGACCATTCTTTTTGGAAGAGCCATCGAGATGGCCAAGAACTCCTACGCTAATGCAATGGGTAGTGAAAAGCTCACACCATGCATCATAGTTTAGTTGATCTGTATCAAGAACCAAGGGAACATAAGATTTGATATTAACGATTCCAAACGGTTTTTCATTGCGATTGGAACTAGGGCCGGCCATAATTGATCTTATGGTTTGATCGAGAAGAAGAAAAAAAAAAATTTATTGACAACGGAAAGCGTGAATTGTTGGATTAAATATTGATTGCAGGAGGTCAAATTGTTTGTTTTTACAATTGACGGCAAAAACAAAACTTTGAATATATATTGGTGGTAGGTGATAAAAAGTTGATGGTGGCAGAAGATTAAAAGCTAGGTGATTAAATCAGCGAGAAAAATTTACCGGCAGAAATTTTGATAGTCGCCGATGAAGGAAACGGGACAAAGGTTAATTAGGGCTCTGATACCATATTGAATATCAGAGATTATTATTGCTTGATCTCAAAAGATTACAATGCATCCCTATTTATAGATAACCAAAAACTAGATAAGCTAGGAAAACAAATCCTTATCTAATTAATAACTAATTAATAAACCTTATCTAAATAAATCTTATCTAAATAATAAGCCTTATCCATTAATAATAAATTCTGCCGTACTTCATGATGCAAAGTTGAATGAATGAATTAATTATGCATTAAACAATAATAATATCACGAGGGTTCGTCGAGGGATTTTAATATAACGTTACCCGCTGAAATGACAGTTGCTACAATTGGAACATTCGTCGTAACAGCATTTGTTGGCCGGATTGAGCAAAGCAAGAGGACAGTGAAGGTGTAGCTGTATCTGTTGAATCAAATGTACACCAACATTTTGTGGGTAAATCCGTCCGATTTAAATCATACTTCTTCTTGGATTTCATTTTCTTCTAATCGACTCATCTTTTCATTATCCTATAACCCTCTCTGATTCAGAACAACACAAATATAATCGTTTTCTTTCATATATCGAACAACACTTTTGAAAGTATTCGATGTTTTCCACATGGGTTTTGAGTTTGCTAGAACAAGAATCAAAGACTTATTAAAACTCTAATCGATATTCTAAGTCCGAGTATTAATTTGATGGCAGAAGAGAAGAAGAAAAAGAAACCAAAAAGACAGTATGAGGTCTGGAAAGGAAGCAATGTAAGTTGTTGCAACATTCCCTTTGTTTTTCACATAGTTCAATTGGAATTTTGGAATTGAACTCTTTTCTTATTGTGAAATCACTTGTTGTTTCTTATATTAATCCCTAGTGCTACTGGGAATTGTTTGTTTTATAGTATCAACAACTTGGTCTGCCTGTAATTGTATAAGGTCATGGCTATCAAAAACAAGTTCATTTGCATTGAAACTCTGTCAGAAACTGTACAAGTTTCACCTTTCAGCTACAAATATGATGATTTCTGAGAGTTCTGTGAAAAATTAGGTTATCTGTTATGTGTTGAGGTATAGTTTGCAACTAATTGATCTTTGTTAGTACCACAAAATGATCATATGTCTGCATTATGTTTGAGGATAAGTTTTTGGTAACTGATTTTATTTGCTTTATTTGTTCATACTTATGTTCCGTTTTAGTAAGTTAAACTTCATAGTATATGAGTGTCAAAAAACTTATAGTTTATTGCTTCATGGTTAGTGGTCAGAATTTCGATGCATCATATAGAAAAATGACATAGCCAAATGTTAGTTGTAGGAACTTATGTTGCTTGAAAGATTAATGACACCTTCTGAGGTCCCAATTAGCATTAAGCTCTTTTAAGTGTGGGAGATTTTGGTCTCCAGTTTTCTTTTAAACTGTATTTTATTGTTGTTTGATGTTTCAGAGATTCTTATGTGGGGGAAGATTGATCTTTGGTCCCAATGTGGCTTCTTTGCTTTTCTCTGTGCTCCTCGTTGCAGGCCCTGCAGTAACCTTTTGCATTAATGTTCACAACATCATCAATTATCATAAGGATAACAATGAAGATTTTTGTTATTGGTATGGAGTGTTGATTGTGGCAGTAGCTCTCACATGTTTGGTAAGTATATCTCATCTAACTTAATTCATGTTGTCGTTGTTACATTCTTGCTTTCAGTAAACAAAGAAACTAAATGTTAAATGCAAAAAAAAAAAAGTTAAATTTATTCTGTAAATTGTAAAATCTTACACTGATTATGTTATTATACACAGGACATAACATTTCTTTTCATGACATCCAGTAGAGATCCTGGTATAGTCCCACGAAATTCTTCACCACCTGATCCAGATGAAGCAGGTGGTTTGAACACCCCTTCAATGGAGTGGATCAATGGAAGAACTCCTCACTTAAGATTACCAAGAACAAAAGACATTATTGTCAACGATCACACGGTCAAAGTCAAATACTGTGATACATGTATGCTCTATCGTCCTCCCAGAGCCTCACACTGCTCTGTCTGCAACAATTGTGTTCAGAGATTCGATCATCACTGTCCATGGGTTGGTCAATGCATTGGACTAGTAAGAAGCATGATCTTTTCATAGGTCAATAAAAAGTCAAATTCATCTGTTTTAGTCAACTCTATAAAAGATAATGACTTAATTTCCTTTTTTCATGTGGTTGCAGCGTAACTATCGGTTCTTTTACATGTTTATATTAACATCAACCATCTTGTGCATATATGTGCTCACATTTTCATGGATCAACTTAGTTCAACAGAAGGTCACCATTTTGAAGGCTATGTCAAAGGACATATTGTCAGATTTTCTCATAGTTTACTGTTTTATTGCGGTCTGGTTTGTTGGGGGCCTAACAATCTTCCACTTCTATCTTATTTGCTCAAACCAGGTAAGATTTTCCTTCAAATTCTTGGTAATTTATCAGAGATTATCTTTTCTGTTTCTTACTATCTTAAGAATGTTCTTGATATGCAGACAACATATGAAAATTTCAGATATCGATACAATAAGAAGGATAATCCATATCACAAGGGAGTAAAGATGAACCTTGTAGAAGTCTTTTTCTCTAAGATCCCTCCTTCACTGAATAATTTCCGGGCATTCATTCATGAAGATGATAGTTTAGTGATAGACCACGCAAGTCCAAGTCTCCCGGATTTGCCAAAGGAAAAAATTGACATTGAAATGGGAAATGGAATTGCAGAAGCAGGTGGCCATTCACTTCCTCAAATTTTACAGAATCTGCATTATGATGACATAGAGAACAGCATAAGAAGCAATGTGGGGAATCAAGCATCAGATGCAATTCCTTCTCCCTTCCTGTTTGAAACAAACGATGCAGCTCCTGATCTGGTTATAGAAAGAAAGAAGCCTGAAGATGGTGCTAATGCGGAGGAGAAATGTGGTGAAGAAACTGCAACTCCTCAAACTGACAGTGTTCATGAAATTTAGAGGTATACACGTGTACAAGGTTATGTCTTAAGAAGTTAGATCACAAAAAGGAGGTAATCTTACTGTAAGATGAAAATATATTCTATCTGTGTAGATGTGGGTTTTTCTTGATTTATCTAGCGCAATGCAAGAAAGTTGGATTTACATTTTGATTTCTGTACTGCTATAAGTTTGATCATTTATGTCTTAATTAATATAATTGTTATGATTCCAAATTTCCAATGTTCTATTTCTTTTGTAAAGGCTTTCATATATACAAGCACGAAGTCACAATATAACAGTGAGTGCTGGTAAATTCAAAATGATATAGGTTTTCAGTATTTGTGTTGTGTTTACAGACACATGTTCTTTAAAAACATCTAGTCTAAAATTTATTATGTAAATTACTTTTATGTGCAAGATAAAATGTCAATTTTTGTTAAATAAAAACATGGATCAATATAAATAAACCAGAATTTTATTAGCAAAGAATATAAATTTAGGAAACTAGCTTAATATCTTGTGCATAAACACATGGAAATTGTTGATGTATATAAACATTTGTGGTGTGAAATCTTAAGCATATAATAAATCCATATATTAACAACAAATCAAGAAACATTCATTCGAATCGGAAGATGAAGAAAGAAAATTGATATACACACAGATTTGCGCCGATAGTTGTTACTTGTTAGTGAATTTAAGAATTGACATGACATTTAAATTTGCTCAAAAAGATTTGCGAGAATAGTTGAATCAGAAATTTGAATTTCGTTGAAGAGTGCTTTTGAATGACATGAGATCCAATTACGAAGGCGGGTAACCCGTTTCTATTTAAGATCTACATGTGACTCAAACTTCATGGCTTAAGACTTTTGATGTGAGAATCTTTTCATTCACACCAAAAATATGTAAAATGATTATTCAATATTAAAACATCTAGGAGTATATATAAAGGGAGGTGGTTTTTCACGGAAGATATTGATTCATCCACATAAGGTACAACATCCTTGAAGTTAATATATAAGTTAGTGGCACTCATTTCCGTGAAAAAAAAATTAGAATATAGTTATAATTAGACAAATAGGAAGTCCATTATTAACCATTAATCAAAGTTTCGTTTTTCTTGTTTTGCCACTTATTCACTCGAGCTCTTGCTTTCTCCACCTGAAAATTTCATACATATACCCGTTAATCCCATTATCACTTTTGTTCACATCTTAAGCACTAATTAATTAATAGTCGTCTACGTTCAAGATTTGTACGTATTAGACGTGTTTTTATATATGTAACAGGAGAAGACATAATATGTAATCAAAAGTAGTACGGACAACCTATCAATTTTGCTTGTAGTGTTAAAGTTCTGTTAAAATTTGTTCATTTTATAAAACTGTTTTTATATATCTAACAGATCAGAAAGACAAATAATATAGTCCAGGGTAGCACGAGTAATCTATCAATTTTTTGCTTATAGTATTACGTTTTGTTAAGATTTGTTCGATTTATGTATTTGTTATCTCTAATTATATTTGAGCAACCAATAAATTGTATTTCTAGCCCCGACTCTAATATCTGGTACGTGAATTTTAACTTAAAAGACAAGTTTTGACATTATTTATTTTCATAATAACTAGAGACTTAAGGTTTGAGTTTTAAGATGTTGCTGTTAGATATGAGATTTTAGATCGGAAGGTTGCTCTCTCAATTAAGTTCAGTGTGGTTCGTGGTTCGTGTGATGTTATTGGCTCGTGGTTCGTGGTTCGTTGTTTCTTTCAAGTTGGTGTGGTTCGTTGGTTCGTTGGTTCGCGTGGTTCGTGTGCTGTTATTGGTTCGTGTGGTTCGTTGTCCTTTCAAGTCCAGTTCGAGATTACAGTCGTTTGCTTTGGTCGAGTGTTCAGATCAAGTTCAGATCTTGTGGTTGGTTCAGATCGTGGTTGGTTCGAGGCTAGTTCGTGTTTCAGATCTCGTTGTCGTGGTTAGTTCGTGTGGTTCGTAGTTAGTTCGTGGTTTTGTGGTTCGTGGGTTCGTGGTTAGTTCGTGTTTAGGTTTTAGATCTTGGTTAGTTTGTGTGGTTCGTGGTTAGTTCATGGTTCATGTGGATCGTGGTTAGTTCGATGCTGGATGGTAGTAGTTTTAGTGAGTTAGTTCACAAGTAGAATGATTCTTTATTTGGTACCATGTTTGTTTTTAGTTGCTGCTATGTAATGCTTTTGCATCTTGCAAAAGCAATGAAACTCTGTAATTGTTTGTTTTGGTATGGTATGGTATGCTATTTGTTTTAAAAAAAAAACTAGAGACTTGAAACAATCCATATTCGAGTTTGTTAGAATTCTATATATTGTTATGAATATTCAAATATTTATCAGGTTTCTATTAAGTAGAAAGATTTAATAAGATTGAATATAATCTTTTTCTTTTCAAAACTACCTCTGCGTTCCAGTCAGTTCGGAAAGTAACCCATAGCAAAATCACCGTCTGCAACGTTGTGCCCGCGATCATGCCTAACCATATTCCCTAAATTTAAGAGAAAAAATGAAATTAGAAATTCATGACTGTCTTCCTCAATATTAACATATAGCAAAAGAAAAATGATTAATTTGGAAAAATAAAATAAAATAATAAATAGTAATATGTTATCATACCTTAGCACCAAAGTTAAACTTGAAGGCCAACAAACTACCAAGTGGAACTCCAATCACATAATAACATCCCACATTCACATACGCAACAAATGCTTGCCATCCACATCCAACAGCAACACCTATTCAATTTCATTTCATTTGTCATTTACAACACAATACCTCATCTCTAACGTCACTACAAATGACAAAAATATCTCTCTCTCTTAGTGACGAAAATGATTTATACCCGAAAGTACAGGTTGAATGCCGTTGAGAATGATGGAAAGCGCGAGGAGAGGGGTAAGTTCCGAGACTGCATTTGCTACGGTTTCACCACCGGTAAAAGCATAGCTTATGACATCTCGTAGAGCTAAGACTATGACAGCACATATCCAAGCGATCACCAGCGAGCTGAGCGTCACCATTACCACTGCAAAAGCTGCTGATTTCGGATTCCCTGCTCCTAGCTCGTTGCTAACTCTCACACTGTCATATATAATATTATTTGTCACTAAAAATTTGAGTTGTGTTCAATATAGTCCATATAAAAAACATAGTCCTCAAATTTTAATATTCAATCACATGTGATTGTAACGAAAATGTCACTCCGCCCAAAATTTTAAAATTCATCTTGGAGCATTGATAGGGCTGATCTGAAGGCTAAAATTAGTCCCTCAGGATTATGGATTAAGTATGGACTATATTGAAAAACTTACATGTGTACGTTATAAATGTGTCTCATTAATTGTAAGCAAATTAACCTCGCGGCCGCGTTGAACCCGAAAGAAATCATAAGCACCCAACCGAGTATCGTGGTGCAAATAGCCAACGAATCCAAAGCAATTTCCGGGTTCTCGAGCAAACCCGCAATCAAAACCAGTACTTGATAGTACCACGCCTCAAGACACAACATCACGGCAGACGCAGCCGATAATTTCAAAAAAGCCCAAAGCCCAGAAAAGGCCTGCACACTGAACCCGTTCCACGTCTTGTTATTAGTCCGGTGGCTCTTTAATATGTACACAAACTGAGCCACCACGACTACCCACCAGGAAAAGCTCAGCACGAGTGATGCACCGAGCAGCCCCCATCCCCATGAAAACAGCGCGAGCCATGTTAATGGAAGATGAATGACTAGAACTGCTGCGGCGATGTAGGCGCTGGGGTTGACGATGCTCTGGGCTTGAAGGAATTTTTGGATCGGGAAGTTGGTGGCGTAGGCGAAGATCTGTGGAATGAGGCCGTAGATGAATAGTGAGGCTGCAGTGGCGATATCCATTGATTGGCCGATTAAGAGCAGGAGTGGTCTAGAGAAGATGTAGAGAAGCATAAGAGGAATTCCGGTGGCTGTTAGGAGGATTGTTGATCTTTGAAGATAAACACCAAGCATTTCGTATTCATGAGCTCCGTATGCTTGCCCACACAGTGTCTCCACCGCACTCCCCATCCCAAGCTACAAAAATATTATATATATTAACAATAACACTTTGTATGATTATACAGGGATGAATATATAAATTAAACACAAAATATGTAAAAGTTTGTATAATTATAAGAGACATCTGGTCATATTTCATAACTACCAATTAATGCTCGATCTGAGTAATATATTGTTGTTATTAGAATATATATTCAGTAATTAACTTATTTAAACTTTAATGTTTTATTTTTATATCTTCTCCTTGTTTTTATTTATGATTTCGATTTTTATTATTATAATTATTCTTTTTAGTATTTTTTATTGGTATTATTATTTTTTATTAGATTTTTTATTAGTTTTACTAATTTCCTTTTACTGCTTTCTTGTTCACAAGTTATTCACAAAGCCGGAGGCCTTTTCAGGAAGCAAATTTTTTACTTACGGGTAGAGGTATGATTGTCTATATTATACCTCTCCCATATCCCGCTGTGACAGGATTGAGTACTGTTGTTGTAATATATTTAGTATTCTAATAGTTATAATTCATAACTACCAATGCATCGAGTAATAGCTATGAGAATATATATTCTAATAACTAATTATGACTAGATATATGTCTCTTATAATTGACTATAAAATCTTGATGTACCATAATACGAAATTTAGGACGTACTGGCTCATAGTTTTTTTCCACTTTTAACACCTCATGTTTTTCCACCTAGGATTCATATATATGACCTTAACCTATTGATAATATCAAATATCAATACCACTATGCTAGAACTCATTGATTTTTCGCTTTTAACTTGAAAGGCAACCAGATGACACAAAGTCCGTAAGTAATACGATAACTGTTTTTCATGAATAAAAATAATTAAAGGCTTATTGATAACTCATTAATACTGGTAATTTGAAAAAATTAGGTTCACACATGTCTCATTCACTCGGACACAATTCACACTTCACAGTTGATTGATTTATATATAAATGATCAAGTTACCCTTATTAACGAGTTAATAATATAGTGCTACAAACAGTTCTCGCGATTCTCGTTTGATCATTTTCATATACACACACCACGCTCTTAATACGAGAACAGTAAAGTTTGACACACTTAAACCCAAAATTTTAAAGATCACCTTAAACGTCAAATATATATTGTAAATACAATTTAAAAGTATGTATGACATAAGTCATGAATTAATCTAAGATGCGATACAAATATAATCCAAACAATCTTAACGTAACCCTACTCAGATATATATGCTTTTTCTCTATTTTAGAAATTGAAAGAATAATGTTATTTTTATCATTTAACATATTATTAATCAAAATTCGTATAAATATACAATTTAGGTAGCCTAATAAGTTTAATATACAAATGATATTAATTAATAACAAAATAAGTTCTATTAAACTATACATGGTGTCCATTTTATATATCAATCAATCTACCGATCAAACATAATTTTGTAACTATATTGTACTTACTATTTTAACTTGAACACAGAGAATGAAAAAAAAAAAAACATAAAATAAACAAAAGCAAGATCTGCGGGTTAGGTTCTGTTGTTTTGTTGCTACTTACCATGACACCATATGCAAAAAGTTGGACGCCATTGTTGCCGAGGGAAGCCGCCGCCAGCTCAAGGTTACCGAGGTGGCCGCAGAAGATTTGGGTGGAAAGCGACGTCACGTTGTTCAGTAAATACACTACGATAGCTGGACCTGCTAGCCAGAACAAACTATACAGTTCCATGGCCGTTGCCTTTTGTAGTCGGCGGAAGGAAGTTAAGCTCGTGTCTGACAGTATCTCCTCCAGCTGGTCTGAGCACGCCACCTCATCCAGGTTTGCCGTCGGCGGTGGATTCCGCCGCTTTGATAAAATGGGTTTGGAAAGCTCGCCATCTCCGGTGGAGCTAGAATCCATTGGTGAGTGCAGTGTTGACAGAGTGATGCTTTTTTGGGTCTCTTCTATATATATGATTATTTATCTTTATCGTCACCATTATTTATATATAGTTCAGTTTTACATAAGAGGATATGTAGTTCGGTAAAAGTCCAGACACAGTCCCTTGTGAATTTAGTTAAGAGTTTATTACAAAAGTTTCTAGTCGTTGTGATTGTTATTTTGTTTCAGTTTTGCTCGTTTAAGCTTACTTTTTAATTAAAATTGACTATTAGTCAAAGGATAATTGGGTCTTTTTTCACTCTATCCTTATTACTAAACAGTAAACACCCATCGGGATTAATTGATTTAATTATGTGAATATTCAATTCGCTTAAAAATTATGTCCAATAATTAAACAAGTTTAAATTAAGATTAATTAACTAATTGTTCTTTTTTCTTCATCACAGTTTAGATTTCGTTACACAAACTCCAACAACCACCATTAACTACAGCCACATTCAAGATCACCGCTATGAATCGCCTTAAACCACCAAAAGTACCACCATATAATACCGATCACAGATATTATAACAAAATCAGATTTTATCCATCAAAATCAAACCCAAACACACATAAATACATGTTTTTTAGAATATGCAATAACACATAACAGTCTCACTTTTGAATTTGCATGAACATAGAACAACACAAGATGGAAATCATAAATAAAACCCTAGATCTACATTACTTTGTAGACTGAAAAGAAGAAACCTGGATCTACATCACAAACACATCCCGTCTACATCACAACGATCATTACATACAACACTCACACACACATTAAATCAATCAAGTGAGGGGAGAAGAGAGTGTGGTGGTGGCAGTTGTTAACTTCCTGGTAAGCAACTGACCATCGGTGGTAGCTAGTTGGTAGCTTTCTGATCTGGTGAACGAACAATGGTTGTTCAGATCAAGATGAGATGGCAATGATGGTGGTTCCGCTGTACCCAGTGATACTTAGATGGTGGTGGCGGTGGTTAGATGGCGACAACGATCTTCGCGAGACAAGGGGTGGTGGTGGTTAAAATGAGAGGATTTAGGGTTTTAGAGGATGGTGGTCTGTTGGCGGTGGTGGTTATGACAAATAAGGGGTGGAAGGTGGTAGTAGTTGTGACCCGTGTAGAGTAGACAAGGGCAATAAGTGAAATGGGTTTCAAATACGAATGAAGAGAGAATGAGAGAGAGTGTGTGGGGGTGATAAAAGGGGACTAGAAAGTTGGTGTACGGAACAAGTATAGAAGAAAACCTTTAAATAAGTATGTTTGGAAACAGTGTTAATAGGTTCAGCTTGTTAGGAAATGAGGATAAGAGATATATGAAAGGACAAAATTACCTTTTGACTAATGGTCAAAGATAACTGGTGAGTTAGTCTAAAGGACCAATAATGAAACAAAATAATAATCAAAGTGATTATTTTTGTCATTTTTGAAAATTAATTAACAAAAGTAAAAATTAGTGACAACCACATGGACAATTTTTGTAGTTAACTCTTTAGTTAATATATGTTTAAAGTTAAAACTATTAGGCTTTATTTAGCATGAGGAAAAATTTTATGTTTTTCATTTTATGTTTTTCATTGAAAATGGATAGAAGTTTTTTTCTAAAATAAATAAAGAACATGTTTAGAATAATCCTCTCTCTTTATCATGCACTTCACACAGTGAACATATATGAGAAGAAAAACACATGAGGACCGATTTGACTTTGCATAGGTAGATAACTAGAGGTTGAGGGTTGAAACAAGTAGACCCTCGATCCCCCTTATTTTCTTTATCTGCTAGGCAACTTTGATGCAATTGTCTAAGACTAGGAGTTCTTTTGTAGTTGCTTTGTATGTTGTGAACTTGGGTCATTATTGTACTTTGAGTCTGTGTGGTAAATGTCCCATTATCTCCCCCGCAAGTTGGCATGGAGTAAGGATTACTCATGCCTAACTTGGACAAACATGCATAGTGTAGAGGCTTGTGTAAGCTCTTGGTAAGTATGTCGGTAGTTTGTAGTTTTGTTAAGATAAATGTAGGTAACATGTCTCCTGTTTTGATTTTGTCTCGTACAAAATGGCAATCAATTTCGATGTGTTTTGTACGGGCATGTTGAACTGGATTGGAAGCAAGTGATATAGCGGAAGCATTGTCACATCTGATTGGAATTAGGGTGGAAACAAAGATGTTAAAATCACGTAAGAGGCATTTCAGCCAAGTGAGCTCACAAGTAGTGTCAGCTAGAGCCCTGTATTCACCCTCTATAGAAGAGCGTGAGATTTCTGCTTTTTGGATTGCCACGAGGTTAGAGAAGAGCCCAGAAAAATTACATATCCAGTTATGGATTTTCGAGTGTTGGGGCAGCTGGCCCAGTCACTATCACAAAAAGCTGAAAGATTTAAAGGTGTAGAGGATGCGAAATATAAACCTTGATTGGACACAACTTTACATATCGTAAAGTTCGAATTAATGCTTTCATGTGAGGGGTTCTTGGGTTTTGTAGAAATTGACTGAGATGTTGAGCTGCAAAGGCAATATCTGAGCGTGTGAGAGTAAGATAAATGAGTTTTCCCACCAAGGTTCTGTAGAGGGATGGATCTTCAAGTTGTTCACCATCTGTGTAATTAAGTTTGATGTTGGGATTGAGGGTTGTGGCTGCTGGTTTCATGTCAATGACTTTTGCTTGTTCTAGTAACTTAAGGGCATATTTTCTTTGTGTCATTGTGAGCCAATGTTTGTTGCGTAGAATTTCTATACCCAAGTAGTAATGGTGTGAATCAAGATCTTTTATGCTGAAGGTTGTATGAAGATGGGATTTGACAGCTTTGATGTGGGAATTGTCATTGCTTGAAATGATTATATCATCAACGAAAACTAAAAGAGTTGTAAAGCATCCTCCTTTATTGAAAGTGAAGAGAGCGGTATCCATGTAGATCTGTTTAAACCCAATATACATTAAGGAAGTAGTAAGCTTTTCAAACCACTGTCGATTTGTCTGTTTAAGACCATAGAGAGATTTATGAAGTCTACAAATAGTATTTGAAGAAGTTGTTTTGAGTAACCTTGTGGGATAGACATATAGACTTCTTCATTGAGATCACCATGCAAGAATGCATTGTTGATGTCAAGTTGTTCGATATCCCAGTTCTTGTGAGTACCAATGGTGAGTAAGTGTAACAACCCCGGGCTGGCGCCTGCCGTTAATATGGTGCCTACCGGTCTCCGCCGGCGCCTGCCACTGATCGGTGCCTACCAGTCACCGGAGTGTTAGGTCCGCAGCCCAATACACCCCAACCCATAGCCCTTTATGATAAATTATAAATTATCATAAAGGGCTATGGGTTGGGGTTTATTGGGCTGCGGACCTAACACTCCGGTGACTGGTAGGCACCGATCAGTGGCAGGCGCCGGTGGAGACCGGTAGGCAACCATATTAACGGCAGGCGCCAGCCCGGGGTTGTTACAGTAAGACTCAAACAATAGCCATTTTGGCAACGAACGGCAAAGGTTTCAGTGTAATCAACACCTTCTTGTTGAGTGAAACCCTTTGCTACTAATCTGGCCTTGAACCTTTCAATGGTTCCATCAGCTTTGAGCTTGATTCGATAAACCCACTTGCACCCAATAGCTTTCTTGCCTGGTGATAGTTCAGTGAGTCTCCATGTGTTGTTTTGTTCAAGGGCATGTATTTCCTTGTTCATAGCCTCAATCGATCTGTGGTCTTTGGATGCTTTGATAAAAGAGTTGGATTTAACCAATTTATCCATGGAATGTATGAGTGTAGTGGTATGTGGTAACAAATTGGTGTATGAGATATAGTGTGAGTGATGATGTTTGGAAATGGTTGTGTGTGCAGAGTGAGATGTAGTGATGGGACATTGGTAGTTTTGAATTTTGGAGGTGGGTGTTTGGGCGGGGGGCAGGATCAGTAGTGGGTATTGACTGTAGGGTTGGGTGGTCATTTGATGGTGGTGTGGACATAGATGGAGGTATGAAGGTAGCTTATAGATTAGGGTCATTGAGAGTTGTGAATGATGGAATTGATGGTACAAATGTTGGATTGTCAAAAGGGAATATATTTTCATAAAAAATAACATTTCTTGTAATTGTGGTTTTGATGTTCTTCAAGGATTGAGCATGTTGATTTGGATCAACATATGCTCTGATACCATATGAGCAATAGAGATGAACAATAGTACAGTTTGTAAAAGAGGAGAAAAGATTAATTAATTCTCATTAAATGATGAGAGTACATATATATAACATTAGAAGGAAGACTAACTAGCTGGGATTAGCTAACTAACTAACTAAAAGTAAGTTACATTCTGTTACATTGTGTTAGGCAACTTTGATGCAATTGTCTAAGACTATGAGTTCTTTTATAGTTGCTTTGTATGTTGTGAACTTGGGCAATTATTGTACGTTGAGTCTGTATGGTATATGTCCCATTACTTTAATTTCTTAATCATTGTCAGAGTCACTACAAGTGTTAATTATGGAGGCTTCTTATAAAGGGCTATAAAGAGTCATGTGCATCTCGTTTGGAGTGGATAACATAAATATACCCTTGCTGGATGGTGTTATCTTATTTGGCAAATGGTCCTTAACTTTGTATTTTAGGATCCTCGTACTTGGTTTCAACTTTCAAGTGGAAGGCTATATTTTCAAACAAAAAAAAATGAGGTTTTCGTAATCCGGAGAAAAATGATATAAACGGTTATTTGGGAAATTTTCATATGTTAGAAAGTACATATGTGATATTTATAAACTTAATTTAACAAATAAAATATTTTAAGGTTTAGAGATTTTTTTTTTGAACAAAATTTAGTTGGTCAGGCCGCAGTGACATCCATACAGGCAGTATGTGAACCCCAAGCCACTCCGCATGAGAGATTAAACCCTCCTCCGTTATCTCCGGAGATCACCACTATGAGGAATAATACTTCCACCATTTTTTTAAGGAAACCACCATCCTCAAGACTTGAACCCTAAGAGCAAAGGGAGTGGTCATGGCATAGCTTCGGCATGCCTATGTGGCTGTGTGGTACCGAGGGGAACACCACCCCCCCCTCTCTTTGGTACTGAAAATTTGAATGCTTCTTCGGTGGAAGGATGCCGAGAACGCCGAGGGTGAGAGTTGAGGGAGAGGTGAGAGAAGAGAGAAAAGGAGGAGAGAGGAGAGAGAAATAAGAGAGAGGATATTTTTTAAAATAAAAAATCTTTAAGGGCATGTTTGGTACAGGGAATTGATGACAGAGAAATGGAAATGAAAACATTTTCCTTTGTTTGGTTGTAACTGAGAATTGAGGAATGGGAAATAAATCAATTCCAATTCCCGCTTTTTGATTCTCTACTCCAGGTGAAGAAATGGGGAGAATTAGAAAACCAAATCTCTACAAGAGAAGCGGAGAATTCAGTGAAACCAAAAGCAAACGCCACCCCCGATATTCCTTCTCTCACCGACGCCTCTGTCCAGTAGGTCACGGAGGTTCCGCCGCCACTGTTCTCTCCTAGTTCTGCCGTCGCCGGTTCTGCCTAGGGTTTCGCCGCCGCCGCTCGTTCTCGTCTAGGGTTTCGTTCCGCTTCTCGTCTTCGTCTAGGGTTTCGCCGCCGCTCGTTGTCGCCTTCGTCTATGGTTCCGCCGCCGCTCGTTGTCGCCTTCGTCTAGGGTTCCGCCACCGCTGGTTTTGTCTACCACTCGTTTATCTACTCCGCCTGTCTACCGCCGGCGACCACTGGTTATTGTGTTTGTACCATCTCCGGCAGAAGTAACATGCCTCTCTCCACTGTCTATTTTCAGTCTCCACCTGTTTCTATCAGATTGTACAACACAAATTCACAAAATGATCGATTGAATTCTTCGTATATTTGAAAGACCAATTGTACAACACTGTTCCTGTACTTGTTGTTTAAATATGTTTTGAAATTCTCATGTTACCAAAACAAGAGAAATGATTCTCTGTAGTATTTCTCTGTTTAAATCTCTATGTCATCAAACAGAAGATTCAATTCTCATTCTCCAGATTAATTCTCTTTCTCTGCAATTCCATTCTCTGTAATCATTTCTCTGCAATTCCATTCTCTGTACCAAACGCACCCTAAGCGTTGAAGCATGGGTAGTACAGGATTTAAGCATAGCTGAAGCATAGTTGATGTGGAGCTGATTTGGTTCTGAAGCATGGGATGCTTCAAGCGTGTATACCCTTTGCTCTAAGACCTTAAGTATGTTGTAAAACCCAGATACCACTATGACAAGTCCTAGTTAGTTTTAATGTTAGAGATGGTATATATAGAACCCTTGAGTTATTAATACAATGACATTTGAAACCCTTGGAAACACAAAAATAATTTGTGGCTGTGTGTGTGCTTGGAATTCATCATCTTCCAAGATTATGCATCTAGCTCGTGTAGTTTGCTAATAAATTAATATTGAAATATATACGTGGTTTTCTCATAGATCATCAAACGATTTTCCTAGCTTTTAACCCTACGACGAACACCTTCTCATCAACATGAAAAAAAATCTCAAAAATATTCTTTAACCGATATATAGTAAGGTTTGTCACGTCTCCAGTGCCATTATGGAATAAAAAATCACAGAAAATAATTTCATAAGTATATGACAATATTAATTCATTAAATGAATTGAGAGCAACCATTAACAAAAAGAAGAATGATTGAAAAGAGCCATTCAAATAGAAACAAAAAAAATTGAAAACAGCCAGTCAAAAAGAAACAAAAATTATAAATGAATTAAAACAAAATGAACTACAAATATATGTGTTTATTGTCCATTGGGCAAAGATATTAAGTTAAATAATAAATGTAGTAGATTGTCCATTGAAATCAGCCACTCCAAATTTAACAGATTGTCAATCACCCAATCTGAAATTGGAACCATAGTATAAATGTTACATGCACATGACAAACGCTTTTGCTTTGTATACTTGGGTTTATAAGCACAGATATTTTGGGTTTTCAAAATAAAAGCATAGATATTGATAATAATTTAGGATAGTTAATCTTTAAGTTTTACCTTTATTTAAGGTTATTAGGAATTGAATTGACAAGAAAATACATTTCAAACTTCATTTTAATATTTTTTTTCTTATAAAGTAGATGTTTTTAAAAAATATAGGAATATCAATTATGGAAAGAAAAATAAAAAGAAAAGACAAAAGAAACATTTAAAATACATTATGTAAGGAAAGGGAAAAAGCAAAACTCAAATAAGGAAGGATTTAGTTATCAAAATAAAATCTTTATATAAAAAAGGAAAATTTCATATACTCTTAGGTAGTGTTTGGTTGTCTGATTTTTTTTCAAAGGAATTGGATTCCTTTAAGGAATTAGATTGTGAAGGATTTGGAATTTGATTTTAAATTCATCCTTATTGTGTTTGGTAATTCCAGGGAATGGAATTTACTTCCTCACCACAAAACCCTAAACTAGACATGCCACCACCATCCCACCACCATCGCCGCCTTCACCACCATCTCACTGCCATCGCCGTCGCCCTCCAGCTCGCCACCATCGTCTAGCAAGGAAACGCCATCACCGCCACTGTCTAAACCCAAAATCGCAGCCGTCGCAAGCCTAGAAGATCGAAGCCGTAGTCTAAACCGTAGAACGTCGAACGTTAACCCTAGCCCCATGGTCGAAGCCGCCATGGTCGAAACCCTAGACGTCGAACGTCGCCGTCGTCGTGAAAAGAAGAAGGAATGGGTCGAACGTCGCCGTCGTCGTGAAGAGAAGAAGGAAGGGGTCGAACGTCGAACCCTAGAACGACGCCGTCGCCGTCGTCGTGAAGAGAAGAAGGAAGGGGTCGAACGTCGAACCCTAGAACGACGCCGTCGCCGTCGCAAGTCGAAGCCCTAATCGCTGGCGGAGTCGTCACCGTCGGTGTCGTCGGAGGCGCAGGTGAAGGAGGCAACGTCTGTGTTTTGATGGATTTTGAATTCCAACCAATATTGGGTGGATTTTGAAATCCTCCATATGATGGATTTTGAACCTCATTAAGGAATCATTTTCCCTAGTCAAAGTTGAACCAAACAAAGGATTTGCTAGGAATTAGATTCCAATTCCCACAAAATCCTTTGAAATCCCTCCAACCAAACAGCACCTTATAATATCTTACTACTTTATTCTATCTTTCTACTAATTTGTAATATATGTATTTCACTATTTTTTTTTCTTTTTGTATGGTTATACTCTATTAGGACCCACGTGTTAATCATGTGAATAAAAGGATATCATAAAAAGATACAGATTATTTATAAAAAAATAATGATAATCACATCCTTTAATTAGTAATATTATGTGACATTAGTGTATAATTCCTACTTAATAATAATTTTTGTTTTCAGTAGTATAGGGGTATATTCATGCATTTGTGTATTTGTTAAAAAAGGATATTTAGGAGTAAGTCATTTTCTAATACGTATTTTTAAACGGTTTGAAGTAAAGTAAAACGGAAAATGTTGAAATATTATAAATCAAAATTTTTATTTTAATTACATGAATAATTTATAAAAATCCAAAAGTATTTATTAACTTGAGTTGGATGTTATCAGGCTTACTGTTTTAGTTATATGTATTTTATAATGCTTAAATTAAAATATTGCTAATTTAAATTTTGATGCAAAATTTATCACATTCAAAACAAAAGCAAGTTTTATTACAGTTAACTAAAGAAAATCTCTCTTATTTGAGATTCCTTGGTCGCTATTAGTGTGATCAGAAACTTTAACAATATGTCAATAAATGTGGTATAAACTCGCAACTTTTTTAAAATAATAATTTAAGAGATTGTCAGTGACCCAAAATAAATTTTGAAACCATGCTATGTATGTTACATGCACATCACAAATGCTTTTGCTTTTTATACTTGGGTTTATAAGCATAGGTATTCTGTCTTAAACAAAGCATAGATATTTTGTAAATAAATTAGAGAAGATGTAGTTAGTCTTTAAGCTTTATCTTTATTTAATGTTATTAGGAATTTAATTTATAAGCATATACAGTACTAACTTCATTTTAATATTTTTATAAGCATATACAGTACTAATTTAGTTTAACTTTTTTTTTTCTTCAATTAGGATCGCCTTCCTCATAAAACCCTAATTTTCTCTACATAATACGCCGCCCCTCTCCGGCCGTCGGCGTTTGCCGGCGGTCCGGAGAACTTCTTCTTCGTCTACCGTTTTTCTTTTCTGTTTGTTCCGGTCGAGATGTTCCACAAGCTCCAGATCTTCGCTCCAGGTTCAGATCGTTGTTCGTTGTTTAAGTTCAAAGTTCAAGCTTCAGATCGTGGTTACACTTTCAGATCGTGGTTCGAGTTCGAGACTCCAGTTAGTATGCTCGGGTTTGGGTCTTTGGTCGTTGTTCTTTCAACTTTCGTGTGCTGCTATCTGGGTCTTTGGTCGACATTCCAGATCGTGGTTCAGATCGTTCTTCTTTCAAGTTTCGCGTTTCTTTCAAGTTTGAGTTTTCAAGTTCAGATCGTGGTTCAGTTCGTTGTTCAGATCATTGTTCAGATCGTGGTTCAGATTTTCAAGTTCAGGTCGTTTTCAAGTTTTAGATCGTGGTTCAGATTGTTTTCAAGTCAGATCGTTGTTCAGATTGTGGTTCAGATCGTTGTTCGAGTTTCCAAGTTTAGATCGTGGTTCAGATCGTGGTCTAGTTCGTTGTTCAGATTATTGTTCAGATCGTGGTTCAGATTTTCAAGTTCAGATCGTTTTCAAGTTTTAGATCGTGGTTCGGATCGTTTTCAAGTCAGATCGTGGTTCAGATCGTTGTTCGAGTTTTCAAGTTCAGATCGTCGTTCAGATGGTGGTTCTTTAAGGTTCGAGTTCGAGTTTTTCAGATCGACTTTTCAGTTTGAGTTTTTCAGATCGAGTTTTTAGATCGGATTGTGTACTAGTTTGGGTCTTCGGTCGAGTTTTCAGTTCGAGTTTTCAGATCGGATGTCAGATCGTGGTTGGTTCGAGATTCCAGTTCGTTTTCTTTGGTCGAGTGTTCAGATCGTATTTCAAGTTTAGATCGTGTTGCTGGTTCAGATCGTGGTTGGTTCGAGGTTAGTTCGTGTTTCAGATTGTGGTTAGTCCGTGTGGTTCGTGGTTAGTTCCTGGTTCATGGGTTCCAACTGTTTCGGTCGGTCCCGTTAATCTACTCTGAAATATCGTATTGTCACCACCTGGTTGGATGTGGGAACCTTTGTTAGTTTGTTAGTTCGGAGTTTAGATTGAGGTCGAATAGGTTCGAGTCCACCAGGTGACTGCCCTTTGTGCTTTACGTGTTTTAGATAAGTTGACCGGATTGGTCTGTCATGTTGGATATTATTAGATTAGCAGTGTAGGTGTTCGTGTTTAAATTTTGATATTTGTATCGTTATATTAACTAGCATCTAGCTAGTTTTTAAAATTTATCTATAAAATACATTGTCTTTAAAAAATATATTTTTTTTCTTCTAAAGTAAGAAGCTAAATGAATAAAAGTTTTATAAAATATAGGAATATCAGTTATGGAAAGAAAAATAAGTAGAAAGGACAAAAGAAAAAAGTAAGACAAAAAGAAACATTTAAAAAAACAAAAATGTAAGAAAAGGGAAAAGCAAAGCTCAAATAATGAAGGGATTATCTTATATATCAATTAACAAAAAAATTTAGACTTATATATCAATTGACAAAAAATTTAAGCAAATTATCATGAAAATTTAAAGAGTATTATGGTAATATACCAAAATATCTTGAGAATTTAATAATATTATGATATTTTATTTCTAATCATATTGATGTCATTGGAAGGTGTGGGATGTATGTGTTTCATTCCTAATTATCTATTTAATTATATTTATTATGTTTTTGTATAACAAAGAATAAATATTTGAGGGTACGTAATTTCTAAAATATATAGCTAATATCTTAATTATCGATAATTAAATGTAATTGTTTACGAAAATTACATGATGAAAAAAATACATAACGTAAGTTGCATAATAATTGATAAAAATAATTCAATGATTTTTATGTAACAACAAACAAAATTTCGTTACTATTATTTTTTTAACAGCTCAAGTTATATTTATTAGATCATCTCAAAATTTCGTTACTATTATATTGTTATACTAGACTAGATTAGATATTCGTGTAATTCACAGGTTAATTTTAAAAAAGTTATAAAAATTAAAAATTAATAAAAAGATACTAAATAAAATATAAAACGCAAAATAAATGAAAGTTTTAATTGATGATAGAGTGCAACGCCATACCAGCGGTGGAAGCGTTGAGGCCATGTCGAAGGCAGACGTAACGACGGATATGTGATGTTATGATACGAATAAACATAATTGTATTTTATCACAAATCATATATCATTATTATTACAATTAGGACACTAAGGTCAAGTTTTATTCTTAAGATGATAAAATTAAAAAATAGTTAAATATGATATTTTAAAATGTTATAAAGGTCAAATATTATATTTTTAAGTTAGGGTGGATAATATGATATTTTAAGTTTTAAGATTGGTATATACAAAAGGGTTTAGTTTCAAAAAATGTATTAAAGTTGTCACTTTTTGCTATTGTATATACCCAAATTCAAAAACTACCATTTAATATATTAAACATTCTAAAACTACCAAATTATATCATTGGTTACCTCTTCAATAGGTTACCAGTCATATAGTTTTTAATTTTTTTAATTTTCAATGCCACATCACTATTAAATTACCACATCAGCAATATCCTAAAAAATCAAATAGAAAAAAACAGATGAAGAACACAGATCTGGGTTGTGCGTATAGATGAAGAACACATGAACAACACATATCAAATATGAAGAACAGATGAAGCCTTCGCTGAAGGCACATGATTGATTAACCTGATCGATGAAAAACAGATTAAATCATCAATGAAAAAGAACAGATGAATCAAACACAGATGGGTTTGATTATCGAACTCATGAATCGAACAAGAACACATCACAAACTCTTTTTCAACCTGGATACTAACAACAAACCTAAAAAAACAAGAACCCAAAAATATCAGATTTGGGTTTGAAATGAATCGAACAAGAACACTTCACAACCTCGTTTTCAACACATTCATTCTACCTTATCAGATCTGTGGCTAAGAAATTACAGATCTGCGAACAAAAGAAATCCCTAAATGCTAAGAACAATATAACATAACCGTGATCTGAGAAACCCAGATCTGAGAAACCCTCGATAAAGCCCAAAATGAATCTGTGATAATCCCCAATTCTTGATTTCTTTATACAACTGTTCGATTTAAGGTTCATAGATCTGGTTGAGTTCTTCATCTTCGAATAGGGTTTCTTAATTGATTTTCCATCTGTGAGGTCGATGATGAACCCTTGATGAGAAACCCAGATGGTCGCCGGTGAGTTCTTGACCTCCGATGGTGAACCCAGATGTCGTCGGCTAGGTCTTGACCTCCGATTTAGAAAGGCGCCACCCGGTTACGTTAAAAACACGGCGGAGGTGGATCCTCAGACGGTGGATTTGGCGCGGGCGAGCTCGACGGAGATTAGGTACACGACGGCAGAGGTGGATCCTCAGACGGTGGTTGAGAAACCCAAATTTAGGGTTCACGGATCTGGTGGTTCTTGACCTACGTGATGCTGATGCATCGATGGAAGCAAAAGCAGAAGATGATGCCTTTTATTTTATTTTTTTATTACTATTATTATTATTATTATTATTATTATTATTATTATTATTATTATTATTATTATTATTATTCCATGTCACCTGCCACATTAGCAAAATTGATGACAAATCACTTGCCACATCATGTTCACCTGATACACATAAGCACATAGCAAGTAACAAGTTACTTGATATATTAAATGGTAGTTGTAGTAAGTTTGATACATTAAATGGTAGTTTTGAAATATGGGTATACACAATAGCAAAAAGTGACAAGTTCGATACATTTTTTTAAACTAAACCCTATACAAAACTCCTCTAATAATTTTGATTCAATTTTGAACAAGAAAAGTTAAAACTGGAAATTTCAAATTTTAATTAAATGGATGGTCAAGATTAAACAATAGATATATTCTACTAATTAAATGGTTAGGATCATATAATAAATTTGATATATGTTAATCTTTTATTTATATTAGAAAATTTTATTTATAAAACACACATCAAATACATATATAAAGCATATGTATTATTTTGTTTTCTTCCTAACGCAACACGCGGGCAAAAGAAAACTCGTTAGTTATCAAAATGAAAATTTTTAATTTTATCCTCCTATTATTATATCCTTATACTACTAAGTTAACGAAAAACTTCTAATACAAGCTTGATTTCATAAACACAACAAACCAGATTTTCGAAGATGGTGTTACCGTTTCATATCAAGTTAAATCATAACGTCCAAAACCAAGAAGATGTTTGGGTTAGTTTATTTATATGGCTTATTAGTTAATTTACCAAGTTTTTTAGGAGATAATAATTGACGTCACTTATTTTACCCTTAATCGATTTTAAATTATTAGAGTCAAAATTAGAAAAATATTAAAACCATCAAAGATTTAAGTTATCCAACTAATATTAGTTTAAGCGAAATAAGATTAAACTATCAATACTAATAATAAACCATTATCAGCCAATAATAAATAAAAGATAGAGACACAGAGATTTATGTGAAAACCCTAAAACAAGAAAAACTACGAGTAGATAATTAGGTCGAGAATCAATCTATTATAATAATGCAGTCCTTACAAGCTTAAAATAAGAACGATCACAAGGCTTAAAAAAGTGATATGAATATGTAACATTCTGAAAATGGGCCTAGTTGTACCTAGTTGTACTTCGTGCTCAAATGATTGTACCTTGATTTTAAATATATATTTTAGTGGTTATTTTATATTTTAGTTAGTTGAAATGGATATATGAAGTGTTATGTGAAAGTTAGGATTAATAAGTAAAAGTAATAAAGTGTTAAATGGTTTCGCGTAATGGTTCCGTAGATATCCCCGTCAGTTGAAACGGGTTAGCGTGTGACAAGTTGTAAGTTGGAAAGGGAACGAAATACCCCGCGTCTAATTAATTGACCCTAAGGTCGGTTCCTTAGTCTTTATCCTCTGGAGACACCACAAACACACACAAGTTACACATACATACGTATGTGAGAAGAAACACACACACACCCACACTTGCTTGATCTTGGAAGAAGAATTGAAGGGAGAAATCAAAAAGGGAAACATATAGCTTCTAATTCCAGCAAGCATCCAAGTTTAGAATCTGCTCCATATCATCTTCTTGGTAAGTTTTATTAGTCAAAAACCTTGTTCTTGGAGTTCATGATGATATTGGACTAAATTAAAAGTTTAGATGGTGTTTTCATGTGGGTTTTATGTACAAAACATGTTAGTCAACTTCTATAGATGTTAAATGAAGTGTATAAACAATTGGAATTGAGTTTTAGTCGAATTGGTGTCCAAAAACGTGAAGAACAGTAGCTGTGTTCGAATAGGGACGAAGTCTGCTGTGCAGGACCTTCCTGCGGCCGTAGGGAAATGTTTATGCGGCCGTAGGGACCATAGTATTCCTGCGGCCGTAGGAAAATGTTTCTGCGGCCGTAGTGGGTATTTTTCAGGAATATTGAAATTAAGCCTTCTGTGGCCGTAGGAAAAGGTTTCTGCGGCCGTAGGAGGGTATTTTATGTGGTTTACCACCTACGGGTGAAGGAAGGAAGTCTACGGGCGTGGGTACATAACCTACGGCCTTAGGAACCCAAAGAACTACCTCTGCGGGCGTAGGGGATGTTCCCTACGGTCGTAGAAGGGTTGTTTAGTCTTCTGCGGCCGTAGGCCATATCTTCTGTGGCCGTAAGACCCTACCAAGTGGTATTAGAATTGTGACTCGTATTATAAACGGAGGCTGTTGAGTGTTAAGCGATAACCCAGTGTTGTGTGACGTGTTAGGTGTTCTTGAAGGACCGGAAGGCGTTGATCGTTGTGTTAGCTTATCGTGAACTTAAGGTGAGTACCGGTTTCCCATGAGGCTCGGTAAGTAGTGCTAACCATTGTGTGTTTTAAACGTGTATTGGTAATTCTACGTACGTATGCGGAGGTATGTTATGATGTGATATACCATGTTATGATGATTAGAATTGCTGTAAAAGTAAGTGAATACTTGTGACGGGAATCATGTAGTAAGTGTATGTTATGATTAAGTTATACTCGCATGTTTTGTTCACTAGTAAGAATAATAATTGTTGTGATTATATGTGCGCATGAATTGGATCATAATTGGATCAGCTATTTGTTTATGTAATTATGTCCGGACACTCGGGGAACTGTACAAACAGTTTCCAACACGATTAAGGTCAGTCAGGTAGACGGGTGATGATCTTGCTGGGTTCTCAGGGTCCTTAGGGGCTATGAATTGGGGAACTAACGGTACTCAGGAGTATACGCTTGGGTATGGCTCTGCAGGCCGCCGTTCCTTGATAGAATTGGGTTCTTCGCTTAGGCTGGAACCAGCATGATAGACAGAGGGCACTATGTGGACTGCTCTTCGCTCCCCCACTAGTGCAATCGGTTGCGGCTGATTCCCCGGCTAGGGTTGTTGAGCGGGGCTCGCTACCCTGCAAGACACGACTCCTGCTGACATAATTAGCGCACCGCGATATGTTAGGATAGCCCTGTGTGCTTTCCTGAGTTTTGGCTGCATGCGTATTGATACTTATGTGCAACCTGTACTCACTAGCTAGTGTAGCTAACCGGTTCATGATTTACCTTTTTTACAGGTAAAGATTAGGCAGCCTGGTGAGACGGACGCTTATGGGTAATTGTACTTAACTCTTCTAGAACACTTTGCTGTTATATTTGTCTGTGACCCGATGGTCGGTTTATAATACGGTAATACCGGTTCGTTTTGAGACTTGGTTTTGATGTTTATATTTGCCAAGTCGGATAACAACACTTTATATTTTATAACCGGTGTTTAGTTTCCGCTGCATGCCATTGATAAATATAATTAAAAAGTTTAAATTATTCCTGATTTTAAGCTCGTGAAACCTCGTGTTACAGAATATATGATGATTAGGGTATAAACCCTAATTTTCTTGTGCGTAGCTGTCGAAGGAAAAAAAAAAAGGAGAGAAAGAGATTGTGATTTAATTTGTTTGGTGCTCAGTTAATCTCCATGGCAGATTGGCAGACAAATAAACATGATATTCAACCAAGGAAAATCACAACCATCATAACTTGAAAATATTATTAATATATATATATATATATATATATATATATATATATATATATAATTAGGAAGTTTGATGTGACGTGATGAACAGTTTTTTTTTTTTTTGCTTTCTAATCCTTATCCTACGCCAAGTAAATTTCTACGTGATGAACAGTTTTTTTTTTTTTTTTTGCTTTCTAATTCTACGCCAAGTAAATTTCTAAAATATGCCGTCGTATATTTTCACCAACTCAAGTTTCATTTTAATTAGCCTAAATTAGCTTCTAAAAATAAAAAACTATCTTCTTGTCGGCTACCAATAAAATATTATCCGTATTATTTGAACAATTACATAACAAAAAGCATAAATCGATATTGGTAATTAAAAATACTAATTAATGATAATAACTAAGATTTTACACTTAATTTATAAGATTAAAGCCAAATTTTTTACAATTGATCAATTCGTCAAATATCATTTTATTGATGTTGCACTCATTAAACTAAAATATGTCATGTAATTGTTTAATGAGCTGAGTCAGTTAGGTGTAACTGCATATATCATTTTCTTAAATTTTGATAACATTTTTTTTATTTATACAATGGAATTATCTGTAACACCAGATTTCACGAGCTTAAAATTAGAGTAAATTAAAACTTTATTTACACAAAAAGGTTTGCAGCGGAACAAACCACTGATTACATATTAAGTATTGTTTATTGACTTGGCGATCTAGAACAACGAATCAAACCAAGTCTCAAAATTTAGCCCGTGTTACCACTACGCACCGACCATCGTTATAAGTATCAGAGTTAACTACAAGTGTTCCAAAGGACATATATACAATGACACTACCCAAAAGCAACCCGTCTCGCCAGGCCATCCAACCACTAACCTGCGAAAAGGGAAATATCACGAAACATTAGCTACACTAGCTAGTGAGTACAAGTATAACATAAGCACCAATAAGCATGCTATCACGTCACAATATGGCACACAATGCTAAGCTGTCACATAGCGGTGTGTCGACATCTCAGCAGGATCGTATCTTGCGAGGTAGCTAGCCTGGCTCAATGATCCGAGCTGGGTAATCAGTCACAACCAACCGCATCGGTGGGGGAGCGAAGAGTATCCCACCATCACGTTTGAGTCACTAGGACTCCGTTTGGATCTGATCATAGACCAAGATCCTCACTGTATGTCGAGGAACGGCGGCCTGCAGAACCCTCGGGAATCCGGAATTGGCCATCGAATCCCATAGACCCGGAATTTACCATCGAGTACCGTTAATCCCGAATAACCAGCCATCTAGGCCCTCAAGGGATCCAACTGCGTCAGCAACTGACCTCAACCACTGCGTCTGTCCGGACAGGAATCATAAACACGTTTGACCCATAGGGTCCACAGTACGCATGCGTATGACATATCACAATTTATATCACCTGGCATCATTTATAACATTATGTCACTGTATCACTATGTCACTGTATCACTATATCACTTCGCAATTTCACACAAATACACATGACACATATCACTTGCACACGATAGCCCTACTTATTGAGTCTCATGGGAAACCGGTACTCACCTCGATATCACATAAGGCAGATATGAATCCGTGAATCCCAAGAACACACGGAGTCGTCCGAATCACCTAACACATTAGGTTCAGGTTTGGTTATCACATACACATAGCACACATAGGTTAAAACACAAGTTACACAAGCTGTCAGGTTGAACCCCTTGCTTGCAGTCGCAAGGACATGCCTTGCGGTTGCAAGGGACCTTCCAAACAGCCCTTACGATCGCAAGGATACACCTTGCGGTCGCAAGAGGTCTTTTCCCCCAATTCAATGCTTCCGATCGCAAGGGAAACCCCTTTTGGTCGCAAACATGATTCTAGGGTTGTTTACGATCGCAAGTTATGTACTTACGGTCGCAAACCTTATTTCCTTCGCTCGTAAGCGGTAATCATCACAAAACGGACCCATACGATCGCATGGACCCACCATGCGATCGCATAGTATAAACACAAGGCTTACGGTCGCAAGGAACAAGCCTTACGATCGCAAGGTCTTTACAAACCCCATGCGATCGCATGACGTACCGTTACAGAACCCTTCCGACTCTGTTTTCGCACAGCTGCTGTAAATCCCGTTTTTGACACTTTAATCTGTCAAAACTTAGTTCCAATTGTTTAGACACTTTACTTGATGTTCATTAAAGCTTAAGAACACATTTGGACACAACAATGAACACAAACACACATCAAAACACCACTAAAAGGGTGTTTCTTGTTCACAAACTCAAAACTAGGTTTTTGCATAAAAACACTTACAAGGAAAGAGAAGCACAGCAGATTCAAGCCCTTGAACACAGTTACTAACCCTTGGCTATTGAATTCTTCACTCAAAATTGAGAGTATGTGTGTGTGTGCTTTTCTTCTCACGTAAGTATGCTTGTGTGTGTTTTTGTGTGTGTTAACAGGGGATAAGGCTCAAGAAGCCGACCTTGGGTTTTATTATTAAAACACGGGGTATTTTATTCCCCCTTTCAACTTACAACTTGACACACACACCATCCCGTTTTAACCAACGGGGATATCTACGGAATCATTACGCGAAACCGTATAACACGACATCACTTTTAGACACAACCGACACTTTTCACACAATCACATTAATTAACACGAGACACGTTAGTCACACCAAACACTTAATTTAATTCACTTAGCGTCACTGTACAAACACTAAAGCACAAAGTACAACCCTACACTGCTAGGCCCATTTACAGGGTGTTACATTATCATTCAACATATTATATGAAATTAAATTTGCGATAATATGTTTTTTATAGTAATATGGTTCTTTTAAAATTGGTAGCATGACTATTGTAAAAATAAAAATATGAGTAATGTGTTTATTTTTCTACCAAAATGAAAGTATGTTGCTATTTTTAGAAATAAATTATTTACATAATTTATCATATATTAATAGGATATTATTATTATTATTATTATTAAAAACAGATTTTATAAAAACAAATATGTGATTTCATAAGAATTAATAACAAAATTGAATATTTTTTATTTCGATGGTTAAAAACATAATCTTAAAAACTCTTAAACTTTTTTTGTCTTTATTTAGTTTTTAACACATTAGTTATAGAAGTTGAGGGTGAAATTATGAAGACTTTAAAATTATAATTTATAATTGTTTGTACATATTCAATAAACTAATTAAAGAAATATAAATCCAAAGCCAAAAAAAAGTAAATTTAACCCGCTGCGATAGCGCGGGCATATTTGCCCTTTCAAAATTGTATAGACAAGTGGTTTAAGTATCATAGCTTAGTGATCACTTAACCTTAAAAAAATAAAAAATAATAATAATAAAAAAAACTTAACCTAACACATATACTTTACATCAATTATAGTTTGATTTGTTACTTAAGTTGTGTTAATATCTGTATTTCAAATGGCAAAAATTCCTAGATCAGTCATGACAATGACTAGAGCTTAAACAATGTAAAAGACAAGGAACTAAATTAAACCGAAAAAACTTAAGGGCAAAAATGTAAAACTGAACAATCAGAATGTTAACAAAGAGATCAACTATGCAACAAAATGAAAACAATTGGCTTACCTGTGTAATTTTAAAAGTCTAAAATCCATAATTTTAGATAAACCACATAGATGTTGATGATTTTAGTGTCATTGGGTCAATCTAGTATAATCGAGTTTATAAATTACTAATAGAGTTAAAATCTTAATGTTAAGAAAAGAGGTGCGCAATGCACGCTTATTTAGAATGAGGTTGATCTAGGTTTGACCCAATGGTGGGGGTCAAAGGGATTGAACCCCCTTACGTGGTCCTAGGGGCACCTAGTAGAGTCCAATGAGCAACGCCCTGAAAAATTTTCTTTAATAGAGAAAATGTTATAAAAATTGTTTTATGGATACTTATCATAATTGTTTTAGAAATTTTTTGTGGATAAATTACCATAAACCGTCGCGTATGTCCTCCCCCTCGCGTAGATGTTTACATTTAATAAACCAGCCCGTGCATTACACGAACAATTAATCTAGCTAGTCTCTAAAATGACCAATTACTATAAGTATTAACTTTAAATTAGTTATTATTAACAAGTAAATAAATTGTTGATCATTTTTAATAATTTTACTAGATTGGATACTCGTATGATATAATAGTTGGTTTAAAATAATAAATACTAAATAATAAAAAAAGATATTAAATAATTATAAAACACGAAAAATTAGAAGTTAAAAAATGACAACTAGTAGCGTCAACATCCAGATTAGTGGTAGAAGCATCGACGTAAAGTTAAGAACAAATCTAACGATAGAAATGTGGCATTGTACGAAGATACATGATTGTATTTCTTTGTACAATCATTAATTATGATATAAAATATTTTAAAACGATAAACTTAAAAATTTGGTTAAATTATCATATTTTGAAAATGTTTTAGAGGCTATATATGATATTTGTAAATCAAGGTAAGTAACTATAATGTTTAAGAAGGGTATATAAGAAATTCCTCCAATAATTTTGATTTAGTTTTGATCTCAAAATAAATGATTTAGATTGAAGAATTAAATTTAATTTTAGCTTGTTAAATAAAATGTTAGTCCACACGAACAACTTCACTGACCCCTTAATTAGTTACAGATGCATATTCTGGTTTCCAATTAAATGATCATCATGAAAGGAAGTTCAATTGCCTCTGCTACAAGAGATCTTGAGATAATTTGTATACAATAATACTTTATTATACATAGTGTTGTAAAAATCGGCCTTGGCAGCCATTTAATCGGTACTCGGCTATCCACTGAGTGAGAATCACTTAATCGGTTAAATATTCAGTCCTGGTCAAAATCAGTCTTGGCGGTCAACAAAATTGTTTGACTTATTTATAAAAAAATATATCTAGGGTTTTAAATCATAATCGCCGCTACCACAGCCACAACCCGACTTTTCTTTGCTCTACTGTTCTCTGCTCGACGTGTTCTCTGTTTGGCATTGCTCCGTCCGGCGACCTTCCACCTCCGGCGACAATATGGACTATTGAACTTATGGTTTTATTTAAGTTTATTAAACTAATCATGAACTTATGGTTCAACTTTCAAGCTTGTTAAACATTTTAGTTTTAAATAGTTATTGACTTATTTTGTTAGGATATTACTAATAATTTTATTTTTTTTAAATAAATTCCTTTATAATTTATCGTCTCCGCCGAAAACCGATTAATCGTCGCCAAGACTGATTAATCGCTTGGCGTTGGTCGACCGCCGACATATCACCGACCGATTTTTACAACACTGATTATATATAATAAAAAAGTGTTGTTTAGATAATTATTGTATTGAATATATGAATATGAATAATAAATAGTGAATTTGTAAATAAGACATAAAAATTATAATTATTATGTACAAATTTAGATGACATTCACATTGAGAGAATTATGACAACCAAGTTGAAGGAGTTAAGGAAGATAAGGCTAAATTACTTTTTCTTAATGCAGATTCAACCTTTAGTAATTGTAACCACAATAAGAAAATGAAATAGTTGACCAATAATCATTCGATTGAAAAATAAATAACAAAAGAAAAGCTTATTTAGCTAAAGGAAGGAACCCTATCAACATGTATGATACTGAAAGTGTTGGGCCAAACCAAAAGTGAGTCAAAATTGAACTATTGCATTGATAGGGAAAAGGTGTGAAACAGTTTATGTGGGCCTAGTCAAACTAGAAAAAGGACTTGTTTATAAAAAAGTTTGATAGATGTAGGGTAAAAACTATAAAAAACATATCTAAAAGATTATCTTGTCCTTGGCTTTTGAATGTGTACAAAATAAGAGGCAATGATGAGTGGATGGTAAAAACTTAAAACATTCATTGATGATCTACACTTTTTAAATGAAATATCATAAAAGTTTTATTTTATCAGAATGTATTAAATTTTAAAAAATTTATATTAGCTTTAAAAAATTTGTATTATATGCATCAAATTTGATTATGTATATTAAAAGTTATTACATTTTTTCTCTGTATAATCAAAATTACATATAAAAAATTAGAACACAATACAATATTTTCAATATTGATGCAGATAATAGAAAAAAAATCTGAAATTAGATACTTTTTTGTAAAATAAATCCAAGCACAAAAGCTTTACAAAGATGATTTCCTTCCACATAAACTTGTGGATCGAATCAAAGGAAATCTTGAATTAAACAAAAAGGAAATACGTTGATATATGCCTATTTATTAACGTACAATCTCGTCCCATCAGAATAACACATTTATCACATGACTCACTGTCATGTATATCAGCCTTTTTAGTATATGACTCTCACATGACTAAAAGTCATAGTCATGACTAACCTCCACATCATCACTAATCACCAACCACCAACTTATCCCATATGTTGAAGCTCGTCATGTGGACCTTCGAGTTCGATATGTTTTGTTTTTCTTGTTAAGAAGAACAATCATGTTACTGAGAAGGGTCCAAGTAAACTGCACCAAAGCTTAAATCAAAATAAGTCATATGGAATAACTAATACAGGTTAAAGTTGTTTACTTGAGCATGAAGGTCACGGTCTCTATTTATAGGTGATGGTCATCCCATAAGTGGGGACCATTAACCAGAGGAAACAATGAAGCTAACCAAACGTTATCCTTTCATATTAACATCTCTACTTCAACCCTTTTATCTACATACTGTAAATATCAGGTATTTTATATTAGATAACTATTACTTACTTTGTGATTAGCCAAGTTATTAGGTTATTTTGAAAGAACTGATATCATGATTGCTTCTTGGGTTCGAAAAAAGGCGTCAAATTATACTGCTTTTCCAAATGGGTCATGTTGATTGGCTTACTGTTATCGGCATGTATCATTTCCCCTAACATTATATTCCTAATTTGGTTCTAGTAATGTTCTTTATAAGGTTGTATGTATAATTTTTGACCCGTTCATTGTTTAGCAAATACTCTAGCAATACTGGTTAAGCCAGTTAGAATACCAATTTATTGAAATTATGAAATTTGGTCAACATTCAATATCTCTCATGAATTTGTTAATTAAAACTGTTTGATGATCGCTTTACGAACGTTTATATAACTAAGATGGTTTAGCAAGTAAACATTATTTTATGAGACTAAACAAACCAGTGGAAAAACAATACGAATTCAAAATTGAAACACATTGACTAAACAACCAACTTTTATTGATCTTTATTACCAGGTCTTGTAGATGCACATGTAATAAAGAAAAAGAAGCAACTAACAGTTTTTCTTTAACTTAAAAAAAGGGAATGCAGAGTAGGTGTACATGGTGTTGTGAGGCAGGGATCATGATCCAAAAGGCCACAAGAAAGACCATGGACCATGCCTTAGTCGACCCCCCTTCCTGCTGCTGCCACCTGACCCCTTTGGTATGACCTCACGCCGACAAACCGGGCATGAATTCACCTGGGCTAACCAAGGGGCAATACACCCTGAATGATATAAATGTTTACAAGGTAACTTTTTCGCACTAGAACCCAATACAAGTTTCTCTTTACATACAGCGCAATGGGAATCAGCTCGGGCGTCTTTCTTTGAAACTTTAACTGTTGGAATCCCATCAATTGATGGTTTTGAAGCTGGTGGAGGGACTTCTTGATCATGAACACTAAATTGTTCAAAGAATTCTTCAACGCCGGGTCCAACAAAGAAATCTGCACCATTTTCTCGCCTGAATCCAAGTACCTCGTTAAAAAGTTCAAAAAGTCCACCATTGTTTGGGATCCTAACAGGCATGTCGCCTGTGTATATAGGCCAAGGACCCCACATACTGTTGTTCTCATCTTCAGACACTATATCTTGTTGATTTCTGTGGTTAGAGTTGTTTTGCTGTGTTTCTTGTCGTCTGAAAAAGTTTGAGAAGGTTTCCAAGATGCCTGACCTGGGATTTTGATTATGACTTTGAGTTTGTTCTTCGGTTATGGTGTTTGTGGTTAGTATATTCTCAAGCTCTTGAACAAACCCACCTCCACATACACAACAAACTTTGTTTTGTCTTAGGAGAGTGACTAATTGCCTGCAAGTGTAACACCAGTGGGTGTTTGTAGTTGTTCTGTCTTCCTCCATTCGAGACAAACTGTAATTTTTCTGTCAGCATGTTTTGAATTAGTTTTTTACTCTTAGCTGGTAAGAATTCACCTAAGCAATAAATTGTTTTTACCAAAGCCAGACCAAGGTCAGGTTAATATACTATACAGACAGTAGTATCTAAAATATACGAGTGATGGACATGTATTACCATAGCACAAAATGCAATGGTCAATGGCCGTAACGTAAAGCATTTTATAACTATACACAATCAAAGAATAATATTAGCAGCACATACTTGTACAAACTTCATCACAATATAAGTGGCTTTGGTGCACTTGATACGTGCATTTTCTTAGAGACCAGGTGCTACATAGTTGTAAGTATACACTCATTTTAATAACAACCTAGAAGTAATTTCACTCGTATGTATTGGATATGGCTGAATGAATATGGCAAATGGAGAATTGATTAAGTACTTGCATTTTACCATTGTAACATGTAAAGAGAACACCTGGGGGGATTTCAGGATTGCAAATGCCTTATTATGTTTGGTTGACAGAATCTAATAGTAATTGCATTTGTAAAAAATATCTTCTTTTGCAAATCAGTAATGGATTTGGATAGTTTTTGTGAAAAATGAGAGTTGCCCTTCAGTTATTGTGAATAAATTAATTAATAAATTAACTTTTAACTAATTAATATACACAATTAATTAACTAATTAATATACACAATAATTAATTAAAATATACTTCAATTATCAACACAAATGAACAAAAACATAAACATAAATATGGATAAATAAAACAGTACAAAAACATATCTCACCACATACAATAGGGAAAAGTCGCGACTGAGAGTAGCACCCCGTGTCTGGAGTTGGCTTTTAATTTGTTTTCATGATTAAAGATAAATTGGGTAATATTGTAAATCCCCAGGAAACGACAGGATTTCAAATGCAAATCCCAGGAAATCCCACTAACCATACAGGGCCTTATCCAAGAACAGGGAGTGTAATAACCATGACCCAACCAGACAGAAACTTATCACATGAAAACCCTCCATATTCAACAGTAAGCATTATTTGCATGTCTCATGACTCTCATATACTAGTAATCTTAGCATTCTTAAACCAATTGATATTCATTGATCTGATGCTAAAGATTCAATCATCACAATCTGGACTGGATATAGTATAACCAAAAGTATATATATATCTTTTCTGCTAGAGTAATATGAGTGAGTACTGATATACTCAAAACTGGCTACCAGATATATATGATTGATGCTTTTATCCTTATCAGTGAACAAATATAAACAAAATGTACATAGTAATTTCATAAATGCAACCACTCTAATTCAATTATAATGCTTATAATACACTTGTTAAAATGTGATCGATCTCATTCATCGCCTATCCAACATTCAAGATGCAATATATACTAATAATAGATATAGTTTTTCCAAGGAAAATGTGGTCCTAATCCTTTTAGAGCTTTTCACCCAAAACTACAGTATTCTCCTTTTAGTACTGCTAATGTGCTTTTTTCACAATTCTCAATTAGTCAACTAACCGATCCTTGTTAGTCTTCCAATCCAAGAAAGCATTTTTGACTTACCTAAATCAAAATTACTACACAATTGATACGGATTCTTATTTCATAAAAGATAGTTGTTAAATTATAAGAAAATGCATATGATAAACATGCCCACAAATTAATATCCATTCTGCATTTCTAGAATATTGGGTTCGAATGTTTTTCCAAGAAATTCCAGAATCCGCACTTAATTTTACATCTATAGATTAACCTTGTTGATCTTCAAAAGTCAACGTTGAGTTTGTTCTAGTAAAAGTGAAAGGATAAAAAACTGCAGACACAAATACATTAACATTTAACCCAATACATATCTTATATCCCAAACTCAAATACAATAATCGCGTAACCATTTCATGTATTCCGATCATGATTCGATAAAGATACCCCAAATTACGTCAAAAACTCATCGGTTATTCAGATCATCCATATTAAATTCGGATCCGAAAACTAACAGCTAACAAATGCATGAAAATAACTAGGTTTATCCAGCAAATGAATTAGCATAAGCGATCTGATTCACTCAATTGAAACTGATACTTGATAATCAATCGCCAAATACAACGTTACCGATCACGAAACAAGATCACAAATTGCGAAAAGATTAAAGAATAGACGATGCATTTGACGAATTGTATGTACCTTTGATCGATGAGTGGGGAGATTCGGGATTTGGAAGAGATTAGCAGAGATGCTCTCTCAGACTCTGGTAGTGGGGCTGTGAATGAGAGGTGTATTTTAGTGGGGTCGTAGGTGCTAACGTGAGCAGGGTGCGTAGTAGCACCGTCAAACTTGAGGGATTTGGGCTCCACGTGGTGCTGGTCATAGGCTGTAACTTATTTACTACACGTCAGCTTTCGCACATGTTTGTAAAATCTGGTCCATCCGGATCACAACAGCCTCTCGGACCGGTTAAGCCCAGATCCTCCTTCCTTCCACATCAACGGTTTGGATTTTTTTGGAATGTTTGACTAAACCATTGTAAATAAATCGATCAAAATCGACCGTATTTTTCCAAATTAAACGATGATTCGTACCTAATAAATATTTATCATACATTATATTTATGTATCTTTATGTATGACAAATAATTGCTATATATAATTTATTACAATTTTTAAACCGGTCAAACAATAAACAAGGAATTCGTGAATGGTTGGACAAGAATTTGTTTATGTCTTTTTTTTTTTGAAAAGCATGGTATTATTAATTTCAATACTGCTATACATCCAAGTCCACATTCTTCACCAGAAGTGAAGACCCAACTAAACATCTATTAACACCCTAAATGCTATTTAAAAATTACATTAAGAGTTTTAACAGACAAATTGCTACTAGTGTTTCAGAATTTTTAAGTTGAGATTGTTGATGGCGACGTTAACCAAACATCCCACATAAACGTAGATCGTAGTTTTTTGCGAGCTTTAATCCACTGAAATACCAACAGCTGCACCAAGAACAGTAGATCCTCATTTCCTTTTTTGTTGTTGAATATCATGTCGCATCTGTTTCTCCAAATGCAGTAAGCAGTGCTCCTTGTCGTTACCTCCCACAACCTCATTGCAGCTTTTGAAAGAGTACCAACTGCTACGAGATCGAGTTGCTGAAAAGACTCTGCTTCCAAGTGGGAAACGCCCCACCACCTATGAATTGCTGCCCACAAACTTTTCAAACGAACACATGTAAAAATAGCGTGTGATACAGACTCTATATCCATTAAGCATCTAGGACATAAAATCGTTGGAACATCCACCCCTTTATCTACGAGCTTCAACCTTACCGGTAGTCTTCCAATGTCAACTCTCCATGTGAAAATGCAAACTTTTTTAGGGACCAAATTTGACCAAAAAGTTTTATTTACAAGCTGGTCATTGATTTGTAACCTTCCATCCAGATACATTCTCAATTCTTTAACAGAGAACATGCCATTTTGATTCCCTATCCAATTCCACGCATCATCTTTATATTTTTGTAGTATAACCGTACGTAGAAATATTAGGAGACCCTCGAATTCTGTCTTTACTCTTCCCATCATATGTCTTTCATCCGCCACTCTCCATACCCACTGATCTTCTTCCCACGTGCCCATATCCCCCACCAGTTTACTGTCATCTCCAATCTTGTTGTAGACCCTGGGAAAAACAGAAGCTAGACAAGCATTTCCAATCCAAATATCATTCTAGAAGTTTATATTTTCCCCATTCCCAATAGTTACTCTTAGCAAAGACTCAATCAAGATCCCCTTTTTATTTAACTCATTAGCCACACTTACTATGCCCCCCCCCCCCCCCCAAATGCCCGTTCTTTTGACGCTCGGTTTACTTTCCAACCCCCCATTGAACCCGTAGATACTACGTATTACTTTGACCCACATTGAGTTTTGTTCGTTACGGAATCTTGACCACCATTTTAGAAGAAGACACAAATAAAAAGTGTACAAATTGACAATATCCAACCCCCCCCCCCCCCCCCGACTCTCTATCCATTGCTACCCTCTCCAATTTGACCCAAGAAATTTTTCTTGATGATAAATCCCCTCCCCCCCCCCCCTCCCAAAAAAAAGAAATTCTTCCTATGTTTGTCTAGCAAAGAAAGGATACAAGTGGGTGCTCGAAACACTGAGAAGTAGTACACGGGCAAGCTAGATAATACCGATTTTAGTAGCGTCCATCTACCTCCAAAAGACAACCACCTTCTCTTCCAACCAACCAAAGTGTTTTCCATCTTACTAATTACTTTCCCCCAATGACACTTTTTCTTCATATTTGCATTTACCGGCACCCCAAGGTAGTAAAGGACTTTATCAGCCACTTTACAACCCAATTTTTTTGCAAAGTTAGATTGTGTAGTTGCATCTACCCCAATCCCTTTGATGACACTTTTCTTCCAATTTACTCTTAACCCCGATACCTCTTCCCACCCTTTTAGTAAGCATGCAATCCCGTGAAGATTATTAACACTCCAATTACCCACAAATATTGTATCGTCCGCATATTGAAGGTGAGAGACTAGGATATTTTCTTTACCAATTTGCACTCCTTCAATGATGTTTGCCTTTACCGCCATTTGTATCATTATATTCAAGGCCTCACCTACTATTAAGAATAAATATGGTGTTATGGGGTCCCCTTGTCTTAACCCTCTCTCCGGTTTGAATTCATTTGTTGGTGACCCATTAATTAGTATAGACATGTATGACGATTCCAAACAAGCCCTTATCCAATTAATCCATCTATCCCCGAAACCCATTAGCTTCATTGTGTCAAAAAGAAATTCCCAACTTATACTATCATAAGCTTTTTCAAAATCAATCTTAAGCACTAAACTTTTTCTTTTTTTAACTTCTAACTCTTTCAAAGTTTCCCCCAAAATAAGTATGCCATCCGTGATTGTTCTATTTTCCAGAAAAGCTGACTGTTCACTACCAATTAACTTTGAAATAACCTTTTTAGTCTACTAGCTAGGATCTTTGTGACAATCTTGTAGTAACTACCAATAAGATTAATTGGTCTATATTCATTAAAAGTGGAGGGATCATTTACCTTGGGAATCAACGTGATAAATGAAGAATTGCAACCTTTGGAGATTTTCCTCTCTTCCCAAAACCATCGCAAAGCAACCATAAGATCATCTTTAATTGTCACCCAAAAATGTTTGAAAATTTTGAAATTGAACCCGTCAGGTCTCGGCGCCTTGTTACATCCGCATTCAAAAACCGCTCTTTTCACTTCCTCCTCTAAGAACTCAGTTTCCAGCTCTGCCCTTTCACTATCAGACAACTGTTTGAAATTTTCACTTGAGAAACCCCACGATCTTTTTTTGCTTTCTTTGAAGAAGTTTCTGAAATATACCTCCGCGGCTTCCTTAATCCCATCTATTTTGTTGATCCACGAGCCATTTACAAGAGTACCTGTGATGTTGTTAGAGCAATTTCTTCTTTTGATTGTGTTATGAAAAAACCGTGTATTTTCCTCTCCTTCTACCATCCATCTAAGTCTGGACTTTTGCATAAGCATACTTCTCTTGATATTTTCTTTTTCCTTCAGCTTCTTTACCGTGTTGTTCCAAGCATTTCTCTCTACCTCTGATAACTGAGTATCCTCCGCTTTAAACTCCCAAGCATTGGCTTCCAATCTTAAGTCTTCGATTTGATTGTCGATGTACCAAAAATTTGACTTGGACCATACTTTCAAAGCTCCTTTTACATTCTTTAATTTCTCATAAAACCTACAATCTGGTTTTCTGGAAGAAATCTCTTTGGACCATGCTTCTTTCACCACCTTTTCACACTCTCCGTTTTGCAACCAAATGTCGAAAAAACGGAATGGTTTAGGCCCCGAGTTCTGTACATTAACGCAACACACTAATGGACAGTGGTCGGAAATCTTTCTGTCCAAGCTAACACATGATAGAGTTCCCCATAGCTGTTGCATTTCAGATGTAACCAAAAACCGATCTAATTTATTGAACTTTTTACCATTATCTGAAACTCTTGTAAACTTTCTATTCCCTAACTGGATCTCCAGCAGCTCATTATCTTCTATAAATTTGTTGAAAAGTCTCATGTTTGATGGGTTAGAATTGACATTAAATCTCTCAGATATGTCCCTTACCTCATTAAAATCTCCAAACATCAATACTCTGTCCCCTAACGTTTTCAAACAATCTTCTAATTTTGCCCAACATAAAACTTTTTCCTCCGTATTATGAGATCCATAAACGTTTATGAACGCACAATTTCCTTGTACCCCTTTCCACGAGCCAGATATAGCTACATAATTTTTATCACCACAAGCCACTACGTTTGATAAGTATCGTGGATCCCAAACCATTAGTAGCCCCCCCCCCCCCTGCTTGACCAATTGCCGGAACAAAAGCATACATAAACGTAGAATTTCCCCACAGGTTTTCCACTAATTCATCATCTACATCCGCTACTTTTGTTTCTTGAAGCCCTAACACCAATGGCTTTTCTTTACAACAAATTTCCTTAACCCAATTCCTTTTGTCCACCGACCCCAAACCCCTTACGTTTAAAGAAATTGCTTTCATTAATAAACTTAAAAAACGAACGAATACGGTATGAAAAATTACCTCTTCCCATCTTCCTCTAAAGCGTGAATCCCCACCTTCTCTTTAATTAAGTTGAAATTTTCGAGTGGATTCGAAAAACTTTTGCCACCCAAGGAAGAATCAGAGGACCTACCACTACTAGTCCTAATCTTCGAGACTTGAGTTTTTCCTTTAACCCTAGCCATCTTTTTCATAACATTCAGACTTAACTTACCTGCTCCAAAAGGCTTCTTCTTCAATTTTGCTACTGGAGTCGTTTTTCTTTTTATTACTTTCTGGTTCCTTAAAGACGGCAATGATTCAGGGATCAACGAAACCAGATTTTCCTCCACCGACCCAAGAAAAGGGGAAGTGACTATACCCTCTCTGTTTTCTTCAATTTTTTCTTCTGGCGACTTTAATGGAGCATCGCAGGTATCAGGAATAAAAGACCTTGACTCTGAATTTTGGTTTGTTTCTAGCCCAGTACTAACCACTTGATTCTGCTCATTGGGCTTTAAGAAGCCACCCTCATTAAGAAAACCCAGCCCACATCCTACATCCAAAGTTTCTTTATTAAATGAATCAGGCCCAACTTCAGTTGAATTGGGCCCAACCTTTGATAGCTCAAAATTTTCATTAACCCAAGCTTTTTTTGAAATTACACCGGCTTCTTGTACTTCTTCTCTCTAGCCTAAAGTACAATTGGCGCCCTCCTCTACTGTAGCGCCATATCGACTTTTATCCCAAGAAGATCTCTGAATCGCTATTGTCTCCTTAATCGATGACAGCTTTAGCAGGTTTAGAGCCTTCTCTTGTACGTCACAATCGCTAGGCTCCCCTACCACCGAGTTGAGTTTTTCGTTGACCTATAACTCACTGAGTTCATCTTCTTCGTCTCCTGGAAAACAAGCCTTCAAGGCTTGCTTCCGTACTATCATCTTCTGAAGATACAACCTCCTCGTCAATGGAGTCGACCCAACCTTCTTCCCTAGCTAGCACTTCTCTAGAATATCCTTGGCACTTTATTATATAATTGTCACATAGAGGAAATTCATACGATGTGTTTATCAAAACTTTCCTAGCAACCATGGCTGTCGAATTGTTCCATGAACAATCTTCGAAAGCAATAGGATCTCCCCACCTAGCTGCAATCTTACCGAAATTTTCTTCCTTCCATAAATCTAGTGGGACTCCATATATCTTTACCCAGGTCCTCCTATATACACCGTTGGAGAAGTCCGGTGACCACTCGGTTAATTTTTCACAACATTTCCAAATCACACCTTGTTTGTTGTGTAGAATTTCGGTTGCAGTCTTCACTGTATCACATATCAGTAGTGCTTCTTTGCCACCAATGAATTTCCACTGGACTATATCACTACACAATACCTTCAAGATGTTGGTTAGATCCTCCAACATTTCTGCTCTTCGGAACCTTGCTATAATACTCCTTGAGAGAACCTCGTTAATGTTTTCTACCTTTTCCAGATCTTTAATATGAGACCAGCTCGGTTTGTTTGTTGATGCATTTACTTCTTGATTCACTTTATGATTGACCGTTATTCCATTCTTAACAGCCTGAGCATATGAGACTCCATTAGTCAGATGTCCCACATCATTTATGGTTCTTTTGATACCCACATTACTCCTTCCTCTGTATTGTTTTTCGTTTGTCCTTGATATTCCTTTTTCACCAACCTCCTTTTTACCTTTAGCAATGAATCCACGTATCTTGTAAGTGCCAATCCATACACTGTTAATGCCCCTTAACAATTGTTCCATATTCTGTACTTCAGTGAATCTAACGAAACCAAAGCATTGTCCTATCTTTGACCGTCTTCTAGAGACATACACATCTATTACTTTGCCAAAGTGCTTGAATAATGACCACAATTTTACCAAGCTTGTATCTTCTAGGAAATTACAGATGAAAAAAGATTGACAGTTACTTGTAATAGATTTCCAATGGTTTTTCCTAGCTTGCCCTTTCCAACCTTCATTAGAATTTCTTCTACCCCCACTCAAATCTCTCTCAGCTCTCTCACCTCTCATCTCTCTGATTTTTTTTAAGAATTTGTTTATGTTGCTTTATTTACTAAATGATCCAACATAAATATGATTTTATGTTTATTAGTTAAAAAAATATATATGAATGTATTTTCTTAGTATTTGATTCAGTTTTTTAAATATTTTTGTATTTTAAGTACTTGACTTTATGTTTTTCTAATCATGTTGTTCTTTTAATGTTTAAACCAGTCACATGGAAGCCTACTTAACCATTATTCAGAGTAAATTGCAATAATGGTTGTTGTGCCATGTTACTTATTGCATCAAAAGTGACTTTATTAATTACATCAATAGTCCTAATATTATGGCTTTATTGCATTATTTGCATCTATCGTCTCTAATGCATACATCTATAACATATAATCATATAAAATAGATTATTATAAATTATATCTAAAGGTTAATGTATTTTATTACTTTCTTCTCACTTCAAAAAATGAAAATTTAAGATTAGTTTTATGTTTTCTTATGAGAAGCATATTTTTTATCTCGAATGTGTAAAAATTCAATGTGTTTCAAACATTTATGTTTGGATATTAGTTGTTATATATTTTTTTATTTTTATGTTTCGTATTTCCGGTGGTACGGGGTATGCACCAGGGGTCAGCCCTTAGCCCTTTCCTTTTTGCTATCATTATAGACGAGCTTACGACAAGTATTCAAAGAGAAATACCATGGTGTATGATGTTCGCAGACGACGTTGTCTTGGTTTCTGATTCGAAGGAGGATCTAAACACCCTTTTAGTACAGTGGAGGACAGCGCTAGAGGACGCAGGACTAAGGATTAGCAGGCGTAAGACTAAATATCTTTTTTGTCAGTTCAGCAGGACAGAAGATGAGGGGAGCGGGGAGCCTAGACATCCGCCTTGGGTACCACGTGTTGAGACCCCAAGATTCCTTTAGGTATCTGGGCTCCATATTACATAAAACAGGGAGAGTAGACGAGGATGTTACTAACCGTATTCAGGCGGCGTGGAGCAAGTGGAGAGCAGCTACAGGAGTGTTATGCGACAAGAAAGTACCGCTTAAACTTAAGGGAAACTTTTACAAATTAGCTGTTAGACCGGTCATGTTATATGGATCTGAGTGTTGGCCCCTGAAAAAAGCGCAAGCAAAGAAGGTGGAAGTGGCCGAGATGAGGAGTAACCTCTATCGTCAAAAAGATGAGGGAAGGTAGACTACGGTGGTTTGGCCACGTTAAAAGGAGACTACCAAATGAACCAGTTAGGAGAACGGAATTGATTGTAGTTGAAGGTACTAGGAGGCGTGGCCGTCCCTTTCTGAGGTGGGAAGATAGAGTGAGAGCAGATTTACATGAGCTTTCTCTTTCCGAGGACATGATCTCGAATAGGGAATCTTGGAGAAGAAGGATTAAGATTCAAGGATAGGTAGATTCGAGACTGCAACTAGCAACATATGGTCCAGCCGTCCAGGGAGCAGGATCAACCTCTTTGTTATATATATATATATATATATATACTTTTTTACTTTTAATTTTCTTTTATTTTTTTTAGTTACTCGATTACTAGTTGGCTATTTATAAACTTTTACCTATTTATTTTATTATGTTTTTTATTTACTTATTTATTTTTTTATTTTTTATTTTTTTATTTTTATCTTTTAGTTTTTACTTTTCTTTTTTTACGGCCGGAGGTTCTCTACAGGAAGCAATCTCGCTACATGTTTGTGGGGGTATGATTGTCTACATTTATATCTCCCCCATACCCCGCTTTTGCGGGATTGGGTATCGTTGTTGTTGTTGTTGTGAGTTATGTTTAAATGTTAGTTTCTATTTTTCATTCTTATTTTTTATTTTTCAATGCAACACACAGTTAATAATAACTCGTTCAAGCTTATGTTTAAAATCTATGCGTCTTCTCAGGGCAAAAAGAAAATATAGTAGAAAGGATCCGTGGGGTTAGCGATCCAGATTGTGGCATTTAGGTTACAAGATGTCAAAAGGCAAAGTTATGGAGAATACAAATGGAATGAAATGAAGAAGACATGAGAATGAGAATGAGAATCACAAACTTAAGGAAGACTTGTCGTTGTCACAGATACATAATTAAACAATAAGATTTTTTTTAAAAGGAAGCAACAAACCAATTGAAAACTAAATACCAACACTATTATCACTTGGCCATCATTACCTTAACAAACTCCTCGTAGTTGATTTGTCCATCACCATCAACATCCGCCTCTCGGATCATTTCGTCCACTTCTTCATCAGTAAGCTTCTCCCCGAGATTTGTCATCACGTGACGCAGCTCAGCCGCCGAAATGAAGCCGTTTTGGTCCTTGTCAAACACTCTGAACGCCTCTTTCAATTCCTCCTCGGAGTCTGTATCCTTCATCTTCCTTGCCATCAGGTTTAGAAACTCTGGAAAATCAATTGTTCCATTACCATCTGCATCCACTTCATTGATCATGTCTTGAAGTTCTGCTTCTGTTGGGTTTTGCCCAAGCGATCTCATCACCGTTCCAAGTTCTTTTGTTGTGATACAACCTGCAAATACACTTGCCATGATTAATTACTTCAGTTCCGGTTTTTCTTTTTCTTTTTCAGGTTCATGCTTTTTTGCCCCAACTTTACAGATTTTGTATTTTTTTTTTCTTAAACATAAATTCAAAATCAATAGAACTTTTATACACATCTAACACCGTTCCAAATCTATTTTGTGAAATAATTGATGATTGTAAAGCAGAAAACGGCTATACAACTCTCAAAAGACAAACAATTAGACATATCTACTTATCTAGGAAGCATAAGAATGAGTTTGTACAACCGCAGGATGAACCTATGCATGTGTATGGTATTTCTGAAACTGCTAAAATCAGAGTGTGGCACATATGTAAGTCAACATGTGTGTGCAAAGTTTCCATTTATATGATAAGTTTTCTCTATGTACATGTTGCTAACTTAGGTTGGAAGACAACCTAGAAGCACAAAAACAACAAAAATGGGGTTAACTTTTGGTATGATACAGATCAGATTAACCCAGAACGCTTTCGTCCATAGTTCTTATGAGATATTTAGATGGTTGTAACCATTAAAAGTACAATTTGGGAGACTTTTGACCCATTTTATTTTTAACTAATTCTTTATAAATTGACACGTTAGAGACAGACTTAACCCAAATCTAAACTCATTCGTAAGCAAGCAGGACAGGGTTGCCACCTCCCAAGGAAAACCAAACATGAAGAGCAATCAGAAGAAACATACAACATGTTCTAGCAGACAGTGAAGATGAGTAAAAAAATGTTTAAACTCTACTATATGGAATGTGGAGTGTGCCCATATTATGTTCATAAACTATGACATGTCCAGCTGTCCCAGTGTCTCAAGCTTTTTTGTTCACATGGAAGTGTAAGAATGATTCAATCAAGAAATTAAAAATAAAAATAAAAATAAAAATAAAAAAATCCAACTATAAAGCAAGCCATGCTGTATCGCCCACATGCAAGAAAATTATTTTAATTTTTAAAAAGAAGGGGGCATGCCAGGTATATATCCAGTCATACCCAAGCTGCAAAAGTGCATATACACCCAACTTGAACTGTGGTGCCAATATATCGTCTTAATTTGACTTATGCTGTTACAATTTACAAAGGCATGCATAGTAACAGGAATACATTCTAAAATGGCATGGCCAAACAATGAAAGAAAATAATTGTAGAAACAGTAACAACCCAGTATCATGGCATTCACTGTTACAGTTTAAAACAAGCACGACTAAAGGTGTATTGCTCTTCTAAGGTTTATATTTTGTGATTCACCTAATTTATCATGGGCACTCTTAGAAAAACACTATTAATCGAACAAGCAGTTTTAATTTGCAAGTTATCATGTCAAATTAGTGTGCATGCTTCATTAAAATCAAAACACGTGTAACTGCAAGAAAAAGAAAATAAACAATAAATGAAAAACAAACATGACGACATCATCATGGTAGCATCAAAAACTTACACAATAAAATAAATTTGTATCGCAAAGAAAGACAACTTTAACAGCCCCATTGAGTATGAGGGATCATGCACAACTCAAGTTCATAGTTGGATCCCATAGAATATTTCCAAGATATATACATTGTGAAGTCCCTTGAACATGTGTCAGAAGACAATCAAACACAGTTCACTATTCTTACGTGTATTAAGACGGCGAGAGCCATGATTTGATATTGTTAACTATTGACCTTGGTGGCTTGATTATATACTTATATAGTTGTATGTAATATGTTTACAAGCCAGACACCAGCTAATTTTTTATTATCACTAATACAGCAGTGCAACTAAAATAGTTGTAACTATTATTTTCATCCCTTTAGGTATGGTGGATAGAAATGCTAATTCCATGTTCAACCCTGATCTGTTCTAGAAGATTAAGAACCATCAATTATAAGGTAAGAAGATATCTGCTGTTAGAAATTTTAAAGTAAACCCTTGTATAGCAGTATATCAAATATTAGAGTAAATTCTGTGTTATATAGCAGTAAATTTTCAAAAAGTACACACTTTCACAAACATAAACGAGATACTTATTCAGAGACCTAGAACCTCTAGACACTTTCCACCTATTAGAACACGCACATGTTGGTAGGGACCCTTCTAATTCTATATTAAGTACTCCTTGCGACCCAAAAGAAACTCAACATTTGACTTCCCACATATTTTAGTAAAAGTCCTTCAATCATGATTAAACGTCTCCTGTGAGAGAACTTGCGGACCACATCCATTGATGATTACTAGCAAGAATATAGGCATATTCCAAAAGGTATCTTCCGTTAATGATCAAATACCTTTCACCAAGATGAGAACACTTTTAGACAACGATCAATCCAGGCTAACTGATGTTTATATCGTGTGTATGCAAAACAACGAACACGTAAACAAATCCAACGTTTTCATCGAACTCGGCTTCTGAATCAAAGATGGATTTAACAAGGAAAAACATGGTTTGCATCAAATTCGCTCCTAAACCATGAATAAACCCCAAACCGATGACATGGACATAGATACGGTTGCGAATCACACAAATAGTCACATACTATTGAAAGAAAAAAAATCTTAAGACAGACACATCATTTGAAACACAAATCAAGCAACAAAACATTGAAATGGAATTCAATACCAACAAAAATGAATCACACAAACAACAAACATACCGTCGCCATCCTTATCAAATAGGCTGAAGGCTTCCTTGAACTCGGAGATCTGGTCGTCGGTGAGCTGATCGGCCATTTGAGTGAAAGATTGATTGGAAAGAGAGAGGGAGAGGGAGGGAGAGGAAATAGGGTTGTCGATAGTAATCAATGGTTTTCAGACAAAGAAGAGGATTTATATACCAGCTTCCCTTCCGGACGTGATCGGTTTATCAAATTCGTTGCATCCGATTTTACCGCTCTGCCCTCTCTCTCCTCCTCTTTCCATATTTCTATTTGTTAAACTACATAAAATAAAGATACATCTCTATACCCCAAACACAAATAATTTTATTATAAAATTATTACTGTATATAGTTCACTATTTTTATTTAATTTTTATTTCAAATAATGCAATAAACTTTTTAAAACTAACCATTATATCTGGTTGATAACTTGTTTACCATGGTTATTTTTTAATTTTCGTAATTAATTGTTCAATTTTTATGTTTTTTAAACTTGCTTGTAAGTTTAAAAATAATGTTCTTAAGAATGAAACCAGAAATCAAACAAAAACAATAATGAACAAAGTTCTTGTTTTTAGGTAATCAAACGAAACCGAGAATAAGATTCATTGCATACATATATCCGTTATAAAACTGATAAAATAAAGGAATAACTCATGACGGGTATCATTTGGACATGAGTCTATGATAAGGAAACTATAGTAGCAAATTGAGCGTCATGCGGGCGTTGTGGCTACGATGAGAGGCCATGACAAGCCCACTAAGCCCACTTTTACAAGAATAAACCTGAAAATCCATTACAATCGCAAATAAAATAAATGTCTGTAAAAAAACAAAATTAAAATAAAATTATAAACAAACAACAAAACCTCGTTGAAGAATACCAAACACATAAATTAATAACACAAGCCGCTATAGTAATGTAAACATATAAGCTATCAGTGCTCAGATCCTTAAAGGATTAAAACCATAAACATATAATAAATTCATATATCGATAATAAATTAAGAAACATTATGAAAAACTGAATATTAAGAAAGAAAATTGGTTCACAGATCTGTGCAGATAGTTGTTGGTAGAATTAAGAATTGACATGGAATCCGATAGTTGTTGGTGAAATTGTTTACTAGATTTGCAATAGTAGTTGAATCATGAATTGAGTATCTTGAAATAGGATCTGACTAAGAAAAAGAGTAACCCGTTTTCACTTAAAATCCACACGCAACTCAAAATTCATTGCTAATTGTTTTTGACGTACGAAATTCTTTATCCATTAGTTATTTTAGAAAATAAAGAGGAATGATTAGTAGAATAAATATTTTTAATGTGAAAAATGCTAACATAACTTCTTTTCTTCTAATATATACTAAAAATTATAAAATTTAATTTTCAGTCAACAAATTAAGTCAGTGAGGTCAATGTGACCATATATTATATTCTAACCATACGATAGATTTTGGTTAAACTCCCTCTATTAACATATTCCAATCTCATAACATTGGTCCACATAACAACCAACATCATTGGCATTTTCGTCAAATGTACATTACGACGTGTTTGGACTTTAAATGTATATTTTAAAATTAATCAACTCGTTATTATAACAAAACTAATATATGTACTCTATTAATTCTATTTCATAATCTCTTCTATTAATTTTGATACTTGTTTTCATCTTATAATTAGGAGGATATATCACATTTCTTATTATAACCAAGTTTTAAGTTTGCACAAAAATAAATCTCGATCTCGGTTCAATTATCGTGTGATAAACATCTCATATAACTATACCATGTATAAAAAACAAACAAGAAAAAAACTAAGTAACAATCATCAGAGCATGATTTGACTCCACGAAAAAATTGCTAAAAGAGAAGATTTCCCTTTAGTAATAGTAGATTACTAGATTTAATAAAAAAATAATACAAATATGTAATTGTTAAAAGTATATATGAATATGATTATTGAGTTGTGTTCAATATAGTCCATAAGAAAAACCTAGTCCTAAAATTTTGATATCCAATCAAATGTGATTCAGTATACAATCACATGTGATTGTAACATCATCACATGTGAATTACGAAAATATTACTCCGTTCAAATTTTTAAAATTCAATCTGGACTATTGATGGGGCTGATCCAAAGCTAAAATCAGTCCCTCAAGACTATACCTTAGGTATGAACTATATTGAACATTTCTCTATGATTATTTTATTAGAACAACTACTAAGAAGTTATGAAAAGAATAAAGAAAAGAGATAATCTAAAACGATAGATAATGTTAATAAAAAGCATAATTATTTATGAATTAGAAATGAAGATATTGGATGTAACGTTTGTATTTGTTTAGATGTAGAAAAGGGTCGCATCAAAGATAACGCGGAGTGGATTAAAATTATTAAATGATTAACTAAAGGGGAATTGAATTGATGATTCCGACTTTTGTAGGTATTCAATCCAAACACGGTTTATACGCGTCATGTGGTTTAGGAAGATCTTATTGGGTTTGACTTTGACCACAATCGATATCTGCCTGCCCCCACCCACGTATCACCAAACCAAACATGTCTTTATCAAATTTTTTGGTTTTACCTTATATTTCCCATATCTTCTTGTAAACTACATAGAAAAGCCATGGTGTCTACATTGATACATCAAAGCGAGTGGGGTTCAATCAACACGAGTTAAAACAATCGGATACATAATTTGATTCGTTTTCTTGATTTTTTTAGATAGTTTTCTCTTTTGGTAAGTTTGACTTTTGAGGGTTGAGATCAAGATTGCACCGGATGCTTTCTTATAGATTAGTGGAGTATCCGTACTATACAATGGCAACGATTAAAGAAGAATGATGGTAAATACTTGTGGTGACGTGAACGGAGGAGGCAATGATGCTTGCGAATGAAGCTTGAATGTTACAATAAATTTAAAATAATTTACCTAGTATCGTTCATCAAATTTATGTGGTGTGAAAGTTTTTATTTAATAGTGTCGTTTATTGTTATACACTTTTACTTAGAAACAATACGAGACGGTAGTCACGCTATAAATAATATTAATATTATATGTAGAACTTAAAGATTATAAATACTATTAAAAACTTATATTGTTTTCATGTTAGCTAAGAAAAGAATATTAATGTAGCCACTAAAAAAACTAAAATGTATATTTTTGGAGAAAAATATATTATAATTCTTCGTAACGAAGACATTTATTTGTTATAGGAGATAAGAAGATGAAAGGTTTAATAAATTGATGGATGAGATTAATGAAAATAAAATTAAACGTGGATACTTAATCTTGCTTGAAAAATAAAAAACTCTTAATTTTTTAATATGAGATAGAGTGTTGTATGCTTAATATAGTAGTACAGAGTATAGATGAGGTGTCATAGGTTCAGATAAAATATAGGAGGAGAATAATTATACTCAACTCTATTCAATTATGTGGTTTTATTAATGTGCGATTTGTGATGTTATGTGATTACATAAATTAATAAGATGTGATGAATTCTATAAGATAATTGGCAGACCTTGAGATGCAATTAGCATCTATAAAACGAACTTAAAATTAAAATATATACATAAAAAAACAATGTTTAACGATACACGCTGGTGTAGTTTATATACATGTGTGTATTAATGTTATGGAAGTGATGAAATAGAAAAAAAAAATACATGTGTAGATTATTTACTGATGTGGAATTATAAAAAATAGAAAAAAGTAAAAAAAATTACCAGTTATTTGAAGAATAGGTTTCCTAATACACTAAATGGTAGGTTTTGAGATTTTGATACATTAAACGATAGTTTTGGAAGATGAGTATATACAATAGCAAAAAGTGACAAGTTCGATACATTTTTAGAAACTGAACTCCAAAGATTTAATAGAAGTTTGCAATACTCAATTCTTTCATGCTTTATGCTTGACTATAACTTTCCACACTTTTAGGTTTATTAATCTTGATAAAGAAATTATAGATAATTGATATCCTTTTTATAATGTCACCTGGTTTTGTAAATTCAATAAGTGACGCTTTGCTTTGGGTTAATTTTTTTAGAAATTATAGAAAGTGTAACTCGGATCAATTAGTTGTGTAACATAATGTTTTGAATCTAGCATAGTGCATCTTATTATAACTTTAAACGTCATAAGTTAAATGAAAATTTAGGATAGTTTAATTATTCAACTAGTGGAAGGGTATCAACCTTGAATTATCATTTTAGGCTAGCCAAGAATGTTGTATGTTGATTCTAAGGTTGCAGGTTAACACGGATCATAACTAAGGTTCTCTTAGTAAAGAAGAAGTCTAGAAAGTGTCCAAATCAAGATTATTAAGATTGAGATTTTAAGTAGGATTGTTTTGGATCATAAACTCCTACTAAAATATACTAATTTGTATCAAATACTAATTGTATGAGAAGTTAATAGAATCTCATCAATCAATAAATAATCCAAGGCGATATCTATTTCTTATCAAACAATTTGGAAACGATGGTAGTGTGAAGTATCTCTTTAGGGTTTTATCAGAAGGAAAAAAGGAAAATGAAAAGGTATCCAAGCGGGCTCAAAGGAATTTAAGTTGATTGTCGATTAAAAAATTAGATCCACACGTCTAATCTAGCACCATGAGCTCATCAATCTTTAAAATAGTCAAAATTCAACCTTTCTATCAGTTGTTTTAACCTTGTTTAATAAATCTAATGTTAGATGCCTTTTCTTTTAATGTATAGTTAAGATTTATGATTGTTAAGTAGATACCTATCCTTGTTAAAGTATCAAATTTTGGTTATTATAGGTTATTTATGTCTCTGTATTTATATATAACTATATCTTTACCAATTTGATTATTTAAATAATAGCTTTGAATATAGATGATATCTATATTATATGTTTTATCTATCTACTTCTAAAAAATAGTAATATATATATATATATATATATATATATATATATATATATATATATATATATATATATATATATATATATATATATATGTGTGTGTGTGTGTGTGTGTGTTTTAGTAATTTTATTCAATAAAGTCCATATAAAAAACATAGTCTTGAAATTTTAATATTTAATCACATGTGATTTAGTATACAATCATATGTGATTGTAAAATAATCACATGTGATTTATGAAAATGTCACTCTGTCCAAATATTTAAAATTTAATCTGGACAATTGACGTGACTGATCCAAAGACTAAAATTAGTCCATCAGGAGTATGCATTAAGTATGGACTATATTGAACATTTCTCATATTTTAGTTGTGGATGATAAAAATGTGTTCTCTTTCTTGTATATATTGTTTCCGTTTCGATCTCATGAATTTTTGTCAAACTATAATATTAACAGAGAAATGTAACCTGTACATAATAAATTTATTTAATTTAATTGATATCCAACATTTATTGGCACTTAAGAAGTTGTACCCCAATAAATACAATCTTAGATTCATCACTAAGTGTCATCCAACATGTTTTGCTTAGACCATCAGCATCCATCACATGTTTCACATACTTTTCTGTCTGCCACATCAGCGCCATATTATTCCCCCACCATTCCCCCATCTCATCACACAAAACCCTGCATCCATCACACCTTATCACATGGTTTTCCCCCAAAAGTTGTGTACATAAATATAACAATATAAATAAGCATATAAATAAAATTATATACATTTAAATAATCATAATCATACATTAATATTTAAATTTAAATAACAAGATAAATAAGCATATAAATAGAATTATATACATTTAAATAATCATACATAAATATATAAATTTAAATAACAATATAATTAAGCATATATAGAATTATATAAATTTAAGTAACAATATAAATACAATTATATAAAAATAAATTAAGCATGTAAAAAACTTACGTGTTTTTTGGGCGTTGCCGGTTACACAATCTTCGGAGATCGTAACCCATGCCAAAGCCAATAAAGCCTCTTCGGCGGAACTTTACGACACCACCTTTCTCTTGCCTTTTTTGTTTGTGTCGGGTTCGACCTCCTCGGGTTGGATTTCGGGAACCATCTCCTCGGGTTGGGTGTCGGGAATACCCTACTCCTCTTATTCTTCCTCTTCCTCCTCCATCTCGAGCTCCTCATCATCCGGATACGTTTGGTTTTGAAAGAGGTGTGTAAAACCAACTTGATTCACGCCTTGATATTGTGTAAAACCCATGTTGTATTGGTTCAACACGGGGGCTTGTGGTCAATAGACACCGTGTTGAAACCCACCCGGCATTGGAGTAGGCGAATACATCGGAAATTGTTGTATGCCTTGGATGTAGTTTGGTGATTGAGGTGATATCCCGAACCTGTTATCCGGGGGGGGGGGGGTCGGTTGCGAGCTCGTGCCTCACGATTTTGAAACCCGTCGTGGGGTTCAAAAACCTTCCTTGCCCTTGTCCATATAGAATGTATAGAGAAGAGAGTAGATAAATAGAAGATGTTTGTGTGAAAAGAAGGGTTGGAATGATGGTATATTTATAGGATTTTAAAGGTAAAAAGGAAAAAAAATTAAAAAAAAGATATTAATTGCCCCCAACGGTGAAATTTGAAAAAGAAAAAAAACTCGATGGTTGTCACCGTTCATGATCGTGAGGGAGCCATCACCACCATCAGCGATGGTGTTCGTGATCGTGAGCAGCTCTCACGAAGGCCATACGCGACGGATGCGGATGGTCTTATTAGGATCGTATGATCTTAATCACGGTTTTGATACCTTTGGTATAAACCATATATGGGTCTGGCGTGCTGGATATTAAGAAATTGATTACAAAAATAAAATAGTACTATAAATCAGATAATTGAATTCAATATTTAAATTTAATCAAATTGATATACGTGTTTAGATAAGCTAGCATTGAAACTCGTGTAATGTTACGGCGACAAATAGTTTCGGTATTGCAATATGTCGTTTTAAAAAATATAATGATATGTCATTCGCTCAATTTTATGACACGGAAAAACTTTAGTAACATGTCCATTTTTTTCAATTTTTCTTATATTTGTATAAACTATTTTATTAGTTTTATAAATAAATTCTAAAAAAATAAATTAATAAAAAAGATTTATATTTATGAAATAAGAAGAGAAAAATTAATAAGATTTTAGAAATTATGTTGATGTAGGTAGATAGTTGTGTTTGTGAGAGAGAGTCTGTTAGTGAGAGAGTATATTTTAAATGAATAAAAAAGATAAAGTAAATCAGGAGAGTGAAATGGTTAAAGATTGATTGGATGTGATTAATTTAGATTAAAAAGGGTGTGGATGTATTGTTAATTGAATTTTAAGAAGTTTTAAGAGTAAAAGGAGAAAGAGTGTTGCATTGTTTATATAGTAGTATTGATAACCACAAAAATATATCTATTTTGAGATTTGAATAAATCTTTTTGAATAAAATATTTTTTTGTTTATAAACTAAATCATCTAAAATAAAAAAATTAAACAATATGCTAGACTTAAGGTTTATTATGCAAAAACACTTAATGCTAAAGGTATTTGAAAAAATAAAGAAATATGATTGGTGGAAAAATTCTAAAAATAAGATAGTAATATTATAATCCTATTATTATACGGATGATTTAAAATACTAAATAATAAACATTAGTTAAATAATTATAAAACGCGAATGAATTAATAATAATTCACATAATGACAATAGATGGTGTCAACACTCAAACAAGTGGTGGAAACATCTACGAGAGGGGAGAGTAGATATGATGACAGACGACATCAACACTTATCGATCATTGTTGTTACAATTAGGGGTAATAAGATTAAACTTTTGTTGGTTATATTTAGAAGGAATTTAAAAGAATTATAAAATATTTTAGAATGATATAACTAAGAATCTAGTTATATATGGTATTTTGAAATATGATATATGTAAATTAAGGTGAACAAATATGATATTTTGTTGTTTAAGAATAACATATATAAAAGTATTCTTAAATAAATTTTGATTTAAATTAAAGTCAAAGTTGAATCCAGTTTTTTATAAAAAAAAAGTCAAAAATTAATTTTTATTTTTTTACTAATATGAATGGTTAATATTTGTTAATTGAAATTTTCAATCAAATTTAATTACTAAGATCTAGTAAATTTTATTGAAATTAATCTTTTATTTTTTGTAAAAGATTAAAAATTAAAGATAAAGATAGTTAGTGTTTTAAAAAATTTAGAAAACATCTATCAGACATTTAACTTATAGGGCAAATTGTATCAAAATATAAGTAATTTTAGCTAAACTACCATTGCATACAATTAACTTTAAATTTTATAGAAAAACACAACAAACCTAGTTATCCCTCCCATTGTATACAATCTAAGACCTGAAGGGAAGGTTAACGGTCACTTTTAATATTTTTTTTGTATTTTCTAATTTTAAATTCAACTGTTCTTCGATTCATCTTCATCTCATCATCTGTAAACCAAAAACGCAACACATGAATTATACAAATCTATAATCAATTCTAAAACCCACAACGAAACAAGAACAAGCTCCATAGAAATCTGTAAACCAAATCCAAAGATTGTAATTTGTATACTAAATCATACGTGTTGTTCCCATAAAAAAACTAAACAAGAAAGTGTTCTAATCGATTGAAGATATGAAACAGAACTAAAATATAAATCTAAAATCAAATAAATATTATGTATATGAACCCAAATTTATGAGGTTGTGACTGAAATTGAAAGAGATAAACACAAAAGATACCAATTTAATTGAATATCTTACCGGAGCCTCATCAAAAATGTTTGAAGGAGGTGGCGACGACCCTTTGTCTGCCATGGTGGTGAAGGTTTGAAGGCGGCGGCGGCGATGGTGGTTTGGCGCTAGTAACGGTGTTTTCAGGCAAATCTGAAGGCGACGACGGTGATTTCAATTCAGATATGAAGGTGGCGCGGTTGTTTCAAGGTGGCGACGGTGTTTTCAGTTCAGATCTGAAGGCGGCGACGGTAATTTCGAAGCCCTAATCGCATTTTTCATCATCTTTTAGATCTTCATCATCTTTCGACGGTGCTGATGGTGGAGTCCCTTAAGGGTGGCGACAACGGCGGCGTCTTGAAAGGTGGTGACGAGGGAGGTATCTTGACCAGTGGTGACGTCAACGGGTTTGGTTTAAAGGGGGCGTTGATGATGATGTTGTTGAATGGATGAGTTCAGATGTGTTTATTCAATTGAATATATTATTAAAATTAATTATAGAGACAAAAATAAAATAAAAAAAGAAGTAACCGGTTGAGGTATGTAAAGTGACATGTTATAACAGTTCCAAGATAACTAAGTATTGTAATTTTTAAAATATTTAAAGCTTAACTATAGTTTTTTGTATTTTGATACCCTTTACCTTAACTTTTATATCTAATAAAAATCAAAATAATAACGAGGCTTGCCAAAATTAAAAAGAGAGTTAATTACAAAGATGGTCCCTGTGGTCTTGCTCAAATTTCACATTTAGTCCTTTAAAATCGAAAATTACACTGGTAGTCCTTATGGTTAGCGTTTTGTTTCACTTTTAGTTCTTTAGACTAACTGGTGTTAAAGTTGACCATTAGTCAAAGGGTAGACTAAGGCTATTCTGGTCATTTTACATCTTATCCTTGTTACCAAACGCCATTTGCATTACTCATTAATTAAAAATTATAAAAAAAATACAAACGCTCATTTCTTATTCATGTTCATCGTAAAACAGAGTAATCAATGAAAATCATATGAAACATAACACATGAGCTGAATGAAAATCATATGAACATTAATTCTAACCGACTATGAATAAAATCACAGATCAAATAACACCACAGATCGTATTAAATCATACAAACAGATATGAAGAAAGCCCTAATCGAATGAAAACCCTAATCAAACCAATATGTGCGATGACAGTGGTTTTATTTCTTCGGATCTGAGGCGGTGACAGTGGTGGTGATTTCTTCAAGATGTGCGACGGCGGTGGTGGTTGATTTCTTCGGATCTGAGGCGGCGGTGGTCGTTTCTTCAGATCTGCGACGGTGGTGGTGACTTCATCAGATCTGCGATGGCGGTGGTGGTTGATTTCTTCAGATCTGCGACGGTGGTGGTGGTTTCTTCAGATCTGCGACGGCGGTGGTTGAATTCTACGGATCTGAGGCGGTGGTGGTGGTGTTGTATGATGGTTGAAGATATATTATATATCTACAGATCAGAATATAAAACGATCACTAAAAAGCAATATGTTTTACGAGCAGATATATGAAGATCGATGATTGAAGAAAGAACAAGCACAGTGGAGGCGGTGGTGGTCGATGGAGGCGGTGCTGTATGATGGTGGTAGGTTTTCCGGCGGCGACTAGAAAGAGAGAGGGGGAGAGGGAGAGAAGGAGAGAAGTTGTAGAGAGAGGGGGAGAGTTGTTTCAGTAACTCGGTGTTTGTAGAGAGAGAGAGGGGTGTCTAAGTGTTTGCTAGGAAGGGTGTGTTTGTTTAAGGATAAAGAGAGAATAACTCAAAATAACATGTTTGGACATAAAGATAAGAGATAAAATATGTTTGGTTGCAAGGATAAGGAGGAAAATGACTAATATACCCTTTGACTAACAGTCAAAGATAACTGGAGTTAATCTAAAGGACTAAAAGTGAAACAAAACGTTAACCATAAGGACTACCAGTGTAATTTTCGATTTTAAAGAACTAAATGTGAAATTTAGCGCAAACCACATGGACCATCTTTGTAATTAACTCTTAAAAAGATAATCAAACAGGCCAACAGGGGTTTGGAGGTGTTTTAGGGTTTTGCGATTTAATCGTTTTTCCAACTTTCTTTTCGGGCAACCCTTCCTCTTAACTTTCCGCATCACCATGGCTGCTCAAACACAAGAAGAGCTTCTCGCCGCTCATCTCGAACAACAGAAGATCGATGTAAGATCTACTTAACCTTCGCATTCAGAAACCTTGCATCATTCCTTTTGCACTTTCTTGATTATTGTATTGTTGTTTCACGAAACTTGTTTCGGCTAATTATTGTCTACTTTTTCATTTTTCCATATAAATGATCTTAACGATGTTTATCTGTTTTGTTTTGACCGTATGAACCCTAGTCTTTTGGTCTATGTGTGGTGCAGTACTTGATATTTGCAAAGATTTACGGATCCTATATTTGTTAATTGGAATTGTAAAGCCTATTAGTGTTTATATAATCCCAAGATGGATCGTACTGGTTATGTGATGCATCCTGTTAATCGTATAACATTTAGTCTCACTAATCAAGAAAAGTCTCAAAAAGCAAGAGTGGATACGAGGAATTGCATACGTCATTATTTAGTGGATAGAAATGAATTAGGAGGATTTAGTAGGAGGAAACAGAAATCTTCATTTGGCATCAATTTAGTCTTCTAGTGTAGATTTTTACAGTTTTCCTATTTAGTCATAGTTTTGTTTGTAAGTAGAGGTGATTTACTGATTATTTTACAAGCAAATACAAATTTATTCTTCCACTCTTGTGTAAAGGTTAAGATTGTAATTCATGTTTAGGTTGGCTTGCAAACAAATATACCTTTGATTGTAATGCCTGTATGGAAAATCTTGAAAATGTTTAAATGACAAGTTTTTTCTTATGCAGCAAGAGGAACCACTGGTTGAAGATGACGACGATGAAGATGAAGATGATGATGATGATGACGATGTTGAAGGTGAGAGTGTATGCTTTTGTTTATGTGTGTTTCATAACCGATTTTGGATTGTTAAAGTTTAACTAACATTTAGTCATAACTCCTAAATCAAGTATTTTGATTAATTAATTGATTGGAAGTGCTATAGCATGTTTGTTACCCTTACAAGTTCATTACACTATGAGGGTGATGGTTTATATGGGATCCCAAGTATCTTGCTCTTTTAAGTGATGAAGTAGTTTTTGTGTTCTATGAACTGTAACTTAATTTTTTTTAGCATCTCCATTTTCCTGCAACAATTGCAATCTCTTTGGAAATATTTTGAGTCAAATTACATATTTGTGACCATGTTATCGCTTCAAAAGTACTTGCGACTTATATTGGCTCATAAGGTCTTCTTTACTTAGAAAAAGTTGATACTAGATAATTGCATTTGCGAGAAGCTCTTCTTTGGTATTCTTTAACCGAAGAAAGAATAAGATCAGAGAAAAAGAGAAACATACAACAGCGGTGTTCCTCGCTAGCTTTATCATGTGGATTTTTTTATTCATTCTGTATTACAATCATTGTATAAGCCAAGTGTTATAGTCGTTTATTTGAGAATACCTACCCTTTATTTTTGTGACCACGATTCAAATGCGTGCTATGTTTTTAAAGCAGGCCAGGGAGACGCAAGTGGTAGGTCTAAACAAAGCAGGAGTGAGAAAAAAAGTCGGAAGGCTATGTTAAAGCTCGGGATGAAGCCTATTCCTGGAGTCAGTCGTGTTACTGTCAAAAAGAGTAAGAATGTAAGTTTAGTATAGTACGATGCTTGATCTAACACGTAGTAAATAAAAACTTTTGAACAAAATATAATTACATAAAACCTGTTACTAAAGACAAAAGTGCCTAAAATGGGTCAGTTTTTGGTTGTATTTTGTCTCTGACAGGGTTATACGAGTAAACCATTAAAACTTGGCTAAACTTGGGACAGGTTTACAGACATATAGAAAGCCACCTAAAGTGCTTTTAAATACTTAAAAACCTTGTATCAAAGAATATATATTAGTATTATAAAGTTATAAATCGTATAATCTTATTTACTTCATTAGTTATTTATAAAATTCAAATAAAGGGGGCAAATAAGTTTTAATGTGTCACCTCAGGTCCTCAACTTGACAGGGCCTGTTTGGATCTGTACTAAAAACTTGCTCTTTTTGACGGTTATTATCTATTGTTGAGGTGGAATGCAAATAATTTTCCGTGATGATTTCGTGCTGTTTGTTGACTTGTGTTTATTATGTTTCAGATATTATTTGTGATCTCAAAGCCCGATGTTTTCAAGTCCCCTGCTTCAGATACATATGTGATATTTGGTGAAGCGAAGATAGAGGATCTGAGCTCACAGTTGCAGAGTCAGGCGGCAGAGCAATTTAAAGCTCCTAACCTTACTAATGTGGTATCACAGCCTGAGCCAGCAACCGTGGCTCAGGATGATGAAGACGTAGACGAGACTGGGGTTGAGCCCAAGGATATCGAGCTTGTCATGACACAGGCTGGTGTTTCAAGATCAAAGGCTGTCAAGGCTTTGAAGGCTGCAGAAGGAGACATTGTATCTGCAATCATGGAACTTACAAACTAAAAGTGTAACCCATCCTCACCTCACCATCATTTTCTTCTTGCTATTATTCGTGTAATGTTTGAGATCAGTGAGATTGTTTAATTGTCTTATATGCATCGACAATCATGTCTTTGCTGACGTAATGAGGATTTGAGGAATGATAAAAGAAATTGTTTAGTTCCTACTATATCGTTTGATTTCCGGGTAGTGTTTGGTTCCTGGGTATGAGGATGAAGAAAATAGACTTTCATTTCTAGAAGAAGCTTTTCATCACTAGGCATAAGTTGAGGCTTACCCTAATTCCTTTAAAGGAGGTTGGTTTAGAAATCTATTATTGTTTGTTTTTCATCATGTTAGTAAGGGAGATCATTTATACAGTATAGCAATTTGTCATACACAACAAATCAAATTATTAATGATTCCTACTTACTACTCAAATGCCTCCTTCAAGGTTTCTATCACCCTTGACCTAGATATAGCAAGTTTCACACTTTGTTTTAACAATTTTTTAAATTTGGATCCTCCAAAGCTTGGTTTTATCCTTTCAGGTGTTTATCTGTGTATGTGTTCTTAGTGCTTAGGAAATGAAATGGAAAAAATTTTGATTATTATTTTGATATTTTAATGTATTCAAAATTTCATAGAATATGTAACCTTACATATCATGAAACTATGAAGATATGACAAATAGATAGGAGTCAGGAGATAACTCTCACCATGAATGTTCATAAATTTCTGAAGCCTATGAATCATACTATAATTTTAGTTAACCTAACCAATATTTTTCTATCAATTTATGAACTCGTGACAGTTTATTAGTTTGAAATTTATCAAGTTAAAACTTAAAAAGTATATATTTTTTTTGGTTATTTATATTTCATAGGTAACCAACCCTAAATTAGGGATGAGTGTTCCAAAATCGAACCGAACCGAACCTGAAAATGCCTCAAAGTAAGAACCGAGTACTGAACCCAAAAATGCCTCATAGTAAGAACCGAGGACCGAACCGTTTGTTCCTAGTCGGTTCAGCTCTGCCGGTTGCGGGTAAAAACACGAACCTGGTGGAACCGAAAACCGGAATAAGGGAAATATAGGAACCGAGAACCAACTCGAAAGTATATAAATCAATCCGGTTGGGGACAGGTTCGGTTCGAGGTAAACGGGTTTTCTACTCATCCCAACCGTAAATGATCTCTAACGACCGATTTCACGGCTAGCATGGGAAGGGGGAAAAAAAGAGGCCCAATATATCTTGTATGCAGACACTACTTAGTATCATAAGAATTGAAAATCATTACACTTTAATGTGGAAATGGTCTTGCCAGGATACATTGAACTCATAGTCATGTTTCCCATATTTTCTCTCTTCTATTAAAATCAAGAAATTGTTGTCCATTTTGTCTCCATCATCTCATTTTTTGTTTATGACCTTGGCGGTCCATTTGATAGTTCTATTGCTCCTCCCTCCAATAGGGAAGGTTAAGGGTTCGAATGAGGCTTCAGTCAAATGCTGGCCAGGGGATGTTTTGAAAATGATCATGGGTAACACCAGTTAGCGCGTACGTTAGAGCCAAAGACTCGACATCCTCAGAGGAACTGGAACAGAGAAAATCCTAAATAAAAAGATAATATACTTCCTTGTTTATGAAATATGGAAGAACAAACAAGTCTTTTAAGGAATACTAGGATAGAGAAGTACATCTTTTATTTTTGTACTTCACGAAAAGTAACTCTTTATTAACTGGGTGGACCAGGTGGTTGTATATAACATGTGTTTTGTTATGAGGTTTTTAGATACATGATAATGTTTCAGTAAAAACACTTTTTACGGGAAGAACATAGATAATACTAGTAAAAATATGAAAATTAACAAATTACCTTTATTTAAAATAACAAAAAAAAACATTTGAAAACATAGCAAAATTATATGCATACATAGTGCATCTAGTCAAATGCACAATGCATCTAGTCAAATGTACTAGTTTTTTTTTTACTTTTTTAATAACTAAATTATACTTACAGTAACTCAGTCTCTTTAAAACAGTCGTTCTCTTTTGATGCTGCCTCTTTTAATACAAAATCTAAAATAAGGCATGTTTGTTTTTTTAAATAAACACTTATTTGTCACTTTATTCAATGGGTAGGAAGACATATGAAAGAAATAAGAGGTAAGAAGTGTTATTATCCTTTTATTAGGGATATAGTTAACAATGGTTCATGTGATTTGAAAGTGTTATTACACTCACCATACCGTCGCGTCAGTTTTTAATCTACCACTTCACCCGTCACTCACCAGATAGTGATCAATCACCACTACACCAAATTCTAAAACGCACTTAATATCACTAATTAATAAACAAATTAGAAAACAAAGAAAAGAAGTGAGTGTTGGCACACACTTGACTCTCCTTGCCACATCTGTAGTAATCTCCGCGCCCTTGATCCCTTAACGCCATGCTAGAGTGGGTTTCTTATCTTAAATGTCGTAGTCTGGTCTCCACGCCGGTATAATAGTGTCACTTCGAGCACTCTTAAAGTAGTGGAATCTATCTTAAGTGATTAAACCTCTTCAAAAACAAACACAACTTATGTAACGCTTCAACTATGACCTAATTGTAGAAAAACATTAGACGAGAATTAATCCTAGATGAGGGTTTTATCCGCATCCTAAAACCGTTACACTATTGACTAGGGGGAAATATATTACAAGTAATTAAAATTTTTAACTAGGGTTCATGAAGTTATGAGGGGAAGAGTGGTAGAAGTAGTAACATACCACTACATCAACTATATCATCATGACAATTTTTTTTCCACCATTTAGTTAGTCACTCCCCACCATATAAATTTCTGGAATCTACTTCCTAAACCCACTAACCAATCAAAGATTAAATTAAAAATAAAGAATAAGGTAGAGTGTGAAAGAGAGGGATCTACCCATGGCCCACCCACCATCGCCACCCTCCGCACCCTACGCGGTTTTCATCCCGCTATATTTCCTCCTAAATCTTCCTACACATACCTAAATGATGACATGTGGATAACTAGTTTTCATTTTCTTTCTTGATATTTACACTTGTTTTGGTATGTGAATCTCACCCGCGAAAGCTCCCATCACATACAGGGAACAAGTATTATACTTCAGGCCCATAAAAAGTTGGTATGTTATCGCTTACCTTTATGGCTTCACTCTATTGATAAACACTAAATGCATTTATTTGGTGGAAAAAAAATGTAAATCCGGTACATCACTCGTAAAGAAGTAAATAATTAAGTGAAGTACCAAAGTCAATAATATAATTTTGCATTAGAAAAGTTACACAATGCACAGCTAAATTTCTAAAACCAAGCACCTTCGAACTTGGCCTCGTGTATTTCTATCAGAAAAAAAAGCACGAATAACAGGCACAAAATTTTATATCTAAAAAAGGACAACATGAATTAAGAGGAAATAAAACAATATATATCTGTAATACAAAGTGTCCAGTTTAAGTAACACTATTAATGCAAATCCAGACTACCACCCACTGGACCACCCGGCGCTATTTCCTGATTGCACGGAACTTCTCTTGCTGCCGCCACCGCCATCAACCCAGTCACCAGGAAAAGCCGTCCTTCCTGGTGAATTTTGAGTTTTGGAGCCAGGGAAACCACTCCACCCATCTTGCCCATCCTTAGATCTTTCATTTCCACCTTCACTTCCTCGATTGTTGTACGACCCTCGTCCTCGCCCACGACCACCATAAGATCGTGGCACACCACTTGGATGAGTATCATGACCCCCACCCCCATTCCTGTAATCACTTCTACCTGCAACAGATAAACAAATAAGCAAGGTTGGTCAAAAGGAAAACCATGAGTGTGTTTGATGATATGTTTTAAAAGTGATCATATGATGCATAATAATCAGAATAGAAAGTGAAGCTACTTGTAAAATGACCCCAAAATAATCAAACAATCGAGAATCAGTTTCATTGCAGGTAAAGGATACATAACAACGCCACAAACTATTCAACTTTTTTCATTAAGACCAGCCAACTATTACAACCCAGGGCACCCAAGTATGTATCAAATTTCATGTATTATGCGTGAAGATACTGTTCAATTTTTCAATAAGACCATTTGCTAGTTTTCCTGTTCTGTAAAAGTAATACACAAAGAGACACCCTTCACAGTTGCAAAAATAAAAAAAAAATGGCAAAATAACCTTCATTTTTAATTCACAATAAACCTTTAAATTATATATATGACAAATTAAAAAAGTGATAAATATAGTAAATGCAACTAATTTTTGTGGATGCATCATATTTCCGTAGCCCTTAGATCAAGATTTCAAGGGCCCGCATATGTTCTTCATGAAATGATGTTCTTCCTTGATCCTACCTCCCTCTCTCTCTCTCATATATATATATATATATATATATATAGGGGAGGGTTCATGCGAGAACCGTTGTTAGCGCGAGAACCAATCTCAGCCGTTCCTTGGATATGGGAAGTATCATGGATGGCGAGCGTGGAGGGATGGGGTGTGGCAGGGTGCATGTGAGGAATTCATGGGGTGGGCAATGACATTGAAGGAGGGGGAATTGGACGGCTCAGATTGGTTCTCGCGGTTCTCGCGCTAACAACGGTTCTCGCATGAACATTCCCCTATATATATATATAGACAAAAGTTCATGCGAGAACCATTCTTAGTGCGAGAACCGCGAGAACCAATCTGAGCCGTCCAATTCCCCCTCCTTCAATGTCATTGCTCACCCATGAATTCCTCACATGCACCCTGCCACACCCCATCCCTCCACGCTCGCCATCCATGAAACTTCCCATATCCAAGGAACGGCTGAGATTGGTTCTCGCGGTTCTCGCACTAACAACGGTTCTCGCATGAACCTTCCCCTATATATATATGTGTGTGTGTGTGCTTGTGTGTGTGTGTGTATATATATATATGTGTGTGTGTGTGTGTGTGTGCGCTTGTGGTGGTGGGAAGGGGGGGGGGGGGGTCAAACGAGAATTGTGTATGTGTATATGTATATGTATCTATAACAGCCAAAAACAGAAAAGCTAATTTCGCCATTCAGCATGTTTTTAGCTCGATTTTGTAACCAAATACATATTTCGTGGCCTATAAAGCAGTTTTAATAGTTGTAACTTGTAAAGCCTCCTTAAAATGTTGCCCGTTATTTGAACAGTAAAAAGCAAATAACCAAAACTTTTTATCGGTTTCTAGAAACTGAGTGATTGTATATGACTTGAAAATCGGAATAACCAAATAAAATCAAATTTTAAACACAATGCTAAACAGGGTAGCAACTCCTTACCCGTTCTTGAGCTTGGAGTGGATGTTCTTTCTCTGTCTCCAGATGAGCCTCTCCAGTCATTGCTATTGGAACCACCCCAGCCACCAGAACCACCTGGTGCAGGACTGCGCATTGGCACCATGGCAGCAACTGACCGGATTGAAGGTCCCGCGTCATGTGGGTCATCAATGTGTCTTTGAAAATATGCCACAAGTCTGTCTATCTCCTCAAACATCTTCTTCCGGAATTTAAACCCCTTCGGATACAATCCAATATACTCATGATGTGGATTTGAACTTCGTATGTATGTTAGGATAAATGTGCCTGGATGTTCATGTGATATACCAAAGGAGTAAACAATTCTCGATGGATTCTCCATTTTTTCTTTCCTTAAGCTCTCATCAACTTCAGCTTTTCCCCCATCTCTAAACTTGCGGTAAGCCAACATCGTCTTTAAGTGAGCTACCAATGGATCAACATAGCGGTCCATTACCTGCAATAGATGGTTTTTGCACATAAAAAAGGCCACTACTTGAGCATTTCTAATTTTTTTTCTACTAAACTTTATGACTACAGGGTGTTTGGCATTGCCTGAGATGGTGCTTGAATGTGCTTGTGTTGTTTGAAGCTGTGATAGGAAGCGTTTAAGAGTGTTTGGCTTTCTGTATGAAAAGTGATTATGATGACCCCTACATCAGATAATCAAGGCAGTTGTGTTGCAGCTACTAGAAAACTGATTATTTCACACTAAAATATTCAGATAATCAGTCTCATCTAAAAACACAAAAGTGATTATCTGCGATTCGAAAATGCAAATATCAGACAATCATCCCAAACACCCCCTCAGTTTGAAATAATCACTAATAATCAGACCATCGAAAGCAGTTTTGTTGCAACTACTCCAATCCTGATTGCTTGACCGCCAAATAATCAGATAACCATGTATCCATTATTCCATTTCACCATCTGAACACTAGAAACTAATTATCTAGGCCTTGAAAACACAATGGCCAGATGATCATTATCAAAACGTTGAAATTCATCTTTGTCAAACACCCTCTAAGCAAATCATTTGTTAATAATTCATCTTTGCAAAATGATCTAGACAAGTAACAATTTTCTAAGATGACATTTAGAAAAGATGGATAAATATTATATTGAGACAGCAAATCCATAAGGAAAAATTGAAGATATAAGAATATAAGACAGACCTCGTCAAGATCTTCAAATACATCCTCCCCTATTTTTAGGGTTTTACCAAGGCGTAACATGCTGGTTATGTCCTTGTTCTCCTTTCCTCCTTCAATAATGTCTTTGTGAGCGTAGACACCATCATAGATTTTAAGTGTCAAAGTCAAGAACGACGGCCCACGAGAGCTAGGACGAACAATGCTCTCGCCAGGTTCCTTATTAGACAGCATCTGTAAAAAACAAAAAACAAAAGGAGGATTAATAAAAATATCAGTAAAATGATTATAAAGGATATAATGGAAGTTGTGTACACACACCTCCATTGCTTCATCAGCTGTAATATTCTGAAAGCGAGGGTGAACAATCATTCTTGGTTTGAAATGCTTCTTTGCTAACTCTTTGGCTTTAAGAGCTTTTTGTTTGTCATTCTCCAAACTGTCACGCTCTTCATGATAATAGGGATCCCTGGTTTCAAGAGACAGGGCTTTCCTTAAGTCACTTTCTCTACAGCTTAAGACCATCACCGGCGTCTTTTTATTTTTCAAAATTGATTTTATCATGCAAGTTAAGATATCACCTTCAGTCAACTTCTCTGTCAAATCATTGTCTCTTCGGTCATCACTGTAGTCTTCTTTATTAAGAAGACCAGTCAACCCTGAATCAAGATTACATACTGCTCGATGAGGTAGAACTCTACGAACAGTTGCTTCTAGAATTTTACCCTCCACAAATGTTCCCTCCGTCTCCCCAGTAAGCATATAAAGCGCTTCATCATAAGTTGGTTCAACATATGCTTTTCTCCAGTCTTGAAAACCTTGAATCAACTCCAATCTTATATGATTGAGAGTGTCTTTTTTATTCTCACGTTTCTTGTCTCTGGCATATGTATCGACCTTGAGCCTTACTAACAACTGAGGGTTTTCTCTCACATGCTCAACTGCCATTTCAAGCATATCTTCATCATTTACATCATCTTGCCCATCTGCAATGTAAAGATCTTTAGCCAACTCCTGTGCAAGACCATATGATTCTGGGTGGATTCTGGTATCATCCAATAAGTCGATGAATTGACTGCTGCTAGCAGCATTTCCACTTCGACGAACACGCAGGAACCCAACTGCGTTTACAAACACCTTTTTCCCAAGACCATGATTCAACAAGTCCTTACGGGTATATATTGAACTAGCTCTAGCTAAGGACCGTTGTAAGGAAGCGGCTTTTCTGGGTCCAAGCCCAGAAATAAACTGTAACGGCGCAAACAACCACTCATGACTTATGGCTAAATTTACATCAAGACCTACTTGGTTAGTGGCATCTACCATAATTTGTTCGACCATGCCATATTTCTCATCAGGAGTTAGAAAGCTTTCTAATGGAGTAAGTTTCCAGGATAATATCTCCTTAGCTGGTCCACAGAGGGTAGCTACCATTGCCAATGGATTTTGAAGATAACGTCCAAGGGCCACAGCTCGCTTAACAATGCCTGGAAACATGATATGAAGTTAGATTTAATAGTTTTTTATTATGCCATCAAACACAAACAAACAAGTAAAATACCAGGTTGTGGTTGAAGCTGGTCAGATGATATGCGAGAATTTTCATACAAGTGTGGCAGAGTCTCATCAGCATACACAGAAGTTAAGCCATCCATTTCAGAGCCAACATCTCTTGGGGTATCTTCTACTATCTTGAAGATAATCTGATTAGAAAAATAATAATATAATTAACAAAAGATCATGCGAATATGTACACTTTTACCTTCAACGACATTGAAAAGAACAGCTGGCAGCAGACACAACGATACAGAAGAAGAAAACAAATAATTGTGAATGCCTGATCTAGCCAGCCAAAGGACAGAAAGTAGAGATGGCACAATGGACAGGTTGGGTAAATGCCAAAACACGCTCGGGTAAAAACAAGTCAGTTTTAGAGTAAATCTAGGTACACCATTTCTAGTTGGGTTGACCCGCAAAGGCTTTTTTGTCCATTTTTAAGAGGAAAAAAGATAACGGATGGTTTGCATAAACAACATTACTACAACGGTGCTTTACTTTTTTGATCAAACAATTTACAAGGTTGTAAGCCTTAAAAATTGACTTTGGGGGACGTGCAACACGTTTGAGACATCCCCTTTGAATTGATCCTTCCATAAGAAAAATGGGACAAATTTGCCATCTTCAACAAACAATAGTAGGCAACTTTATTTGTGACCTGCGAAGATAAATGATCAAGCAACGCCTTTACCTCAAAAATCTCATCTTGCAGCTTGATACAAGACACATTAACAGCTCCAAGAACGACAACTTGAGGTTGGTGATCTGTCATGAACTTAATGACACGTTGTTCATCATTCTTTTTGCGCTGCAGATCATTAGCATTTTGACCATGAATGCTTAAAGAACCAGCGTATAGCACATCAAGAACTTCCCCGTATGAATCCAACATCACAAATGTTGTGGCAGGCTTACCCGGGCCCCAACAACATGCCATAACCCTAGGTGCAGCTTCATAATCATCAGATGAATTGACATCACGATCCTTTTTCTGATAAGGTGCTACAGATACTTTGTCCCATAATAGCCTTCCATATTTCATGAGTAACCAATTCTTTGCTCTACTGGTCAATAAGGCTCTTGCCTCTTTTGCCATAGAAGGTAAAAGCAAACCATCAAATGCGTCATTTATTATCTGCTTTCTTTGTTCATTCCACAACTGAGCAGATTTACTTACGCCATCACTAAGATAATGTTCATGAGCATCAGTAATTAATTTATCATGAACAGATCCTGGAAGCTTCACGGAAACTTGGATAAGCTTTTCTTCCTCGGCCTTTTGAATAAGAAGCCATTGCACATCATCAAATCGAGTCAATGGTTTCTCCCTCAACCACTTGATCCCTGCAAATTGATGACGTGGGTCTATGGCCACCTTCCCATCTGCAGTCGGATTAGTTGACACCACAGCATTATCCATGAAGATGCTACGAACATGTCTCCTGACACATGGCTCACAGCTAATTTCAACTGCCGCCTATAACAAGCCAGAAAAAATCTCACCATAATTGTGTTAAAAAGAATCAGAAAGAAAGCAGGAAAAATTTATGTGAATACCATATGCCTAGCGCCTCTGAGGACAGCCTGAGGATTTTCAAACATTGCACATGTAAATCTTGAAGCCACCTCTTCTGGTGTTTCCTTTGCATCCTCCAATTCATCAGTCCTCTGAACAAATAAAGCATAAGTGGGTACATCATTTTAGGCAAACACCATAAAATCTGAAAATGGGTAAGTTACACACCATTTTTTCAAGAGAAATCAGCAAACCAAATTCTTCAGAGCTATAGCCGAACTTGCTAGCAACCTCCCAGAGTCCAGCTTTGCTACAAATGCTGTATTGTGATTTCCTCTTAGGTCTCTTGAACTGCCCTTCATCCACACCAACATCACCAGGAGGGAAGTGCAGGTTAAACTTTGAATCAATGTCATCAATTTCCCTTTCTGACTCTGCAACTTTGAGAGACTTAGTAATGGAATCAAACAGTTTCTGATTCAAATGAAGACGTGTCTCATCATATATGCTTCTTTCTTCTTCAAATCGCTTGTTATAGTACAACTGTAGAGCACTTTTCCGTTTTTGAAGTAGTAACCACTTTCTGTCTAACTCCAAGATAGCCCAAAGTACCTGCAACATATGTATACAATAAGTTATGAACTCCTACATCATGTGAGGTTAATAAAGATGGCGATACCCAATTACCTTGTGCCACTTCATTAAGGGTTTTGGTTCAGATTTATTTTTATTATCCTTGTCAGGTTCTGGTTCTGGATCTGGATCCACAAAAAGGCTCTGGCACTCCTCCTTCCTATACATAGCAATAAACGGTACCTGATAACAAATACGTTACAAATTGCATAACACCTAACTAAAAATGAACACAACAATTTGTAGTAGACAGCACACTTACATCTAATTTCTGAACATGCATAAATTCCAAAAATCTAACTATATCACCCTTAGGTATTGCTAGCTCGTGCCCTTCTTTGTTGAACAAAGGTATCACACCCGTCCCAAGTTGGCTAAGAATCCAGTTACTCTCATCATCTATACTTATTGCATCTGTTGGTGGTGGACCAGTGCTTTCCTCCGAGATCTATAAAGACAAATCACATAATAATCAATATATAGAGCATGCACAAGGAGGAAGAAACAAGAAAAGAAATACAGTTGTGTTGACATCAAGACCTGCATTCTTTCTGGAATATCTATCTCCCGAATACGGTCATCGCTCTCAGTCATGTACTTCTCAGAGAGAATGATGGGTTCAAATTCGTCTTCAAGCCTCCTTTCCCTCCATTCACCGTTTTCATCATACTTGCTGTTCCTTTCTAGCCCTAGTTTTCTTTGCCTCAAGAGCTCGTCAACATCACCAAATATGTCATGAGCCTCCTGAATTGCTGTAGAGGAGACTCCGGGAGCCTGCCTAGATCTTTTCTTGTTAACTTTCCTCCTCCTGCATATTGTATCAATATATCAATGACAACAAAATCATCAATGCATGATTAAGCAGCAAGACACACCTTGTTGGTTCTCCATGTTCATCTACTTCTTCTTCGTCAACAATGAAGTCAGCCATTTCATCTTCTTCTTCACCAATGTCACCATCTTCTTCCTCTTGTGGATCGTCCTCTTCAGCAATATCCTCTAAGGGAGGACCTAAAAGTTATACGCAAGATCCATATTGTCATAATAACCACGTTGTAAAATAATGAGAAATAAGAAAGAGAACAAACCCTCGTCATCATCAAATAAACTACGCTTGATTTTATCCTCTGCACTTCGCCCACCCTTTCCACTTCTGTCGTATTCCTCCTCATCAGAAAATCCAGATTGCCCCTTGTCAGCATCAGCCCTTGCTTTCTTTAGTCGCTTAAACTTTTTACTCTCCTGATATATTTACAAGGAGAAAGCCTTAAAAAGTGGATACAAATAACTGTTCAAACATAATGTGCATTATGAAGAGAAGATAAGAATGTAAAGCAAGAGACTCACTAATTTTGGACGTCGAAAACCAACGTTATCTTGAAGGAGCTCATAATCATCTTCATCAAGAACATAGTTCTTCTCCGATTCTCTTAAGATTGATGCATCAAAGATTAGAAGGTATGAAGCCAATCATGAACAGACGATAAAAGTTAACATGAATTCACCTTTTCTTCCTTTTCTTCTTCCTTTGCCTCTCCTCGTCACTATCTGCCCTATCCTCTTCATCCGCATCCTGTTCATCTTCATCAACATCATCCACTATGAAACCATCTTTCTCATACTCATCTTCTCCTTCTTCTGGTGAAGGCCATAGACAAGAGCACATTAGAAGCCATGACTCAATGAAATAAGCAACATATATGGTTCTTCTAGTGTTAACTGAACTTAAGAACTATGACACGATATCCAGCTATATCACATCTTCAAAGCCCAAATTACAAGACTAAACACCAAAGCCCCCCAATATACCCAGTAAACGACTAAAATTATGACATAAACCCAAACATGACATAATGAAATATATAAATTCAAAAGGATGCAAACTTTGAGTTCTGCAAATAAGAAGTAGCAAAAGATAATTTCCCTGGCAAAAGAATAATTACTCGTAGAAGTGAATATTGCTGTATTCAAAATTAGGAAAAAACAAATAGACTGCAAAGAAACCCTAAAGAGCTAGATAGTCAATATCATCGCCCATATTCGAATTGAAACGGATTTCCAGAATTACAAAAGAAAGAGAGAAAAAGAAGAAGAAATGTTCATACCGTCCTCCTCGTCATCCTCATCATCACGGTCTTCAGGATTAATATCCTCGCCATCTGGCTCTTCTCTTTCATCTTCTTCCATTTCAATCTCATCTACACATGCATAAATAAACATATAAATCATAAAAAAGAATGCTTGCTAATTGAAAAGTTGTGGAAGATAACAACACCTTCCTCGTCGGATAATATAGTTTTCCCGGCCATTATTGATGCCGGCGAAGGTTGCAGTGGTGGCTGTCGATCGAGAGAGGGTGGGGTAAGGGTTATCTGTCGATCGAGGGTTAGGGTTGAGAGAAAGGGGAGGGCTAGGGTTGGAAAAGAATCAACACCTCAGTGACTTCGTAGAATCGGAGTCTCTGCAGCGGCGTTGAGAGAGAGATACGGAGCGGATTTCGACGGATCGAGATGGCCTTAAATATCACCAATCTCTCAGATCGGTGAGATGTTTCACCGGGTTTTTCACAATACTGCACCCTGTTCTAGTATCACCAATTTTTTATTTTTTTATTCCATATATTAAGTATTTAAGTTTATTCTTTTATTTTTTTTAATTAAATTATTTAAAATGAATTATTATGTTAATTAAATGGTCGTCAACTTATAAGTATAAATTATTATTGATTTTTAGAAAGAAAAAAATAGGATGACAGAGAATATATAAAGAATTAAATACATCAAAATAAGCAAAAGAAAAAACTGTTTTTTAACCTAAATTTGTGATATTTGTAGAAGTTATAATGGGCTTTGAATAGTTAATATGGCTGCTTTAAAAAAAATTAAGTTATTATCATTTCAACTACACTTATAAAAATTATATTCTTATCTGCATCGAAAGATAATATATAATATCAAGTAAGAATATAGAAGTGCAAATGTGCAAAAGTTAAGTAAAAATAAATGATGACACTCGATGTAAGTGGTTCAATTGGATGTTAACGAATTCAACTTATATTCACTCCTTCATCTTTAATCCAAGATTTGCCTTCACTACCAATGTCTCTCTTAGGCGGAAAAGATCGTCGTCACGTCTTACTAATTTCACACGGTAGCGATCTCCTTAAGCAACTTATCACTAATTTTCCAACATAGTAGTCACCTTAAGCACTTGACATTAATTTCCCCATATGACAATAATTCGTCATATGGGCCAACAACAAGTGCCCATGGTCGACCGTTGGCTTCGACCATGGAAGCCTAGCCCAACAAACTTTTGGCTTTCGAAAAATAAACACCTTATGTTGTATTGTCCTATCTTTTTTGTTGTAATTCCAGCAATCATTAGAATATTGTTTCTGTCTGTACTAATCATCTAGGTAATTTGATAAACAAATTTGAATTTCAAATATTTAGAGTGATGGTTTTGAAAGTGAGATATTGAGATATGTTAAAATGTTAGGATTTAGTAAATCTTTACCATAAGTGGCAATATAAGATTGTGTAAGATTCTTTCTACTAAGGGAAACATTTGACTAGATCTTTCAATAATATTTTAGTATCATTCTGATATATATCCTTCTTAAGTTTTCTAATGTCTTATTTGTCCAAATCATCATTTTTATCAATTTCTAATCAATTTAATTTCTTAATAACTATCAAAAAATACTAAAAACATAACATTGTCCTTTCTATTTTAATAGATACATGTTTGTGTCTTCCCTTTTTTATTTATCAAAATTTTCAAAGAAGTTCATCGGAACATGTTGTCACGCAGCGAAGCATCGGTCTAATCTTGGGAAGAGAAAGAAAACGTCATTGCCATAATGCACAAAGACTATGAGTAGGTATATTGATAGTTACACACAGATCGGTATATTGTTTATGAAGAGTGCTATTCATATGCATGTGTGTAGATATATATAATCATGTAATTGACGCACAAGTTACCTACAATTAAGAAAAGCATTATTAATCAATATTGATTCTTTAAATAAAAACGAAGACACCAACATGTATCTATCGAAAAGGGAAATATTGTCTTTTCAATATTTTTAATAATTATAATGAACTTAAATTAATTTAAAATGAATAAAAATTGATAAAAATGGTGATTTGGGTAAATAAGATATTATGAAAACTTAAAATGGGTATAATATATATGTGTGTGATAGTTTGAGCAAATAAGATATTTTGATGTTTAACAAAGGTATATATGAAATTAACCATTAATCTTTTATAGAAACTTATCATCCAATGTTTTTTCTTATAAAATTTGCTTCTTCACTCCGTATTACTCTAGATGTTTATTTGGTTCTCTTATCAATGCAATATTGTGTTGGCATATTTGCCAACAATACATTTTTTGATGATTTGAAGTTCTTGAACGTTTATTTATATATATTATGAAAATACAATTTGATATCTATAAAATCACGGTTTATACATTTTTGGTTTTTTAGTATAGTTTGACATAATAAAACCTCTAATTATCTGAACCTATCGTGTAATTTTATATTTTAATAAGTATTTTAGTAAACTTATTATATTTATATTAACTTAGATTTTATAAAAACGTAACATATTTGTCCAATATTAAAATCTTATTATCAAAACATTATATAATGTTTAATAAGATATGAGACCTTGATTTCACTAATGAATAGACATGAACCACTTATGCTCCTTCACGTTATTGGGTGGCGTGAGTTATTTCTTTGTTTGGTAATGCAATGACCCATTTGACTATCTCTCATGCCTTGTGTGATGTGTAGTTGCCTGTATACATGCTTTGATAGGAGAAATATCAGTTGTATGATGTGGTTTGTGGATTTCTTTTGATTAAAACGTTGTCTCGCTAGCTTTGTAACTAACAAGCATTTTGTGAAAACTAATGTGTGTCGGCACGTGACCTCTAATTAGACATGTAAGGACCTTAATTAATTTTTAAATATAAATTTACATACTAAATTCCATATTTATATGATACTGAACTTAGTTACAAAACATACGTGATCCCCAACCACTAGAAGTTACATCAACTTTTGAGATTACATTAATCTATGGATGATACATCGATATCGAGTTAGTCAGAATGACCAAGAATATCTGTCACTCGGACCTCTATCACATCATAACATATCTCGTATAATATCACATAATGCCCACATACAAGCAGTTTGTTAGTAAAGATTGTGTAACTCGCCTTGATCGATTTTAAGATTGTGTATTCTTTCATGACTTTGATCACCTACAAACAATTACTACCCAAATTAGATTGTATACATCTCTCATGTCTTTTAATAGAACTTTACACAGTCTCCAACACGGCCCGTGTTATTCTACACAGATGTTTACATAGTTATGCAATATTTGTTATACCAGTGTCTAGCCCTAACCCTGCACGGCCCGTGTTAACTTACACAACTCGTGTGTCATTACCATACACAATGTCTAGCTCTGCTATGTAGCGTGTTCCATGAAGCTGAACATGGCTTGTATTGTCCGAAAATGACCAGTGTTTTACTACACGGGTTGTTGCTCAACCAGTATTCGTATACACGACCCGTGTTGACCATTTCCCAACAATTTGTTCAACATGAACAATTGCGAAAATGTCCAAAAACAATTTCAAACATTATCAAGTGATTTCCAACAACAATAGCAAAATCAACAATATTTGAACATACAAGGATCATTTCACCTGAAGACAACACTTGACCAGTTTACATACAATAACTTATAATCAACACAAAATTTAAATTTCTTATGTAATTCTACAACAAAAACATCACCAAAACTGTAACTTATTACCGTGTAGCTTCGAGAATCTCACTTGAAACATCTAATTACTCCCTAGTTATCAACACACACATAATTAATATCATGAAAAATTAATTTCACTCTTTAGACTTGTTTAATTATATCAAACCCATACTAATTAACTATTTAAATCATGCTTGTTAACTCATGCATAACTTTTAACTCGTGACTTATTAAATCATTTATTTAAAAATTATAACCTTGCATTTGTAGGATATTATAGGACTAGTGAGTTAAATTGATTTGTTTACGATATTAGGGTAGAATATGCATGTTATACGTGTAATGTTGTAACTATATCTGGTGTTTGTTTATGACAGCTAGACTACAATTTATTTGAAAACAATGCTTGTATTATGTGATGTGTTGACATATGAATTTTTGTGAATGAAGTGCAAATATATTGGTTCTAAGGCTGAGAACAATGTTTGCATTGTAAACATGTTACTTTGTGATATGTGTGTCATGGACATGTATGACAGTGTACATATCTACTGCGAGAACCGCGAGAACCAATCTGAGCCGTCCAATTCCCCCTCTTTCATCGTCATTGTCCATCTGTGAATTCCTTACATGCACTCTGCCACACTTTATCCCTCCACGCTCTCCATCCATGAACTTCCCATATCCAAGAAACGACTGAGATTGGTTTTCACGGTACTTACACTAACAACGGTTCTCAAATGAACTCTCCACATATATATATATATATATATATATATATATATATATATATATATATATATATATAGATAGAGAGAGAGAGAGAGAGAAAGAGAGAGAGAGAGATAGAAAGACACATATAGACATACAATACAAATTGCTATATAAGAAAATCGGCATCTCATAAATGAATTATATATGTGTAATGATCCAATAAATAATATATCAAACTTTACAAGTGTCAAAATATAAGGGGCGAACTGATTCAAAATACAATGAACGTTCTAAGTTACCATTGTATACAATGAATTTTAAATTAAAAAAAAAACCAACTCTCTTGTTTCCCCCATTATATGTAAGTTGTAACATATACAACATGTTACAGGTCATTTTTTTTATTTTTGTTTAATTTCTATTTTTTTGATTATTGTATTCATCATCTTTGTTCTTCAAGTTCAAAAACATTTAAACATTCGAATTTCAATAAAATTCAAGATCATTCAAACCTCAAATCTATAACCAAATCATACAACCAAACAAAAAATAAAAGTAACAAAGTCATGGTACATACAAATAGAAGATGCTAGAACATTCAAATCCAATAACTTTTTTTAGATATTCATTTATTCAAATCCAAAGAGCTTAAATAAGACCAAATCATATAATGAAATCGAAAATCAAACTTAGAACATTCAAGTCCCAAACATACACATTTGTAGATTAACGTAACTATTCAACACTAAATATTAAATCAGTCAACATTTAGCGTATTTGATTATTGCCTCTGAATAGAGTTAGAAACTATGATGGATGAAAGAAAAAAATGCTACCGAATTATTCAGCCTTAAGATATATTGAATCATTAAGCACAAAATATTTTACCTGAATATATTTTTACATGCTCTCATATTAAATAAATCATATCCTATTTTGTAATAGATCATCATAAAAGTTAAAATAACAATTTTTGTCAATTAAATTGTTCGTTAATGTTTCCATATCAATCAACTTGTCATATTTAAAGTTAAATTCCATACAAATAAATTATTCATACGATTAAATTATTTTGTTTTATCATATAACCCATTAAATTTAATGCATAAACAATAATTTATGTGTAACACCCGTGTTTAAGGCCCGGTCGTTTCGTGGCGGTGAAGTATGTATTTTCCCAGAAAGAACTTAATATGCGGCAGATACGGTGGCTAGAACTCATTAAAGGCTATGATTGTGAGATTCGATATCACCCGGGGGAAAGCAAATGTTGTAGCAGATGCTTTGAGCCGCAAGGGAGCTGGTGACAGTATCCGATTTATGCGAGTTGAGATCGTTTCTGACTTAGTGAATAGACTTAAATCTGCTCAGCTAGAGGCTTTAAAAGATGTAAATCTGAAGTCAGAGATTATGATAAAGAGAAAAGATGATTTGATTGATGATTCACGCGGATTAAAGACTTATCAGCCTCGTGTTTGGGTGCCATTGCTTGGGGAGCTTTCGGGTTTGATTTTGTCAGAGGCTCACAAGTCAAGATTGTATGTTCATCTTGGTAGCACTAAAATGTATAACGATCTAAAAACGTTGTATTGGTGGCCTACGATGAAGACGGATGTTGCACAATTTGTGGAAATGTGTCATATTTGTGCTCAGGTCAAAGCAGAGCACCAAAAACCTTACGGGTCTTTGAAACAGTTGAAGATACCAGAGTGGATATGGGAGCACATCACGATGGATTTTGTATCCAAACTTCCATGTACTCAGCGGAAACATGATAAGATTTGGGTGATAGTTGACCGTTTGACGAAGAGTGCTCATTTTCTTGCCACCAGCGAGACAGCTTCACTCAGCAGACTGGCTCAGTTGTACATTAATGAGATTGTATCTCGGCATGGTATTCCTCTTTCTATTATTTCTTATCGAGATCCCATATTTGTTTCTAACTTCTGGATGAGTTTACATCATGAATTGGGGACGCGCGTCAATTTGAGTACAGCTTACCATCCTCAGACAGACGGTCAGACTGAAAGAACCATTCAGACACTTGAGGATATGTTACGTGCCTGCGTGTTAGAGTATGGTGGGTCTTGGGATTCACATTTGCCTTTGATTGAATTTGCGTATAATAACTCTTATCACTCGAGTATCGGTATGTCACCTTATGAGATGTTATACGGTCGTCGCTGCCATACTCCTACTTGTTGGTTAGAGGCATGTGAGAAACAGTTTGCGGGCCCCGATATTGCTCAAATGACAGCTGAAAAAGTTGCTATTGCTCGGGAAAAGTTGAAATTTGCCAGAGACAAACAGAAAATGTACGCAGATCCACGCCGCCGACCAGTTTCATTTGTTGAAAGTGAGTTGGTCTATATGAAAGTTTCTCCGTGGAAAGGGGTTATTCGCTTTGGGAAGCGCGGGAAACTAGCTCCACGATACATTGGTCCGTTCCTTATACGGAAGATAGTCAACGATCAGACAGTTGCTCTTGACCTTCCACCTGAATTAGCGGGTATTCATGATACTTTTAATGTCCGTTACTTAATTAAATGTAAAGTTGAGGATGAAAGTCAGATTCTCCCAGTACATGATCTGAAAGTTGATTAAAAAAAGCGGTTAGTAGAAGAACCCGTCTGAGGAAGACATGAGGATTCGCTACCCTAACCTATTTGAGTACGATGAGATTCCGGGGACGGAATCTTCTTTAGGGGGAGAGATTTGTAACACCCGTGTTTAGGGCCCGGTTTTTTTCGTGGCGGTGGTAAGTTATTTAATTGTTTATATTTATATATTTACTTGTTTTTTAATTATTTGCTATTTATTTATATATTTGTTTGATAATTACTTGGTATTTAATTGGACCGTGAGGTAAATGATAAAAATATTAGTTTTAATATTTTATATGTTAGTTGGTACCATATGATTCGTTTTTAGACAAGGGTCCCAAATAATACTGGTGTGATGTAAGACTGCAGGTTTATTTAGTATAAAATCTCGTGACACAACCTCGTTTTAAATTTATAAAAAAGATGTTACTAAGCAGATACTACACACGACTCAGACAAGTGTAACCTGGTCAATAGCAGTATAGACTCGGTAAGACCGGATATCGTACCACAAGGAAAGGAAACTACCAATACTTGATCATCATCGTTGTTTGATCAGCAGATAAACAGAGAATCAATTATCACTACGATTAAGCTAACAAAGGTACCAACTTTCATATAAACAGATGGATTGAGCAGGTAGATAATAATCAGAAATGGAGATGCTCACTCGAATCTCAAATCAACCAAAATAGTCATGGATGGTGCAAATATGTAACGCCGCGGGTTTTCAGAAGCTTAATTAATAAAATATAATTAAGACACCAACTGTTTAACCAAAATATATCTTTTAACAAACTCAGCGGAAGTATTTAACTAACTAGTTATACGAATTGTAGTATAAATTTTAACAAAATACCCAACGGTGTTACCGAATATCGGCCAACCATTAATAAACATCAGAGTAAACAAAAGCAAGAGTAAGAAGTGTTCCCCATAATTACCAATGAAATAACCATAGCATGACACTCTTCCTCACGATCAACTACATACCTGCATATGGGTGGGTTACATGGAAGGAGGGGTTAACTATAAATAGCTAGTGAGTAATGATTAAACATAAGCATCGTAACAAAGATGTTATAGCATGCAGAAGATATCACAGAATAACCAACAAGTATATCCAAACAGCTAGCGATGTTCCGGTGCCCAGGAGGAGTCACGTCTTGCAGGGTTGTAAGCCCGGCTCAATGATCCAAACTGGGGGAAACCGAATACATCTATCATATCGTGTCGGTGGGGGAGCGGGTAGCAGCCCACCATTGCATTAACGAGCGGGGAAATCAGTGAGAGCCCCTATTAACGAGCGGGGAAATCAGTGAGAGCCCCTATTAACGAGCGGGGAAATCAGTGAGAGCCCTTATTAACGAGCGGGGAAATCTTTGAGAGCCCCTGGTTGAGGCACGGGGTTTTGCAAGAACCCGATCCGTGGCCGCGAATCACTGTACCTCAACAGCATCAAAGTGCCGGCACGAACACGTATTGGCCGACTCTTGCCGCATCATAACATATCATATTGGCCTACAAAAAGCCATAACATAACATATTGGCCTACAAAAAGCCATAATACCAACATATACCAAGTTTATAACATGATTGGCCTACTCAAGCCTAACATAAGTACATAGCAGCGTATACCATAGCAAATTAACAACACATAAACCATAACTTACCTTAATCTTGTTATAACATGTTTATCACGAAACCTAAGGTTAACCGGTACTCACCTGAAAAGCTACAGCAAGCAAATGTAATGTTCGGTGTCCTCTGGTTCTTCAGGAGCGCCTAACACATCATTTACAAGCTTGTTAACACCTTACAATTAACATACATGGTTCTAAACATAAGTTGTACAAACTGCCAAAACTGAAATACCCCTTGCGACCGCATGTACTCTCCTTGTGGTCGCAAGGACCCTTCAAAAACACCCCTTATGATTGCATGGATATCCCAAGCGGTCGCAAAGACCCCTTTTCAATAAAACGATGCTTCCGATAGCAAAGGGAGTCCCTTTTAGTCGCAAGCATGGTCCCTTGGTTGGTTACATCCGCAAATTATGTACCTGCGCTCGTAAACCTCATTTTCATCGCTCGTAAGCGGTAAATCAGCAAAACAGCCCCTTTACGGTCGCATGCCAAATGCATACGGTCGCATGGCTTCTCAAACTGCTTGCGATCACATGGACTTTCCATGCAGTTGCATGTATCTGCCATGCGGTCGCATGTACCTGCCATGCGGTCGCATGTACCTGCCATGCGGTCGCATGTACCTGTCATGCGATCGCATGGGTTTCTGTTACAGCAGAATTCATCCCTATTCGAACACAGCAACTGCAAATCGAATTTTTTAACACCCAAATCGACCAAAACTCAATCCCTATTGTTCATAGACATTGTTGAACAACCTTAGAAGCTTACAAAATCATTTGACACAAAAAGAAATCATTAAAACACTACTTTACATCATCACTTGGTGTGATTCTATCAAAACACCATTACTAGGTTTTTAAAAAAATTTACTTACTGAAAGAGGTGATTGAGAGCTGTAATTCCGTATATTAGCAATTGAAATCCCACAATTTGATCTTCTCCTAGATCTCTCTTTCAAAATTGCACCAAAGATAGAGAGAGTATTGATTGTGTGTGTTTGTACGTATGGTTGTATGTGTGTTTAGTGTGTGTATTGTGTTTCTCCAGGAGATAAGAACACACAACCGCCTTTGGTTGTTTTAATCAAATAAACGCGGTATTTTGTTCCCCTTTTCAACTTACAACTAATCCTCTGTTTACCCGTTTCAACTAACGAGGATATATTTGGAACCATTATCTAAAACCATTAAATATTTTACAACTTTTACTTGTTAACTTCGACTTTCATCTAACACCTCATATATCCTCTTTAACCAACTAATAACATAGATTAGCAACTAATTTAATTAACTAAACCAAAGTACAAATAGTTATACACAAAGTACAACTAGGTACTACAAGACCCGTTTTTAGGATGTTACAAAATATACATATGCCATTATAACAATGATCAAGTGGATTTCTTTAAACATGCTGAAATAACCAAATCAACACATAAAGAGTTATAAATGAAGATAATTCAACCTGTGTTCATACAAATCATAAGTTTATAGAAATCCAAGATTCAAAAACCTTTGAAACCTCAAATCTTTACTTACAAAATGATTTGTCTAAACACGCCAAGTTTCATGAGCATAACCTCTCAACCACTAGGAAATACAACAAAATGCATAAATCAAGATTCCAAACCATCTCCCATTAACCTAATGTGAAGCCCCAAAAATTGCATACCAAGCATAAACATATCGAAAACCACCAAACCTAGCATGAATTTGACAAGATCACACTTGTTTGAATAAATGCAATTTCAAAGATAGATTGAACAATAATGTAGACAAACCTATCATACATAATCAACAACCCACATGGACTGAGATCATCAACAAACACATCTAATCATACATTCATTGGATCATCATCATTAATAAACATCTAGAAATTCATATGATCAAAGCATAAAAGCATACATATAACCAAGAACTACATTGGAATCATCTTGATTCAAGTGAGCAAATGAGTTTAGAATCCCATCATAATAATATCAATCATACAAACCAATAATTTCATACCTAACATTCTGGAAATTAGTTTAGAGTTTACCAAAATGAAGAACAACAACAATGGTGATGAAAGAGATAAAAATGGAAACTTCACAATCTTGAAAGATTTTCTCCTATGCTTCTCCAATGCTCCAAGGGTTCCCCAGAGGTATATATACGAGTTTAGGACCGGGAACTATGGAGAGAGTGTGTAAAAAATCTACCCAAGTCGACCATTTTCTGTTTTTGCGAAAAACTATTTATAGGCATACAGGGCAGCCTTCACGGCCGTGAAGGGTCTTCACGGGCTATGAAAAACATGGGCTTCACGACCTTTCACGGGTCGTGAAAGGCGTCATGAGGTGTTGATGGAACAAGTGGGTCAAGTGGACATGTGCCAGGTGATAAGGTTTCTCACGACCTTCTCACGGGCCGTGAGAGGTCGTGAAGGGCTTTGGCTTCATGACTCGTGAGGTTTCTATCCGGCTCGTGGAGCATGTGGCCTTCACGGCCCGTGAGAGGTCGTGAAGGGCTTTGTTTCTTTATTTTTTCACCTGCTTTGCTGGAAATCAACCGGGAACCGAATGTTTGTTTCCGAAATGCCAATAAATGCCTACATGGTGAATAACAAGTGATTAAGAGGCTAAATTAAGGATTATCACCGCAAATATAGGCAATACGCAGGGAAATGCGCGTAAGAAACATATATTAATTAGAGTATATCAAATACCTCGTTGCATGTTTATGAACTGTGTAGGTCCGCTTTAATTAGGTTCCTGTACTTCAGATAACATTATTTGATACTGTGTTTATTTTAGTTAAACACATCAGCCGACCTTGAGGGTTTAATTGACTTTTTGAAGTCAAATTTTACATGTTGCTTACTGATGAAGCTTGATTTCCCCATTTCTTTGTGCCATCTTCATTCTACTTCAAGAACAAACTTAGTCCAACCCTTTGATTATTGATTTTGTGTGATTATTGCTGAATTAAAAGGTTAGCATCATCTATAATTCTGAATTTGATTAGTTCTTGTCAAGCTCTTCATATGTTCTTGCCAAATATACTCATTTTGATTTTTAGGGTTCAAGATTCATGTGGGTTTATCCACTAATCTGAATTTGTTCATGTTCTAACATGTTTTATGAAGGTTATTTACTGATTTGCCTTCAATTATCATGATGATATGCTTTGATTTGATGATATGAACATAGAACCCGTTAATGGAGTTATAGGTTGAATTTAAGAACTTGAATTCATGAATTGAAGTTTCTTTATGTGTCTTAATGTTAAAGTACATGTTGCTGGTAGTATATATATGTTAGGGAACTGATTTTAGTTGTTTATATCTGCTGGAAATCGATTTAGTATTGATATATGCGTTTTTATGCATGTTTTACATGCTAGAATACCCCGTACTTAGCCCAAATCCAAGGTGATTACTCCTATTATTGATCTAATATGCTTAACATTCACCATGCAGGTTAAAAAGAGCTTTAAGTAAGATAAAGGGGCAAAACAAGGGAAGAATAGAAGAAAACAGAAGATTGGTGAAAAAGACACCCTACGGCCGCAGAAGTTGTTTCCTACGGCCGTAGGAGATATTCTTCTACAAGAGTTAAAAACAAGCCCTACGGCCGTAGATGTTTATCCCTACGGCCGTAGGAGCCCCTTACCCAAAGTAATCATTTCCTGGCAAATTCTTGCGTGTGTCGGATTGGCAGCAGAGTATTGCGTGTGGAGAAACTCCGTCCCAGCCACCCTACGGCCGTAGAGGATACTTCCTACGGCCGTAGGAAGTTCTATTACAGCACATTAAATGGCAGAATCTGCCATTTGCACAAGGGTCCGGATTTTTTACCACACTTCGGTCCAACACCTCCAAACACTCTCTCTAAACATCCTAACACTCCAGGGGACTTCTCTTGGTGATTCTAAGAAGGAGAGCTTGGATTTGAAGGCTTGGAACAACATCTTGGAGCTTGGATTCCTTAGTTTTACCATTGCTTAGCTTGGGTATACTCTTTCCAATTCTTATTTCAATCATGTACCCATGTGTTCCAGATGTTGTAGTTTTAATATTGATGTATATGGATAACTAAACTTATTTCACTTGGGCCAAGATGATTATTGGCTAGTTATGGCAATATATTTGACTTTTATGTTGACTTGATTCAAATATGCATGTTTGATCTTAAATACAATTGTGTTTTATCAACTTAGTATGTCTAATCTTACCATGTTCAAGTGTGATAATGTGTATAGGATAACTCCTTCATGTTTAAGCATGTGGATATTCAATGATGATGTTTGTATATTTTTAATGTCATGTTAAGTTTGTTATTAGAAATGATACATCTTGCATGATTGTCATTATAAATCAATGTTGGGATATGTTTTGAATCATTTTAGGTTCATCCATAATTGGTCATTTTATTCATATGTTGGTTTTATGCATGCCTTGTGATTGTAGATGAAAATCTTGTCATTTGGTGTATTTATGGATTAAACATGCTACTAATAATTAAAGGATTCACAAAGATGTTTGTTGGTATGTTTAGATGGTGAAATGAACTCACATGTATGCCTTTGTTATGCTTGTCTTAGTGTTCAATATGCATATCACATTATTCATGTTTTAAGAAGTGTTGGCTATACTAGAAATGGTAGGTTTAACATGTTCATATCTTTAGTAATCATGAACATTGAACATGATTAAAATCCCTTAATCATGTGAGGTTTGAGTTTAGAGGAGTTTGTGACCCCATTGTACCAGTTTACATGTGTTTATGATCTGAGATTAAAGTCTAGATTGTAATTTGTTGTTGATTGCCTTTATGTTAGATTAAACTGTTCTGTCGTACTGGTTCCTACGGCCGCAGGAAGAAATTCCTACGACCGTAGGATAGTATACCTCCTACGACCGTAGGAAGAAATTCCTACGGCCGTAGGAGTCATTTTCACCACAGTGTGCTGTTTTTGCTTGTTTTAACCATTTTAACTGCTTTGACATCTTTTTGGGTTCTGAGGATTACTGAATATATCATTTGAAAAGATGTGTATTCGATAGTCTGATTTGGACGCGATCTGGTGGATCTGTAGTTGAATTCTGATATGCCGTTACTTGCTTAATCATGTTTAAGTGTTGAATTTGAGTCTTGATAACTCGAGTGATGGTTCTTGCATGATAATGTGGTTTTGTTGAGTATTAGAACAGCATGCTATGCGCTCAATCTATTAAAGTCTTCATATTATGTATTGTATTGTGTTATTGCCATGATTAGTCTCGATGATTCGATAGCCCAAGTGATCTGTTATCCTACTGTTTGCCTTCGGTGTTAGTCTATGTTAGTTACTGTAGTTCTTGATTAATTTAGTTCATTCTGTCACTTGCTTAATATTAATTCTGCTAATCAAACAATAATGAGACTTAAGTATTGGTAGCTTCCTGTCCTGGTGGAACAATATCCGGTCTTACCGAGTCTATACTACTATTGATCAGGTTATACTTGCCTGAGTCGTGTGTAGTATCTGCTTAGTAACATCGTTTTTATAAATTTAAAACAAGGTTGTGTCCCAAGATTTTATAACGAGAAAAACCCGCAGTCCGGGTTACACCAAGTTTTTGGCGCCGTTGCCGGGGACAGACAATACTAAGAAATTGTTTATTTGTTGATTCGATCTTGTTACTTGTTACTTAAGTTAGGTGTGCCTGATTAGGTAGTCACTTGCTTTTTCTACCTCTTTCTCGCACCCTCTGTCAGTTTGTTCTATTCTGAGCAAGTTGAGCCTTTTCAAGAACCGGAGCGTGAGTTTCGACGATGCCGACGCCGTCAACGCCAACGCCAAATAGAACGTATTCAAAACATGGTTGAAGAAGGACCACCACCTAGGACACTTAACGACTATGTTCGTCCGGATATTAACAATATCCAGAACACCATCATTCAACCTAGGGTGGCAGCGAACAATTTTGAAATCAAACCAAACGTAATCTAAATGGTTCAAAACTCCTTTCAGTTTCATGGCCTTCTCGACGAGGATGCAAACGCTCACATCCGCAGTTTTCTCGAAATCTGCGATACGTTTAAAATCAATGGTGTTACTGATGACGCAATTCGCTTGCGTTTATTCCCGTTTTCTCTCAAAGACAAAGCCAAGCTTTGGCTAAATTCTCTCCAGGTAAATTCCATTGCTACATGGAATGATCTTGTTACCAAATTTCTAGCTAAATACTACCCGCCGGCCAAAACGGCCAAGCTGCGTAATGATATCTCATTGTTTCAGCAGACTAACGGGGAAGGTCTTTATGATGCCTGGGAGAGATACAAGGATCTCATGAGGAGATGTCCTTCACACGGATATGAGCTATAAAATCAAATTTTCATATTTTATAATGGCTTATCCGTTGTCACTCGGCAGATGATAGATGCTGCCGCAGGAGGTGCATTGGGTAGCAAAGACCCACAAGCGTGCTATGATCTTATCAAAGATATGACAACCAACAACTACCAATGGAACCCCTCCACGAGACTAAAACCGCCAAAGAACGGTGGAGTTTTCAATGTAGATGCTTTATCTGATCTTTCTACACAGGTAGAGAAGTTGACAAAGAAAATGGATCAGATGTGTGCTCCTCCTAAACAGGTTACTTGTAATTTCTGCTCAGGGGCACATCCTAGTGACCAATGCCAGGAGGAAACTCCTGCTCACGAGGAAGTCGATTTTATTACTAATCAGCTGAGGTCTCAGTATAATCCCAATGCAACAAACTATAATCATGCATGGAGGGATCACACGAACTTCAGTTATCATAACCAAACCACTAAACCCCCTCCAGAGATTCCATACCCACAGAGACCACGTCAGCCTCAGCAGTTCGATCGTCAGCCTCAGCAGTTTGATTGTCAACCGCAACCATATGAGCAACCACGTCAGTACAACACTCAACCGTAACTATATGGTATTGGAAGTTTTCTATGTTGATTGTATGCGTTTTGCGTGACGGCTAAGTTATGACCCGTTTGTGTAGCTACTTGAATTATTGAATTAATTGAGATTAGATTCACTAGTTCGTTTGTATTGTGTTCTCAGGGAATCCGAAGCCTCAGTGAAATTAGACAACTGAGCTTGGTAGTTGGAAAACACAGGTGAGTGGAATTTGACTCTCCGTTGATATTAGTTGTAACTGTTATGGTTACTTGAATTTTATACGATTAATCATGTGATAGACTGTTTAGTCTGAGATGATTGTTTGACTGGTTATTTGATGATTATTGTAGTTGAATTCAAGATATGAGTATCAAGGCATGAAATTGTGCTCGTAATGTTTGTGGCAGAGGTTAGCTAAGCGTGGTTTTGTGTAACGCCCCAAAGTTCGTAATTTCCTAAATGTGAGTTGATATTAATTGTCGTGTTAAGTGTTATGTGTGTTTAGCAAGTTGCCCTTTTATGTGTTTATGTGATTTAAAACTAAAAGGGCTAAAGTTGTCAAGTGTGCAAAGTAATTAAGTCCAGGGGTTGTTTTGCCATTGTTTGAAAGTTTGGATTTATATGAGTCTTGTTTGACTCATTTGAAGTCAAACCAACAGGAACCAAAAACACACACATATGACACACACACACTCAACCCCAAGCTTTGTTTGCTGATTTGATCCAGAAGTGTTGAAGATTCATAGCTGTAACACTGTACTTTTAAACATATAATTAAATCACATGCGGAAGCTAAATACATATAATTAACTTAATTACATAATAGATACAAAAGATTATCTTGTTTTATACATCAAAACCTTTACAGTGTTAAACCAAAACAGGCTCCTAATAAAAACTTTGACATCAGAGTGAGGTCTGTCCATATTCCCAGTCCAAACTCCAAGACTCACCAAGATAATCTGCAAAACAGTCTAGTGGGGGATTAGCACAAAGCTAAGTGAGGGAATTAATATCTAATAAAAAACAAGACAAGCATGCCTAAACCAAATAGCTCATAAATCCCAGGAGAATCGGCGGTGTTGCAAGCACCTGCAACCAAGGTCGGCCAAAACCAAGGTTTACCGATAGCCCAGCTGAAATTAGATAACCACACCAGCCTCATGAATACAATAATTGTATCATAAGATCTGATACAGAATATCCCCCAAGCAAAGGCCCAGATTAACTGGTCTCCAAATTAACATTTATATACAATCCAAATAAGAGCATTTCCAATAGGATATTAAATCTTGTATATCAAAAGATATAAACCCACTCACCAAAGTCTTCAAAACTCTGGTACACTCAAGTGACTAACTTCACTGAGTCTTCTCAATTCCTGAGAATAAAATAACCCAAGTCAGTATTTAATTCATAATACTGATCCAAAATAAGTATCATATATACTTACATATTCCCATGTATTCATTATATATAAATCAATAGATATATAATACATGTATATCCCAAATCCAATTTCTCACAAATAAACAATCAAATACAATTCCTTGTGAATCGCATGCGATTAACACTGATTCAGATTACTTGTGAATCGCATGCGATTGATACTAGGTACTTCAATGCGATTCGAACATTAACTTAGTCAATTCCAATGCGATCCGAATCCAATGTGATTCCCATAAGGTTCCAATGCGATTCAAGCTAATGCAAATCCCATGCGATTCCAAGTCCAATGCAATCCAAATCGAATGCGATCCAAAGGGCATTTAAATTCAATCCAATACCATGCGATTCCAATGTATTCGAATACGATTCAAGTTTCATACTATTCAAATCATATGCGATTCATATCCAATCCAATGCGAATCAAGTTCATATGTTATCCAGTGCGATTCAATTTCAGTAAATGAATTTCTTAAGTATAAACATCCATTGTCAAGGCTACCCACTTTAATGCGATTCATACTCAAGGGAAATTCCAATGCGATCCAAGTTCAATGTAATTCATATGATTCAAGTCTAAGGAGTCATATTTCATGATTCCGAATGCTTCAATCCCCAATTCTGATCAATGCATAAATTCATCCGAAATATCAATTTCAAATTCAGATTAACACCGATCTAACATGCAAGTTATTCATAACTTTTATGATCATTTAAAGCATAGAAATGACATATAAACATGATCAATCTAACATGCATTCACATATATGCATAGAATGAACATCACGTTTCAATCAAAATAGCATGCAACTTCAAAACCGAATTTAATTAACGATTAACACATAAAGATCAATTAATCTAACCTTGATAACTTGACCTCTTGAAATCTATTATCAAACAAGATCTTTCAATCCAAAATCGGCTTTCCCTTTCTATCTTCAACCGAGAGCACACACACACATATTCAAGTTTTACACATTTGCATGTAAATGAGAGTGGTAATGACTATCCCTCTCTTTAATCGGTTAACCCATATAACAAAGAGGTTAGTGGCAATCTAGGGGAAATAGGGTGGTGACTAATCACCCCCATTCTCGGCCACCTCAAAACCCACCGCCCCACTAACCATTATTTAATTAATTAACATATAATCATTTAATTCACAAATTAAATAATTAAATCACAAAAGAATTAAACCACATAATAAACTTAAATCTCAACTTAAGTTTGATTAATTACCTTAATTAATCTAGGTCGGGAAAGTAGGTGTTACAATAGCCTAACCGATCTTTTAGACATCAGAAAGCTTAGGTGCCTATGGTTTACATGTTTATTTTGAGTTGTGAGTCAAGAAGGGGGATTCAATGGTTGAATCCTTGTTAGTAGCATGTTTGTAATGTGTTTTGATGCTGTTTAGATGCTTTAGTAGTTCCTACATGTTAGAGAAGTAGTAGAAATGGTTGAATTTGAGTTTCAGTTGATTTCATGTGAAAAACCCGGATTTACAGTTGCTGTTCGAACAGAGCATATGAGTCTGCTGTGCCGACTGTTCATGCGATCACATGGGTTATCCCTTGCGATCGCAAGGCAGTGTTTCAGGATTTTGGTTGTTTTGTCCCTTGCGGCCGTAAGTAAGAGTACTTGCGACCGTAAGGCAGTGTTTTAGAGATTTGAAGGTTTGGGTCTCTTGCGGTCGCATTGGACTTCACTTGCGACCGTAAGGATGTTGGTTAAGGACCTTGCGCTCGCATAGGTTTTGCTTGCGATCGCAAGCAGCCTTTCAGAATTCAGTTTAGTATTTGACCAGTATCTTTCGTAAGTTGAGTACAGATGTTACAGTAGTATTGTTTATTGCTTGTAGGCAATAAGAGTTGACGTTTCGGTGATAGAGAATAGCTGTTTAATTGCTGCTAAGGTGAGTGTACTTACCTTTAATCAGATTAGCATATGTAGATGCATTAAGTAACTAGTATATCGGTTTGTATGCTCACTAAGCGAAAGCTTACGTTTTAGTATGTTGTGTTTGCAGGTAATCAGTTTCCAGCAAGGGTAAGGCCCCAGTGCTTTGCAGAGTTGGATAACTCCAAGTTTTTAAACATAGTACTTTTAACACTACTTTTGCGAGACTGTTAGCACTAAAGTGTTGAAAGCTTGTTTCCGCAAAGCCTGTTCTTTTAAAAGTGCGAATTTTAAGCAATAGAGTTTTAAAAGCTATTTTAGAAAAGTGGTGTTACATTTTGGGCTAGGTCAGTTGCTTCTGGTTAGGCAGTTTTAGATCCTCTGTTACATTTGTTGTAGTAGAGGGGGTTTAACTGTGTCAGTTAGCAGATGACTATCGATAGATCATTGCTATGACCAACATTGGTCGTATGCTCGGCAGAGCCGCCGGTCCTTTGATATTTGAGATTAACTGTTCTTGTGATCGTTGTGGTTCTGCTAATTATTGCTTGTGGCTTGATTTCCATTCACTTAGCTTTGTGCTAATTCCCCACCCTAACTCTTTGTTGCAGGTTTTTGAGAGCACGGTAGGTTGCAGCTTTTGTGTACAGGGAAAGTTTGACCGTAACTCTGATATCTTGGTTTAGAAATGATGAGCCATTTTGGTTAAATGTTTTGTAACACTAAACGATGTACTGTATGTTTGTACAGTGTTGGTTTTAACTTATGATGTTATTTCCTTTTTAGATTAATGACGTAATTCTTTCGCTGTGATTAAAAAAAATGGCTTGTATTTTACAGTGTTACATTACCGATCATCCATTAAAAAATTGTCACATTTTTTAGGATAACAAACGAAAACAACATCTACTAAAAAGATATTTTTTAAAATTTATCTTAAAAACTACACATCTAAAATACTATTTTAGGAAACTCACCTATTTACAAATCCTCAACTATTAATTGGTTCCTAATAAACATTTTTACTTGTTAAACAATCAACCGATTAAACAAGACTTAGAAACGTAGAATACCACGAAAAACCGTTAAACGCAAGATTATTTATTTTATTTTATTAAAAAAAAAAGTAAAATCCTAAACAAAATATGAAACTCTCTCTGTAAGCAAAAGTGCAAAACCCACCGTCACTTTCCTTCACATAAACACTTATTAAACACAAAATTAATAAAAACTCCACTCTCTCTACTCTCTTCCTCCCTTCCAACACAAACCCTATAATCAAAATCCACCCCTCTTTCTCTCAACATCTGGCAGCCATGGACGCTCACATCACCAATGGGGAAGAAGAAGATTGAGATTTCATTCTAAACGACCCACATTCCCCGATATGGGAAAGGGGGAAGAAGAGCCTTTACCCACTACCATCACTGATTCACAATCAACTGTTCGTCAAGCAGACAGCAGTTGTTCCTGCTGTTGTAGGATTGCTCGTTTTTTCCGATTTCGATGTGTGTTTGTTTTGGTTCTTGGACTCTCAGTCTTGCTATCTGCTGTTTTCTGGTTGCCCCCTTTTGTACGCCACGGAGATCGGGGGGATCTAGATCTTGATTCTCGTTACAAAGGTTAGTAGTCGTCTGTTTCTTAATTCTTTTACTGGTAATCTGTTTGTGTCTTCATCTGGGTATTTCTGCATTGCTCATAAGATGCAGATCCCCATATGATTTTAATCTACTCTTGCTTATCTGGCACCGAATTGTGCTGTCAAGGCTTGATTTGATGCAGTTATGGTCCGTGGATTTGATGGTCTCTTCTTTTATATAGTTTAACTTGGTTCAATTCTTTTCAGATTTGTCGGTTCTTTGTTCTACAGTGTCTTGTTAGATTAGACTATGTTCAGTCTATTTGATCCATAAGTAATCAGATAAAAAATCGTTTTTGGTTCATGCTTCAATGTCATACAAGTGGTCGAATTCAACCTGTGGAACGAACTATAAACTGTGGGTAATCGATTGAAAATTAAAGGTAGGGGCAAGTATATGTTTTAAATGGTAATATATTTCCCCCCTGTGCTACTTTATTGATTTATCCATTTCCTTAACCTCATATTTATAAGTAGTAATGAAGGTTTTAGTGGGAACTATTCAGCATTCTCTGTTACCTTGCATGAACTATTTAGTTACCTTAAATTGCTATACTATTTTTTGGAAGTTATAAAGCTACCGCTGGATAATCTGACGTGGAGATTCCAAACTCGAACGTGTGAAAACATTAGGATTCACAAACACTCTAGAACCTTGTCTTCTTAATACAACCCCCACCTAGACAGGAAATAAATAAATGGAAACACTGTATTTTTTGAGATATCCCACAAAGATGCAACCTTCACTTTTATGGCAAAGTCTTAATCCTATTTAAACTATTTGGCTGTTCTTGTTAGTTGTAGTTTCTATATGGTTATGGTTTTTGGTAGGCACATCAAGTATCATTTTACCATCTCTTTAACACCAAATAGTTTTGCTAATATTGAACAAATAAAGGAATAGAGACGTTAAGTACCTTATTTCATAGACTTATTAAGGATAATATATCTTTCAAGTAGAATACTTTCTCTCAAAGCCAGTCCATCAAACTATCACGACACATGCTCTTCTAAAAACAACCAACGGCCGATCTGGTGTCATCAGGAGTGTGACTTAAATTTACTTGCATAATGACCATTCGTTTAATAAATTCGTCACTTTGGCTCACAAGTTGGATCATTGGTGAGAAATAAGAATGCTAAGAAGTGGTCAGGTTAACTGGTAGGAAGTCTGAAAAGCTCACCAGACTTGATTATACTCTCTTTTCTCATTATATCATCACCTCTTTAGTCTTTACAATTCTTCTTTCCTTCCTCTCTCTCATCAACTCTTTATCAACTTTTTTTTTTCCTTCCTGCTTTCAGCCTTTCAGCCTTTCACCTTTATTTCTTTCTCTCCCTATTCTCCTTTTTTCTTTTTTATAATTAGAGCTCTTTTTCTAGATAGACAAAAGTGACAACAACTGTTCTCTCTGACAATGACTAGCCCCTGTGTGCTTTCTTATTAGAAATATAAGCCAACTCCTGTCTCTCTAAGAGGAGTGTGCGTTTTATACCTTCGACTAAGTTTCTCCCCTTGTGACAATTTAGATCCCACAAGCATTTTGTTTATATATGATATATATCTAATGAAATATATTTGTTTAACTTCATTTACCGATTTATCAAGTGGGTAATCGTTTCGTCTCCACTTGGCATATGTAACTTGATCCTAACACTGCTACCTCTACCATACCAGTACCAACACACTTTTACCTCTTCTTAACTAGAATAAGATATATCTGTTTTTATCCCATTAGTTTCATGGAGCTTCCACAACTATACACATATTAGTGTGCTTGTATAACACGAAAGAATAAAGTTGCTATAAACTATTATTTAAGACATAGCGGGCAACTAAGTTTGAATTTATCAATGACACAATTTTGCTCCATGTACCCCATTTTTTTTAATGTAATAAATCTTCCTTTTTATCATAAGATTTTCTTAGTGACGAGCTCAAAGATTTGGGAAAAAAGATGTAATTTCTTCTGAATAATTGGTATCTGTACAAGAAACGATAGCTAAATTAGGAATATAGTTATATCTATATTACTATGATTACGCTTATCTAATAACTATGTACAATCGTAACAACTATGTAACAATACTAAATCATAACTCATGTATACAATCCCTATGATTAAGCATGTTTGACACCCCCTTCAAATCGATGCTTGTAAGTTACTAAGTTTGCAAGCATCAATTTGCTAACAAGATAATTATGTTGTTGACATGGGAAAGGCTCGGTGAAGACATCTACAATTTGCATAGTGGTGGGGGCATGTGAAGTAGTGGAAGGCTAATTACAGGATGATCACAGGCCTCTTGTTTGAAGTGACAATCAATTTCAATATGTTTCACGCACTCATGTTAGACAGGATTGATGGTGATTTGGATGGTAGTGGTGTTGTCTGCATGTATTGGAGTTGGTTGAATTTGAGGGAAACTGAGTTCAGTAAGGTACATTGTAGACATGTCATGCTATTCTGACTAAGTAGTTGACTTTGAGACATTATTTTACCTCTTGCATTTAAGAAAAAAGAGTGTCATCGAGAACCTCACCATCTAATAACCTCCTCAAACTGCATCACCAAAAGATTGAATGATGAGCCTCCAGGGAAGTATAGGCTACAAAGTGGGTGACTGGGTGTACCAAGGATGTAGCGGATAATACACTTCACTGCAGTTAGATGTTGAGGAGACTTCATGAATTTACTTACTACATGAACAACATAAGAATATCAGGTCGAGTAATGGTTAGAAATATTAGACTACTAACCAACTTTCAAAGTAGCATCCTCAAAAAGTGTTCCTACGTTCCTTTGATATTTGATGTTAATTTTCATTTGGGAGGGGGTGAGGGGTCTAAAGGTTGTCTAGCCAGCCAACCCAACATGATCTTGAACATACTATTGCCGATTCACAAAAATCCAATGTTGAGAAACTTGCTAGGCTGGAGCTGAGCGGTGAGGAGGGGGTAGCGAGTACTCGGCCTAGGCGGGGAGAACTCAGATTCAAATTTTTTGTATATAAATTTCAAAATTATATATACTACATGTTCATAAATACTCTCTCTCTCTCTCTCTCTCTCACACACACACACATATATATATATGTATAGGAAGAAGTTCATTGAGAACCATTCTTACGAGAACCGCGAGAACCAACCTGAGCCTTCCAATTTCTCCCTCCTTCAATGTCATTGCCCACCCATGAATTCCTTACATGCACCCTACCACACTTTATCCCTCCACGCTCTCCATCCATGAACTTCCTACATCCAAGGAACGGCTGAGATTAGTTCTTACGGTTCTCGCACTAAAAGGGTTCTCAAATGAACCTTCCCCTATATATACATATTCATAAGACCCAAAAAATGCTTTTAGAAACACTAACATAATTGTTCAAGACTTCAAATACTAGTTCACAGCAGCGTGTTGGTGTTTGCGAGCAAAGTTTTATTAAACATAAAAGAAACACAAAAAGCAAAAACTAAAACACGATCTTCATATGTGGTAAAAATATTGATTTTCTAGAAAGATTACATGTCTGGAAACCCAAATAACCTAGGGATGATAACGAATAAATCTTTTTATATGAATTTAATATCCGAGAAAAGCATATTTGGTGTTTTGTGCTTTCATGCGCTGGAAGATGAACATAACACACATAACGTAAGGTACGGAGATTAGATACTTTTGGGTTTTGACCAAATAACCGTGTAAAGTGAGCGACATGGTTATTGAAAGAGAAGGCAGTCTTTTAATTAGACTAGGATAGAGAGAGTGTTTAAGAAACGACTCTAAGAGAAGCGTACCATCAACATCAACAAGGTAGTGGTTCTTTCTTTTTGCTATCCCATTTTGTTGAGATGTTGAAGGGCAAGACCGATGAGAGATTATGCCATTTGTTGTAGGAATTCTTGAAATGATTTGGACATGTATTTGTAAACTAATAACACTTCATCTATAGAACGAAGGACGTAAATCCATGTGCAACAACTATAGTCATCAATAAATGTGACAAATTATTCGTGATTAGCACGTGAAGTAATAGGTGCCATTTCCCGAATATCATAATGTCTTGAATCAAGGTTTAAGTATTTAACTTCATTAGGTGTATGAGTAGGAAATTGCAAGTTTTACTTTTGCCAAGTTTACAAGAATTGCATTCAAACTGAACGTCCTCAAAAGATACTAAAATAGTGATTTATGTTTCCAACCAAACCGGCCTCAACAAGTGAAACAGAACATTATATTTGGATGTCCAAGACGTTTATGCCGTGCCCTGATTGGCAGGAGCATAATAATCCGCAACAAAAAGAAAAGAAAGACATGAAGACAAATGTAATTCACAAGGAACAAGTTGATCCACACAGATAAGATTAATTGTCACGCAAGGAGAAAGAAAAATGTCTTTGAAAAATGAACTATCACTTGTGGCTGTAATGGGTAAATGGTTGCCATCAGTGGTGTGAAGTTTCAAGATTTCCAGTGTAATTTCTATTGAATAATTCATGGGTATTTGTACAAGAAAAGATGGCTAAATTAGGAAATAGTTAACTATATCCTTCTGCTTATGCTTATATTATTAATATATGCAATTGTAACAGCCATGTATTAACACTAATCTGTAAGTGATGTATACAATTTCTATGATTAAGCATCTTTGACTCTTAGGAAACCCAAATATTTAGAGAAACTGTCAAGACGTGTCCCCCTCATCCAAAGTTCAGAAACTTTGTAACCCTTAACCATCCAGAAACTGCAGTAAAGCACTCAACTTTTCTAAGTCTACCCGTTTTTTCTTAATATTTATGAGTGACATGTTATTTGCACAAGTTTATATATTTAATTGTGCAAAACAATAAATTTCTTATTCAACACCAGGGCCCGAAAAGAGAAATCCGTGAAATAGTCCCGAGTCTACAAACAGGTTGCACAATGCTAAGTGGCTAGTGTAGAATTAGTTATGTAAGATTCCCCTAAAGAGGTCCACATTTGACTCTTTTTTTTTGTGTGGCAAAATGGCCTCATATTATAATGTGAGATGCAAAAATTAACTTGCATAGTCATTGCGGTATATGAGGGAGGAGATGATCTTTGAATGCCAATTAAACAAACAAGTTATTACATGTGTGTTATCATATCATGTTAATTCTTTTCCTTATGCTAGATATTCTTTAATATTTAACCAAGACAGCAATCTTCCTTAACAGTCAATGGCCCGCTGAACATTTCATAAGTCTTAAATAAGTATACAAGAGATGTATTTAATCCCATTCTTCTTTTATCAAAGGATTGACTTTTTTTCAATTTCCAGGTCATGATATAGTAGCCACTTTTATGGTTCAGAAGCCATCGTCTTTGCTGCAAGATGATTTTCCACAGCTTAGGGGTGATATTTTTGATGAAATAAGAGTTACCACTACTAAGGCATATTCTCTCTCTCTCTCTCTCTCTCACACACACACACACACACAGTCTTTCTCTCTCTCTCTGGTCTCTTGCACATTTCATTTCATTTATATCAACCACTACACTTGTTTGTTCTTCAGGTTGTAATCATAACAACAGAAGGTAGTGACACATCAAACACAACCAAGGTTATATTTGGTGTTGATCCTGATGAGTACAATTCCAAAATTTCGTCATATGCTAAAAGTTTAGTGAGAGATTCGTTTGTGTCTCTTGTGCTACATCAATCACCTCTGCATTTGACTGAGTCTCTTTTTGGGAAACCATCTTCTTTTGAGGTGCTGAAATTTGTTGGAGGAATTACTGTGACACCTGACCAGAGTGCATATCCACTGCAAAAGGTGCAGATACAGTTCAACTTTACATTGAACTTTTCTATTCAACAAATACTAGACCACTTTGATGAATTGACTAGCCAGCTCAAGTCAGGGCTGCATCTTGCTGCATACGAGGTAATAGCAATTCTAAAATTTCGTCATATTTTTACGTATATTTATACATATGTACTGTATACGGGTCTACATATTCATATGCGTGTGTGTATGTATGTATAAATTATAATTTCACTCACCGTCATCTCATTTTAGCATTTCAAATTTAAACCTGGTAGATTTGTTTTACTACTAATTGGTAACATTTTATTATAATTGATGCGAGTTCATTAGAAGCAATTGAAGTGTTTGAGGAGTATTGATGCCTTTAACATGCCTCTTAACACCTCATTCTGTAAACATTCTCCTTTCACAAACTTTTATTAAGTATTTATTCTTCTTGCCACACCATTTCAATGCAACCAGCTCTGATGAACATAAACGGGCATTTCTAGCCCATTTACCTAAACTGGGTCGATTTGGGATGTACTATATCTCCAATGCATCAAATTTAAATACTTGGCTAAAACTGAAACGGGCCAAAGGGGTTGAAAGTGTATTCAAATGCTTGCAACCTATAAATACTAGTGGAACGGTTCTTTTTTAACAGAGTAAGCTAAAAGTGATTTGAGAGTAAAAGAAAGACGAAATAGCTAAAGTATCCCTATCACCAGAATTTTGATAAGTTGACTTATTGCCTTATTGGCTTTGCTGGAACAGTTTCTTTGCATCATAGTCTATATATCTTTGCTTTATACACAAGAACATAGAGAAATTATGTTGTATCTCGTTTTTTATTTATCATAAGAAACAAGTATAAGAGATAAACATGTGTTTGTATATTAATTAGGGTAGATATTTTAATCTGGACCTGCACATAGTTTCATGATACATTCTGCTTTGATGCCACACCAATCAGTTGTGGATACGAGGCTTGCAATTACTTTTCAATGTCTAGTTATTGCATAAATAAGCATCGATCACAGCTTTTTGGAGAAACTAATACCCACATCTATTCACTGCAAAAAAACATCCCAGGGGGAGGGGGGGGGGGATCAACACTTACTTTTACTTCCAAATATATGTTTATCATTATTTTTATTATTAGCATCATTCTTGTTGCTGCTATAGTGTGCATTACATTTGCTATAGAATGTCTAAAGTACCCTTGAACACAGTTTGTTGATGCAAAGCAAATTGAATTTTTTTTTTGCGGGTTCGTCATCATCACCACCTTCAAATATTGTTTCTACTCAACAATCTTCTATTAGTGAACAATGAACTACTGGAGATACATTGTAGGATTAATAGTAATTATCCTTTTGTATTAGTGAGGAAATACAAACAAGTTTCTTTCTTTGTCGCTTTAGATTGCACATGCACAGATATATGCAAGGGTATGCACTTCTGTATCATTGATTTTTTCAAAATGTCAACATAAGTTTACAATTTATAGTTCGTGAACGGAAATTTTTTAGAATTTCTAACTTGGTTATGTCCTATAAAAAGGAAATGCAATTTTTATGAGATCTAAAAGTAAGGACTGTAACCTTCTTGGCGTATGGAGTAAGAATTAATTCGAGACACTAAAGTAAAAAAATAAAATAAAATTAGGAAAAGAGAAAAAGAACTTAAAAGTTGAAAATTGTGGTTTACTTAGTTGGTTGTTATGCAATGCAGAACCTACATGTTGGCTTGAGTAATGCAAAAGGTTCAACAGTGGCTCCACCAACGATCGTGCAGTCATCAGTTGTTCTGGTGATTGGGAGTCCATCAATGGCAAGGTCTAAACAGTTGGCTCAAACCATTAAGGGTTCTCCAACAAAAAATCTTGGTCTAAACAACACTCAATTTGGGAGGGTCAAGCAAATTAGTCTTTCATCATATCTCAACACTACTAGTGGTAGTGGCGCCCCTACACCTTCTCCAGCTCCACAACCTCATCTTCCTCCTCCTCAACCCCATCATAACCATCATCATCATCATCACCACCATGACAAGCAACCCCCGCCTGCAAAACCACCTTCACCATCCAAATGTTCCCCTGCCCCCACCCCTGCACCTCATAAGATTCACAATGCAAACCCGCCAGATTGTCATTCCGGCTACAACAGAAAGAAGAAGAATGCTCATCCTCCTCTATTCCCTCCTGTTTCTCAGCCAGTTCCCCCACCACCACGACATCTTTGCCCACCACCACCACATCTACCACCACCACCGCCACCTCGACCACCACCACCACCACCGCCACCACTGTCACCGCCACCACCACCTCCTCTACGACCACCTCCACCACCCCCACCCCCACCCCCACCACCACCTGTACCTGAAACAATACCTGCATCAAGCCCATTGCCAAGTGTAGTTTTTGCGCATAGTCATCCCCCATCAAAAAGTGATTCTGATGCAGACCCTCCTGACACGACGTCATCAGGTTCATCTTTTCAACCCTTGTCTAAGTTAATAAAGGAAATTTTGTAGAAATATGCAATGCCATATTAAGGTTTTACAGATACATGCAACATGCTTCTTTATAACCATTTAATGATACATACCAATTCTTTTCCATTTACTGCGACAAATTGATACTTTGGTAAGAAAAAATAAGCGTGTCACATAGTTGATTAACGCCGGTTTAATTTTCTTGTAGTTTGCCTAAGTTAACAATATTATGATATCGTGTCAGTCATTGTTTTCTTATTTCTTAGTAACTGAACACTTGGATATGTTTTGTCTTTGGCAGCAGCATGTGCAGGTGTGCCTTTGAGGGCAATTCTGTTGTTTGTAGTTATCATCACATTACACTTATTGCAGCAAAAATGAGAGGGCGTGACGTTCTATTCTATAATCAAACTTGGGGTACTTGACATAAAAAAAAACATGTTTTGTATAATTCCTTCCAACTGAAACGATGATGTTGGGAGGTTTATGCAAGTGTGGGAGCAATGCAAAAAGACGAGCGTTCCCTCACCAGGTCCTAAGTGGATATATAATTGTTGTTTTGTGATTGTAAATATTTGAATTACAAGTTGAGGGGGTCAATGTGTTTTCAGGTCAAAGTCACAAGGTGACGGGCCCTTGATTACATGCATAGGCCGCCCCTGTTTTGTGTACGATTCTCTTCACAAAGTTAGAAGAGAAAACGAACCAACAAATGTACCACATTCTCTGTTTTTTGTTGTTGCTGCTAATCTATTCAAGGCCACGAGTATGCTTATCTGCGGAATCATAACTCCAAACTTTGTGCTTGCTACAAGCTTTTCTAGTGCTAACAAAGTGTGTATTGCTAGTAAACATCATTATGTTGCTGTGTGGTTTCATAAAAATAGAGTGAAACGAAATGAACATAATAACATCATATCTTAGGCCACTTTCATTTTAGGCCGTGTTTGTTTTATGTATCGCAACAAGGTATCTGAACTCGTGTGTCGTAGCGGAAAATTAGAATAACAATAAACCAAATATAAAAACTAATATTTAAATAATAATGTATATAATAAGGTAAAAATGAATAAACGCTAAAGGAAGAAAAAAAATTGGTAATGCAAAAGATAAGGATTCAAATACAAAAGAAAAAAACTCAATTTGGGACTCAAAATTTGCAAAAGAAGAAAAACGAAGTCAAAATATAGTTTTCATGTCTTGCACTCTTCATTTATTACAATACAAGTTTCTTAAGTCAAGCGAAAATAAACTAATTTGAGGCTCTCCAGTCTCCTCCCTCCAAAGCAAAAATGTTTTAGTTCTTTTTACAATATAGTCTCTGCTTAGAATTTCTATTTCTAGTAATTAATATAAGGTATAATACTAACGATGAACCAAATTTGAGCTAATTATTTCAATGTATGTTTGAGGGGAAGAAGAGATCTGCCACGACACATGATTTTGCTTAGAATTTTTAATAATTAATATAAAGTATACTGACGATGAGCCATATTTGAGCTAATTCTGTCAATGTATGTTTGAGGGGAAGAAGAGATCTGCCAAGAGCCCAGGACACATGATTTTGGGTTTTTGGTTAAAAAGATCAAAACAATGTAGCATTGGGGTTTCACACTTAAGCTTAGTTAAAAACAGTCACACATTTATTTTTCCCTTATATAATTAGTTTCTTTGAGTAAAAAGCGAAAATGAATTAATTTGAGGCTTTTCTCCCCCAAAGCAAATGTTTTAGTTCTTTTTATAATATGTGCTCAGAATTTCTGATAATTATTATAAAGTATAATCTGACGAACCAATTTTAATTTCTCATCATTTCACAAAAAAAAAGAGTAAAAAGACAAATTATATTTTAAAACCATCCTCTCATCTAGGCATCAACTTCATTTTGTCGAGAATGTCATTTTAAGGTATTATGTGAAAATTGATTTTATTTGACAAAGCTGATGAAATCTTCATAACAATACTGTAATCTAGTCAAAAGCTCATGCAAAATGAGTTTACAACCTTTATTTTGATGTGACGATTTTGATGAAATTTCATATTTAATGTATGAAATATTTTATTGGGTTTATGGGACATATCATTCTCTCAAGCTAGTCAAATCTGCGCCTCTTAAAGTCTTAAACCCATCGCTCATCATCCCACACTGGTGAGACAATGAGGATTCTTCCCCCTTATAAGGAGGGATGATCTTACTCCTACCATTTGACGGGTTTTAAATCCGTGAAAGATAATTCAAAACAAACAATATCATTAGTCAATTCGCTGGTTATCATCTGAACATATATCATTTTTTATCCTATTGAAATCTTCTTTAGACAACACTTGAAAGAGGTTAAAATTGTAGATTGGCTATTATTTTATTTTAACATTATAATGCGTGCGCTATAAACTTATAATTATTAAATACATATAATAATCTTCAAGGAATCGTGAAGATAATATATAATAATATTTACTCAATCACATGATCTGCAGCCTCCTATTTTTAGCAAGACACGTCTTCAGATCATAGCAGCTCTGGAATACAAGAGAGTGTTTTAAAGTTTCATATCCCTACACACCAATTTTCTCGTGAAAGCAGCTTCTCTTTTAGCCACAAAACACTTCACCTTTTGCCAATTGCCATAATATCTTCTTCTTTGTTTGTTTTTTTCTCTTTCTTTAATAAAAATCTTCGCTTTCACGAACGTGCCATTCTCCTTCGTTTGTTTGTTTGGTTATTACTTAATTACTTCCACAAAATTGGGCTTTCAGATATTCACGCACACCGACTTCAATTCAAGTGGCTCTCACTCTAAGCAAAGGTACGTCCTTCATTCCACTATTACTCATTTTATCATATTTGATTACATCTTGTTAATTTGAACTCTTTATGATATGGGTCTGGCGGGATTTGATGTATTATGGTCCATTTCACCGAACCACACTTGGATTTTGAAAGATTTCTAGATATTTCATCTGGATTAAATCGCATTTGCGTGAATTTGCGTATTCCTAACATACAGTCAACTATTAGTAACGTGTACAGTGATATTTCATGTTGAGGTCAATGCATTCCACTTTATTGATCTTTATGGTTAGTAAGAAAGTGTCCCAATTCCAAATATTTTGTAAAATTTTGACAAAGTCATCTGGGATTCGTTTCAGATTAGGGGATAATGGTGAATTTGGGGCTGTTTTCTGAGATCAAGCCTCTAGTATCAGTGAATGTGAGATTCAGGATACCTTATTATACACAATGGGGCCAGAGTCTGGTTGTGTGTGGGTCTGAAGCTGTTCTTGGTGCTGGAAATGTGAAGAAGGGTCTTCTGTTGACCCCTTTTCATGAAGGTGATGAACTGATATGGGGTGGGAGTTTGACCGTTCCAGTTGGGTTTCAAAGTGAGTATAATTATTATGTAGTGGACAATGAAAGGAATGTATTGAGATGGGAAATTGGAAATAAGAGGAGATTGGTGCTGCCAGACGGAGTTGAAAACGGGAAGGTGGTTGAGCTTCATGATCTTTGGCTGGTAAAACACTTTCTTTCAAATGGTTTTTGTTATATTATTAACTTTTCTTTGTATAATGACACTTGCTAATATAACACCATATTTGAATGCAGAATGGTAGTGACAGTCTCCCTTTCAAAAGTGCATTCAAGAATGTCATCTTTCGCAAGAGTAGCAGTTTGCCTATTGAGAAATCACTTGGCAGCATTCAGAATAAGTTGGATCATGAAGGTAATGTTTTTCTTTTTGATTTTTGACCTAAAAAATAGTCATTTCTTAAATAAACAGTTAAGACATATTATTAATTTTAATATCTAATGTTGAAAACATCTCTTGCAAATGTCCACTGCTTTCAGATTCGGTTATTGTCCAGTTCAGGATATGCTGTCCAAATATAGCAGAAGGAACATCAGTAATTGTCTTTCTTTACCCAGTAGAACTCCAAACATTTATAATAAATACGTAACTTTAATGGGGCCCGTTTTCTTGCTATAGATATATGTAATTGGCAGCTCGGGAGAGCTCGGGAAATGGAAGGTTCATGATGGACTTAAACTAAATTATGCTGGTGAATCTGTCTGGGAAGGAGACTGTGTATTACCTAAGGGTGATTTCCCTTTAAAATACAAATACTGTAAATATGGGAAAAGTGGAAATTTCTCTCTAGAATATGGTTCAAATAGGGAAGTCACAGTTGACATCTCAGCTAGTGGACCAAATTACCTTATTCTTTCAGATGGCATGATGCGAGTAAGATGTTAAATAATTATTTTCGCTCTTTTTAATATGTATGAAAACAGGGTGTACTTAATTTGGCAATTTGTTATGTCTTTTTTCTTTATTTAAGGAAATGCCATGGCGGGGAGCTGGTGTTGCAATTCCTATGTTTTCAGTGAGATCAGAGGATGATGTAGGAGTTGGAGAGTTTCTTGATCTGAAATTAGTTGTTGACTGGGCTGTTGACTCTGGCTTCCATTTGCTTCAACTTTTGCCTATAAATGATACTTCTGTGCACAAGATGTGGTGGGATTCATATCCATACAGGTAAGAATCTACTTGTGAACTTAAAAGCAATAAATAGACTATGTTTAGAAAATGACTTATAATGCCAAATACTTAGTTTCACTTCATCTCTGTTTGTTTTTCTTAGTGCTTCACTTTCTTTGCTACTTTACTAATCCTAAGTTTTAGAATTATTATACGTGAGATTTATAGTAACCGTGGTAATTACTACTTTATCGCTATGCAGCTCTCTATCAGTATTTGCATTGCACCCGCTATACCTCAGACTCCAGGCACTTTCAGAAAATATACCAGATGATGTTAATGTATGTACAACTACCTGTATGAAGGATATTGGTTGTATGCCTTATACCACATGCTTTTATATGATTTAACAAAATATTTGGGGTAAATGGTATGATTTAAGTATGTTATGTTATCTGTTGTTTTCTGCAGCAAGAGATACAGAGTGCAAAGAAAGAGCTCGATGGGAAGGTAATTCCTTCTTTAAAGTACCCGAGTCTTGATATTGCACATGTTCCATATCTTACAATTTATCCCATCTCTTGTAAAATGATTTTTTGAACAAGGTTAGAACATATAAGCAATTTTCTTCTGTATTTATTTTATCTAGATATTCTTATAGAACGATGTTGCATAAATGTAAGCATTTTTAACTTTTGAAGACGTTTTACATAAAGAAAGCTTGAAATGAAGTCCAATATGGTAGCCACTAAGTGTTAGATGTATACATCTTATATCTTTCCTTTTACGATTAAGCTAAGATCTTTTAATGATTTCCTTTTACATTTGAATTTTTGTTGCCCTTGTTAAGCTGCTACTTTCTTGGAGTTTCTATCATTATGCTGACGTTTGTGGAAGTAACACTAATCTATTGTTCTAAATTTACCTTCGAGGGGTTTTGATGTTATATCATCTCCACTAAATTTTTCCTTCAAAGTAATTTCCCAGATTTGTATTCATTGCAGAACGTAGATTATGAGGCTACTATGGCTACAAAGCTTTCAATTGCCAAGAAGATTTATGATTTGGAGAAGGATTCTATTCTAAATTCCACTTCCTTCAAGAGTTTCTTGTCTGAGAATGAGGTACATCTTGAAGAATTATTTAGCCTTATGAGGAAAAAAAAGTAGAAACTCTTCTATATTAATTGAATAACAGTTCTTGTTGTAAGAAGCAGATAATTTTTTTGGTCGCTAGCAATTATTACATGAGACGACCACTAATTGTATTTTGTTGTTCATCTGTTTTTGTTGCATGAGACAGGAATGGTTGAAATCGTATGCAGCTTTTTGTTTTTTACGAGATTTCTTTGAAACTTCGGACCATAGTCAATGGGGCACGTTTAGTCGATTTTCAAAAGATAAGGTGCTGATGCTATTAGTGATATTTTTGGGTAAACTGTTACTTAATTATTAATATCTTAAGGAGTTAAATGCTGATTCTCTTACATCTATACTGTAATTTCATCAGCTTGAGAAGCTCGTGTCCAAGGACAGCTTCCATTATGATATTATAGGCTTCCATTATTATATACAGTACCATTTGCACTTACAAGTAAGTCTATTATGTTATCATACGTCTAATCTGCATTTATATTATCTCTGTGTGTTTAACTTGACTTATTACTTTCTTTGGGATCATTAGTTGTCAGAAGCAGCAGAATATGCAAAAGATAAAGGAGTGGTATTGAAAGGAGATCTCCCTATAGGTGTTGATAGAAATAGTGTAGATACTTGGGTATATCCAACTTTGTTCCGCATGAACACCTCTACTGGCGCCCCACCAGATTATTTTGATAAAAATGGTCAAAATTGGGGGTTTCCTACTTACAATTGGGAGGAGATGTCTAAAGACAACTATGCTTGGTGGCGTGCTCGTTTATCGCAGGTTTCTGACTTTATATTATGGTTTTATTTATTATAATATCCTATTTTGTTTATTTTGCTTAGTTATTGAATGATTTTCATTCTTCTGGACGAAAGCTGGGAAATTATTTCACGGCCTATAGGATAGATCACATATTGGGTTTCTTTAGAATTTGGGAGCTTCCAGAACATGCAATGACAGGTCTAGTTGGAAAGTTCCGACCATCTATACCTCTTAGTCAGGTAAGTCTTTCAACATGAGTTTTTTTTCCATCACATTTAAAATGATTTTGGTTTTGTTTGGACATAAATAATAAAAATTTCCAATTATAGGAAGAGCTTGAGAAAGAGGGAATATGGGACTTTGATCGATTAAGCAAACCTTACATTCGGCTGGAGTTTTTACAGGTTCCTTCATATTTGGCTTATTAAATCAGATCTATACTCCAAAAGGGTCTAAATATTGATGTTATATTTTTTTTTCAGGAAAAATTTGGACCTTCATGGGTAGTTGTAGCCTCTCATTTCATGAACGAATTTCAGAAAAATCATTATGAGGTAGTATAATTTCGTTGCCATTGATACTTGACTTTCCTTGCTTGCTACTAGAGGTGGACATTTCTATCCATTTAGGCATTTATTTTTATATGCAAAATGCCTCCTAAATTATTCTATTCAATATTACATTATCATCGGAATAATATAATATTTGTAATTTTTTTTGACACTAATTACTTGATGGAAAATATAAAAAGTTTGATAAAAAAGAACTTGATCTGGTACCAAAAAGTTACCCATTTTGATCCATTACCCAACCTAACCTGCCCAATCCACCCAATTTTATACCATAACATCCTTCAGTATTGCAGTTCAAGGATGATTGCAACACGGAGAAAAAAATTGCTGCCAAGCTGAAATCACTTATTGACAAGTCATTGTTGTTGGAAGATGGAGATAAATTAAGGCGTGGTCTCTTTGATCTTGTGCAAGTAAGACAGCAAGATATATATATATATATATATATATATATATATATATATATATATATATATATATATATATATATATATTTAGCGAAGGAGGAATTGATATTACTGCCTTTCAATATATATTTTACAATTTTTTCCTTGTATTTTGTCTTTACTAAATATTATAAATATAAATGTTTTGGCAGAATATAGTGCTTATTAGAGACCCTGAGGATGCTAGAAGTTTCTATCCTCGTTTTAACCTAGAAGATACATCAAGTTTCAAGGATTTGGATGAACACAGGTACTTGATATAAATCGAATAAGTTACATATAAAGGTTCCTTCTTTTTCTGTTTGAAAATAATAAATTTATAATTCTGTACAGCAAGAACATTTTCAGAAGATTGTATTATGACTACTACTTCCAACGACAAGAGACTCTTTGGCGTCAAAATGCCATGAAGACTTTGCCTGCTCTTCTAAACTCATCAGATATGTTAGCCTGTGGGGAAGATCTAGGCCTAATTCCTTCATGTGTTCATCCTGTATGCCTTCATCTTTTTCTTATTTAGTAACTTATTTAATGGCAATACTATTAAGCACTATTCCTCGAGACTTATAGTTTTGAAATGAACTTGGTGCAGGTTATGCAGGAATTAGGATTAATAGGATTACGTATACAACGTATGCCGAGTGAAGCTGATTTGGAGTTTGGTATTCCTTCTCAATATGGATACATGACCGTATGTTCTCAATCATATTTTCTTCTCATTTTGTAGTAATGCCACAACTTACATTTTGGGTATGGAATCATGAATCATACATAAAATGGGTGAATTTGTTGTAGGTATGTGCTCCATCATGCCATGACACTTCTACCTTGCGTGCTTGGTGGGAAGAAGATGAAGAAAGAAGACGTTCGTTTTTCAAAACCATGATTGGTTCTGACAGTTTCCCACCAAAGCAATGCATTCCAGAAATAGCATACTTTGTCCTCCGTCAGCATGTTGAAGCTCCATCAATGTGGGCAATTTTCCCTCTACAGGTATGATGTTACCTACTCGTTTTTTATTCCTTTTTAAAAGAAGCTAAAATAATGCTTAGACAGAGAAAATATGACATGTATTATCATCTTTGGGGGTGGAGGGATGGATTTTAGTTATCAAACTGATGATATGATTATTGCGACCTCAATAATCAGTTTCTAGTGTTTGAATGAAGTGATTATTTTTAAAAGAAGCAATTTTTTCATGTGCATCAGGATTTGCTAGCATTAAAAGAAGAATACACAGCACGACCTGCAGCTGAGGAGACGATCAATGATCCTACAAATCCTAAGCATTACTGGCGATTCCGTAAGTGTATCCCCTTTTCACTTTGTTTCTTCTATATTCATCTCAACGTAATATGTTTGACAGAAGTTATACCATTTAGGAAAAATATTGAGGTTGGCAATTAATTCTTTTGCTAATTTGGGATACTTTTTACTCCCATCCTTAAAGAGTCAAAGACTTATCGCCTTTTCGACAAGTTCTTTTTCTGGCCACTTTATGTATTAGTTTCTTAAATAATTAGAATTGTGTGAACACTTTAACAAACAAATTATCTCATCATTGTACAAAATGCACATCCATACATACATGAATACATAAAATACCTGTCAAAGAGACGGAGGATTCATCAAGATTCCAAATAAGTCGAGACAACAATTTTTCTTTGTACAAATGATGATACAAATAGGTTTTTAACATTAAAAATTGCATCTCTTCAGGTGTTCATGTTACAATTGAATCCTTATTGAAGGATAAAGAACTCACAACAGCGATTAAAGGACTTGTTCGAGGAAGTGCAAGATCTTATCCTGGTGAAGAAGCAACGCAACCAGGAGTAGCCAATCTTGCGGTTGTTTCTCAGAAGCAGCAAATTGCCAATGAGCAGGAGAAGATTCGTCTCACGAACCAAGATCCAAAAATCACAAGCATAGCTGTTCTGTGATAAAGGTTATTTTTCCAAAGTTTCTATATGATCCTTGAAGTCATTCTTCAACTTTTTTGACTTCTGGCATGGATCAATGTCTTCATAAAAGCATTTACGGTTAATATGTTTATATAAATGAATATTAGTCCAGGTGTTGGACTCTTTAAAAGCAAATGCTACAATAAAAGTTCCATTGTAGCTCCAAGTTCTTGTTGGTTGATTGGAAACCTAATGCCATGTGGGAACAAATTTAGGATGGTGGGTGTGGTGAGCACTCCATCACACCATGGTGTAAATTGAAGGGTGAGGGTGGTGATTCACGGCTGAAGAGGTGGTGTGGTGAAAAAGATTTTTTTTTGTTTGTTTATTATAATTTGATTGGTGGGTTGTGGGTTATGTGTGTCGCAGAATTTGATGTGATAGAGTGTGATCACTATTTGAAGTGTGTGTTGAGCTATGTGATGTGAGTATAATGCCGACGTGATGATCTGGTGGTGTGACTGTAGTGGTTGCTATAACAACTAAGATTTGGGCTTCCTCTTAGAGTCTCCAGAGTGGTGACACCTCACCACTATCACCACATCTTCACATTAGTTTTTTTCTACTACTACCAATACACTGTGGCGGCGCAGTGGTGTTGCTTGTTGTCCACGCTTTGGTGCTTCTCCATGCAGCCCAAATCCTATCTATTTCAAATACTATTGGCAATAGGTGGTTAGTCTAGAAGAGTAGTTGCATAAACTTTAATGGTAATATAGCAGATAGGGATGTAGAATCTATAACGACTGTGTAGGAAATTACCTTCTCTAGTTTAGCCGTTGGACGGATTGGTGGGGTTAGAGGTGCGATAAATAGTTTGGGGATGTATTTGGTTGATTTATATCAAATTTCAACTTTCTCGTACTTTTTTTCTTCTTCTTCATGACAATTAGTAATATCGACCCCAACACGGATGAATCTTCCGTTGGGGAAAACCTTGAAGTCGTTAGAGTGATGTTTGGAATCATTATGATTTGTGAGAGATGTTAAATCGGTCGAGAAAGGCGTGTTGTAGCTAGAAGAAAAAAAAACTTTAAACAAAGTTTACAACGCGCCTTTCTCGAGCCATTTGACATCTCACACAAAATATTTATATCGATTATGTTCGATCACTTTCATGACTTCAAGGTTTCCACTGATGGAAAATTTAACCGTCTTGGGGTCGGTTCCACTAATTTACTATTAGCCATGAAGGAAAAAAAAAGAGTTTGAGAGAGTTGAGATTTGATATAAATCAACCAAATACATCCCATGGTAAAATGGTGATTTTCTGCCAAAAAAAAGAACGGCTATAAAACGGTCATATGTCCCCCCTCCTCCCCCAATGGCAAGTTAACTGCTAATTTTAAATATGGACCAGTTTAAAAAGAACGGCTATAAAACGGTCATATGCCCCCCCTCCTCCCCCAATGGCAAGTTAACTGCTAATTTTAAATCTGGACCGGTTTATTTAGAATTTTATTCGGTATTATTTAGATTTTTTATAGCCGGTTTTTTATCGTTAAAAAATCTGGTCAACCAGATTATTTAACAACGATTACGCTCCTCACTTTTAAGGACTTGATTGTCATCTTCAAAATGTGCTTTATTCTCTCATCATTTCATTCATCTCTGTCAACTTTATTCTGTAAAGTATAAATTTGCCTCAAAACATGTTTAGATTAATGGCAACCCACACGAAGTACTTTAAGAGGATAAATGACAATATTTGGTTTTTCTGATTAGAATATAAAATTTTGTGAACCTTTGCGACTAGAAATCGATCCATGTGATTGAAGTTATATATATACTATAATAAAGACTTATTAGACGGAATTTATTATTGCCACAAGCTTTTAATAATATGGACGTTGTTATCATGTTATGTGCTACTATATCCGCTTCCAAAAGAAGCGATCAAATTCGCTAGTAAATCCTAGGAGGGCTTTCTAAATATGCATAATCTAAAACATCGTTTTTATTATTTGTATAAAAGTAATAAACTATGTAGGAGTTGGATACGCTTAGATCATTCATTCTAGTGGGTAAAAGATCTAATTGAAAGAGTAAGCACCATAAAGATGTATTAGTAAGGTTTTAAGTCGATACAGTTTTAACTACACATTTGTGTCATGATGATAAACAAACTCGTAAAGATCAATTAGCAAGGTCAATGTTCGAGTCCTGTTTATTTCTAGCTCGTGAACTTATAGAAGATGCTACCGTAAGCTCCCTCGTAGTAGGAGTCATGTTGAAGAATGAGTCAATGACTCATAGGTTAGCTTGGTTAAGGGAACCCACTAAAGCCGTATTTAAACTAGTCTTCATAGGGTAATCGCCATTGCTTATGATCCCGGACCTAGGTGATCTACCCATGATTTGGATGAAGTTTGGGTGAAACTAAGTGGAGGTTTGAACAACTAATATTGAAGAATCAATGGATGAGTTGTGGTAAGGGTGAAATGCCACTCAAACCTATACTTAGCTCGTTCTCTCCAAAATTTGCAAGGTGTAACAATTAGAATGTTCAACCAGGGGAAAACACTACCAAATCGAGCCAAACTTTAGTAATAGATATGGCCCTAAAATAACAAGGTCAAAATCGGCAAGTAAGATGATTGGAATAAGCTCCATCTTCATAAGCAAAATAGAGCGAATCACTAGCAAAGTCCCCTAAATAACCACTCGATGATGAAGAAATTAGATGTATAAAGAGGAGGCATTAGCATAAAGCCTTTATCCTAAAAACACATCTATGTCTATATTTCTTAACATAATTGCAAAGTTTTTTAAAGTTGAATAGAATTTTAAGAGTATAATGTTTCTATATTTATGAAGTCCCTAATTTATAGGCGAACAAATGTCATTGTGTTTAATAAAGGGAGATGGAGGAAGGAGAGAGAGGAGGGGGTGGGGGATTCGTTGTTTCTTAACATAATCTTCGTCTTCTACATTACAAAAAGGCTTTTTTATTTCGGTGACCGAACTCATCTTTCTCTCTCGCGCTCTCCAAATTGCCGATCCGCTCCCTGAATGCCTCACCAGTGTTCAGGGTCTCTCTCTCTCTCTCCCTCCCAATCTCACAAACTCGCACTTTTTGCAATTTGATTTTCGATATCGAATCTCTTCTGTAATTTCGACAACACGTTAACATGCAAATTGTTTTCTCATTTCCTCTTGCAGTTAATTGTGGCAATCTGTCATCGGAGGAGCGAGGGAATTAACGATGGTATCATTAATCTCCTTTTCCATTTTGTTTTCAAAAATCTGAAGCCTGTTTGTTCTACAAAACGGTTTTGATTTATATGATAGGTGGTCGGAGATTAGCGACCTGGATCTTGCAATTGACATATGCAATCTCTTAGTATATGCCAATGCCAAGTAAGAACACACAATAATCCTTACCAATTTGTGTTTCGATCTTCCACTCTTGATATTTATCTGTTTCATAATTCTATCGATGTGCGCCAAGGTCTATATCATCAGTTTCATTTCAATTTATAAAAATTAGCAGATCGTGAATGCCAATACGAAGTAAGAACATAAATTCCTTACGAATTTTTATCTTCCATACAGTTTTCCATGATATTTTTAGGTTTTAAAAATTACAGCCGTTTAGTATATTCCGGTTAGATAATGTTACCGACGGCACCGATATCTATGCCATCCTGGAAATTGAGATTTGCGCTTTATATTGAGTAGAGAACATGAACCTTGCAATTTATTGAGGAAAATCGTTGCAACTTAAAACAATATTATTGTAAAATATGTATCATTTAATCGTTTGGTTCTCATGGTATACATGATGTTTTTGGTAAAGGAAGGGGAGAATAAACATGTTATTTGGATTAACTTGTACGCATGCAATATTGGTTAATCTGTCAGGATGAGTAGACGAGTTACCATACTGTTTAATCATGAAATCAGTATTGCTTAAGAAATAATAATGTCTCACAATTTATGATTTTTATTTGATATTTAACTTTTTTTGGCAGGCATGTGATGGCTAATCTCCTATGGAAAGACGAACCCTCTGAAAGATTTTCTTAGAACCTGCTCTTTTAGTATGTGTTGCAGCCATTCTTACCTCCATGATACATACCAGGATGGCTGTAGTCGTTGATCATCCTCATGGATTTAAGCCACTTGCCCGACTCCCAAAATGCAGACTCCAATCTTACTCTCATTTCGATCCCACCATGCACGATTTCTCACATAACATCACACATGTCTCCAATATCACCACCAATTTTCACAAAAGCTTTTCCACCCCATGCCTTTCTTTGGCCACTAAAGCAAAAGAAGAGTTTGAACCACCTAACCCAAGAATTGAAATCATTAGCGGTCGTAAGGTTCCAACGGTTCATGCTCTTGTAGCAGAGGTCGCCATTGCATTAGCATCCGGGGTCAAACCCACGCCAGTTGCAAGTGGCTTAGGCGGTGCATACTATTTACAATCACGAAAAGGCAATACCATTGCGGTTGTGAAGCCAGCCGATGAAGAGCCACTAGCATTCAACAATCCTAAAGGATTTGCGGGTAGGATGCTGGGCCAGCCTGGGATGAAACGGTCCATCAGGGTAGGTGAAACTGGACTCCGTGAACTGGCTGCTTATTTGCTTGACCATGGTGGCTTTGCAGGTGTTCCTCCATCAGCACTTGTCAAAATCTGTCATGTCAGGTTTAACGTAAACAACACGGGATTGGCTTCAAACCCACCTTTTAAAATCACATCAATACAACGGTATGTTGAGCACGAGACAGATGCTGGAGACTTAGGCCCGTCTGGCTTCTCGGTCAGTTCGGTTCACCGTATTGCCATACTTGACATTAGGCTCCTTAATCTTGACAGACATGCTGGGAACATGCTTGTGAAGAATTTTCATGGGTGCTATGTTGCTGGGATGGCTGAACTTGTCCCAATTGACCACGGGTTTTGTTTACCAGAGTCATTAGATGATCCATATTTTGAATGGCTACACTGGCCCCAAGCTTCAATGCCATTCTCAGAAACAGAAGCTGATTATATCTCAAATCTTGATCCTTTCAAAGATGCGGAGCTTCTAAGAACTGAGCTTCCATTAATTAGGGAGTGCTCTGTACGCGTTTTCATACTTTGTACCATTTTCTTGAAACGGGCCACTGCTGCTGGACTTTCTCTCGCTGATATAGGTGAAATGATGACACGGGATTTCATCGGAGGTGAAGAAAGTTGGAGTATTTTGGAGAATATTTGTGTAAACGCAAAGGCTAACTTGGATATGGAAATAACAACCGAAGAAACTGATGAAGTCAGAGATTTCGATGAAATATTTGCATTTGATAAGGAGTTTGAAGTTGGGTTGAACCAGAATGAGGATGCTTCAACACATTCAGCAACCGATAAAGCACCAAAAATGATGAAATATTCATCTCAAGGAGCAAAGAGTAAGTTATGTGATGCACGTTTGGTCCGATTAATACAAGAATGTGACACTAAAGATGGTTGTGGTCCAGCTGGGATGCCAATACTAAGAAGTGTGAGTTTTGCTGCTCATAACAACAATCATGATACCGGGGTGTGTGTTTCGTTTGAGGAAATGAAAGAAGACGAATGGTCATCGTTCTTGGAGTATTTTGAGGAGCTATTACCAGAGGCTTTCGAGGAGAAAAAGAGCACGAGCTTGTTGAAACAGAGGTTAGGAAATTCTTGTGAATTCTGAAGAGAACGTTGATTTCGTGAACAAAAAACAGGTACTAACTCATGTCCATATATTAGCTTCAAGTAACTGTACATTATACATAGCCAAACTACTACTGTTGTAGACTGTAGATAATCTATATGCCGGAAAAGCGAAGGGCTAATTTGCCATCCTTTCCATCTACCCTTAAAATTACTTTCCCTTTTGTTATTTTTCCCTATATAGAAGTCATATAAGCAATTGTTCAAGTCATGGAAGATGGTTTTTTTCTTTCTTTTTTTGGCAAAATACATAGGAAAAACTTCTCGATTGTTGCAAAGAGAGGAGTTTAGTGTATAGGTCACGTGCCGTAAGTGTATAGGTATGTTTTTCCCCCTTAGTTTATTATGGTAAGATGTCATGTAACGGTGTTATACCATTAACTTTTGTTTGTAAATTTAAAGGTGAATTCACCTAATATTTGTGTTGGTGAGTCTAACAATAGATGTGCTGTATGTTATCTGAAAGTAGTTAGCACAACTAGATATTTTGCTTTTCTTTTCGGGCACAAATTCAAATGAAAGAAATGGTTTTAGTATATGTGTACTTAGATGTAATCTGGTACCATGACCTTATATGTTCTATACATTTAGCTACACAACAAGATCAACTTTGAGCATAAGAGATCAACAGCGCTCCATCTCCATAAGATGATCTTGCGAAGCATAAAGAATTGGAAGTCTTACCCTTGGTTGGTGAGCAGTAGTAATAGATTTATCAGGGCAAAACACTATATACAAGCTTGCAGATCCATCCATTTCTAACCAATACAGATGTTGACCAGCACCATAACCACCAAGAAGCTTGTATGAAGTCTCTGATTGATCCATAGCAACACACATGTCATCATTACCTAATCAAAATCAACACACACTAACATATTAATCTGCTTTCTAAATGCTTTATTAGCTTCCAACTTTCTAGGCCATGGCTATAATTGTACACTGTTTCTCTGCTTATAATTAATATGATTTGAAATAAGCAATTTAGAATTATTATTGTACGTAGCAAAAGGCAGTAATTGAGAGGGTTGGAGAACTGACAGGCAGCAAACTCTAACTGGGTTTGGTAAATGAAATCCAAAACTGCAGACACGTCTCTCTCGAACTGATGAAAAGGTCCATCCTCCAAATTCAATTTTCGTAACTTGCATAATCCCTCTCCCATCTCCATCATCGCACCTTTATGATTCTGTTAGTAAGTCAAAACCAAAACCATAAAGTCCAGATTAAACCATTAAAAAAAAAACATTAATCAATTCAGAAGTTGAAGCAGTGCGTTCGTATAGAGAAGAAGAAAGCCGGTTGAATGATGGGAGAATTGAAGATAAGTAACCTGATTAAAGAGATGATGGAAACCAACGGCGCACTGTAAAATCCCGTGAACAAGGGGTCGGATTGGATCTTCGGAATCATTCCAGATTGCTTCTAGAAGGTCATGGCATCCATGGTAATCCCTGCTGTTAAACAGCGCCACCGCCTCTGTGAACTTACTACCACCATCATTGACGAGGTCATCATCATCTTCTTCTTCTTCTTCAGCAATAGAACGTCTACCAGGTGGAAAACGGTACGATGCTGATGGCTTATACTTGGATGATGATGGTGATGATGGTGATGCTAAAAAGAACTGGTTATTGTATGTGGACGATTGGAAATTGTAGGAGAGTGGTGGTGGAGAAGAAGGTAAGACGGGGATCCGGATTCTAATGAGAGGCGAGCAAAGACTAATAAGAGCCATGATTTGGTTTCACTTCCGTTGTCTGATGCCATTTCTTCATCTTGTGGTCGAGGGAAAAGGCTGCGGGTGTATATTAGCCATCATTTGGTTTCACTCCCGGCACCATGCTACCTGACAATTTGTCCAATATCATTGCTAACACGGGACACCTGTCAATTTTATCTGTGTAGTATAAATTTCGATAATTTTAAGGAGGTGATTCGCGTACAACAAAAATTATCCATACACAACATGTATAAACATATAACAGCACATGGTACAAGCAGATATTGCAGAAATTGTTGTGTATGGACAAATTTTGTTGTGTACGAATCATCACCCATTATTTAAGATGGTGTTATCATTTTGTAGTGTAAATTTTGATTTTTTCGAGCTATTGCTATCATCCATTTCTAATGATTACATCACTCATTTCAAATCCTGGATCTGCCCATGGGGTTAACGGTGCTATGCTTCATTGTAGAGAGTGAAAAGTGATAGTGTGGTATTTTTGCCTTTTTACTTCTAATATAATTTATATTTAAAAATCAAGTAAAAAGAATAAAATGATTTATTGGGATAAGGGTAATTTGGTAAAAAAAGCATCCTAGGAATCAATGGTGTAAGAAATTCGGATTGAGATTAAGTTTTTAATTAAAATTGGAAAAATAAAATTTAAAATATAACTTACTCTATTTTCCATATATATTACGAAAAAATTGGAAAAATAATAATCAAAGTTTATTATAAAACAAATTTTATTGTAAGTATGGTTTTCACGGGAAAGTTTTTGATAGATTTTCATTGTCAAGAATAGATATTCGTGGGTCAAGTTTCTTATGGATTTTCAAGATTCTCAGTTGGAAAATTCTCGTTAGGCATCTAATATTCCAACAAAAAAAATCGATTATCAATTTTGTTGTAATTTCTAAAATTTGCATTCAATATAGAAACCAAAATGTTCATACAAAAAGTATACACCATCACATTTCATTTGGTATAAAGTTAGATAAAAATAAAATATCAAATTTGATAAAATATCTAAAATACGATGCAAATTTGATAAAATATCCAAACATTTAATTTTATGATTAACATATACAAATAATATGTGATCCTAGATAGGTGGATGAAGAAGGATCTTGAGGTTGAAAGTTTAGAAGCATTGTCCTAGTTAAGGTTGTCACTTGTTCATGCAACTCTTTCGCTTGTTATTGTAGGGATATTATGATCTCTTTCCCGTCTACAATTACAAAACACATGAAGTTACACAAAGTTGCTACCCAATATGACCAACTAACACAAAAGATACACCCAATATTCAACATCATATCAATGTCTTATTACGACTCATCTATATTCAATACGACCAATTACCACCCTATATAACCACTTCATGCCAATACATGTGGTCAAGTTGTATTTGAATGAGTTGTAATGAATCATATTAAGTTTTCTATTTACGATGGTAGTAAGTCATGAACTTTTTACAAAAACTTATTAAAGTGGATTATAAGGTAACTTTTTTAGATTCATATTTCTTGCAAATGCATAGAAAATTTTGTGAGAACATTTTTTCCCTAGAAAATTCCTCCGAATTTCCGATTTTTCTGCTATTGATAGTCTCTGACGGAGTTAATTCAACTTTACTGATCAATAGGTCAAAGACATGTTAATACAATTGTACACCTCGTACAGATCCAAATCTTTGGCCAATGGTAACCTTAATTGAAAAATGGGAGGTACTATTTAAGCTGACTTTTTTAATTATACACGGTTTAGAGACTACAACAGCCTTTTAACTAACTTTTGTATTAAACTCGAGTCTCTTTTAATACTTTCAAGGCTGTCTACGACTATGTCGCCGATTTAGTTGATCAAAGAAATAACTTGTATAATAGTGACTGTGAATTCTTCTTTTAGTTACTAGACTATATATATATATATATATATAGGGGAGGGTTCCATTGAGAACTGATAAAAATGCGAGAACTGCGAGAACCAATCTTAGCCGTTGATTTGATAAGTGGAATTAATGGATGGAGAGCGTGGGGGGATCGAGTGTGGCAGGGTGTATGTGAGGAATTCATGGGTGGGCAATGACATTGAAAGAGGGGGAATTAGACGGCTCAGATTGGTTCTCGCGGTTCTCGCAATAAAAATGGTTCTCGATGGAACTTCTTCCTATATATATATATATATATATATAGACAAAAGTTCATGCGAGAACCGTTGTTAGCGCGAGAACCGCGATAACCAATCTAAGCCGTCCAATTCCCCCTCCTTCAATGTCATTGTCCACCCATGAATTCCTCACATGCACCCTGCCACACCCTATCCCTCCATGCTCTCCATCCATGATACTTCCCATATCCAAGGAACGGCCGAGATTGGTTCTCGCGGTTCTCGCACTAACAACGGTTCTCGCATGAACTCTCCCCTATATATATATATATATATATGATGGAGAGCGTGGAGTGATAGAGTGTGGCAGGATGCATGTGAGGAATTCATAGGTGGACAATGACATTAAAGGAGGGGGGATTGGACGGCTCAGATTGGTTCTCGCGGTTCTCGCATGAATTTTTTCCTATATATATATATATATATATATATATATATATATCAGATTATCAGATCATTCAAATATTCTTTTCAGCAATAACATGAAAATATTAACTTTCTTCTTAAGTTACACACATAACATCACACACATTATCTGTATGAAGCTGCATACAACAAAGAGTTATTTCTCAATTCTCATCCTATATATAAAGCTGACACACCATATATGACAAACATAGATAAAAGGTACACAAGTTGAAATCCACAACAACATTCATAACTTTTGTTTCAGGACTTGTTAAAGCCAGAAGACCTCATCATGCACATTTCTTCCAGCCTCCATAAGTTGAACTGAAGCTTTTTCCACCTTTTTCCACCACAAATTCAGTAATTACAGCTCGGGCACTGGCATCCCACTTTCGTACCATATCTCCGAGAGACATTTGTCCAGGAACCCCACGCAGCGAAAGATCAAATCTACTCAGCATTTCCTTATACAGCTTCTCCCATGGTTCCCTGCTTCCAGATTCATTAGTACAAAAATTTTCCACATATATCATATTTCAACACATATTGCTTAGTATCTTGTCGCCCTTATTAATGTTTAATTGCTTTTGAAGATAATATATCACTTACATCAAGTCCTTGTGGCCCGATTTATGAATTGTAGGCGAGGAAGCAGGATAATCAACCGGAACAAGCAGCAGTATGACAAACTCCGGCATCTGTAAAATGAAGCAAACGACCCTTCTTTCTTTAATAAGGGGGTTAAAAAGATGCATCATAATGCTCATTATAATACTTAATCTAGTTAATTATTCTCTTTCCTTTCATCATTTGCTATAGGTGCAACTCATATTAACCGAGTCCCGGCCTTAAACTAGTGTTGAATACATGTTTTAGTTAAACAAATAAATTGTTTTTGTCTTAGTAGAGTAACTATTGCCAAATTAAGAAAAAACAATGCACTTTTAGTATTTCCTGTCATAAAAGCTATATACATTGCTCTAGATTTGTGAAGTGCAGCTTTGGAGCATTAGCAATTGAATATATTTAGTTGTTGCTATTCGCAGTTTTTATAGTAGCGGCCGATATCTAAAAATTACCTTTTCAGATACTACACCTCCCTGTGGACCGCGTAAATCAGGGAAACACACATTTTTGAACAAGCACTTGACTATTGTTCCTTGATCTTCAAGTTTCTTAATATTTTCTTCAGAAGGTTCTAACACCACATCCACAGATGTCTCAAGTAACTTGCTGTTAATCTCTTTGATTTCCTCCAATATCATGCGTTTGTTCTATTCATATTATATAAATTTCAAGTAAAAGATCAAACATAAAGAGATTTAATATGATTCAGAAAAGTAACAAATACCACCAAGCTACATATGTGATTCATATATACATGCATGATCACACAAACACAAGATATTTACTCGGCACGAAGAGATTCCAATCATTCCATATAAAACTGTATTATGGGTTTGCGAGCACGCGGGCATAGGCGAAAGGAAAAATATAGAGTATTTTTTTGTTTCCATTTAAAACCTTTCCAACTTTGAGAGGAAAACTATGAAAGAAATTGAGAATAAATTTCCTTTCAAAATCTTTTAACAAAACTGGAAACACAATCAAAATCCATTTTCTTTCTTAAATCCCTCTTTTCTCTTCGGATTAAACTAGGAAGCATGGTGTAAGTTGGTGTCTCGCAAAAAAAAAAAGAACGATTGCCACATGGTTGATGTATCAAATAGACGTTTCTGTTTGTGAAATTTGGCCTCCTTGAGCATAATTCAAAGTTATCCATCTATAGACTTCGTTTAACCTAAGACATTGTTGGGTCAAAACGAAATGCTGTATTCTAAAAGTGTGGAAACAAGATTATTAATACTAAAATCTCCACAAGGTAAAAGTAAAACGTGTAGAAAATAAAGAACATAGAGGAATTATGTGGTTTAGCTGACCAGTGCAACCTACCTAGTCAATGGCTGCATAAGTTCCAATGAGGTCCTTATATCTAAGTCTAATTTTCCTGCCTATGGAAAACCCCACAAAGTGGCTAGATCATCTTGAAAGAGTCAATTTCAACAACTAGATGTACTTGAGAGAGACTATACTCTCCAACTCACCAAATTAAAACACGTGTTAAAATCAAGATAGGATATGATGAAAGAGAAGTGGTGGATTCCAAATATCATCATTTAGTGAATAAGAGGATGAATCAATAAAAATTTAATTGGAACAAATAGCATTTTTCAAGGTATTTAATATAATTGGCAATAACTCAAATAAAATCAAATACATACCAATTCAAACAAAACAACATTGAACCCAAATTACTTTCATGAATTGTAAATTCGATTTTTCTTTCTAATCAAACCAGCTCGAAACTCGAATTCAATGATATATATATATATATATATATATATATATGTATGTATGTATGTATGTATGTATGTATGTATGTATGTATGTATGTATGTATGTATGTGTGTATATAGCAAGGTTCCACTGAGACCTAGTTTTATTGCAAGAACTGCGATAACTAAGCAATTAGATTATATGCATCTTCAAATTCATATATTTACGATTATGCATCTTAATTTGAGTGTTTTGTGAGTTTTCAGAGAATTAGGGTCAAAGATAGTGAAGAAAGTCACAGATATATAAAAATGCATCTGATGCGCATGACACTTAATGCTTTTTATGTTTTAATGAACTTCTAATCATTCATCCACCCAAATGTTGTAAAAACTCAAAGAAACTCTAATTAAGATAATAATCATGACTCTAATGAATTGTACATAAACTTGACTCGATTACTCGGTTCTTGCAATTTTTGCAGTAAAACATGTTCTCAATGAACGTTAGTTGTATGTATGTGTATAATTTGGAGGATTTTTCTTTTTTCTTAAATATGTAATATATTGACACATGCGAAAACTTGCAAGTTTATTATGATTGATATGATTCTCCATCAACAAAAAGCATGAAAAAACTTGCAACTGAATGATGAAATAAAAGTTACCTCAGTCTTTGGCCTCTTGTTTATTGTTTCTGTCGGATATATATCACATACTTCAGTAGCAGACTGATCATGGTGCACTAATAAGACACTCAATTCGCGACTCATTTTCGGGTGTGGTACTTCAGTATCATTTCTAACCATACAGTTCACTTCATCTTGTGAAAATGGGCCAATGCGATTTGAAGGTAAATAAGACGGTATGCTATCAATTGAGTTGATGTCAGTTGAGATGGAACCAATTGTTTTTGATGAAACTGATTTTACCTGACAGAACAATTACAATGATCAGTGCGCATACACCAACTATTTCATCTAATTTGTAAGGAAAAATGTGTTCTCAAGTCATTTTGCAAGACAAACATACCACTTCCATCAGACGATCAACTGCATCTTTTGAATTTTGTGGTTCTTCGCGAGGGGAATCCATGGGTGCTTCAAACTTTTGGCTTTCTTTAATTGTCAATGAGGATAGACCAGAAGAGGATTGTTTTGCAGAAGGGGTTTGAGTGGATGGAGAAGAAAGTAAAAATGGTGAACGAGCTATTGACTCTGGTGACAGCACATGGTTTACATCAAATCTTGAAGATGAAACTGATGTTTGCTGACTAAATGGCATCACATTTGAGGAGGGAAGAGAAAACTGAGGGGAAGAAGAATGATTCAGCAATATTGCACCCATAGGGGACACCCCCAGACCCATTTTTGATTGATTAATCTCAGAACTAGTTATGTGCATTGGTTGTTTCAGTTTCTCTGAATTGAGCTTCTGATTGGCCAATGGTGGGTGGTAGTTAAGTGGACGAGATGGAAAATTAGTAGCAGTTGTGTTTGAAAACAAACTGATCGGAGAACGTCCCGGCCTGGTAAAACTTCTAGTCTTTGGTCCTGAGCTTGTCTGCTGTGTGGTGTTCAAAACACTTGGCTGTGGACCTCTGAACAAACCAGTTTGCAGTGGATTTGCAGGCTTTTGCTGTATACTACCCATTTGAAAAGAAGCGTTATTAAGCGAGCCTGTCATTCTTCCTTGTTGTGGTTGTGGTCCTCTAGAAGGGAAATTCTGATTGAAATTCACCATGTTGGCTTCTAGATTTGCCACCCCACGAGATGGGCTGGGGGTCGGATTGTATTGCAAATTCATTGCCCCACTGGGCTGCATTGCTGGTCCTTTAGGTGGCTGATGGACAGCCTCACGGCGCCGAGAAGAACCCGCGGTTGATTTGCTCCTACGGTGATAGTTCACATAGTTGACAATGAAATTCAAAAAATTGTAAACTCTTCCATCATTTTTGGGAATCGAACCAACTGCAGTAATATGCAAGAATGTGAGCATTCTTTCCAGCTGTTCTCTGACATGATCGTACTTTTTTACTGAGTCCATATTTGTTGCCTACAAGGGAGAATCACACCTCAATAAAAATATTTGTTTGTGTTTTGATAAATGGTCTCAAAGATGGTGATTAAGTTGAACCTGAATGCGCAACAGCATGACGTCATTGTGCATTGTCAGTAGTTCATTCAAGTATCGCTCTTTCATTAAGGGAATCTGTGAAGAACATTGAATAACTTCGAATCAGCAAAAGATTCATGTGCAGTGAATCAAAATCATAATTATAATCACATTCATACTCCAGAATATATATCTTATGAGCTCAAGTATGTTGTAACCACAATCTGTTTTATCTCCTATAATTCTGTAGCTTCTCTTGTATAATATATGCTCCTTTATGAAAAGAAGATATGATAGAGATGCATCATATGCATTATATACACCATAATAAGGTATGATGGTACACAATATATATCTATGATATTTTAGCAGGCCAAATTCTTGTAAGTACCTGTCTTAAAACATATTCACGCCAAGCAGCCGAAGAAGGAAAATCGTTTGGAGGTGAGAAGCCAACAGGAGCTGACAATTAAGAGCATTAAATGTTACTGGTCACTAACACATCAAGGATATAGAATCAATTAATTCAATCTAGCAACACAAATCAGTGTTATCGTTTTAGTTATGAACCAGAATCAACCAAGAACCAAATTTTACTAAATCCGTAGGACCAAAAACTGAATGGATTTTGACCAGTCCCAGTTCAAATTTCCGGTTTGTCATTTGAGTGTGTCTATATAATGTATATCAAACAGTCTGCAGTGTTATTTGATTTGGTTGAAACATGATTTGACTTCAAAGCTAATACATAGTTCTTATACATATGGAGCACATAACTGGGCATAAATGGCAACCAATTAAATATAACCCTAGTACAGAGTTATCAATATGCATGGCATATATGTGTGTGTATCGTGTGTACTAAGTGTAAATTTCTGAATTACCGGTCAGTTGGAAGTTACTCCTATTTCCTTGTTGCCTCCCTCCTGGTATAGAGTTATTTAATGTCCCTTGTTGAAACTGTAACGAATTTTGATTTGGGCTTTGCTGATTTTGTAGCCTTGATGCATGATTGTTTTGTAGATTCCTGGTTTGCGTATTCAGCATTGGACTTGTACAGCGCACAAGCTGGTCTGATGGCATTTGGTAATGAACTTGTTTATTCTTTTGGTCATCAACTGTGATGACGTCAGATTGATTTGCTGATGAATGTGCTAGTGGCTGCTGCTGGACAGCCTTGTGCTTGAAGGCCTGCTGCAGCAATGGTTGATTTTGGTGTGCCTGGGTAGGCTGGACCCCATGATGTTTGGAAAAATCTGCTGGTTTACTTGACTGTGAACTTTGTGAAACCGGATTAGAGGAAAATTTAGGTATAGGAGGCAGGATATGACCTGAAACACACAGCAAAGTTATCACAAACATTATCCATGGTCAACCTCTTGAAAAGTGATCAAGCTCCAAAGATTACTGTCATAAAGACTGCTTTTTTTGAAGAAATTAATTCATTGCAACATTTTGTAACCAAAAGTTCACTACCTGATGTGCTCAACACTGTGGCTGTGCTATTGGTGGGAGTCAAGCTGCTCACTGTCATCATGTTCTGAGGAGTTCCATTTTGCAACTGCATAGAACCATGTAAAAAGTTACAGTTAAGAAATAGAAAAGTTGCTAATATGGTTTTATGATATTGTACTTATCTTTTCCTTAAGATTTGAGAGATTGAATTACTAGCATGTAAACCTTAATTTGTTTTCATAACATTGCTTAAGCTGACACATAATGTTTATGCTTGAAAACTGATCTTTTGGTATGGATGTTTCTTTATTTGCTTAGTCTTGAGTTGTCCATTTAAGGCATTTAACTTGATGACAAGTTGATCTATCATAAGAAACCTTCCTAATGATGCTGTGTTTCCTTATTAAAAAGTTAAATTTGCATTTGTCTTCTAAAACTTAGTTATTATGAAAATCAATGGTGCTGTAAAGTAGTTTCATATGATGTTAGGTATATTCGATTACAAGAGAATAACAACTTAAACAACACAAAAGTAAAAGATAGATGCTTGAATCCTTAAAAAAATTAACTTTAGACAAGTGGACTTATTAATGACCGAATCAGGAAAATATCAGCATACCGTATCTGCTGCACCTCCTATTAAATCTGTGTTGCTGTTTCTTGTGGAAATGATTGGCTGATTAGGGTAGTTCTGATTGCCAATCGCTGCGTCCACACTGATCATGCAAATCAAGCAATTACTCAGTTTCAGCTCTAAATTTAGATCTTGCTTTTAGTATAATTTTGTATTTTTATAAATCATAATAGCATAGAATGAATATGAAAAGGCTTGCAGCATTACCAAACAAAAAGAAAAATTGACTAATCTGTCCCTAGAATCACAATTACAAGGAAAAATTAATCAAGTGGCCTTCCTAAATTGGAAAATCAACTTCTTAATTAATATCATAACATTTCTTTATAAGAATACAAGTATTACCTCTAAAACACCAAAACACTGATCATGTAAATCAAACAATGACTCTCATTTTAGCTCCAAACATAGATTTTGCTTATAGTATAACGTGGTACTTCATAAATCATAATAGCATAGAATTTAATATGAAAAGGCTTCCAGTATTAGTAAACAAATAGAACATTAACCAATTTGTCCCTAGAATCAGAACTGCAAGAAAAACATCAATTAAGAGGCCTACCCAAAATTTAAAAATCAAATTATTAATTAATATCTTAACAATGTTTTACAAGTATACATTATTAGCACTGAATGAGCGGCTTTGCCGCCAAGGAATACAAGAAGGCAAACAACAAACCACACGCGCGTGCAAGCAAAGAGTGTTTCGTTATCTCTAGAAGGAATTTCTAAAAGTTGATCGAATTACGTGGATGTGGTATATACCAATAAAATATGTAAGAAATGTACGTTATCTGGTGACGAAAGCAAGTATAGGCCTATGACGAAGATGATAGTTGTATGACGGGTGCCCTAATTGACTCAGTTAACGATATATGCATGACAAAACTCTTTCAAAAAGATTTTCTTAAATGCCCATAAAGAGGGAAACAATTTAGATATCTTTTTTGAACAGCTGAACACACACGCTCCTACTTCTACACCTTTTGTGCACCACATTGGACTAGACCACAACCTTGAGGTTGGGAAACATTTTATGATTTTAGCCATATAACTCTTCATTATTTTGATTATGTACAATATAGTATAGGATAACTTAATATGGTGACCTTCTGATGACAAAAGATCATTGGAGTCCTGCCAACAAACATGATCAAACGTTTAGAATCATAGAAGTAACATATAACATATGCTATGATAGTCCTTCAAGACAAGCTGATGGTTGTTTTTTAAGTAAAAGGTTGCATAAATTATGTAAGAGTTTAACAAATATAGTCATGTTCTAATAAGTTCTCTTTTTTGTGGTGTCTTCCTCTTATCAATTTCTTGTCTTCTCCTTTTCTCATTTGAAACCTTCACAAGATATGTAAAAGATGTGAACAAAGAGTTCCGATTTTTCGTGTAAATGATATGCATGAGCTGATGTATACTTTCCTCTTTGCCCTTGTGCAATAAACATTGCTAGTAATTAAGCCACAAGGAAGGTGGTAATTAAATGTAATTAACATCTTTTCCGCAACCTTAGTACCATAAATTGCACTAGTATAACAAGTAAACCTACAAAAGTGTTTAAAAATATATAAAAAGATGATGAATGAATAAAAGTTTAGCAACTGTTTGATAACATACGTATCCATGCGCCCACACACACATATGTATTGAAAAATTAAAATTGAACTCTAAATATAAATATATTAGAATTTCCGATAATTTCTCACCCAAGACTTGACCTGCTTCACAAATTAAGATCTTATAAAACCCTAAAAAAATTGGGGTAATGTAATTAATAATAAACATGATAATAAATTAAGATCTAAATCAAGAATTAGTTCTACACCGATTAGTGTTTATCATCAAAAAAACAAACCCATTCTGACATTAGCACAAACACCTTTAGCAAAACAATCAGAAGAACCCCGATCTCGCTCCAACATGCAAAACGATTCCTTAATTAACTTAGCAAAAAAGTCAGATCAAGCAACAAGAACAATAAACTGAAAGATAATCAATAATTAATTAAATTACCCAAAATTCACCACAAGTTCTGGAAATTCCTCAGCGTTCAGTTCATTAACAAAGTTATCCCAGTCTTCGTCTGGTTCAAAGCTCCAATCGAATGTTGGTTCACTGCTACTACTTCCGCTATTCATCATGCAAACCCCTGCAACTTCAATCAAACAGCAAATCAACAAAGCAATGATTATATGTAATGGTTTTGAATAAAAATCAGTTGAATTTAACTTGAATCGATCAAACCCTAGCAAGATCGATTTACATTAATCATTATATGTAATGGTTTGATCAACCGACAAGTGATGTTAGCAGAAGAATTGAAATCAAGTCCGATTTAGCGTGGCATTAGCTACTTACAGCAGTCGGTGCTCCACCGATTGCAGAAAACGTCTAGAGAGAGAATAAAATAGAAAGGAAAGTAAAATCTGATGCAATCGACGTTACAATTTTGGTGCAAGCTAATATATGTGATCACCTTGTGTTTCTTGACGAATTTAAGTTGGTATTGTGCATTATGATTTTGTATGAAGTAGTTCGTAAAACATGCCCCTATTCTATTTATTAATTGTCATCTTAGGTCCCTGTATTATTAGTTTTTACATAATGATCTCAAATGTGAAAGTAGTAGTACAAGAACCGGAAGTACATATTCAAACTTTGAAGGTGATTCTTACATTTGAGGTCTTCGTAATCATATATAATTCCATTGACTTTATATATATACTTCTCTCTCTCTCTCCATCTATCTATCTATCTATGAGTTAATGAGAACTGTTTTTCGTACTAGAACTTATATTAACCTGCGATTAATATCAATCAATGATTAAAAATTTAGCGTCTCATTAATGACACATTATCGAAGGGTATTTTGGAAAAATCAATCCTCGTAAAATAATGACGGCTCACCCGGACGTAATTCACGGTTGAGTAAGTATATAAATGATCAAAATACCTCTATTAATGAGTCATTAATGAGTCATTAATGATATTACAAACAGTTCTTAATTGAACTTTATCACTCACACATATATATACATATATACATACTTACATCAGAATTTTAAAACGCAATTTAAAAATGTATACTTATATGAAAATTTAATATTCTGTCATGACTAATCATATAAATTTAATTAGTTATATATAAATTTAAAAAAGTATTACTTATATTTAAATTTAATGTTTCTAGTAGTTTTTGTAATCTCTTCTTCATCTAAAAGAATGATTTTTTCTGTTAAAAAATATATAAAAGTTTGATTATATTGATTACTTAAATCTTCATTGAAACACGACATGCTTTCACGTCAATTCTTATAGTAACTCACCGTTTAATAGGGGTGTGCATGGATGGTTAACTGGACATAAACTGAAAACCGGTTAACCTAAATATCGGTTCGTAAACCCAAATCTAAACCGATAAAAAACGGTTAACCAATAATTGGGTAACCGGTTTTTCGGTTTGGTTTTTCTGGTTAACCAATTAACCATTTTTAACTATTAAATATATTTCTAAAACAAAAGGTTTTAAAAGTTAATATTCATGTCTCAACTCAAACAAGACTTAAATGAGATATTTATAAAACATTATAAATTGTGTTATTTATGTATCAACTTTACTAATTATGACATAAGAAAATATTTTGAATAAAAACGTACTAAGTTAAAGTGAAACTAAGTAAATAAATAGTGTTCTCGCAAACTTAAATAAAGCACATATTTACTAATATCTATATTGAAAAGTGAAATATAGATATTGAATTTGGGTAACAATTTATTATGAGTCTATAAACGTACGTAAATACTGATTAATTTGTTAGTATTGATAAATGTAAAAATAAAATTTGAATTTTTTAAGTTTTTGGTTTTTCGGTTAACTGTGCGTCTCTAAGATCATGAACCGTAACCGAACCGAATAACCGGAATATTTTTAGGTTTGGTTAACCAAACCGAAAAAATCAAAATATTCGGTTTCGTTAACCTAGATTTCGGTACGATTTATCGGTTTTTAAGTTTGGTTTTTCAATTTCGGATATTTTGAACACCGGCCCTACCGTCTAATAATTATGATTTTTTTTACTCCTTTTATTTGGTTTTTTCATTCAATGAAATAAGATAATAATTATTCAAACAAGAGCTTTTTAATGTGTATAGAAAATCATTACTATGCACGAAGCACCTTTTATTCTACAATAAAAATAATAATGGGGTTTCAAATTTTATGAGGATTCACAATTTAACGCTCATACTTTTTTTTTCATAATTTTATCCTAAACCTTTTGAAATAACTTTATACCCTATCTTTCTTAATAATAACTTGATCTACTTTCTTTCTACCTATTATCAATTTAGGGGGTGTTTGGACAAGCTTATTTTTTTTATTAAGCTTTTTAGTTTTTTAACTTATTAGTTTATAAGCTAATAATTTAAAAAAGTGTTTGGATAAGAAAATGTTGTAAAATAACTAAAAAGGACATACTTAAGATAAGAAAAAGTTAATTCAAGTTTATAAGTAAGGGTATAATGATAAATGTGTAAAGATAAGCTTCTATGGAGAAATAAGTTGATTCAAGTTAGCTTATCAAAAATGACTTATTTTACCTAAAGATAAGCTCATAAGGTTAAACTCACAAGCTAAGCGAAAAACTTAATAAGCCTAAAAAATAAGCTAATAATTATAAGCCTAAAAGATAAGCATAACAAACACCCCCTTAACCGATTAATTTTGACTGTCTTGTATTTATTTTACTAGACTAAATGCTCGTGTAATGCACGAGTTGGTTTAAAAGATAATAAATATTAAACATTAATAAAAACGTACTATCTTCTAATATATATAAAAGACTAATTTGAAAAAAAATATTATATGATCTGGACTATTCATTTAATAAAAGATTTAATCTTAGCCGTTAATTTATTTATTTCTAAATTTCAATTTTGACTTTTTAGAGTCAAACTAATGTCAATTAGATAAAGATAACTCTTAATCATATCAAGGATTTATACACAACTAAGAAATCGTAATGTCAAAAAATTTAATATGTTTATTTATTTATTTATATACATAATATAATGTGTATGCATAGATATCAAATAAAATATATTACCTTAGCAAATTTAATATTTATTTATATAAATAATATAATATGTATGCGTATATGATATAAATAAAATATTTCAAATTAATGGTTATCATTTATTCTGTTTTTCTATAATTTCGCTTTTATTTTGACATAGCATTCCACTTTTTAAGGAGAATTAATGGTTATCTTGAATTTTATTTTTCCCTAATTTATTTTTTCGTTTGAATATGAAATTACTTTTCCAATATTTGTTATTTTTTCGAAAATTTCATCCAAAAAATTATATATATTTAAAAAAATTATACTCGGTTAAAATTTTCACTTTATTTATAAATTTCAAAAAGCACCAAATTGACTTTCTTACATTCTTCTAATATATATATATATATATATATATATATATATATATATATATATATATATATATATATATATATATATATATATATATATATATATATACTAGATTAAATGCTCGTGTAATACACGGATTGGTTTAAAAGATAATAAATATTAAATATTAAATATTAATAAAAACATATTAAATAAAAATAAAACGCGAATTAAATGAGAATTTTTATAAAATGACGATGTACGACATCAACACTCTAACCAGTGGTGGAAACATCGACGCGAGCGGGAGGGCAGACTTGACAGCAGAAACATGGTACGTAGCATTATACGAAGAGACGTGATTGTATTTCTTGTATAAATCATCAGTCGTTATTTTAACAATTTAGGGTATAAAGTTAAACGTTCGTGGTTATAATTAAAAAGGAATTAAAATGTATAAAATATTTTAGAATCATATAACTAAGAATTTGTTTAAATATGATAATTTGAAATATTATAAAGGGTAAATAAGATATTTATAAATTAAGGTGGACAAATACGATTTTATATAATTTAATAAGGTATATAGGAAATTATCTTTAATTAATTTGACTCTAAAAAGTCAAAATTGATTTTTTGATTTTAAATGAATGAATGGTGAAGATTAAATATTTTTTAAATAAATGGTTTAGATCGTCTAATAAATTCTATTAAATTAGTCTTTTATATATATTAGAAGATATATAAAAGATTTAACTTTAATTATATCTATTAGATAATCTTACCCATTAAATTTAGATAATATTAAATCTTAATCGTCCATTTTGATAAAAATTAAAATCAAATTTTGACTTTTCTTGGTCAAATTTGGATTCAATTTTGATTTTAATTTAAATCTTCTTAAAGATATTTTCATATATGTCCTTTTAAACCCCAAAATATTATATTTTACGCATCTTAATTTACAAATATCAAATTTACCCTTTATAATTATACTAGTTTATTGGACCCGTGCACGCACGGGTATTTCGGAAGTGTATTTGAGATATTAAATTTTTTAAATAACAATAATACAGTAAATGAAATATCACTTTTGTAACATCCTGAAAATGGGCCTAGTCGTATATACTATTGGTGATTTAGAATCTCGAATTTAATAATAGATATTAGAATTTATTTAATTAAGTTAATATTAAATTATTATAAAAATGAATAAAATTAATATATTAGTTAGCGGTTTTGAATAAGGATTTCGAAAATATCCTCGTTAGTTGAAACGGGCAAGCGGGTATTAAGTTGTAAGTTGAGAAGGGGAACAAAATACCCCATTTGGATAATATTGGAGACCAAAGTCGGTCTCCTCTCTTCTACACATACACATGTACATATACACACTTGACACACACTTCACTCTCTTTCAACTTGTGTTCTTGAGCATTTGAAGGAGAAATCAAAGGAGAAGTCACCAAGATCAATTTCAGTTGCAAATCCAAGTTATTATATGTTCTTTATCATCATCTTTCTCATTCAAGATCAATTGTAAGTTCATCTTCTCCATTGTTCTTGAGTTTTAAGCTTTAGGTCAAAAATGGCTAAATCCAAATTAGCCATCAACAATTAAGTTCAAGTGTTCCAATCTGTTCTTACATGATTTCTAAGCATCTAGGAATCAATTTCATGAATTAAGAAGATGGATTGGATCATGTTTTATAATAGTCACCAAATGGGTCAAAAATGGATATTTTGATCCTAAATCATGAATATTTGATTAGAGTTTGTTAAATGTATGCTTCTAGACTTGTTATGTTACCTAAAAATCATATGGAAACACTGGAAATTGGATTGGGATTACTGGATTTGAGTTTGTGATGCAAATGGACTGAACAAGGGGCTGTTTCTCGCACACTGACTGTAAATTGGTTCCTACGGCCGTAGTAAGTTTTCCCTACGGCCGTAGGAGGGTGTTCTATAAAAATGGTCCTACGGCCGTAGGACATTTTTACTACGGCCGTAGGGACTGTCTGTTATGAACAGTGCACTGTTGTGCTGTTTTTCGACGTTTTGTCGTACGGGATGCTCGTTTAGGATTCTACTTAGTCTAATGGCATCATTAGGGGTATCATTTTAGTTTTTTAGTTAATGTACTTGTGTGAAGTGACTAAACACGAGTATTATCTTATAGGTAAGCTGTACGATCCGGAAGAAGAGCGCGACGATCACGATTTCTGTTTGCTTTAGTCTCTAGCCACTCAGGTGAGTATAGGATGACATAAGAATTAATATAACCTTGTTACATGTTATTTATATGTGCTAGTAATTCCATGAAATGTAATTAAACTTGATGTATGCTATGTTTATGCATAACACATGTAACAATTGAACCATGATTTATGATATGATTATGAATATGCAAGAAGCATGTATGAATTGAACCATGGATTTTATGTGGTTGTGATATGCGCGCTATGAGGCCCGAATGGGTCAGATTTGTATTTGTGATCGGATCCGAGATATAGGGGCTGGTTATAGTCCTTGAACGGGGCCAGCACGAGGTCTGGGGCGTTTTGAGACCTACGGGTCGATGATAGCGTCAACTACCTGGGGTTGCAAACCCAGCGTTCCCCGAGTCATATGGGGATGACTTATTGTTGTACTCCATGAAGGCTTTGGCCTGAAACGCAACGGTGGACCGCTACCCGCTCACCCACCCGCGCGGTTGATGTGTCTGGTTTCCCCAGTTAGGAGTGTTGAGCCGGGCTAGCTACCCTGCAAGATTATGCTTCCTTCTGGCTGTGCCAGCTCATCGCGAGATGCTAGGATAGCACTGTTTGATATATTGATGATATGTGATATGTTTATGTTAATGATTATGCTATCCTATGCTCACTAGCTATTTAATAGCTAACAGATACTCTCCCCATGACTGCAGGTGATACTTAGGCGCGTGAGCTTTGGGTACCTGCTGGTTATTACTTGTCTTTTGGAGGAACACTTGTTTAGTTACTTTTTATTACTGTTTATGTTTGTATAAACTTGATTAAGTGGTCGGTGAACAGTTTAGTAACACCAACTGATCTTTTGTATACTGTGGCTGTTTTTTGGTTGTAATTATAGCCACTTTTATATTTTCGCTGCTATTAATGAGTTTTGAAAAACAGGTTTGGCTTAAGTTCAGCTTACAAACGGATCCACGCAGTTTGGATTCTTAAATTTCTATTATTAAAATGAAAAATCTGGTTTTCAAAAGCGAGGTGTTACAACTTTTGTGATAAGAATATACTAATTTCAAAAAAAGTGTCATATTACAATAAAATTTATATCAAAACGTAGATAAAAATGAGACGGTCGTAAATATATAATTATTTTTTCTCTAAACAAAATATATCACAAGTTACTAAAAATAATTTATAAACAACTTATAATTAATTACATTAGTATATAATTTTTATAAAACCCCTTTATATTTTCTTAAAACCTCCTTATATGTTTTATAAAACCCCCTCAAAATATTCATCTAACCCCCTCACAATAGATTTAAAATTAATATTTCGAAATTGAAATTGAATAATTTGATATTAAAATTTTTTATCCACGTTTTTAATCTTTCAAAAATTGTTTTGAGAATGAAATAATTTTGAAATTGAAGGTTATGATTGGTTAATTAAGACTCAATTTATGATTATTTTTAGAAATTTTGCATGTCTTTTATATATAGATATAGATAGATACTATCTTTTTATTAATTTTAATATTTATTATTTTTTAAATCAACCCGTGTATCACACGGGTATTTAATCTAGTATAATAATAAAACGCAAATTAAGGAGAATTTAAAAAAATGTTGACGTATGACATCAACACTCAAACCAAGGGTGGAAACATCGACGCGAGCGGGAGGACAGACTTGACGGCAGAAACATGGTAGCATGATAAAAAAAGACGTGATTGTATTTTTTTATATAAATCATCAATCATTATTTTTACAATCAAAATAATAAAATTAAATGTTATTGGTTATAATTAAAAGAGGAAATAAATTGATTATAAAATAATTTAAAAAGAAAAATCTAAGAATTTGGTTAAATATGATATTTTAAAATATTATAAAGGGTAAATATGATATTTTTTAATTTAAGGTAGACAAATACGATTTTATATGATTTAATAAACGCATATATGAAATTTTCTCTAATAAATTTGACTCTAAAAATCTAAAATTGATTTTGTGATTTTAAGTAAATGAAAGGTCAAGATTAAATATTTTTTTATAGAATGATTTAAATCATCTAATAAATTTTGTCAAATTAGTATTTTATAGATATTAGAAGATTAGAAGATATTAATTTATTTTATTTATACAAAAGTAAGTATAATAATCTCCTCGAAGTGATATATAAGATGGATAAAACGTAAATATTTATACCTCTACCGAGGATAAAAAGACTACTTTTTTTATTATAGAAACATAAATCTTGAAATAATATAATATTGTTGAACTAGGTTAAAAGATGGAATACATCCCAATTATAAATAAATTAAATTTAGTACTATACTTTTACTGTTTTAGAATTTTATTCATTTTTATTTACATTCTTTATTATAATAGTGATTATATATATACATATAATTTACAAAATGTATTTTTTTTATTTTTATTGCTATTTAAGTAATTTACATCATTAACTCTATAAGACTAAGATAGTATTCGCATAATGCGGAAGCAGAGAATAATTTATGATGAATAACATGTCCAATTTTAAGAATGTAAATATATGGTATCTACCAAATGCCTGTCAACAAATATTATTTTTGATAAAATATCTGTTTTTTTCTTTTTTAATTTTCTTTATGTATCTTTTTTTCCATCAACTCTTTTTATTAGTTTTTAACATAACTTCTGAAAAATAGTAAAATAAAGAATAATATATATATAATTATGTTTAATAAATTTTTAAACAACTGTTACCATTAATTAGTTGAGGTAATTAAGTAGTTTTAAAAATTTAGAAAAAGAGAGTGGTAAACCCCTTTATATGTTTGTATAGATATTGATATAGACAATGTTCAAGTTTCATAATTTGTTAAAAAAAATCATGCAAACTTAATTTTTTTAGAGTTGTGTTCAATAAAGTTTATGTAAAAGCTAGTTCTGAAATTTTAATATGCAATCATAGGTGATACACATATCCAATCACATGTGATTTGTAAAAACATCATATGTTAATTAAGAAAATGTCCCTTAGCGTAAAAACTATAAAATGTAATATGGACCATTGATGCCGTGATTCAAAGACTAAAATTAGTCCCTAAGACTATGAATTAAGTATGCACTATATTGAACATTTTTCATAAAAAACATAGTCCTGAAATTTTATTATAGCATCACATGTTAATTACGAAAATGTCACTCCGTCCAAAATTTTAATATTCAATCTGGATCATTGATGGGGCCGATTTAGAGGCTAAAAAAAGTTCTTTAGGACTATGAATTAAGTATAGACTATATTGAAAATTTCTCTGTTTTTATATGGACTTTATTAAACACAAGTATATATATGAAACATATATTGTATTCAATTTAGATAGAATGAAATTGTTGAAATATAGAAAATTAAATTATATAACACCACAATTAATCAAGTACCTCAAGGCCCGAACTTTGTATCGGAATCGACCGGGGCACCAAATAACTACGTTAGTACGTCAAACCCTCGCCGGATACATAGACTTCAGGTGCAACCCTTGGGGGTTCAAAACATCTACCGAGAACCCACAACTCGACTTTGGCCACCCCCAATTCCTCATTGGCAAATGACAGTAATTCATAATTGCTTATACCACGAAATCAGTTTGATACACATAATTAATCGAACCTCAAAAAAGGGAGCTAGAATGGCAATGGTAGTGGAGGAATATGGTACATAAAATCGAACAATTGAACCCCAAAATCAAATCTGTTATAAGCATAGACTGTTTGTAATTAAATTAATTTTTTATCATCTTTGAATCTATCAATCTAAAAAGAAGACTTTAGAAGCTATAAGAGTAAACAACCAATCAAAGTTTATATGAAACCATGATGCTACTTAACAAAGTTGTTTGTTCATATAATTAAACCAAGCTAGCAAGTCGTCATAAAACAAAACACTCATGAATCAAGAAGCAACCTTAACGTCTTTCCACCAAAACCGGTGTCTAGGATATCCAAAAAACTATGCCCAATCAACACCGCATATTCAACCCCTAAGGTCAATTTGTTTCCATCACTTCGGCTTGACAACACAGAGTGTACTGTGACATTATTTAGGCGAGGTATTAATTGTGTCTATGTCTGATAGACACATCCGATACCCATGTGATGTTATGCTACGTGACTTAACCGAATTCACGCATCACTCCAGTGCATAAGTGCTCACAAACCTACCACCATGTGTTACAAAAGTAATCTAAAATACTCAGTAATCTCTACAATGGCTAGTACTTCCTAGAATGTCACAACTGAAACCTACTAGGCAAACTCTATGCAAACACTACGATCTACCACCATCCTACTAACCAAGTGAAAGCATAAACAATCATAAGTTAACCGTAACATGTTATAATTGAGCATAATGCATACCATAACCGTTAGTGTACATAATACATGCAGATAAAGACAATGTTAATCATATGATATATCAACCAGCAAATTTACAAAAAACATGTTAAACCATGATAATACATACCAGAACCATTAGTACATGTATTAAATAGTATGCAAATAAAATGTGCATGACATTATCATAACAAGTAGCCTATTGACTAGGTTAGAAGTGTAAAACCAGCCAACCTTTACAAATGTATGAGTGAATTTCCAACCTTAACAACTTATTATATACTAGATACATGTAACCGGCTCATAACCAAAAAATAGTATCAAAACCACCTCATAAGAAACCCCTTTAAAACTTTAAGAAATCTCACCGTTAAAGTCTTATAAAGTTTACTGTAAAAACCTTACCCTAAACATCTAGCAACAATGCGAATCAACCAGGTCAACACCCCAACCGTTACTGCTTACCCTAAACACAATCAAATGAAATTGGCTCGGTACAGGTATGACCATAGGATAAATATCCACTTAATGCAAGTTATACATTAAGCCAAGTTCCACTACAACTCCTTATAATTTTGTGAGGCGCACACACACACACTAACACATGAACTTTGCGAGTCTAAGGGACCTCACCAACTTTCTCTTTAATTATGAGTGCAAGGGTTATACATCAAAACCATATTTTCAAGTTCCATTGCTAGCCCAAACAAAGTTTGCGAACTTTGTTTAATTTTGCAAGTTCATACAAGTCTCTAACAGTGAAACTCGAATCCCAAATTTGATTCTCGTATTTAAGTTTTTCACCATTAAATTTATATTCAAAACAGTTTTGACTTCTTTTAATAATACACTAATTTAGAGAGAAATACAAGAAACCATTTCTCCTTGTATGATGATACCATGTTTCTTTCATCACGCTGTTCTCAACCTCGCGTCGACACTTTCACCACTGATCTATATTTTGATGCCGTCTGTCACCATTTTTTTAAATTCTCATTTATTTTATGTTTTATAATTATTTAGTATTTTTTTATTAAAATTAATATTTATCATTTTTTAAAACAAATCGTATGACACACATATATTTAATCAAATAATAAAATAAAACTACAATATCACACATCTATTTCACTATCCCCTATGAACCTTCTAATCTTTCATCATTCTTATCACATTAACACATCATTCCCCTCCTGTATCATCTTCTTGAGATTTCCTACCTCATAATCAACCCTCTCTATCTCACTATCATTACCTCTTACATCCACGGCCATTTTGTTGGGTTTATGAGCTTATCGTTCTTTCGAGCCATTCAAATCCGCGACTCTTGAGTTCACCGCTCATGTAGCAATGCAGGAGCATTCTATACTAATGAGATAAGAAGGATTCATTGGAGAGTGGATCTTATTCATACCAAATAACGCGTTTTAAATCATTAGTTGGTTCTCTGATTACGATCCTACAAATTTATTTTGAAGCAAGAGAGAGGAAAAGCCTTTAGGTTCACCAAACCATGAGTGGGAGAAGCCGCAGATTGGAGAGGCGCTGTTCCATGGGCCCGAAGGCTCCTGACTTCTTCCCTTTGTCGATTGCGCATTGCCTTTTGTATAAATCAGTTTTGATTTTTATACACGACTACACGTATTCTTTCGAACTTACATGTCTATAAAGGCAAAGAAAAGTATCAAATCAAAAGGGGAGGAAAAAGAAATAGAAAACCCTCATTTGTGCTCTGTTTTCCTACAACTTCATTGATTAAATATTCGTGATCTCTTCTTGTCAATTACTGTTTTTGATCTCCGAGAGAGTATGGTGAAGGATCGGAAGGTAGGTGTGGCGATGGATTTCTCCAAGAGCAGCAAAGCAGCTTTGCAATGGGCAATTGATAACTTAGCTGACAAAGGTGATACCTTCTACATCATCCATATCAAATCTCACTCCGGCGATGAATCTCGGAACAAACTCTGGGAGACCTCCGGCTCTCGTAAGCTTCGATCCATCGATTCTTCACTCTATTTTTTCGATTTTGTTTACCAAACTGTGTATTGACTTGGTTTTGTGGTTCGAGATTAGCCTTGATTCCATTGGTGGAGTTCCGTGAGCCGGAAGTAATGGCCAAGTACGACCTGAAGACGGATATTGATGTTCTTGATATGCTTGATACTGCCGCTAGACAGAAAGAGGTTTTCACTTTGCATCTTCTTCGATCTTCGGTGTCTTCAATATATAATCGAACTTTAAACGTTGTGTTGTTCTAGATTCAAACTTTTGACACTGATTTACTGCTTTTTGGATTGATATATTTGGATGTGAAACTTATTTTCATTAACCAATTCCTGGTGCCAAATCCGATTGATTCTGACTTTACTGTTCGGCCAATCCATTTGACGATAAGAACCAGATCTGGATTCGAGGTTATTAGATTGTTGGAACTAATTTAAACCATCCTATGAACTTCCTTATAACGAATTTTAACTATGCCAGAGTAGTGATTATATGTATTTAATGTTAATCAATGAACAAAGTGTAGATCAATAAATTAATGAAACTAATTTGATTCTGCAGATCCCTTGACTTAATTATTAAAAATTTGTATTGTATGGTCAGATTCAAATCGTTACCAAATTGTACTGGGGAGATGCAAGGGAGAAGCTGATTGAAGCGATTGAAGATCTAAAGCTGGATACATTGGTCATGGGTAGCAGAGGACTAAGTGCTCTCAAGAGGTATTTTCCCTAATTTTTTTCTTGCTTCTTTCCAAACATATTCTGGTTTTTGAGTCGACGTAGTGCGCTCAATCTTGACACTATTAAAAAACTCGAAGTTCGAAACTAGACTTGAGTTCGACTGAGTCTTTATTTTTAAGCTCAAGTTCAAACTCAGTGATCACTAACCGACACTATCAAGCTCAACATACATTAAATCATAATCTTAGTTTATTATTAGTATGCTCGACACTTTTAAGGTTGACTCAGTACTTTTGAGCTCAGCTTGACTTCACTCAACTCAACTAGAGTTTATTATGATTATGCATATAAACATGCAAAAAAGTGGTGGAAATGAAAATGGCATAAGCTCTATAAGGCTAGCGAGCTTTACGAGCCGAGTACTTTATTAATCGAGCTTGACTCAATAGACTACTCAAGCAGCTCGAGCTCAATTCAACTTAAACCGAGTGACCGAGTAGATTTCGAGTCTACTTTTGAGCTCAGCTTGACTTCACTCAACTCAACTAGAGTTTAATATGATTATGCATATATACATGCAAAAAAGTGGTGGAAACATAAGCTCTATAAGGCTAGCGAGCTTTACGAGCCGAGTACTTTATTAAGCAGCTCGAGCTCAATTCAACTTAAACCGAGTGACCGAGTAGATTTCGAGTCTAGTTTGAGACGGAACCAGCTATCAGTTTTGGATAACAAAATATAATACTAATATTTAAACAAAATATTTAAATAATATGACCAGATTTATTTCAGATTATGTGCATGCATTAAAGTCGTCTAATAAATTCAAACCAATTCGGATTTTTATAATATCAGTATTATGTGTAACATAACATTTAGCATTATCAATCTTTAAAACAAAAGAAAGAGTTTCACGGAAAGAAAAACACACACACACACACACACAGATATATATATATATATATATATATATATATATATATATATATAGACAAAAGTTCATGCGAGAATCGTTGTTAGCGTGAGAACCGCTAGAACCAATCCAAGCCGTCCAGTTCCCCCTCCTTCAATGTCATTGCCCACCCATGAATTCCTCACATGCACCCTGCCACACTCTATCCCTCCACGCTCTCCATCCATAGGACTTCCCATATCCAAGGAACGGCTAAGATTGGTTCTCGCACTAACAACGGTTCTCGAATTAACCCTCCCCTATATATATATATATATAGAGGAGTGTTCATGCGAGAACCGTTGTTAGTGCGAGAACCGCGAGAACCAATCTCAGCCGTTCCTTGGATATGGGAAGTATCATGGATGGAGAGCGTGGAGGGATAGAGTGTGGCAGAGCGTATGTAAGGAATCATAGGTGGGCAATGACATTGAAGGAGGGGGAATTGGATGACTTAGATTGGTTCTCGCGGTTCTCGCGCTAACAACGGTTCTCGCATGAACTTTTCTCTATTATATATATTATATATATGGGGAGGGTTCAAACGAGAACTGTTTTCCGTACGAGAACTGCGAGAACCAATCTCAGCCGTTCCTTGGATATGGGAAGTTCATGGATGGAGAGCGTGGAGGAGATCAAGTGTGGCAGGGTGCATGTGAGGAATAGGAGGGGGAATCGGACGGCTTAGATTGGTTCTCGTGCGAAAAACAGTTCTCGTTTGAACTTTTGCCTATTATATAAAATGTCGATTTATATATATAACATATCAAATTTACATGTTAAAAGTTAATACCGGATGATAATTCATATAAATACGTATTTGGCCGACACAGATATTTATAAACTTCCAAAGCTACCCTCGTTTTGTTTTAATTTGCTACCATTGGACACGCATATTCAATTCGATAAAGACGGTCAAATATCAATTTTCATAAGTTAGGTATTAAAGCTATAGATTCTTATTCAAACACATATCTCATTTTTCTAGTGTTTTTAACGGAATCGTATGTAAACTTTGAATGTTCTATTGTCGGAACCAATTTGTTCGTTGACCTGCTCAAGAGACATTAATTTCAATTCAGGAAGATTCAAAATAATATAGTTTAACAACAAAAGATATATACTCTGCTAGCAACATCTAAGCTAGATATTGTCTCACTTCCATACCTTTTCAATGGGTAAATACTGAGATAACAAAATTAGTGTTTATTAAACATGTATTGAGTGTCTCTCATATAAACTTTATGTAAGTGTGATAACACCTAACTTAGATAACTAAATTAGGTTTTGACACACTCGAATATCTCTTTAATGAGGAAATGCAGAAATGACAATTACTATTCATCAAACATGTATGTGACTATGTAAGAGTGACAACGCCTTAACTTAGTTTTAGCAGCAACACAATGTCATTTTCCTATAGTTTTAAATTATAATTATGTTTAAATATATAATAAATGTGATATAAATTTCTGTTGTTTATATTAGCTAGGGACCAAAATATGATTTACTTATATATTTTTATTGATGTAATGTTTTTTAATTTATGTAATAAACTTTAAAATGTTGTTATCATTATGCAAGTAATATCTTCATAACAAACAAAACTATGAGTGACAATGTGACATGACAGCAGTTTTTAATATTATGATATGACATAAATATTTATTGCAGGATAATACTAGGAAGTGTCACGAACTACTTGATCACGAATGCACCTTGTCCCGTCACCGTCGTCAAAGACAAGCACTAATCGATGTATCCTATACTTAGCTGGTACTATCAATAATGCATGATGTATTACTACCTCATGCACCCTTGTTTGTTTTCCTATATGCGATTTTCATGTTTAATTATCTTTAATTATATTCCACTTTTTATGTAGCGTGACATGCAAAGCCAGAACATATATACTAACTTATTGTTCAACTTGTATCCGAATAAAACTGCCGAACAACAAATTATATGAAAACATATATATGAAAAGGAATTTCTCCATTTTTCTAAGTCTTAAAGTAGCGTCTTTGATGTTATTGCTGGAGTGTCGCAATATATGCATAGTCACACACTTTTGCCAATATGAACCATCCTCCAAAAGGTTCCATCATGCATGTCATTTGACTTCACTTTAGCTTAATCCAAAGCTACCACTCAAAGTTCATAATACTCTAGTTCTCTGTCTCGAGGACTGCCATGATACTACTCATCTCAAAATGAACACATCTCCGTTTTTGCCTTCGGTATCTTGTTAATCAGATATCCAACTAGCATCAATTAGTCTATCTTGTAAGGTAATAAGTTAGACTTCTTACTAGTGATTTCACATGTGAATCTTACAATGAATGTAATGTTCCTGTCGAGCACAACTAAAATGAGAGTTTTTATGATCTTCATGTACTCAACTTGGTCATTTCTTTGTATTATAAGATAACTAAAAATAGATGCTATGGTTGAACAAATATAAACTGCGATGACACACAGAGGTATGGGCGGAGCTAGTAGGGAGACTAGAGGGTATTCGGGATCCAATCAACCTAATTGATTAACTATTAGTTTTATATTGAACTATCAAACATCGTTATTTTGAATTGGCCCCTTTAGTCCGTCCAAAATTTAAAAATGATGACCCACTTACAACCTATAATCACTCACTACCAATTTACCTTTTAATTTAATTTATTATATACAAAATAAAAAATAGAGTTAATTACTAATTTGGTTCCGTGGTTTACACATTTCTACTGGTTCAGTCCTTGGATTTAAAAAAGTACTTGGATGGCCCATAGTGTAGCAAAGTTATTACATCTATAGTCCTTTGACCATTAAAACTAATGGACAAGGTATTACATATTTCAAAATGACCATTTTGCCCTTTTGTAACATTACAAACTAAGTCCCTATGGTTTTCAAATAGTTTCGCATTTGGTCCCTTAACCTTTTTTTAAAATAATTTACTATATAAACCTAAATATTTATTATTATATTTTATAAGATTTTTCAATAATTTACTATATATATATATATATGTGTATGTATGTAATAGTTATTATATTATATTTTTATTCATTACTATCACTATTTTATTTTAGTATCTTTAATATGGATCGTTATACCCTGTTATTGTACATCAATCTTTCATAAATTACTTACATATTACACTGTTATATATTACGCTTAATTTTTTGGTTTACCACTTTTCAACGATCAACATAATCTTTTTTTCTTATTGATCTAAATACCTCTTTAATATCAAACTTTATTAATACATCTTATCCTTTTTTCTCCATCTTGTATAATCTTTCACATAATAATGTATAATTTTCGAAATATTAGTTGATACGGGTTATCTTATTTAATAGTCCGATGTATCCGGGATTAGATATGTTATATAATTAAAGTTAAATATGGTATCAATCCTCACGTTAAGGGTTTTAAATATTTAATATTGATTTGTTTAAATTGCTTCCACAACCTGGTTTTAATTAAGTTTTTTTTTATAACTAAACAAATAATTATTTTTCTTATAACTCGCGTGTTCTAGTTTATGAATAAAGGTTAATTTTGACTGCTAGGTGTTGTTTGTTTTTGAAAATATAAATGTCTAATGTTTTTTTTCATGTATTCAGGAGAAGATATGGTTCAAAAAGTTTTAAGTCTAAAAAGGTCTACAAAAAAATATAATTTTTAACTTTTCAAAATAAGTAAAATTAAGCTTAGACTACCAGCATCCATCACACCCTTCACACGGCCACATCAGCGCCACATCAGCTTCCCACCATTTTCTCATCACATCACACAAACCCCTGCATCAATCACACCCTTCACATCCTTTTTCTTTTTTTAACATTATTTAATTTTTAAACAATATAATTAAAACATAATAATTATAAAAAACACTAAATAATAATATAAATTCAAATATTAAAAATTAAAAAGTACATGACTTAAAAAAATAAAAATAAAAAGTACATAATTTAAAAAAAAAGAAAAATCTACCACCCATATTTTTTTCTTGATAATTTCCTTTCGTTTGGTCACCGCATTCAACGCTTCCCCGTGAGATGATCGTGCCGGCTATAGACAAAATCGAAATCTTTGCTTTCTTGTGAATTTTTTTTTGAAAAGATGAAAAGATGAATGTATATTTTTGACGAGAGAAAATACGAATGTGGAGAATATATGAGATAAATTTTGTATGAAAAAAGGGTTGAATATAATGTGTATTTATAGAAGATAAATGGATTAAAAAAATAGAAAACTCTCCTCCTCCTCTCTCACGCACGCGACCCGGCTCACATAAGTGAGCGTGAGCGGCCGGTCACACAAGGCCGCGATGGTGTTCCTGCATGTGATGGGCTCTCACGAGCTCCATCACACCACCGATGCGGGTGGTCTTATTAGAAAAAACAAACAAGCTTATTAGAAACTTCTGCAGGCATAGACGTTTCTTTGAAAAAACAAACAACCTTATTAAAAATGTCTACGCGCCCGCAGACGTTAAACAAACAAAGTCTTAGTGTTAGTGATCTAAGTAGAAAATGAGAATCTTTGCATTTCAAGTCATAGGATACCGTTTGAGATAGAAAAATTCATTGTATAAATCTTGAGAATATAATATGTGAAGAATAATATTAAAAAAATACAAGGTGTATTAATAAAGTTTGAAACTAAAGAGGTATTTATATCACTAAAAAATAAAAATAGTATTGATCGATGAAAAATGGTAAACAAAAAATTCAACGTAACATATAATAGTGTCTTATAACACTAACTTATAAAAAGTTAATGTACAATAACAGGGTATGACGATCAATATTAAAGATAATAAATTAAATAATGATAGTAATAGTAAAAATAAAATGTAATAATTACTATTACACACACACACACACACACACACACATATATATATATATATATATATATATATATATATATATAGGGGAGAGATATTGTAAAAAGAGAATTAGGATACAAAGAATAAGGAGAAATCCTGACCACACGTTTTGCATCAAAAGTCAACAAAAAAAAATCTATAGACCTCCTATTCATAACTACCGATTAAAAGCAGCTAAGGGCAATTTAGTAAATGCAAAAAAATTGAGCAGCGAGATTTGTGGTTTCTAACGTCTGTTTGCCCAGATAAACAACAAATTCAAAATGGAGAAACCCTAAAACACCCACGGATTCATCACCAACAACCCACGGATTCAACAACAATGTACCGATGCTTAAATCTAACAAATAAATTCACAAGAAACTAGAATCAACAATAAATGCACAAAATTAACAAGTAAATTTAGTGATGAATACGAAGAATCAACAACAACTTGATTAACAATTTTCAGAACTGATGTACAGTTTTGAATGATGTAAAGAAACTGATTTCAAAAATCTTTCTTCAAGAAAAAAAAAAGAACAGATTAAAGCTGATGCACATACACTTTGGCGATGCACAATCAGAGGGCGACGGCGATGCACAAGAACAATGGATGAATCAGGTTCATACAAAATTCACGGCTGGATGCATGTTGGATTATGTGCAAAGATAATTAACAAGCATATTGTATCCAATGTTATAAGAGACTAAGGGGTCACACTGCTACACACCCAATTCAGAACAGTTGGATTACACCATTATTCTGTGTGGAAATAATTAATCAGTTAGATTAATTATGAAAGAGAAAGAGTAAATAATTAATCAGTTAGATTAATTATTAAAGAGATAAACAAATAATTAATCAGTAGTATTAATTATTGAGAGATATAAATAATTATCCAGTCTGGGTTAATTATTAGAAAGGAAATAAATAATAAATAGTTATTTATTATTTACGGAGAATTAAATATTAAGTTTTAATATTTAACGGACAGTTAATTAATAGTTAATTAATTAACTAGTAAAGTCCAGGGGGTCAAAGTGAGAAGAGATGAAAGTTTAATTAAAACCAGTGGGCTTTTAATTAAACGGGCTTAGGTCCATTTAATCCTTATATATATCCTTAAGCCTTAAGGATTAATTATAAAAAAGAGACAAGGGATTAAGGAAGTAACCCTAGCCGCCACTCTCCTTCTCTCCCTCGATCTCGCCCTCCCTCACGGTCGGTCTCTCCTTCGACCGTAGCTCTCTCTCTCTTTCGGCTCTCTCTCTCTTCGACGATCAAGAAGAAACACCAAGGGTGTTTCTCGGTTTTGGTGATCGACGCAAAGGATACACACACATATTCTCGGTTTCGAGTTTTTGAAGCCTTGGTGATCCAGGAGCGGTCTAGCAGCCAGTTCAATCGGAGGTGCAGTAGTGGTGGACTACTTTAGCAATCCTAAAGGTTTTTTATGATCAGGTATATTTCTTGTAACCTTATCTATGGATTGTTCTGTAAGAAACTATGTTGATCATATAAAAGTTTAAAGATCCTAACCCTTTTGGGGTTTACAGGGTTGTGTTCAATCCAGTTCCGCTTTTAGGATTGAACCAGTGGAATCAAACCCATGATTGACCAGTTTGTATCATAGGTGGTTTGGTCAGGTTCAAAACCCTTCAATGCACAGGTGGGTTCGCCGGCGACGGTGGTCGGAGACGGCATCACAAGTGGTTTCGCTGGCTGTGGTGGTCGACGACGGCCTAACAGATGGCAAAGCCCTAATCTGTGGCGGCGAAGAACCCTAATCTCTGGCGGTGGCGGTGCAACGAAGTGTGGCGACGAATAACCCTAATCGTAACCCAAGATCGAGAAAGATAGTGGTGGTCTGTGTGCGGTAGGAAGGAGACGAAGGGACGGGGCAGTGATGCTAAGTCGTCGGAGGAAGCATGATAGCGGAGTATGGGGGCAACTGACAAAGTGACGGTTGAGAGCAGCGCAAGGAACGGCGGAGGAAAGCATGGTGGCGGAGGAACCATGCGATTAGTGAGGCGACGAACACACGGTGTAGCGAAGATGGGGCGGCGATAGTGTTTAGGGTTTTCATGTGGAAGATACGGGAATAATCTGATGAATGTGATAGGGTACCGAGAATTAAGGGAGGGGGGAGAAAATGGGGGTAAAAAGTCTCAATTGCCCCTTAACTAATTTTACCATAAAAGGACACTTGTCAGACTCACATTTCTCCTTATCCTTTTTACCCTAAAACTCTTTTTATTTGATCCTGATTATATATATATAAACAGTTCATGCGAGAACCATTCTTAGTGCGAGAACTGCGAGAACCAATCTGAGCCTTCCAATTCCCCCTCTTTCAATGTCATTGCCCACACATTAATTTCTCACATGCACCCTGCCACACTCTATCCCTCCACGCTCTTCATCCGTTTAACTTCCCATATCCAAAGAACGGCTGAGATTGGTTCTCGCACTAACAACGGTTCTCGCATGAACCCTCCCCTATATATATATATATATATATATATATATATAGAGAGAGAGAGAGAGAGAGAGAGAGAGAGGCAAAAGTTTAAGCAACAATTTATTTTTATACGAGAACTATTTTTAACGCTATTAATGACTCGTTAATAGAAGTATTTTTGTAATTTATATATTTACCCAACCTTGAATTGCATCCGGGTGAACCGTCATTAATTTTTCAGGCTTGATTTTCCCGAAATAACCGTCATTGATGCGTTTTTAATGAGACATTAATGAGTCATTAACGAAACATTAACGAGCCGCCAAAAAATCTTGGTCATTGATAAATTTTAATCAAAGACTAAGATTGGTTCTGGCAGTTCTCGTACGAAAAACAGTTCTCGTTTGGATGTAACAAACTAACAACTTTGTTACCAGTAAGGACCATCCAAGTATTTTTTTTTTTTTTTTAGAATTAAGGACTGAACCAATAGAAAAGTGTAAACCACATGGACCAAATCAGTAATTAACTCTAAAAAATAATACAAAGGAGATATATATAAGGCAAAATGCGCAAAGATACAGTAAACTATGTCAATATTGTCATTGTATACGATCAACTTTTTTTTTTATTCCTTAAAATACACACAACTTTAAATTTGATTCATTGTATACAATTGGTAACCTGATTACTAGGTTACCGGATACAATAAACAAAATTTGAAAGTTGTTTGTATTTTTAAGTACCAACTTTCTTTTATTCTTGGATAAGTTATAGGTAAGTTACCTGTGACTTGCATAAATAAACCAAATTTCTAAGTTATGTGCATTATTAGGTATAAATATAGTTGGTTGCATACAATGACAATATTGACAAGTTTGTTGTATTTTCGCCTAATTTGCCCTTATATATACATGCAAAAGTTCAAAAGAGAACTTTTTTTGGTTCGAGAACTGTTTTTAATGTTATAAATGACTCACTAATAGGGGTATTTTGATAATTTATATATTTACCTAACCGTGAATTACGTCAGGGTGAGTCGTCATAAATGTGTGAGGTTAAATTGTCTCAAAATAACCCTCATCAATGTGCCATTGATTAATGCTAATCACGAGCTAAGATTGGTTCTCGCAGTTTTCGTACGAAAAACAGTTCTCATTTGAACCCTATATATATATATATATATATATATATATATATATATATATATATCGATTTTAATGTGAGTATCGCGAGAACTAATCTTAGTCGTTGATTTGATAAGTGGAATTGATGGATGTAGAGCGTGGGAGGATCAAGTGTGGCAGGGTGCATGTGATGAATCTATGGGGTGGGTGGTGATGACATTAAAGAAGGAAAAATTGAACAGCTCGAATTGATTCTCGTAATTAAAAGGGTGGGTAAAATATATTTTAACCCCTAGAGTTTAGGTTTAGAAATGGTTTAACCCCTAAACTATTTAAATGAACGATTTAATCCCTAAACTTTTTTAATGAATGTTTTAACCCTTAAACTTGTTACATTTCATCGTTTTAGCCACTTGACCTTCTACAACAAGTTACCAAGCTTTTAAAGATCATTTTAATCACTAAGCTTGGGGTTGTAATCGAATCAAGCAGAACCAAACCTAGTCAAACTCTAACTCGTATAGTTGTACTAGTTTGATAATTGCACATCTTCGACTTCCTCTATCTCTATTTTTGTTTTCTAGTTTCTTTGAGAATCCATGAGATGGTGATTAGTGGCCTTGTAGATTGTCGAACAGTGATTAATTACCACTAACCAATCGGTTCTTCAATCTTCACAGGCTTAAGTTTTAGAGGCAGTGTCGAGTTAGAGTTTGACTAGGTTTGATTCGGATTGATTCGATTACACTCCAAGCTTAGTGATTAAAATGCTCTTTAGAAGTTTGGTAACTTGTTGTAGAAGGTCAAGTGGCTAAAATGATGAATTATAACAAGTTTAGGGGTTAAAACATTCATTAAAAAAGTTTAGGGATTAAATCATTCATTTAAAAAGTTTAGGGGTTAAACCATTTTCAAATATAAAGTTTAGGGATTAAAACATATTTTACCCTAATTAAAATGGTTCTTAAATGAACTTTTAAAAGTTAGTTACACACGATAAATGGGTTTTAGATTCTCAATTTTTGAGACTTACTCTAATGAGTTAATTTTTTCTTTTTAGTTTTGGAATTAGAAGCTATGTTTTGATGATATGATCTTTAGTAAATAGATCGATTCATTTACTTATTACTTGTATCTTCATGTATCTTCATTTACTTATTACTTATTACTTGATTCTTTAGATTCTATGGTTAAGGGATGGTTCTATGTTGATCCATTCTTTCTCTCTCTCTCTCTCTCTCTCTATATATATATATATATATATATATATATATATATATATATATATATATGTAGGTGTTCATTTGAGAACAAATTTTATTGTGAGCATCGCAAGGACTATTTGTAATTATTGATTATATATAATTAATCGAATGTTAATATTAGTTGTGATAGACATGGAATTATTTAAAAACATAATCATCATTTTTACGTTCTAAAAATGTTAGAGGCGTATTTTAGGTAACTTGCCTAAAAAAGGGGGGATCACTTACCCTCACTTTCTTAAAGCTAAAATATCTACCAAACGCTAAGGTATTAAAATGCCTGTAGACATAACACTAGATTTTAGGCACTACCTGTTCATACTGGATAGGTGTGTTTGGGTGCATATATGCGTTGTGCATGCGTGCAATCACATATAGACGTAACACTAGATTTTTTCCACCACAGATACAGATTTTTGCACATGTGCATGTAAATCTATTTTTTTCCAGTACAATTACATATTTGTGCATATGTGCACACACACACGTACACATTTATATGCAAATATGCAACTTAAAGTTGGTTAGATCAGCTTAACATTAGAAAATACCTGTTAATTGTCATACTACATAGTATTATAACTTACATGTTAACAAACATCACAACAAATCACCTACTTAAATTATTAAACTAAAGAAAATAAGCGAAAAATAACTATACAAATTTACATTTGTTTTTTTTCCACATATAACTAAAAATTTAAGAATTGGTGTTGTAACTAAAAGTAGGTCAATCAATTGAAAAGTGACAGTTTTACATTATGTTGGTTATTCTATTTGTTAAAATAAAACAATTCGCCTTGTCAATCTTCAACAAAATATAAATGATTATGATTAATAAATAGAGAAGGATATAAAGAAAAAAATAATAAATAAAAATAATATTTTTTGCAACCTATAAAAAAAATTAAAAAAGCTGCGCTATATAATAAAAGGAAAATTAACAATTTTAAAATGAGAAAAATGACGGTTACGTATGGCAGCGCTTTACACTATTTTTTTTAATTTACAATTTTATTCTTTTAATATAAACTAGATTAAATACCCGTGTAATACACAGGTTAATCTAAAAGATAATAATACTAAACATTTACAAAAAGAAATTAACTTTTATAATAATGATAACCACAGTTATTAGAATTATGCATAAAAATAAAAGCATGTGTTTTTATTTTTAAAATGGTTGTAATATGTTGTAATAATGGGTTATAGTTATAGTCCGTCTCTTTTAAAATAAATATAATGAGAAAAAGAAAAATAAAAAATCATACCAAAAAAGAAATATATTACCATTTTCAAAGACATATTTTTTATTCTTAACCATCATTCTTAAGGTTGTGATTATCATTCTATTACAATATTCTAATAAATACATAGTCAACCAAGTGAGTTATCTATAATTTTATATAAATAGAAGAGATGGTATAATTTAAAAGTTGCTAATTACCTAAGATAAGTAGATATAAACCGTTGAAATAAAGATTAGTATTTTTAAATAAGCTAGTTTATTTATCCTTGTTTGATTAAGAGTTATATTTATTTTAATTTAAATTGGCTAGTCACATTAGTTTGACTTCAAAGTCAAAATCAAAATTTTAGAATTAAAAGAATGAATGATCATGATTAAATCTTTTATTAAATAAATGGTACAGATGATCTAATAAATTTTTTCTAATAAGTCTTTTATATATATTAAAAGATAAGGTTACTTAAAACATTATTTAAATTGATTGGTCTGGATAAATTATCGCGCAACTTGTTATAAAATTGGTTTTTAAATATTTTTTCTCTATCTCTATATATAAGAAGTATAAAAAATATTATTAATTAATAAACTCGTTCGATTTAAATATGTAAATAAACAATATAAAGATGCAATATTATCATGTTGATCATGTTTTGCGAACATAAAGATAAAGTTTGTTGAGAGGTAAGCATCCGTAGATTTGTTTTAGTTAGGTTAGATCTACCAGCACTACTTACGTACGTACAATTAGGGTATAGGCGTTTGTTGTCTATCTTTATTTTATATGTAAACAACTACTCAACCTTAACAGGAAAGCCAAATTTAATCATGTCGTTGGGTGGCGGCTAAATTTAGCAAATTATTTTAAATTTCTACAACTGTTCCACAAAATAATAAAAATAAAATAAAAATTTAAGTTTTAGCATATATAAAATGGTAGCTACCGCTTGGAACATTGAAAAAACATTATTGAATTTCCAATGGTAGCTACGTACACTTGGAACATTGAAAAAACATTATTGAATTTCCTTAGCATCATTTTTGAGAGGGGCAAAATGTAATAATATATTTTGGTGGGTGTTATTCTTTAATTCTTTTAAGATACAAATATTTTATTATATAAGTTATTGTAAAATAATAATTGAGCGAAATTTTTTTAAAGAGACCACAACCCTCCCTGCCCCTATTAAATTTCTCCTATGCTCCTTTATAAAAAAATAAAAAAAAAGAATATATAGTATATACATAAATGACATGACATGCAATAAGTTAGTTCCTAAGTTAATTCATTTAATTGGTTATTTGGCTTTTCATAAGTAAATCCAATTTCTTGTTTCACCATGAACTAATTAAGCGATCTGGTTATTACAAAGGTAAGTTTAGAGAAGGTATTGGAAACAACCATGTATGATTAAAATGGTTAGACTGCATGCGTATATAGCATATGTTTGACTATTTTGAAGAAACTTGCTCAAATAAGAAAACTCTCCTTTACGAGAATAAAAACTATTGAAGATTGAATTCAATATTATTAAAAGTTACAAGTCCAACTAAATGATGTGTCAAGTAGGTTGTTACTATATATAGAGTGAAGAAAAAAAGCAAAATGATAGACATGATATATCATCTATGTATAAAAGAGTTTAAATTAAACCCGCAACATTATTGGAACATATTTACTAGCCAAATAACAACTAATGTTACTATGATCTAGTGATATGATGGTATTAAAGGTGATTAGAATGTTTTATCACTTTATGAGATTAAAGATTTAAGTCTCGTCGTAATTATATATGTAAATTAGGTAGGTGTGAATCAGAGCATGTGTGCCTGTGGTTTAAAAAAAATATTAACTAGTCCTAGTCAACAATATTGACATAAACTTGTATGATTGTTTTCAGTATTTCCATTTCTTTTTATTCTTATAATATTCTTTAAGAGCATTCTTACTAGGATGTCATAAACGTCCGCTCATGTCCATCGCAAGTAATGGCACCGTTATTGCCGGTATTGCTCTAATCATTGTCATAACACAGCTTCTTGTCATCCACATGACAACATCACTAGATTTATATATTTTTAAATTTGTAGTTTTATCTTCAACGACTATAAAGTTGCAACGGTTACAATTTATTTTTAACAGTTACAATATTTTATATATTTACCAAATATTATCTTAACTCATCAACTAAACCAAAATTTTTAAACTATATTTCAAAATTCATCACAATCAGAGAAATGAGACTAGAAATTTATGGGAAATAAAAAAATGTCAGCGGCAGTACATACGCACACATCGATATGTTATTGATGAACATTTGGTGGAAGACTAGTTTTGTGACAAACCTTACCCTCCTAGTTATTTTCAACGAAGATTATGGATATATACCTAAAGAATTATTCCTCCGAATAGTTGAATGTATTTAAAATTGATTGCAAGAGCATATTCCAAATCACTTCACATATTTCAAGCAACAAAAAGACTGTAGGGGTGTACTTTGTTTTAGGTTTTTCTCAAAAATGCATATCTGACATACACTAATTAGCATACATCTCTACTTCTGACGTTTTCGCTGAGTATTTATAGATGGCTTAAAAACATCATTTGATTGTCTAGATGAATTTTTGTAAATGTATATTGACCTACATTCGGAGTATTATTTGAGCAAGCCTATAATGACATCCAAAGTTATAATAAACATGAAGAGATTTACTGGTTCCAGATGGGTTACTAGAATGCTGATCAGAAGCATTTATTGTATTCATTAAACGGACTACGTGGTATAAATGTATGAAGGAATTGAAAGATTAGTACACAAGAGGTTATTATTGATATTCACGGTCATGCCTCGTACGATTTGCGGATTTTGCATGATATTTTTTGTGTCGAGGAACCGAAGTTTTGAACTAAACGTCATTGTTTAAAGGTAATGACATTACAACTTTAGAGCAAATAAAATTGCGGCTAGTTTAAAATCTTGACAAGAAACTTAAACAATGGCTTTATCACCTTGTATTAACACTAAACATAATCTTAAAGAAAATACATTACAATAAACTACAAACTCACTAGAACTATAATAATCTCTTCAACAACCTTCAAAGTTATTAACAAAAAAGGATCTATGTTTTGCCATTGTCTAAAAACAACCACACCAAAGTTTTCCAGACATTGCAAATTAAGTTTGCGGCCGCCGACTTCAAAGAGTCAACCATCGAATTCCTAGAAATAATTGGCACAAATTGTCAGAGCTTGAAATCATTCTTATTAAATTCTATATTCATGTACGTAAACAAAATCTATGTTTATAAATTATAATATTTACACAAAAAGAAATATAAGATGCCTTTGAGATCGGATTAGAGAGAGGTAATAATAATTATTAACATAGGAGGGAGGGTATGACCATATGTTTGGTAGATCCTTGCCTACCACTCGATCAAAATTTATCATGACTAATCATACATAACCTATTATATTCTAACTAAATGATACATACATAACCTACTTCACAAAAGTTATATACGTGCCAAGTTAATATACGTGGGTGACTTTTGCCGTTAAAAAAACATAGAAATTGGTTGATTCGAACTATACTTTTTTTATTTAGCTCCCTAATAAAACATAACTAATTTGACATTAGTTTATATAGAGAGTAATTTAGCGAAACTAACTGGGGTTGAGGCTGATTAATTAATAATCCTAATTAAGACTAAACCATAAGCTAATTCAAATGGCTTTTATAATGGAGGCTTATTAAAGATTATGTTTTTAATAATCCCTCAATAATTTTAACACTCGAACAAGTCTAGAGGATTGAGGATTATAAAAACTAGTATCTTAAGCTCCTATAATCCCCATAAGCCCACATCGATAGATTCGAGCCAAATAACTCGAAATGTCAGAGTCAAGCCAACATGATCAAACTAGTTTAAACCTTATTAAAAATGAAAACAATTTTTTCCCCTCATAGACTTATTGACTATAGTTCCTATCAAGGAGTTTATAGATAATATTAGTCAAATAAAAACTTTTGACCTGATTTAAACTTTTAATATTTTTTTTTGTCAACCCACTAACTCTATTTCTATACAACATAAATTGTTAAGTAAAATTAAATTAGATTCGTAAGTTTTGATGAATTGATTCCCATTCTTGTGATTACATGCCATTAGGAGACAAATATGTTCTTGGCATCATCATGTTGTACCATGGCATGCCTAGGAATAGTATGCCAACCCTTGTTTGAAACTGCAATTACCAAATCACCCTCTATTAACTATTCAAGTAGTCTCAACTCTCAACAATATCCATGGCAATATTTTCTTTTACATTATTTTTAGATTTTAATTTTTTTATAATAGACTATAAATTGGAGTTCAAGTTCTATAGTATTATTATTCATATTTATTGAGGAATTGAAGATCAATTGTTACATTTAATTTTGAAAAGAAACCGAAATGCATAATAAATAAGACGAAGGGTAGTTAGGTCATTTACTAATAATAATTATAATGAAGAATAATAAAGAATGATAATTAGCATATTGGATCCCTAACACGCTCCCTTGAGATTACTTTGAGAACAAAATTTCAAAATTATCACACATAATTATGCAACCATAGGTCCATAGCAACCCAAACAAGAGGCGCCTTGTTCAAGCAAACATCAACAAACCCTCTCTGATTATATAACAAAAACCCTCACAATGGATCAATCTCCAACAACCAACAAGAATCCAACAAGATTATACAAACCCACTTACCTCTGTTGTTTAATTTGCACAACTGAATGAGTTAGACTACAATGGATCCTGCATTGCAAGGTTTTGGTATGGTAGTGAATAATTCTGCTTATGATGATGATGATTATTCACCTCCTATTGTTGTTGATTTCGAGAAGATTGAAACAAGGGGTTGTTTGGATGCATGTGAAGAAGAAGAAGAAGAAGAGTTTTGTGGAAATTCCAGCTCAAGCTCTAATTTAACGGCGTCGTTTGAGAGTAATTTGAATGAGGAACGCATCACTAGCTTTGATGACTCATCTTCTCCGTCTTCCATTGATGTAACCGGAGAGAAGAACCAGGTTGAAACCCCACATTGTGCCGATTCTGAAGAATCTGAGGAACCCCTTTTAGGTCAAGCAGAATCAGAGAAACAAGGGTCTACAGCTCTCTCAGGTATTGTCTATACCACATTGCTGATTTTTTATCCAAAATCAGCAAATTGTGCGAAATGGAATGTTTGATTGTTATTTGTTAATGTTAGTATTTGATTCTTGAAAGTTTACTGTGTTTTGGTAGATGTATCAACAGGCTGTTAAATTTTAAGTTCCTCTTTGTTTGCTGATTCTTATGCACATTTTTCTTGTGGGATAGAAACTATAAGTTTGGGGGTGTATGGATATGCAATTTGAATGTAACTGTCATATTGAAGACTAATATAACAACTTGTTAAGAAAACACATCCAAACACCAGTTTACAAGTTCAACAATTGTTAATAGTATCCTGTTTCATGTTCTTTATGCTCATGTTTGATATGGGGTTTTGTATAGAGATTGAGATGATGAAAGAAAGATTCTCAAAACTGTTGCTTGGAGAAGATATGTCTGGTTGTGGGAATGGTGTTTGTACAGCTTTGGCTATCTCGAATGCAATTACAAATCTTTGTGGTAAGCTAATATACAGAACGGTTAATAAGAAAAGAAATAACAAATTTGTTCAGCAGTTACAACACCTTTCATATTGTTTGCTTTCTGTAATTCTTCTGAAATTTCAGCCACACTTTTTGGACAAATATGGAGGCTAGAACCTCTATGCCCTGAAAAGAAATCAATGTGGCAAAGAGAAATCGAATGGCTTCTTTGTGTGAGTGATTATATTGTGGAGTTAATACCTTCGTGGCAGACTTATCCTGATGGAAGTAAGCTCGAGGTGAAAAAATTGTTGTTTTACAAGTTCTTATTGACTAATTTTCCAACTCATGCTAGTTTTTCCACTCTTTTGTCTAAGAAATGCTATACTCACTTGATCGTTTTTTGGTCTGTTGTGATATGATTTAATAGGTCATGACTAGTAGACCCCGGTCTGATCTTTATGTTAACCTTCCGGCTCTTCGTAAATTAGACAACATGCTTCTTGTGAGATTCTTAACTCTTTTTCTCTTTGCTTATTCAATGTAGGTTTGAGAAAAATGATGACACCTTTAAAAAGATAAAGATAAAAATGTTCTTAACAGTTGCTTCTAGTTTCTCATTCTCATCATTAGAAATTATTCACACTAGCAATTCTCATTCAGGATTTTCCAAACTTTGTCATGATTGAGGATATCTCAGTCATTTGACCCAATGAAAATGTATAAATGTGTCACCATACTTTCCCTTTTTTGATAGCATACTAACTAAAAGAAATATCAAGTAGATATTTAATACTGTCACGATCATATCACATTATCACTTGCTTTATTTTCCGAAATTTAATTAAATTACCTGACTTAAACTACTAATAAGAGCTGAAATAATATACATTTCCTCCATCATGTTGTTTTCTGGTTGTCCTCTTTTCAAAAAACCGGCAATTATTGTTAGTTCATGTTATTATATTCATCAAGAATAAATGATGTAACTGATATGATCATGAAAGTGTAAGTAATTGATAAACCTTATTTTTATCAAGTATATAACTGGAACAGTGTCGCCTTTGACTAATAGTCAAACACATTTATAAAAAACAAGGCAGTTTGTTGCTGTTCTTTTTTAAAATACAAAGAATTTATATAAACCACTAAATTGCAATGGGAAATTTGTGTGTGTGCTACAGGAAATATTGGAGAGTTTTCAAAAAATGGAGTTCTGGTATGTTGACCAAGGCATTCAAGCTTTGGAAGCAGAAGGTTCGTCATCTTTTGGTAAAATTATCCCACGCCAAAAAGAAAAATGGTGGCTGCCAGTTCCTCGAGTCCCTACTGGTGGCCTCAGTGAGAATGCAAGAAAACATTTGCAAAATAAACGAGATTCCACAAATCAGATATTAAAAGCTGCAATGGCTATCAACAGCATTACTTTGGCTGATATGGATGTTCCTGAGTCTTTCTTGGAAGCACTTCCAAAGGTATCATCTAATTAACAGAATCGATTTTTAGCTTTTCTTGAACTTTGAAAAAAATCTACATTAATCACATCTCCATTTCGTTACTCGTTTGTTCATCGTGTTGATTTGGTTCATAAGATTCCCCAATCTTGTCTTTGTTGAAGATAATTTTAGATATTTGATAAATTTTTAAACATTTTTGTTCATGGAACATGGTAAATTATTCGAAATGTATATTATCATGACAGTATATGAACAAAATGTTTAACAAAAAGATTCTTGTATTGTCCTTCATTTCCCGTAAATTATTTGACCCGAAAGTCAAATTTCACATCTTCTTGAAACGAACAAAGTATAAGCTGAAATCTAAAGGTGCCTTTTTCAAATGGTTATTGGAACTTTGCATTATTATTTGACTTTTATTTCGTTTGTTTACAGAATGCGAAAGGTAGCTTAGGTGATATTATTCATCGATATATTTCATCAGATCAATTTTCACCCGAGTGTCTATTGGACTGCCTTGATTTGTCCTCTGAGCATCAAGCTCTTGAGATTGCCAACCGTGTGGAGGCCTCAATCTACATATGGAGACGGAAAAATAATATAAAGTCTATAAATGTGGTGAGTAGGTCGTTTTCAAGGTCATCATGGGACAAGGTTAAGGATTTGGTAGCTGATGCAGACAAAAGGGAAACATTAGCGGATCGAGCTGAAACCCTCTTGCTTTGCTTGAGACAAAGATTCCCTGCCCTTCCTCAGACCACCTTGGACATGACTAAAATCCAATATAACAAGGTAAATATTCATACATTACATACATATTTTGACATCTACATACATGCATATATACAAATACATGGATCAATGCATATCCTGATTTCCTAAGAACAGAAAAATAATAAAGATAACTGTTTCGCCTGTTATAGGATGTTGGGAAATCGATCTTGGAGAGCTACTCACGAGTGTTGGAAAGCCTAGCATTCAATATCACTGCACGCATTGATGATTTACTCTATGTGGATGACTTGGCACGGCATTCTGACAAGTTCTCATCAATCCCTAACCGTGACATCGTTTCCAAAACCATTGTCGGGAAACCATACACCCTTCACCCAACCACAACTCCTTATAAAACCGCTTTAACCACACCTAACCTCTCACCTTCAAAGCTACTTAGTCCAAAGAAAATTTTAACAGAGTATTTGACCATTGACCCGAAAGGTAAGCACTATGCGGGTCAAGTTGTAAGGTCAAACTCCTTTTCGGGTAGGACCCGAGAGGCATTACAGAAAATGGGGCTTGGGGGCTCTAACAGCTCACTCGGCGTCGGTTGACTGACCCAATCTGGGACATGTTCTATGTTTATAAATGGATCTATGGAGATCTTTAAAGAGTTAGGTTTAGATCCTGGCATTTGTACATCCTGTTTCGTTCTACTGAGTTCTGAGTCTTTCGTTGAGTCAACTCGGACCTTAGGGAGGACAGTTTAGTGAAGTCGTGTAAATAAATGCCAAGTTTTGTTTCTCACAAGTTAGCTGAAATGTGAAAGAAAAAAAGAAAGTTATTGTATCTGCTTTTATTTACATACTTAAATGAAAAGTTTAAAAAATACAATTTAATTATTATATAGAAATATAAATTCCATTATATTCATTGATTAACCAGTTATAAATTTTTCGTGTAATTGTAAGAGATTTTAGTTTTGTTAGGTAACGGTCAGGTAGTGTGAAATGCATACTCGTATAAGTCTTATTAAAATTCTAGACCCGGAAAATGGAAGATCGAGGGGGTTATGACCTCATGTCGAGTTCTAGGCACAGGGCCTCAGCACCTAGAAGATAAATGGAAAATTTTAGGGTGGCTAATTCTATTCGGCTTGGGCCGAAGATGACGAACTTTCAAAGTTGACTAGTAACTAGTTATAACCGGGTTTGGTGGCTATTGGCTACTGGCATCTCATGCTCCCCCATGTGTGATCGATCTCCCGTTCACCCATGAACCCTCTCATTCATGCAAGCTCGGTCCACTTTTAGCGCTCTCCTTCATGTTGTGTAGAGGCGAGAATGTGTTTGTACATACATAACTATAAAGTTAGAGTTAAGGAGTGATAGATTGGTATTTGCAAGTATCTAAGACAACTACTAGTATCTTAACTTTGCCATTCTTAATGTGCTTGGAAACGAGTTAACTTGAAAATTAATTAAATGTATTTGCTAGAATAATTGGATTAATATGGGTCAATTTTGAAAAAGGGCAAACACATTTAGGCTTTAACTGGACCTAGCCTTTGAATCAATAAGCCCATAACCGATTTCAATTTGAGTTGGGTTGGGTCTCTCAATATTCTTTTAGTGGCTCGTTACTAGAGGTGCATAAAAAATCCGAATATCCGATTTTGTGCAAAAACTATCCGAATCGGTTTTTTATAAAACCGGAGTGGATTTAACCGGTTTTATCCGATCCAATCCGGTTTTAATCCGATCTGAAACCGGTTAAACCGGTTACAGTTTTGTCCGAGAAAATCCAGTTTTAATCCGTACGAAACCGGTTACACCTCTGTCCGAGAAAATCCGGTTACAATCCGAAAATCCGGTCCCAAAAAAACCGAAAAAATCCGGTCCGGATTTTATCCGATCCGGATCGGATTAAAATCCGAAGATGTGCACCTCTGCTCATTACTACTCTACTCTTGAAATCGTTACGATTTGGTCTTCTATAAAATTTAATTTTTTTTGGTTAAATTAAAGTACATAATTAGGTTGATGATCATATTTTTGATGAATAAAATTATTGTTAATGATGGAAGGGTGGCTTGTTCGGAGAAGAAAAGTAAATGTTAGTGGCTTTCGCCTAAAAAAATGATGGTCAGTTATAACATTAAGTTACATTGACTAAAGTTGATTAGCGTTTTATGAGTCACTAAAAATTATTAGTTTCTAATTAATTTTGGTCAAGGGCCAAAATTGGTTCTTATATGAAAAACGGTTCTCATTTGATTTCTCTTTTTTCTATGGTAACTACGTAATTCTAATATATTGAATAGTTTCTATCCGGTAACGTGAAAAAAGTAAAACAAGAAAAAATCTTACTTTATAAGATAAGGTTAGAAAAATGTGCTCGAATGGGAGAACGTATTGTAGGTGGGTTAGATTATTAAGGGGTCTATTTCTTATTGCTTAAATTTTAGGAGATTAAATAAAATAAGAGTGTTAAATGTAATATCTGTTTGTAACTTTGTATATATCAATATGTGTATTTTAAAGGGCACATTTTCCTTTTTCGCACTCATTCTAAAAATCCCCGGGATGCCTTTATTATTATTTTAATGAAACTGGTGAGCAAATTAGCTAGGTTTCTAATTTCATTATTGTTTTTATCCTTTTTGGCCAACAAAGTAATGATGTGTTGTCCCAAATTAGGTAAAACAACACAAGTTTGTAAAAAGAGAGGAATGTTGAAGTGACAATTTATTTTATTGTTTAAAGAGCTATCAATAATCATAAGGCTGAGCGTTGTACTCAACCCGCAGGTCACAGGTTCCATTGGGGTTGGTGGCGGGTTCACAAGGAACACCATTTCCGCTATGGCGTGTTCCCCACGGGTTGGAGGCTCCGGGTTTGTTTACTCGCGAGGAAAAGGCACCCACCCCCACCCCCTTCCAACGGCTAATATTTAAAATATAGCCCTTAATCGGCTTTTTTCTTTTTTCTTTTTAAATCCACACAATATATATATATATATATATATATATATATATATATATATTATATTCCAACCATTTACACAACATTTCATCATTCTCTCTTCTCTTCTTCTAAATTATCTTCTACATTTTATACTCTTCTTTATTTTTTATACAACATTTACATCATGGATAATCAAAATTTCACTACACCTCCGTCATCTGGACGTAACCGATCTAGAGTTACAAGTTCTACACCACAACGGTCCATCAATCCTTTCTTTATGTTTTAAGTTTTTATTTAAATTATGAAAAATATTATTTAGTTTTCGAAATACTAGTTTTAATTAATTTATATTTTACGTTATTAAATAAAATGTTATTTAGTTAAATAATTAATTGTTAAATTAAAAATACAATTAAAAAGGTGAAAAGGAAAGGGAAAAGGGAAAAGGGTAGGTACAACACAAGTTGAGGGTAAAAAAAGGGAAAAGGGAGGAAAGCTGATGTGGCGCTGATATGGCTGTGGGAAGATTACATCTAATTGAATGACAAATTGCAATCATTTGTTGCTACAGGTTTGAACTCATAAACTTAATTTTCACTAATATTAGACATGACACGTAGTTAAAGAAGAACTAGACAATCTAACTTTATCCAGTAGATTGTGTTAAGTATGACTTGAAATTAGCGGTACGATATTTAAAACTAGAATTAAATGTGAAGCTCGACGTTAGTATAAAATTTCACGAAGGTAGTAATGTGAATACACTAGCTCCTTGACTTTCTTTTTTGTTAAAATTTATGAAGAAGATAGTTATTAGGTTCAACTTTTAATAGCAATGTTATTTTATATAAAACTTTTTCTTTACTAAATTCTATTAAGGATACTTGAAAGGATTGAGCTTTTATAGATACATCAAGTGTTCTTTATATTGATTCTAAAATGGAGAAAAAAGGGAGATATAGTGCTGATAATTTGCTTTTTGCTATTCTAAGGTATATGGAATCTGTTGTTTTTCTTTTTTAGATTTTTCCTATTATTCTAAGTCACTCAATTGGTGGTGTTTTATGTTTGGTGGCCACTTACTTGGTAATGGATGAACCAAAACATCAAAGTGTCCAAACACATGATTTGATACAAATGATTACAAGTTGAAAGTGTGCTTCCAAAATGGCTAATGATATGCCTGGCTAATCAAACCTAAAATCTCAACTAGTGGGAGTGGAAACAATATATATATATATATATATATATATATATATATATATATATATATATATATATATATATATATATATATATATATGAAGCAGGTGGTGGCAGCGGTTGTTAAAGAAGCAGGTGGTGGCGGCGGCTGTGGTGGTTGAAGAAGAAGACGGTGGTGGTGGCAGTGGTTAAAGAAGCAGGTGGTGGCGGTATTAGCGGCAGCGGTGACTGTGAAGGTGGTGGCAGCGGTGGTGAGAGGTGTTAGGTAACTTGAAGATTATGAAACAAACAAAAAAAATATAATAATAAAACCCAGATTTGAGTTCAATCTTCATGATCTTGAATTTTCATATTAATAATAATAATAATAATAATAATAATAATAATAATAATAATAATAATAATAAATGACAAAAAATAGAAAAAACAGGGTAAAAAAAAGAAAAAATCAAGATGACCTGGTAACCTTAAATATAAGGTCATATTGCACTAAACGTAAATTTCGGGTAGTTTAATGTATTTTAGTGAAGAAAATTTAATCTGTTACGCACAATGTTAAAATAGGCATAGTTCATGACATTTCGGTACATATAACTCCTTATTTTAACTATAAAGTTCGTTTAATTGTTTTCATATGACATGTTACAAACGAATTATAAAAGAAATTGTGGGTAAAACTAGGGTCAACATAATATCGATAAATTGAATCGAAGTCTAATCAAATCAATTAAACCAAACCAGGTAAACTAAAGTGTTACTAAAATGATCGTTTGATTTTCAATCTCATTTAATTCAAGAGGACGGCTTGATTACGGTTAACCAGACTAGGCTCGTCGAAAATAACCGATAACCGAAATAACCGACTGACCCGGTCAATGTTCGGTTAAATCGGGTCGGTTAAAAGGGTTATCGGGTAGGCTTGATCGGTTAGTTCGGGTTATCCGTTTGATTACAGTTCAGTTATCGGTAAAATTATTATCCATTCGGGTATACTTGAATTACCCGGAAAAAATAAAAAAAAGGAATTTAATCTATTTCCATATAAACTTTGTTAATTACATATATATCCTTTCAACCCTTTAAATTACATCAATATACTTTTAAAAGTTGTAAAGTCTCATATATGTCTAGATAAATAACTTAATAACAACTAAATCATCTAAAAACTTAAAAAAAAAATCATCCCTAATATAATCTAATTGTAAAATCTTCAATTTGTTTTACTTGGTTTAATTTGTAGAATAAAAGTGAGAATTTATTTCTTTGGATTTGTTTACTTTATATAACAAGAATTATATACACTAAAAAAGGTTGAAAAGATTTATATACGTTTGTTAGTTTAGCTTGGTTTGTTTACTGCTTTTGTTAGCTTGGTTTGTATGTGTGGTGATAATAGTATTTTATATGCTATTAAAAATAAATCATCAAAAGCATAAATAGATCAAAGTCTTTTTGGTTATACCCGATACACGATATAACCGAACCGTACCTGAATCTACCCATAACTGATACCCGAATATTGAATGCGGTTCGGTTAGCGGTTAATATGCTATAACTAAAATAACCAAATTACCAGACCTGAATTAACCGATAACCGAAAAAAAAATCGAATGATACCCCTAAACTAGACCATATATTATTCGAATTACCCAAAAATATTATTCTTTAATGTGTTTAATTTAAAGCAGATTTAAATTAAAACTGTTTTTCGTACGAAAATTATTTTTACCCTTAATTAAAGTTAATCAATGACTATGAATTTATGACAGCTCATTAATGACACGTTAATGAGGGTTATTTTGGAAAAATAAGATTCACAAATTAATAACGGCTCACCCGAATGCAGTTAACGGTTGAATAAATATATAAATGTCCGAAATACTCATATTAATTAGTTATTAATGGTGTTATAATAGTTCTCGTAATTCTGGACGAAAAGTAGTTCTCGATTGAAGTTTTCCATATATATATATATATATATATATATATAGAGAGAGAGAGAGAGAGAGAGAGAGAGAAATGATCCTGTAAGAACACTCTTTATTTGGATAACGGTGAGAACAAATTAAAACCATTAAATGATGGCATTAACGGCTTAGATTATAGGATCAAAATAAGATACTAAATTAGGAAGATATATAAATCAAGGGCAAAATTGTAAAAACTCATTGTGAAGTAATCTATAAATCTATATCTATAAATATAAATATTAATAAACATCTAACTAATTGTCACATGTCCATTTTTTAGGCATCCTTTTTCTCATTTTCCCGATCATTTCCAATACATTGTACATCTGTCACGTGTCCCATTTTTATTACACGCATGCTTTTTTAGACCGGTTTTAATGGATAAAAATACCGGTTTTCCTTTGGTCTTAATAGGGCTTGTCTTTTAAACCGGTTTTAATATATAAAAAGACCGGTTTTCCTTTAGTCTTAATAGGGGTGGTCTTTTAGACCGGTTTTAATGGATAAAAAGACCGGTTTTCCTTTAGTCTTAATAGGGGTGGTCTTTTAGACCGGTTTTACTGGATAAAAAGACCGGTTTTCCTTTGTTCTTACGGTTTTCCTTTGGTCTTAATAGAGGTTGTCTTTTAATAGATAAAAAGATCTGTTTTCCTTTCGTCTTAATAGGGGTGGTCTTTTAGACCGGTTTTAATGGATAAAAAGAGCGGTTTTCCTTTGATCTTAATAGGGGTGGTCTTATCTATAACATAAAGACCGGTTACAAACCGATCTCCAATAACATATAGACCGGTTTTTATTATACGTGACTCTAATTAAATTCTACATAAAGACTGGTTTACTTCACTCTGGAGACCGGTATTCATCCCCTCTCAATGGTATTTGCTTATAGACCTATTGTATAAAAACCGGTCTCTATGTAACTTTTTTTATAAGAAAAATATCATGATATATGGCTACTGTGTATGTCAATAATTGAATTGAGAATATATAAAAACAACAATAAAAGACAAAACTAACTTATTATTTCATGAACAACAAAGATATATCTATAAAAAAAGTCTTAAAGATTGAGATACAAAGTTCTTACTAAATTAAGATCCCTAAATATAAACGAACATAACAACTATCTAAACCTTTTGAGATTGCAGCTTTATGTTACAATTAATAATAATAATGCCGAAGACAAGGTTCTAATAATTGTTCTATGTATTTTTTTTATTATTTATAAGTTATCTATAACCAACCTGTGTAATACACGGGTCTCTAAACTAGTGTCTAATATATGATAACTGATCAGGAGATTAAATGCAAACGTGAACATTTGCGAATGGCATTTTTCAAACTTAAACACAACTTTTTTTTTTTGAATATTGGACAATATTGGCGGCTAGATTATTTTTTAATATGTACAATTGATTTCTTTTTTTTTCGTTTTCTTTTAAATTTAGGATGGATTTATTTTTAAAGTATGGATTTCAATATGTTAGCTTTTAGATGTAGTGATTTTTTAAACTATTGAGATACATTGTTTTTAGGTAAGATGTAGTGATTTTTAAAATAAGAACCATTGTTCGAGAACTTTAACTATAATGTAATAATTTTTAGTAGAACTATGTTTTTTAGATGATATATAATGATTATAAGCTAAATGAAGTGATTTTGTTATTTCACAAAAATGGTGCATCAGATGCAACATGTTCGAGATGCGTTATATTTTCTTGCATCTACTTTTTTTCTTCTATAAAACATATTGATATAGTAAAAAGGGTTTAGTTTCAAAAAGTGCATCCAATTTCTCACTTTTTGCTATTGTGTATACCCAACTTTTAAAACTACCATTTAGTGTATCCAAATTTCTATAACTACCATATAATATACCCACTTACCTATTGTTCAGGTAGCCTGTATTATTGATCATTTTTAATTTATTTTTATCACTAAAAATCCACATCATTTGTCATGTCATTTTTAATTAATTACTATCAATTACTATCAATTAAAATGAAGAACAAGAACACCATACAAGACATCAGGAGGAGGAACATTGAAACCAAAAACAAAATCTAAAGAAACCAAATCTTATGTGCATTGAAAACGAATTGAACAGATAACAGATAATTATCACCACCATCCCCCTGCACCATCGACTGTTGGATCAGAAAATAGAAAACCAAATCTGAGGAAACATATATGTTGTTCTTTAAACCCAACAGTCACATATGAAACCCATAAACAACATAATTGAACACGAAACAACAGTCGCATATGAAATCCAGAAACGGACATGGAATATCAGATCTTGAAGCAACAGTCGATTAAACCCTAGAACCAAGAAAACGAAACACTAAAATCATAAGAATTGATATTAGAAACCCAGATCTGTTGTTCTTGAAAACCCCAAATCAAAAGAAGAAAACCTAGATCTATTTTATCTAACCTTGAAAGTCGATGGTGATGTTCGGTTGAAGATCTGGGTTCTTGAAACCAACGATGAATGAAAATCAAACCATCGAAGTGTTATGTTCATCTTCAAGAACATCTCCATCTTCAAGAACATCTTCATCTTCTAACATTCAAGAACCCTAAATCAGAAAACCAAAAATCGAAACCCAAAATCGAACACGTAAATGAAGATGATGCAGTCGTGGTGGTGAACCCCAGATCTGTCGAAGATGGTGTAGTCATGATGGTGACCGGAGAAAATCGTGCATTCGTGGTGGTGATGGAGATGAAGATGGTGATGGGCTGATGATGAAGCTGTCGATGGAGGCCTGATGTCGGGGAAGCCTGATGAAGATCTGTCAATGGAGAGGCATGATGATGATCTGTCGATGGAAGCAATCTGGGTTTTTGTTTTTTTGTTATTATTATTATTATTATTATTATTATTATTATTATTATTATTATATTTTCAATTATTTTTATATAAATAATTACATGTAATCACTTAAGGTCAATGCCACCTCACCAAAACCTGTGCCATATCATCAAAACCTGTTGAAAAGGTAACCAAGTGCATTAAATGGTAATTTTGGAAAATTGGATACACTAAATGGTAGTTTTGAGAGTTGGGTATACACAATAGCAAAAAGTGACAAGTTTAATACACTTTTTGATACTAAACTCTAGTAAAAATGGCATATTGAAAGACAAATCATATTTTACAATTTCAAATGACTGTCATTCAAGTTTTCTGCAGTAAATTTATAATACTTTAAAAATAGGCTTGATGCAACACCGATAATTATGAAGATGCGGTCTTAATAAACTAGGCAATCAATAAGAAGGTGTAAATACCGATGAATATGAAGATGCAGACTATTATCTCTAATTTACTTACGGGGGTTTTACTATTTTTTAAATATTAAAATATTAATGTATTATATTCTTAAGTAACTAATGTTTTTTTCTATCGTGATTGGCAGATCTATAATATATGTACCGCTTATTGAATGTTATAGTTTTTTCAATTTATTTTTTAGCTAACGAATGAATATATTATCTTATATATCAATTCACAAACTATTTAGGCAAATTATCATGAGATAATAAAGGGTAATTTGGTAATTTACCAAAATCTCTTGAGAATTTGAAAATATCATGATATTTTGTTTCTAATTAAATTGATGTGACTAGAAGGTGTGGGATACATGTGTTCCATTCATAAGTATCTATTTAATTATATTTATTATGTTTTCTTTGTGTTACATAACAAAGAAAAAAAATAGAGGATACATAACTTTTAAAATAGACTAGCTAAACGACCCGTGTATTAACACGGGCTGATATAAGTCAATTTAAAATATATATAGTTTTAAAGAGTATTATAAAATCTCGTAAGAAATGAATAATCATTACAGAATTTTGAAATTCATACATAAGATTATCATTAGATTTTCTTTAAAACCTCTGTATAAACAACATTCATAGTTTTATTAGTAGGGTTTTCTTAATTATCGCAAATTAAAACTTTTAACCTCTCTTTACTCTTCACTCAAGAAACTGTCACATATAACTGCCCATGAGTGAAAACGTGTCTTTTTAGTACTTCTTATAAATACTCTTTTTAAGAAATATAAAGTTACATTACACGTCTAAAAGTTTTAGTATAATATTAATGTGTTTCTCGTGATGGAGCTTTATCCCGATATTGTAAAACCATAACTATAATATTATTGTTGATGTTGTTTATAAGCGACCCGTGTATCAACACGGGAATGATATAAGCCAATTTTAAATTTATATAGTTTTAAAAATATTAACACGTTAAAAAATTAGAAAACATATATATGAATATAAAATCTCGTAAGAAATGATAAACATTACAGAAGTTTGATATATATAAGATTATCATAATACTTTCTGTAGATACTCTTTATAAACAACATTCATGGTTTTATTAGTAATTTAACGCACACACAAACTAAGCTATTTAATTTGAAATGGGCTAATGGCATATCTAACTTGGGTATTTTTCATACTTTTATAATTGTTGCCCTAATTCACGATTTTTTTAATCTACTGAATGTTGTTTTTTCCTTTTTTGATATCATAAGATATCGAAGATATCTTTTACGGTTGATTTGTGAACTCACTACCTCACGTTTACTAAATGAATTGCACACAAAATCAACGAATTTTACTAAGGCAGAGTAGGAAATTAGAGATAAAAAAGAACAAATTATGAATCTTCAAACTCATATATAATTTTCGTTTCTTAATCTAGCTTTTAGGTAATTCAATCACAGAATTTTCATGAATCAGACAAATGAGATGTGTTAGAATAGTGAAATTAAAATGGAGCTTACGAAAGGATCAACTAATTTTTCTTTCTTTCCTGTTTAGTAACATAATTGAGCATTGAAAATTTTATTTTAAAACTTAGGGCATATTATTAAAGATCACCTATTTATATCATCATCTATTTTTTTTAAAAATTAAAAAAATATTTTCCCACCATTACAACATACAATTTTTAAATAATTTCTTTATCCTTTAAACTTACAAAATTTACTTAATAATAGGAACAATTAAAATGGATGAATTTTGTTATAGTTCAAATGGTTGAATTTTCAATTAAATTCATATTCAAATGGTTGTTATATTATCCAAGTATATCTCATCGTCTACTTCCTTTTCCTTTTTGTTTATATTTTCAAACTTAATCTATCAATTATTATTCCATTTAAATCACATTTTAAAAATTTTAAAATCTAATTCTAAAAGTAACTTCCTTACCTAACAAAGTGGAGTAATTTTAAACCAATTAAATACACGTCAATTAGAAATATGTAATCAATTCAAATTTAAATATATATATTATTATGTTATCCACGATTAATTCAAATATATATTGTTATCTTATCCAAGATTAACAAACACATGAAGTTTGTTATATAAAATTTTCCTTAAGAGATTTGATGGAATGTGACGTAATAACTAATACATTTTTGATTTTCTTTAATTTTTTTTAATCAAGGGTTATGATTGGTGGAGATTTTTTAGGGAAAGAGTTGATGATGTAAGTAACCCTTTTTTTTAATAGTTTTATTTTTAATAGTTGATTATATATATGATTCTTTAATTTTTTATATTGATTGATGCACCTTTGTTTGTTTTAAATGTTAACTATTTTTATATAAATTTATCATAAATAAAACAAAACTTAAAAAAAAATTATTAATTTTTATCGAAAGACCGAGGAATCAGTTATTATATCGACTATTATACGTAGATAGAATAAATATAAAAAAGATATAAATTGTTTTATGAATAACTTACCCACTACTATTAATGGATAACAAACAATTAAAAATATACTACTTTAAAAAAAGTGTCATATTACAATAAAATTTATACCATAACGTAGATAAAAATGAGACGGTCGCAAATATATAATTATTATTTCTCTAAACAAATTATATAATAATTTATTAAACATATTTTATAACCAACCTATAATTAATTATATTAATATACAATTTTTATAAAACACCCTCACATTTTCATAAAAACCCTTAACATATTTTATAAAACCCCCTTAGAATTTTCACAATGCCCCATTTCCAAGACTTAAGGATTTTTGGCATTTTTGACATCATCATCTCGATTTTTTTAATTTTTTTTTAAAATCAAGAGTTGTGATTGGTGGAGATTTTTTTGGAAGAGAGAGAAACCCTTTTCTTTTAATATATATTAAAGATAGCTAATCTTAATCTTCGATAATTAAGTGTAATTATTTATAAAAAAAATTGTTTGATGAAAATAATATATAACTTAAGTTGCATAATAGTTTGAAAAAAGAATTTAATGATTTTTGTGCAACAAAAAATAAAAAATTTCATTACTATTATATTATTACATTATATTTAAGAAAACACATGTATAAAGCTAATGTATTATTTTATTTTCTTCCCGAAGCAACCCTCGGGCAGAAGAAAACTCGTTATCTTCAATTTGCATCAGTGAAACTATTCTTTATTTAGTTTTGGGTTGTCTAGCTTGAATAATTTACTAGTTATCTAGCATTTGTTTAATAAAATAAAAAGGAATGCAAACATTGCAATACATCAAGAAAAATAAAAAATAAAAGAATGCAAAAAAGCATACACCTCTCTCTATATATATTTTTTGTTTATTAAGCATAGAATACTTGAATATAATAAAAAAAGTAAAGAATGCAATAAATTACCATGCGTACGTAAAAAAACAGATTGAAAATAGCGTAACTCACAAAAAAGACTGTAGATATTGTATCAAACCTATTGATTCTAGAATGATATATTAGGAAAAATAATATATATAATAGTTTCCAAAATGTGTAAAATTAATACTTTTATAAAGAAACGAAAATACCCTTATAAGGCTTTTGTTAATGATTGGTCAGGAGTTGTTCTCACTGTTCTCCAAATAAAAAGTGTTCGCATTTGATCCTACCTCTCTCTCTCTCTCTCTCTCTCTATATATATATATATATATATATATATATATATATATATATATATATATATATATATATATATATATATATATATATATTTATATATATGTATATATGTATGTATAGGAAGAAGTTCATTTGGTAATCGTTCTTATTGTGAGTAGCATATGTAACCGTCATTAATACTCATTAATAGGGGTATTTTGGTATTTTATATAGTTTCCCAACCATAAATTGCGTCTGGATGCGCCATCATTAAAAAGCGAGTTTTAATTTTTTCAAAATACCCTCATTAATGTATTATTAATGAGCCATTAATGAACCAATCATTGGTCATTAGTGAGTCATCATTTTTATTAGTCATTGAATTATAATTCAAGGGTCAGGATTAGTTCTCGCGGTACTCGCAATAACAATTATTCTCATTTGAATCATCTCCTATATACATATAGGGGACAGTTCAAACGAAAATTGTTTTTCATACGAGAACTGTGAGAACCAATTTTAGTCGTTGATTTGATAAAGTGGAATTCATAGATGTGGAGCTTGGGGGATCAAGTGTGGCAGGGTGCATGTGATGAATTCATGTGTTGGCAATGACATTAAAGGAAGATGAATTGGACGACTCAGATTGGTTCTCGCAGTTCTCGTACAAAAAACAGTTCTCGTTTGAACTTTTACCTATATATATATATATATATTTTTTTATTTATTTATTTATTTGTTTATATATATTTATATATATATATATATATATATATATATATATATATATATATATATATATATATATATATATAAAAGGTGGAAGGTTGAAATTAGAATGAATATTTAGGTGAGAATAAGAAACTTAATAATTATCCGACCATTAATTGCGATGACCATGAATTGCGATCGTTAGATCTAATAGATCAATGATAGTTCTAATAGATCAATTATAGATCTAATTGATGTATAGGATTTTTTCTCTCATGTCTACCTAAATATCCATTCTCATAATAACCCCGTATATATATAGGGTGCGGTTCAAACGAGAACTGTATTTCGTATGACAACTGTGAGAACCATTTCTGGTCAATCATTTAATTCCATGTCTTTTTTATTTAAATTAAATAGGAAAGGGTAGTATGGACATTATTACATTACCCCTACTTTTTTAAAACTAACATATCCATCAAACGAGAAGGTGTTAAATTACGAAAAATATACCAAATTAACGAGAAAATTATGCTATTTAATTTGAGACCGGTTTTGACATATTTTTTTGGAGGAAAAAAAAGTCGTGTTTGCTAGGATTTTTTTTCCAGTACAGCTCGACCGTGCACAAGTGCAAATTTTACAATTTGCACTAGTGCATATTTACATCTGTGCTGAAAAACTAGGTAAATCTGTGCATCATGTGTAAAATTTGCACTTGTGTAAAACATATTTACATCTGTACCAAAAAACCTAAGTAAATCTGTGCATCATGTGCAAACTTTGCCCTTGTGCAAACTTTGCACTTGTGCAAATGGCGAGATGTGCCGGAAAAAAAACCCAGCAAACACAAAAAAAAAAAGTTGAAAAAATATATCAAGACCGGTATCAAATTAAAGAGCATAATTTTCTCGTTAATTTGGTATAATTTTCGTAATTTAACACTTTTCCGTTTGATGTATATATTAGTTTAAAATATGTGGAGGTAATGTAAAACTGTTCAAACTACCCTTAATTAATTAAGGATAAGTTTGATTAGTTTAAGGTTATCCATTAACAACTCTTTAGTCTCAACCTTCCATCTCTTTGATCAATGGCTGTATGGGACGGTTCAAACGAGAACTGTTTTTCGTACGAGAACCAATCTTAGCCGTTGATTTGATAAAGTGAACTCATGGATGTGGAGCGTGGGGGGATCAAGTGTGGCACAGGGTGCATGTGATGAATTCATGGGCGGACAATGTATATATATATATAGGCAAAAGTTCAAACGAGAACTGTTTTTCTTACGAGAACCGCGAGAACCAATCTGAGCCATCTAATTCCCCCTCCTTCAATGTTATTGCTCACCTATGAATTCATCACATGCACCCTGCCACACTTGATCCCCCACGCTCCACATCCATGAGTTCCACTTTATCAAATCAACGGCTAAGATTGGTTTTCGCAGTTCTCGTTTGAACCGTCCCATATATATATATATATATATATATATATATATATATATATATATATATATATATATGGGATCCCCCACTCCAAGGCTTCCACGGTTGCCATATAGGGATGAGATCAAATAAAAGGTAAATTAAAGTAAAAAGTGTAAGAGGGATGATTAGTGATAGTTTTTCAGTATATACATCAACTGATAATTGTTAGTTCATCATCTTTATTGATTAAAACTAGAGTTTCATCGATTTCTTTTTGATGAATCCAACATATACATCACTTTTTAGATGAAAACATTTTGTTCATCACCAAATTATTCCAAAAATTTGGTTTCAAAATCTGTATTTGAAAATCTCTTTTGTTGTGTAAAAAGTGATGAATATGTTGGATTCATCAAAAAGAAATCGATGAACAACTAGTTTTAATCAATAAAAAGGATTTTTTATTGCCTCTTACCATTTTTACGTTAATATACCTTTTACTTGATCATCACCATATATATATATATATATATATATATATATATATATATATATATATATATATATATATATATATATATATATATATATATATATCAATTTTTAAGATATTGTTAGTTGTTTTCAGTTTGTTTATATATTTTATTTTTGTTTTATAATATAAATTTATTAAAATACTGTTTTTATTCTTCTTATAGTTTCTTTTAGATTTAATTTTTTATTTCGAAAAAGATTAAAGTGGTTAACCGAATTAAAACATAGCAATAACGCAATTCTATACAAAAATCAATTACCGGCCCACTTATTAATAATAAACAACCTATCAATGATTTTTGGTAGTAAGCCCAAGTCAAGCTGTACAGTGTACACACCATTATGGCATTAAATACAACACAATTACGTATTTTAATGTAGTTTTTTTTATTTACGTTTTAGTTTCTTAATCGTATTTATTTATTATGTTTTGTTAATGTAAATATTGAATTTAAAACTTTTTAATTGTGTGTATTAAACTTTTAGTTTATTTTTATTTTGGTTACATAAATAATAGAAAAATTATAAACTTAGTACATATGATAGAAAATTTAATACACACAATAGCGATAAACTAAGTTTTTTATACACACAATAACAAATTTAAAAATATGATATATATATATATATATATATATATATATATATATATATATATATAATAGCAAAATATTACAAATTTAATACATTTTAGTGAACTAAACCCTTGTTTTTAATCTTTCTTAAGTTTCTTTCCCATTTTTTTACAACAAAACTCACATATCACCTATATTACTTTTTTTTTATTATGAGATTCAAACCTGAAACTTTAGGAAAAAACAACCTTAGGCATACGATATTGTTCATATAAAGTAGATATAAATCGTGACCCGGGTGATTATAATTTCGAAGTGGCAGATATGAAAGTTCAGTTTTAAGGGCTTCAAAGTCTCAACCTGTCCCTTTCTTTTACTTTGTATGTTGCATTATTTTTCTTATAAGCTATTTGATTAAATATTGTTCTATTAACTTTATGTGCATTTATTAGAGCAAAGAATTTAAAATCTGAATATTAAAGCTTCTAACAAGTAATAACAACACTATTTTCCCCCTAAGAATCCCTCAAATTAGGCCTAAGAATACCATTGTACTCAGAGAAAATAATTTGTAGATTATGGATTTTTTAATGTGTTGTTCATTTTATTTGAACCAATTTTTTTTTTTTTTTTTGATATACTTATAAGTTATAATATACTATATCTTTTTGTTAACATGTATAGATCCTAAGCATTATATCTTTTATATATCTAATATACCAGCCAGCTTTTACCAAGACAAAAAAGTAAACGTCTAGTATGACTCATTTTATGATCGCACTAGTAAAAGCTCCCTTTTAAATACACAAGTTACATTAACACAATATGTACAAAGATATGCAAGCGATTTTATGACAAAGAATCTAAAAACAAAACATCATAAAAGGATTTCTACATGTAGGGTCAACCATACAAGCTGGATAAATTTACTTAGATTAAAATTTGGTATAAGATAATAGACCTATATCGCATAATTAAACCAATGAAAAAAAAATATAAGGAAAGGTTAAATAGAAAAAAAAGCCTAAAAACTAACAATGTGTCGTTTTTTGTGAACATTTTGGAAATGTTGTTTATATTTTTTGTTTTCTGTTAAAAAATATTAGAAAACGCATTTGGTAAAAAAATATATGGAGTTTTTCTTTTCTATTTTAGAAAATTAATAAACATGTTTGGATGTGTTATTTTAACCAATATTCATTTTCCAGTTTCTTTTATTTGAAATAATGCAACAATTTAACATATTTGAACATAACGTTAAACAAAAATGTAGTATGAGTGTTTCATGAGTTTTAAGAATATTTGAGTTAAATTTTTAAATTTTCTGCGATTTCTATATATCTGCGAATTCTGTCATATATTTTGACTCAAATTTTCAAAAAACTTATGTAACAGTTTTAAATATGTTGCATAATTATAAATGGCAATTTATAGAAAATTTGACATAAATTCATACAGTTTTCATAATAAATCTAGTTTAGTAGTTTTAAATAGAACTTCCCTATATATATCACTATGTATATATTTTGAGTTAATATATGTAGTTAAAATTTCATAAAATTAAATGATTATGTTATCTATTTTCCTCTTTTGGAAAGAATATAGCAGATATCCCTTATTATCTTATTATCAGGTAGCACATGGAGTGACATGAAAGAACTCACCAAGTCTTGCAAAGACGATCTTATAGTGGATATGCAAAAGTATGTCGACACCTAAGTAAGGAATTGATTCGTATACAACTAAAATTATTCATACGCAACAAATACAAATATATGATAACATATATTACAAGTTAATAATGTAGAAATTGTTATGTATGGATAATTTATGTTGTGTAAGAATCATCACCCGTGAGTAATTCATTGATTAACGGATGAAAAAAGATATCTTAATTCGTAGGTTTCAACTTAAAACTAATTAATAATAAGTAAGTAATCAATATTTATATTAAATATATTATAAAATCATACTTGTTTGATGTAGTTTAATCCTCAATGCGTGTGTCACTTGTGAAGTTTTTGCCCCTAATAAAGTATGTGTGTTACCATTCGGCCAATTAATAAAGTGTAAGTTTGTGGGGTTTCAACTCAAAACCAATTGGTTATGAGAGGAGTAACACATGGTACTTATAAAGCAGATTACAAAGTCATTTTTCGTCCAATATGAGACATTACTCAACACGCCTCCTTAGTGTGGCGTTCCTGTTTTTTTTTTGTGTGCCTAACATGTGGATATTTATGGATTCCGTAGAGTCTGTGTGACCTTTGACTAACTACGGGTGAACCTTGCTCTGATACCATGTAAGTTTGTGGGGGTTCCAATTCAAAACCAATTGGTTATGAGAGAAGTAGCCCTGGACACTTATAAAACAGATTACAAAGTCACTTTCCTTCCAATGTGAGACATTACTCAAACCAACTGCCAATTGATACAATGTAACTTTGTGGGGTTTTAACTCAAACCAACTGCCAAATTAGTAAGCCATGACCCTTATTTTTATATCGTCCATAGTCTTCGTCACTACCCTAACCAGCCACCGTCACTGTCGCCCTTCACCGTGTCCGCATCCGCCATTGTTGCCATTCACTGTCTTTGCCTTCACAGTCTCCGAGCCAGTCAAGTTGTGAAGGTGAGTTGACTACTTCACCATCTTTGTCCTAAAAATCTTATTATCTTTTATATGAAACAAACAAGAGATTTGATTAGATTTGAAATCCAAAGAGATTTAAAATCCCATCAGTTTTGAAATCTTTAGAATTTCAAGTCTATAAACTAAACATCCCCTTAGTTACTTATTTTACATAGGATCGAGTGATTGACTTGTTGGCAAAGTGAGTGGGCTCGTAACCAAAATAACTAAACATTGAATTAATCATAAAAATACACTTTAGAAACCTAGAAATTTATTCAAAAAGCAATAAATATTGTATCCGAGTGAATTATCAAGTTTTAACAATTTAACTAAATTATGTAATATAACACATATTTTATTTGTCTCTTATTCTGTGATATTTTGTGTATGGGTGTATGAATTGATCTTTTATGTAACTAAACCTTTAATTTTGATATATGAAAGATATTCTGCCGGCTGTTAAATAAAAACACAAATTTTATTATTTGATCAATTAAATTAACAAGATTCGACAAATAACCAATCAAATAAATAAGGGCTTGGGCTATTAGCAAAGCCAGAATAATGAAGTCAAATAAATTGTAAGCAATCTTCAACATTTTATATGTTACAAAAGTCAAACACTTGACCAATTGTCAATACACATTCAAGAAATTAAATTGGACTCGGGGAATAAGACTATTCACTCTTGCACACAGGGTACCTCACGAGATTTCGGTCTTGTATAAATTAATAGAAATAGGATCTAAAATTTTAAATTAAAGAATTATTATAAATAAAATTATGATATTTTTTATTTCAATTCATAATATACTTCTAACTCAAAGTTTTATCCAACATACTACATAAATGAAAAGTATACTTGCTTCTATTTTCAAAATGTCTGAACGCTAACCTTATTAATCTAAAAGGAACTTGGGTCATAAATAAGTATTTATAGAATTATAGTGTTATACATAAATAAAACAGTAGACTCCTTATAAAAAAATTGGTCATGTCTATGAGTAGAGGTGCACATCTTCGGATTTTAATCCTATCCGGATCTGATAAAATCCGGACCGGATTTTTCCGGTTTTTTTGGGACCGGATTTTCTCGGACAGAGGTGTAACCGTTTTCGTACGGATTAAAACCGGATTTTCTCGGACAAAAGTGTAACCGGTTTAATCGGTTTCGGATAGGATTAAAACCGGATCGGATCGGATAAAACCGGTTAAATCCGCTCCGGTTTGAAAAAAATCCGATTTTATAAAAAATCGATTCGGATAGTTTTTACACAAAATAAGATATTCAGATTTTTTTTAAACATCTGTCCATGAGCATCTCCTAAACCTAATAAAGCCGGCCTACTTGGACAAGGGATAAAGTAACAAATATTGGTAATTGAGCTTAACAGAATTAAGTCTCAAACATTAAAATAAACCAATTAAGTTTTATCTTTTTTTTATCGAATTGGGTCAAACAATAAAAACTAGAGTTTGTTTATAACAAGGTTTTAGTGTCCGCGCGTTGCGGCGTGTGGGGTTTCAACGAATACATTTTATAATACATAGAAACCAACACCTTTTTTACTCGCGCACTGCGTCGTTGAAGGAGAATCCCGAGTTAGGCATAACATAATTGAAACCCATTTGTTTATAACATAGCATGTCAAATTATAGGAATATGTAAAATTCATTTGACCAAAAACACATCTAATATTTTAAATTTATTGCAGTTAGCAACCAAGAACCCTGGGTAAATTATCCGCGAGATTGATTTGATTGTGTTGATTGTATATATAAGGTGCAAGATCTGTTCATCTATCTCTGTATCAAACAGGCTTACATTAACAAACTTTAAAATACAAATCTATTGAAAAACCAAACTTAAAAACCTCAAGAAATCTAAAACTAACCACAGACACGCATCACCGCTGTAAATATACACAAAATCGAGCCTCATCCACTACTAATCGTCACACAAATCAACCATGTGTCATACAACCTTGGAAGGTCGTGGTGGAGATAAGATTATTTTCAGATGTTAACTTTAATTATATTAGACTTTGAGATAAACTTTGTTAATTAGTTTTTCAAATATTAAGTTTAATAAATTAGACTATGAGATAGAACTCAACCCTAGAAGGTAGTGGTGGACATAAGATTTATTTCAGATGTTAACTTTAACTGTATTAGACTTTAAGGTAGACTTTGTTAATTATTTTTTCAAATATTAAGTTTAATAAATTAGACTTTAAGATATAACTTTTTTGTATTTTTTTTTTCAAATATTAAGATAGAACTTTTTTGTAAAAAAATAATCCTTATGAGAAAACGATATTTACCATAAATAAAAAATCCTTAGTTTAGATAAATAATATCCTAAGACTAAAAAAACCACTATAGATGAATAGTGCTTATTAATAGAAAATAACATTTGGTAAATGTTAGTATGTTTAATTTAATAAATTAGATTTTACGATAGAACTTTTTGTAATTTAGTTTTCAAATATTAAGATAAAACTTTTTTGTAAAAAAATAATCCTTATGAGAAAACTACATTTGCAATAGATAAAAAATACTTAGTTTAGATAAATAATATCTTAAAAGTAAAAAAAAAAAACTGTAGATAAATTGTGCTTATGAATAGGAAATAACATTTGGTAAATGTTAGTATGTTTAATTCTTTGGGGTTGTAATATAAATTTGAAGGCTTGCACAATTTTGTAACCATAAGCGACAATTTTATACAGTGAAATAACACCGCGTGTAATGTGTGAGAAGTTGAGAGGTTGCTCGGGCTATCCTCTAGGTCCTCGTACCAGACGACCGTAAAGACTCTTGTAGCATATATACTAAAATTGGTTCAGTTGTGGAGAAGTCTTAATTTGATAATACGCTGATGTTGTAATTCTATCCACAATAGCATTAGATAAAGGATGTTATCTTGAAATCTCTGATGTCGACAATCAATGGCGGAACTATTAAGGGGCAGGAGGGGGCAGTGGCCCCCCCAAAAGTTTGAGTCAATATAGTATATTTTTCATACTCCACATATAAAAAATTACATGTATTTATAATTGTTCCCGTAAAAATCTGGAAAGAAAAGGCTTGCAAATACAATATCTCATATTACAATCTTATTAACACAAAAAATCAAGAAAATAAAAGAAAAACCGTTCATAGTCAACTGACAAACCCTAGAACAAATCGGTTCCCAATTTGCATACATACCGTACTTCCGTTTGTAAATTACGAAATGGGAATCAACGGCAGACTACTCCTTAGCCGTTCCCTTCGCGACAGTAACCACCCACACTTACCCTCTTTTCTTCGCTGACTCCACACCCTCATCTCTACCACTCTTTTCTTCGCTGACTCCACACCCTCATCTCTACCACCATCGAAGAGCAACCTCACTTTCCCCTTCACAGATGCCGACTGACAACAACCCATTCCCTTTCTTCGTTTCCAGCTGGTCGTATTTTACACATCAGCAATAATGACATTTGATAGACGGTGTGACAAAGATGGAGGAATATTGGAAGAAAAAAAGAAAGTTAGAACTTTGAAGAAGAAGAAGAATTGAATGAAGCGAGTGAAGGATAAAATCTTCTGGCGGTGGACTCGAGATATATAGTAAAAGGAGTCTGCAACAAGCTTTATCATCATTATAAAAATCCAAAAATCATATAAAGGTATTTTTTTCAATTTTTTTATTGTCTTCTTTAGTATATATGATCGATTGTAATATATGTAAATATAATATATATGTATACACACTAATAAATCTTATAACTTACATGAAATTATAAAATAACTTAGAGAAATAATATATAATACCTACTTTTTTTTACTTCATTCTCCTACTTAATGTTTAGCATATGTGATGTACTAATTCTTTTTTCTTATATCATCATTTGATTTTATCACTTGTCTTAATCAAATAACTAAAAGGAAAGTAGTAACAAAAAGTAGGAAATTAAATCATTTCTCAATAACTCGTGAATGGTTTTGCCCCCCCAAAACAAATGTTCAAGTTCCGCCACTGTCGACAATGACACTTAGAGATGAGGCTATTCTTTTCTTTGGATTATTAGGGGATAAGATGTCATAATGTATGGATAGAATATGCATATGAACGTGAAAAAAAAATCATACTTGTAAATATATAGAAGAAAATGATACAGCGATTGTAGAAACGTTACACCTAAAGTTCCTAACTTAGTGTACATATTAATAAATAAAAACTATCTCACAATACACACGTCTAGCAATTCAAAGGCATGATCGACACCTAAAGTTTTTTTTTTCTTTTTGGAAAAGCCAAATATTCAGCTAATTTTGATACAAAGGATAAAAGCCTCCAAGGGAGAGGCCTACATATCATGAAAAATACAAAAGAGATCAAAGATTACGTGTCCAATCACTTCTAAAAAAAAGGTTTTTTCCGACGGATTGAATTTGTCGGAAAATTCCGACGGATTTCCGAGGGAAGATAATTAGAGAAAGAAGATTGAATAATTAGAAATAGAAGGGGGTGGCACGAGAGAATAAGAATGAAGGTGGAGCAAATTAAAGAAGACATATATAATATATATATATATATATATATATATATATATGCCGTTGAAATTGACAAGAAGAGGTAGCTAGCTAGGCTGCAGTGGGAAGGAATTAATGATGATGGATGGTTGTCATGCATGGGATATGATATGATCAGACAAAAACACGTGCTACGTCGTAACCAATTCTTGATTTGTCGTCCCATCAAACCAATCATAACGCTATCCGTTATACTTTCTCTTTTTCTTACTCACTACCACATTAGCGTCACATCATTTTCTCTTCACTTTCCTTTTCCTTACCCACTACACTCGTTATACTCTCCCTTTCCCCTTTCTCCTTTCCCCCATTTTTTATTTTTATTTTTTATATTCAATAAATCATTATTAAACTAAATTTTTTTCATTAATAATATTAAAAAAAAGAAAATTACATTAATTAAAATTTAATACGATAATAATTAAAAAAAGAAAATTACATAATTAAAAATTCCTAAAATACGATAATAAAAAATAGAAAAGTACATAATTTTAAACATCCGCGTCGCTTATTCCACTACGTCTTCCACCCTCGACGTTGGCGTAGATACCGGTAAACTTTGATACTTTTGCATTTATATCTTTAAACTTTGCATTTACTTGATGAGGTGATCGGTAATTTTCCGGTTTGCCGAGTTGCTTTTGAAAGGAACTCAAAATACGTTCCCAAAAAGAACCTATATAAAAATACAAAACGTATAAATAAATATATATAAAACCGTATAAATAAATAATATTAATAACAATAATAAATATATATAAAAACGTATAAATAAATAAATATATATTTATACCATGTCCTTGCGTGTTTCCTACTACAGGGTCCTCGGAAACGCCAACCCAAGCCTTGACCAACGCCAACTCTTCTACGGGTGTCCACGGGATCGCTTTGGCTCTTGTCGGAAATTTTTTTGGCTCGGGTTGTTGTCGCGATCCCGAACGCTTTCGCGGACGTTGTTCCGGCATTGGTTGTTGTTGTTGTTGGGTTTCCGGAACAAACTCATCTTCGTCGTCTTCGTCATCATCTTCATCTACAAGTTGGTGTTGTTGATAAAGATGTTGGTGTTGTTGAAATTGAACTGGGTAGCCACCTTGTGAGACTTGAAAATTTTGTTGCATCGGGTAGCCAAGTTGGGATAGTGGAATTTGTTGTTGTTGGCTAAGCATTCCCGTATACGTAAATTGCGGGGGAGCGATCATCGGGTTTGGTTGAGGCATCGGTTGAGACACGCCTACAAAGAAAGGATTATCCGACGGCTGTGTAGAACTCGGAATTCTTGAACGGTTTCTCCCGGATGACGGAGGGGTTATGAAATTTTGGTTTGGATCCATGGAATTTTTTGTTTAAAAAGATGAATAAGATGAAGATAATATGAGAGAAATATAAAAATGGTTGAGAAATATGTGATATATATAGGTAAATTAAAGAATAAAAATTAAAAAAAAAAAGAAAAAAAAGTAGCCGTTTGAGAAGTAGCCGTTGAGGGGGGGGGGGGGGGGGTGGGGGTGGGTATCCTCGGGTTAGGCAGCGAGTCCATGAAGCCGGAAGATGGTGAGCTCGGCGAGTGAAGGACACCCGAAATGGTGTTCCTTTGCCTACTCGCCTCCAGCGAGTTAGGCATAACGGAAGCCCTAACGCCCATCAAACTTTGACAACGTACGATCGATGTTTACCTCACATTATCATCATGCCCGGATCATTTAATTAATTAAGAAACATTGATATTTATTTACATACTATTTTTTTACTTTATTTTTTACTTACTATAAAGTACGTAATATATGTTTACTTATCTTTTTATTAGTTGCTAATTATATCGATTTTATAAATACGTACGTGTTAATTTTATGAGAATAAGTTGGAACAAAATTTATTAAATTAGTTTCTTCCAGGTTTTATATCTTTAAATCTGCACCCTAAAATAATTCAGATATATATTTATCTTTTTGTGGTCACATGAGTTGGTAGCTTGTATCGACAAAATATCAGTTTTACTTCGACAAAATATATATATACACACGTGCACACACACAAAGATAGGATAAGGGGAAAATACCTTTTCAGAAATAACAGATTTAGACCTTTGAAATATTGATCGAAGATCAATAAAAATATGATACATCTATAAAAATGAGATGCATCTATTATATTTATTACATTCTGCATTCATTTTTAATATATTTAAAAGTTTATTGTGTTTATATTATTGTGAATTAAAAATGAAGGTAATTTTGTCAATTTTATTGATTTTTGCAAATGTACTTCGTGTATTTCACGAGAAGGGTATTTTTCTTGGAACCTTACCCTATATATTTATATGGGAGGCTCAAACGAATACTTATTTTGGTGCGAGAACTATGATGACCAATCTTGAACCTTACTTAAAATAAATCAATAACTTATAATTCTAATGGTTCATTAACGACTTTATTATGAGATGTATTATAGAAAAATCAAGTTTCACTCATTTATATCTTTCCAAAAAAAGTCTCACTTATTAACGATTCATCTGAACGCAATTAATGGTTGAATAAATATATATAAATAACTAAAATATCACTATTTATAACGTATAGAGTTACAACTAGTTCTCACAATTTTTACACGAAAAACAGTTTTAATTCATATTTTTCTATACGCATACATATTGTATAACTCGGGTTTGGAGCAGGGTGTGGGCTATATATGGGATACAACTATACAAGGGGTATCTCCATTGCTGCTACGTCCATCATCCTGGTTAACTCAGCTCGGGATCCCTAGCTTGATCGATCAAACCTGGTTTGGAAATTGAGTTTTCGTGGTTATTTTGTCATATATTCCTAGCTAGTTGTACGTCGGCCACCGAACGATCCTCTTACTTACTTTACTCCTAATCATGATGCAATTTGCAAATTATTTAATCGAACAACCGTACGTACGTAGTGCATGCATTAATCAGTTCACACATAAACTGATATCCTTCGTAGACATCATTTTCAATTAGTTTGTAGCCGTTGAACTTTCGACAATTTATGCTACCTACTGATCATAATTGATGTTCTAATTAATATTCTCCTAAATGAGAGAATAGTTTTTGCTCTTTAATACAATAATTAGGTCCCCGCACCTCATCATGTCACGTGTAAAACAAATATAAAAAAAAGTTGGATATGAAGATTTTTTAAACTTTTATTCTATTTCGAATGAATATATAAGGCTATGCGTTGTGGGTTACCTTAAGGTAACCCTTACCCGATGCCACATCAGCGCCACATCATTCACTCTCCCTTACATTTCTCTTTACCCAGTTATCAAGTTATACCATACATTCTCTTACTCAATCTTTTCTCACTTTTTTTATTCTTTTTTTTATTTTAACAAATAACCAATTATATAAATAATATAATTCTTTAATTTAATTAATTTAAAATTCAAACAATACTAAAAATTAAAATTACATAATTTAAACTTAAAAAAATCTAAACTTTTAAAATAAAAAAATACGTAATTTTAAAAACTAAAAACTAATCGTCTCCGTTGTCGATATCTATTTTTCGGCGGCCTTCTACTTTGTACACTCGATATTTCCTCGTCGTCTTAAAAAATAAGCTCTGACACGGTTTTAAAAACCTCTTGCAGCATCGTGTTATTTATCGCGTAAAAATAAAACTAGAAGTTAATGCCTCGTTTGGTAAATCCATAAGAAAAAAATTAGGGATGAAATAGGTAGAGAAAATGGTGTGAAAAAGGTAGAGAGAATGGGTGTGAAAGGGTATAAAATTAGATGAAAACGAGTGTTGGATGGTGAGGTATTTATAATTGAATTATTAAATAAGAAAAAAGGGTAGCCGTTTAAACGACCGTTGGAGGGGGGTGGGGGGGGGGGGGGTGGGGAGAATGCCTCGGGTTGGAGGACTCGCCGATAGAACTCGATGGGTGAACCCAATATTGAGTTTTGGTGTTCCCGCTTGAAGCCGATGGTACTTGATTGGATCGAGTCGACCATAACGGGTGGTCTAATGATAATACTACTTATAAGTTATAACCTAATCACTACAACAAATATGGTTTTATATATAGGACGTCTACTTGTGTCCTAATATATTACTTAATGGGACACTTAACTTTTTAGGACCAAGATGCACGAACATACACTGTCTTCATTTCTAAGATTTAATTAGTGATGGTAATGGATCGGATATGGATTGGATGATATCATGTCCACGTCCATATTCATTTAAATTTTCATCCTCCATATCCATATTCATATCCATTTAAAATCATTACATCCATCCATATCCATATCCATCGGATTAAAACGAGTAAATGGACGTCCGTTGGATGTCGAAAGTCCTAAAGAGAGTTAGATAGTTTTATGCATAATTTACGATTTTTGTTGCATATATAAATAATTTCTTCCAAAAAATGATACAAACGAAAACATAACTACAAATCTTCATTCAAACGATAGAGCATAGTTTGTAGCTAATCCCAAAATATTGATAAAAAAAATACAAATCAAAACATAACTTAATATAATTACAAGTCTAGATTCAAAAGATAGAGCATGGTTTGTAGCTAATCCCAAAACATTGGTCCTTTTAGCTGACTCCTTCGATAATTCCATACTTGCATGCTAGTGAGTTAATGATTGTTGCATTCATATCACACAAAAACCTCAAAAGTGATTAATGATCGTTGTCTTCATACTAAAGAAAACAAAAATGATGTTATATATACATTTTATAGATTCAGATAATGTGTAGATGTCACTACAACAAAACAAAGCTAATGCAACCCTCATAAAATGTTGCATTATTCATTGAAAAGGTTGCATTATGTCTAAAGCAACCTTTTAACAAGAGCTGCGTTAGGTGAAGTTGCATTAGATCTAATGCAACTTTTTTATTAGATAATGCAACTTTTTATGAAGGAGTTGCATGTATTATTAATATGCAACCTTTTTAAGTTGCAACCTTTTTTAATCTCAAATGCAACCTTTTTTTATAGTTTTATTTACAATATTGCAACCTTTTATATACTCATATGCAACCATTATTATGTTTTTTTTGTAAAACATATGTATCTAATTTTTTATTTTAATAGTTTGTAATAAAATTTTACTTATTTATTAATTATATATAATTATAAGATTTATTTTCAAAAAAAGTTTGGAGTTATACTTGTAAATATATGTTATGTTAATATATTAAAAGTAAAAACTATAATGCATTTTCTAGTAAAGAAGATAGTTATTAAGAAAATAAAGGAATAATGACCAAGTCTAATAGATTAACTATATAGTCATGAATTACGATGGGTGATTACGACATTAAGATCTAATAGATTAATATTATATAATGGCTAGAATTTATTCGTTTATTCTCTTCTAAATATGCATTCTCATAATAATCATCCTATATATATATAATTTTTTTTGAAAAGCAAATCATCCTATATATATTATTGATTTTCTAAAGAGAGAAGAAAACATACTATTTTTATTGAGAAAATAAAGAAAAGTGTTAAAAATGAAAAACATATGACACAATAAAATAGAAGTTTACTATTATTAAGAAAATAAGAAGTGAAAGAAAATTTGATATATGCGTTTTTATACATATTTTATATACCGAAACGCCCCCATTCTTAACCCATTTCCATGGTGATATGTCCATTTAATGATCTAATATGTTAATAATTCACCATACAGGTCTAAAAGAGCTTAACATAAGAAACATGGACAAATCCCGCGATTATTAAGCAAAAATGAAGTTTTGATAAAAATATGGCCTTACGGCCGCAAGGTAAGGCTTGCGACCGCAAGGGTCCCCGCCCACCAAAATAAATCGAATCTTCGATTACCGCGTTGTCAGGCCTCGGGATGCGAAAGTGAGCATCTTTGATAAAATGATTCATGCGACCGCATGGGTCTATCATGCGACCGCAAGGATCCCTGGTCTGCACTCTATTTAAACAGCATTCAGCCAGAAGCAAATGCAAACTCGGCTGGATTTTCCCCAGCCTTGGCTCTGGATTTCTCACCCTCCAAACACTCTCTTAGACCTCTAAACACTTCAACACCATTCCATGGTGATACCCAAGGAGGAGAGCTTGCTAGGAGCTTGAAACAACACTTGGAAGCTTCAACTTTTGAAATCAAAGTACACATAATCTTGGGGTTACTTGGTATAATCATTCTATCTTCTGTTCTTAATCATGTATCATGTATTCCAGATGTTTTTGTACTTATATTTGATGAAGCTTGACTTATTTCACTTGAACCAAGATGATTCTTGGCTAAGTTATGACAATTTAATCTTTTCTTGATTACTTGATATAAAAAGTATGTTTTGATCATTAATATAATGTGTTTAATCATGTTCTTATGTTAAATATGTTCATGTTCATGTTTTGTTAATCTTTTACGTGAAAACATGAAGATTACATTCCATGCATATTCAAAGATGATGGTTTAATCTTAAGATCTTGTGTAGTTATCACTAGAAATGGTGTAACAAACAAGGTTGTCATTTGAAAAGCATTTTTGAGACTTTTCTTTGATCATTTCAGGTCATAACAATATTGGTCATGTTTATCATATTGTGGTTTTACACATGTTTAACATCTTAACGAAAGTTTCAAGTATTTAAGTATATTATTTGATCATAACAACTACAAAAAATAAAAAGGATTGAAAAGGTGTTCTTGAGCATGCTAAGGTTAAAATAAACTCCTAATGTCATTAAGAATCAGAATTCTACGATTATATGTGCATGCTTACGTGTTTCATGCTTTGCATGTGTTAAGTACTAGAAATAGTACTTAACATGATGATATCTTATGGAAATAACGTAAGGCTCGATCTTAAATCCAACATACACGGTTTGAGTCTTGTTGGGTTTATGAATACATAGTGCTCATTTCTATCTGCTTATAACCTTGTATGACAGTCCAGGTTGTACGTGTTCGATCCTTGGTGCATAAATGATTTCTGCTGTAAAATGAGGTCATGCGACCGCATGGTATTTCCATGCGATCGCGTTAACCTATGCGACCACATGTCTTTGACATGCGGCCATATGCACCTTTGTTTCAGTTCAGTTTGTTGTTTCTCATGTTTTAACCATTTCCAATCACTTTGACACTTCACTAAGTTCTGAAAGCTATAAGAAATATTATTTGACAGAATATATATCTTATAGCTGGATTTGAACATGGTTAGGTGGATCTGTGTTATAATTTGTGATTTTATGTTTACGTGTTATGTTTGATTGTCAGACAGAGGCTCGATAACTCGGGGGATGATTTGTATGATAATATGATTTGTGAGTATTAGAGAGAACAGCATGCTCCGTGCTTAAATTACATCTATGTCAAGTCTTCATATTCTTATTGTTGTATTTATTGCAGTGACTGGTTCGGATGAATCAGAAGCCCGAGTGAATATTTATCCTTATGGTATTAATCCGTTCTATATCTGTAATATATTTATCCTTTTATAGTTTAGTTTCTATATCTTATCCATCTCTCTAAAGTATCATTCTGATCAAACAACGATGATGGTAGAATATTGGTAGTTTCTGTCCCTGTGGTACGATACTCGGTCTTACCCGATCTATACTACTACTGACCAGGTCCTACATGCCTGAGTCGTGTGTAGTATTTATTTTGTATTCCATTTTATAATTTAAAACACCAGTGTGAAAAAGCTTTTAATCATCTTAAAAATACCCGTACGCAGGCTGCACACCAAAATTTTACAAAAGAAAAAAAACCATGTGTAAAAAACAAAAAAAGAAAGAAGAGAAGTTGGTGGGGCTGCATAGGAAAAGCTAAATTGAAAGTGAAAAATGGAGACAAAAAAATAGAAATGTGATAAGCAGGGATCGAACGCTGGGCCTTTTGTAAAGGGGAGAATAGACTTACCATCTCATCTAAAGGGCTATAGCTTAAATTCGATCAAACGACTAATATATATAATACTACGGAGTAAATTAGCAAAACCCTTAAATGAACAGTAAAATTGGCGCAAATTAAGTCTTGTGAACTGTTATATATATATATATATATAATTATAATGTAAAAGTTTAATTTTGGGTTTATGGATTCGTCCGTGGATTGAAAATCGTCATCCATAGCCACTCCACTAAAAATCCAAATCCGCTCTATATAGATCCAATATTCATCCATTTAACTTCATCCATATCCATCACCGATAGATTGGATCCAGTGGATGATCATCGGATCGGATAATAGTTATCATCCCTAGATATAATATAACTATTTGTACACAATAACATTACATTATCCACTCATTTGTAGTGTGTGGATAAATCTTATTGGGTACAAACATTTTTCTTTAAAAATAATTAAAATAGTATAACATAAAGTATATGGAGAATTGTTTAAAATGTTATATACTTTGTTGATCTTAAGAAAGTAAAAAACAAGAATATAGAGCTGTTTTAAATAATTGAGTTAATTACACGGATGGTTCATGTGGTTTCTCCATAATTACGGGTTTAGTCCTTTAAGTAGAAAAAATACACCATCGGTCCCTACTGTGCGAGTTTTGTTACACCGTTGGTCCTTATCCTACCTGACCGTCTATTTGCTTCGTTAGTTTTTCTTTAATGGGGGTAATTTAGTCATTTACCCTTAGTCCTTATCATTTCTATATTATATTTTTATTATTAACTTTTATTATTCATAATTAATTAATAAATCCACCAACACCCCCATCACCCTTCTCTCTCTCTCTCTCTCTCTCTCTCTCTCTCTCTCTCTCTTTGCCGAAGACACCATTAAACCACCACCATCCATCCATCATCATCATCTGCCTCACACACCATCAAACCACCACCACCATCCATCCTCATCATCTCCCTCACCTTCTTTCTCTCCAATTCTCTCTCCACCATCAAAGAACTCATTGCCGGAAATTGAGCATCGGATTAGGTCGCCGGACGACAGCTGCGGCGGCGACACTGCCTAGTCGTTGCCGGACGTCAACACATCATCGCTGGAAAATGCAACCCTCAACATTTTCATGAACCAAATCGATATCAGGAACCAAAAACGCCAGAAGAACCCAGATCTGATTACAGATGCCAAAACACAACGTACAACGGTTTTAGAAACCAAACATGCAACAAGAAACCAGATCTGATTACAGATGCCAAAACGCAACCCTCAAAGATTTCAGAAACCAGAAACGCAACAAGGAACCAGATCGACTACAGATACCAAAATCGCAACCCAAATCGATTTCAGAAACCAAATCGATTAAAGATACCAAAAACTTGAATCGCGAACAGAAACAAAAACGATACTGAAAACCGTAATCGCGAATAGAAACAAAAACGATACCGAAAACCCTAATCGCCCATGGCTCAGGCGCCTGACATGGCTGCGACGTTAGGTGCCGCCTCGCCGGACGTCGGCTTAGTCATCATCGCCGGAGAATTACCCCATTTCTCCACCAAAAGAAACCTTCGGTTGCAGCGAGAGAAAGAGAGGGAGCTAGAATCTATATATATATATATATATATATATATATATATATATATATATATATATATATATAATACAGAGAGAAAAAGTGTGAGAGATGGTCCCTATTGTTTGATTACACGGATGGAAACAATCAAATGGGAAAACTCGCACAGTAGGGACTAACGGTGTAATTTTTCTACTTAAAGAATCAAATCAGTAATATTGGACTACAAACAACTTTTGGATTACAAGGAAACTGAACTTGCCATCTACAAAGAAAAGATAGAGTTATTAAAGTAAAAAATGGAGAAAAAATAAAGTTTTTGGAAGATGTTAGATGTGTACAAACGAAAAAAAACTTTAAGTACCATATTGGAACAATATGACAAGATTCCTACCTTATCCTGACTCTTGAAAATAAGTTTAAAATCATTTATTACCGGCTAAGTCGGTTACGGGTTAAAAAATGGGCATATTAGCACGTTTCTTACAAGTTTAATAGTCATATGAGTAAAAAAAATACTTTAAGTACCATATTGAAACATTGAGACAAGTTTCATGCTATTATGCAACTTTAACCCTTATGCAAATGCCTATGGATAATAAAATATGTAGACTAACATTTAAACACAAATTAGTAAAATTAAAATAAAATATTTTGGATTGAAAATCTAGAGAAATTTTATTTGATAGAATCATGTATTATTGTTTTAGATAGACATCATATTATAAAATGTATGTATAAGAAAACGACAATCATAAATATGTATACCTATTGTTAATGAACATTATATGTTAAAAGTTATATGATGAAAATAAATAAGCTATAAATTCAATTTTTACTATAATAATAATAATAATAATTTATAAAAGACCTAAGACCTTAATTAGACGTGTATTTTTATAGATAATTTTATATATACTCTCTCAAAACTATTAAATATTATATTTGTACATCCTTTTATTTTTTAATATCATACTTATTTCTTATAAAATATTATAACTTTTTCACATATATAGATGTAAAATAATATAACAAAAAAATTACAGAAAAGTACATACAAAGATATTCATCATGTGGAGAAAGGAAAAATAATTACTAATAACAAAATCTCTGCTCCTAAGAATCGAACTCAGGACGTGGAAGATGCCTTAAGTCCAACTTGCCACTCTGCCAAAGAATAGTTTGTTAACAAAGGCCAAGTTCCTGTATTATATAATATATTAGTCACAAAAAAACAAAAGAGTTACTGTTCATATATCCTAGTAATTGTTATATACGAGGTAATATCACCTCGCGCGTTGCGGCGGTGGTTTAAAACATACTATGTGACGTGTAGTAAAAGTATAATTCAACTTATATAAGTGATTCCTTACGTTACAATAAAGTCTAATAAACATTTAAAAGTATATTTATTAAAACAGAAAAAGAAAAAAAATTCTCACGCTTTTCTAATTTTTTTATCATAAGATACATTGACAAACATACTAACTAATCAAAATCAAATAGTTTTAAGATACAAAAAATACGTTCAGAAAAATGCATCTTTAGAAAAATATCTTATAATGATAGAATTTGATATAAAAAATTATTATTTTTTGATAAATATTTATATAATTATAAAATTGTATCAAGATGTTGATAAAAATAAGACGGTTAAAAATATAGATTAATATTTACACCAAACTTGTTAAAGTTATAAAAGAAAGCCTGATAATATATAATATAATTATTTTAATCGAAAGATAATCATAAAATCAATTGTATTCTCTTCTAAAAGCAAAGACTAATATTATAATAGTAAAAATAAATAAGGTTTAAGCAATAAAATAACGGTCTACTTTTTCCATTTTACCATTGTGGTACGTCATGTTTTTTTTATACTTTTGGCCAGCTAACTTATAAAAAACGTGTTGATGTGCCCATTTTGTTTATTTTGACCTGCTATAGCTGGTCACCTTTCCCCCTTTTCTTCTTCATCTTAAAATCGAAACTTTAAATCCGAAATTCTCCATTTATACTTGATGAAAATTAATAATTCTTGAGTCTATGGAATTGGTAATCGAGTTTTCTATCAAGTAGCACAAAAAATAAATAAAAACGAGTTTAAAATGTGTCAATTCATCAAAAATACCGTAAGGGTGCTTAAGGGGTAATACCCGACTTTATTTAACAATTTATTGGCCTATAGTTGATGAAAATTCATGAATTTGGTGTCCTTTGAAAGGTAAAAAGATTATCTATAATAATTTGTAAAAAGAATTATGTAAAACGAGTAAGAATCGAGCGAAAAATGAGTTTTTTTTCCTGCTCTGTTTTTGAACTAAATTCAAACAACATTCCAACACTTTAATCTCGAAATTCTCCATTAATACATCATGAAAATTTATAATTCTTGATCCCATGGAAAGGTAATCAAGTTATCTTTAAAGTAGTACACAAAAATGGCCAAAAACAAGTTTAAAGTGAATCAATTCTTTAAAAAACACTAAGATGGCCATAACCGACTTTAATTAGCAAATTCTTGGCCTACACTTAATGAAAATTCATGAATTTGGTGTCCTTTGAAAGGTAAAATGATTATTTACAAGGTTATGCAAAAAGAATTAGCGAAAACGATCAAAAAATTAGCGAAAACGATGAGAAACCGGCTGGAAAAGTTGCAGGTCGTTTTTTGGCACATTGACACGTTTTTAATGAGTTGACTGGCCAAATGTGTAAAAAAAACATGGCGTGCCACAATGGTAAAATGGGGAAAGTAGACCGTTATTTTATGGCTTTAACCCAAATAAATAACACCACCGCATGGGAAAAAAAAAAGAATAAACAAACTGGTTATTCTTTAAAAATAGTAAACGTAAATAGAGTGAGAGGCACTCAAACGTGACCTGATGTTAAAAAGAGGATGAATAGAAAAGAAAAAAATGAAAACGCTACCACAGCCCAGAGGACTCGAACACAGGCTCATTGCCCTTGACATACCACTCCGCCCAGGATAAGTTTTGGTATTAACTTTGGTTGTTTAAATATATATATAATATATAAAGAAGCCTTACAGAAAAAGACAAAAATGACACTGTTCATTCTTCCTGATTTTTGTTATCTATATATCTATATATAAGGCATGCAAATTTTTCAAAAATAACCATAAATTGAGTCTTAATTAACCAATCATAACCTCCAATTTCAAAATTATTTCATTCTCAAAACAATTTTGGAAAGATTAAAAATCGTGGATATGAGTAATTTGAATTCAATTTAAAATCTATTGGGAGGGGGTTGGATGAAAATTGTGGAGGGTTTTATAAAACATATGAGGGGGTTTTAAGAAAATGTGAGGGGGTTTTATAAAAATTGTATACTAATGTAGTTAATTATAAGTTGTTTATAAATTATGTTTAGTAATTTGTGATATATTTTGTTTAGAGATAAAATAATTATTTATTTACGACCGTCTCATTTTTATCTACGTTTTGGTATAAATTTTATTGTAATGTAATACGACACTTTTTTTAAATTAATATATTCTCATCACAAAGGTGATATTTCATTTACTGTATTATTTTTATTTAAAAATTTTAATATCTCAAATACACTTACAAAATACAAGTGCGTTCACGGGTCAATAAACTAGTATATATATATAATATAATTTATGTATAAAAAATACAAATCAATCAAGTTTGACGTGAGACAATTTAGACGGCGACACAAAAACAAGATAGGGGAGATGCAGAGTATATATGGAGTATACGGAAAATGAAGATATTTTTCATAAAGGATTTAGATTTTTTTTTTAAATCTAATTCTACTGCGTATAGAATAAATTTTTGAAAAACTCAAGAATTCGAATTGGACAAACTTTAAGGTCATTTTGTTTATAGAATTCGAATAAATGTAAGAGTTAATTGCACTAATGGTTCTTTAACTATTTCATAGTTACGAGTTTAGTCTTTTTTTTAAATTGCAAAAATAGTCCTTTAACTGTATAAAAGTTGTATCAATGGTCTTTTTTAATGTTTTCTGTTAATTAATTCTCTTAGTTTTTATCAATTGACTATTATACCCCCTTACCCTTATTTTTTTTATTTTCTTAATAATTATATTAGGGTTGAAACTAACACACACACCCTCCTAATCTGTCACCAAACCCAGCTACCCACCCCTACCATTCTTTCTCTCATGTCATTCTCATTCTATCTCTCTCTCTCATATTCTACTGAAAACCACCATAAACCACCACATACACACATCTAACATCTATCTCTCTCTTCCTTTCTTTCTTCCTGCACACACACATACATACACACACCAAACCAGCTTCTTCGATTCCGACGACCTCCACCAGAAACACCAGCTTCCACTGCCACCACCAAACCACCTTCTTTGATTCCGACGAGCAAGAGGTCACCGTTAACAATCAAAACAGATGTCAAAGTTAACAATCAAAACCGACGAGCAAGAGGTCGACGTTAACAATCAACCCAATATGATTCGGACGAATTTGAGAAAACCCTACACGGGTTCGAACCAAATTGCACAGGCGAGTGGTTTTGACCACTCAAATCTTTTTTCGAGCCATCAACCGGTGAAATTACCCCTACTCAAGCCTTCCCCACATCATCACGACTCTGAGGAACCTTATCTTGTCCCCCAAACACCATCTATCTAGGTTGAATTTAAAGAAACATCAGCTAATTTCGCGACTGTGAAACAAGTCGCACCATGTATGGCTTCTAAATCTTTTTTCCGAGCATCCCCTTGGACAATTGATACCTCACACTTGTTCCCCACCTCAAGAGGAGTGTTCCTATATTTACCAACCCCTGTAACTCCGCCGGAGGCGGCCAAAATTGAAGAAACGGTGGCTGGTTCTTGGTGGTTATCGAGTGGTGGTGGTTGTATTCTGTGATGGTAGGTGGTGGTTTCAAATGGTGGTGGTTGTATAAGGTGGTGGTAGGCGGTGGTTTCAAGTGGTGGTGGTTTATCAGGATATGGTGGTCAAAGAATTAGAGAGAGAGTGGAGGTGGGTGGTGGTGTATGTGTGTTTGGATGATTCAGATGGCGGAAGTGGAGGGAGGGAGAGTGAGAGAGAGATAGAGTGTGTGTGTTTGTGTGTAGGTGCAGACGTGTGTCAAACCAAGATCAAATATTTAAAACTATAAAGACATTAATACCCTATATTTAATGGACCGTACAAACGGAAAACGTTTAAAATGACAATTGGTGCAATTTTTGGATAGTTAAAAGACTATTTTTGCAACTATGAGATAGTTAAAGGACCATTGGTGCAATTAACTCTAAATGTAATGAAATTTAAATCAAATTCCGTGATGTATTATATTTGATAATTTTGTTTTTTAATGAAATCTCATTTTGTTGGAATATTTACATGCCCTCAAATAATGGAAAATTCATTCCATGGGTTGGTTAAATGGAATTAAAATCAATTACATTTATTCGAATTCTTCAAAACAAACTGAACCAAAAAAATCTTTTGCGGTTGTTCCATTTTCAAAAATAACGTTTTCAAAACTGTGTTTTATAAAAAACGTGCAGATGCATACCTGTTTCTTTAACACTATTTGAATTTATAAAAGAATGTAAATAATAAACATTGGTAATGCTCTTGTAGTTGTATCAAGATTAACATGATTAACGATATAAAAAAAAAAGCAAGATGGCCTAACAAATTATCCAACATTAAATAACCTAGAAATTTACTTGCAACATCAAGTTTAAGGTTACACAAACTCCTTCAACGGACCACATTATTCTATGAAAAAGAAAAGTAAAAAAAACATACATAGCACTGATCACTTTCTCTTATATATAGAGCTATCTTAATTTCTACTCGAGCTCTAAATTAAAACATCCTGCAAATAAAAAGAGTAGACCAAATAATGGATTAGTCGAGTGTTTCCAAAATTCTGAAATAGTAGTTGCATGAAAGGTGAATCTAATTAATCGACATCTATACTAGGACAACAATTACAGAAGAAAACTTACATAGTAATGTCAATTTGTTTGTCATTTGGGTTTAGTAATATACACCCCCTAAAATCACCAAAACAATGGTATGTGTAAGTTGGTTAATTAAAGCGAATTAAGCATATTAATTATCATGACGATCTGATCATCTTACCATCCCAGAAAGTTCCTTTTGAAGCATGCCCGTTGTCTTCTCCATTCTTATACTGCAACAATCATAAATTGTTTTAAGTCACTTTAGTTGAAAGGGTACGTAATACCCCTACTTAATACATTCCACAGATTTCGGCATAAGAAAATACTAGTTTTGAATGTGTATTAGTAGTCATTCTTTAATTACTAAACTCCAAATAAAATATATAATCGTAATAACTTACTGTTGAGTGTTTAGGGGTGTTCTCGGTGATATAGATATCTTGACCACCATAGTATATCGACGAGCTGAGATGACATGGATGTGATGTCCCTTGTTGATAAAACACACTCGTATCTGTCTTTGGATTCCGACTCTTGCCTTCATTATCCACACACTCTAAATACAGTAAAAATGTATATATTAAAGTAGAGCTTAAATCTTAACTAGTTAGACCACGCGCATCGCCTACGCTGGTTGGAGGGGGTTGAGGGAACCCGAGCTAGAACACCAAAATCCCTTCAAGAGTAAGAGAGAGAATTGGTTTCCCAACCAATGCCCCAACCCGTGCACACACACACACACACATTTTTTTTCTTTTCTTTTTCTCTCTCTATCTCTCTCTTCTTCTCTTTCATAATTATTTATTTATAATAAAATATTAGGAGGGTAAGTATGGGTCGGATGTGGGGGTATGAGGTTTAGAGAGGGTTAGAGGTGGGGATGATGTGGATGCTGATGTGGCAATTGATTTGAGAGGGTAAGTGAGGGTTGGATACACATGGTCTTAGTTTGAAATTCTAGCTTGTTTGACTCCGTGCTTTGACTTTTAGGTCAAAAACATGAAATCAACTTTCAGATGTAGCAATTTATAATTAATGGACATGAGCTGATGTGCATGTTGGCTAACTTGTGCATATCCATTTGGTTGTAAAAAAAAGGAAATAGTTGTATGCTTGTGATCACTCATGACCATGAATTGACCAATGTAGTGATTCAACTAAACTAGTTGAACTATTGAATTGCTTATTAGGTCGATATATATAGTTTTTGGACTTGTTAAATTATATAAATGGATCGAATCGGATCTGGATCTAGATCTAACACATTGACACCCCTATGTTAATGTTATAATACCTCAAACTCATTTATTAATAATAGTAATAATAGACGTAATCAAGCTCGATGATACAAGAGTGAATATAGAAGTTGTGTGAGTCTAACCTTGTTTGTTTGCAAAATCATCGTTCTTCCGGGTCACTTCGGGTCTAAGAGGCTGAAATTAAAGAAACCAACATATTTATGTTCAGTATTTACTTCATTTTTGTCATTCTTCACTAATTTGGCTTCAAGTCATGTAAAAAGATTATATTTGAAACTTGTATTCATGTGGAAACATATATATTCACATTACGTATCCTGTTAATTAACGTAGTAGATATGCTTTACAAAAAGACAAATTTTATATGATTTATTATGATCTATACTTTGAGTCTTTGACTTTAACAAACCATAAACCAACAAATTCATAAACCGACAAATTCTAGTTGCATCATTACCTAACCAAGTGAACAAATCAAATACAAATTTTAGATTATTAGTTTGTATTGTATTTGTTGTTGCATACCTTTTTTTAATGGTAAAAACACACTCTAATCTATATCATTATCTACACTGGGACTTCAACCCATAACCTTTTGGGAGGGGCTATTATACCATCACATCAAATACTGCTGAACTACAAATACTTTCGTTGTTGTTACATACGCTTATCAACTACAAATTTAAGTAAAACCACATCAATTAGTCTTCTCTCTTTGTTTTTCATTAATTTAGAAAGTAGAAAATTCATTTGATAGTAATTAAGTTTTGTCAATACTTCATTAAAATCATGAGTAACCTAAATGGTACTGCTATAAAACTTTATTTAACAGCGAACACACATACAAATTAAACTATATTTTGTGCTTACAGTGGTGCTTAAAGGATTAACCTCAAAGAAAGATGAGCATCTTAATCACATTTTAATACTGATAGACTAAAGTTTTTTTGGTACCGCTATAAAACTTATGTAGCAATTTTTCTTTCAAACTAACTAATAACTGTAAAACCAAGTTCTTTATGTCACTCGAATATAATTAGGTTTAAGAAGTTTCATGATAATAAAACAATATTTGAACTTGAGTGATTTTAACTGAAAAGGGTTTAGTACGTTCAACAAAGTAAAACTAAAATTTAGTTAATGTTTAATTTTTTTCACTAGCAAAACACACATTATTCTTAAAAATATATTCTTTTATTAACCCACAACTTTAAAAACACCTAAATTTATATTACATATTACACTTATAGAACTTTGTAAAAAAAAGAGACAGTAAAAGTGTAAAACTACCCTACAATCGAAAGCCACGCAGCTTTTGGATTGCAGTCATTTCTTTCCCAAAAATTATTTGATCTGTTAAAAAGTAAAATTGTAAGACTACTAAGGTGCTAATGGCCTTCCATTCTTCTCCTCTTGGATATTACATCATTTTTCTTTTTATTTTTCTTATTGCTTAAATATGTAGCATAATATAACACAAACTAACCCAATTATTTCCTATATCTTTAAGTAATAAATTTTAGAGATCGACATATAATTAATATAATATTTTTAGTTTGACCACCAAAATCTTTTGTTTATGCCCCTTCGACTAAATCTTTCAAACTTGTTACAAAGACCTTCAACCATTCCATTTCACAAAGTTACGTGATATCGTAACATTACATTTTTTACTTTTATTATTTAATCTATCAATCAAGCTTTATAATAATTAGTTTTTCTCACATCAAATTAAAAAGGATGCTTAAAGACTTATCCTAGTTTACATTTTTAAATATTTATTATAATAATTTAATAATATCAAAATCATTTTAAAAATATAAAATTTATCGTTTATAACCAATAAGAGTGATAAATATATAGTGTTTAAAATCTATAGAGTATAATACTCGTAACTGAATTAATTAAAAAACACCTACTATTCACTAAACAGTAAAAATCAAATAAAAAAAAACCCCTTTTTGGGTGCCCACAATTTCCCCACCGGCCACCACAATACCTATCATTTACGCAATGTCCCTCCACAACGGCGCCTCACAGCGGAAGAGTTTTTCACCACACCAAAAAAAAAATTAATAATAATAATAATAAAAAAATAAAAATAAAACCACACCAAAAAGAACTGAAATAACTAAAAAATTTCCTAAAAGATATCTCAAATCAAAGCAATATCAGCAATCAATAGCTCCACTTTTTCTGGTTCATTGATTAGAAGATTTCTTCGAGCACCTTGCGAACTTTCGCCCAACAAACTCAAAGAGATTTTTTAATTTTATTTTTTTTAACCGCCAAAAAGAAGAACTCGTAGATTATATATCGATCAAATTCGATGTTAATAAATTACTTTTCATATTCAAAAACTATATAATCATCGAATTTTAATTACAAACAAACATTGTTTACTGAAAATCCACAAAAACAAATGTTTCTGCAATCGACCGCCATACAAATCAGAAGAACATTCTTCGAACAATAACTCGACAACACTAAAATTTTAACTCAGCAGCTAAACGCAGAAACAGAGCAATCAATCGGAGAAACAGAACGCAGTAATCACAAACAACAAAACGATTGAAAATAAGCATACCTTCGCAGGAAGGCAGAAAATGGAATCCAAAAGACGAGAAGAAGATGATGAAGAAGCAGCAGCAGCAGACGATTCCTTAAATCCGAAAAGCTCATTGGTTAATGATGATGAAGAGCTTGCTTGTTTTTGCTTTTCACCTTCCATTGAATTGAATTGAATTGAAGCAGAAAAAAATCAGAAACTCGAAGAAGATGGAGAACACGTGAAAGGAGGGAGGGGGGAACGGCAGAGTAACCGGCTGATAACTTATAGGCACTCAATGTACAACTTTTGATGCTAATAGTACAAGTGTAGTTTTGGAGTTTGAAAAAGATCAACAACAAAGTGCTTTTTTTTCGGTGTAGTTTGATAACGAATTATAAGTTGTATCAAAGTTATGTCAATGAAACAATAAGTAATAGTTTTTTTATCAGTAACCGTGTTATATCAGTATCATCATCACTATCAGTATCAGTATCTTCTAATATATATAAAAGACTAATTAGGTTAAATTTATTAGACGATCTGAACCGTTCATTTGATAAAGTATTTAATCTTGACCATTTATTCACTTAAAATCAAAAAATTAATTTTGACTTTTTAGAGTAAAACTATAATTTAAATAAAAATCTTTTAATATAAATAAGATAATTTAGATATAAAGTTTAAATTATCAAATCTCAACTATTTATTTATCAAAAATTGAAATTCAATTTTAACTTTTTTTATCATATTTAAAACATAAATCGATCTAAACGTAAGTTATATTGTAAATTTATAAATTTAAAAGTAATTTGTATCGGAAAGCCGCAATTTTAGAAAAATGGTATATGGTTTGTTGATAAATAAATATTTTGAAATTGCAATTAAAAACAATAATGATAAATTTACGTCTAACATCAATTATAACATACTATAACAGTTTAAACTAATCTCTTATATTTTTATCACTTTAATTAGAAAATCATAATATTTAATCAAAAGTAAATCCTAACCATTAATTTAGTTAAAATTGAAACTCAATTTTAACTTAAATCAATTTAATTCATGTTGATTTCAAATTAAAGTAACAAATTTTCAAATTTAAGAAATTGCAATTATCTAATCTTGAGGTCGAAGAATTTCTAATACTTATGAAATAGATTTAAAAAATGATTAAATAAATTCAAAAAATGCTTCCACTTCATATATTTTAATTCATCAAATAAATAAACTATATAGGTTATATCTTCTAATATATATATAGACTAATTTGAAAAAAAATATTAGATAATTTGAACCCTTCATTTAATAAAAGATTTAATCTTACCCGTTAATTCTTTTAATTCTAAAATTTTAATTCGAAAAAATTTAGTCTTTTATATATATTAGAAGATAAAGTATAGTCATAGCCTTTCAATTATTTCAAATTAAATCATAACCATTTATTTAATTTAAAAATAAAATTCAACTTTAACTTTTGATAGTTAATCGTTAATAGATATAATCTAAAAATTAGAAAACTAGATTTGAGATAATCATGGTATGACCGATATGTGTTTGAACTTTAAAACAATTTTATTGGATTTCAAAGTTAATATCCATTTGGGGAGAACACATAACCTCGGACCATCTTCGAATCTTTATTTTAATATATAAAAGATTAATTAAAAAATTATTATATGATTTGTAACCTTCATTTAATAATAACCTTAATCTTATCCGTGAATTTTTTTAATTCTAAAATTTTGATTTTGACTTTTTAGAGTCAAACTAATATGAGTTAAATAAGATAACCTTTAACTAAATCAATGATAAATATAAAAAAATTATTTAACTATATTATTAAAATATAGTTCAACCCAACACTTCTCATTACATACTTTTCAAACTTTTCATATTTTTAGTTTATTAGAATTGTTATATATTAAATATAAAATAATAATTAATCTTATCTTTAATTTAGACACCCTAAGATATTATTTATTTGATTGTATACTATACATGTTAGTACTGTTGAATACGAGAAAACGTTTAAAATTTATTTTAATCATCCCCGTGTTTATATGGGGTATTAAACTAGTAGTTAATATACAAGTAATAACATCTAATATTAATTAAAAGTAGATATTAGGGAGACATGTGTCATCCTCCTATGCGGAATTGTGTACTTTTATATAAATTTTAAAATTAAATATACTTAATTATGATAAGCATAGTTATTAATTATCCAAATTCATGTTTCAAATCTCGATTTAATCTTATACCTAAACTTTAGTATAAAAGTCACCCATAGCATATATAAAAAAGAGATAAAAAAGAAGTCAAATAAAACCTGACATGTGAATGTGTCATCCATTTAGAATTGAATGAAATATTCATATGACACGCATATCTTTTACATAATATTCAAAAGTTTCTTAAGTAATAAATTTAATCAATTAGCGTTAACATCTTTAGTAATCACTCATTTCACATTTTAATTTCTTTTAGATACATTATTATAAACTTGTTTCGTAGTTATCCATTTTAAATTATAGAAGAACACATAAAACAAACAATAAAATATGACTTGTCTTACGGGTAATAAACTAGTAAATAAATTAACATATATTTTTTATTTATTTGTTTTCATTAGGGGAAAATTATTATAAGATGTAACACTCAAGGCTTGATTGGCCTTAATTAGATATTGATAAATACATAAGTGTTATAGTGACTAGATATAATTATAAAACTTAGGGGCCAAATATTATATGCGTGTTAAGTTGCTTGTATGTGACTAGATGTGATTTTAAAACTCAAGGGCCAAAACTGTTAAAATAAAAGTTAATAAGTCAAGGGACCCAATATGTATATATGCTATAGAAACACACAAACACGTACACAGACTCATACATAGGTATAAGAAGCTGCCCCTACTTTCCCGTGTGGGTTTGTTAAGAAATTAATTAAGCTAGCATCCTATAATCAGCATCCCAACCCCTAGATCATCAAGGTATATTTTGTTTGTTTGGTTTTGAGTTTATATGGGTCTCAATGATTCTGAATCTTTGTCTAGATAGTGTAATTAGTGTTTCATTTGTATGTTTTTTATATTATAAGTTGTTTGGGGTGTAAAAACACATCAAATGGTTGTTAGAAATCGATTAGAAGTGAAAATGGTTAAACAAAGGACAAAAAACAGCGTATGTGTAATTAAAGTCTGCAAGTTCAGTTGTGTACACGGCCCGTGTAGAGGCTTAAGGTAGTCACGTGCCATGTAAGCGTACATGGTCGTGTACCATGTTAGGTACATGGCCCGTGTAGAAGCTGTAGTCAACCGAATTCGGTCATATTATAACTGGATTACAGTTAAATAGTAACTAGATTTCGGTCATGTGGTGTACAAGGTACACGGCCTGTGTAGGTCAGATAAACCACTTACATTGTGAGTCTTCTAGACTATTCTTCATATTTGCAACATGTTAGAATACATTCATGTATTATTCATAATCATATGTGTTGATTAGCGTACTACTCATGCATTAGAGCTCATAATTAGTACAATACTGTGACTCATGTTTGCTGCCATGAGTCTAGACCAAGAGGCTGGTATGTTCCCCAATGTACGTGTTCTATCTAGTTGTGATCTTATAAATACGGTTTATATGATTGACAGCCTGACATACTAAGTTCTCGTAGCTTATCAGATACTATTTTAAAATGTTTTGCATGGCGCAAGAAGAATAAAGGGAAAACTTCTGTTTGACCACTGATATATATGTCTTTTGAAAAATAATTAATGTCTCCTTGTGTTATGTCAAACTTTTGTATCAAACTTTGATTGTACATATATGTGCATCTTTTGAGCAGAAAATTTTAACACAATGTGCGTTTTCGCTTTTGATGTAATTACAAATGTTAATATCATAATGAGATATAAACATAATCATTAGTTTTATAAATTTAGACGTTACACAAGGATAGATTTATAGGTGAAAATGAGAAAACAAATTATACTCGTCAATTAAATGTGAATTATTAAATCTCACGATCATAATTCACTGATCGCAATTCATGTTGGATTATGAATAAAATAAATGGTCGATCAAATCAATAAATAGCCAAAGTTAAATCTCTCATACTCAATTAAATATTTATTTTTATTTAAACATTTAATGTATTTATAATACTATATCCGGGAAGGATGACAAAACAAACCTACTATCCTACAATTCCTTTTTCCTAAAAAGATATATCTTTGACTTTGACTTTGACTTAGGTCTACGTAATTGCACATATTTTTGTAGTATTACTTAACAATCAAATTAACTAATTACATATGATAAATGTATCCTCATGTTTCAGGTATTCTTTGTTTTTAGCCTTCTTACTTAGTCAAATGTTAATGCTTTTCTTATTTATCCCACGACTTCTAGGCCTTTAAGGCGTTGAAAAAAATAAAAAATGTTTATCACTTTATCAAACAAAAAAGTAAAAATATTAAACCGGATGACCAACATTCGAATTGGAAACTTAACCGAGTTACTTAGAGATACAAGTAAACAAAAGTTTGGTCACTAATGACTTGTTCTCCAGACTCATTTGTAATTAAACCGGCCGTGTTAACTCCAGTATTATAACATTGCTAATATTAATTACCCTTCTATTTGTTCAAAGATTTCTTGTAAACCAACTGATACCTTAGTGATTCCATCATAACAAACCCTAAGCCATCTTACATAAATAAACTGACTTTTGAAATAAAAAATTAAAAAATCAGAAACATGAAGATATTAAATATTTTATGGTTATCCTCGGAACTCTGTTTTTGTTTCTGTGGACTCCTGGAATGTGAACTGAGGGCGTTTGGTCTCGAATCTCAATGGTTGTATTGTTCTTTATGGCCCTTAACTATGGATGTTCACCAAAAGTAACCCCCGTATGTGAAATTTTGCTATAGAGCATTAAATAAAATTACAAACCATTTTTAGATAAAACCCCACTTTTCGAACAAAAAATAATACTGTAGTTAAAAATACGAGATTACCAAAGGTATTATAAGACACAACGAGATTTCGTATACATTAGTATGTAATATCAAGTATTAAAATCTTGTTAAATAATATGGAACTGGGCTAGATTCAGTCTGTTCGGTATCAACATTATTCAAACACAGTTAGCCCGTTTTGGTAAGGTTCTTAATTTGTAATTTTATTGTACTTAGTTCGGGTTTTTGAAATCTAATAACTAAACCGGTTACAAAACAGATATTCAGATTTTATATTCGAAAATCGATTAAACCTAGGGGTGTTCAAAAATACCGCAAAACCGAGAAACCGACCTGCCCCGCATGAACCGAAACAGAAAAAACCGATACGCGAAAAACCCGTAACCCAAAAATTAGGGTAACCGTTAAACACGGGGCGGGTTCGGTTTTTATAATTTGATATCCGCGGGTACCCGCCCCCGCCCCGCATGCTTTTAGATTATATATATATATATATATATATATATATATATATATATATATATATATATATATATGAAATAACAAGCTAAAAGAAAACCGAAATTCCTCAAAACTATCTAACTTACTTCTTGTAGCCCCCACCGTCTCTCCCAATTCTTTTTTTTTTTTGAGTTTCCAAATCGAGACTTTGCACGCTAGCTACAATCAAGAGTTCAACATGGAGACACTAAATCGATCAACAGTGTCAACTTCAATCCTATCGGGTTTTTTCTCTACAAGGCCCTCATCAAAAGAGTGATTTATTCATTATTATTGACGTGTTTCTACCATTGTTTATTGTTTTATTATGAATTTAAACATGTTGAAGAAAGACAAAAACTATAAACAACATAAATATAGGGTACCCGTGACCCGAACTGTAAATACTCGTCTCCCATAGGATACCCGCACAACGGGTATCCGCTGTTTGCGGGACGGTTATGGTTCTTAAAATTAACTACCCGCCCCACTGTAACGGTTTAAGAAAAATCTACTTTCCGTCCCGCCCCGCCCCATGAAAATCCCTAATTAAACCAATACAAAGTAACACCACCTATCTCTATCTTTCAAGTGTGTGGTATAATAAAATAGAAGGATGTGATGGAAGATTTTGAATACTTGAGGGGACTTTGACTGTATTCTTGCCGTTATCAGTTGGAAAGGCTTGGTGGCAGGTGTCAAGAGCCATAGGACTTATCCAAAATAGTGTCGGGCCCACAAGAAAAGGACCAATGACCAACCGCCACGAATGCAGAAACAGACCACATCAAACCCATGTTCCTTAACTTCCTCACAAGACAACTCAATTTGGATATTTCCACTTTCAATCCTTGGCTTATCCGGTTGTTATCTACGAATAAATTAATATCCCTCTTTCATATATCTAAGTATCTAAATGTCTAAGATAAAGTAATTTAAACCTAAACAAATACAAATTATTATTTTTTAATTATTTATATATTATAATAGGATTATAGGATTAGTGAGAGGTTTAGATGAGAACATTAAATTAGTTGAAAATAGGAGACTCAATCTTAGCCGTTCAATTCCTCTCCTTCAATGTCATTGCCCACCCATAAATTCCTCACATGCACCCTGCCACACTCGAATCCCCCATGCTCTCCATCCATTAATTCCACTTACAAAATGAACGGCTAAGATTTAGTTTCCAATTCTCAATTAACTTCACATTCTCATTTGAAACTTCCCCTATAAGATTATTATAACACTTATTTTGATATTAATAAACATAATAAAAAACGCTTATTTTATTGTTAAAACCACTCAAGTCAATGACGTTATTTGAAATTTTAATGTCATAACTATTTTTAAGAAAAAATAATTAGGTATGACATTTGTTAAATTCATTAATCTAAATTAGAATTCAAAACATAAACATAGTCTACAAATCAAACAAACCATAATATTGGTTTGAGAAATTATATTTCCTCCTACTCTTTTATTCCTACCATCCTCCTACTCATACAATAAAGTCACTTGTCATCTTCTTAACATCCCCACCATAATTTACTTGATATTCCTATAATACCCTTAATGACTAATTACAAAACAAAAAAAACTTATATCCAAGAAACCCACTTGTCTGTAGTAGAAGAAAAAAGACGTCCGTTCATATGCCTTTACACCATCGATGGATACAAGAAACCCACCCGATTCGATAAACTACTTGGCTTATACGATGGATTGCTTAGATGCAAGAAACCCACCCGGTTCGATGGATTTCTTGCCTTATTCGATGGACTGCTCGGGTGCGAGAAACCCACCAGATGCAATAGGCAGCTTGGATGACTTCGAATCAGGTTCTGCTCTGTTTCATGTTCGATTTATTTGTTCTTGTTGTGTAACTTGGTTGAGTTAAGTTGTAATTGTTGTAGTAACAAAACTTGGTGTTTGTAGAATTGACCTTGAGAGGTAAATAACTAAGATATGTAAGGTAAATAGAAAGAACGAATTGATCGATACCTTTAATTCTTACAACTATTTCATACCAAACTTGGGTAGAAAAATAGGTTAATATTAATCTCCATGATCTTGAAAGGTAAATAACTAAATTGTATACAGACTTACCTTTGCCCATTTAGCAGCATCCATGACGTGAAGGGGTTCCAAAAGAGCAACTTTGAAGTCTTTTTGGTGTGTGTGTGTGTGTGTGTGTAATATAAAGCAGGAAAGAATGCTTTAGGAATAGGTTTGTGTTTTGGCTTTATTAGGTGAAAGAAGAGTTGCAGAATGAATTCTTACAGAAACAGGGGTCTTCTTTTTTGACTTATTGTTGTGAAAAAAATTATTTAGTGATGTCTTTTGTTGGTGGGTTTGTTTATATTTTTTAAGTGAAGGTGGAATTTTGACCTATTGTTATCATATGTTTTTTTATTTTCAGATTTTAGAATGCTTGATTTATGTATGGAGCCTTCAAATGCGGTTAAAGAACCTACAAATATTAATTCTCAAGATGATCAAGCTTCTTATCTCCAACAAGTTCCTCATACTATGGAGTCTACAAGCATAGTTCAAGAACCAACATGTCATCATGATGATCAACACATCCCTAAAGTTGGTATGATTTTTGCTTCGGAAGACAAACTTTATGTTTACTTTCAAAACTATGCTTACCAAGTCGGTTTTGGAGTTCGGAAAATAAGTACAAGAAAAAAAGGAGATGGTGCTACAACTTACTACTCACTTGGATGTGCCAAAGGAGGTGTATACGTGCCTAAGACAAAAAGAGAGTGTCAATTGTCAACTAAAACGGATTGTAAGGCAAAAATTCGTGTAATTGCTTATGGTGATGGATGGTGCGCTATTTCTCGTGTTTTTCTCAAGTATAATCATACTTTAAGTCCCAAAAAATCACGATTCTTACGGTTACATAAGAGTATGGATACATATGCTAAGAGAAGACTTGAGTTGAATGATTACGCTGGAATTCCATTAAATAAAAGTTTTCATTCATTAGTTGTTGAGGCTAAAGGGTATGACAATTTGCCATTTGGTGAAAGAGACTGTAGAAATTACATCGCAAAAGTAAGACAACTAAGACTTGGGATCGGAGATGCCGAGGCACTTCGTAACTATTTTGTCCGTATGCAAAGAAGGAGTGCAAATTTTTTCTACGTACTTGACATGGATGATGAAGGTCGTTTGCGAAATGTATTTTGGGCGGATGCAAGATCGAGGGCAGCTTACGAGTCATTCGGAGATGTCGTTTCTTTTGATAGTACATATTTGACTAACAAATATAATATGCCATTTGCACCTTTTGTTGGAGTCAATCATCATGGACAATCTATCTTATTTGGATGTGGTTTACTTTCAAGAGAGGATTCAGAAACGTATGTATGACTATTCAAGTCATGGTTAGAATGCATGAATGAACGTCCACCAAAAGCAATAATAACAGATCAATGTCGGTCAATGCAAGGAGCAGTGGCACAGGTATTCCCCGAATCTCATCATCGTCTTTGTCTTTGGCATATTATGAAAAAGATACCTGAAAAATTAAGTGGGTTGACTCAATATAAATAAATAAAAAAGACTCTAAAAACTCTTGTGTACGAGTCTATAGACACACAAGAGTTTGAAAATGGGTGGTGTGAAATGATTGAAAACTATAGACTTGAAAAAAACGAGTGGTTATGTTCCTTATTTAACGACCGAAGGCGTTGGGTGCCGGTGTATGTAAAAGTAAATTTTTGGGCAGGAATGTCCACTACTCAAAGAAGTTAAATCATGAGTTGAAAAGTATGAATATTTGAAAAGTTGTATGAAATTGGCAAAAGAAAAGTTGAGTGATGATTCAGTTTGGGGTTGTAGTAGTAACATAAATTTGAGACATGAAGATGCTCATGTTTCAATCTCGACGACAAAGTTGTTACCACCTTTGCAAGTACGTAGTAAAGGTCGTCCACCATCCAAGAGAAAAGAATCACGAGTTGAAAAGGTTATGAAGAAAAAGAGGAAGAAAAATGTAATGCTTGATCTTAATGTACCGGTTTGAACATGAAGCGTTTTCAATCAAACGGGTCAAAATCTCAGTTTCCATTAGCAACATTGTTTTTTCTATGTAGTTTGATCTTAATGTATGAGTTTGAACATGACAGTTTGGCTGATCACTTTAGTTAATCTAAATTTTGTTTTAAAGTTTGGTCTACTGCGTATTTGGTGCTGGCAGTTTGTTCCAGTAGGTTGATGTGTAGTATTGCATCAGGTCATCTTTTTATGTAATTTGCTTTAAAAATTGATTATTGTTTCTATGCTACAACAACAGCAACTTTGTTGTATACATGTGCCATACGAAAAAAAAAACATAAAAAATAAACAGGAGAATGTGTATTTATGCATAACATATTGAATAAAGATAAAAAATAAACATATCTATTATTTGGAATCTCATGGAAGCTTCTTGGATATAAGTTTTTTTTAATTAGTAATTAAGGGTATTATAGGAATATCAAGTAAATTATGGTGGGGATGTTAAGAAGATGACAAGTGGCTTTGTTGTATGAGTAGGAGGATAGTAGGAATAAAAAAGTAGGAGGAAATATAATTTCTCTATTGGTTTTACTTAAACAAATCAGTAACTTTAGTTCTCATTCTTTGTTTATTTTCTACTCCCTCCGTCCCATTTTTATTGTCCACTTTTGACTTTTTAAAGTATTTCTTTTTTAACTTTGACCTTAAATATTTTTATTTGTGTTATATAATATTTGATACAAAATATATGAATGCATTGTCTTTTAAATGTATATTCATTGATATAATTTTTATCAAGTATTATATAACATAAATAAAAATATTTAAGGTTAAAGTTAAAAAAGAAATACTTTAAAAATTCAAATGTGTATAATAAAAATGGGACTGTGGTAGTAATATTTTTGTGTGTAGATACTTCGACAAGAACTAATTGTTGGTAATGGAATTAGTTTCAATTAATTGTTCTTGTTTATATTTTTAGGGTTTAGTTCCTAAAAGTATACTGAAGTTGTCACTTTTTGTTATTGTGTATACCCATGTAACCTGCTATACAAGTTGCAGGTAATTTTTATATTTTTTATTTATTTTAAAATTCCACATCATTTTTAAAAATCCATTATATGAAGAACACTATGAACATGAACTGATGAACATGAAGAAGAACCCAGAAAACTTAGATTTGAACAAGAACAACTTCATAGAACACGAAGCAGAATCGAAAACCCAGAACAAGAACTTCAATCGGTTATATACTTAAAATGAAGAACTCATAAACAAACAATAACATCTTCTATGAACAGATCTGAAACATCTGTTCAAGAATACAACAATCGATTTGAACAATAACATAGAACCCTAAACGAAGATGATGACACAAATCGGAAAATAAGATTAAAACCCATAAACGAAGAACATGAATCTCGTTTCAGATTTGAAGAATCCCTAACCTGTAGATATTGATAACGAGAACCGATCGTATTGTATATACCACAGATCTGGGTTCGAACCCTAATAGATCGTATTGTATATACCCCAGATCTGAAAAACCTAACTCGAAGAAACCCTAACTTGAAGTCTTGAAACCCAGGTGGTCGATGGTGAACCCAAATCTGTGTTCTTTTAGCCCTAATCAACGAGAACCCTCGACGCGAAACCCAGATCTGAGAAACCCTCAATAACCCCACTTCGATCTTCCATCTTCGATTTGTGCAGATGGTGACCTCCGATGAGGTCTGTTACCCAAATCACCATCGTGCCTTCGTGCCTTCGATTTGAAATCCTCGAACCCATAAACCCTCGAAGAAACTTACTATCGATGGTGGTCGGATGAGATCTGGTTGAAGGAGGTGGTTGTGCGATGGTAGTGTGCGATGGTGGTGGGTTGCGATGTGTGCGCCGGAGGTGGAGGTTGAAGAATCCCTCGAAGAAGCCCAGATTCCTCATTTGTGTTATTGTTTTTATTATTATTATTATTATTATTATTATTATTATTATTATTATTATTAACACCACATAAGCATCCAAGTCATTGCCACATCATCAAAGTCATTGCCACATTATCAATTACCTGTTACACCTCATCATCCAACAGGTAACAAGTTACCCAATGCATAAATCGTGAGTTTTAGAAAGTTTAATATACTAAATGGGAGTTTTGAAAGATGGATATACACAATAGCAAAACGTGACAACTTGGATGTACCTCTAGGAACTAAACCCATATTTTTAAACCGATGATGTCTTGCTGCCACTTGTAATAGAACAAAAATCAATTGTTGTTTACTTGTTCCTTCCTCGGTTTGTTTTTTATTATAGTATTTATCTATTATCTATTTGGTAAAGAAATTCGCTTCAATTACTAAGATAACTGTTGATGTAGAGGGAAAATGATAGATAGGGACGATGGAGAGCAAGGACTTTGAAGGATGTAGACAGGTAATAATCTCGTGGGAAAATTTCAGTTTTCTCGTCAAATTAACTATATGTGGTTTTGGGGTTTTACATTTAAGATTAGCGGTAAAACTAACCCTATATTCACTTTCTTCACTAAAATAATCTAAAAAAGTTGAGTATGATTGAGTTAGGTTATATTAGCTTTTGACGTTTGAGTTGAAAATAATATTAAAAGGAGAAAGTGAGACGCTGATATGATATTTGTGTCAGGTAATTAAGAATGAGAGACTCAATCTTAGTCGTTCATTTTGTAAGTGGAATTCATGTATGAAGAGCGTGGGGGATAGAGTGTGGCAGGGGTGCATGTGAGAAATCATGGGTGAGCAATGACATTAAAAGAGGGAATTGGACGGCTGGATTGAGTCTCCCATTTTCAATTAATTAATCTGATTTGCATGCGGATTAAGATGAAGCTTCATATTCATAATTTTGTAGTATTTTATAAACTTCAAGGGCTAAGATGAAACTTCACATTCATAATTCTCAATCGTCTACACACTCGTCTCTTTCACCCGAGAAGACCCATGATCCGCTGTTTGACCCGTTTTCAACCCGTACTGTGTTAACATGTATTTTGTTCGCTTTCTTTTGTAAAAACACTTCACCGTGAATACTAATTACATTCATAATTATTTTAGCCTTCAGTTTTTAGAGACCTATTTGAGACCCAAAACCTCCTATCTAATCACCATTAATGGTGGCTTCGAAGGTAGTTTCTTGAATATGGGAAGTTTCATGGATGGAGAGCGTGAAGGGATAGAGTGTGGCAGGGTGCATGTGAGGAATTCATGGGTGGGCATTGACATTGAAAGAGGGGAAATTGAATGGCTCAGATTGGTTCTCGCACTAAGAATGGTTCTCGCATGAACTTTTTCATATATATAAGGAACGGCCGAGATTGATTCTCGCGGTTATCCCTCCACGCTCTTCATTCATGATACTTCTCATATCTAAGAAACGACCGAGATTGGTTCTCGCGGTTCTCGCACTAACAACGGTTCTCGCATGAACCCTCCCCTATATATATATATATATATATATATATTAAACGAGTTTGCTGAGCTGCGAAATTTATGTATAACTCAAACCCAACTCATTTATTATACGATTACACATGTCAACCCAAACTCAATCTTTTAACTATACCTATTTCCTTGTCGAGAATTAAGACATCCTTGTAGGTGCAACCGTGCAAGTAAAGACTATTTTAGTAAATCCATATTCTATCTCTAGCACACAACCACAAAAACGTACAACACATAACGCCAAAAGAAAAGAAAGAGAACTTGCAAAAAAACACATCTTTAGCTTCTTTTTGTTTACAGTTTTATCGTATAAAAAAGATTTGACCCGAAACATAAGTGGCAACTGCAGTAACTTACATGTAACTTCGCTGCTACTATACAAAGCTAAGGATAGATAGTCCTTTGTTTTAAAAACAGCTTAACAAACGCATTGCAAAATCTTAAACATTTACAAGCAGCTATAAGTATCATAGAGAACCTGAAGGCCATACATATGCTCATTTATTATATGAAATCCGAACCACTGCCGAAGTGCTCAAGATCAGGATGTGTTCCACCAGGTGGCCTGCGTGGGTCCCTAAAGAAAAACTCCAAATGAGATCACTTATGTATGTGTAATCAATTAATTCCCAATCACAGAGATAAGAGAGTCATTCACCTTGTAAACCGATTAGGCTCAAATCCAGGAACACCTGGCGGACCAAAAGGATCAAAGCGAGCACCAGGCGGAACACCCCTGTTTCATTTGTTTCCAAAAGTCAAATTCCGATAACGAAAAAAACCGACGTTTCTAGAGGTGGACATCGTTTTTGTACTTGTGCATTTTTCAATTTGAGTTGTGTTTAATCTTAAACGTGTCAAGTGGGTAAAATAAAATATCCTTTATAATCTTATTTATCTTACGAACAAAAGCTATTCAAAAAAAGATAAAAATGGGAAGAAACTGTTTCACCCCAAATTGGCTTGGATACAAAAATAACCTGTTTTACCCTGTTATCCAATCTCCCAAACCCACCCTATTTGCCACCTCTAGAACAGTGCAAGAGTAAATGGACGAATATTGCCATTTCTGCATGTTTCCGTAAACTAATACAAAGACTGTTAATGAGAATACTCACGGCTGTCCTCCTGGGAAACCCATTCGTCCTCCAACACCACCACCAAAGAATCTGGGATCGTTTGGTCCTACAAAGATATGAACATGATATGTAAATCTCAAGTACAATGCAAGATTATGATAAAGGAACAGACGGAAATGCATACCAACAAGCATTCCACCATCACCAAAACCGCCCCTGTATAATAAGATGTAGCAATGGTTTAAATTGGCAATTGGTAGAATTGTATAGGATATTAACAGAAACTAAACATCCTTCTTTATTTATAAAAAAAACAACTAAAAGACAAAGACGAGTGAACCTTGTAGGGTACATTCCTGCACCAGGCTGAGGATAGAGATCACCCCCACCGATACTAGGATAAACTGGAGGCATAACGAACCTGCATTTTAGATCCAAATTAGCAAAAAACTGAACTTCACAATTGAAATGTCATGCTTGTTCATGGAAAATGAACAAATACTTGTTTAACATGAAATAACCGAAACAGTGTGTTCCTTTTGTTTTGAAACCCACACAGTAGAATTTCAGCACTAGCAGTAAAACTAAGCAAACCCTTGTTAACAACTGCAAACATAGTTATTTAAGCTAATATCTACTAGTCTAGATGTTGAAATCAAGGTGTCAATCTCAAATTTGAATTGGGTGCAATGTATCATGATAAAGTTTTATGAAAAAGGTGAATTAAATTTGAAGAAAAAAGAAGAACCAACACATCTTTAATTCATTCGTAATTAAGGCTATGTATCATGAAAAAATTTTATGAAGAAGTGTAGAAATACCCTGAAGGATGATAAGGAGCATGAGGATCTTCAAGTCCAAAAGGTCCACTTCTAGGCTGATCTCTATCAATGTCTTGTACTTTGGGTTCAGAACTACAAAAACAAAAGCATAAAAAACTCAATATGTGCAGAAAATTAGTTGGGGCGCGATACCAAGTTATAAGATTGTGAATTAATTTCAAGATCATGCATTAATGCTTTCCAACAAATTGCAAATGTTCTTTGAGCAACTCAAAACAAGCCCTAAACAAGCTCAAGTCTTGCCACACGAAGCTTTATGTGTGTACGCGCAATAAGCTGATCGCCTGATCAAATACACAAAGTCACAAACACATACAGGACAGAAGGTAATGAGTATATTCACCTATGTTAGGGAAGCCCCAATAGATTGAATCTTTTATGTTGTCTGATAAATGCAACACAGCAACAGTACAAATGAGAGGTTCAAAGGATTAGTTGGGCCACTTTTGCTCTCCCTAAATTAGCTAAAATGATTGGGAAAACAACAAATAAAATCCATTTGTGGCTGTATTGTTCCTAAAAATCTTAAATTGTCAAATCTATATATTGGCTTCCTTACTTTAACTCACGTAAGTTGTCTTTTAAACCTTTATAAATATCCTTCAATTCTGATAGAGATCGAGAAACTGATTATAGAACATATGCTATTAATCGATTCTTACAACAGTTGATATAGGAACATATATAACACTGAAATTGAATTACAAAGGTAAACCCCAATCAACCACAATCGGAAGATTGGTCCAGGGTAGAACCCTCTCTCGATAGCCTAAGCCACGAGCCAGCTCACAAAGCCTAATACGTACTACTATTTTCTGCCTGCCCTACATACGACTCCCCTACATCTATTTATTAATCCTAATTTACTGTTTTAGCCCTTCTACAAATACTATATATCTATTTCCTATCAAATTCCCTTCCGTTTTTACCATAAAGACGAGACTCATTCACAATACAATTCAACACCGACTTGGTCACTCAGAACAATATTTTAGGTGAAACGTGAGAAGTACACTGTACATCGTAATATTCTACAATAATATGCATAGTATTTAATATTTTTCCTTTCTTTCTTTTAACTGACAAGTCTAGAATCCATTCACCAACATAAGACGATGGTCTTAATACCATGCCATAAAGTAGTTCATGATCTTCATGGTTATGTTGATTTAATTAACACACAAAAGCAAAAGAAGCATCATTAACATTTGGAAGTGTGCAAATGAGGGTAGATAACAAAAAAAGTTAAGAACTACACAACACCAGTGAAAAAAAAGTCAAATGACAAGACACAATGAGATATATCATATGATACATACTTAAGAACTACACAACACCAGTGAAAAAAAGCTAAATGTGAAAGTTTAAGAACAAAAAAAGTGCTAATAAAATTATTAAGTTCAAGGAATATGAACTAGTTACCTTGTGGTAGTGGATGTGCTTGCTGCGGGAGAACCCTTCAATTTGGTTAAGACTTCTTTATTAATGCAATCTACTAGCTTACCCAGGTTTTTAAACTGTGAACTGTATTTGGTGTCATCACTTTCTCCAGCAAAATCATCAATACTGCATAAAAAGGACAAAAGTTACACGACAGAAATAAGGTGTGAGGAACTACTCATGGCAAACATTACCACATGAATATAATAACAAGAATTCGATTTATAACAAGCTAACTAGTAGCAAAGTTCATTATTCACAAACACACATATTCAAACAGAGTAATTAATTACTTGATCTCCAGGTGAAGAGGATTAGAAGAGCCAGCAGCTAAAGCATCGATAAACATCTGTTTGTTCATAACAAGACACTTCACAAGTACTCTCTTCGAACTCTCTTCAGGGCTTGAGTAAACAAAACCATAATTATCTTCAACTTCATTCCAACCATCGATGCCGGCTTCATCTAAACCCAGAAAGCAAAATGTCAAAAGCTGAAACTCAGACATAATCTTTGGGGATCATGGTTTAAAGTAAAAATGTAATTAGAACCGATGTTGCTCCAATTCGAATTCCAAACCTAATTCTAAGCCAATACACGTGAAAACCCTCGTAAGCTAAAAACCCCAAACCAATTGAGAACCAATATAATAATATACACATAAAGAGTACCAGAAAAGGGAGCGGAAAGGGCGTCATCGGTGAAGGCCGGAGGGCCGGTGGCGTTGAGGTTGAAGCCTGTTGCGAGAAAAATCGAGTGTATAGCAAATGCAATCTTATCGGCGGAATTCCTAAAATTGGGTCTTGAAGCCCTAATTACCGCTAGTACCGATTGCTCAGTCGCCATTGTTTGGTTAACTATATTACTGTCGGGAAGATGATCAAAAACAATTGCTCAATTCTAACAGAAACTTCCTTAAGTAACAAGATTATATATTGGACTTGCCGGAGAAGAGACCCACCGATTGCCGGAGAAAATGCAGAAATGGATTTCTTCTTGAAAAAGTTATAGAACGTTCAGTCGTCTTAAGGCGGTTCCCGGCGAGTCGGCAGAATTTAGAATGGGCCGTCGGGCCCAATCGATCGTGTTTGATTGGATTGATTATGCTTGGGCTCTATAGCACTTAAATTTTTTCTATTTTTTGTGTTATTTTATAAGTTTATTAATAATTCAAAAACTATATATATCTATCTATCTTATCTTACTACTTTATAAATCATTTATGTTTCTCTTTCTTAAATTTTTTAATACTTCATAATTTTAAGTAGTACAAATTTTTTAACCAAATATATAACCACTTAAAGCAAGGAACAGAATATTGATAAATGGAAACTCAAAATATTAATTCGTTAAATTTAATGCTATTGATTCCTTAACCTGGGAACATATATATAGAATGAAAATTCATTAGTAATCATGGACGTAAAATCTTACTTACAAATAGAATAAAATCAAAATACAAAGAAATTAAATCAATACTTGATAATTTATCTAATTCAATCACCTTAATACATTAAAACGGACATCTTGCTAAAGAAAACTTTTTTATGACATTGAATCACGCGAGTAATATATCATTACAATTCTAAAAGCGATACGTTGCAAAACAAAAACTATTCGTCACCGCAACATTGCGCGGGTAGGATGTCAGTATATATCAATTTGTTTATATATATGTTTTCTATATAAATATTTAATTTAAAATAACATACTTAAATATCGCTTGAATATTACACTAGTTTATTTAGTGTTTGAAAAGTTATAAGTTATCTAAAAATAGATATAGGGTATGTTCGGTATGAAGATTTTTTAAAGTTTATTGGAGCTGGTAGATTTTTGTTTTAAAAGAAAAAACTACAAGTCATGTTCGGATAAAAAACTGAAAGTTTTTTTTTAAAACAATAAAACTCTAAATTAAAAAGCTTCTTGAAGTAGCGTTTAAACTAGCTGAAAGCTTTTTATATATCAAATTACCTAAATACCCTCTTTAATTAATTTATAATTCCTCCTATTTTTATAATTTGTCATTTTTTTGTCATTTTTTTGTCATTTTACATTATTAAGCTCCAGCTACCAGCTAATTTGCCGAACACATATATAAATAAAATAAACAGCTTCCAGATATCAGCTAACAACTTACAACTACAGCTACCATCTACTTCCGCCAAACATACCCATAAAGTTACTTAATAAGTTGTAATTACTTGATAAATTTATCTTCCTCTATAAACACCTCTTTATGTGATGAAATTATTATTGAAGAAGGTTCCTAATTATCTTATTTACTTTAACTTTGAGCTATTCTTTGAGAATATTTTATTTAGTCATAGCTTAGAAGAATTTCTTTAAAATATTTTATCTATAAATATTTCAAAATAGAATTTTATTTCTAATAATTTAGTTATATTCAGAACTCTAAAATATCTAACTTTGAAAATATGTAAATCTTGAACCGATCATAAAAAATGTAATTGATGTAGCATTACTATATATGAATATATATATATATATATATATATATATATATATATATATATATATATATATATATACACACACACACATATATATATAGGGGAGGGTTCAAACGAGAACTGTTTCTCGTACGAGAACTGCGAGAACCAATCTCAGCCGTTCCTTGGATATGGGAAGTTCATAGATGGAGAGCGTGGTGGGGATCAAGTGTGGCAGGGTGCATGTGAGGAATTCATGGGTGGGCAATGACATTAAAGGAGTGGGAATTGGACGGCTCAGATTGGTTCTCTCAGTTCTCGTACGAAAAACAGTTCTCGTTTGAACTTTTGTATATATATATATATATATATATATATATATATATATATATATATATATATATATATAGGGTAGAGATCTGGTAAAAAATAAGTAAAAATACTATATGTAAGATGAAATCTAGACCACAGGATTTATTCAAAAAAAAAGAAAAAAAAAGTCATCATGTTAACCAAATTTTCGGATTAAAAAAAGGCAAAAGGCTAATATGGTAAATTTACAAATAAAAAAAAGACTAGTAGAGAAAAGAACGGTGACTGCACTTCTTCTCCACCCAACGACTACCAGTTGCCGCCGGTGCATCAATCAACGACCATCCAGTTGATGCACAGTAAACACCTTTGATTCATAGATTGCATTGATGCACGAATTACAGACATTTTATGCACAGAATAAAAAAAATTACATAATTTAGGGTAAATCTGATGCATAAGACATAAATGAACGGATGAATGGCGGCGGCGGCGGTGCAGAGGCGGTGGTCATCGGTGATGCAGAAATCATTTTATAACCATGTAAACAGTCAACGATGCACAAAAGCAACCGATGAAGGCACATCAGATGTAGGTTCCCCTTTGGCGATGGTGGTCACTGGTCAGCGACGTCTTCACAGGCGGCGTTGTTCAGCGACGTCTTCAGATTCGTAGGGAAAACGATGGGAGGCGGCGGTTGCATGGTGATACGGAAAATAACCGAAGGAGGCGCCGGCGATAAACCAGGGAGTCGACGGATCGACTTAATCTTTGCGAATGGAGTATATAGGGTTTTAGAGAGGGTGGGGACAGGAAACACGTGGGTAGTGGGTGTGCATCACGACAGAGACGGCGGCGTAACCCTAATCTGTGGTGGCGGTGATGATGAAACGGGGTTGAACGAGGGCTGTGAGTGGGGCGGCAGTTTCGCGAAAATGGTGAGGGAGACGGCGGTTTCAGGGACAGTCGTGAGGGAGGGAGGTGAAAATTAGGGTTAGGTATAAAATGGGTAGAGAGAAAGACGTGGGCAGGTGGGGGGAAGTAAATAGTTTTTAGGAATTTTTTTATTTTTAATAAATCAAAAGGTCAAATATACCCTTTATTAAAAAGGGACACTTGTCATCATCATATTTCTCCTTACATTTTGTACATTAATATTTTTTTTACTTGAACCCAAGTCTCTCTCTCTCTCTCTCTCTCTCTCTATATATATATATATATATAAGTTCATGCGAGAATCATTCTTAGTGCGAGAACCGCGGGAACCAATCTTGACCGTCCAATTCCACCCCCTCACTACAAGAAAAATCATTTTTAGGAACAAAATATTTAGAGACGACACAATGTCGTCCCTAAAAGTTTCCAAAACGACGTCGTTTCGAGTCTAGACAAGTAGAAGGGATACTTAACCTTTTAGGGACGACCTTTGTCGTCTCTAAATGTGTTTTTAATTTACTTTCCATTTTCTTTTTTCACCGATATTTCTCATGTGTTATTATATTTTCTTTTAGATTTTTATTAATTTTATATTTATTATTTAGAGACGACTTGTCGTTTCTAAAAACCTTGAAAAAATCAAAAGCCCTGATTCTTCCCGGGTGTATTTCAGTTTGGAGGCAAATGAAAGTCAAAGTCATTTTTAATGTGCAAAATCCCTTATTTTGTCTCTGCTCCCCTTTTTCCGACCCACCAAAACTCCACTCAACTGATCGATATCCACCGTTCTGCTCCGCCTCCCACCGTTCATCCTCCGCCTCCTCCCGCTGTTCATCCTCCGCCTGTAGGTATTCACCACCTCTCGCCAGTCATCCTCCGCTGTTCATCCTGATCGAACAGAATCGAAGTCGCTGTCATCCTCCGCCTCTCGCTGTTCGTATCACTGTTCAACAACTCGCAACGAACAAGTTGTTCTCGTTCTGGACCAGAATCGAAGTCGTTGTTCATCCTCCTCGAACGTAAATCCTAAGCGTTTGCTTACTGTCGTCGTGCAGGTACTTTTTTTTGCCCTAATTTACTCTATATTTCTGCAAACATATTGACTTAGATGATAAATTAGTAACGCATCCAGTTTTTTAAAGCTAAGTCTTGTTAACTTTTTTGTTTGTTGGATTATAGCAGGTCCTCTTCGATCTACAATAGAGACTCCAAAAGAGGAAGTTCAAGTCCTAGAGAGAGTCTCCTGGTGAGTATCCGTCTTTTATAAATGTGTGTGTGTCTAACAAGTCAAATTGGCAAAGTAAAGCAAAACAGGTTGAAGGTTGCCCAATTGTATTTTTAGTGGATACAACCATTGTGTATGATAATTAGGACTAAGTTAAATTATTACACCCTGGAACACACTGATTGTTTACTAAATGATATTTAAAACACATGTCGTCACTCATGAATTCCTCACATGCACCTTGCCACACTCTATCACCCCTACACTCTCTATCCATGAACTTCCCATATTCAAGGAACAACTAAAATTGGTTCCCGCGGTTCTCGCACTAACAATGGTTCTCAAATGAACCCTGCCCTATATATATATATATATATGTGTGTGTGTGTGTGTGTGTGTGTGTGTGTGTGAGAGAGAGAGAGAGAGAGTTCATTTGAGACCATTATTATTGAGAGAATCGCGAGAACTGATCTTAGTCATTCATTTAGTAAGTGAAATTATTCGATGGAGAGCGTAGGGGGATAAAGTGTGGCAAAGTGAATATGATGAATTAATGAGTGAGCAATCTGATTAAAGGAGGGGAATTAAACAACTAAGATTGGTTCTCGCGTTTGTCGCAATAAAAATGGTTGTCAAATGAACTTCCTATTAATATTAATATATATAGGGGTATTTGTAACATGAGAAATGTTTTTGTACGATAATTGTGAGAACTATTTGTAATATAATTAATAACTCGTTAATAGGGATATTTTGGTCTTTTACAATGTTTTTCTCTACAGTGAATTGCGTTCGATGAACCGTCATTAATGTAACTTGACTTTTCCAAAATACCCCTCATTAATGAGTCAATCGTTAGTCATTAATGAACCAATCATTAGCTGCCAAGATTATCGGTCACTGAAGTTTTTAATCAAGGGCCAATATTAGTTATCAAAATTCTCGTACGAAAAACAGTTCATATTTAAACTTTAATATGATCATGTATGAGTAAATAAGAGCCAGATGAGTTTATGCTTACTAGCACCGATAAGTTTGTAGCATTGTTAATGAATCATAAACATATAAGATCACACACCAAGAATGATAAGACTTCCGGTTAACATTAAAAAAGAGATAGGAGAGATAAGCTAGAAAAGTGTGACTAGCATGAGGCATTGTCGTGGTTGGTGTTAAGCACATACATTTTTAAAATTTAAGTATCTTTATCTCTATAGACTCGATACTTCAATATCAAGTCGTTAATTATATATATAAATCTCAAAGAAGAGATTTATAAAAGAGAATAATGACTTGACAAAATAAAATAATAACAATGAGGTGGTGTTTAAACCAACCGTTTGGAATTTGTGGATGGTGTGCGTGCCGACATACACATCTAGGTTTTGATCTTATTTTTCTCCCATATTTTGATTATTTAATTTCAAAATCATTTAATTGTCACAAAAACCCAATACATCATGTCCCCTTCAGGTTTAGACGGTTGAATTTGTTTTTTTTCTTTTTGAATGGCCACAAGGTAATTAAGACGGAGTTTTGACATGACAATTACGCTGCCTAGCAAACTAGAAAATTTATTAAGAAAAATCAACTAGCAAGATGCATGCTAGTATCAATCATCAGAGTACAAGAGAATAAGCATCAGGTACAAGATACAATACGTAGCAAGCTTAAAAACAAGAAAACGGTGTACAACACCAATCAACCCATCTATCTTTGAAATCATTATGTTTATTTTAAGAGTGATCTTGTTTAAACTTTTGACATTTAATATAGTCATTCTCATGACAATCAAAGTAAAAGTGATAATCGTTATTACTATAAATATATAGTAACGGATCAACTGGCATGATAGTCAGTAGTACTAGTACTAATTATAGCGGATACTTTTTTAATCAAAAAGAAATTACCATGATAAAACTAAATTAAATCCTGACTATGGTAATGTGACAATTACAACTCCCAAGGCACACATGGAACAAGAAAGGAAGGAGCTTCGGCTCAAGTTACGCAAAGGTAGACTCTTTTCCATGTAAGCTAGAAAAGAGATTATACAAAATGCCTTCAAATGGTAATAGATATTTATGCGAGAATTAAAGACTTAATAATAACCCTTTGTTTGATTTAATCAGTGGTCTACATTTGATCTTTATTTTATTCATTACTAAATCATAAATTGCAATGACCATTAATTATGAGCGTTATATTTAATGGGAGCTGATTCGTACACAACAGATTTTAGTCATACACAACAGGGTGCAAGTAGTTATTACTCATGTTACAAGTTGATGATGCATAACATTGTTGTGTATGGCCAAAATTGTTGTGTAAGGATCACCTCCCATATTTAATAGATTAACATCTAATTTAGCATAGGATTAGTTCTCTCATTTTTACTTTAATATTCATTCATACAATAACTCTTCCCTATACGTATAAAAGAATATACGCTAGCTAGACATCAAAGGCATTTTGAACCTCCAATATTACAATCTAGCTAGCCTCACAAGTCACAAACATCACAGAGAATGACTCAATCTCCTTTTCTTCTATTGCTATTAACTCACGTGTTAATAACCCTCGCACGACCTATTTGGAATCGAGCATATAAAGGTTGACTCACCCACTATTAATTTATTAATGTGTGTATAGCGTATCAGTTTTAAATTTATAATATCTTATTTATATAAATACAACTACAACACAAATAGGTAAGAGGTCTTATATAACATTCGTCTCATATCGGTTGGAGAGGAGAACGAAACATGTCTTATAAGGGTGTGGATACCTCTCATAGCATGACGCCTTTTGGGTGGAGTGTTTCATTCCAAAAACAAAACCGTAAGCAAGTGGAGCAAAGCGGACAATATCATGCTATGGGGTTCAGGCTGTTACAGATGGTATCAAAGTTAGTTGGACCGATATGCACAACGAGGACGTTGTGTCAGAATGAGGGATGATTTGTAACAACCGTCCCACATTGGTTGGAGAGGGGAACGAAATATGCCTTATAAGGGCATGTGTACATCTCCTAGCATGAGACCTTTTGTGTGGATTGTTCCATTCAAAAAACAAAACCGTAAGCAAGTTGAGCAAAACGGACAATATATCATGTTACAGGGTTCAGGTTGTTACAACCTAATCAGTTTTTAGTATAGCTAAATAGTACCGGTATCGAACACTTGGAAAACGAGTATGATTTTGAATATAACTCTACCAATTAAATATTAAACTAACTAAAAACTACTAAAAAGCAAACAAAGCACTAAAAGGGCGATTTTTGGAACCAATTACCAACGATCAAACTCTTGTCACTAGCAACCTAAACCTGAGAAAACACTAAAAACTACCCAAAGAAATTGGAAAGCAAGAGACTTTATCGGAATTAACTATCAGAAAGAAGAATTTCCCTTCACAGACTGGATTTCACCTTTTCAAGCCGATTAATTTTAAATAAATACGTGCAATGGATATTTAAACATAATATATCGATTTCTAATGTGATTAGACTCATAATCAAATTATATAACCCCGTAATCATGCAATTAACTAACCGTATGGTCAAGAGATCAATTAAAAGCACAAATAGTCTATTTAGTTCGAATCAAGAAAGACTTAACATTTATGATTGTTTTTAGCATTAAGCATTAATCATTCAACTAACATACAAAGATCATTATATGCAATTGCACACACATTAAAGTTTCTATTCAAAAGTTGATGGCATGTCTTCACACTAATTCCTTTCTTCTTGTCTTTTTTTATTTTTTTTGTTTTCATACGCCAAAATAACATTATTATAATATAAATATATTCAAATAAAGTATGTAAATATATCAATTTTTACAATAAGCACACCTTAATAAATTACCCTTAAATTATACCGTTAGGCCAAAGAATTTTTTATATTATATCCCAATCTTCCTGATCTAGCTTGGTGAAAATCCATTCATAATTGAAAGTTAATTTTGATGATTCTTTTATATATACATTTTCTAAAATATGTTATCCGATTTTAAAGAAAATTATTTATACTTATAAATGAGCATATACTAGTAGGTATAAAAATAAAAATACACAATAAATTGTATAACACTACACAAAAAAAATGTAATGTATATGAATTAATTTTAATGACGCATTAACCACGTACGTGAATGGTCTAAACCATGCACCGATCGACTATAAATTCTTATTTATTTACCTTTTTTTACAGTACGTATGAATTAAATTTTTATTAGAATTGATCTTGTCTTTGAATCTCGATGCAAATTAAGGTTTTATTCAAATTCTTATAAACATAACTTGTCTATACATAACATATACAACTATATAACTATGCATGATACAAGTTAATAAAACGCAATTCGTTACATTAGAATCATTACCCGTTAAAATAAATTATCAAATTAATTGAATTTATGATATTTGGTCGCACGTGTAAACGAGGGTATCAACGACATACCTACATTCTATATGTCTATGAATATATACTACAAGGAAATCAAGGTACGTAAATGTTGAGGGCATTCGTAGGTGTAAGTGTTTAGTAGGTGTTTAGGGACAAGACATGTAGGCCTTGTCTTATGAAGAGAGCGACGAGACTAAATTATATTATATTATATGTATGAGAGAATATTACGCGTACGTGACAAAATTCTGAGATTAATTAATATGATAGAATGAATTGAAGCTACTTATAAATATATAAACGAAGCTTCCAAAAAGAATCATATATTATTAATTAGTAAAGGAAAATAATACGATCGAGTGAGTTCTATTATTAGCTGTATATGTATGTTAACAAGTTTTTTTTATTTGCTTTCTTGTGACGGAGTTTTAAAATATTATCTATTCGTTTTTGAGTTTTTTAAGAAATGAAACATAAAAGAAAGAAAGCAAAAAAAAAAAAAAAAAAAAAAAAAGAAATAGGATCAAGTTGTTTTTTTAAGTTGGGAGGAAAATAAAAAAAATAGACAGACTCCCATCTTTCAAATTCTCTCATATTTGGTAGACTTCAAATCAATCTCTTAACCTTTTAAGTAGGTTTGTAAATAGCCTAACTGTTAATAAACATTAGACTAAACATTTAATCGGCCTTTTGATTTTATTTCTTTGTATAAGTGTTTTACTAATAAAATTAATGCTAAATACTAATAATGTTTATGATATAATTAATAAAATAACTGTTTATACCACTTCAACTTATATATATATATCTTCTAATATATATAAAAGACTAATTTGAAAAAAATTATTATACGATCTGAACCCTTTATTTAATAAAAGATTTAATTTTAGCCGTTAATTTTTTTAATTCTAAGATTTTGATTTTGACTTTTTAGAGTCAAACTAATTAAAATTAGGTAAAAATACAAGTATATTTAAAATAATTATATTATTATTGTAATATGCATATCTTCTAATATATATTAAATAACGTTTTGGAATTGTAAAACATTTCTTGCAATCAAATTTGGGAATTGCTCCGAATGTTATTAAATTAAAAAAAATTAATATTAATTTAAAAGATAATAATAGGATAACTTTTAAATGATGATGCAAATTATTATAATACGTTATTTTACATAGTAGTAATTTTAATTTAAAATAAATTTAATTTGTCTTAGAAGTATTATTCACTTCAAATTTTTTATGCTCTACATTAATTTAGAAATAAATATTTAAGTTCTTGATCATCATCTACGGTTATTATATGAAACAAACTTTATCGTGATTAAATTGTATATTTTTTTTAAAGTTGTCATCAATTACTTTTATATGTTAACTAACTTTAATATAAAATTATTTTAGTTTTCAAGATAGTCTCTTATTGTGTTTTTTTCGTCAGTACAAAACAATTACATATTTAAATAAACAAATATAAAACAATAACGTTATGATTACCCGTGTGATTACATGGGCATTTAAACTAGTTATTTATTCAAGTAATAAATTAAATCGGATAAGCTAATTTACCTAATAAAATTACCATCATATATATATTATTAGATTAAATGCCATGTGATACACGGGTTGATATAAAAATAATATAAAATTCAACATTAATGTTAAAATTTTAAATAATTATAAAACGCCAATGAAATGGGAATTTTAATAAATAACGATAGATGACGTCAACACTCAGAACAGTAGTAGAACGTCAAATACATAGTATCATGATACGAAGATACATGATTGTATACGTTGTACAACTTATCGATATAATATTATAATTAAGGGTAATAAAGTTAAGTGTTTATTGGTGTTAATTAAAAAAATTTAAATGATTATCTAATACTTTAGAATAATAAATCTAAGAACTTGGGTTAAATATAATATTTTAAAATATATTAAAGGGTAAATATAATATTTATAAATTATGGTGGATAATACGATATTTTAGGGTTTAAAAATGGTATATATGAAAAATCTTTAATAAATCTTTGATTTTAATTAAAATCATAATTGAATCAAACTAGTTAAACAATAGCCCGCGCTCCGCGTCGGGATTAAGTTACTTTTTCTGAAACTTGATTTAGACTAATATTCATGTACTATTTTTTTTACTAAAAGTTCAAAAAAATATTTTGTTCGCTAAGAATTCTTCACAAATTCTAAAGTGTGTTTTTGTTGAAAGACAAATCTAGTAGTTAGTTGTATTTACTCGTTTCAAGTAATCCCAAAGCGTAAGGGTCATACATTTCTTAAAAGATCCCAATTTAAATTGTATAAGCTAGAAGTCTTTTAAATTGTTCAAAAAAAGTTATCCAATCTATTATTTATTAAGAAAAATTAATTTTTTGATTATTAGTTAATTATGTTGAAATTTATTGGTCAATTATAACTTACATTAATTATGTTGAAATTTATTGGTCAATTATATTAATTAGCTTGATATATCGATTTAATGTTAAAGCAGATATATTTAGTTGTAATTGATCAGTTCTTGTTTAGTAATATATAGTTTTTATATATTAAGTTTGTATATTTAAATTTGTCACTATTAAAGTAAAGAAAGAAGATATCAAATTGTTTTTCTATTTAAATAATATATACATAAAAAAAATGATTAGTAGGCCACCACTAACCACTTCATTTCTGATTTGGGTTTAGTTCCTAAAAGTACACTGAAGTTGTCACTTTTTGCTATTGTGTATACCCATCTTTAAAAACTCTCATTTAGTGTATCAAAGTTCCTAAAACTACCATTTTGTGTATTGGGTTACCTGCCGGTAATTATGTCTTTTTTGATTAATATTAATGCCCCTAAAAATCCACATGTGTAGCCATGTCATTAATATTTGCCACATCATATTTATCTCTTTAATTTAAAACATAAAGATAATGAAAAACATGAAGATGAAGAACATGATGATCTTCATCTGAAGAACACATAAACTTGAAGAACATGATGATCTTCATCTGAAATCAAACATATAAACCTTGAACAAATGAAAACCCCAAATCAAAGAACAGATGTTGAATAGAAGAACATTAGCTGTTAAGATGAACAGATCTAAACATTAAAGATGAACAAAATCGAAACCCTAACTGTTATTTCTGATACGAAACAGGTGGGTAGTCGGATCCGAAACGCAACCCACATGAAGATGAACAAGAAAACCCCAAACCAGACCAAATCTGAAAATTAAATACCTGAAACCAATCGATGGTGAAGTCCAGATCTGTTCAGATCTGTTCGTACCTAAATCCAATCGATGGTGAAGTCCATATTATGGTGAAGTCCATATCTGTTCGTCCCTAAATCTAATCGATGGTTAAGTCCAGATTATGGTGAAGTCCAGATGATGGTATCGATGAACCTAAATCCACTTGAACCCTAAACACCCAGATCGATGGTGAAGTCCGGATCTTTGTTATCAACTTCATTACGACCATCACTAAGCTTTCCTTCCCCTTTAACTGTACCTGGAACAACTGATTTGGGCAGTAAACCTTCACAAAGTTCCGGCGCAGAAAACCCTAATTTCGATTTCTCAAAATCAGATCCCAAAACCTTATCAGAGGTGGCAACTGACTTTAGATCTGTATTCTCGTTGACAAAACGAGCATTCCGAGTAGAAACCCCACCCTTGACGACGCCGAAAGCCAGAGATCGCCCTGAAGGCGGCGACGATGAAATCCCTAACGTAGAATCTTTTACGAGATCTTCATGTCCACGAGGGTCATGTGGCCGATCAGAAGGCCTATCTTGGCAAAATCGGATCTTGGTGGTGGTGGTGGTGGTAGTTGTGCCGGCCAGAGGTGTTGAACTGTTGAAGTCGGCGGTGAAGAACCCTGAAGAAGAACCTATCTTATTCTTTCTTTATTATTATTATTATTATTATTATTATTATTATTATTATTATTATTATTATTATTATTATTATTATTATGATTAATTATTATATTTATTTATTTTCAATTATTTTTAAACAAATATCTTACATGTCAGCTCCAAATCAGATGTCACCTCAGCAAAACCTACGCCACGTCATCGTTACCTGCTTAGCAGGTAACCCAATGCATAAAATGGTAGTTTTAGGAACTTTGATACACTAAATGGGAGTTTTTAAAGATGGGAATACACAATAGCAAAAAGTGACAACTTCGATGTACTTTTATGAACTAAACCCTTCTGATTTCTCTCTAGTCTCTCAAATTTGCACATTCCCCAAGCATTGCAGTTGTGATTATCTCATCTCCTCATGATTTATCATGTTTTTTTGCACATTTACCAAACTACCCTTCAATATATGATGATAAAATGACAATTTACTTCCTCAATTGATAGATATAGTAATTTTGACAAAAAAACAAAAAAATCAAGATTGGAATTTATTTTTTTTCAAAATAAATGATTATGATTTAATAATTAAATTTTTTTATCTAAATCAAATGACTAAAATATCTAATAGATTTTATTAAAGTTCGTCTTTTATTTATATTAGAAGAAGTTTAAGTTTAGAAATTAAAAACAAACTTTTTTAATACATAAATTTGAAACATTATATAACTATACATATCACTTTATCAACTTTTGGTATATTTGGTTTATTCTATCCATTTGACTTATATCCTATCTTCATGTAGTTTTTTTAATTTTAGTCTTGTTATTATGAAAACACAAACAATCTTGTCTTAGTTTTCATTGTATATAACCAACTTTATTTGTTTAAATAATACAATTAATTTTTATAAATCTTTCATTGTATGCAAGTTGTGTACTAAAAATTATGACAAACTTTATTGTATACCGTAGTAACGAAGTATCAAAATTATTTTTATACAATTGTAAAATTATAAAATTTGGATTTTATATAATTTAAGAATTAAAAATTAGTCGTATGTAATACATGTGTATATATTAGTTGTTTTTACGTGAAATGAAATTAATTTTGCTAATTAAAAAAATTAAGAGGGCCAAAAGGTTTTAGTTGGTGGATATGGATTGGCACGTAAGAAATAAAATCAAAAAATATATACATGTGTATATATTAAGTTGTTTTTACGTTTTAATTATTTTTTATTATATTATTAAGTTGTTATTTATTTTTTTAAGAATTATCTTTATCTTGATTATATTTAAATAGACATATTACTTTGACTCTAAAAAGTCAAAATTAAAATTTTAAAATTAAAGAATAAAACGGTTAAGATTGAATCTTTTACTTAATAAAATGTCCAGATCATCTAATAACTTTTTTCAAATTAGTCTTTTATATATATTAGAAGATGAAATTTCATTACAAATGCCCATTAAAAATTTCTTAGGGTTAGAACTTTCTAAATATTTGTTAATTTTCTTTAATTAAAATGAAAATAACAGAGAAAACAAAAATATAAAAAATACAAAAACAAATACGTAACAAAATTGTAATAAACTAAATTTTTTTAAGAAAAAGATGTTTGTTAATTTTTGTTTAACTGAAAAAATAAGCGAAATTTTTTAAGAGAATCCAAATAAAATTAAAGAGTTAAGCAAAAATAATCTTGATTTAGGAGGATTAAATAGTGTTAGATTAAATTAAGGGGTAAAGCAATTAGATAGTTGTCATCTTTTCTTCTTGTTCCACGTCTACCTTTTTTTTAAACATGTAGCCAGTCAAGTAATTAAAAACGTGTAAGTGTGTCAAAATTCGACTAGCAACTTATCCAACAGGTTTCTCGATCGATTCTTGATTGTTTTCGCAAATTCTTTTTGCAGAACCTTGTAAATAACCATTTTACCTTTCAAATGACACAAAATTCTTGAATTTTCATCAAGTATAGACCAAGAAATTGTTAATTAAAGTCGGGTATGACCTATTAAGCACCCTTATGGTATTTTGATTATTTGACTCATATTAGACTCGTTTTTATTCTGGTTTTTTGTATTATATATTATAGATAACTTGATTACCTTTCCATAAACTCAAGAATTGTTGATTATCATTAAGTATACACTAGTATTTTACCCGCGCGATACTGTGGGGTAAAATAGTTTCATTTGTCAACATAGGGGTGTTTAAAATTCAGATATAAACCATTTTAACCGTAATCCAAACCGCTTCGTAACCGAAAAAGCAGAAACCGTTTTCAAATTCGATTTAAAAACTGAAACTGATTACCATAAATACTTTAATTACATAAAACTGAAACCGTTTTCAAATTCGGTTTAAAAACCGAAACTGATTACATAAAATACTAAAACTCAAAGAGCATTATTTACAATATGTTTCAGCAATGTTATTAAACACTTTAAATACTTTAGTTATATAAAACTGTCATAATTTAAATACATAATGAATGCTTTAAAATTGTGAAAAAATTAATTACAAAAAAATATCCTGAATTTAATGACAGTTGTACTATTTTAAAAGTGTTAAGATTGTTGCTCAAAGTTATTGTAAAACATGCTATATTACTTGTACTACTTAACTTAAAAAAATTTCTTAAAAAAAGAGCTAAATGTTTTATAGAGTAGTAAAGATAGAGAACTTCTAGTTTAAAGTTTTGATTTTAAGATGAAGAATATAAGGGGGAAAGGTGACCTGCTATAGCCGGTCAAAATCAACAAAATTACATATTAACATGTTTTTAATGACTTGACTGACCATATGTGTAAAAAAGTAGATGTACTATAATGAAACATGAGGGAAAATAACAGCTATTTAATAGCTTTACCCTTAACTTAATATAGCTTAAAGTTTAATAGTAAAATCTTTTAACGCTATTTTCCAAGTTTAAAGGGAAAGAAAATAGAGGAAAAAGAAAGAAATTGGAAAAAAGAAAATTTATTTGTTCTTTTGTGTTCCTAATAGATTAGTTTAAAAGAAAAGGGACATTATAAAGTTTTTCTTTCATTTCCAGTGGGTAGAAATTTAAAAAGAAACTAATAGTTTTATGATTATGTCCTAAATTGTTCGGTAATTTATTAATTTAAAGAACTAAATTAATGATATTTAACAAATTACAAGGATCAAATCACTAATTCACTCTTAAATTTATTATAAATATTCAATTCACAAATATACAAACAAAATAATTAACTTTTACTCGTAAATATGGTTTTCAGCCCACTAACTTTTGAACTAGTGGCATTCAGGTCATGCTGTATTTTTTTAAACGGTAAAAGGTCATAAGGAAGAAACTTCGATATGACCATCACCCATTCTATAAGACACAAAATAAAATTCTATTAATAATCTAGCAAGGTGGAATCCAATACAATTCAAAATAAAATAAAAAATGGATTACAAACCCAAGTATTTTAATTTAATGAAACAAAACACCCTTTTTCTTCCTCTAAGCTTGAATCATATAATTCAGGTCATGTTGTATGATTTATATTTTCCTACATTCTTAAAGTTAAACATTTAAATTTTGTATGTAAACATAGATATAGATTTAATGTCTACATTCATTTAAAAACGTATTCGGTTTTCAATGTATTAAACTTAATTGGCCTCATGGTTTGACTATTTATTGAATTAATCATTAATTGTATCATTAACACAATGAATCGTGTTCCCTAACAGTTGTATTTCAAGCTATTTTATTTCTTTCACGTGTATACTTGTCCAATTTTGCAGACAATGCGTATATTATTTAAGAAACCATTAAATTATCTATTAATATATAATAATTACATTCTCTATTTTAGTTTACGTAAACACATATATAATTCAAAAAGATGAACATAATTGATCCTAAACAATGATTTAATAAATTAAAAATAAATATATACCATGATTAATTGTTTTATGTATATCCGTTTTTAATAAATTTTTCTAGATAACAGAACACATCATCTAATCATATTCTTAAATGTACACCTTACCTGTAGTCCGGTTTGTAAATTTCCATTTTCGATGAAATGTGCTTATGTGCATATTTTAAAAGCCGATAGGAACTTTAAAAAAATTACATATATATATATACTGATATTAATAATATTTCAAAAAATAAAATAGAATAATATAGAAACCAAATGAAAGGAAGTTTCCATTACCGTTGACATCATCATCGATCTCATGGAATCAAAAGAAATTCCATCACGTACAGCTGTGATCATGTGAAGCCAATTGCCACCCCCTACACACACACACACACACACCCCTAAACACACATTATATATACACACCTAATTAAGCTACTACACATATGTATACGTACAATTATTTCATATATATACGTACCTTTTGAAACTCACCAGTACTTATCAAAATGGCTCACAACTTTGTTATTCTCTTCTTAATCTTAATACACACATTTCTTCTAATCCTAGCTGCTGCAAGTTCAGTAACTGAGCCTACAGAGGTCAAATCACCGGCTTTGATTAGCCCATCTAATGACAGTACACATATACAAACACCCGCAGAAGCACCAGCTCCTAAAAGTCGTAAACTTGGGAAACATGATGACCATGTAAATAGCAGATCGGAGCCACCAGCTGCCACCGGACCATTAAGCGATCATGAAGAGAGTGACCATGGTGAGAGTACTACTACGGCGGAGAAACAACATGATGATGATGATGATGATCATCGTAAAAATCATCATCACCATGGGATTGGGTCGGGTTCAGTGGATAAGTCGATTGCGGGTGGGGCGGTGATCCTTGGAGGGTTAGTCATAGCGTTTGTGGTGACGATTGCATGGTACATTCGAGCCACCAGAAGAACAAGTATGGTGGGTCCGGTGGGACCTCCAACGCCTACCCATCAACTGTTTGATCATGGGAATCAAGATTTGGGTGATAAACATTAATGAGAATAATTTATTAACTTTTGAGAAGTAAATAATCTATCACATTAATTTTGTTCTTTGCTTTTAGATTACAGTATTCTAGATTTATAATAATATCAGTATATCACTACTATCACTTGACTTACATTTTTTTTTAAACGGCAAAGTTAGTTGTTAGTAAGTTAGTAACACCAAGTTAGAATTAAACACCATTGCCAAGGTTTGAACCCTGGACTACCTAGAAGGCTTTGCCTCCCCCTCACTCTTAACCACTAGGCTAAGAGATCATTGGTATCACTTGACTCACATAATAATTTATTTTTAATACTATTGTTTGAAAAAAGAAACGGAAAAAAATACATAACAAGCCCTCGTTACTCATATGTATAACCAGCTTCAAAATGATGACCCTGTCACAGACCACACACAACATAATACCACGAGCACCACATGCTCGTTATAGACATTTAATGATCTCTATTACATGCACACTTAGAGCTTCCGTAGTGATAACTACTATCGCGGTAATAAGCCCCATCACATGACACACACACAATTATTTATCTCAATTTCTACTGGTTATAAAATGGATAAAGATCGAGCGGGGTGGCTTGTTACTCCCAAAACGATAATAAGCCCCATCACATGACACACACACAATTATTTATCTCAATTTCTACTGGTTATAAAATGGATAAAGATCGAGAGGGGTGACTTGTTACCCCCAAAATGAGCAAGAGGGTGACAAGTATATAACTTTTTTTGCAACAATGAGTATCACGATCATGTGTGGTCTATAAGAAAAGTAGCTTATACAAATTTATTAGCCAACGAAGTTTATGTATGATTTTCTTAATGATTTACGAATCTAGTTTGTAACATATCTAGTTTATGCCAAATTTTAATTTAGAGTTAATTATCAAATTGGTCCTTTAACATAGCTATTTCTTCCATTTTTGTCCTTTAACTTTGGGAGTGGCCAAAATGGTCATTTAACTACCACTTTGTCATCAAAATGGTCCATCCGTTAGTTGACTAACGGTCAACTCAGTTAAGATAGGGTAAAATGACCATTATACCCTTTTATTTCTATTTTATTATTTTATTTTTAACTTTTTCTTATTTTATAAATTAATTATTAATTAAATATTATTAATTTTGTTTCTTTTATCCTAATGTGATGTACCAGTGCCCAGAAGCAACCACCACTGCGTCTTCCTCACCTCCACCGCACACCACCGCCACCCACCCACCAGTCCATGTCCCCACCACCGCCACCCACCAGTCGATGTCTCCACCACCATGAAAATCACACAAAACCTTGAGAAACACAAACCACCACCCCATCGCCTCCCTCTCCTCTCTCCCTCCCTAACTGTGTATCTGTGGGTTTTCCCCATCGCCGGAGCCATCAAACCACCACCACCATCTTGCTATCTTTGTCTCTCTGTCTCTCTCACTCTCTTTCCTCCCCAACCCCTAGTCCTAACCACAACCACAATCGTACATCGGAGGAATGAAACCACATACGAAAAAAGAATGAACTTGCAAGCAGCATACGAGAACGGAAATATGAACATCTAGGGTTTTACGGCGTGACTATCAGATCTAGGGTTTTTAAAAACCTAGGGTTTACGGCTATGTCATTTGCAACGGTAGATCTGAACATCTCGATAACCATGGCCACCGCCACCGCCAAGAAATCCTAACAGTGCAAACCCTAGCCGCTGTCGTCAAAACCATCGTCAAAATCCAAGCCACCGTAGCAAACCCTAGCCGCCGTCGTCGATTGAAGACCAGATCTATGTGATTGTGGTAAGTTCTCGTCAAAACCCAAGCCACCGTAAAAAACCCTTGTGATTGTGGTAAGTTCAGACCAGATCTAGAGAGAGAGAGAGAGGACGGAAAAGTGATCCGGTCTTGAATCCGATTTGGTGGTGGTGTGGCGGCGATGGACAGTGGTAGGTGGTGGTTTTGACCAGAGCGAGTTCTTCGTCTGGTGGTAGGTCGTGGTGTCGGCGACGGTGGCCGGTGGCAGCGGTAGCGGCAGCGTATGTGATAAGGGTGGTGGGGGGCGGTGTACTGATGAGAGAGTGCGAGAGCAGAGAGAGAGAGAGAGAGGGGTAGTTTGTGTTTGAGGAGAGAGATTTTGAATAAATCTTAAATTATAATATTTTTATATATTCAAAAATAATTAAATATTGTTTTGTTTAATTAAAAATAGTAAAAAATGATAAAAAGACCAAAGTGCCCCTATGTTAACGGAGTTGACCGTTAGTCAACTAACGGATGGACTATTTTGATGACAAAGTGGTAGTTAAAGGACCAATTTGGTCACTCCCAAAGTTAAATGATCAAAATGAAAGAAATAGCTATGTTAAAGGACCAATTTGATAATTAACTCTTTAATTTATGACAATATCTAATTTGTAAAAAAAGGTATATTTGTAGCATTTCTAAAAGCTATATCAAAATTTTTATTAACAATTCCTTTGTACCATGAGAATTAAATTTTGTGTAAAAAACTTTTTGATTAGAAATAAGTTTAATTAAAACTTTTAATTAATTTAAAACATGAGTTAATTATATTTTTGGTCCCTGTGGTTTACACGAAATTGCACATTTGGTCCTTAGGCTTCATTAATTACGGATTTAGTCCTTGTGGATTACCATTTGTTTCAATCTTGGTCCTTGACACACTTGAAAAGACAAAAGTGCCCTTACCATTTCTTTTAATTATTTTTTTAATTTTAAAATCATTTCCTTTTATTAATAAATAATCAATTTTTATTAATTAAATACTTTTATACCTTTTTAATTATTTTTCTTTAAATAATATTTAATTAAAAAACAAAAACAAATACCCCACTACATCATTACTCTCTCTATCTCTCTCGATCCCTCTTTATCTTCTTTCCGGCAACAATCTTCCGGCTACCCCCTCCGACGAAAACCGTCCATCCACCATGAACCAGAGCCACCAAACAAAACATGATCATCAAACCACCGAAGAAAAGTAGAACCGTCTACCAAAACCATCTGCTATTTCTAATCCATGGCTTTTGTTCATTCACTTTTCATTTCTCGATTATTGTTCTTGAGTCCGGAGCTGTTTTAGCATGGGGTAGGGAATCGAAAGGGAGATAGAAGGGTGGTGGGCACATAATCAGGTGGCGGTGCAAAGGAGGCAGAGAGAGAGAGAGATGTGGAGCAGTGAATGGGGAAGAAACATGAATCCCACAGTGGCAGAGAGAGAAATCACCACCGTCTTTGAGGTCCCCACCACCACTGTATGCGAAGAACACCATCAATGGCGGCGATGGTGGTTCAGATCTATGGCGAGAGCGGAAAGAGAGGGACGAGAAAACCCTAGATCTGTTCTTCACCATGGTGTTCCCCATCGTCATCTCCAAAGATGTGTTCTTCACCAAATAAAAACCCCTAGATCTGTTGTTCACCATGGTGAAGAGAGAGTCGAGAGCAGAGAGAGAGAGAGAGACGACTTCAGATCGGTGGCTTCAGAGAGAGAGAGGGGTGCGATCAGATCTGTGCTCCAAATCGCTATAAGATCTGTAGTGGCTGATTTGGTTAGTTTAGGCGATGGTGGTGGTTGATTTCAAGTGACGGTGGTGGCAGAAGTGTACCGGCGGAGATGCGGTGGCGCATGGAGGTGGGTCTAGAGAGAGACGGCCGGGGAAGATAAAGGGGGATGGGGTTGGGAGGTTTAGTTAATTGTTTATGTTATGTTATGTTTTTTTCTTTTTCTTTTTTTATAAAAACATTATTATTATTTAATTATATATTATTAATATTTTAAATGAATAAAACTTAAAAATAAAAGAACAAGTTAAAGGCAGAAGGGTAGTATAGTCTTTTTTAGTGTATTTGGACCAAGATTGAAACAAATGGTAATCCACAAGGACTAAATCCGTAATTAATGAAGCCTAAGGACCAAATGTGCAATTTCGTGTAAAACACAGGGACCAAAAATGTAATTTACTATATAACTGTGGATGAACAGTATATTTAAATATTATGTACATGAAGTCTGGAAAGGAAAAACATGAAAGGCAGGTAGCTTAGCGGATAAGGCTTTCTTAAGTCTGAAGGATGAGAGTTCGATCCTTGCTTATCAGTGTTTATTATTTTTATTATACATTTAATTCTCTGTAAGATAAAAAGTCAAAGACCATACCATAGTCCATACTCCATACCTCAGTATATTAGTTGACGTGTGGTTTTGGGTAAATGGTATGATGTACAAACCCCCATAATCTCCTTTACCTAATACTCGATATACTCTCCATTCTCACACCTTGCCTTTATGTTTCCACAATGCTTCCAACCTTCCAGACATCACTCCGGCTTCATTTCAACGTTGTTGCTTAGTGGTGCGCCTCCACAAATATCTCTGCTACACCTGATTTGCTTTTCGTTGCCCCCATCGTAAGTAAAATCTTCTTTTCGTTTTTATTATGATCGCCGACTCCGTCTTCTGTTACCCCCTACGATCGTTGTGTCTAGGGTTTTCTAAGGTACTCCTTTCACATGTCCCCCTAATTTAGTGTGAGGTAACCTTCTTCTTCTTCTTTATATCTCCTATATCCTGTTAAGATAGCGTGTTTCTGTGTGAGTGTGTGCCCTCATAAATTAGTGTGTTTGTGTGTTATGATTGGGTGTATATCAGTATATGGGTGTTCATTGAGTCAGTGGGGGTAATCACCAAATAACAATAAATCAGTAAAAGCAAATATCATATGGTAATCATGAGAAACCTCCATTGTTGATTGTGTTACAAATATGAAGACTATGGAATTGGGGTGATAACTGGGCGATGATAGTGAGATTGACAGAGGGTTTAAAAAGAGGGGAATGCGTGAATACAGGTTAAGGTGTAAATTACTAAATTTTAAGTAAGAGGTTGTAGACATAGAGTTTTTTAAAAGAGAATAGTTTTTCAATATTACACACTTTTTAATATTTTAAATTTAGGACATTGTGTTTATGTGTAGTTTGTTGTCTTTATAAGATTATCAATAAGACTTTATTTAAACATTACACTGGATATGAAATTGTGGAGGATGAAAAGGCGTCCCATTTGACCCAATTTTTTTCTTTTTATAACCTGGGAGAAAACAATGTTGACCGTTATGGTGCTTTGTTGTTAAAGTCATTGTAAGTCTGTAAAGTTACCTAAAAGCCAAATGGAATCACATTCTAATATTAAAGTTGGTTTGACCCAAAAATTCTATGCATCTAAATTTTTAATGAGTGGTATCTTACCAAAAGAGGTAACAACTTTGTCTATTTACTTATTAACGGGTTATTTCAGGTGTTATATTTAACTTTAATGGATCAAAGAGCTAAAACAAAAGGAATGACCTAAAAAAGAAATGGTTCACATCAATCAAAAGCTTATGAAGGGTGTATATTGATTGTGTAAAACCTCCAAAATCTTCTTATTCTAATGAGGGACGTCCTAATTTCATTTATGGTAGAACATTTATTCGAAGATTCAATGCTCCAAGTTTTATATTCTGGATTTTCACTTCACATTCATATTCATGGCGTTTTAAATATGTTACATTTTGACCTATTAAGAGCTACATCTGTCACATTTTGATTTCGAGTCATCCAATCCGTTACAATTAAATTCACTTATGAGTTATACTTTGGACCAGATTGATTTGTTATGTATAAAGCATACCCTTCTCAAATCATGACAGAACAAGTGGATTTTGTCTCATATTAGTCAAATATGTTAAGCGTTATAATACCAAAAGTAGTAGAAATACGAGTATTTAGTTTGGCGAAGTATACAATTGAGCTTCTAATTGATATAAGACGATTATACATGTATCATGAAATAATATACATTATTTAGATCACTTAACCTATTCGAGGGTTACCCTATGTCCTATTTTTAATGTTATCCGATTAATATTTTTGGGTCTATCTAATTAAATTCAATTTTATATCATGTTATTAACAGGAAACATAATACTTTTGTTCGCGTATTGCATATGTTCAGTGGATTTATTGGTTCAAAAAGTTGGTATTTATGGTTGAGTTGAAGACTTGAAGGTAAGTCAACCAACATCCCTTTCAATTTGAAACTAATTAAAGGAAGCATGACACTATAACATGATTCTACCTACCTGTATGTGAAGGTGAAATGAGAATGTCAAGTTAGTATACAACCTGGTTTCTGTTATCTGTTTATGTTGTATGTTTTTTTGTGTGACAAAAACAAGAAACTATAAACAAAAATACAAGATACAAAAACCTTTGAGGAGACAACATAGGGAAGACCCTATGAGCCTAACCCAAGCTCAAAACAAGCTAAACAACAAACCTATTACGATGCAAGAATAAACCATACATACCTATCACTCAACTAAAAACAATGCACAACCAACCCCCATTCATCTGGTACCTTCCATTCATACCATAGTCCTCAAATATTTGATCACCCTACTCATTTTTTTTCATGTTTGTATGTGTGTTTAGGATTCCTTCTATTTGTTCCAGATTCGTGTATCTGTGTATTTATACATATGAAATTTAAAAATCATCCTTTAGATTTGATAAGGAATGGTTGTTTTTTTTCATTCATGTGGCTTCAAAACCAACTTATGAAGTCTTTGGTGGCTAATTAAAGAGGGCATGTAATGTGCTCACTTGGTTAATTAGAATTTTCTATTGATGATTTGATGTGTGTTTGGTGTAGGGTTGTAGTATCATCGAAGTTGTTTCATAACTCCCACTTTTTCCTATTGTAGTTTTACGTTGGTAGTACAATGGTACCGGAATTAGGTGGTGGTGGTTTACATTGAGTTGATAGCTCAAAACCATGGTATGTACTTTTACAAGCTTTATCATCTTTAGGGATATGACTACCTAAAAGTAACAAAATTTTAATTACTATTTTTTTATGTGTTCATAAATCCATATTATGTTCACATCCTAAAGCCAAGTATGCTCTCATTATGTATTTTCAAGTTATTTGTTACTGCATTATAAATAGTTGATCATTGCATTTTTGGGCATGTTTTATTTTACTGAGTGTATTCTGATTTCTGCATTATAAAGTGTTTTTACTCCATAAATTTGCAGCTCATTTTATAATATTTTATAGTTTAATAAACATGTATTTTAATATTATGCAATTGTCATTTTGTTTTTCTTTTTGCAAATGACCACTGTAGTTGATAGTTATAACATCTTTGTGTTTCATGTAATACTAAATTTTCAACAAAACCTTTATTCGATCAAATGACCACTACAGTTTTTCAACCACCGGATTTAAATAAAAAATGTAGATAAGTAAATTCACGTATAAAATCAGTGTTTGAAAGTTAGATGTTTGAAGTTTGAGCTCATTGGTGTAGATTATTAGAAACACCGTACGCCTATTCAGAAGCTATCAGGTACCTACTTATATTCCATTACAAATATTTTTTTAATGTTCAAGATTTATAATTGGGGAAATTAGTTGTTCCACATACTAATTTTGGGTCAAAACATTCGATCATATAATTTGGCATAGGAAAAATATACGAATATATAATCTATTATGTATTTGTTTTTTGTTTTTGTATTTGTTTTTGGATGTTATGAGTTTGTTTGGATGGTTTTGTTTTTATAAGGATTTATTGTTTGAAGGTGGAATAGAAATGAACAGGTCTGCTGCTTGACAGATTTTCATACCAAGAGTTATGTTTTTATTATGTTGATAATTTCATTATACAAGTGATATGGTATTTGAGTTTACAAGTTGTAGGGCAAAACCACAACTGCTTATGTAAACATGATACCGTCTATCTCTCATTGGACTTGCTTTTGATTTTTCTAATAGTACTCTACAATTCTACATATTGTTAGGAGATCTATCACTATTTTATAGGATGAAAAGAACTCCATATGCTGAAAGTTAGTATACCAGGTGTGTAGTATTCTTTTTGATATACTTCTATATTATCCTCTCATTATTCATTCGGCTTGCCAGAATTTGGTGTTTAGTACTTCAGTTTCTTTATATCAATCAAATGTACCAGTTAAACCATAAAATTGTAACCATTTATTCGTTTCTTCACTTGATTCTTATATAGGTATGCAACCTTTGACATTTAATGTCAAAGTTACTACTTATGAGTTTGAAAATAGACATGGCTTTTTAGTTGGCTTTTTTTCCCTCTTTTTATATACACGTCCCAACCTAGAAAGCAAATATGTGGTTTTGAGAAAAAGGAGAAAGACCTAACATTCGGGTCATAATGAATGAAACGTATGTAAGCTTCAATTTTATCTTAAAAAAATTATTTTTTAAACTCGCGTATAAGATGTATATAAAGTACGCTATTATATGTATGTACCATGTAGGTACATAACTCTTATGATCTAGAAATTGCATATTATATATGTATGACTGAAATGTATATAAATAAATTTTGTAATATATTAGATGCAAAATGTAACATCCATCAAATTTTGATAAGACTAGGTAGCAAAACTGTTCGAATACTTTTATTCAACACATTCATTTAATTTAAAACAAACTTTTTGAAACCCGCCGCAAAGCGCGGGCACCAAAACCTTGTTAACTCTTAAAACATAAAAGATTGAAGTATTGAACACAACAACAAATCGTTTTAACACATTTGTTTCTCAACTATTTAACTCCACCGAAAATATTTACAACTCAAGGGACCATCAGTGAAAACAAGCCAATAATATAAGGGCCATAGCTCACAAATTCTAGACCCTACATCATCCCCTCATCCTGGAAATCTTTCCGACTTAGAGCTTGAACACCATGTCGCCGCCGATTCTTCATCTCCGTCCATCAACCACCCTCTCCTTCTCATCCCATATTACATCCGACCCGACCCACAGTTTCCTCACATCTAGATTTTCTCATCTCTCACTTGCTAAACCTCTGATATCAACCACAATTCGTATGGGCGGCGGTCCTAGAACTTACCCCGGCGGCGTATCTAAGTGGCAGTGGAAACGTATGCAAGCTAAAAAGGCTAAACAACTCCTCAGAGCTCGCCTCGCCCGTGAACGCCAGGTTTACGAAATGCGTAAAAGGGCGGAGTTAAGCGCCGCCGTGTCGGAGCTCGAGCGGCCATGGGAAGTCGTCGAGAAAGCCCCTAAGTTGTTTTCAGCTACCGCCGATGAGCAATTGAAGGTCTTAGCTGACCGGTTTCAGAAACCCGGTGGGTTCGATTTATGGTCCGAGAAAGACGGTCCCCAATTGTTTGAGACTGTTGATGGAATTCCTTCCGCTAGGTTTTTCCCTAAAGGAGTTGTTCATAGCATCAAACCTTACGGGAGAATCACCGACGGGAATGCGCATCAAAGTTCCGAATTACATGAGAATTTTGGGGAAATTGAGAGAAACGATATAGATATCGGGTATCCGTTTCCGGATCAAGATTCGGGTTTGATTCAGAGAAACGGGTATGACGACAATTCAAGTAAGGCAAATGAGAAATCTATGAAAAAGAATGGCAGGAGGAGAATTCGTACGGGTTCAGATTCAAATTTGAATGGAAATCGATCGAATCAAAGAGACATCGAGAGGAATTGGAGAAAGGATAGTGACAGGGGAAATGGTAGAAAAGAAGCATCTGGTGTAAATCGGAAAGTGTTGGATATGAATATGCAAGATGATGGAAGTTATGGGGTTTCCAAGAACGAAATTGAGATTGCAAAGATTAGACGAAGATCAGAGAGGAAGTGAAATGAGATCAGCGGAGGTAAATTAGACCTGACTTAGTTCTTGATATATGCCCATGAAACTTTCACTGTATGTATGTATGTATCTATATATTCTTCTAAAAGATTTTCAATAGAAGAACATAGACTTCCTTAGCTTGTTCTTTTGGGGTAGTAATGTATAAGAAATACCAAATAAAGTATAAAAGATTAGTAGGTGTTGATGAAGTAGGAGTGAAGGAGGTTGAAGCTAGCGATGATATGGATTATGAGACGAAGGAGAGGTTATACAAGCATTCCCAATTGTTGATTTCGATCAACGACCTTACAGTAGTACGGTAGTACCTAACAATGCGTCGCCACACACACACACACGCTCTGAAAACATGTATGATTATCAATTAATGTTGATGATGTAGGATTCGTAGTCAACGACCTTCAGCATGCATGGAAGAGCTCACTGCTCATAATTTTACGATTTCAATTCATAATATGTGATTGTTATTTGTTACGTACGGCTGCAAGCTACATCTTGTACACAGATTTAAGATAGAGTGATGAAGAACGTTTTCTAGTGGAAATTTAACAATATTACAAAACTACATAGTTTTTTTTTTCTTTTTTTCTTTTGGCGGGGGTTCACAATTAAAGAGAAAATCACATATTCATTCTTCCGGTATAAATAGGGATAGAATGGATGCAATACCTATGTCGTAAATGGCTTAATTAGTCATTTAAATATCTGTGCTTTCTGGTGATTAACTTCACCTTCTCAATCTCCTTAATTTGTCTTACAACAACTAAAAGCTTTGTCAAATTCAGTGGCCGGCCTGCGAGATTGGGATGTTCCACCATCAGAACGTATAGAGCAGCAGCTAAAAGTGCCTAAAACAGATTGCGGGAAGCTACAGGCCGGGCCAATATAAATGATCTCCAGTTTCATCAACATTGCATATATAGTGGAAAAAGCACCGAGTCCGCTATTTGTTTATTACACCTCTTTGTAATATGTTTGATCTGGTCATCAGTAATCTGCATAAAAAACTCTCGAGCTGTGGATACCATCGATGTTCAGATTACCCGGAAATAAATTAACCCATGCACGTAAAAATAGAACTCAAGAGGGTCCTTCAACACATATAGTAAGCATTGGGCGGGCGATATATAGGGAGGACGGTCAAGAACACTCACTCCTCTGAAAAGGCTAGCCCGGGCAGGAGCTACAAAAGCCCGTTCGCGCTCCTCACCGGAGGCGCACTCTCTCAACTTAGTTTGATATTCATCTAGCTTTCCCTTAGCAAAGACATAATAAAACAATGAGCTGAGGGTCCATTTATCATGAGGAACACTACAAGGAAGAAATCATTGCAAAGGAGAAGTAACTCACCCATTTACTAAACTTAACATGATCACTCATTTTCATTTTAATTCACTTTTAACATGCATTAAAAAAATATATATTATACACTTGTACAAAAAGAGACCACAACGTCTGGTCTTAGCAAATAACTTTTCTTATAATTAAAAAGCATAAATTATATATGATTACTTAATTCGTACTGCTTATTATAAGTATACACTTGAACTTCATAACTGAAGTTTATAAAACCATTTAAACTTTTAACATTGCAAACTTAGTATTATATAAATAGTTTTCTTTCATTTCTTTATATTTCATCAAGACAGTGATAAGAAAATAGAGTCTAGCTCTAGAAATGCAAATCTCCTGATGGAACCTATATAATGTTAAAATATATTTTTAATTGTATATAAAACTGTCGATCCTACTAATTCTTATTTTAAATTAATAAAATCATCAGCCCATCTCCTTGGCCCAACAACCAAGTCAACATGAAGGAAAAGAAAAGTGGCACTCACCATTCACCAATCACCATGTTTCTATAAAATAAAATTCCGCATTTTTCTTTGTTTTGTTAATTCATTACACAAAAATTCGACTTTTAGCAGCCTCATAATGCAATATTCACGTTTTTTTCTTTTATTTAATATATTAACATCTAATTAATTGCTAATCATGAATTGCGACGACCATTGCAATGGATGAATTACGACAATTAGATTTAATAGATTAACATCTAATCAATTGCTAGAATTTGTTATTCGATTCTTACCTAAATATCTATTCTTGCAATAACCCGTCCTATATAACCAAAAGCATCAAAAAAATCATTTCTAAATCATTTCTTGATGGTATATGGTATTGATGAAACCAGGCTGGATTTCACTATGTTATATTGGTATATTGTTTCACTTCAGACAAGATGTAACTTTATAACGTGTTTTATAAGAATTTTAAGTTATTTTATTCATGTTTTTCAGTAAAATTCTTGAATTTGTGACTCTGTCAAAACCCGCTAAATATTAATTACTACTACTCTGCTCACATTAGTTTCTAGAGGATGACCCTTATAATTGTAGCTTATTTAGCTCTTCACACGCGGCAGAGTAGTTGACATATGCACTTCTTGAAGGCTACATATGCGCTTGAATCTTGATATATTTATGTTTTATTATTTAACAGCAAGAAAATGTGTCCAGACTAGGAGCTTGGTATGGGCATCACCTCTAATTAGACAATCTAAAATTTTATTAAAAAACTAGCAAGATGCTAGAATGTCAAATTTACATGTTACATCAAAGAAGAGAAAGGTTTATAAACCCACATAGATCATACAAGATCTTAACAATTTTCTCTAAATTTTAATCAAGAAAGTTAAGTTGCTTGTAATTCATCAAACACCATTAAGGCAGTGTTTCTATTGTTGTTGACAACAAGTTGTTTCTCGCCTTCCACATGAACCAAAGTGTCCCTCCAATGGCAGCTTCTAAAAACATTCACTTTTTCTCCGATTTTCCTTTATTAATAATATCATATATTAATTGATTGAGAGCTTTGCATCACATCTTTAATGTTGCACCAGTTTAGGAGTAAAGATTAAACATCCTTTGTTGCTATGCAATAAAAAAAATAGATGATCAACAGATTCAATATCACATGAACAATTTGGGCAACCTATTGAAAGTAGAAAAATGTCTCTTGAATGTAAATTTGATTTTGTAGGGACTCTCCTTGACCAAAGTTTCCAAACAAAACAATTTACTCTTGGAGGTAACAATATATTCCATAAACATGGGTCTTTTACGAAATAAACACCATTAGTATCTCCCTCCTATCTCCATGTATCAACGTTGTTAAATAGAGAGAATTACCATAATAAAGTCTCCATGTTTACGATCTCATTCGATGATCGTATTGCTTCATTTGCATTAGACCAATATTTATGTAATTATATAAAGTTTTTATATAGAAGCAATTCACTTTTTTAAGAAAGCAAACAAAAACTTGAGAATTTATTACAATGTATTATTTTGTAAATTAATTAATGTATATTTACAAAAATATATGATAAAATAGTTACGGTCAAACCTACAACCAAAAAAATTAAAAACACTAATCACGTTTTTTTCTTCTATTTAAAGTTTTACATTATTATAGATTATAAGTTAAAGTTGGTGAATTGCAACCACAACTTTCAAAAAATAAAATAAAATGTTACTACTAATGGGATGTCTTCTTTTGAGTTTATGTCAATTACTTATTATATCTTCACTTTTGTATCACTAAAGTAACTTTACTTTCAACTTTTCATATCTATAGTCTATACTCTATACATACAACATATATAATTTTCATTATATATTTAAACTTTTTTTATTAACTGCATAATTGAATTACCAAAACCAACCAACTTTACAAGGAAGTCAAATTCAATTCTGCTTGTTACATATTTTGCATGGCGCAAAATAGGAAAAAAAATGCAGGCATTTAAAGGATTAAAACTAAAAAACAAAATATCACATATTAAAAACTTTCGAGATATATAGAGTCAAGCCTATTAAATTTATAAAAAAGTATGTTATTATACTCATTTGTTGATTTTAACATATTATAGCATGTCATCTTTTTTCAACATAGTCTCCTCCTCTAAAACTCACAAAGTCAAGACTTTAAACTTGAATTCTCTACGAATACTTAATGAAAGTAATGATTCTTGATTCTATGAAAATGTATTCAGTATGAGTTCGGTTGACATACACAACTTTGATTAGTGATTTCTTTGCTTACACTTGGTGAAAATATGTGACTTGGTGTCTTTTGAAAATGAAAAACTATCTACAATAAGCTAGAAAAAGAAATAGGAAAAACAATCAAGAATGAACCGAAAAATTCGATTCAATGTCTGCCCTGTTTCATTTACCTGTTGAACAAGTTTCAGGTTGAAAATAAGCATAATGTCACGCTTTTGTAGGTTTAATGGACACACGCTTAAAAAGTTTCACATACCATGACAAAATGTTAGAAAAACATTATAGCTATTGAACAACTTTAACCCTATCACTTTATGAGTAAGGGCAAGCATTATGTCAATTCTATTACTTATAAATTTTTTCTTTCTCAATTACTCGAGATTTACTCAATAATAAAATAGTAGAAATACATTATAGCTATTGGGTAACTTTAACCCTATCACATTATGAGTAAGAGCAAGCATTATGTCAACTCTATTACTCATAAATTCTTTTTCTCAATTACTCGATTAAAAACACACATATGGTATATGACAATTATATATGCAGGTTATTTTAATAGTTTTTTATTTATTCTCATCTTTAAGGATGAAAAGAATTTAAACGCTTAAAATTGTTAGTTGCATGAAAAAACAATTAATTTTGCGAAATATATTATTATGTGCCGTAAACTTTATTATGTTATAAAACATATAAAAAAGTTTCAAATTCGATTCATTGTATGCATCTTATCTTATCTTTTATAATAGTTTGACAACCAGGTTTTATCCAAGTTTTCAACACTGTTGTTTTTTACAAATTTTATTTAAAACTTAAGAAAGAAGAACTTCATCGATTTCTCAAATAACCAAATTTCATGTTTCCGATTTGAAACTGTAATCAGTTGCCCCTTTAAGCGACTTCTCAATCTTCATTGTTAAGAACTTTAATTGATTTTCCAAGATTTCCTCACCTAATATCATATTTTTTATTGTCTTTTAATGGGGTTTGTAGCTTTCTTCATCGATTTTTTGCTTACATATGTTTTGAAGCTTTCTACATTTTAATTTCGTATTTTTAATTGTGCTTGAACAGTGTTTGTTGTTTTGGTAGGGTTCTTAATATGCGAAGCTTTCTTCTTCATATTTTCGTGTAGCGTTTGTGCTTATCCAGGTTTGTGTATAATTGTGGAGCAAGGTTTAAGATTTTCACATTTAAAGCTCCTCATCTTTTGAATGAGGTCGCATATCTACATATTGTTTGTCTAGATCAGCGTTTGGTTAGGGTTGTTTCATATTTCCATTTGGCCTGAAGTGTTATTCATACTTTTCCGGTTTTCGTCACGGGTTTGTGTAGATTGACATCTTTGTTTGAAACCCAGTCATTGATTAGGGTTATGGTTTGTGATTTTTTTAATCTGGTTTGTTTCGATAGGGTTCTTCGTGATTTGCGTATTTGCACATGTGGTTTTCAATGCCCCACTACTACAACACGACACAAATTCCAATCTGAACCAAACACAACATAGGCTGACACTTACACGGCACGAAACAGAATTGGTTCAAGAATGTGTTAACCCAAAAATGACACGAAATTGGTCGACATAAACATGATAACCCATAGGTAACTTGCTTAACACGATTTTTTAATAATAAGTGTAAAAAACATTTAACTTAAAACTATTAACAAATTATAAGTAATAACTAATGAGACATTAGTGGAACCCCATGTTTTTTGACACGCTATTTGCTACAGGGAACACACTTTAACGATATATGTTATTTCAACGTCTCTTTAAATCTTCTTTTTCCTCCAATATTTAACATTTAAACGTATAGCCTAAATTATTTTCCTAATTAATTTTTTAAACAATAATAATCAGCATTTTCAAATAACAATAAGAAGTTGCAAAAGTAAAATTTTGAGAGGGAGTATAAAGATAAAAGGTGGGAAAGTGAAAAGATAAAAGATGGGTGGAGGCGTGGAGCAATGTTTGATCGATAATGGGGAGTGAAAAGATAATGTGTGAGAAAGTGAAAATTTTAAAGGAAAAATGGAATTAGATGGAGGGAAGTGAAATTTTATGTTTTTTATTATTACGTAGGTACTAATATAAAAACAAAGTAATTAGATATTAAATTTACTTTTTAAAATTTTTAATTTTAGTTATTTTATAGCTATTTATCAAAAAAAATATATATACGTATACATTAGTTAATATATATTAAATATTTTTAAATATTCTAGTACAAAAGTAATTAAAATATATCTTTTGAGATGAAATTCATTTTCTTAACTTATTTGAACAAAATGTAACCATTATTGACTCGATATTGATCATTGTTTACTTATTCGAGCCAAATATGATTTTGATTAATCTAATTGAAACAAGTCTAATCATGATTTACGTACTCAATGTTAATAATGATTTATCTATTTGAATAAAATATTATATTGATTAACTAATGTTAACTATGTTTGGGTTCTTTAAACAAATTGCAATGTAGTCAAACCAAATGTGACTTTGCTTTACGTATTTGACTATTGTTGATCATGATTGACTTATGTGAACAAATTGTGACCTATTTTAACAAAGTGTGACATTGATTCACATGCATGAGCTTTTTTGCATAAAAAGTGTACATGCTTGACCAATATTGACCAATGAGTTGTGTTAAACTCTATTAAACATAAATTACACATTGACACTATATGATATAGATTAATCATCTTAATCATATTAAGCCTAATGACAACCAATAATATGTAATTAGCCACTAATATTTTTTGACGTGAGTTAAATATGTTTGACTTTAAATGATGCTTTGCGATTTTTGTTGACCATGTTTGACTTGTATTATTAGAGTTAGACTCAAATGATAACCAATTATTTACCAATCTTAACCAACTATGACTTAGATTGGTCAATCTTGACCATGATTCCCTTATTTGATTAAACTACGTCTTTAATTGACCAATATCGACAATGACCAATAATGACTCTATATTGACCACTATGAACTGTGTTTCACCTAGAACTATGCATTATTTGTATTGACCATGATTTAATTATTTGAGCCATGTGTAATTGTGATATTCCAATATTAACCCGAATGACCTAATTAAATCAAGTATGACAATAGTTAATCAATGCGACCATTATTCACTTGTCTGATTCAAAATTTATTCTTAACCAATACTAACAACGATTTCCTTATTTGAGTTAAATATGTCTTTGATTGACCAAAGAAGTGATGTACATCCATTATATATAAGTGTAGTAAAATTAATACAAGAAGTTTTACATGTATATTTTTAGGGAAAATAAGTTGATACAAAACTGTGAGTGAAAATCAGGTTTTTTTCTGCCGAAAAACAACTCGGCCATTTTTCAGAAAATGGGTCGACAAGAAAACACAACCTGAACCAAACACGATATAAGTGACACGAACCGAACAGGACACGAATCTAAATTGGGTCAAAATGGTCCAGCATGAAGATGGTCGACACGAACATGACCTGAATTTTCAGGCCATTAAATACCACCTTGACTGGATATTTGCTCAGTGTTCTTCGATGCCCCCACGAATGCTGATTTGGACTTTTGTTCTTTGATACCACCACAACTGCACATTTGCTCAAGTGTTCTTCGATGCCACCACAATTTCGATTTCAAGATCTTTATAGGTTTAAATTTCCTTATTTGTGCATCTTGTTTTTAAATCTACAATTAATTTTATGATTAAAGGTGTATCTATTTTAAATGCTCATCTTCTTTACTCAAATTCTGGTTCTAAGTCGCTCTATGAAGAACATGAAGATGATAAACGAACAATATGAAAATGGTGACCTGCTATATCTAATTCTTGTCATAAGGCCCATACAATTAACAAAATATGAAAGTCGGTTATATTATTTTATATAAAAAATTCCAAATAATGGTAGTATTGACAAAGTTTGTTACGTTTTGCTACACATATAATACATGCATTTACGTAAAGAGTGAAAAAACGTATATAGTTGCTATTTTACACGTACACGCGAAGACACGTATGTGTGTATATATTTGATTCTTATTTGCACCTTGCTTCTTTTCACAACATGAATCATGAGGATAACTATGATATTATATACTCTTCAAACAATTCAATCATTTTCGCATTGTATATATAGAAAATCAAAAGTATGATAAAACAATGCCTAAATTTGGTAGAAAAATTAGTTAAAAAGTATGCTAAAAGTCAAATCGAATAGAAGAAATCTTGTGAATTTTCCTAATGACGCGTGCTTTTGGACCGTAATGTTTTATTTTTTTCCCCCGAAACAATGTTGGGTTTCTCGAAACATTGTCCAAAAATATTTAAAAAATTATTGTAGTTTTAAAATATATTTAGTAAGTTAATTTGTTGTCGTGAAAATATTATCAAACAATCACACCTTTAAAAGAAATCATTATACTTCACTTTTAATAGCAAAACACATGTTAGTAATGATATATATGGTAATGCTCGACTATCTTTCACAATAATTTCTTTGAAGAAGTTTTGGATGACATCGTTCTATATTTTTTTAATAGAAATATAATATGAAGTTAATTTTTGTAATGGAAAATATTACTAATGAGAGATGATGTTTTCATATAAAATTAAAATTAATCCATCCACATAAGATAAATATCTTTAAAGTTATCTTACAAGTTGACGAATCATACATTTTATAGAGATGAATTAATTGTTTATATAAAAGAATCATTTTGCATAACTAATAACCAAATAACGCAATTGAAACAAGAGTAAAGTTTTGAAGGCATCTTGCTATCTCCGCGTTAGCGAAGTCTCGTTAGATTATATACATACATTCTCTAATAGATCTAACAATTGAATTTGAAGAGGTTGATGTAGAAATTTAAAGCTATATAACAAATCCACATCAATGGTTTCGAATCATTTTCGTGGTCCTTGAAGACTGAGAATTGTGTAACAAGACTCCTTTCTGCATATGTTCTTTGTGTCATATTGTAAAATTAAAGATTAGATATTTCATTAAAATTACCAAAAGTACAAGATTAAATAACAGTTAAACTAGCTCACAAAAATATATAAATATGATAATTAATTCCAGAGTTAATTACAAAGATGGTCCCTGTGGTTATCGCTGAATTTCACATTTAGTCCTTTAAACTTAAAAATTACACTGGTAGTCCTTATGGTTAACATTTTGTTTCACTTTTGGTCATTTAGACTAACTTCAGTTAAAGTTGACCGTTAGTCAAAGGGTATTTTGGTCTTTTTCCATTTTATTCTTATTACCAAACAGTCCATTTGCCTCTTTCATGCCATTCTTTCTAATAAACTTTTTAATTACATTAAATATATTATATAGTGTTGATTCTTCAACTTATGAAAATAATCAACAAAACCCCTAAATTGTTCAGATTCATTACGATCAACAAAGTTCGTGTCTCGAGATTCATAATCAAGTTCTGCTTTTGGTTTTGGTTTTGGTTTTGATTTTATTAATGTTCCAATCTAAACCCTCAAAATCATTAACTTCACCATCACCATAATCACAATTATCAAATGAAATGCTATCGTTGTCCTTTGCACACAGTAAACTTGATACCCAAAATCAAGATTGGCCATTTCAAGAAAAACCCCAGAACAACTATACGAAGAAAACCAAAAAAATTCTCTAGGATTTTTCAGAGAAGATGACGGTGACCGATGAAGATGACGATACGAAGAACAACTATAGATTAAGTAAACTTGATACCGCAAAACCTTGATTCCGGCGACCGATGAAGATGACGGTGAGGGATGATTAAGTAAACTTCAGATCTGTGGTCGGTAAAGTTTTCAGATATGCGGTTTGGCGGTGACGTTTTCAGATGTGTGGTCGTGCGGTGGTGGCCGACTGTCAAGGAGATGGTGTTTATGCGTCGCAGGTGGTAGGCGTCGATGGAGTGGTGGTGCTAACTGCTAAGGCTGTGATAAAGGTTGGACCGGAGCTGTGTTGGTCAAGAATGGAGTTTCGACTGGAGCTATGGCGGTGGGAGGGGAACGGTGGTGGTGGGAAGGGGAACGGTAGTGATGGGGAGGGGATCGGTTGTCGTGGCCAGTATTGAGAGAGAGATCGAAAGGTCTTTTGACCAAATTCCAAAAAAAAATATCTTGTTTAATTGAAAAGAGGTTTAATAAAGGGTGTTTGGTAATAAATTTAATAATAACTTTTAGATTGACTTGTTTGGAACACTTGTTTGGTAGCAAGGATAAGATAGAAAAAGACGAAAATACCCTTTGACTAACGGTCAACTTTAACTGAAGTTAGTCTAAAGGACCAAAAGTGAAACAACATGTCAACTATAAGGACTACCAGTGTAATTTTTAATTTTAAAGAACTAAATATGAAATTCAGCGATAACCACAAGGACCATCTTTGTAATTAACTCTTAATTCCAATCCCAAAGTTTTGTAATTTGGTTTTTTTGCAATTTGCTAATTACATATACTATTGACTGTTTTCAAGACTTCTCTAAAAAAATTATAATACAACTATATATAAATCTGTAGACAATTTGTCTTCTGTTTCTCAAGCTTTTTCTCTTGTAGGATGCATAATTTATTAATTTATATGCATTAATCTCTTCAATCTTCGCTCGGTGCTATTTTTGTCTTCAAAATTATGTTATTGACATCGCTAAATTCGGTAAATTCCAAGACAATTAGAAGAAGTTGTTCATCCCTTGATTGTTGTGAACGGGATGATGATTCCGATTTTTCCCTTTTCTTTGCAATCATTTCTTATCTAGAATTGAATTTCGAGCTTCTCGTCTTTTTTGTTGTGTATATAGTGAAGAGTTTTTTTTAAGAATGAATATTTAGATGAGAATGAAAAAACAAATCGTAACCATTAATTAGATGTTGATCTATTAGATCTAACGGTCGTAATCTGTCATATTTCATTGTTAAGTAATAAATAAAATGAAGGGACAAATATAGACCATTCGATCAAATCAAATGAAGAGCTACGATTAAATCTATTATTCCCACTTAAATATCCATTATTAATCGGAAATATATATATATATATATATATATATAGGAAAAAGTTCATGCGAGAACCATTCTTAGTGCGAGAACCGCGAGAACCAATCTGAGCCGTCCAATTCCCCTTCTTTTAATGTCATTGCCCACCCATGAATTCCTCACATGCACCATGCCACACTCTATCCCTCCACGCTCACCATCCATGAAACTTCCCATATCCAAGGAACGGCTGAGATTGGTTCTCGCGGTTCTCGCACTAACAATGGTTCTTGCATGAACCCTCTCCTATATATATATATATTTGAGAATCTTAGAACATGAAGTTTCTATTGATGATTAACAATTCGCTAATGGTAAAAATTTCTTTTTATGAATAAATCGCTTATTTTGAGATAATATACAACTTTTGGAATGTCTCTGCTTTCCATCTCCAATGGCCCGGGGATTTGGTGGAGTATGACTAAGATTGAGCAAATTGAAAACCTAACATTGATAAAAAGCATACTCTCTTTTTTTTTCAAATATAAATATATATGAAGGGAATAAAAGGGGAATTGACATATGCCAATACGATTCCAAAAGTTCTTCTTTAACATGTAATATTATGAGATTTGACCTTTCTATCTCACGTTTTTATTATGAGCAAAAATTTATATACTGGTGAGGTTTAAATAAGAACAGTTTTTATATGAAAATTAATCTTGATTTGTAATTAAAATTAATTAGTGTCTAATAATTGTAAGTGTTTATTAATGAGTAATTTATGTGCTCATTAATAGACCAATTAATTTGTATGATTAATAATCGGTTATTATATATTTATTCAACCAAGAATTGTGTTTGGATATATTATATATTAATTACTTTGTACAATAACTCTTTTAACATTATTAATAATTTATTAATAGAAGTATTTTAATTATTTGCATATTTTCTCAACTGTGAATTGCGTCAGGGTTAAATGTCATTAATGAGTGAGCCTTGATTTTCTCATAATATCTCTTATCAATGCGTCATTTATTAACGCATTAATGATACCTTACAGTAGGGCTGTCAATGGATCGGATAATGATCTAGATCCGATCCGATCTGCTCCATTTAAATGATCCAACGGGTCAAAAAATCCGATCCATTGATCCAATAAAAGATCCAATGGGCCGATCCATTTAAATAGATCACTACATTGATCGATCAAAGATCTGTCTGGGTCGATCCATTTAATATCAAAAAATCCGCCACCAACTTCACCACCAACGCCGACCACCACCGCCACCACCGCCGCCGACCACCACCGCCGCCACCATCGCCTCCGACCACCGCCGCTGCCATCGACCATCGCCGCCGCGACCACCGCCGCCGACTACCGCCGATCACCGCCGCCGACCACCGCCACCACCGCCGCCGACCACCACCGCCGGCGACCGCCGCCGCCGTCACCGACACCGCCCACCGCCGCCGCCGCCCACCGCCGCCGCAGACCACCGCCGCCGCCACCATCCACGGCCGCCGCCGACCGCCTCCACCGACCACCGCCTCCACCGACCGCCGCCGCCACCGCCACCGCCGCCGACCGCCACCAAAGCCGCCGACCACCGCCGCCAAGACCACCGCTGCCGACCACCACCGCCACCGACCGCCGCCGCCACCACCGCCGCCACCACCGCAACCAACGCCACCGACCACCACCGCCGGCGACCGCCGCCGCCGTCACCGCCACCGCCCATCGCCATCGCCGCCGCCGACCGCCACCACCGACCACCGCCACCACCGTCGCCGCCGCCACCACCGCCGCCACCATCCACCGCCGCCGCAGACCACCGCCGCCGCCACCATCCACCGCCGCCGCCGACCGCCTCCAAAGACCACCGCCGCCGCCACCGCCACCGCCACCGCCGCAGACCGCCACCAAAGCCGCCGACCACCGCCGCCACGACCACCGCTGCCGACCACCACCGCCGCCGACCGCCGCCGCCACCACCGCAGACCACCACCGCCGCCGACCGCCGCCGCCACCACCGCCGCCGACCGCCGCAACCAACGCCACCGACCACCACCGCCGGCGACCGCCGCCGCCGTCACCGCCGCCGCCGCCCACCGCCGCCGCCGCCCACCGCCGCCGCCGCCACCATCCACCGCCGCCGCCGACCGCCTCCACCGACTACCGCCGCCGCCGACCGCCGCCGCCACCGCCACCAAAGCTGCCGACCACCGCTGCCGACCACCACCGCCGCCGACCACCACCGCCGCCACCACCGCTGCCGACCACCGCCAACGCCGCCGACCAACGCCGACCACCACCGCCGCCGACCGCCGCCAAAGCCGCCGACCACCGCCGCCTACCACCGCTGCCGCCCACCACTGCCGCCCACCGCCGCCGCCGACCGCCGCCGCCCCGACCACCGCCACCGCCACCGCCACCGCCACCGCCGACCACCAACGCCGCCGACCGCCGCCGCCACCACTGCCGCCGACCGCCGCTAACGCCGCCGACCGCCCCCAACGCCGCCGACCCCTATCGCAGCCGATCACTGCCACAACCGCCGCCGACCGCCGCCGCCGACCGCCGCCGCCACCACCGCCGCCGCTATGGCCGCCACCGCCGCCAACCGCCATCGCCGCCGCCGACGGATAGGGTGGGGTAGGGTGGGGTGGGGTGGGGTAGGGTAGCGTGGGGGTAGGGTAGGGGTAGGGTGGGGTAGGGTAATGGTGGGTGGGGGTGGGTGGGGGTAGGGTAGGGTAAGGGGTGGGGTAGGGTGGGGTGGGTTGGGGTAGGGTGGGGTGGGATGGGGTAGGGTGGGTTGGGGTGGGTGGGGTAGGGTAGGGTGGGTGGGGTTGGGTAAGGGTGTGTAGGGTGTGGTGGGGTAGGGTAGGGTAGGGTAGGGTGGGGTGGGTGTAGTGTAGGGTGGGGTGGGGGTAGGGTAGGGTGGGGTGGGGTGGGTGGGGGTAGGGTGGTTAGTGTGGGTGAGGTTGGGTGGGGTGGGGGTGGGGTGGGTGGGGTAGGGTGGGGTGGGGTGGGGTGTGGTGGGGTGGGGTAAGGTAGGGTGGGTAGGGTGGGGTAGGGGTGGGGTGGGGTAGGGTGGGGTGGGGTGGGTAAGGGTGGGTAGGGTGTGGTGGGGTGGGGGTAGGGTGTGGTGGGGTGGGGTGGGTATGGGTAGGGTAGGGTGGGGTAGGGGTGGGGTGGGTAGGGTGGGGGTAGGGTGGGGTAGGGTGCGGTAGGGTGGGGGTAGGGTTGGGTAGGGTGGTGTAGGGTGGGGGTAGGGTGGGTAGGGTGGGTAGGGGTAGGGTGGGGTGGGTTAAGGTGGGATGGGGTAGGGTAGGGTGGGTGGGGGTGGGGGTGGGGTGGGGTGGGGTTGGGTGGGGTGGGGTGGGGGTGGAAGAGTTATTTGATATATTTATTATATAAATAAAATTAAATTAATAATATTAAATGGGTCGCTCCTGATCATGATCTATTAATTATTGATCCGATCCAAATCCGACTAAATGTATCTCATTGTTATTGGATCAGATCCAAATCCAATTAAATGGATCAGCGGGTCAGATCAGATCTTTAACCGATCCGATCCGATCCAACCCATTGACAGCCCTACCTTACAGTTATTTATTATTGACTTATTTTAACTAAAGACCAACATTGGTTGTTACAGTTATTATATGACAATCAGTTTCGTTTGAACCTTTCTTCTGAATATAAAAATGGCCAAATCTGCCAATGATTATCTTGACGGTTTCAGGTTATTTACTTGGTTATTTACTAAGACAAGAGTTTCGGCATGACCATCACCCTCGCCTAACATTCAAAATATATTACTAAACTCTATCAAGATGCTAGAAGATAAAAAGAGTACATGAAGTTTCAAAATAACGATAAAGGATCACAACACCACATCGCCCAATCTAAACTACATTTTGATCTGAATTTAATCCATGTGAAAAGCATTGCCTAAACCTCCACGGCTCCACAATCAGCGTGCACCGAAAATCTTTTACAATTGAAGATCGCCTCGTTTCTAGCTTTCCACAGCTTCGTTTTTTTTTTACTCTTAGCACAATTGATTAGATTACCCAGGAACTGATCGAATGTACTTCGCTAACTATGTAAACACGAAAATTGCAAAAACTGTCAACGTTTAATGATGAATTGCATGTACATTCTTTATAATTGATGTGTTAATTGTGATTGTTTCTAGTGTTTAAGATGTGACATAATGACACGAAAATGGAGCACAAAGTGACTTAAAGTTAAAGTCCCGAAACCCATAATTAATTACTCGAAATTAACGTGACATTATTTGTGTGTTAGAAATTATCCATTTAGAAAAAGCCTTAGCCTCTTTTTTTAAGAACCGTAAAGAACGCGAGAACAAATTTTGGTTTGGCCATTACCCCATTTAAGCAAACTCGACTATATTATGATAACACTAGCAAGGAGATAAAGTTATATTATAATACATAGTATACTTCGACTCTCTTAATTGCGATGCTTTGGATAAGCTCTAGAGTAATGAACTTTGACGAGAAATGAAGATTTTAGATTAAAAGCCTATCTGAATTCGTCTACGTACACTAACCAATGAAGGATATTATGCATTTGAAATCTCAATAGTAACAAGAATATGGGAATATTTACTGTAAAAATAAAAAATAAAAATGTACGCAAATAGATTTAAACTTGAATCACTTTACTTGAATCATTTGATAAACGATATAATTGAACGAATCACTATACTTATAATTCGTTTATACTTATTTGGGTTGTGGAATTAACTGATTATTTAGTTTACTTTTTCTTTTTTGTAATTTAGTCCTTTAACCTTGCTCACGTCTCCTAAAATATATAGGCCGACCTTATCAAGAATATTGCATATTGAACCAGCCATGGAGTACCATCAATATACAAAATAACATAAAACATTTTGAAGGTCGTTACATTTTTCACTTTAAACCAATATATATATATATAACCAACCTTTATTTGAATCTAATATAAAATACGAATATCAATAAACTACATATTAAGTGGATACTAATGAACTCATGTAGTTGTTTTTTTATCTTATTTCGCCACTTAACTATAGGATTTAAGAGCTTTGGAAACACGTAGGTACTCGTATAGTCGTATATATGTATGTATGTGAGTGTGTATATATATATATGAAAAAATTCAAACAAAAAGTGTTTTTTATACGAGAACCGTGAAAACTCTTTTTAACGTTATTAATAACTTATTAATAGAAATATTTTGATAATTGCGTCCGGTTGAGTTGTCATTAATTTGCGAGGCCTGATTTTTCCCGAAATAACCCTCATTAATGTGTAATTAATGAAGCATTAATGAGCCGTCAAAAATCTTAGCCATTGATTATTTTTAATCAAGAGCTAAGATTAGTTCTCACAGTTTAAACCCTTTCTCTCTCTCTCTCTCTCTCTATATATATATATATATATATATATATATACAGGGGCGGACCCAAGGCCACAGCAGTGGTGGCACGGGACACCGGTTAATTTTATTCCAGTAGTGTAAATTTTGATTTTTTCGAGACGATGTTTCAATTTCGTAGTGTAAATTTCGATTTTTCCATATATATATTGTCGGCTAGGTGATGGGAGGAATCCATTTTAATTAATTTAATTATAGGAAATTAATTCCTAACCATGTAAATCTTTCTTTCTAGAATCTCAATTAATATAGGGATTTATTGTGATTTCCAGTAATCACTAATCAGCTTGTCATGCACCCATCCATAGGCATAGCTCCATCAACATAATGGTGCTTCCACTTATAAGCTTTTCAAGAGAGGTTATCTTCAAACCCTTTTATTGTATTTGTTTCTCTTTAAAAACAATTAAAATTCAAATAAATTGTTTTAAACTTTGAATGGGATAAATTATTTTGATCTTTTGACTTTGACTTATATATTTTGGTCTGATTGATTGGGATCATCAATCAAATAATAATATTTAGTGTACGTTTTGCTGTCTCACACTTCCTCAATATGTTTTGTCTTAATTAATTAGTAAACTTTCGTTGCAAATTTTTTTTTCTGGATTTTATAGCCCGTATCGTTATTAAGATGACGATATTAATAATAATATATGTTATGGATATTATTTGGTAGATAACATCATATCTATCCGATACCTCAGGTTATAAGAAAGGATACAATGTTTAATTATAAGCTACGTAGTATTTTGTTAAAATATTTTCAGATTAACAATTAAAATATATATTGATATAAATAAAGGAACTTTAACAAGTATATAAAACTAGTAACAATCCATTTGTTCGTATAACAAATTAAAGCAATAATAATCTGGTTATTTATTATAGTTACCAAGTTTCGTGCCAACTACTAATTGATCCTTATCGATCAAAGCAGTATAAGAAATGTAGAACGAGAGTGTCCTGTTATCGGATTATTTAAAACGATAGACAAATCGTAAACACCAACATGAAAAACGTTGATTGCAAGCAAGCAAAGCCGAAACCGCATGGATGATACTCCTATCCTTAAAGGTGTTTACGTCGCCTATATTGTTGTAAGCCTCAGACGTAATGACCCAGTATTTGATGCAACCTCAAAAACGAATTTCAACTAAAATGAAAACGTTTATTTGGATGATTGATGAGAGAGAACATAAATAAAAAACACAGAGAGAAGATGGAGTCTTTTTGGTTTTCGTAGGCAGCAAAGGAGGTTGCATTGGAGGATTATATAGCCGTACCAGCAGCACTGGCGGTTCTGAAAATCGGGGACAACTCCACATTTTGTGGGCTGACCGCTGACCCCCTACCCACGTAACTAACGAAGACCGGTTCCAACTGAATGGGCTAAAGCGCCTGGACGGATTATATACTCGAACCACGACCCGCTTTACAAAAAGAAAAGCTCCTTAACTCACGTGCGAAGTGCGAAGTGCAAAGTGCGCCTTCACGCGGGCACACAACTCATGGATAGGCGCGCGTGTGGGGGGAACCCCTACTTGACCCCCCACCATTTGGTTTGAATGATAAGAGAGGGAATTCACTTATAAACCCACCAAAAATAACTCTTTTCCTATGTGGGACTAGAAAACTTGACAACGATCAAGTTTAACTATATATAAATTCCAACACATTTACGTACATAGACCATTGTGTAACTCAAAAATCGAGTGATCGAAATACACAACAGACTGGTAGGGCCGGCTTCGTTGGTGAGTGAAAGGGCCGATCGTCTTAAACCAGGAACTAAAAGAGGCCCGTTTTTTTATATATAGTCGTAGGTCGTAGTGGCCTATACGACTATATAGACACCATACTCACGCAATGTCAAACCATAGATTAATTAGGTATCAAGGTTAAGTACGGCCAAGCTTAGGCGTATACTCAACCGTAGAAGTCGATACGAACATACATAGGCCCTATAGAGCCCCACCAGCCATTGTTCACCCAAAATTTATTATTTAAGATGCGTATAGGATAATTGTTGCTTGTAAATATTTTTGGTCCAACGGTACCTAAAAAGTAAAAACGTTGACTTTGATGGTATTCGTGAAAACATCTGTGTATCGCTAACTATGATTATCATTATAAGGTGTTCACATTGTTATTATTCTTGAACCCATACATTTTTTTTGGAAGGCAATATATTATATAAAGTAAAAGCTAGCAAGATGCTAGTCGATACAACCAACAGACAAGAATATTTAAACACGGACACATAATCGGCTAATAATATCCAACTCAAACAGACGAATCTGATCAACCTATCTAAAACACGTAAACCACAAGGGCAGTCACCTGTTGGACTCGAACGTATCTGACCTCGAACTTAACACCGAAACGAACTCCTGAACTAACAAACTAGCAAAGGTCACAACATCCAACCAGGTGGTGGTAATGCGATATTTCAGAACAGTTTAATGGACCGCCTGAAACAGTTGAAAACCACGAACCAACCTCGAAGAACCACACAAACCATAACCACTCGAACGATGAATCCTTCGTCCAAAACCTCAACCCACGGCTGGAAGCTTACAGCAACAACCTTGAAACACCAACATTCTTACCACACAAATCAAACGGAACCATGAAGTGTAAGTATATTTTGCGCATGTTATTCTGATGGCATAATACTACTAAGTCGAGTATATTTTGCGCATGTTATTCTGATTATGTGATATATATATGACACGTATTAAATTATGTGATATGTCTGAAATGTGAATGATAAAGTGCAAGTATAGCACTAGTTTATATAAGGTAAAAAATTAATTTAGTCTATATATGATAGCTAATATTAAAAATTCTACATATTAAATAACTTTTTACACCATATTCATATAAAATTTAATTTCACATTTAAATGCTCTAAATTTTTTTCATATCAAAACCTTTATCGAATACATGCAGTGTACTTTTGAGGGGATACAAGATATGTAGTCAACTAATTAACTTTTATGAAGCAACTTAATTAATTAATGATGACATGTTTTGATCTTTTTTTATTTATTTTTTTATTATTATTATCTTTTTTTATAATCATATTTAGTGGGTATATATAGTTAGCATAATGTTATTGGTGATCCCAATCACTCATTATTTAAATATTTTAAATAGAATATAAAGTCAATACCATCATCATTTTATAATACTTACCTTTTACCCCAGAAATCTTCCACGCCTCTAAATTCTTTAAAAAGCCTAGTAACTAAACTAGCCTTTTGTTTTATTAACTCTAATATTGGTGCCCAGATTATGATTGTTGGTAAGTGGGGTGGCCAACATTTTAGACAATCGAATATAAAGCATTAATTTGACTTATGTAATTTAATTAATTTAAATTAACACAAATTACCAAGAATAAGTAAAATTAATTTAAAATTTTGTCAATAAAAATAGAACGTAATTGTATATGTTGAAAAAGGATTATAAAGTTTAGCTTGTTATATAAAAAGATAGCAAAATTTTTTTGAGTGCTTTATATTGATGTTGAGAAATCTATCAATCGTGTTTTCTTTATAATTTTATGATCGGATTCAAATTGGAGGATAAATTTAAGCTTGGCCAAGCTTGTCTTGTTCACTACCCAATTCTGTTCAATCTCTCCGTTTAAAGGGGTTTTCTTTTGTAGCAAAGCAAGTTAGGTGAAATACAAATAAAAAGCTATTTGCACAATGGGATTCTGGGTAATATGAAAAAAAATCCTTTTCGCATATGGGGTTAAGTCTTTTCAAAGTTTCAACATCTTTCGGGTCTTTGGTTGGAAGCAAGGAAGTCTAAGGTGTAGATAAATTTCAAATCATGACACAGATCGATGCCCTCTTGAGCATTAATAGTATTATGGTATTGGTTTTCTTATGATTTTCTAGTTGAATTTATTCTATTTTAGTGTTCTTAGTCTTTTAAGATTTGGTGTCTTATAATAATTTTTTAGATATGATAAATATTTTTCCCGTTCAAAATAACTTTTTTTAAATGGGTCGACGCCGGTTAGGCAGTCAGCTATGGCCGTTTTTTTTTTCTTTTTAGAAAAATTTTCTAGGTTTAGTTGCAACTTGCAAGAACTTTTTATCGAATCTATAAATCCAATATGTGAAACGCAAAAAGGGAGAAAAAGACTTGTGTGCATATATCATTTTGTTATTAAGTTCTATATATTTGCATCAACTTCTTAATTTTCTCGTTTGTTATTTATATATTACAGGTAATGAATTATTTTTTTATAACATTGATTAGTTCTTATTTTAAAGTTTTGTTACTACTTTACAAGGTTTTATTTAAAATATAATTATAACATTAAAGATCATATCTTTTCTGCTTACTAGTTAGTGTTCATTGTTGGTTTGCAAAATGTTTCAGTATATAACATGTTTTAGTATCTTAGAACCTGTTGATTTGCTAAGCCATGTTTCTTTTAGCTGAGGCAAATCCTTCCTTCAAGCTCCAGAACTTTATGTGGATATTTTTTCATGAGTTGCTTCGGACTAAGGGTGGGGGTGGGTTGGTGTGTAGGGATATAATTCAGGGTAGAGGCTGGTGTGGTAGGGGCCATATAGGTTTTGAAGTTACAAGGGGTGTCAGTAAAGTTTGGTTATGTTGGAGGTTTGGAGGTTAGGTGGATGTTTGGGTTTACCCTCCCTCTTATAACCTGTTGTGCCTCAGAGTTTTTTCTTGTGCTGTTTGGATGTGGTATCGGTGTTGATGTGGTGTCGAGAGAGGGGGTGAGGTTATAGCCTTTTCTTTTATAGATAGTCTAACCCTGTTGTGCCTCAAAGTTTTTTTCGTCAGTGGTTGCTTACCTCCCTGTTATCGAGAGCGATCAAGTAACTAACCCTGGCTGTTTTAGTATCCGGTTGGACGTTGGCTATGGAGTTCTGTTTCTACCTTGTGGTGTATGTCTAGACATGTTGCTGTGTGCTGTCATGGAGCTGATCTTGTCATTTGTTTATGTGTCGGGTGGTGCGTTTTGTGCTGATATGTTTTACACCATGTGTGCTGATGATGACGCTGAGGATCGATGCTATGCATAGAGTCGCGGGCGCATACTTCTTATTGTGCTATTCCCAGCTGTGGTGGATTGTGGCAATCTCATAACTATTGTGTTAGAGTCTCATAGCTATTGTGGGTATAGTTCTATATTTTATTCGGCGTAGGTAGTTATATACTATCGTCGGGTACTATTACGTGTGCGTGTGCTAGTTATGCGTGGTTGTCTGTATGTGAGAACGCTATCATCTATGAATGGAATACTCGTTTTGCTGTTAAAAAAAAAAATGTTTTAGTATCTTATGATTTGATTAAAAAACTTAAATTTGGACATAAATTTTGTTATTTTAATTGTTGAGAAGACTTGATTTATGTTTGTAGCATATGGCCACCAAATACTATGAGATTGTCTAGAACAATCTGATAACTTAAAAAACTATTAGTGTCGAATTCTAGATAAGTTTTTTTTAAATATACGTATACCTCTCATCATTTAATTTGACACATAATCGGTTCGATTCTATTTTTTTTCGTATGTTACGCATGTTAAATATTTAAAAGGATAATTTTAAAAAAAATAAGATGACATAATCTTTATCTAGAAAATTTGTTAGTGGAAGGAAGAGAGTCCGGTGAATTGTGAAAGTGGAGTAATTCGATGGTGGTGAGTAAATGATTAAGTGAATAGCAAAGGGTCATTTTTTAATAAAACGTGTGAAACACATTTTTTTAAGTTCAAATTGCCTCGAGGCCTCGAGGGTATGTTATTAGTGGTAAATGATCACCAAAGTGAATCCGAACTTCATGTTTGGTTATTTTCAAACTAGCTTTGCATTGATGGTCCTTGTACTTGTTTCTTTACTTTAAAAATATATTCTAGTTAGCTTATCATTTCTATATTTAGTTTCAACTTTATATTTATTATGCTTTTTTTTCTTATAATTTTAGTATTTAGAAAATGCAATTGTTTGAACAGTGACAGTCCTCAATTCACAGTCCGTTAGTTGAGTGAAAAGCTTTATAAAAAAAACCTTCAATAAGAGATGGATCTTGTGTTTTACTGCTTGCCTATCAGAATACGACTTAGGGGTACCATAGGGGAGTTCTTGTGTTAACCCCTCCATGCTCAAGTCAATGTATAAAGAATTCATATTCTAATAAGCAGAGAGATGGTGAGGGATTCTAAGGTTAGAGTTTTACAAAGTAACTTACCTTAAGGACGATGATCATTTTCTATTTTATAGTATTCTAAGGTCCCGAGTTTGTTATAAAAATAATATTATCTTTACCCCTAGTCCAATAACTGGCTGACAAGTATTGTTTTGTATCAATTATGAATAGATGATAGATATTTAAACATGTAATGTGAATACCATAAGATATCTAAGTAAACAAAAGATTAAATGGGCTAAATGTCCAAAATTGAGAACTAAAGTAGTCAAGTTTTTATATATATATATATATATATGTGTGTGTGTGTGTGTGTGTGTGTGTGTGTGTGTGTAGGAAGGTTCATACGAGAAGCTTTGTTTTTGTGAGAAGTGCGAGAAACATTTTCATTCGTTAGATGATTAATTCAATGGTGAAGATCAATCATGTCATTGTGGTAATTAATTTAATTACCGAGGGTTTAAAATACATTTAAAAGGTTAAAGATGTAATTTAAACCATTAGATAACTATTACCCTAATTAATCTATTATTCTCTTTCCTTTTTTCTTATTTGATTGGTGGTTTTAATCTCTCTCAGATTAAGAGGCTTTCAAATTCCGATCCAGATCTCAACCATTTCTTTTACTCGCTACACAGCCACACATGACCAAACGACGAACAATTAGTGGCCTAACGAAGTACAACCATTGATCACCCTTTTTCTTTCTCCTTTAAAGGTCCCCGTCAAGATCCACCGGAGATGATTTTATCACCGTCGCCCTCAATAATGTTTGTTTCAAGGTTTGTGAGAAGGTCCACCCGAAGGTCGTCCACCCATCCCCCTTCTTTCCTTTGTAAGGTTCGACTTTTACCGAGCCGATGTCACCTTCTTATTTCTTATTTTTCTGGAAGTTTTGTTTTAGATTTGTATATTTATATTTTAAAAAGATTATTTTTTATCCAGCACCGATGAACAAGGTTGCTTCGTAAATGGATCGGTACTACATACATTTATAGTTTTTATGTATTGTAATTATTGAACGTACGTATAATTAGATAACTACGGGTATTTTTTCAATTTCTAATGGTCTGCTTTTATTTTTATGTTATTCATAGTGAGCATTGGAAATTTTAATTGGTGAGTACGTATTTATTCGAAATTTGGGTTACTTCCATTATATTATGGTGTGTATATTATTTTTCTTATAGTTTTCTAGTTGACTTTATTCTATTTTAGTTGTCTCAATCTTTGAAACTTGATGTCTTGTAATAATTGTTTAGATATAATAATTGGTTAGGCAGTCAACTATGGCCGTTTTTCTTCTTATTTCTTTTAGAAAATATTCTAGGTTTATTTGCAACGTGCAAGTACTTTTTTATCGTATCTATAAATTCAATGTATGAAACGCAAAAGGAAGAAAATGACTTGTGTGCATATATAAGTTTGCTAGCTATCTGCATCAAATTCTTTATTTCGTTTGTTTATTTATATATTATCGAGGTAATAAAATAACTTTGTAAAACTTTGATTAGTTCTTATTTTATTGTTTTTTTTCTACTTTACAAGGTTTTTTTATTTAAAAATATAATTGTATTAAAGATCATATCTTTTGTATTTACTAATTAGTGTTCACTGGTGGTTTGGAAAACGTTTGAGTATTAAACATGCATTAGTATCTTAGGATTTGATTTAAAAAACTCTAAGTTTGGATATAAAATTTGTTTTTTTTTTTTTTTGTTGAGAAGGCTAATTTATGTTATAGCATATGGCCACCAAATATTGTGAGACGATCCTGAATTTAACCTGATAACCTAAAAAACTATTAATGTTGAATTCTGAATAAGATTTTTGAATATATAATTTACCTTACCCCATTTACCCTGAAACGTAAACGGTTTGATCCTATTAATAGTATATATACACCTTTAACGAAGATGAGATATATCTTTTTTTAACTTTCACCTTATCCACACTTCATTTTTTATTTCTTTTTTTGTATGTTACGCCCGTTAAATTATTTAAAAGAATAATTAGAAATAATAATAAGATGATATAATATTTATCTAGAAAATTTGTTAGTGGAAGGAAGAGAGTCTATGAATTGTGAAAGTGGAGTAATTTGATGGTGGTGAGTAAATGATTAAGTGAATACCAAACGGTCATTATTTTTTAATTCAAATGTGGAAAACATTTTTTTTATTTTAATTTGGCTCGAGGGTGTGTTAATACTTAATAGTGGTAAATGACCAAAGTGGATCCGAACTTCATGTTTGGTTATTTTCAAAGTAGATTTGCATTGATGGTCCTTGTAATGATGCTTTACTTTGAACATATACTCTTGTTAGCTTATCATTTTTAGGGGTGTTCACTAATCGGATAAAATCGAATTATTGAATCAAAAATTTTGGATCGGAATATTTGGTTCGGATATTTCGGATTTTTGGATCGGATTGGATCAAAACCGAATAATTACTATGGATTTCGGGTTGGTTTTGGTTACTATAATTTAAACCGAATAAACCAAACAAACTGAATAAGAATATATATAATACTAGTGGAATAGGTAATCCATACGTGTCATGTCTATGCTTATTTACAACATATTATTTTTAATTATAGAAACATAAAGTAACTAGTCTCACTAGTCATTGTAACTTGGACAACTATGTTTAAATCTTAACAGTATATGTATCAAATCTAGTTTTTAAAATATTTCGACTCTTTAAACATATATTTAGGTAAGAATGAAAACCGATCCAACCAAATTGTAATTTGGATGGTTTGGTTTGGATCTGAAGATTATTTGGATGGATCGGATCGTACTTTTCAAAACCGAAATCCAATTGGATTTACTCAATCGGATCGGATCAAACCGGTCCATCCACACGTACACCCCTAATCATTTCTATATTGGGAGATGATTTATATATAGTATTATGTATCTTCAATTTGTACTATATGTAATAAATGTTTGAATTATGTTATATATGACTAAAAACTGTTATGTGCGTATCATTTCTTTTCTATATTTGATTTCAACGTTTTGATTTATAATACTTCTTCTTTTTATTATTTTAGTTTTGTTAGAAAAAGAAATCTATTATTTTGACCTTTCCTACCATTTTTATTATTTTTAAAACTAAATTATTTTATTTCATTTTTATCTAAAACCAGTAGTAGGACTGTATTTATGATTGTTCTTATGAAATGTTTTTTTTGAAAGACAGGTTTAAATTGATGGTTTCTCAAACATATGTTACATTAAGTAAAATAAAACTAAGAAATTTAAAATTGCATATCGGAGTAGGGGTTAGCAATAGGGCCGAAAAACGAACCGGAACCGACACCGAACCGGAACTGGTTAGAACCATATTTGAGTTTTCCGGTCCGGTTATCGGTTATAAAAAACCACCATTTTCGGTTGTCAGGTATTTCGGTTCCGGTTCCACCGTTATCAGGCTTTACGGGTTTACACACACACATGTATATATATAAAAATGCGAGAACCGCGAGAACCAATCTTAGCCGTTGATTTGATAAGTGGAATTCATGGATGGAGAGCGTGGGGGGATCGAGTGTGGCAGGGTGTATGTGAGGAATTCATGGGTGGACAATGACATTGAAAGAGGGGGAATTAGACGGCTCAGTTTGGTTCTCGCGGTTCTCGCAATAAAAATGGTTCTCGATGGAACTTCTTCCTATATATATATATATATATATAGGAAGAATCGTTGAGCTCGTCATTCGGACGATGAGATGGCCGTTGTGGATGAATTAGAAAGTTGGTGACGGTGACGAGGAAATGACAAAAGCAGATGACTAGTTTTTTTTACTCCACTATGTGTGGTCTAAGACTCTAAGGTAATTAGATACAAAAAGAGAGTTTTTTTCTAAGATGTAAGTATGTAACTGTATTATATGCATCTAAATTTTACAATAATTAGCGCGCGTGATTTGTAAACTTTTAAGAATATAAAGTAGACGGATTGTATAATAGTGCATAAGATGCATTTTCTTTGATGCATCAAATCAATCAAATATATAATGTAGCGAAACAGTGTAATTAAGTTATACAATTATGAATATTTGTTAACTTCAATGTTAATTTTTGGAGCTGATTCTGTGTCATGAGCTGATAGGTCAGCTTGACATTTTGGTACGTTTGAGATGGTCGAGCTGAGTTTTGTCATTTTGCTCCCTATTAGGTCTTTTCTTGTAATGTTATGCATATTTTATTTTATTCTCAATTTAGTGTACGCAAGTCTCTGAATAAATAGCAACCCCTAGATAAAGTTTGGTTGTTCTGTTGTTCTTCGATATTATAGATAAACATGATCATTTGTACATATTTTTGTAGGTTATTATTATTATTATTAGATTATATATTCATATGATACATGAGTTAGTTTAGTTGATTGATATTAAGCATAAATAAAAAGATATTAAATGATTATAAATACGAAAAAGAGAATTTAAGAAAATTGTGACATACAACATCAACATCCAGACTAACAGTAAAAGCGTCGACACAAGATTGAGGGTAGACGTGATGACACAAACGTGATATCATGATACGAAAAGACATAATTGTACTTTTTGTACAAGTTTCTTGATCATTATTGTTACAATTATAGGAATTAAGGTCAATTTTATTGGTTATATTTATAAGGAATTTAAAATAATTATTAAATATTTCAAAATGATAAATCAAAATTTTGGTTAAATATGATATTTTAAAACGTTATAAAGATTAAAATGATATTTGTACGCTATAATGGGTAAATATGATTTTTTAAGTTTTATAGGAGGGCACACATTAAACATATCTAATAAATATTGATTCAATTTTGACCAACAAAATCAAAAATAAAATTTCTATCTTGATTAAATAAATAATCAAGATTAAAAACTTAATTTTTTTTATTAGATAAAATATTAAATTATACAATAAACATGCTAATTTTTATTTAACTTAGAATATTAAAAAATTAATTATTTGCATATCATACCCATGCATTGTTGTACCATCAAGAAAGGGACATCGATCGTAAACGCGCGTTTCAAACATGAGTGCACATTCAAGTAGATTATATTCTACAGAATATTAATTATACACAATAATAGTTATCTCAAGGAATTGTACTCTATGCTTCAACTGTTGTACGTTACATGGTCGAATGGTATTTTTAATTATTCTTTAGAGAGGAAATCACGAATTTTCTCCTTTTTTCTTTTTACTTGTCATTCTTTATATTTTTCTTTTCTTTTATATTTTTTAAATATGTTTAATCTGGTTTTTAAAAGTTAAATGATTTATTTACTAATACTTGCAATATCTTCTATCTTCTAATATATATAAAAGACTAATTTTATAAAATTTATTAATCGATATAAATGATTTATTTTAAAAAATGTTTGATTTTAACCATTTATTCATTTAAAGCCAAAAAATCAATTTTGACCTTTTTAGAGTCAAATTTATTAAATATAATTTCATATATATCCTTATTAAATCATATAAAATCGTATTTTCTCACCTTAATTTACAAATATTATATTTACCCTTTATAATATTTTAAAATATTATATTCAACCAAATTCTTAGTTTTATCTTTCTAAAATATTTAAAATCATTTTAATTATAGCCAATAACGTTTAATTCTATTGTCCATAATTGTAAAAATCATGATTGATGATTTATATAAGAAATACAATCACGTCTATTCATATCATGCTACCATGTTGCTGCCGTCAAATCTGCCCTCCCGCTCACATCGATGTTTCCACCACTGATTAGAGTGTTGATGTCATACGTCGTCTTTTTTTTAATTCTCATTTTATTCGCGTTTTATTATTGTTTAATACGTTTTTATTATTGTTTAATATTTATTATCCTTTAAACCAACCTGTGTATCACACGGGCATTTAGTCTAGTTAATTATTAAAGGAGTTATCTAAAATTAATAAAATAGATTAAGGAAATGCAAGAAATAAGTTATATGAGATTAAGTGCATTTAATTGGAAATTAACGAGTCCTCCTAATAAACAAGAAATATAGTTATAACTTACTTAGACCATCCGTATGGTATGGTGCCATGGTGGTGGTCGGGTTGCTTATCGGGCTTCTAGGATAGCCGAGGAACACTTGTAGTCGTGTATCTTTCCTTCGGGTTCAACGGCTGGGTTCCCGCGCCTGATTTTCATCCGAGAAGTTCTTTATATTGTCCAACAAAAATGAATATCATCCTACTTTTTCTTCCTACTTTATCCTCCTACTCACTATAACATGACATGTGTACTTCACTAATTCTCTTTCTTCATCTTATTAATTGATTTTGACACTTGTGATAATCTTGTGAGTAAGAGGATAAGTAGGAGGATAAATTAGGAGAATATATCATTTCTCATTGTCCAATGGCACTATTTAAGGGTGGAAAAACAATTAAAACAAGTAGTCTTTGTACGTTTATATATATATTTTTCTTTCTCATCTATAAATACATCATTTCACACTTTCAAATATATTTCATCCAAAAAATTATTTTCCCAAACTTATCTACTCCTTATTCTTCCATCAACACTTCAAAAAATATAATGGATTCAAATTCACCACACATACATCCCGTCGCAACCGAGTTAGAAATTCAAGTTCAACCAAATTAAAATTTTGTGTTCTATATTTTCCCACATGATCACCTTACGTGATCTATTTTAAAGGCAACTTTGATGAGAGAAAAAAGATAGAGAAATGTACAGATGAGATGAAAGAAATGTAATGTTTTATTTGAGAAATGTACAGATGGGATGAAAGAAATGTAATGTTTTATTATTATTAATGAATATTTTATTTTTTTATTTGTTATAAATTTATTGTCATACAATTTATAAATATTTTATTTTGTTAAAATGTTAAATAGAATCTAAATTAAATTTAACAAAGTGGGGAAAAATTGGGTTAGTTTGACCGTTTGTATTAGGCTATACTAAGTCTTTAGATAATTAAGAGAAAGTGGAGGAAAAAATGATGTAACGCTGATTTAGCATTGTGATAGAAGAAAGGGAAAATGGAGGTCATACGGATGGCCTTACATGGCTTATTTTGTGAATGAGTAGGGAAGTACACATGACGAGTTGATGTCTGGATTAGCTTATTTACCTCATTTATAAGTGTATTAATGTTTGAGTATATTACAAATATCGTTCCTGTGATTTCTCAAAGTTTCTTTTATTTTGTTATTTAATTTTTAAAAATTACATTGATGATTATTGTGATTTACATTTAATTACGGTTTTGGCCATTTATTTTAACGCCCATTTAATTTTTCTGTTCAAGGCTCCTCATATGTCTTGTATATGAGGCTATTTTTAGTCATTTTACCCATTATACTTGTTAGTAAATACTAGGAGGTCCACTTATTTTTCAGGACAAAAAAAAATTTAAAAAGGCCCCTCTAATAGTTTTTTATCTCAAATTAGCAATTTTAACGTCGATCTAAAAATTAACATCTCACAAGCAATGAACTAATTGGTAAGTTAACATTTAGTAGTTTGATAACTCACGATAAACAAATTACATATTCACAAATCACAAATCCGGATGTACTTGGTTTGAAATGGATGGAAAAGAGAAAGGAAATACAAATTCTTGAACAAAGGAAAAACGTTTATGAACCCTAAATGAACGAATACGAACAGAGTTTTTGTTCGTTCATTTATGTTCGTGAACATTCAACAATCCGTTCGTTTATGTTCGTTTATATTTTTATAACTAATCTTTAAAAAATCTAACACACATGCTCGTTCGTTTATCGTTCGTATTCGTTTATTAGTTCGGCTAAAGTTAAACGAACGAACACGAATAAGCCCCGTTCGTGTTGGTTTACAGCTCTAAATGGTATGATGCTACGAGTTAAATTGCACTCGTTATAGTAAAAGAAAAAAAACTAACTTATACAAAAGGGACTTAAAAGAAAAAAAAACTAACTTATACAAAAGGGACTTAAAACACATGACCGCTCGGTTGTCACTTTCCTTTCCTTCCCTCTTTAATAAAACTTAATAACACATAAACATCATGGTTTCATTCCATTCCCCTTCATTTTATTCCAAAAAATAACCGAGCTCATAGTAGAAAAGTTTCTATTCATTGTAAAAATTGGATCATGATATCTAATTTTCTTGGGCAAAAGACATTATTTAACATAAATATTACTGAAATCTTTAAATATTGCTAAGTTTTCTATGTTTGTATAAAATAAATTCTGTTAATGAATTTCTGTTTCAAATATTAAGGAATATTCATTTGAAATTACAACTTAAGTTTTATTATCCCTCCATGATATATGATAAGGCTATCCGTTGTACCATCGGGTAAACCTTCGGGTACCCCAAAGTCTTTCAAAGATAAAGAGGGAACACCATTTCCGGTGTTTGGGGTAAGCTTGGGGGTAAGGGGCTTCGGCTTCTTTTACCCGAGACCAATCTTTCACCCCCCCCCCCCACCCCACCTCCAACCAATCAAACAATTACACATTTATTTATATTTTCTTTTCTTTTTTTTTAAGTGAAAAGGAAAGAGGAAAGATGAAAGATGGGTATAACACTAGTTGGGGGTAAGGAAAGGGGAAGGGAAAGAAAGCTGATGTGGCGTTGATGTGGCTGTGGGTAATGAAAGATGAAAGATGGGTATAACGCCTAGCCTAACAAGAACTTTCTTTATAACCACATATACAGAACAAGAATTTCTAAAAAATTATTCACTAATTTCACATATTTCTAAAAGTCGCACAAGTCCATAATTATGAAATAGGAAAGAAAAGATGGCACAGATTAAAGTCAATGGAAGAACAAAACTTACCGTCAGTCCGTCATCATATTTGTGTGATGAACAACAAAAAATTAAATAACATTATAAAAAATAATATATTATTTATAATTATTTATAAATAACATATCTGTATATTAGAGATATGTTTTTGTGATTTCTAAGCCATAAACACAAAACATAGATATATCTGAATCTTGGATAGTTATCTCTTATCTATCGCACTCCTGTATATATATATATATATATATATATATATATGAAAAAGTTCATACGAGAACCATTCTTAGTGCGAGAACCGCGAGAACCAATCTGAGCCATCCAATTCCTCTTCTTTCAATGTCATTGTCCACCCATGAATTCCTCACATGCACCCTGTCACACTCTATCCCTCCATGCTCACCATCCATGAAACTTCCTATATTCAAGGAAGTGAAGGAACGACCGAGATTGGTTCTCGCGGTTCTCGCACTAACAACGGTTCTCGCATGAACCCTCCTACACACACACACACACACACACACACACACACACATATATATATATATATATATATATATATATATATATATATATATATATATATAGGGTGAGGATCAAGTAAAAGGTATATTAACGTAAAAATGGTAAGAGGCAATAAAAAATCCTTTTTATTGATTAAAACTAGTTCTTCATCGATTTCTTTTTGATGAATCCAACATATTCATCACTTTTTACACAGCAAAAGAGATTTTCAAATACAGATTTTGAAACCAAATTTTTGGAATAATTTGGTGATGAACAAAATGCTTTCATCTAAAAAGTGATGTATATGTTGGATTCATCAAAAAGAAATCGATGAAGAACTAGTTTTAATCAATAAAAATGATGAACTAACAATTATCAGTTGATGTATATACTGAAAAACTATCACTAATCATCCATCTTACACTTTTTACTTTAATTTACCTTTTATTTGATCTCATCCCTATATATATATATATATATATATATATATATATATATATGTGTGTGTGTGTGTGTGTGTGTGTGTGTGTGTGTGTGTGATTACCTTAATGCATTATTACTCTTTTCTCTTCATTTTTCTCATATTCTCTCTATAATGCACAACACGGTATTAGCATGAGACTCTTTAAAAAATATCTTATCTAAGATAATACATATCTGTAATATATCTTATTTAATTTTAGGGGATAAAAACATATCTACTAATAATTATAAATAACAATATATATATATATATTAAAGTAACAATTAAAAATTAAAGTAACAATTAAAAATTAAAGTAACAATTAAAAAAATTTTTTCTTATTATTAACATTTGTTATATTATTTTAATATTAATTAATAATATTTAAATAAATAAAAATCAAATAATGAAAATAGGTGTTTGGTAAAAGGATAAGATGGAAAAAGACGAAAATACCCTTCATCTACCCTTTGACTAACAGTCAACTTTAACACCAGTTAGTCTAAAGGACTAAAAGTGAAACAAAACGTCAACCATAAGGACCGTCAGTGTAATTTTCGATTTTAAAGGACTGAATGTGAAATTTTGCGCAAACCACAGGGACCATCTTTGTAATTAACTCTAAATTCTAATTATATGTTATTCATGTTTATGAGATCTACTTAATTATTCACATTCTTATATAAATAAGGTAAAATATTTATTATACAATTGAATATTTATTGATTGATTTTTTTAAGTATGGAAAGTTTAGTTATTAAAATTGAATATAAGAATCTTATTACATATATCTATTAGTTACTTTATATAATAGTTTTCATTTATTTATATGAGGGATAATTTAGAAATTTTAGAATACTTAAAATTTAAGAGTTTCAAAAGATGTAAATGCATTATAATATAGTATATATATACTAGCATTGTACCCGCGCAATACGGCGGCGACGAATAGTGTAACACCCGCGTTTAGGGCCTGGTCGTTTCGTGGCGGTGGTACGTTATTTAATTGTTTATAATTGTATATTTACTTGTTTATAATTATTTGCTATTTATTTATATATTTGTTTGATGATTATTTGGTATTTAATTGGACCGCGAGGTAAGAGGTAAAAATAGTAGTTTAATATTTTTATATGATATTGGTACCTCACGATTCGTTTTTATACGAGGGTCCTGAATAATACCTCGTTGTATGTTTATTAATTGTTTAGGACCGTTTTATTTAGGTTCTTGTATGCTAGATAACAGTATTTGACACGGTGTGTTGTTTTAATTAAAATCTCAGCCTACTTATGTGTTACTTTTGACTTTGAGAAGTCAAATATTTGTGTTAAGTTCCTGTTTTTGCTTTCCTTGCTTCGTGAGGAAGATTACCTCGAAGAACACACACACTCCAGCCATTAAACTCTATATTTTGTGGGAATCATTACTAAATCAAGGTTAGTATCATCTTGTAAGCTGATTTTGATTAGTTCTTGAAGTTCTTAGATGAGTTCTTACAAATAGAAGCTTACTTGAATTCTAGGTTTTGGAGTTTTGATTGGGTTTTGTCAAATCCGAATTATTTACATGTTCTATAGAAGTTATATACTGATTTCGAGATGATTACATGATGATTTCTTTGTTTTTGTTTGATTAAAGCTTAGAACCCATTAATGGAGGATTTTATGAAACTTGATTTGTGGGTTTTCATGAAATTGATGTTTATATTGTGTTTTGATGCTTTCCATGTGTTTAGTATGCATAAATATGAAGTTCTAAACTGATTTTGTATGATTCCATGATGAATTATTGTGCTTTTGAAGATGGAGCTTAAGAACTCCATTAATGGAATTATATGATAAAATTTAAGAACTTGAATTCATGATTTGAAGTCCCTTAATGTGTTCTAATGTTAAAATGCATGTCGTAGTTAGTATAGAAGTGTTTTGGAACTGTTTTTAGTCAATTTTATCTGCTGGAAATCGAGTATGAAGGGCTGAATTGCAGGCTGGAACAAAACAGAGAAGAAGACAAGCCTGCAGTTGCTGAGTTCACTAGTGAACGCAGAACCTTTTTTTGAGGCTACTATTTGATTTTCGCGTTTCTTTGTCCTATGTTGACCCGGGTGCTGATGTACACTATTAGTACTTGTTATATAATTATTTATATGATATTTATGAGTGGTTTTGAGGGTAAACCATGCTTGGAAATGCCTTGAATTATTTATGTAGTTATTATATAATTGCTACTTTAATTGTACGAAATTATCTTGGATGAGCGTGGTGCATAGTTCGTTAATTCCTATATGTTATATATATTATATATAGTGATTTTAAAGTGTTGGACATGTATTTCATGTTAGTTTGATTTATAAAATCAAACGGGTTGGGTTTGACCCGTTAGTAAGCTAAGTTATGATATATGGACTTTAAATGTGTTTTGTTGATTGCTACACCTTGTTGGTAACATATATGGATATTTTAAATGGTATTGGATGTTTTCTATATTGATTATGCGCATTTTGCGTAACGGTTAAGTTATGACCCGTTTGTGTAGCTACTTGAATTATTGAATTAATTGAGATTAAATTCACTAATTCGTTTGTATTGTGTTCTCAGGGAATTCGAAGCCTCAGTGAAATTAGACAACTGAGTTTGGTGTGTTGGAGAACACAGGTGAGTGGACTTTAATTCACTGGTGGTTTTAGTTGTAACTGTTATGGTTACTTGGATTTTATATAATTAATCATGCGATAGACTGTTTAGTCTGATTTGATTGTTTGATTGGTTATGTGATGATTATTGAAATTGTGTCCAAGATATGAGTATCAAGGCATGAAATTGTGCTCATGATGTTTGTGGCAGAGGTCAGCTAAGCGTGGTTTTGGGCTGGGTCAGTTGCTTCTGGTTAGGCAGTTTTAGATCCTCTGTTGCATTTGTTGTAGCAGAGGGGGTTTAACTGTGCCAGTTAGCAGATGGCTATCGGTAGATCATTGTTATGGCCAGCATTGGTCGTAGGCTCGGCAGAGCCGCCGGTCCTTTGATATTTGAGATAAACTGTTCTTGTGATCGTTGTGGTTCTACTTTAATTGCTTGTGGCTTGATTTTCATTCACTTAGCTTTGTGCTAATTCCCCACCCTAACTCTCTGTTTCAGGTTTTGAGAGCACGGTAGGTTGCAGCTTTTGTGTACAGGGAAAGTTTGACCGTAGCTCTGATATTTTGGGTTTTAGAATGTTGAGCCATACTTTATGAAATGTTTTGTAACACTAAAGGAAGTACTGTATGTTTGTACAGTGTTGGTTTTAACTTTTGATGTTATTTCCTTTTTAGTTTTATGACGTATTACTTCCGCTGTGATTTAAAAAAAAATATGGCTTGTATTTTTTTGCGGTGTTACAAATAGTTTGTGTTCGATAACATGTCGATTTCAAAAATGTCAATGTATGATACTCACAGAATGCCGTGTGAACAAATATTTTCTAATCAACAACATATTCATTTTCTTTTAACTTTTCTATTATCATTATTTCTTCTTTTTCCATAAACTCCTTAATTAAATGTCAAAATAATTTATGAAGAACAATAAAATAAGAAAAACAATTAAATAGAAAAATATTCTATTTTTGAAAATTTTATTGGTGTCATGTTTGATGAGTTGTTAATAGTAATTGACATAAATTAGTTGAGGTAATTAAGGAGATAATAGAATGGACTGTTGCTTTAAGAGTTTGTACTATTTGTATAAAAACATGTACTACTTATAATTAAGTAGTCTTAAAAATTTTAAGAGAGTGAATGTTAAATTTTTTATAAGATAGTATAGATGTATAACATAGTACCCGCGCCAATATGACGACGACGAATAATTTTGCTCAGCAACTTGTTTAAGGCATATACTCATAACCAAAAAGATCATCAAGCGATTGCGAAGAGAGCTAGCTAGAGAGGATATATTGAAAGTTGGACGTAATTTATAGGTTAACTAGTTTATTGACCCGTGCATACACGGGTATTTCGAAAGTGTATTTGATATTAAAATTTTTAAATAAAAATAATGCAGTAAATGAAATATCACCTTTGTGATACGAATATACTAATTTCAAAAAAGTGTCATATTACAATAAAATTTATACCAAAACGTAGATAAAAATAAGACGGTGGTAAATATATAATTATTTTTTCTCTAAACAAAATATATCACAAGTTATTAAAAATAATTTATAAACAACTTATAATTAATGTAAATTACATTAGTCTACAATTTTTATAAAAACCCCTCACATTTTCTTAAAACCTCCTTATATATTTTATAAAACCCCCTCAAAATATTCATCTAACCCCCTCCCAATAGATTAAAAATTAATATTTCGAAATTGAAATTGAATAATTTAAAATTAAAATTTCTTATCCACGTTTTTAATCTTTCCAAAATTGTTTTGAGAATAAAATAATTTTAAAATTGAAGGTTATGATTGGTCCAAAATTGTTTTGAGAATAAAATAATTTTAAAATTGAAGGTTATGATTGGTTAATTAAGACTCAATTTATAGTTATTTTTGGAAAATTTGCATGTCTTTTATATATAGATATAGATAGATATATAGATAGATAGATAGATATAGATATAGATAGATATAGATTAGCTGCACTTTACTACCGGGGCAAAAGAAACTTTATTTATTTTTGCTAATTTAAATTATATAGCTAAACGTTAGGATATTATGTCTTATCGATTTCTTATAAATATTAGATAGAATTATTGTACTTTTAGATTGGTCTATTACCAGAAGATAAAGCTGTCTTCTTTATATATAAAAAAATATAAGAATAAATTAGTGGATTTAAAATGTTATAACTTAATTATGAATAACAAAATTTTTCATAGGCTAGGTCTTAGTAGGAGAAATTTCATCGGCATAAGTATTTCATCGGCATTCTTCTAATATACAATTGCCATGAAAATTTTAATGTTCACGCAAGGTTTTAGGGCTCTTTTTATAATTTTTTATATATTACATAAGTTTTTTGTTTATTCTTTCTTTCATGTTTATCATTGATTTGTATTTATTCTTATTTTATTATTTTCCATTTATCATACTTGCTAAATATCCAAATTATACTATATATCAATTTACAAATAACTTAGCATTTAATCATGATATATTGGAGGGTAATTTAGTAAAATACTATTTTCCTCATGAGATATTACTCTCTTCAATTTATCATGAGCTTAAGAGTGGTATCCCTTTCTTTTAGGTGTCAAATGGAGCTGCAACCAATTGTACCACTTTATGTTTGTATTATTATATCTTTATTTTATTTTCTAATATTAATATTCTCAAATTGTTTATTAAAGGGTTAATCACAAAATAACCCTTAAAGTTTTACTTGCATTATGGTTTAATCCTCAAAGTTTATTTTAAAACATAATAACCTTAAAGTTTTATTAACTTGTTACTTTAACCCTTATCTACTATGTTTACCTAAAACTACCGGTTGCCCTCACATTAGGGCTTTGAAACTCACGACAGGTCGCTTATTGAAACAATCACGGAAGGGAGATACAACGGAAGCGGAAGGCGACGGATCGAAGGGACACACAATGGCGACGGAAGGCACACACGACGGCGATTAGGAAGGGAAATACGTCGGCGGCTGATTTCGAACGACAACCAGGAACCTCCTGCGACGCTGAAACATACGAAGGTGAAATACAAACAGCAAGGTAAGTTAAAGCTCATACAAAGGAAGGTCCATCTCTGTGAATTGATGCTCTTTTTCATCTTCCTCATGATAACAAGAAGCTCATATTCATCTTCCTCATGTTGTAATCGAACATCAAGCTCCATTAATGGTGAATTGAAGGTTTGTAATTGTAAAGAACCTTCATTAGTTCTCAGCTGCCACACGACCATCCGTTGCTTCCCTTGTTCTCTATTCCTCTACATGACTTTAATTTTGAGGAGTATCCCATTGAATTCTCTTTTCTCACAAGCTGTTGGTAGCATATTGTTAGTTTCTTGAGTCGTGAACATTCCACTTTTATCTAAAAGACCTTCAGTGGCAAGAATAGGCTCCCTCTGAAGTCTGAAATGTGGTCCATTCTCGAAATGCTTCTAATAACAAGCCATCAACTTTTTCGTCTTTGACACTATCTAATGTTATCACTGATTCATCACCCAAGACAATCTCCGACTTTTGATTCCAGCCACATCATTTGAAGTAGAAGCCATTACAAAGGATGTAAAGAAAATGGAGAAATTGAAGACTTACGGTTGAAGATATGACAATTCTCGTTCGACAGCTAGGGTTTTGGGCTTTCTCGTTCGACTGTATTCCTTTTGTTCATCGCTACTTCTCTTCAAAGGTGGGTTTTTCTCTTGACCCTAAACCCTGCGCTAAGACGATCTAATTTTTTTCTTAAAAATTCACGGGATAACCTTCTAAACCGGTAGAAGGTAAACTGAAACCCATTTTTAAAAAGAAAATACTTAATTGAGGATTAAAACGTAATTTTAACAAAACTTGATGGTTATTACGTTTTAAAATAAACTTTAAGGGTTAAACCATAATAGAAGCAAAACTTTGAGGATTAAAACGTGATTAACCCTTTATTAAATTACAACTACATTTTTAATTACTAATATGAGTTATGTTGTCGACTTATTTTTGGGTTTTCTATTTCATTTTTTTATTCGTACTTAAAACTTATTAAGCCTAAATATAACACATTGAAATCAAACTTTTTTATATTTTTAATAATCTAAGTCTTGCACTACCGAAAACTAAGAAAACAAGAATAAGAATGGTAGAGAGGCGACGATATAATTATTTTTATTTATATAACACATTATTAAGCCTATTTTTTAATACATGAAATCTTTCAATTTATATTTTTAATCTCAATTTTAGACCGCTATAAATTAAGAACACAACGCACCTAGACGAAGAGATGCGGTGGTATAATGTGATAGATAAGGTATTCGTCATGAATCTAAATATAAATATAGTAGGGGTCGTTACGGTGGTGTGGGAGAACGAAGTGAGGTAATGTGACTGTCAACAAGCAATTAAGATGGGTGGGTGCCACTGTGTCATCGGGAGTGGGTCTTTTGGGAATTACGAAAGAAACCATGAATAGAGTTGATAACACCAACCCATAAGGAGTTGTTTTCAATCATGATCCTCCACCACCATTTTACTAGTAGTGTTGTATTTAATGCTTTTAGACTCCCCACTCTTAGGCCTCCTGCTCTTAGAAGCAATGGTTACATTCCAATAGGGGCAACCTACATGTAAGGGGAGGGGAAACGGGACACCGGTCAATTTTATCCGTACAGTGTAAATTTTGATTTTTCGTAGTGTAAATTCTGATTTTTTGGAGGCAGTGCTACCACCCATTGAATGGTGCCACCACCCAATACAAATCCTAGATCCACCACTGCATTCCAAGCAATCTATGAAATTTTCTTAGCATCCATACCCCCTCCTAGGAAGAAGTTCCTCCTTAAGCCTTCAAGTTTTTTTAGTACTAAAGATGAAACTTTATATATAGAGAAGTAATATGACCCTAAAGAACCTAGCACTGATTTGCAAAGGGTCAATTAGCCAGCTGCAAAAAGTGTTGAAGCTCTCTACTTTGAAAGTCTAGCTCGAAATTTATCGATTAAAGGTTGCCATGATGCAACCTTGTTCATCGAAGAACCAATCGGAATACCCAAAAACTTGAACGGAAGAGCCCACGCTTTACAATTTAGTCGAGAAGCCAGATTGTCAATTTTACTAGAATCAACACCCACAGCCATTAAGCTAGTCTTTGTTAGGTTGACTTTAAGGCCCGAAGATAGATAGAAGCATCAAAGGATTCTCATGAGATTTAGCGAGTTATTAAAAGACCACCTTCCCACAAATAAAGCATCATCAGCATAAAAAAGATTTGAGATCAGCAGACCATCTTTCGGGAGTTGAATCCCTTCAAAGATACCCAAATTTCGTGCTTGTTTAATAGCTACGTTTAAAGCTTCCATTGCTATGCTAAACAGAAATGGGGCGAGTGGATCGCCTTGTCTAACTCCCCTTTGCATAGAAAATTCTTGTGTAGGGGAACCATTTAATAAGACCGAAACCTGAGCAGTTTCAAACAATTCCGAATCCACGATCTCCATTTGCTGCCAAAATTTAACTTAGCCATGATCGAATCCAAAAAACCCCAACTTAACGAGTCAAAAGCTTTCTCTAAATCGATTTTGAGCATGAAGATTTGACGCTTGACTTTCTTGACCCATGAGATTATTTCATTTAATATTAACGGATCTTCTAATATGCTTCTTCCTTTTATGAAAGTTGTTTGCTCCTTTCCAATTACCACATGAATCATATTGTAGTCTAATTGAAAGCAATTTTGCAATAATCTTATATGTAGACCCAATCAAACTAATGGGTCTAAAGTCTGAAAAATAAATATGATCAATCTCCCAGAGTTGTGGTTTTTTTTTATATTTTTTTTAACAACAAAGAGAAGAGAGCTTCGGTATGACCATCACCCTCCCCTAGCCCATTATATTATTCTATATCAAAATCAAAGCTCTAGCAAGATGCTAGATGCATGAGTTTACAATACAGTCCAGGTTAAAAAAACAAAGAAGATGACAGTATTTAGTGCATCTAGTGTCGGTCATTTAAGACCTCATAAATTACATCGATCATCGATCAGAATACAAGGTTGACTTTTGTATTCCATATGTGGACATGTATTATTAAACAATTGTTTTATTTTTAGTGTGTGACGGTCCTCACTGATGTGGTTGACGAACAAAGCTAGCTTGACCTATATGCATTTATATAAAAATAATAAACACTTAAATCAGTTAGAATTTGTGTTAAAACCCAGGAGCGAAGTTACTTGTTGTCAAGAGTATTCTATTAAAATAACTGAACAAATTCTTTTATATAATTTTAATGCATTATTAATATAAATTAGAAATTTTTTAGCAGATTTGATTTGCTTTGTTAGTTTATTAACTAATGTATGTATTTTCCATTTTATCTAATTAATTAGCTCAACTAAAAAAGTATTGCTATAATGAATTTAATTCCCTAAATAAATTCATGGTTTACCACTAGGCTTGAAATGAAAGACTTTGAATTACTAACCCACTATAGAGGAGAGATAAGGTAGAATCTATCACTATATAAACAACCCAAAAGCTTCCCATTAAAAACCACATCTTCTTTCCCATTATTCCAAACATAAAACATACTTTGCAAGTTTTACACACATGGAGAAGCTTGAAAAGGGTCAACAAGTGGAAATTGATGAACAAAAATGGGTTTATGATTCTTCGTTCGATCATAGAGGTCGAACACCTCTTCGTGCTTCCACCGGTGCTTGGAAAGCTTCGTTATTCATTATCGGTAACCATGCATGCACCCTCATATCTTCTTCTTCTTCTTCTTCTTACTCTCTAATTACTTACTCTAAAAGAGCGGAATTTAATGTCAAATTGATGTATTCCGAGAACCTTGAGGTCAATTGCATCGATTACTTTTACACGGAAAGTGATTCGTGTTCGCAACTTGAATTATATTTTTAGCCTTATAAAGACGCTTCCTTAAGAATTATTAAACATTTTTACGAATCTATGTATCAACGGCTCCCGAACAAGTAGAATACTAGAATGTAGAATGTAGTGATTTGACAATAGTTTTAGTTAAAACACTTAATTGTTTAAAATCCTAAATAAATACATAATGGTCTATAATTACGTGTTTTTAGAGAAAAAGAGAATATAATAAATAATATTATCATATATATTTTTTTGTGAAAGATAATAAATTTGTCTTGCCATCTTTTTTTAATTGGTGAATATTGAAGCCATTTCTAAGTACCAAATCAATGATGAAGGAGCTAAGCAGCATGATACACGTGATATAGAAAGGAGAATTAATATTTTTCTATGGTGTCAACACGCTATAAGCTACTATTACTTTCATTAATTATAAATTAATATACAAATTAAAGTTTACTTCTATATTTATTTATTTTTTGAAAAGTTAAAGTTTATTAATTACTTAAGCATCAGTAATTAATACGATGTATCAATGAAATTTATTGTAGCTCATTGATCTGCATAAATTTGTCTTTTTGGCAAAAAAAGTTATTAATTATTATCAACAATTAAAACTTCTTGTAGTGTTATTTTTTTGACCGGCAAATGGGGACACACTTCCCCGCCTCTCCAGTGTGGGCTCGAATTGCTTGGTGGCGGGTTTTCAACCACCCCTCATTATTTGGCTTTAACCAAGTTTCGAGCACCACGCCTTCACTCTATGGAGGAAACCCTTAAAGAAAAAACTCCTAACCCACTGCATGCAGCAGGATTTGATCTCTCAAACTCTTGCGAGGAAAGGAGCGCCTTACCAGATGGCTAAACCCCATTGCCTCTTGTAGTGTTATTGTCAATATGTGGTATCATATTTCACTGAAAACAGTGTAGTACATAAAAAGGAAGGCTATAATTGCATTCCTAAAGCAAGTCAAAAACAGTGTAAAGTTGGATTTTGATTGGCCATCAGGATGATGGTCTGCCAACAAATATATGTTGATTCTAGCCTGTATATTACATATAAAACAAAATTTTATATCCTTCAAAAAGAAATTGTAACAATCTTTTTAAATGTAAAGATAAAAACTATAAGAACGCCATGGGCTGACTTTGTTGGTGCGGCAACGATAGAAACACTGCTTCTTCCCTCTCGCTCGGCCAATGAATCAATATGCATTTGCCCTTCACTGCCTTTCCCGCTCGCTCTCTCTCTCTCTCTCTCTCTCTCACACACACACACACACATACATCATACTTTCAGTATATAAAAACACATACACCATACACGATATAAATGTGTAAGAAATGAGGGGAGTACTTACCCCATAGCCTATACGCGTGAGTGGCTCACGCCTCGTGAACCTGGTCACACTTCGTGAAACCTGCTACTTCCCTTTTTTTATTGTTTGTATGTGTGTGTTTAGTAGAAAAAAATTATAAATTGTAATTATTTCAAGTTTTACATATATTTATGATAATAAAATAAGGCAAGTGAGTAAAGGAAAATCATAAGTTAGGTAGGTTTGTTAGAGTTTTGGTATGCATAACATAATGGCCACTTGTGATACCATTATCAACTTCTTTGCAGCAATTGAGTTTGCAGAGAGATTAAGTTACTTTGGAATTGCAACAAGTCTCATCATATATCTCACAAAAGTCATCCATCAAGATGTGAAAACATCCGCTAGGAGCGCTAATCAATGGGTAGGCGTAACGACTCTAATGCCGCTCGTTGGCGGTTTTCTAGCCGATGCTTACCTCGGACGCTTTCACACCGTTCTTCTATCATCAGTTATCTATCTAATGGTAACCTCTTCTTCCATGACTTCATGTTCAACTTGATAACTTATTTAATTTCTCACTCTTAATAAAACTTTGAATCTTTTGTAATCAATTATCAATGCAGGGTTTGATACTTTTAACAATGTCTAGTATGATCCCAAGTTTAAAACCATGTGTGAGTAACGAGGTTTGTCTACAACCAAGGAAGATCCACGAGATTGTGTTCTTCGTTGCCGTATATTTGATATCTATCGGCACTGGTGGTCACAAACCGTCTTTAGAAAGCTTTGGAGCCGATCAATTTGATGATGATCACCCTGATGAACGTAGAAAAAAGATGTCTTTTTTCAACTGGTGGAATGCAGCCCTTTGTGCTGGCTTATTGCTTGGTGTAACTCTTATAGTCTACATGCAAGATCACATAGGTTGGGGTCAAGCTGATATTGTTCTCACCGTCACAATGGCTTGTTCAGTAGTGATCTTCGTCGTCGGTCGGCCTTTTTATCGATATCGAGAGCCTAAAAACCCGTTAAAGCCCATGGTACAAGTATGTGTTGCAGCCTTTGCTAAGAGGCATCTACCTCAGCCTTCCAACCCTGATGAGTTACATGAGGTGCCCAAATCACAAAAAGCCCAAGACAGGCTCCTTTGCCACACAAAATCCTTCAAGTAAGCAAATTTGTTTTTTATCCACGTGGCTTCCATGCATGTTGGACTGCCAACAAATTCCTAAAGTAGCTTTCTTTTCCTCTTTTCAGGTTTCTTGATAAAGCAGCGATAATCGAAAATGAAGATCTTGAAGATAAGAAACAAGAAAATCCATGGAGACTATCGACAGTCACAAGGGTAGAGGAAATGAAGCTGCTTTTGAACATGATCCCGATTTGGCTAACTTCACTTCCATTCGGTATTTGTGTAGCACAGTCCACAACGTTCTTCATCAAACAAGGCGTGTTACTGGACCGTGAGCTCGCACATGGATTCGTCCTCCCACCAGCCTCGATATACGGCCTAGCCGCCTGTGGAATGATCCTTTCTGTTGCAGTTTACGATAGAATCATAGTCCCTGTGTTGAGAAGGATGACCAGAACCGAAAGAGGAATGAATATTCTCCAAAGAATCGGAATCGGGATGGTGTTTTCTGTCACGACCATGATCATTTCCGCCATTGTTGAAAAAAAACGGCTAAACGTTGTGAAAAACGACCCTTTACATGGCTCGGCCACCATGAGTGTGTTCTGGTTAGCACCACAGTTCATAATTGTCGGAATTGCAGATGGGTTTACTTTGGTTGGTCTTCAAGAATACTTCTATGATCAAGTTCCTGATTCAATGAGAAGCTTGGGAATTGCATTGTATCTAAGCGTGATCGGGGCTGGAAATTTCTTGAGTAGTTTCTTGATCACAATCGTTGATCACGTGACTACAAAAGTGTCGGGGAAAAGCTGGTTTGGGAAAGATTTGAACAGCAGTCGTCTCGACCACTTCTATCTGTTCCTGGCAGCGATCACCGCAGCAAATGTGTGTGTTTTTGTGTTAGTAACAAGTCGGTACTCGTACAAGAATGTGCAGAAAAAGACTGCAGTGGCTGTGGCAGATTGCTACCAAGGTGAAGCCCATGAGACTAGAGCTTGATAAATATATAGACAAATAAATTTACTGTCCTTCAGTTATAGGGATAATATATATATGCAGTAAAATTTTATATAGTTCGGTATGTTTTATGTGTTCCATTTTAGCAGAAAGATTTTGTTATGTTGGTGCCAGGTTCATATGTGAATTAATATCTAAAGATTTTCTATTTGTCGCTTGTTGTTAAATGTCTTTACTGCATAAATCATATCCCTCTATTGAATAATTACCGGTTCTTGTTAAATAGGTGGTGGGAGTGAAAAGCTAATGTGACAGTATAATAGGAAACAACGACTCCCACAAATCTAATTTGATAACTTTACTTTTCAGAAGATTGTCCTTTTATCAATAGTTTTTTGGATGATCAATATTTGTCACTCAAGACCTGATTATATGATTTATTTACAGCATAAAAAAAATGCAAACATGATATCTTGAATCCATTGAAATAAAGATAAACATGTGATCCGATTTATCCCCATATCACATAATAATTTTCAAAAACAAAAACACTTTGGTGTAATAATACCAAGGCGTGATTAAAATGTCTATTTCTCTTCGAGGTTGAGGAGTCGCTTCATGTTATAGTCATAAGTGTAGTTTAGATGTTTGTCGTTAATATAAAAAACATACGGAGAAATAATTTTCAAAATGGACATCGAAATGGTCACAAGACAGAAAACCCTAGAACAAACGCCATATACTATCAAAATTTTCATGTTTCAACTCTACATCCCAAAAGCCGAAACACAACAATGTTAACTACTCACGAAACAGGCATTTCCAGATCTACGATCTATACACGAATAATTTATCTTAGGGCAGCAATGACAACATTGGCTGCCAGTGCAGTAACCTACAGTAACCATTGATACTTCCCGATCTACTGTCATTATAGAAAGACTAGTTGTTTGTCTTCACGCCATGATCAAAGATGATTGAAGACTCACAGGTACAAAAAAAATAAGAATAAACCCTAAAGCTATAACTTAGAAAGGAGGGGAGTCTGATAAAAGCTTCTTCAATGTCTCGTATGTCATGAAAACGATTCCTACACCAGGGACAACTTTGTAAAACTCTGGAAGAATCCCTCTATAAAGCCCACGTAACCCTTCGGTTCGCATGATGTGCCCAAGTGTCCCGAGTAATCCACTATTGTAAACACGTGCACGCCCACCCACACCTTCCAATTGTTTTCTCCTCCTCACAAGATCAATAGGAAATGTTGCTGCAAATGTAGCATACAAAATAAATACAGTAAAAGAATAACAAACCAAAAGTCGGTCAACTTTGTTTAATCACAAGCTCACTCCTCACCTGTTGAAGATGCAATGCCAGAGAGACTGCCACAAGTGAGACTGACCATGACAGTTGAATCATTCGGCCTGTCATAGAATATGAAAGTATTATCACCCGAGATGGAAAAAACTGCAATTTTTTTAGGGTTCTTGGTCGAAGGAACATGGAATACGTACCTTCGTGATTTCCAATATGAACGCAAGGTTTCATAAACAGAGAAGCTAATAGCAATACTTGGTCCAACACCCTGCATGAATCACAATACAGAACTAAGTTCATATAATGTATCAGAAAAGTAAACACTTCAACTTTTTCAGAAAATTATAAAAAATCATGATTTCCAAGGTTGTTCGCATTCAACTAGGTTTTTTATTTGATCCTTTATACAAGCCAAAAACACAGCAGTATGGTACTTTATTTGCATAACCAGACAACCATTTCCAATATAGGATCAAAATTGCCACCTTTACTGACAACAGGTTCAGTAGTAGTGTAGTACAGTATGACAGATTACCAATAACGTTGGTCCAAGCCCTTTATACAAGCCAAAAACACCCTCATCTCTACAGATTGTATGGAAGGCATGCCAGATTCCGTTGTAGTATATTGTGCTTCTCTGCAATATAATAAATAAACATAAGATTGTAGTTGCGTAAAGGAATACACAAGACTGCTGGCAGAAACAGATAGTGAAACCTAATTCATGCTCTACATTCTAGTTATAGTTCAACTAAATACAAAAGATGCAAGAGCAAACATACCAGCAAAACAATATAAATAATCAGTGTTCTAAAAACGGATTAAGCGGCCACCTAGGCAGAGGGATTGGAACAGAGTGTCCACAATTATGATCAATTTAAGCGGTTTAACTCAGGCAGATAAACTTACCTGCTGCAGCTGATTCCATCTTGCAAGTTCCAAGTTGTAATTTTGTCTTCTGGATTCAAATCTCATCTTCTGGTTTCAATTTTGTCTTGCAGATTCGGATCTCAAGTGCAAGTTGGAGAAGCCAGAGGCTAGTGTGCCATTCAATCATGTGTGATTGAGAGAGGAGATAAAATAATATATAAAAAAACTGTATATTGTCGTTGGGTTTCTGTTGAAGAAACCCTATATTGTGCTAGCATATAAAAACAAGTTTGAAAAAAGTTTAACTGTTTGTTGAGGACTCGGCTTACATTGTTAATTTACTTGTATAAGTTATGTGAATCAGATTACGGGTAGCTCTCACATTAAAGGAGTTTTTTATACCGAATGCATCTTGTACATTATAAGAGGGATTTCCTATGGAGTCCACTTAACTATCCAAATAATCCCGCTTAACCGACAAGCGCTAGCCACTTGATCGACCGCCTGGTTCCGCCTAATGCTTTCTAGAACACTGATAAAAAACAACAATAGCTGTGAATATTGAATAGCATGATATAATCTATGAACATTATGCATATTTCAATACAAAAAATGAACAGATAATTTAATTTTGACAGTAAGAAGAAAACTTAGTAAAATTTTTGGAGGATTTCTTCTACACCTGTGCTGCAAGACGTGTCCTGATAAGATCTAGAGGATATGTGGCCATAGCAGCTGTAATTCCTGACATCCCCCCACCTACAAAGTGCACACAAGCATCTGAAGCCGCACTTCCACTGTTATTTCCTATACTTGGGATTGACTTTAGCAACTGCAAATAATAAACAAATTAATGGTGATACATAAAGAGTTTCCAACAGATTTACTTAATTAATAGCAACAGCATAACCCACTTTTTTGTACTGCTCATAGGAGTAGAAGTTCACTGCCGTATAGGGAAGACGATGAGCAATAGTAACCAAATTTCCTTTCCAAAAGGCTCTAAGACCCTCTTCATTAGCAATACGCAGGGCCTCGTTCCATATACAAGGCCTGCTCAACAGTGCCCCCTCAGCATGCATACCTTGTACCTGCAGAAAGCAATTAAATTGTGACCAATTATAGATTAAGCAGTACAGAACAAATTATAATGCTTAAAGGCATAGCCCACTTAAAGTTAAGCTTAAAACATTAATAGAAAACGAGAAAGACAAAAGATTGTAAGCATGTAACTCATGGATTCTTGACCCAGTCTCCAAAAAATTTACTTCTCACAATCCTCATACATACCTTATAGATGGCATGGGTGCTGTTAAATGGCACCTTTCTCAAGTTTCATGCAACATAAAACACATCTTAAAACAAACTTGATTCTTGCAACCATAAACTTAGCCATCTTTCTATTAAAATAGAAAACTTTGTAGGGAATTTAAATCGATGGTTTGGAGTCGTATATATGTTGAGAACTTGAGACAATAGGCCTGTAAACTTATTGTAGATGATGTGGGTAAAAGTAGCACTGAAATTTCTAGAACAAAAGGTAAAGGTTCATAACTTTGTAGTATTCCTGATCATAGACCTTAGAAGATTAAACCCCCAAATTCGCTGTCCCATTGGCAAAGTCATTCAATTTCCAAATGATCATTTCATGTTACAATTCTTATGTCATAAGATTAACCAAAAAAATTAACGATCAAGTGATATAAGGACCTGAAAGAGAATTGTAAGGCGTGCGAGTGGAGCTGTGCACGTTTTGCTAAAAGCCCCCGCAATCCCTCCGGCGAGAAGCTGCGGTACCGTGCCTATCTCCGCAGACTGTTGATGCTGGTGATGACGTGGCGAAGGAGTCGGCGACACCGCCACCGTAACCGCTTGCTGCTTTTGTAAAAACTTCACTGCAGTACTGCCATCGACGACTCCGCCATGACTAGACATCCCCACTTGAGCTTCCATCCACAGCAACCTGTGCGATGAAAATTTGTAACACTTGTAATTGAATAACACTCGAATTTTGGAAATTAATTTCGCATAGGATTTAGAATCGACGAGGGGAGAAACCCCTGAAAAACCCTAATTGTAGCGTCAAAATGACAGCTGATTTGGGTTGTATTCATTTTAATTTTTAAAATGTTGACTTTATTCCGATTAAAAAGAGTCCAGTTACTTCACTCTGGCCCAAAACCCGAGCCCGTTAAAGGGGTTTTGGAAACTTGGAATCTTTTTATGTACAATTCTTATTATTATCGGTTAACGGGTTATTTGTTTGTAGCCGTATGAAACTATTAGGGGTGTACGTTTGACTCGATTGGTTTAATTCGATCCGATTGAGTAAATTCAGTTGGATTTTGGTTTTTAAAAGTAAGATCCGATCCATCCCAAATAATCTTAAGATCCGAAACAAACCATTCAAATTATAATTTGGTTTGATCGGTTTTTACAATTCGTTATTTATTATTACATAAATACATGTTTAAAGAGTCGAGAAAACTAGATTTGATACATATACTATTAGATATTAAGATATAGTTATCGAAGTTATGGTAGCTAATGGGACAAGTGGCTTTGGCATAAATATATAATTAAAAATAATAAGTTGTAATATACATAGAAATGACACGTATGGATTACTTTGTTCCAATAGTGTTATATATATATAATATATATATAGGGGAGGGTTCATCCGAGAACCGTTATTATTGGGAGAACCGCGAGAACCAATCTCGGCCGTTCCTTGGAGATGGGAAGTTCATGGGATGGAGAGCGTGGAGGGATAGAGTGTGGCAGGGTGCATATAAGAATTCATGGATGGGCAATGACATTGAAAGAGGGGGAATTGGACGGCTCAAATTAGTTTCGCGGTTCCCGCACTAAGAATGGTTCTCGCATGAACTTTTTCATATATATATATATATATATATTCTTAATCGGTTTATTCGAAAGGATGGTTTTTTCGGTCGCTATACTCAAATCTACACTTTTCATATCCGACTTGGTCAGCGGCTTCAAATTTGGCGGCCAAAGATAAACTTGAACATATATGATGCCCTTTTATTGACAAACCCACCAGTGGCGATGATGGAAGTTGCAGGTAACATCGTGGTGGTTACCATTTAAGCAAACAATGACGATGTTGGTTGTAGGACAGATGCCCGAGAGAGAGAGAGATTGAGGTTTTCTGTTTTGAGATGTGAAGGTTGCAGGTAACGTCACGGTGGTGACCACATGAGTATACGTGGCAAACGTGGTCATCGGTGAGATTGCAAGGCGGGTGACCGAGAGAGTGTAACAGAGGGTGTGTAATCGGGATTAAGTTTTCTTTTTGAATCAGAAAGGTACATTTCTCATGGTACCCCAAAAAACAGTTATCGTTTAAATCGTTTTCTCTGTCTCTAACTCTCGATATACATATATATATGATAAGAAAGAAATTGATTATTAATTTAAAAGATAATAATAGAGAAAATTGTCTAAACCGACTAAATAATATACTAATTTATAATACATAAAATAAAGATATCAATAATTATTTGATAATAAACTTTTTATTTAATCAAAGTGTTATTACAAAAAGTTGTTAGTATCTAAATAGGATAAGTATCCTCCCCCATATTACTTGTATAATGGAAGTGTGGGAATTGTATTTGTGTGTTTGTGGTGTTTCAACTTATGAAAGAAGTAGTCCAAGATACTTATAAAGCATATTACGAAGTTGCTTTCCGTTTAATGTGGGATATTACTCAACACTCCCCTTCACGTAATCACGTGTGAGGTTCTTTATTTTGTGTGCCTAACACGTGGAGCCTTATGGATTTTAACCAATCACGGGTGAACCTTGCTCTTGATACGATATAAGTTTGTGGGGTTTTAACTCAAAACCAATTTGATTATAAGAGGAGTAACCCATACACTTATAAAACTGATTACAAAATCACTTTTTGTCCAATATAAAACATTATTCAACATTATTTATACTAAGGTAGAAGTCATGTGTGACATACATAAATGCATTTAACTTTAAAAAATCTCAATAATCAATATGAACTCATGTAAATGTCACATATCACACTCTAGTAGGTTTAGAAAAGATGTGTGACATGCATAAAAGCATTTAACTTTAAAAAATCTCAATAATCAATATGAACTCGTGTAAATGTCACATATCACACTCTAGTAGGTTTAGAAAAGACCACGTAAATCGTTTGACTAAAATATGTTATAGTGTGAACAAGACAGTGAGTTTGTAAAATGTATTCTAGTTATTTAAGGAATTAAGGTTTAATTTTTGAATATGAATATTTGCGTAACACCTTAATTTTTCAAAATAATTATAATTCATAAAATACTATTTTATAACAAAAGAAGATTTACAAAAGTCAGCGGAAGCAGTAGTTGGTTATCAAACCCGAGACACCCAAATAATATTTACATAATGTACGAGTGGTGTTTCAAGTTATAGCAAAACGAGGCGTTCAATTACAAAATAGTTTAAACATCAGACAGTAAAACGGGGGCCTTGCCCTTGCCGGCATCACGACCTGCAAAAACATGATCGCGATATCTGTAAGCTACAAGGGCATAGTGAGAATGCTAATTTTCTAATCATATATACACATGCATAGTACATGCAACATCACAATCACATAACATCATGGCTACATACTGCACCATCATAGCAACGCCCCAAAAGGATTGTTGTTGCACATAATCATTACAGCATAAAGCAGTATGCTACCCCACCACATACTTGTGACCCCTTCGGGTCACATAACCATCATCGCAACCATAACACATATTGCACATATGAATAAGAGTTTAATAAACTCACCTCGTACGCAATTTATATGAACAACAGCGTATAATGGTCAGATAAGCAGTCAATCACGTTCATATATCATAACATAGCAAAGGGTCGCATAAACAATTAACTGATCTGGAAAAGAGCCTACACGGGCCATGTAAGCTACGCGGGTCGTGTACCTTGTACACTATACCACACATTGCCACATGGTTTGTGTCGGCCAACACCTTACACGGGTCATTCCTCGTTTGATACACGACCATGTAACCTTACATGGCCTTTCACCACTCTAGGTATCTACATGGGACGTATACCGCTACACGGGTCGTGTATACCTACACGACCTGCTAAATGCTACACTGGCTGTGTATATCACAGTACAACCGATTGTGTTTCCTCACAAACGTTGTTTTGACCACAAACCGACTTCTAATCGACTCAAATTACTTAGGGGTGTTTTCCTACACCTCAAACAGTACAAAAACATCAAAGAAACAACTGGAAACATATAAGACATGAATTGACCATATATTCAACCATTTGAATCCTTCATATGCACAAAACTCAACAAAACAATCAAACAATCATACCTTATGATATGTAAGCTTATATATGCAACTAAATTGATGCTAATTCTCTGCTTTGTTTAATCAAAATCACAGAAGGGGAGGAGAGTAGTGTACGTGTATGTATGCAACAGTGTTTGGGTTTGACTAGAATGGTCAACAAGGTATGCATATATATATATATATATATATATATATATATATATATATATATATATATATATATATATATATATATATATATATCTATGGAGTAATTACAAGATCAATCCCTGAACTTAATTGAGCTTTACCCTCAAGTTTATTTAAATACCACATATTCTTAATTGGACATCTTAGGGTATCACACTAGATAACTAGTTAATAAATATTAAGAGATCTTCTAACCTTAAGTGTTACAATTTATTTACACCTCTAAAAAGACAATCATCCTTAACAAAAAAACCTCCTTTAAAATGAACAATATTTGAATTTTCTTTGAATACATTGTACACTTTGTTTTTCATCATTTTCATTCCTTAAACTCAGGATATATGTTGATCAAAACAACTAGATAAGACTAAAAAGAACTTGAAATCGGATACCCAATGTCTTAAAACATTTGAGTGTTGTTAATGGTACTTCATAAGGCTATCCGTTGTGGTGCCTACTCGTCGGGCGAGTTGGCAGCGAGTTCACCCAGGAACACCACCTCGGGTGGTGCCTACTCGCCGGGTAGGAGAGAAATCGGGTTGTAAGACTCGGCCTCCAAAACCCACCCCCCACCCCACACCCCCACATTCAACCAATCATATTTTAGCATTCTTTTTTTGTTTTTATTTAAAAGTGAAAAGGAAAGGGAAAGGGGAAAGGTGAAAGGGGGAGTATAAGGCTACTCGTTGTGGGGGGTTACCTAGGCGAGTAAGAGGCGAGTAGAGGGGGAACACCACCTCGGGTAGTCTTAACTCGCCGGGTACACACTTCCTCCGGGTTGTTAGACTCGCGTGTATATTCAAAAACCCAACCCCTCCTCCCCCACCCACCAACGGCTACTTTAACGGCTATATATATATATATATAATGGATCAACAAAGAACCTCATCTTAAACAAAGAACCTAAAGAACAAATCTGTATCATTAAATCATCAAAATCAATGGATGAGATTGAACGCTGGCAAAACTGTAATTATTATGTATTAATTTAGGAAGAAAAGGGCAAACATGGAAAATTCCTCCCCAAACAACCTAGGAATTAAAAAAAAATCCCCAAAACTTTAAATTGTCATAACTTTTTAAGTTTTGTGAATTCAAACAAAAAAATTATACAAATCTTTTAGTTTTTTAATCTTCTCTCAAACAATATTACTCTTCTCATATTTTTCTAAATTTTTTTTGAACACGAAAATTTTGTTTGCATTTTGGCAGCATGTAGTGTTTCTATACGGATTTTGCATTTTGAGTTGAATGTGTAATTTTGCATTTTGAGCTGCATTTTTCATTGAATCAGTTTTGTGTTTACATTTTTTATTTCATAAAATTTTACATTTTGTATGCATATTGATGACATGCATGATGATATTTTGCATTTTTTGATTTTTTGTATTTTGTATTTAGTATGAACATAACTCAAAATGCAAAATTTGCATTTCAAAAAAAAAAGTTTATGAAATATATCAAGTCCGGTCTTGTTTGAAAGAGGACGAAAAACTGAATCTAACGGTATAATTTTTTGGTTAAAATTGTTAAATCGAACGAGTTATGATCATTTAAAGTAAGTGGAGTTTTTTTTAAGTTTGTTGTGGGGGGGGGGGTGAGGTGATGATGATATATATATATTTTTTCAATTTTTCTTTTTTGCCCCTAAACTATGTGCCACGTGTTATTACCAGAGAATGCTTTTTATGTTCTATGTTTAAGGGAGGTTCTTTATATAACCTTACCCTATATATATATATATATATATATATATATATATATATATATATATATGAGATCAATTAAGATGTATTTTGTTGTAAGATGGGTAAGATATAACACAATGGTGACACGTGTTCTCTTTGTTTAAAGGACAATATTGGAAAATAACATTGACCATTCTTTTCTCTCTCTTGCCTCTCATAATCCCAATTTCCAAGTTTGTTGAATTGTTTCATTGTTAGGTTTCTCTCACTTGTGCTTCCGCCGTCACATAACCTCTCGACTTCGTTGACAACTAACAACTGCCTTTTCTCTTTTAATCGCCGGTGACAATGCTCTGCACTAATTACAGCATCTCTCATCTGCAAAGGTTATCGATTCCGACGACAACGACTGCCACCCGCTCTCTCGTATCATTGGAGTTTGCAATACGACGGTGACCTCCGTATCTCTCATGTTCTTGGGTTTCGACTACCGATGGTGCTCTCCACTTTAATTCAAGTTCTCATTTGTGAATTTTCTACATACAATGATTTTGAAATTTTTTATCTTTGTTTATGTATGCTTATGGATTTTGGGGGTCTAATTCTTATTCATCAAAAGAAACTAGATTTCTGTTTGGATCTTGGGGTATGACTACCGATTCATAATTATTATTTTTTGAATATTTCATCATAATTAGAGATGTTTTCGTGTCTCTCATTTCTTTTCTTTTTTTAAGATTTTGTGGTACTATTCTTCTTCATCAAATTGAAATCTGATTTCAGTTTTTGGGTGATAATTCTTTTTCACCAAAAAAAGAATCTGATTTTCCTTTTCATTTCAAAATCTGGGATATTATCCATGTTCATCAAATTGAAATCCAATTTTAGATTTAGGTTATAATTCTTTTTCATCAAAAAAGAACGTGATTTTTTTTCGTTTCATTTTTGAGATAATTTTCTTGTTTCATCAAATTGAAATCAGTATCAAATTGTGGGTTACGATTCTTGTTCATAATATTTTGATTTTAGGTATGAATCTATTTTTGATTTTACATATGCATTAATTGCATCAGTACCGTATCTTATTTTGAATTTGAGTCATTCCTTACAAAAAAGAATTAAATGTATTTTGTATATGCCTATTATGCCCTTTGTGATCGTATTTAATAATGGAAAGAAAAAAGAAAATCCCATATTTTTAGGATCAAGATTGGATGAATCAAATAGCTCATAATAACTCTTACACATCTTACCATTATATACATCTTACAAGAACCTAACTATATATATATATATATATTTTTTTTTTTCTTTTTTCTTTTTCACTCACCTCCTCTATATATATCTCTTTTCACACAACCAATTTTTTCATCTTTTCTTCATCTTTTCTATACAAAACACTCCATGGATCCAAACCAAAATTTCACAACCCCTCCGTCATCCGTAAGAAACCGTTCAAGAATTCCGAGTTCTACAACGCCGCCGGATAATCCTTTCTTTCTTGACGTGTCCCAACCGATGCCTCAACCAAACCCGATGTTTGCTCCCCCGCAATTTACGTACACGGGTTTCCCAACAAAATCAAGTTCCGCTATCCCAACTTGGCTACCCGATGCAACAACAAATTCCGCTATCCCAAGGTGGCTACCCGATTCAATATCAACAACACCAACCTAATTATCTACAACACCAACATCATTATTAACAACACCAACTTGTAGATGAAGATGAAGACGAAGATGACGAAGAGGAGTTTGTTGCGGACACCCAACCACCGCCGCAAAATCGTTCGGGACGACAACAAGGCGAGCCGAAGAAATTTAAAATGCGAGCAAAAGCAACACCGTAGACGAGGAAGAGTTGGCGTTGGTCAAGGCGTGGGTTAGCATTTCCGAAGACACCATAGTAGGAAATGCGCAACCACATGGTATAAATATATATTTATCTATTTACGTTTTTTATATATATTTATTGTTATTATTATTATTGTTAAATATATATTATTTATTTATAAGTGTTTATTTATTTATATGTTTTTTTATATATATTTTTATTTATTTATAGGTGGATTTTGGGAACATGTATTGGGTGTTTTTCGAGTTCAACTTCGCAAAACGGATGATTACCATTCACCTCATCAAGTAAATGCAAAGTGGAAAGATATCAATGCAAAAGTAACAAAGTTTGCCGGAATCTACACCAACATCGAGGGTGGAAGACGTAGTGCCATGAGCGATGCGGATATTTTAAAAACCGCTCACATCCGCTACTGGGACCAATATAAGGCAACTTTTGGTCACCAAGCATGTTGGGAATTTCTTAAACAATATCCCAAATGGGTACCACAACCGCTCGTGGGTCAAGCTTCCCGTCCTTCAAAACGGAGCAAAACAACAGACTTCAATGTTCCATCTAATACGGGGTCTTCCGATGCTCGCGCTCCCATTGCCCTCAACGAAGATGATGATGAAGACAATGAAGAGTAACCGGGGCAGGATAACGAGCTTTTACGCCCCATCGGGAGAGACCGAGCGAAGCGCCCGGCATCAACATCAACGGGAACCGGGTCGAGAAATGAGATAACATCGCTGTTGAGCAACTTATCGAGTATGAACTCGCAGAATGACCGATTCATATCGGTGCGTGAAAAACATTTGGAAGTAACCCAAAAACAATTGGAACTACAAGCGGCGGATCGGAAGGAAAAAGATTACCAATTTTATATCTCGCCCACTAATCATCTTTCCGGACCATTTTTTACTGCAATAATCCAAATGAAAAATGATGTTGCACAAAAGTACGGTTGACCGACTTTGAACGAGTAGTTTTTAGATTTAAAATTATGTACATTTTTTTTATTATCATATTTTAGGAATTTAAAATTATGTAATTTTTTTTATTATTATCGTATTTTAGGAATTTTAAATTATGTAATTTCTTTTTTTAATATTATTAATGAAAAAAAATATTTAGTTTAATAATGATTTATTGAATATAAAAAATAAAAAAAAATGGGGGAAGAGGAAGGCCGGAAGGGGGAGTATAACGGGTGTAGTGGGTAAGGTAAAGGGAAGGGAAGAAAAAATGATGTGGTGCTGATATGGCAGTGGGTAAGAAAAGAGGAAAGGGGGAGTATAACAGATAGCCTAACGCTTGTAGTGGGTAAGGGAAATGGAAGGGGAGGAAAAATGATGTGGCGCTAATGTGGCAGTGGGTAAGAAAAGGAGAAAGGGGGAATATAACGGATAGCCTAACTCATAATCTCTCTTATAGACTGTAATGTTCAGAACTATTATTTTACGGTCACACACACACATGTATATATATATATATATATATATATATATATATATATATATATATATATATATAGATTGAATTGTTGGCATCCTTCCCAGGGGCGTCTCGTGAATTCACTGGGCCCTGTGCGAAGAGAAATTATGGGCTTTTTTTTATAAACACACATGAGGGCAGAACTATGCTAGGTCCGGTGGTGACATTGGCCACTGTTTAATTTTGCAAACGAAGTTAGAAAATTTCAACTTTTCCAAGCCAATGTCCCCAGTGATTTGATTAACAAAGCTCCACATAGATTGTTTTAGATTTAGGCCCTAAAATACCGGAACGTCATCTCAGACCTCGTTAACTCGACTGAATTAATAGCAAACCCGAAAAAAAAGTATTCAAAGAATACCCTCAATCTAAATAAATTTTATTTTTGTCATTACATAATGCTACCAGGCAACAAATATCTGTCCGCCCCAACACACATGCACACTCACATATATATAGCTAAAATCAAAAGAACGGTAATATAAATAGTTTATATAGTTACTTTTAATATGAAGTTCTCATAGCATTATCAAAAGTAAAGTTATGAATCAACTATTCGTAATCAATACCTTATAGGATATGAATCCCAATAACTATCATTATCAGTTGTTGTGACATCCTGGACTGTAAGTAAGATTTTAACATTTAAATCTTGAGAAACTTATTTATACATATGTCAAAATTATTGAAATAGTCAACAAGACTCTATATACAATAATTGCATTAGGAAGACAATCGTCTTGTTTTAGAAATGTTAAAGCAATGTTAGTTTGATAGTTTAAACGTGTCAAACCACATTAACTACATATAAAATTCATTTGCAGCAAGATTATTATACATGCTACTTCAATTGGCTACAATTATACTTAGGATCTTTGTCATCAAATCCTTAAAATCTATTTTTGGGTTTACGTAAAAATTATTTTCAACACAAGTTTCTTACAATATCTATCTTAAGTGAACTTTGAAGAATTATAACGTTATACAAATATATCATATAGTAAAAAAAATTTGGGCCCCCTCTGAAACATGGAACCTGTACGACTACACCTCTTGCTCTCACTCTTATCCTTCCCATTTGAACTATATAAATTTAAATCAAAACTTCTATTTAGCGTGACAAGTAGCAGTGATACGTACATGCAAGATTAGTAATCATCAATCTCAAAAGCCTTTGTGATGTGATACTTGTTCAAAGTAACAAATGCCACTGCTTTTTCATCCTAACATTTTTCTGACTCACATAACTCCTTTTCTGATATTAAATAAGTTCATAATACATTTTAAAACAAATTATTATAAATAATATTATATCATACTTTTATTAAAATCTTGAAATAAAAAAAATACTAAAGTATTTTATCAATTTATCTAATGGGCATTACGTACGATGTTATTCATAGTTATTTAGATTTTCGTTTACGCCGTGTTCTCGAGTTATTTTTTGAAGGAAAGGGAAGGGAAGGAGAGGAATCTAATAGTGTTATGTGTTCTCGAGTTTTTTAGAAAGGGAAAGGAAAGGAAAGGGAGGGGTAAGGAGATATTATTTAGTTGAAAAACCATCCTTTAAAAAATAAGATGATTTAAAAGGAAATGGTTCCTCCTTTCTTTCCTTCTTTTTCCGTCCAACTCAGAAACAAAACCATATCATATCATTTCTTTCTCTTTCTTCCCCGTCACTTTCTTCCTCTCCCCTTCCTTTTTCAATAAACTCGAGTACAGATCGTTATAGTTAAACATTCTATATCTCTATATATAAGTTAAAATTATTTATGATAGTAACTTAATTAGTATTTTTGAAATGTTTCTATAAGAAATATTCATAACATGACATGGTAGGTATGTTCCACACTTTCACATGTGACTTAATAAAAATTTTGGTTATTAAGTAAGATGGTAATATCGAAACTTTTTGGCTAACTTTTTCTTGTTATTCAAAAAAAAAAAAATATAACCAGTTTGACCTTTCCTGGAACTAGTTTATCTTGACAATATTCTTAAATTTCATCTACTAATTTTAGCATATGAGGAAATTGATAAAAGAAGTGGTGTATAAATAAATAATAAAGGATGGTAAATATTTATTTATAAATGTGGAATGAAATGTCTAACATAGATAGATAAGGACAAAAGATGTAGGTGTTGAAGAGGGTAAGAAATCTGAAAAGGAAAACTTATGAGCTTTGACTTAAAAAGCATAGCAAATGAAGAGGAGAATTAGAATCTTTGACCGAATGTGCCCTCTCTCTCTCTCTAACCCACACACATACATTTCCCAAACCTCAAGAATCTAATATCTGTCATTTCAAAAGCGACCCCAACACCATTCCACCTTTTTATTTTTATTTTTTTAATTATTTTATCAAACTAGACACCAAGTACCTTTCCACCATAATGTCTCTACAGGAGCTGATTTTTTATTTTTAATATTGTATGATATTTTTATGATGTATGCAATATTGTCTTATTATCCTTTCTATATGGAAATGTGAATTTCATTTTCTATAGAAAAGCAACATATATATGTATTAAAAAACATAACATAGTCCCTATTATAAGTTATACATTGTACAAGATACAAAAATCAACTATTACTAAACCACAAAAGGAATGACTCCTACATCAGCGACAGCATGCAAGAACTATGCATAAAAAATAGCCATCTATATGTTGATCTTTATTGTTGTCGGAAAAGAACTTGTTAACCAAAGATTTCAACCAATAACTCTTGCTCAACTTCTCGAAACTCAGTTGAAAGATCAACGATTAGACTTGTATATACGGGAATGTTCTTGAAACTGATCCCTCCTTGTTGTCAAAAATCCAATCATTTTTAGCTCTCTGGATAGAATACAAGGTTGTCCTACAGATTTAACACGTCTTTAACCTCAACAAAAGTTCAAATTTAAGACCTCATCAAACACATAAACGGTTCCAGATGTCTTTTGCAAATTCGCATGAAAATAAGCAATGGTTCATAGTTTATATTTATTCTCGCATGTAGAGGAAAGTAAAGAGTATAAATCAATACATTTGTCATTTAGACTAGTGACCATCGGTATCCCATTCAAGCAAGCTTAAATGAATATCGCAACTTTCTTTGGCGGTAGACCATTCAACACTGTCTCTTGAAGTTGATCTATCTAGAAACAAAGCTTCCTTAATAAAAGAGATTGTTAGTGTATATATTGAGTCTATTTGATTGGGACTTTAAGCCTATTAGTGTTTTACTATTTGTACTCTATTTGTATTGTTTTGATATAATGTAAATAGTGAGGAATTATGTAATCTAACACAGATTTCATTTCATAGTTCGGCTCTAGCTTTATTTTCCAGGCTCAAGTTTATTTTCTTGAAGTTATTTTTTTAACTTTAACCTTTTGTTTATGGTGTTGTTTGTGGCTTTTTTGATTGTCTGGTTTATGTTTTTGTTGTCCTAGTTATGCATCTTGATATTAGTTTGTATAGGCTTTCTTTTGGTTTTAAATATATTATGCCATTAAAAAAATCATATATTTATTCATGTTGTCTCTCATTATCTCTTCTTTAAGAAACACCATGTGGTTACATGATCCATCATAAATCTTATATTGGTTCAATATAGAGTTGAAGATGTTTTTATGGTCAAGTGCATGATGGTTCAAGATAGACAGAGTTCGAAAGAATGTCCACAAGAAATGCATCTTTACAAAGTCTACCTGAGGTTCATGGGAGGATTGGTTAAGGTATTGTTTTAAGTGTTTGTATCTTAAGCATAAAAATTTGTACTACTTAAAATTAATTAGTCTTAAAAATTTTAAGAGAGAAAAAGTTAAATATTCATTATTATTGTTCACAATATATTTTTAGACTATCTCGCATAATTGTTCAATTCTAAAAAAATAGTGCAATTAGCTGCTATTTTTCTTATTTTTGTATACTCTCAATTACTTATCATTATTACTATTTTACAAGTTAACAATATATAAAATGCAAAGCTAAATTTGACATTTTTAATAAACCTTTTATTTATTGCACTCTATTAAAATGTATATAATTTTTATATAGATAATAATTTTGAAACTAAGATTCCATCATATTAACCATGAAAAGATTCTAGCTACTTATTCCAATAAAACATAAAAAAGATTTACTAGAGGATATAAAACATTAAAACCTATCTAAAACATGAAATAGTTTGGTTTTGTTTAAATGAATTTCATGTTAAGAGAGTAATTAACAACAAATCGCTAATCTACTTACTCCTCTACCATCAAAAATTACACAATAATCCTCTCCTGATTAATCCTCTAAAACTATATCTTCCATTCTTCCAACTAGCAAAACAAAATTATCACAAAGAAACTAATAATTAATCAAGAAAACGTAGTTAGTTTTCTAAACCACCATTTAATTTGTAAACAAAATCAACGAGACCTCATCAAGAAGATGCTTAATTCTTGACCCTGACCCAGACACCCATCCGGGTTAATCAGATGAAAAGATTCCGAATCCGGTCCACCCACAATGCACTCGTAACTAGCCCTCATGTAGATCAGTTCACCGCCGTCATCGGCGCCGGCATCAAGTCGGAAAGCTGGTATCACACCAGCACCGACAGTCGTGGATTGAATCGACTTCAACATAAGTCGGATCGGTTCGGTTGGTTTTTTCCGGACGGCGAAGCCGACTTTCCGACCATTACAAAACATCGTCCAGACGGGTACAGAACGGAGCTGGCATGACCCGAGATCCGATTCGGATGAACTATGGCACTCGAGGGCTAACCGGACTAACCCGAACCGCATTTCTTGAACAAGTGTTTGGGTCGGGATGGAAAGTTCTAGAAGCAGGTAAGGTCGGGTTTTGAGACGGTCGTGTTGGACAGCGAACCAGACGTGGCCACGGCGGTGGCCAAAGATGGTGCCGATGACCATGGTTCTGGAGGACCGCGGCGGCGCGTTTGAGAAGTGGGAGGAGAGTACGAACGGTGATGAATCGGAGTCTTGATCTTGTGGGTCATCGGAAACGAGCGTTTCTTGGGTTTGTGTTATGTCGTCCCGGAGGGAGGTGCTGAGGCGTTTCTTAGTTGTGGCGGTGGTACGGTGGTCGGAGATGGCGGCGGTGGAGGTGAAACAAGGGAGGAATACTCGACGAAGGGCGTCGATTTTGGTCATTTTTTTTAAGAGAAAAAAAGGAATGGATTTTGTTGTTTTTTATTGAAGTTTGGGAAGTGAATTGATGATGTGTGCCTCCAGAATTAAATGGCTGTGGATTTGTTTGTGGGGTATATATATTTATAATGTATATGTATAGGCGGGAATCTGTGTAGCCGTTACGTTACATACGTGGTTAACTTTCTTTATACAGTGTAAATGCTAAGATAATGTAAAATAACAAGAGAAAATAATCAGATTAAATTTATTTTTAATCAAAACATATGAATTTTGTCAAATTAAGTGAAACAAGGTACTTTATTGCATTCACATTTTCATGCAAAGTTTAAACGTGTACGTATGTTTTATAGAGTAAAATCTTGTTGTCTTTAAGATTCTTCGGCCAAAATGTTATATGATGAAAATATATTTAGCTTTCTCCATATACAATGATATTAACTTGTATGTTGAAATCTAACGGAAGATAAATTGTCGTTTTGAATAATTAATTGGAATTTCTTTATATATGTAATTTAACAATATTATCACTGAAATTGGTGACAGAAGTAACATACATATTTTATTGGCATTGATAGTTTTTTATAATCTATCTATCTATCTATCTATATCTATATATAAAAGACATACAAATTTTTCAAAATTAACCATAAATTGAATCTTAATAAACCCATCACAACCTTCAATTTCAAAATTATTCCATTCTCAAAACAATTTTGGAAAGATTAAAAGAGAAATTTGAATTCAATTTTAAATCTATTGGGAGGGGGTTGGATGGAAATTGTGAGGGGGGTTTTTATAAAAGATATGAGGGGGTTATAAGAAAATGTGAGGGAGTTTTATAAAAATTGTATACTATTGTAATTAATTATAAGTTGTTTATAACTTATGTTTAGTAACTTGTGATATATTTTGTTTAGAGAAAAAATAATTGTATATTTACGACCGTCTCATTTTTATCTACGTTTTGGTATAAATTTTATCGTAATATGACACTTTTTTGAAATTAGCATATTTTCATCACAAAAGTGATATTTCATTTAGTGCATTATTTTATTTGAAGATTATAATATCTCAAATACACTTTCGAAATACCCGTACGTGTACGAGTCAATAAACTAGTTATTATATATATTCTTATTCAAATTTATAAGATAAGTCAAATATTGACGTAAACAATTAATTATTCTTATAAGAACTAATTTCACCTTTGGTACTTCATAATCAAATTACATATTTTATTATTTAAATTTGAAAATTACTTTACAAAATTTTTATTTTAAATAATTATTCAAATTCCATCCTGCTTTGAATGATGAATAAATGTTCTCATTTTCTCCCCTCACGTGTGAGGATAAGATAATAATTTTACATTTAAATATATGTGTAACATAAAAAATGTCACTCATTTCTTTCTTTTTTCTCACATGCACTTATTGTACATGAGGATAAGATGATCATATTAATTATAGTTGAAACCACCGTTCATCCAGAAATACTAAACCCGACATGGATCATATTAGATGCTAAACATAAGCGTGTTTAATTCAGAATTACTACCAACATAATCTAGTAAACATTAAATATAATCGTTGTGTTCTTTATATATAGCAACTTAATTTGAATAATGCTGCATTTGTTAGGATTTTTGAGAGCGAACTCCAATAACTCAGATTTTTGGGATACGATCGATCAGCAAAAACATTTTTGGTAATCTTTATTAAAATGTATTTAACTTTACATGTTTTCCATTATGTATATAGCGATTGTCAAATAACTTATAGTCCAGCGATATCAGGTGCGCAAGGTGTACGTCCCACAAGGTTGTGAGTTCAAGTCTCGTGATGCTATTGTATGTACTTTGGTTCAGGGAGTGTATGTTCTGCCGTTCAAAAAAAATGTGTATTGCATTTCAAAAGTTTTTATCGTGTGTATCAACTTTTAATTTATTGTTATCATATGTACTTTGGTTACATAGAAAAGAGAAAATATTATAAATTTTGTAGATATAATAAAAAATTTAATACATAAAACAACAAAAAACTAAATGTTTAATAGACATAATAGAAATTTTCATCAACAAGATGGTTTTCTAAATTAAGCATGTACGGCATACCATTTTTCTCATGTACCAATTTCTTTGAATTCATGGAGCTAGCGTGTGTGTTGCCAACTTACAACTAGTTCAAATTATATATCATACATGCATGTTATAAGATTAGATATTTAATAAATTGAAAATTGCGTAAAAATTATCATCATCTTAACAATAATCTTCTTTAAAAAAATCAAGTAAGTGATTTAAGACAAGATATCCCAATCGAGTTGTCGCGACATGATCGTTGATACACGAGTTGATTGAAATAAGCTTTGGTAAGTTCTTGTAGAGGGTACGATGCTGGTGAATTCGCGCTTGAATGTGTATTCGGCGAGCCCGAAAAATAGTTTAACATACTGTTGAAGAATGGATCGTTGTAGTTTTGAGACTTTTAAGAATTAAGAAATTGGATGTGTAGAGATGTATGTGTAATATTTTTTATGTATGCATGTAATACATACACAACAAAAATGACTATCGAGACCCAATATTCATTTGAAAGTGTTTGAAATCTTTAAATAAAAGTTAATTAAGTGCCCATCGACAATAATGAACACAAGATTCACGAGCTGCTCATGAACACCACCGAGTAAGAGTAATTAAGAGGATCCGTGATGAGCTGATGGTGAAGCTCATCATGAGCCAAAGAACCAAATACGAGCCATGTAGCTTGAGATCACCATTGCGTCTGGTTGGTTCACCTCGTCGTTCCTATCACGAGTTGAAAGTTGGTTAAACTTTATTTTTATTTTCAATTATTAGAATTCAAGATAAATAGTTGTGTGTGAATCTAGTGACGAATATTATTACTGAGAGCTGTTAACTATTATCACGGATTATTAATGAAACGTTAGCTAGTAGTTACTGATAGAAGTAATGACCATGAATGATCTAAGACTGCCCGCATCGGACCGCGAGGAAGGGTCGTGAGACCCCATCACGAGGAGCCACACCATCGCCCCCCTGTGTGACGGGCTGCTCGCGCTCATGTGTGTGAGCCGGGTCGCGCAAGTGAGAGAGGAATGGGGAGAGGGTTGTAGCCATTGGGTCCTTTTCAAAAAAAAATTTAATCCATTTATCTTCTATAAATATAACCTCTTTTCTTTAATTTTTTCACACATATTTTTTCTACATTCTTCTCTCAAACTTCTATATTCTCCTCTTTAAACATTTATATACATACAAACATGTCATCTGATTCTTCGGATTATTATGACGAGGATTTCGAGATTAATCAAGCGGAGGCAGATTTTCTCTCCGTTTATCGTTAAACGAGAACCAATTTGTTTATTGGAATGTCCAATGCGGTTTTGGATGTGTTGCGTGAGTATGATGAAGTTAGCTCGAGTCAATCAACAAGACGGCGAGGCCCGGATCAAGTTAGAGACCGTGAAGCTGCACACGAGCAACTTGTAGCAGATTATTTTGAGAACAACTGCAACTACAACGACGAATCGTTTAGGCGACGTTTCCGCATGAGCAGACGACTATTCACACGGATAGTCAGCGATCTTGAGGGATGGCATGAATTTTTTCAGCAAGGTGTCGATGCTAGAGGAAGAAAAGGTTTATCTCTGTAACATCCTCAAAAAGGGCCTAGTCGTTTATACTTTTGGTACGCTCTAATCTTTAGTATAATGAATATTAGAATTATTTTATCAAGATAATATTAAATTATTATGAAAATAAGTAAGTATTGGTGATATTAATATAATAACGAAAATAGATAATTTTAATATAATATTAAATGGTTTTGAATAAGGGTTCCGGAACCATCCCCGTTAGTTGAAACAGGTAAACGGATATTAAGTTGTAAGTTGAGAAGGAGAACAAAATACCCCTAATGGATAATTCTGAGACCTTAAGTCGGTCTCCTCTCTTCTACGCATATACAGACACACGTATACTAACACACACACACACTCTCCTTTATTTCATTTTGGTTCTTGAACTTTGAAGAAGAACAACAAGGAAGAAAGCTTGGAGCTTAATCCCAGTAGCAAATTCAAGCAACAATCTGAGTTTATTTCATCATCCTTATGTCAATTGTAAGTTCACTCCTCCATAGTCATCTTTGTTCTTGAGTTCTTGAAGGTTAGGTCAAAAGTGGCAAAATCCGAATTAGCTATCCATAATTGATTCCATGAGTTGTAATCTGTTCCTACATCATTTCTAAGTGATTAGAATCCAAGTTTATGAATTAAAGTGATGGATTTGAGCTTGTTCCATGAAAATCACCAAATGGGTCAAGAATTGAAGAACTTGATCTTAAACCTTGAATCCTTGATTAGAACTTGTTAATGATATGTTTCTAGATTTGTTTTGATGCCTTAAATGTTATACAAACACTGGAAATTGAATTGGACATGCTGGAAGTGAATTTGGATGAGAAAATGGCCAAAACAGGGGCTGGAATTCGTAACTGCACTGCTGGACCGGTCTTTGCGATCGCATGGACTTCCCTTGCGATCGCATGGGGCCTGTCCAGCCACAGTGCGTTGTTTTTTTGCTGTTTTTCGACGATTTATCGTACGGGATGCTCGTTTAGGATTCTAAATAGTCTAATGGCATCATTAGGGGATTTATATTAGTTATGTACTTGTGTGAAGTGACTAAACATGAGTATTATCTTATAGGTGAACCGTACGACTCCGAAAAACGAGACGATCACGATATTTGTTTACTGTAGCCTCTAGCATCTCAGGTGAGTATAGGATAACATAAGAATTAATATAACTATATTACATGTTATCAATATGTGTTAGTAATTCCATGAAATGAAATTAACCTTGATGTATGTTATGTTTATGCATGACACACGTAACAATTGAATTATGATTTATGATATGAATCTATGATTATGATTATGCAAGTAGAATGTAAGAATTGAACCATGGATGTTATATGGTTATGATATGCGCGCTATGAGGCCCGGAATGGGTCAATTATGTGTTTGTGATCGGATCCGAGATACGGGGGCTGGTTATAGTCCTTGAACGAGGCCAGCATTTGGGCTGCGGCGCTTTAAGACCTGCGGGTCGATGATAACCGTCAACTACCTGGGGTTGCAAACCCAGCGTTCCCCGAGCAGGATGGGGATCGACTTATTGTTGTACCCCATGAAGGCTTTGGCCTGAAACGCAACGGTGGACCGCTACCCGCTCACCCACCCGCGCGGTTGATGTGTCTGGTTTCCCCAGTTAGGAGTGTTGAGCTGGGCTAGCTACCCTGCAAGATTATACTTCCTTCTAGCTGTGTCAGCTCATCGCGAGATGCTAGGATAGCACTGTTTGATACTATTGTTGATATGTGATATGTTTATATTACTGATTATGCTATCTTATGCTCACTAGCTATAAATAGCTAACAGATACTCTCCCCATGATTACAGGTGATACTTAGGCGCGTGAGCTTGGGTACCTGCTGGTTTTACTTATGCTTTTGGGAGGAACACTTATCTTTATACTTATGTCTGTATGTATTTGTTTATGTGGTCGGTGAACAATTTCAATAACACCAACTGATCTTTTATTATCGTGGCTGATTTTGATTGTAATTAATAGCCACTTTTAAATATTTTCCGCTGCTTATGATATTTTGAAAAATAGGTTTGGTTTAAGTTATGTTTACAAACGGATCCACGCAGTTTGGATTCTTGAATTTATAATTTAAAAAAAAGAAAAATCTGTTTTTCGAAAATCGCGGTGTTACAATCTCCCTTGCAAAAGTATACATCGGCAATTCGGCAAATGGCGTATGGGATGACCCCTGACGGATTTGACGAGTACTTGAAGATGGCGGATTCAACCGCATGGTTATTCCTAGAAAACTTCAGCAAAGGTATCGTCACTCTTTATGGTAAGCGATACTTACGCAAACCTTCTTACCATGATATTCAGCGTTTGTATACCGCACATGAGAGTAGGCACGGGTTTCCTGGCATGTTAGGAAGCATAGACTGTATGCATTGGGAGTGGGACAACTGCCCAAACGCATGACGAGGGCAGTACATGAGAGGTGATCAAATGAAACCGACTCTTATGCTAGAGGCGGTTGCATCACAGGATCTTTGGATTTGGCATGCATTCTTCGGAATGGCCGGGTCCAACAATGACATAAATGTTCTAAACCAGTCGCCGTTATTCAATGATGTATACAACGGGCGAGCACCGCAGTGCCCGTTTGAAGTAAACGGTGTACAATACAAACACGGCTACTATCTTGCAGATGGGATATACCCTGAATGGGCTACTTTTGTCAAAACCTTCAAAACACCTCTTGATCAAAGACGAGTAAGGTTTTCTACCGCGCAGGAAGGGGCAAGGAAAGATGTGGGACGGGCTTTTTGTGTGCTTAAACAACGGTGGCATGTGATAATGCACCCAACGAGAATGTGGCGCACTGAAAAAATACGTACATTAATGTACGCTTGTATCATATTGCACAATATGATATTGGAAGACGGAGAACAAGTGATTTGTCCATTCGACGAAAACATTAATCAACCAAACGATGAAGACGACGTACAGATTAGCGAACAACAATTTGAGGTTAATGTCCGAGAAGTACGAAGTGCGGAAGTGCATCACAACCTTCGATCGGATCTAATCGAGCACATTAATCGACTTCCGAGATGGAACAACGACGATAACTAGTATTTTTTATTTAAATTAATGTAGTTATGTTTTTTTATGTAATTTGAAATTTATAAAATATTATTTGAATTTATATTGTTATTTAATATTTTTATAGTTATTATGTTTTAATTATATTGTTTAAAAAAAAGAAAAAGAAAAGAAAAAGAAAAAGGATGTGAAGGGTGTGATGGATGCAGGGGTTTGTGTGATGTGATGAGAAAATGGTGGGATGCTGATGTGGCTGTGTGAAGGGTGTGATGGATGTGGATAGTCTAAGTGACTAACTAAGACCATGTGCATCCAACCAGGACTTACTCTTCCAAAGTCACTGTCATATCAGCATTTACATCATTCCTCACCTCCAACCCTTTTTAACCCTCAACCCCCACATCCAACCCTCTACACCTCCAGCGCTGGTTGGTGAACCAGCAAGCCTTGAGCTGGTTGGTGAAGCAGCATGACGGCGATGGGGTTGGTTCCTACCAGCTTGAACCCTTTACGCTGGTTCCCTAGCTATGGGTGCGCATGGTCTAATGAGAGATCAAAGAGCTAGTGAGAAGGAATAAAGGACTTGACAACAAACTTACTCCACTCTCCAAGGAAATAAATTTTTCTTTTTTCAAAAAAATAAAAAAATTTGTTTTGAAGAAATGAATAAGAAAATGGGGCAGTAGCTAGAAGATAAAACTAGGACAAGTGCTCAAATACAGGTCTAGGAAATACCTTGTCTGTTTGAAAGGAAGCATGTCTGCCAGCTGGTTCATCAGTAACATGTGCTATGTTTCTTGTAATTATTTGCCTAGCTTTTATTAACCAACTTTCTTATAGTGTTAATTTGAGCTCAAAACTTATAATATAAAATTGTTAGGTTCCAATCCTTACAAACTTTTTTAAGTTACATATATGTGTGTTTATTCATGTAAATTCATACGAAAAAACGAAAAAACAATATAGAAACAACCGACATCATCAAATCAAATCAATCAATCAAATCAATACAATAAAATAATATTGAACATGCTAATGCACATATATACGTTTTAATTAATTGTATAATTTTTTAAAAAAGATAACATAAATACTGAAATTTATGATAGAGATAACGTTTCACTTCTTTTGAGAAAAAAAAAAGTCTAATTTTAATTTTTAACAAAAAGAAAACGATAACAGGTTAAGATTGAAATATAGATATAGATACAACTATCTTATTGTAGTTGTAATTTAATGGCATGAGTGTTCCTTAATATATATGATACATGTACTTGATTATGCTCTTGTGGGTACGTTTACCCAAACACAAAGAGATAAAGATCACAAGAAAAAAATAGAGATAATAACATAATATAAAATGCATAGAAAATGGAAAAGCTTATTAAGTTGGCACATGAAGATCACATGACACTCTTCTTGCCTAACAAGACAACAATATTTGTCATTAACACACACACACACAATTCCTATAAGAAAAGTGTGTGGCTATTAGTCTTATTTATACTTGATAGCTATCACTAGTAACCCTTACACCAACCAGCCGGAATATGCCTTAACATTAAAAAAAACACAAAATAAATATTTTAAGGGTGTATTTGATACATATGATAGAATTGCAGATAAATAAGTGTAGAGAATAAAGTTATTATAAAAAAAAATTAGGCTGGAGAATGAGATATTAGCAACTCGATGATACACCCTATTTTATTGCATTATATGTTGCAATGTATTCCGCCTTTATAGTGAAATCTCTAATAGTGTTCTTGCTTGTAACTCTACAAAGTGTCACTTAATGGTAAAGATATACAATGGTTGATACTTAAGGATCTCTTTGTCACTTTAAAATCTTACATCAGTGTAGTCAACTACTCTAAGCTTCTCTACAAAACCGCCATAGATTTGTTAATCCTTATATACTTAAACATTCTTAAAAGCCACCTAGGATTCATTTGGATCCTTTAGATATATTGAATAATAATTTATGTGTCTAGGTTGTATATGTACAACAGCATTGGAAAACTACAAACTATGTAATTATTATATATAGATTTAGCAATTACAGAATTCTTTTAAGGTATTATTATTTAATGTATTTGTGTTTTTGCATGTAATGAAGACATATGACTAATCAACGAATCTATGAAGAGATTAACTTCAATAATATATGTCTACTAATAATTATTTCAGTATTATATATTTTTAACTAATATTATATGAAAATATATCTTTGATCTTGTTGGAAATGAAAGGTATACATCTTTGAATATGATTGTGCAATTTTCTAACATCATCACAAATCAATAAGATTATTACAAAGACTTTGATATTAAGTATGTTGGCGAGATGCCTAAGATCAAGACGGTAAATACATACATGTTACCAATAAATCTTGCTGATTGTAACGGGATTTACTATAACAAACGTTAAGTAATACATACATGTTCATGGATAACATGTATGTATTTAGTTGTTTTATACATTATATCAAACAAAACCGGCCCGGACCGAAACCCGAAATCTATAAAAAAACAAGGACCGAAGACCGGACCGACCAGGCCCGGTCCTGACCGGTCTCGGTTCGGTGCGGTCCGGTTCGACGGTTTTTTCCGGTCTACCGGGTCCCATGCTCACCCCTAGTGGGGAGTCAATCGCCCACAACAAATCACCATTCACACAGTATCCTTCTGGAGGATTTGTTGGAGTACCAAGTGTAAATCATCCGTTTAGCTGTTACAAATTGCCATAACATAACCTACTAACCAGATTCAAACCATGAATTGAAGCTCCAAACTTCCAATCTTTATGTATTTTTCTTTTCTTTTTTTTCATATCACCCGTTTCAGCTATCGGTCTAAATTACAGAAATGTTGAATATGAACTCACTGGGAGCCCATATACGGGCCAACATCATGTTCAAATCAAAGTCGCACAAAGAATAGCTGTACAACAAAGAATTTTACAAAGCATGTTATATATGAACAATCAAACCGAGGGAGAATGGTGATCATGACCACCACCCTTGAGGAGTGTTATCCTCTGAGATCTTGAATGGCTTTGTCTGTTGTTAAGAACATCAATATATGTCCTAAGCCTATAACGATCCGAGTTTGTGATAGAGAATGGGGGATTAAGGATGAGTGAAGGTGCTTCCACTAGAAGAAAACTTAACAAACGCACCGCTTTTGAATAAAATGTTGCTGCGTTATCAGCAAAACCCATGCATTCGTCCACCTGCCAAAAACACACCAAACATTGTACGTGAAGATTAAAGCACCATAGTAGAGTTTAACAGTGGCGCGTTTGTACGAGAACTATTTTTCGTACAAGAACAATTATTAACACCAATAATGACTCATTAATATGGGTACTTTGGTCTTTTACATATTTACCCACCCATGAATTGCGTACGGGTGAGCCATCATTAATTTACGAGGCTTGATTCTTTATAAAAATCCCTCATTAGGGGAGGCTAAGATTGGTTCTCGCAGTTCTCATACGAAAAACAGTTCACGATTGAATATATATGTATATATAATATTCTCTTCTGTGACCACAACTTTCGTTGGATGAGGTACAAGTATTACAGCACAATTGCTCTCGACTTGAGTCGTATTCTAACCCAAGTGATGGATTAACTCCTATAGAGCAAAGGGGTGTTTGAATAAAGTCCGCTTATCTGCTTATGTTGGAATAGATAAGCAGTTTGAAATAAACCGGAAGGTGACTGCTTATTAAGCAGATAAGCACTTTGAAAGTAAGCAATCCTAAACACCCATTAAATGATTTTCATTACTAGTGTATTGTTTACAGTCATGAATAGTGAGGAATTTATAATAAGCGAACAGGAGACTTACGGCCCCATGTCTGCCAAAATCAAGGGCGGCCTGAAATATTGTTTCCATTGCATCTGGCATACCGACATTTCCTAGAGAAGACACAGAAGAATCATAGTCCAATTAACTTATACCTTCTATAGTTGAACTATTTTTTCTAGTGTATTAATGGTGTATTGTATGGCGTACCAGGCTCGATAACCTTGGCAAGTTGTTCGGCATTTTCAACTTCACCAAGAAATATTCTCTCAATATGACCACAAACATCCTGTGGAGATGTGGCAGTTTCCAGACGTGCTTGAAGATCAGGAGTATCAAGTTCTTTGTTGGTGATCATGTTCAATGTTGTAATTTCTTGGGTTGGACTTCCTTTAATAGCTGAAGCAGCCTGTGTGTGACAGATATCCAGTGCTTGCTTCCATATTGCAAGGATCACAAGCTGAATTGAGAATGCTTCTAGTCGGTGTTCCGCCTCGATCTTTTTTTAAGTAGGAAATAGAAAAGGTTAATTATTAGATATAATGTGGAATTCAATGTACTACATTTCCAACATACCTTGTCATTGACCAGCTCAGAGATGGCAGAGGCACAATCATGCAATGACTTGATCCTTGCCATGCTGTCAGTCGGTGGCTGTTCTGAAGCATCAATTATATCAACCGATCCATGGGAAGTCCCAGAGGGTGCAGAGCATTGACTTTCGAAACTCCCGGTGCAGCGGATTTTACTGGCGGCACCACCGATGATGGGCAAAGGTGCACTAGATGGTGACTGGATATCCCTAGAAGGTGGTTTGGATGCTGCTATTTGACTCGCCTTAGAATTACTTGCTAAAGAAGATGCATCCCCCAAGGGACCAGATACTAAAACATAATCCTGATCAATAAACTCCAACGAGTCCACAACTGTTCAATATCAAATACAAAGTATAAGGTAATCATTCATTGAACCCAATGACTGGGATGACCACAACACCACCACCTAATCCCGCCAGAGCAGGGTATGTGGGAGTGTAAGATGTAAACAGTCATGCCCCTACCCATAGGTAGAGAGACTGATTCTTGATAGACCTCCAGCTTAAAAGGAGACGACACCCAAGTGCGTCAAAATTGCCTTTACTTATTAACTGGGAGTTCGTTTGAAAATTATACCTTTAGACCGTGGATTAACTGGCCCGTGGTCAATTGATCTCAAAGATTCTTTTAGGTTTCCTTCTGAAGATCTACGATTTCCAGGTGGAAAACCATTATCATCTGATTTATGTCTGATACTGTTATACCTAGAAGAAATTTCCATGTCTTTTGACAAGCCCCTTTTATCGTCATCCAGTAAGAACCCATAAGTAGATCTCAGAGGTGACCTGTTAACAGAAGATGGACTTCCATCGACCACATTTGGATCATCATCAAGACTAAATGGTAGATTGTCTTCTTGACTATTTTCTTCTTTCTTCTTATAAGCTGGGCTTTTAGAATACTGAAATGCATTAGTTGTTCTTCGTGGCCTCCTATCTCTGCATATACCAGATTAATATTTATTATGCCCAAGTGATGCAGCAAAAGATGTCAGTAACTGAAAAAATCACTTCTGCTATAATAGATTACCTTGACAATTCGTCAGGTTTTGTTTGTGTGAAAAATGGGTGTGTAAAGAATTCCTCAAATGTCAACCTTTCAACTGTGCATCAAAGAAATCAAGTTTAGAAATAATAGGAATCTGGCATTGAGAGAAATCACGAATTACCAACAACCAAGTAGACTTTTATTATCCTGTATTTTAGGCATTTACCTTCTACTTGTATAACATATAACGAATTTTACCAATTATATTAAATGATAGACTTGACTGGTTCTGTATGTTAGCAATTATCTTATATGAAAGACCTAGATAATGTTTATTGCTTAACATACAATGTATTTTGCACTAATAGCATACTTAATATGCTGCAAATAAAATTTGGCATCTCTCAAAATGCTGCACCAAAACGCCTAACACACACTACTGTAATAATGATGTTATTATTTGTAATCTTAATAACACATTAATTAATTAAAAAGAAACAAAAAAATTGCTTGCCACTCAACCCAAACCCGATTTGGCCTGTACTAAACATGACCCATTTTGAAATGTTGCACGACCTGACCATCTTGCCATTTCTACATACACCATTTGTTTCTATAACTTTTGTTATTGTGTAAAGTCTAATTTACATATACCTGGATTTTGTCGCAGTAATTTTCGACACAGATCAATGCACTCAGGACTTAAGTCCTTCGCATCTGGAGGAAACTGCAATTCAGTTGATTTCATGATATTTTGAAGCAACTGCATGAAAGGCGGAATAAGAACAAGGCATAACAAACATTAGGTCAGATTGTTAACTTAAATCATGAAAAGAAATTATAATGTCCTTGAAACTCTGACACCTAATGGTAGTACAAGATATACAAACCTGAATTTGATTGTTTCCCGTGAATGGTGTTCTCCCAGTTACAAGTTGAAACAGAATGGCACCAACACTCCATAAATCTGCCTGTATATCCATGTGTATATTAATATAGGAGATAGGTCATAAGAGAAACTAAACTAAAGTGTCATGTGCATTTTTAAAGAAATTAACACCTTGGCATCATACTTATGAAGTTGCATTATTTCAGGAGCCATATATAGTGGTGAACCACATAAGGTTTCTGCAAGGTTTCTAGGTTGCAAAGACCTGCAAATACAATGAGATGTTCTTTTAGCTCTAATCTACAAGGCACGACTCACGGTATGATGGTACTATATGATGTTGGAATTATTTACCTGGCAAAGCCAAAATCTGCGATCTTCAATGTTGAATTGTCCTCATTAGAAGAGACTAATAGATTCTGTTCAACAGATTAGAAACATAAAAATAAACATAAATACTCATGTTAATATATGCAAGTCCACCAGTTTAGGTCTTAAATTGTTATGATTCCAAGAGTCTAATAATTGTACACTAAAACTGATTCTTAAACCTCGTCAATTGATGAAATCTTTCAAACTGACATTATTAGTACTGTCGGTTTGAAAATTTACACCACTAAATATCCATAAGAGTAACAGGCCTCTTGTTGCAGCCATAGTTGTTAACCAAGTTACAAAACGCTTAAATCTTCTCAGATCACCTACGCACTTACAAAGCCACTATACTTTAAGCCTCTTCATTGGTGCAAAGTGCAAACAATGTAAACCAATAAACAAAACCATGTCTTGGTACAAAAGTATAAATATCCTCGTGCATACGCTTAAAGTATCACAACTCATAAGAAATATCAGAAAAGTTTATACTCATTTGTAAAACTTCTTCACACACATAATTTAGTGTCATACAAGGATAATAAGGGAAATCAATTTTAGTTTCATTTTTAAAAAGGGGGATTTTCCTTGTCAGGTTCCCCGAAGGTGCGAGCCTTTGGCTCTGATGTAGGCGGTCTAACCGGTTTTAGCTGTGGCCGTTTCCGAAACAACCCCCTAGCTAACCCTTGATTGAAGCCCCAAGATTTGATCCCCCTATGGGGACAAGAGGAATAGGGGACTACCAAGGTGACGGTCGGATATCAATTTTAGTGTTGCAACTTTTTTTAAGTTAGCTTTCAGTGGTCATGTTGCATATATAGAAGTAACTATCTGTGATCACGCATTGAAAGATGACTTATAACATAAACATGATGCAAATGAAAAAAATTATACGAACCTGTGGTTTTAGATCTCTATGTATAATTTGATTATCACGAAGGACTTTCAAACCAGAAGCTGCATAAACAATTTTAAGAAACTCAATCACTCATCAATACCAATATTATGAAAAGAAAAGAAAAAATAACTGATAGATACCTAACTGCTGCATGAAGTGCACTGATGTTGATTTGGGAATTCTACCTTGACGTCTTTGAATAAACATAGATAGATCACCTCCTCTGCAGTATTCCAGCACAAGATGTATCTTGCCAGGCTCCTAATTTCACACAAGTAAGACCTCGTTCATAAATGTTCTAAGAAACAAAAAGGTACAAAAGTTTTGTCGGTTTTATATCCTTAATTCCTTATTTGGTTATCTGCAGGGGTCCTCTTCCCAGTTTTGGAAATAATATAGAGAAGGGACCATAAAAAATGGGCCCTTAATGTTATAATGATCATGTCATATCAATCCTTCTATAAGTGCAGAAAGCACTATAGGTCAAATTTCATAGTTATCGCCAATACATATAATCCTTTTTGAGGAACAAAACACTTTAGGAACATAATGATTTGCCACTTTGTAGAGTATAAAGACTGATCATCATGTGAAATATTGCAGTGATGACTGGAGAAAGTCATAGCAAGCAACAAAAGAGCTATTCACGTAAGATAGAGTCAACAAGTTGCGTCTCTATGACACTATTTTTTCATTGAAAAGGGATTCACCGCTTAAGCAGCTTCCCCGGGGAAGTCGAGCTATGCTCTGATGTATAAGGCCTAGCTAATTTTGTGGGAGTTTTGTATACTCTCCATGACCATTCAAGATGTTTACACCTAGAGAGGATTAAACATGGGTCTCTTCTAACCCTTTCATTGACCGCCGAGGACCGATCATGTGATTTCTAGGTTGGTGGACCACCGATAACAGCCTAGAGGCCAATTAATCGATCGTCGAGACCAAATTTTACAACATTGTATGACACTAATCTAAAAAGGGCAAAAGGGTAAACACATGTAAAGATTAGTAGTGGGTTTAGTAGTGACAACTAAGAAGGTTAGAAGCATTCGTGGTTCTCCCATTTCCCTTTACTCTCCGTAGTTAAGCAAACAACTGAGTCAATGTAAATACATTTCTTCCTCCGTATTCTTCATTATTGTTCTTATTGTCATCAGTTTCACCATCGTTACTTTAATATTATATTAAGAGCATGGATCTTGTGTTGGGGTGAAGAAAGATTTCCTTAATCAAATGCCATGTGATAGAGGTCATTTTTCCTAAATATGTTTGAGAATCGGTGTTGTGTGAACTTTGATACATAATTTGTAGTGGATAGTACTCAACATCCACTATATTACACGTGAACGATCATCCACAAATGGTTCTCATTTCTGAGAAACTTTGGAACATAAATCTTTTACAAATAGAAACAATTAACAAAAATCGCATTATTTGCAAGAGTGTTTAGCTTAATGACACGTAATATCCGAAACCTAATGAAGATGAGCCTAGACACAAACAGTGGGAAAGGGTCAAGATAAGCCTAAAATTTGTTAACAAATCTTAAGCAATAATTTGACCTACGCATTCACTTAATCGCTTGGTCCGAACTACATTATTAATTTTTTACAATTAATGAACAAAGAGACTTCCAACTATGTAGCTATCTACACCAACAAACACAAACAGATCTATAAGTCTATAACTCAAAGCTTATTTATAGCATGAATATAGTACAATAGAAATCCCTTGGTGTTTGCCGATTGCAAATGCCAAATGTAGAGATGTTTAATCTCTAAGGAAAACATGAATGAAGAAAAAGTTAATGTGCTTCTAATGGAATTGACTACCAGATCTAAGATACCTTAAACCCAAAGTGCCAAACACTAATGATGTCCATTACCACACGTCTACGCGTATCTAAAGTCTTTGCAATGATTCGTCAGAATGATAATTAAAGAGGAGATTATGATTAAATTATTGCTCTAGTACACAGTTAATTAAGTGATAATGTTGTTGTTTAGACTGTCAACATCTTACCTCCCACATGCCCCCTTTAGGTGGGATTAGGTATGGTGGTGGTGCTTGTTATTGCTACTTAAACTAGCAGGAAGAACATAGTTTGGTGTCAATCAATAGATATCTCAAAGAAATTCCTTACTACTTTACATTACATCAAGATGTTACTAGCGTGATAGCCCGTTGTTCTACCAGTTTTACATCATTTACAAAAACCTGATTGGCTGATTGTGATATATCATGTAGTGAATGACTTATTCTCCCTCAATCCCTCAAGCCAAAAAACATCACTTGTCTTTTCCAATCAGTTATATAACCTGTAAGTATGTTTTTGATTCTGATACACTGTGATGTTCGGGTTTATACAATAACAGTACTCCTAAAAAAGGAAATTCTTTTCCAACTACAGTGAATTCTTTTTCTCGAGCCACTTGGACATTTTTATTCCTTCTAACATTTCTAAGGACCAAGTTGCTTGACTTCGGTTAATACTCGCATCAAACATTACAATCTCATGATGGTACTATACTTTTTATCATGAATTGATTGGCAATTTGTCCAATCTTTGCGTAGTCCATAAAAATTCTTGTGTCAACACACAACAACAAAACAGCGTTGCCAAAAGAAAACACTGTCATCTACTTGAAGTCACTAGAGCCTCACCCTAAGAGAATGTGTTTAGACAAAAAAAAATAAGTTGCATCTCCTAAGGAATAAATGAGCAGATTCAACAAGTGACGACACTATAGAACTTCAAATGATTAGAACAAAGAGTGCACAAAAAAAAAAGAAAAAAAAAGGCAAAAAGAACATGAACGAGGAAAAGAACAAGTGATAGGATCACAGGAGCAAGAGAATAGAGGGAAGAAGAGGCAATGATGCTCACAGCAATGATGGAAAAGGGAAATGATGGAACACAAACTGAAGAGTAAAATAAAAGATGCCAATTTCAAATAACTTTCATCTAATAATCAAGATGCGTCCTTATTTCTTATCACGCATTGTATCCATACACAATTACACACACCTAAATGCTACTCCCAAATCTACACCTTATATCCATTACGGGACTAGAACCCACAACCATGGGGAACACCTTTCCAATACACCTAGTACCAATGTGCTAGAAGCCCTATGGTACTTGATAAGGCATGATTGGTTGTTACTTGGCGTAAAATCCTCATGTTTTGTGGTAATTCTAAGTAGGTAGACTCGGCACATACACATGAACTCATCTCACAAACCAAAGAAGGGTTCGTCTCTGGGAGAGTATGATACTACTTGTTTTCACTAATGCACTTATTAATAATGTTCAACAATTTAAATAAAAGCCTAATCACTCTCCTAGGAAAAACTAAACATTCACATTCTATTTTTCTAGCCATTAGTAACTTATAAATATCTTATATTTTCATTTTGGGTCTCCATCTATCACCAACTAACTAAAATTTTATCAAGGGTGGATTATCAAGCAAAAAACTCACCAGGAGTTTCAGTGTTTGCTTAAATCCTTTGTGAGTTATATTATAAACCTTGAGCATACACTACAATTGTATTAGCAAAGCTTATTGTTCAAAAGCAATATGTGCTACTTACAAGCTACACCAAACACCAGATTAACCTTAAAAGACCTTAGCAAACTAGTTCCAAAGGGTGATCAATTTCAGGTAGACATATCTGTCTAACCAAACACCAAGAAGTTATTCATCTAAAGTTCTTACGCACCCCCATCATATTCATTTGTACATATATCCTTTCAAAACAAATAAACAAGATACATTGGTTGATCAGAGAGACTTTAAACACTTGTTGTGAAATTAAAATAAAAAAGTTTCATCTTTCAGAGGTGATCGTTATACAGTTATATGTGATTATATTAATATTCTTCAAAAAACAATACCTCAAAGTTCAAAAAATTACGCAATGAGAATCAACCAAAAAAAACACAATAGTAGATTTCTTTAAAGGAAGTCAGCCAAAATAACATATCGAGTACCTTGATCATTTCGTGCAGTCGAATGATATTGGGATGGTTAATATTTCTCAAGATATCAATCTCAGACATGAGACTCTCTTCCAACTTTTTGTTCAGTTTTTCGGTTTGAATCTCCTTAATTGCAACTTCTGTGCCGTGAATTTTATGCCTGGCGAGCCAGACCACAGAAAAAGAACCGGACCCAAGCTGTCTCCCAACAACGTAATCCCCAACGGATCGAACTCTGTACGAAGATTGAGCCATCATCCAGCAAATCAAAAGAGCAAAAAAATAAAAACCCTAATCTTTCAACTTGGAGTTTAACTCAACAAGATCAGCTACTGGATTCCAATTACAGTTATCTGTACATACAATTTAGATAGAGACTATGAAAGTGAATGAATGAATGAATAATTTGGATGTTGATGATGAAAATTTTGGAATTTTGGTCTCATGGGACTAATGTTGGCATGAAATTGATCTTCGATGATTAGATGGAGTAATCGATAAGGTCAAAAAGAGGGTTTTATGTAACATGTTGTGTTTTGTTCCATGGTAAGGTTTTGCCGCTGGCAAAGGCTATTGTGTGCCGTGTGCGTTGTGCGCACTGGGCTTCATTTGCAAGCTAAATTTCGAATTTTAAAATATCACGTTTGGATCAAAATCAAAATATGTAATTCGACAACTGCTCTTGAAAACTCCGCCGACTACCGAATTGTGATTTTAACACTTTAACCCGTAAGACTCGTTCAAAATCATGAGTAGCCAACCCAATTAACTCAAAGCTTGTTACATTAGTTTTTCTTTCTAACTCAAACTCAAGCAAAACATAAGTAGCATCTATCCTTCAACTTAAATCACCCCAAAATATTTTCTCTTTCCTACTCACTCACAAAACAAACCAAAACAAAAATTAAAAAAAAAACGGCATCGGGTTGATTGGGAAGGAACTCGATTGGGTTGGAATCCGAAGGGGGTAGGGGTGTTTGGGTGGGAACCCGCTCAGGTGGCAATCGAGCCAGAATGCAGTACGCAAGGCCTAATATAATCTGACAGGGCCGTCTTAGAGGGCGTGCTATATGGGCGATCGCTCGGAGCCCACAGACTAGAGAGGCCCTTTTTTTATGTGTGTAATGTACATCGTTTACACTTTAAGTCTGGTTTAATTAATCTATTATAAGTGTATTGTTGTAAATGCTAATTTTTTCCTAAAAATTATAGATTAACACTCTAATCAGAAATCATGTATTCAATTGTCAAAATCTATTGGCTCATTACAACACAACACCTCATTTTGTATTAGACAAATGCGTAAAAAAAGGTTGTTTCCCCATATTTCCCACATAATATAACATGGATAAAAGCTTCATAGAAAACCATTTGCCTCCTATTGTAATCTCTCTTTGTGATGTCTAATTTTCTAGTAGTGTCTGGTTGGGAAGAAATCCAGAAATAATCATTTTATCAAAAAAAATCGATAGTTATTTTACGAAGAAATGACACACAGTCATTTGGCTCTTTGGGATAAAGAATAAAATTGACTTATCACAATTTTTTATCCTTATTAGGTTTCGTTGAGAAAAAAAACAAAATAATAAGCTTTGTAAAATATAAAAATTCGGAAATTTAACTGATTTAAGGTATATTTGAGTTTTGAAGTCTTCTAACTTCTCAAACAAGTCCTAACTTTTCTTTAATCTTTGTTTTTTGATTTATAGTTTAATTTTTATTCACTGATAATATTTCAACAATTAAACTTTTTACTTTTTATCTCGTAACTAATTGTATTTGTGTTTAATTTGTTTACTTTGATTGTTTAATTGGTATTTGCATATTAATTTTTTAGTTGTTTATCCGATAACAAAATGACGTTTGCTTATTCCGTAACTATTAAGTTTTAATACTTGAATCACTATTTATCAGTTTTACTTATTTTGTAATTGATATTTGCATATTAGTTTGCTCTTTTTTAAACCATGTTTCAAAAGAAACACTTATTTGGTTGACAATTAAATTTTTTTCATCGATTGTTACACTTAAGTACGTTCAATTGTAAGTTTCTTATATAATTTAGTGTTTTTAATGACCCGTGTTTTGTTGTTTTGTCCCAGGCCTCCAAAACATTTGAGTCACCCCTGTAATCCAACTAAGGGGTTGTTTGTTCGCTACTGTATATAATGAAACGTTTATTATTCAATGTGTTTGATTGCCGCATCTGAATAAAGGGTTTGCTGAGTGAAACATAATAACATTGTTGAATTGTTACACCTTAAAATATAGGGTTTAGTTCGCGAAAATGTATCCAAGTTGTCACCTTTTGCTATTGTATGTACTCAACTTTCAAAGTTACTATTTAATGTATAAAACCTTCTAACTTTACCAATTAATGTATCATACAACCTCCTATTCAGGTTACAGGTAAATTTATTTATTTTTATGTTTCTAAAATGCCACATATTATTGCCACCTATTTTTTAATTTTTTTAAAGAACATTCTTCATCTATCATCTTCAACATTGGCACAATAAAACATAATCAAGAACCCTAGACTCAAGAATCCTAAATCAGAAAAAAGATTCATCAGTAAAAACTTAGAAACTTAGATCTATCAAATCGATTACAATGTTGAAGTTTCCAACTAAAATCACAACTTCGCTGATAAACAGAATTTGAATCATTGATGGATTACGAGCCCTAAACACAAATCGTTGCTCAGAAATCGTTTGAAACACATATCTGGAATCAAAACTTAAACTGAAAATCCATTAAGAAACTCATAAACATACAAACATGATTAAGAAAACCAAAATAGTATGAACAAATCCATTAAGAAACCTAATTACATACCTGAAATCTTGAAATGATAAACCATAATCGTATGGAAGAACAGATGAGACCCAATCAGAAGTCCCAAATCAGAAATCGCATGGTAGCAATAAACCACAATCGAACATTTTAAACCTTAAACCCAAATCAGAAATCGCAACCATAAACATATCAAGATGATGAAGAACACATGAGACCCAGATGAAATCCATCGATGAACTCTTCAAGAACCCGACTTTGAATCAAAAATTAAACCGATGGAGTCAAGTGATGAAGAACCCTCAAGAACCCAGCAATGAGAATGAAGATCGAACAGATGGAACATTTAATCGCAGATAAGGCAACACGTATGTGAACAATCTAGTGTGAAGATGAAGATCCAAATCTGAAATCATGTATGTGAACATATCAAGATAATGAACAACACATGAGACCCAGATGAAATCCATGGATGAACTCTTCAAAAACCCAGCTGAAATCCCAACGAACAGAACCCCATATGAAATCCCTCAAACAAAATCCTAGATCTGAATCAAAAATTAAACCGATGAAAAACCTAAATTGCAGATCTGGGCGATTTGAACGGTGAAGGTTTGAACGACGAGTGGAGATGGTGTTCAACCATGGAGTCAAGTGATGAAGAAGGTGCTCAGTTGGGATTTTAGGCCTACAAATTTAGGGCTTAACTCTTACAGATGAAGGTGTTCTTGTTAATAATAATATTAATAATTAAAAATAAATATTTATTTGTTTTTTAATTACTTTTAAATTTGAAATTCCATGTCACTCTCCATATCATTAGTCATGTCATCAAAACCGGTGCCACATAATCAGTTAACCTGCTATAGCAGGTTAACAACAGGTTAACTACATTAAATGGTAAGTTTGGAAGTTCAGTACATACAATAGCAAAATGTGACAACTTGGATACATTTTGGTGTACTAAACCCTAAAATATATATTCTTGATAATTAATCACCATCTATTTTACCCTGTATAATTTCTTTCACACGCTAAGTTGTTAAAGAATTCTTATAATATAATAAATCAATATTAAGGTTAAAATTATAATTTGTATCATACAAATTGTTTATTCAGAATCCTTATTAAACAGCATGTCACATTCATAGCATGTTTCATACAAAGCCTTTAAATAATTTAGGCCATAAAATCATTCGGTACTTAGTCATTATATTTAACAAACAACCCCTAAGTAGTTTACACAAATACGGGTTTGATCATTAATGTTTTAACTATGTACATATAGTTCCCGTCCTTTAAATTTTGTACTTTGTTTGTTAAAATTAACCAAAGTCGGTTATATATACAAGAATGGATATTTTACCCCTCAAACATGTTGCATATTTAAATATTATTTAATCGTATTTTAACTATCTAACTAGGTTAATCCACGGAAGATGATTAAAAAATTGAATATTTTTTTGTTTTATTAACATATCTAGTAAAACTATTGTAAATCATACAAAAAATATTGCTATAATGGATGACACGAATATTTTTTGAAAATTGAAACTCTTGAATAACATGCAAGGATTAACGTTTTTTACTTGAAAACAACTAATTCAAAGACATTTCAGAAAATAAATGGACACGATTGGTGAAAAATACTCTAAAAACAATATGATGTCATCATAATTATATTCTTTTAATAAAGATTAAAGATTAAAAGGTAAAGATAAACTTTATTTTATTTTAATTAATTGGTCGTATTTGTTTTTTGAAATGTTATCATTTGATTTAAATTCAATCTTGCTTAAAAATATGTTAATACAACTGCGTTTCACTGCGGATTACGTATACTCAAATTCTGGTTACCATTATATATAATAAACTAGCTAAACGACCCGTGTATTAACACGGGATTATATAAGTCAATTTTAAATTTATATAGTTTTAAATAGTCATAACACGTATAGTAAAAATAATTACAAAGCATAGATAGAAAAATAAAATCTCGTAAGAAAATAAGAAATGAACTAGCATGGTACCCGCACAATACTGCGGAAGATATTAGTTTTTCGTTTTACAACATGTCATTTTCAATAATTTAATAACATGTTATTCGCGTGATTTATTGTCTTAAAAAGTTTTTTACAACAATATGTCAGTCTTTTTTCAAATTTTCTTTTATTTGCATCTAACTATTTTATTAATTTTAGAAATGTATTTTAAAAGAAAATTAAAATAAGAATTTTTTATATTGATTAAATAAGGAGAGAGAAGTTAATAAGATTTTGAAAATTATGTTGGTTTGGTGGATAATTTTGTTTATTTCAGAAAGTGTTAGTGTGAGAGAATATATTTTAAATGAATTAAAGATTAAAGTAATTAGGAGAGAGAATTGAATGGTTAAAGATTGAGTGAGTAAGATTAATTTAGATAGAATGAATGGTCAAGATTTTATATTGATTGAATTTTAAGAAGTCTTAAAATTTAAAAGGAGAGAGAGTATTAAATGGTTTATATAGTAGTATAGATAACCATTACAGAATTTTGAAATCCATACATAAGATTATTCATTAAATTTTTTGTAAAATCTCTTTATAAACAACATTAATGGTTTTATTAGTATGGTTTCCTTCATCGTCGTAAATTAAAACTTTTAACCAATCATTACTCTTCACTCGAGAAACCATCACATATAACTACCCATGAGTAAAAACGTGTATTTTTAATACTTTTTATAAATACTATTTTTAAGAAATATAAAGTTACATTACACGTTTAAAAGTTTTTAATATAATATTAATGTGTTTCTCGTGATGGAGCTTTATTCCGACATTGTAAAGACATAACTATAATATTATTGTCAATGTTATAATATCAAGTGCTTTAAATACATTTTTATTAGCCAATTATATATTTAAATATTTGAAATTGTAAACTAAATTTATTAAAAGTTAACTAATGATGACATCCATCTAAGTATACGCAAATTAGATCGTATAAAAATAAGATTCTAACATAGAATATATTATGTCTATACATACGTAAATCACTTAAGTGTAATTTACTATTCAATTAAATATAATTGAAAACACGAGATCTCACTGAATTCAAATATCCATGTAATAATAACTTTTATTTTATGTATCAAGTTCTTAGTTCAAAAATAAGAAAACTTAGACAATTAAAATTTTTATATAAAATTTCAAGTTGTATGTGTAGTTATAAAACTTACTATCATGACAGTTGTTTCACTACCCAGTAATTATGTAGAGTTCTAGTTTCTGAAGGGTTATTTACTCACAACTAACAATTAATTTTAAAAAACTCTAACAGTAGTGGTAGTTTTGTAAACAACTTTATGCCACTAACCATTAGTTATAGTATACTTTTAATTCTTTTTATCGAAATACCAAGAAATCAGTGATTATATCAACTACATTATGTAGAGGGAATAACTATAAAAGACGAATAAAATGTCCAATAACTACTTAGATGTTGATAAAACAATTAAAATATACTAATTTTTAAAAAAAACTCATATTCCAATAAAATTTATATCAAAACGTACATAAAAATGAGATGATTACAAATATATAATTATTTTTTCTCAAAACAAAATATATTTGAAGTTATTAAACATAATTTTCAAACAACGTATAATTAATTACATTAATATACAATTTTCTTAAAACCCCCTCACATATTTCATACTACCCCCTTAACATGTGATGTCATAATGTTTTTATTTTCCATTTTTTTAATTATTTTTTTTAAATGAAGAGCTATGATTGGTGGAGATTTTTTAGGGAAGGGAAATGATGAGGTAAGCATCTTTTTCTTTTAATAAGGATATAAGATGGGTTGGTTGAAAAAATTGATAAAAACTAATCATTAGCGAAAGAAATAAGACTTTTACAAAATGGTGACAAACAACGTCAAAACCTAAATCAGCGGTTGAAGCATCGACGTAATGGATGGAAAACGTGATATTATGATACGAAACGTTATTGTATTTTTATACAAATTATCGATCATTATTATTACAAATAGGAGCAATATGATCAAACATTTGTTGGTGATAATTTACAAATACTTTAAAATTATTATAATATATTGTAAATGATAAAACTAATAATTTGCTTAATATAATATTTTAAAATATATAGATTAGATAAATAAGATTTAATTAATCAACAACAACAAATCAATTAATTATGATGTTTATCCAATTCATAGATTTAATATACGATTGTTTAATCATTTAGTTGTTTATAATTTATTGATGTTTATCGTTGATTTAATTAAGGGTTAGATTTTATCTAATTCATATTAGTTTGACTCTAAAAAGTCAAAATCAAAATTTTAGAATTAAAGCAATTAACGGCTAAGATTTAATCTTTTATTAAATGAATGGTCTAGATCATCTAATAATTTTTTTTAAATTAGTCTTTTATATATATTAGAAGCTTATTTATTTTAAAAGAAAATACAATCAAAATTCATAACCCTCTCATTATATGCAACTCGTTAAATATAATAAATTGTGTCAAAATTCACTGTATACAATGTTAACTAAAAATTATATGCAAATTTAAAAAAAAAAAGTTATATACAAATATTAAAAACCAAAATACCTATCAATGATAGAACCTGCAACCTCTTGGATAGAGGTTAACAACACATACCAATCAACTTAGGAAAAGAGCTTGTTAAATACTTAGAACAATAGTTATATAATATGATGTGACGCGTTTTAGAATAACCCATTTATAAACCGTGTTTTTGGTACAGGTTAAACCCTTAACAATTGTATATATTATAAATTTTTTTAATATATAATAAAGATGGACATGTTGATGAAAATCATTCTAAAAATAAAATGATGTCATAATAATTTTATTCTTTTAATATAAATTAAAGATTACTAGTTAACCATTTAAGTATTACTAGCATTGTATCCGCGCAATGCAGTGACGGCGAATAGTTTGTGTTCGATAACATGTTGATTTCAAGAATGTAAAAATATGATACTCACCGAATGCGGTGTGAGCAAATTTTTTCTAATCAACAACATATTTCTTTTTACTTTTTCTATTATCTATATTTCTTCTTTTCCCATAAACTCTTTTTTTAAAATTTTAGAATAATTTCCGAAGAACAATAAAATAAGAAAAAGAATATAAAAAATAATTACATAGAAAAAAATTCTATTTTTGAAATTTTTATTGGTGTCATGTTTGGTGAGTTGTTAACAGTAATTATCATAAATTAGTTGAGGTAGTTAAGGAGAAAATTGACTGGGCTATTGTTTTAAGAGTTTGTATTGCATAAAAACATATACTACTTAAAATTAAGTAGTAATAAAATTTTTAAGATAGAGAATGTTAAATGCTTTATAAGATAGTTTAGATTTAGATATAGATTTAGTTACTAGATAACTATTATATTATTGTTAAATTATTAGTTAAATACTTGATATGTACAAATATACTAGTCTTCAACATTTACATCCTTTATGTTAAGGGAGATGATTTGCACACAACAAACATTTGCCATACACAACAAAATATATGTGATTGGACAATAATACCCTTAAACATGTCGATGATAAAAAAAAGTTCACAACTTTATAAGGGCAAAAATGTCATGATTGTTGTGCATGGCAAAATTTTGTTGTGTACAAATCATCTCCCTTATGTTAATGGTATTCTTTGAAGATCTCTAACAATCGCAATATTGTCATAAACAACCTAAATCGAAACTCTAAAACCTAAAACCAACCAAACCCACAATCTGAAATCGAACAATATATTCACCTAAAAATATACTAAAAATTTGACAAACCCTATATCTATGTAGGCATGCTTTGTTATTTTGACACACATAAACATATATTTGTGTCAAATTGACATTACCATCAGTCTATCACACCTCATCACCACCTCTACCGCCACCTTTAATTACGTGGCTACAATTAATTGTAACAATCACCTTCGGTGTCGACCATTGTTGTCACTATAGACACCTCAATCACACGGACTACCTCGCTATTGGCCACCGTTACAGACACCATTATCACCACAAGCACTTTCACCTCCACCGTTATCGCTACCAACTACCGGTTTAGGCTCCTTTTTTCACAACCTCCAATTCCCTTAATTTTAGATTTTTTCAATTTATTCAAATAATTTAAAAAACGAATAACCATCCAAATAATTCATAACCATAAGACTATGTTTAATTTATTTTCATGATAGTATAATAATTAACATATGTTTTAAATTTTTGAGCAAATCACACGGATCGTCCCTGTGATTTGTCACTTATTACACGGGACGAACGGTATAATAAGTGACAAACCACCGAGACGATCCGTGTAATTTGCTCTTAAATTTTTAAGCAAAAACACATGATAGATTTTTTTTAAATGTCATACTGTCCATTTTTAACAAACTAGGCCGATTATTCGTTACATTAAATTACCAATATAACTGGTATTAGAAACTTATAATTATAGAATAACCGAAGAAGCAAATAAATATGTTATGATATCAGTCTTAATAATAACAACAAAATGGCTATGTAAAAGAATCATTTTGAAAATTAATTATTAAATTACGAGAAATGATATATCCTTATACTTTTTCATTCATACTTTATTCTTCTATATATTACAAGATGTTATGTGGAGTTTAGTAATTCCCTTTGCTTATCTCTTCTATTTAATTTTGACACTTGTTTTTATCTTATGAGTAGGAGGACAAGTAACAGAACAAAAATAGGAGAATATATTATCACTCTTAAGTTATTAAACAATGAATATTTTTTATCTATTATTTTTATTTATTTTTTAATATTTATTTTGAATTTGCAACATCGTTAGACCATGTGTAGCACCCCCCCCCCCCCCCCCCCAACCGCTAGCAGCTAGCTGGCTGTTTGGGTTGAACACCGCTACCCCCTAGCGGGTGTTACCCGTAGGTTAGGGCCACGGTTTCTCGAACCCACTGAACCCCCACTTTTTTCTTTTTTTTTCTTCCTTTTTTACGGTTGTAAATGGTCATTCTAAAAAAAAGAATTCTTTTTCCAAAAACCTAGCCACGGAGTAGTTGTTTTTTTTTCTTATTTTTCTAATTAACTATATAAATATCACATCAAATAATCCTCACTTTTCACACCAACAAAACTTCATCTTTCTCTCTATTTCACACACTTTCTTTCTATAATTTTATTTCATATGGATTAAACCACGCCAACTTCATTGCGTCATAGGCGTGGTACAGGTTCGGGTTCAACGCAAACCTTGGACCCTTTCCTTGTGTTTCAAGTTTTCGCTCAACCGAGTTACATTCCACAACCGGACCCTAATGTTGGGTTTCAACAATTTCAAAACCCAGACACTAACATTGGGTTTTTACAATTTCAACCACTTCCGCCGGATGCTTTTAGTTCACAATAATGGATGATACAACGAGGATGGCGCGCCCCGCTAATTTCAATCTTCCTCCACCGTCCTACATGACCCAACACGGTCAATTCCGGGCCGCCTCCCAACCCGAGCTACCTTTTTTTTTAGATGACGAGTATGTCCCCGAAACTCAAGAATCGCAAACACCATAATCTTTGCCAACACAACAATCAAACCCAAGACCCACACCTAAGAAGGAAAAAAAGAAATCTTTCCAAAAATAGAGCAAAACCGCAACCTTGGACCACGGAAGAAGAAGTTACGTTGGTATCCGCATGGACAAAGGTTTTCGAGGACCCCGTCGTCGGCAACGCACACGAAAATGGTATAATTAATAATATTATTGTTATTATTTATTATTACTATTATTATTTACTATCTATTATCATTTATTATTTACTAATATTTATTATTATTAATATTATTTATTTATTACTTACTAATATTATTTATTATTATTATTATTTTTGGAAGCGAGTGGAAGCGCTTTTTACGAACGGCTTGATCGTGACCCATACCGATCATCTTCTCAAATGAACACCAAGTTCAAGCAATTGAACCGAATGATAACGTGCTTTTACCGGCATCTACAACAACTTGCAAAATACGAGGAATAATAGTCAAAGCAATGTAGACCTTCTAAAACTAGCACACTAGTGTTATCGAGCGGAAAATAACGGAAATGCATTTACCAAAGAGGAGGCTTTGGAGGCGGTATACAAAAGTCCTAAATGGACAAATGTTCCATTGATGGACATTTCGCGGTCTTCTTTACGGGATACAAAAATTAGAAAAACATGAGAGTCTTCCGATGTACATATTGCGGGGATTGATGGAGATGATGATGAAGTTGAGGCCAAGGAGCCTCAACGACCCATCGGGAGGGAAAAAGCAAAAAGGGCATAATCGAGAGTTCTGAAGGAACAAGAGTGGGTAGGTCTACTCCGGGGGTAGCGTAAACACTTTGTTGTCTCAATTAAGCGCTTACAAGGATCACATTGATAAATTTTCTGCTTACAAGCTTAAAAGCTTGAGATGGAGGGAACGGGCATTGAAATTAAAAGAGGATGCCTAATTGCAAAGAGTCTACGAGTTTCTAATGAGCCACAACCACCTTACGAGAGAGCTTTTGAAAATTACGAAGACGAAAAAGGAGGTTATAAAAACGAAGGTTGAAGCAAATTTACAACTCCGTAATGTAATCGCTTTTTTTATGTCGTGGTAGTTTTTTATTGATGTTTTTAAATGTTTTTTAGCGTAGTAATTTTTTTTTAATTTTTAATAGAATGAAAAGATAATTTAGTTATGAATTTTATTTTATTATATTATTAAATGTATTTAATATTGTATTAAAAAAAGGAAAAAAGTTGGGGTAGATGTGGTGTGCAGGTGTGGTACTCCACTTGAGGGTAGGAAAGATGTATTAAAGAGAAAAGCTAATGTGGCGCAGATTATGTTGTGCTCGTGTTCTTAGGGTGTGCTCATGGTCTTAGGGGGTGTTTGTTTTAGCTTAGGAAGATTTATTTTTTCGGCTTAAATTTTATAAGTTCGTTTTTTTTAAATTATTTTTTAAGAGTTCGACTTATTTTTCTTCTGTAACACTGAAGATAAGCTCAAATAAAAAAATAAAATAATAAACTGAAAAAAATTAACTAACACCCCCTTTAAGAAACAGGCACGTTCAAACGCCCTGTATAATTACCCCTTCCGCAACACGGCACCATCTCTAGTACTACTTTTTTTCAGAATCAAAATTGGAGTTCGATCTCTGCGTTTTCTGGAAACTCGAGCGAGATAAGATTTTGTTTTTGTTTTCCATTTCTTTTTCTTCTGGTGTTTAACGCCAATCGATCGAAGAACAATAAGCAACGAAATGGATTGGGGAACGGTAACAACAGAAGATCTGATCGAGGCACTGAAGGAAGTGGAGTGGTCATCGCCTCCTCGTCCTCTCAACGAATTCTTTTCCAAGTTCACCGTCCCTCGTTCATCTAACAAATGGAACAGTCGCCTTAAGTGTAATCTTTACTAGTATGTTCTTATTTTCATCTATTCTAATCGTTTTGTTTGCTTACGATTAACAGTACTTCTTTCTGATTGCTGATATTTAAATTTTTATCGTTTTTGTTTTGCTTACATCAAGATAGAAATCGAACGGGAATTAACAGTAGTGAACCAAATCGAAATTGAAATTATATACCTAAAAGTTATATTCGTGTATATTGGGTGAGCTTTTGATGTAAAAAAGTAGGAGCTCATTCCTGATGATAGCGCTTTTGATGTAACTTGTTAAAACATTGTACAATCTGGTTACGATACATGTGATTATTGGAGTATATGTTTTGCTTTAAGCTTAAATAACAGCAAAAGAGTAAACTCCAAATCTATTAGGTATTTAGGTATTCAAGTTCTTGTTACTTTTGAAGCTTTGGTATGACGCTTTTCATTTCCTTGCTTTTAAGAAACTATACAAAGAGAGTGGGAAGTCAATTAGATTGACTATTGTTTTAGTATGATGCTTTCCATTTCCTTGCTTTTGAAGCTTTAGTATTCTTGCTCAATTTGATTGATTATTGTTTATGTTGTGTGGGAAGACAATTTGTGTTTATTTGGATTTAAGGGGTTTAAGTGAGTTCGATATTGTAAAAAAACACATAATTTAGTTGTGTTTGCGATACAATTTAGTAATCTCTGCCTCAGCTTTAGCTCATGATTGACCAATTGTTTTATAACTTTGTGTTTTTTGCAGCTATCGGACAAATTACTTCCTTATGATACTGTTTATTCTTGGTAAGCCAACTGATAAAGTGAGATCCATTTGCTTGATCTATTTTTGAATTGTTTCTAATTGCTTGTTTTCAAAAAGAAAAATAAAATTTTATTTTCTCATGTGTAGGAATGGGATTTCTTAGGAAGCCACTTGCCATTGTTGCAGCTATGTCAACAGCTCTAACCATAGCTTTCTTAAATGACAGGTACATTATTTTCATCTATAATACTATGTATAATTGATAATTTTTGTTAGTGATTGACTGGTGTATATTTTTACTGATAACTGACATACAAGCATGTTTATGTAAAACAAACAAACATGATTTTAAAGGAAACTTCTGGTGTGTGATTTTAATGAGCAATTTGATGCTGTAGCCCTGTCCACAGTGGTTAGGGATGTGACTTGACATGAAGTCCAAGTACCTCGTCTATAATGCACCCTGTAATTAGGGTTGCTTGAATGGGTGGTTACTCCATTTTTTAATACCGTCTTGAATGTCAGCTAATTAGGCGCTAAATGCTAATAAGCCAAAACATCAGCTAATGTGCATTAGGCGCTAACAAGCGCCGCCTAGCGCCTAACTTGAGGCCGTGCCTAGGCCCTCGTCTCCTAGTGCCTTCCTGTTATTGTGTCGGCTACCGTTCTTCGAGAAGCCTGATGAAAAGTTTCTAATGACTTAGGCGATTTTGTTTAAACCAAAATTGTAGTAAACTAGTAATTAAATTTACAAAAGACTATGTATCTATAATGACCATCTAGTAGCATGCTACTGGGCAATTGTGCATACATTTAGGTCCTTTGTTCACCTTTCACATATCCCTTCTATGTTGTGTGGGATCATGTTAAATAATGCTTTAGAATTGTAAGTTCTACATGTAGGAAGATTAGTTAATTGATTTGACTCCCTTTTATAGAGTCTAGCATGCATACATGTATATCATTGAACTAATATTGCATCTATTCCATTAATTTTTTATGGATTACAAATTTTTTGAAGTCTCCCTTAAAACAGTATTAATATCAAGAATGATCAGGTTTTTTGAAAATTTTAAAGGCATCTAGTTGATAGATTGATTTGATAGCCTGATTGTCCCTTCAAAAGGTTCTGGGAATTTTTTAGAAAAAACATTGAGTTATTTGGAAAGGCACACCTGATATGAAGCAATTCGAAGATGTAGATGTTGAGAACAAATATTTATTCCTCCATTTTAATTTCTTTTTCTTAAATTTATTATGTTTTAAATAATCATGGACATGTATATGGAATTCCTAGGCAGCAAGATTTAAATAAATTGATGAAATATGGGTTTTAATCACTATAAAATTAATAGAAATATAATCAAGAAAATCTTAAATGTGAATGTTGAAATAATTTTCTAGTATTACGATCTGAAGTCTTGAAAATTATAAGAGAGATTGGTGTTAATGTGTTATTCAAGACTTGATAGATAAGAATCTCTACTGTAAATTTTGTTTCACGTTTGCCAAAGACGGCTACTTTATTCCTGGCTTAGTTTTAAAAGGTGCGAGGCACTCCGAGGCGATGGCACCCCTGAGAGCCTCTTTTTTGTGAGATGCTCCGAGGCGAGGGCTTCACGTACGCGAAGCGGTTTTTTGGCAAATAAATAAATAATAAACATATCATACTTCACACATAAAAAATAATAATTTGCTTAACAACAAAACACCAACATATATGTGACTTCGTATCACTAGAATGCATAAGTAGGACAGAAACAACACATCCACCAGAAAAGGATTCCTTACAGTCTTGTAGCAACATAAAACCAGAAGCAACGTAGTGATATAGGATAAGCAAATAAATAGAATTTGGCAGATAAAGAGAAACTGAAAAAGAGAGAGGAGCAGAAGATGAATTGTTCATGTAGGCTTTTAGAACCCTAGGAATGGCTGGACCGTAGACTAGAGCATTTGTAACATTAACTTAACATTAGAAATCCCTAAATAATACGGGCCTGTAATCCATATTTCAATTACTAAGCATTTAGAAATAGACCAATTTTATGGCTTTTAAAAACATGGAGTACTTGACCGCGTACAGCTCAGTGTCGCCTCGCATCGCCTCAAAGAAAAATCACCATCTCACAGCGCCTCCTGTACACATCCTCGCCTCAGGTTCCAGAGGCGATGACAAGATTGCCTCACCTAGCCTCAAGTCACGCCTCATAGCGCCCGAGGCACGCTTTTTAAAACACAGATTCCTGGTGAAAGTACTCTATCCAGTCTTGTATATTAAATTTGTCCAGGCTTCGTTTTCTTGAAGTTTCATCTGCCTAAGTTACATAGAGAAAGTGATTCAGCAAACAAAATTTTAAAACAATATAAAGCTTTCTTTTTTTAAACATTACACTTCAGTCCTTCAGATTTCGAAGAAATATAGAACCTTTCACAGAAAGAGTGTAAGTAACAATACATAAAATCCTTTTTTTACTTTTTTCTTATAAACAGCATTTCCTGGTTTTTGTTTTCTTAACTTTCATAACTGAGCCAAGTCTGTAGAAGTTTGACCAATTGGATCATTGAGCATTTTTGTGATAGATGTATAATGTCGTTGTTCATGTTTTATGGAGATACCGGTGTTGTGCAGTAATCATAACCTCTTATGCTTTCATTTTTTGTATGTTCAGTGACATATTACTCATATAAAGCATAATAATGTGAATATCTGGGCACCTTTAGGATGCCTAGGTGGACACCATCTTGAACTATGCCTTTTTTGTTACTGATGACCTTGATGACACATCATCCTTTAAAGCCAACATATCCTCTTTTTGGTGTATGCTTGTCAATTAGTTCAATGACTTGATGCTGTTGGCAGATTCTGTATCCATAAAATTTAACATTTTCTTAAATTCTTATTTTAAAACACTCCCCACTTCCAACAGCTTTGCAGGCACATTTAGTGAAAAAGTAACAAGAACTGTGAGGCAGTTTTCTCCACATCTAGCTGCCAAAATGAGACCGCCACAAACGTGAGCTTCTTGCCTTTGTCTACTTATAGTTTTGAGTTTTCATTTAATGCTAATATTTCTTACAAGGTCATCTGCTATTTGCAGGCCTGTTCTTCGTGGGCGCCCTTCCTCTAAAAGAGCAATCTACATATGTGGACGGCCTCGTTGGGCAATTGTTTTGGTGTCCTCTGCTGGTGAATGAGCTTTCTCACATTTGTAATCTTTTTTTCTTTTTCACCTTTTGATTTTGAATGCTGATTTAGTATTTGGCCTTTTGTCTTTGCAGCAAGTTTCATTCTTTGGTTTGTTTCCTGCGGCCTCTTGACTTTGTTATGGGCATTAACCGTTGGCCTGCTTGGTATATTTCAACCTTCTTATCCCATGAACAATATAAACTTTCAGTAGAAATTTCAAGTACTGCTTGGTTTCTGATTTCTTTTTATTCCTCAGCTACTGTCGTGCATGCAAGCTTTAGAACACCTAATCTGAAAGCTCGCCTGAATACGTTCCGTGAGGAATTTCGTGCAGTTTGGCGCAATTACAGTGAGCTGTAGTCAATATTCATGTGCGTGCTCTTTTTTTAGCTTTGACCATACCGATATATATTTACCTATAGTGCATGCTGCCTTTTGTCTCTCGTGCTCTGAAAATTTCAATTTATGTGCTCATGTTTGTATTCTTTTTTTATGTATACATTACGTGTTTTGCATTTTCCATATCTGTCTTAGGATTGCATTATATTTACTAAAGCTTATTATAATGCCTTTTGTAGTGGAGGCAAATAGTCAGATTGGACGGGTTAGGTAACGGGCATTATGGGTTTGGGTCGCGTTCGCCCAGAACACTTTTTGTCCCAGAAAAGATAATGTTTTATAATTAGTTAGTATGTCGATATGGTTATCAAAATTAGAATCTATGCTCATTTATCTCCCAAGAATGAGCCCTTTACAGCAGTGCTTCCGGTTTATTATATGCTCAACTTTGAGGGATTATGATGTTACTGGTCTGTCAGAACTCAGAAACATGTTAATGACATACTGTCTTAATATGCTGTTTGTGTTCAGAAATGGTCATTTTGGGTTTCACAGTTCTGTGGCTCAAGCAATATAATGTTTGAAGTGTGTAAATGGTACAAGGTACCATAGAATCATGGTCTTTGAATTGGAACATAATTGGTAATAAATCATTGCGCAGATGTACTTTGTATGTTTTTAATAAAATTAAGGGGATAAGATATATGCTTTTAGTAGCACCTATCTTAGGTGTTTTCACACTTACATACACTTTAAATGAGGGGTATGTTAGTGATTTCATTATATACTCGTTTAAGTGTTTGACTGTTTTCGAGTGTGGATTGGAAACACCTATCATAGGTGCTTCTAGCTACACACGTACTTTTTCATAAAATTAATAGTTTGATTTAGATAGAGAGACTATGAAAGTGAATCAATAAATGAATAATTGGGATGTTGATGATGAAAATTTTGGAATTTTGGTCTGATAGGACTAATATTGGCATGAAATTGATGTTCGATGATTAGATGGAGTAACCGATAAGGTCAAAAAGAGGGCTTTTATGTAACATGTTGTGTTTTGTTCCATGGTAAGGTTTTGCCGTTGGCAAAGGCTATCGTGTGCCGCGTGCGTTGTGCACACTGGGCTTCATTTGCAAGCTACATTTCGAATTTTAAAATGTCACGTTTGGATCAAAATCGAAATTTTCAACTCGACAACTGCTCTTGAAAACTCCGCCGACTACCGAATTGTGATTTTACCACTTTAACCCGTAAGACTGGTTCAATTAATACTGTAATTTGACAGGGCGGTTTTGAAGCACGAAAGAGGCGACCGTTCAGAGTGCATAGACTGGAGGGCCCATTCTGTGGGTGTAATGTACATAGTTTAATTAACTTATTATCAGTGAATTGTTATAAATGCTATAATTTTCCTAAAAATTCAAGATTAACACTTATATTATATATTTAATTGTCAAAATCTTTTGACTCATTACAACACAACAACCCATTTTGTATTAGACAAATGTGTGGGAAAAGGTTGTTCCTCCCATTTTTCCCACATAATCGAACATGGATAAAAGCTTCATGGAAAACATTCCCCTCCATTTATAATCTCTCTTTGTGATCCTTATTTTCTAGTGGTGTCCGGTTAGGAAAAAATTAAGAAAAAATCATTTTATCAAGAAAAACGATAGTTAGTTTGCGAAGAATTCACACAAAATTGTTTGGCTCTTTGCGAAGAAAGAATAAAATTGACTATCACAATCTTTTATCCTAATTAGGTTTTCTTGAAAAAAAAACAAATTATAGGCTTTGTAAAATGTAGAATTCGGAAATTCAATTGATTTAAGGTATATTTGAGTTTTGAAGTTCTTCTAACTTCTCAAACAAGTCCTAACTTTTCTTTAATCTTTGTTTTTTGATTTATAGTTTAATTTTCATTCACTGATAAGATTTCAACAAATAAACTTTTTACTTTTTATCTCGTGACTAATTGTATTTGCGTATTAATTTGTTTACTTTGATTGTTTAATTGGTATTTGCATATTAATTTCTTAGTTGTTTATCCGATAACAAAATTACGTTTGCATATTAGTTTGCTTATTCCGTAACTATTAAATTTTAATACTTGAATCACTATTTATCAGTTTTACTTATTTTTTAATTGGTATTTGCATATTAGTCATTGTTCTAAATAACGTAAGGCGTGACGTGGTGGCAAGGTCAAGCCTAAAGCTTTAGAAGCCATGGCGTTTCTTAAGGTGACACTTAAGGCGGCAATTTTGTATATATTTTATAAATATTTATATCCAATTTATCAATATTAATATACAAATTACACAAAGTTGCACAAATTAGGAGCAAAGTAATATATACAAATTACAAAATACAAATTTATAGAAGTTAATACACGCGATCGCAAAATGTATATAAAAAAGTCAAAAAAATTTAAAAAATATTTTTTGCACGCCACGCCATAAAAAACTCGCCATTTTGCACGTAAAGGCGCTCCTTATGTCGTCTTGTTTTACGCCATGCCTAACCCCGCCGCCAAGGGCTGTTTCTTAACGTCGGAGTCGCGCCTTGGCATTGCCATAGCGCCGCCATGGCGTGTTTTTTAGAACCTTGATATTAGTTTGCTCTTTTTAGAACTATGTTTCAAAAGGAACACTTATTTGGTTGACAATTAAATTTTTTTCATCGATTGTTACACTTAAGTATGTTCAATTGTAAGTTTCTTATATAATTTAGTGTTTTTAATTAACCGTGTTTTGTTGTTTTACCCCAGGCCTCCAAAACATTTGAGACATCTAGGCCTGTAAACGAACCGAACGAACACGAACGAGACATGTTCATGTTCGTTCGTTTAATTTTAACCGAACACGAACACGAACACGAACATTTAGCCGAACGAGATTTCTTGTTCGTGTTCGTTCGTATAAGAGATGAGGGTGTTCGTGTTCGTTTGTGTTCGTTCATTTAAATGCTAAACGAACATAAACGAACATGAACGAACATAACTGAACACAAACGAACATAACTGAACATAACTGAACATAAATGAACATAAACGAACATGAACGAACATGAACACAAACACATAAACGAGCAAAAATTCAGAACTTAACACGAACGAATTCGGGTACACAATAATACAATCAAGTAGCAAAACACATGTCCAAATACTAAATTAAAATGCATTTAACATAGTTCTTCAAAGTAGACTTGAAATAGCTTGCTTCTTTTTCCCATTTGTTTCCCAATCCAAGCTTCCATCCTAAAATTAGTAAAGAACTAGATAATTTCATAATTCAAAAATAATAATAACAATAACAATTTAATCGAAACTAGAAAACAAGAAACAGTAATAAGTATTAATTACCTTCATGAACTCTCTCTCAAAGCTAACTTGTAATGCTTTAATTTAAGAAGATAACAATAACATGAAGAACACAAACAATAAACAATAAGAAGTCAGCAAGATAATAATCATAAACAGTAGGTATATGGCAAACCAAATGTGTGTATACGGTATACTAAATCAGCAAGATAATAATCATAAACAAGAAATATCGGCAAGAAATCAGCAAGAAATCTGTTAACTAACCTGATGGAGAAAGATTGGAAGGCTGGAGGTCGGCTGAAGCTCGACAGATCGGAGGGCTGTGGTGCGACGATTCGGAGGTCGACGAAGCAGGTGATAAGCGGCTGTGGTGCGACGATATGGAGCTCGACGAAGCAGGTGATAAGCGACTTTTGTGCGGCGGTGGTGATAGGCGGCGACGCAACGTGGCTGGGGATCCTCGAGGTGGACGACGACGAGAAACGAGAGAAAGAGGGATGGAGGCGGACGACTTGAGAGAAAGAGGGCTAGGGTTTCTAAATCAAACCCCTATTTTTATTACTTATTTACTTACTTAGTTTTTATAAATACAAGTTAATTTAAATGAAATATAATTTAAATTACTTATACAAATTATAAATATATATGTATTATATAAATATACGAACGAACATAAATATACGAACATAAACGAACAACCATAAACGAACAGTTCACGAACATAAACGAATAAATAACCGAACGGTTCACGAACATAAATGAACGAACGAGAGCCTTGTTCATGTTCGTTCGTTTAACTAAACGAACGAAAAAACTTGTTCATGTTCATTCGTTTAATAAACAAACGAACATAAACGAACTTCCCGCCGAACAATTTCACGAACGGTTCATGAACGTTTGGTTCGTTTACAGCCCTAGAGACGTCCCTGTAATCCAACTAAGGGGTTGTTTGTTTGCTACTGCATGTAATCACTCAATGCTGAATACCGAAACATTTAGTATTCAATGTGTTTGATTGCTGCATCTGAATAAAGACTATGCTATATGAAATCATTCACTACTTAGTCATTCTATTTAACAAACAACCCCTAAATTGTTTACACAATTACGGGTTTGATCATTAATGTTTTAACTATGTGCATAAAGTTCCCGTCCTTTGAATTTTGTACTTTGTTTGTTAAAATTAACAAAAGTCGGTTATATAAACAAAAATGGATATTTTACCCCCTCAAACATGTTAAGTTTTTAATTATTATTTAATTGTTGTTTCACTAATTAACTAGGTTAATACACTGAAGATGATTAAAATATATTTTGAATATTTTTCATTTTATTAACATATCTAGTAAAACTATTGTAAATCATACAAAAAGTATTGCTATAATAAATGATACAGATGTTTTTAAAAAATTGAAACTCTTGAATAATATGCAAGGAATAATGTTTTTTTTATGTAAATACAATTAATTCAAAGACATTTAAAAAATAAATGGACACGATTGGTGAAAAATATTCTAAAAATAAGATGATGTCATCATGATCACATTGTCTTAGTAAAGATTATAAGATTAAAAGGTAATTTTTTTTAATTTAATTAATTGGTCGTATTTGTTTTTTGACATGTTATCGTTTGATTTAAATTTAATCTTGTTTAAAAATAGGTTAATACAACCGCGATTCGCTGTGGATTATGTATACTCAATTTCTGGTTATCATTGTATACAATAAAATATTTGTTTTAGAAGAAAATACAATCAAAATTCATAACCCTCTCATTATATGCAACTCGTTGAATGCAAAAAAAAATTATGCCAAAATTCATTGTATACAAAGGTAATCAAAACTTATATGCAAATTTTATTTTGTATACAATGAAAGGACTATGATAGTTGAGTGTATCAATTTAAAGAAAATTAGTTATATAGAATGATAAAAAAACAAATTTTACTTTTTTTAAAACAATGTCATAAGAATTAATAGTAGTTTGTTATAATAAAAAGTTAAACAATATTATATTATTATAAAAAATAATGCTGAAATTAAGAATAAGTAAAAAAAGGTAAATATAATTCAACTTGACATTGTATAAAAGATCTTACAAAATTATATATTTTAGTAGATATTAATAATGATATAAAAAGATAAAGAAGTAGAATATATTAATAGTGATATAAAAAGAAAAAAATAGAGTAGTTTTCTTTTAACAATAAAAGAAAAAAAAGTAAAATGAATATGTTAAAAAAAGTAACAAAAATAAATAAATAAAAGAGAGAAGAGTAAATTATCCAAATGGAAAATTATGAATCTTGCACCATGAAAAAAAGGAGGAGAATAAGTGGGCAATAAAAAAATGTAGCTACCAGTACCAAGGATAGAACCTACCAATCAATTTGGATAGAGGTTAACAACACCTACCAATCAACTTAGGAAAAAAAACTTGTTAAATACTTATAACAATAGTTATATAATATGATATGCGGCACATTTTAGAATAACCTATTCATAAATCGTGTTTTTAGTGCCCTTTAATAAATGTATATATTATAAATTTGTTTAATATATATTAAAGATGGACATGATTGATGAAAAGTATTCTAAAAATAAAATGATGTCATAGTAATTCTATTTTCTTAATATAAATCAAAGATTACTAGTTAACCATTTAAGTATTACTGACATTGTACCCCCGTAATATGGTACTGGCAAATAGTTTGTGTTGATAACATATAACATGTTGATTTCAATAATGTAATTGTATGATACTCACAAAATGCGGTGTGAGCAAATATTTTCTAATCAACAACATATTTCTTTTAACCTTTTCTATTGTCTATATTTCTTCTTTTCCTATAAACTTTTTTTTTAATTTTCAATATAATTTTTGAAGAACGGTAAATAAGAAAAAAAATATAAATAATAATTACATAGAAAAATATTCTATTTTTGAAATTTTTGTTGGTGTCATGTTTGGTGAGTTGTTAATAGTAATTATCATAAATTAGTTGAGGTAGTTAAAAAGATTATTGATTGGGCTCTTGCTTCAAGAGTTTGTACTATTTGCATAAAAACATATACTACTTAAAATTAAGTAGTCTTAAAATTTTTAAGAGAGAGAATGTTAAATGTTTTATAAAATAGTATACATTTAGTTACTAGTTAACAATTATATTATCGTTTAATAATTATTTAAATACTTAATTTGTACTAATAACTATCTTCAACATTTACATCCTTTATGTTCATGGTATTCTTTGAAGATCTCTAACAATCACAATACTGCCGTAAACAACTTAAATCGAAACTCTAGAAACCTTAAACCAACCAAACCCACAATCTGAAACCGAACAATATTTTTCACCTAAAAACACACTAAAAATTTGACAAACTCTATATCTGTGTAGGCATTATCTCTGTTATTTTGACACACATAAACATATATTTGTGTCAAATTGAAATTACCATCGGTCTATCACACTCCATCGCCACCTCTACCGCCACCTTTAATTATGTGGCTACCATTACTCGTCGCAATCACCTTTAGTATCGAGCATCACCCACCATCACAAATGCTAATTGTTGTCACTATAGACACCTCCATCACACGGACTACCTCGTTATTGGCCGCCGCTACCGACACCATTATCACCACAAGCACTTTCACCTCCACCGTTATCGCTACCAACTACCGGTTTAGGCTCCCTTTTTTCACAAACTCCAATTCCCTTAATTTTAGATTTTTCCAATTAATTTAAATAATTTGAAAAACAACCTAACAACGAAAATCCAAATAATTCATAACCATAAGACTATGTTTAATATTTTTCATGATACTATAATAATTAAGATATGTTTTAAAATTTTGATCAAATTACACAGATCGTCACTGTGGTTTGTCACTTATTACATCAGGGACGAACGGTGTAATAAGTGACAAACCACAAAAACAATCCGCGTAATTTTCTCTTAGATTTTTAAGCAAAAATATATGATAGAAATTGATTTATTTTAAATGCCATATTGTCCATTTTTAACAAAATAGGATGATTATTCGTTACATTAAATTACCAAATTAACTGGTATGAGAAACTTATAACTATAGAATAACTGAAGAAGCAAATTAATAATTTATGATATCAATCTTAATAATAACAACAAAATAGCTATGTAAAGGAATCAATTTGAAAACTAATTATTAAATTATGAGAAATGATACATCTTTCTACTTTTTTATTCATATTTCATTCTTCTATTAATTAAAAGATGTTATGTGGATCTAGTAATTATATTTGCTCACATCTTCTATTAATTTTAACACATGTATTTATCTTATACGTAGGATGATAAGTAACAGAAATAAATAAGACAGTGTTTGGTATGCAGGAATGAGAGAAGGAACGGAACGACTCATTCCTGCGTAATTGAAAAAACCTATTTGTTTATTACAAATGAATGAAATGACCCATTACACATGTAATGTTATTCCTTCAATTTCATTCCATAGGGGAGATGTGTTTTTTCCTTATTCCATCATTGAATTGAATAAACTTTTTAATTGATCTAATTTTTTAAAGTTTCTTTTACTAACATTAATAAATATTTTTTAGATATTTAAAAAAATTATTAAAAAAGATATTTTCTGTAACGTTCTTAACTAAGTTTTTATTTTTTTATGATTAATCTTTCTATATAATAAGTTGTTGATTTACATATTTTTATTAAACTATTAACTAGTTAAAATAAAATACATTTAGAAATGTGTATATAAAATATGAAAATTTGATAAACAAAGTAGTGTTTTCAATAAAAATATATAAATAAAAAATATTTTATCTTTTTTTTAAATGTCGTATATAAAGACCATTTAATAAAAAATTGTCATTTTTTAAATGTCGTATTAATAATAATCTCGTAGTTTTGATATTTATCAATATTTTTAAGACGTGTAAAATGTATTTAAAATAAATTTTTATATATGAAATTACTTAATTTAAGTTATGTCTATTTTTTTTAATACAGAGCATTTTGGTAATTGTTTATTTATTTTATGACATTCCAATGTTATTACTCATTACCAAACATACTACATTAATTATTCATTCCATTCCGAAAAAGCAACCAAACATGCAGATGAAATGGTAATGAACTATTTCATTCCTTTAACCATTCCATTCATTTTTCTATTCCAATTTTTTGTCATTCTTTTCCGTCCAACCAAACATACCCTAAGAGAATATATATCATCACTCTTACGCTGTGTTCCAGAGATACAACAAAGAAAAAAAAGAAAAGAAAGAAAAATTAACAGGAGAAAAGAAGAGAAAAGAAATGATAATGATTTTGATTTTTTGGGTTCCTGAGTTGGAATTAAAAGAAATGAAATTGAAAAGAAAAGACATAAGCTTATGTTCCCGAGTTGGAGATGAAAGAAAGAAAAAATGTCATTTTATAATAATGCCCTTACTTTATAAAATTATTTATGGTGATTAAGAGTAATTAAGTCACTTAAGAAAAATCATAAAATTTTTCATTTCCTTTCCTTCCAAATCCTCCCACTTTTGGGAGGAAAGTTTAGGACAGAAAATTAATCAAACTTTCCTTCTAAATCCTTTCTAATCCTTCCATAAAAAATCACTGGAACACAAAATATTTTTTATTTCCTTTCAAATCCTTTATCTTCTCTCCAAATTAAAACTCGGGAACACAACGTTAAAGTTATTTAATGATGAATAATTTTTAATATTTTATTTTTATTTATTTTTTAATATTTTTTTGATTTTGCAACATCGTTAAGAAATAGGCACGTTCAAACGCCCCGTGTTATTACCCCTTCCGAACACGGCACCATCTCTAGTACTACTTTTCAAATCAAAATTTAATATATATATATGGTTGACATAGCAGAGAGAAGGTTTGTCATGTTAACAAAGAATCCACGTAATTGATGATGTGGAAATTTGACATGGACAATAGAAGAAATTTGATTGGTAGAACGTGTTGATTAAGTAGATAAACCGTCAATTTAAATTCAATTCTAAATCAACTAGAGGTGGCTAAATGAAAATTCTAAGGGTGTTTCATGAAAAATGTGAGGGGGCTTTATAAAAATTGTATATTAATGTAATTAATTATAGGTTGTTTATAAATTATGCTTAATAACTTGTGATATATTTGGTTTCGAGAAAAAATAATTATATATTTGTGATCGTCTCATTTTTATCTACGTTTTGGTATAAATTTTATCGTATTATGAATTTTTTTTAAAAATTAGTATATTCTTAATTTTTGTTATCCATCAATAACATTGAATGCTTCCGGTGGATCGTCATTAATACATTATTAATGAGCCATTAATAAGTCGTTATTTTTATCAGTTATTGATCTAATTAAATCAAGAGTCAATATTGGTTCTCGCGTTACTCGAAATACAAACGATTCTCAAATAACTTTTGCAATATATATATATATATATATATATATATATATATATATGTATGTATGTATGTGTTAATTAATTTATAACTTAACATGCATCCGTATAAATAAAAGGATATTTTTGAAATAACAAAAATCCAATACCTTGATATTTTTCATACATGTGTTATAATGTGATAAGGGTGATTTTCATTTATTTATTACATATATATATTACTTTATTAATATTACACTAAAAACTTTTAAATTTGAAATATAATATATTTTTAAAGAGTATATATAAAAAATATAAAATATAAAAATTTATTTACGTACCCAGCATATGTGCGTTTTCTGGAAACTCGAGCGAGATCAGATTTTGTTTTTGTTTTCCATTTCTTTTTCTTTTGGTGTTTAACGGCAATCGATCGAAGAACAATAAGCAACGAAATGGATTGGGGAACGGTAACAACAGAAGATTTGATCGAGGCACTGAAGGAAGTGGATTGGTCGTCGCCTCCTCGTCCTCTGAACGAATTCTTTTCCAAGTTTACCGTCCCTCGTTCATCTAACAAATGGAACAGTCGCCTTAAGTGTAATCTTTACTAGTATGTTCTTATTTTCATCTATTCTTATCGTTTTGTTTGCTTACGATTAACAGTACTCTTGTCTGATTGCTGATAGTTAAATTTTGTTCGTTTTTGTTTTGCTTACATCAAGATAGAAATCGAACGGGAATTAACAGTAGTGAACCAAATCGAAATTAAAATTATTTACCTAAAAGTTATATTCGTGTATATTGGGTGAGCTTCTGATGTAAAAAAGTACGAGCTCACTCCTGATGATAGCGCTTTTGACGTTACTTGTTAAAACACTGTACAATTTTTTGGTTACGATATATGTGATTGTTGGAGTATATGTTTTGCTTTGAGCTTAAATAACAGCAAAAGAGTAAACTCCAAATCTATTAGGTATTTAGGTATTCAAGTTCTTGTTACTTTTGAAGCTTTGGTATGACGCTTTTCATTTCCTTGCTTTTAAGAAACTATACAAAGAGAGTGGAAAGTCAATTAGATTGACTATTGTTTTAGAATGATGCTTTTCATTTCCTTGCTTTTTAAGCTTTAGTATTCTTGCTCAGTTTTATTGATTATTGTTTATGTTGTGTGGGAAGACAATTTGTGTTTATTTGGATTGAAGGGTTTAAGCAAGTTCGATATTGGTAAAAAAACACATAATTTCTTTGTGTTTGCGATACAATTTAGTAATCTCTGCCTCAGCTTTAGCTCATGATTACCAATTGTTTTATAACTTTGTGCTTTTTGCAGCTATCGGACAAATTACTTCCTTATGATACTGTTTGTTCTTGGTAAGCCAACTGATAAAGTGAGATCCAATTGCTTGATCTATTTTTGAATTGTTTTCAAAAATTAAAAATAAAATTTTATTTTCTCATGTGTAGGAATGGGATTTCTTAGGAGGCCACTTGCCATTGTTGCAGCTATGTCAACAGCTCTAACCATAGCTTTCTTAAATGACAGGTGCATTATTTTCATCTATAATACTATGTATAATTGATAATTTATGTTAGTGATTGACTGGTGTATATTTTTACTGATAAGTGACATACAAGCATCTTTATGGAAAACAAACAAACATGACTTTAAATGAAACTTATGGTGTTTAATTTTTAATGAGCAATTAGATGCTGTAGCCCTGTCCACAGTGGTTAGGGATGTGACTTTACATGAAGTCCAAGTACCTCATCTATCTTGGACTTCTAATTTGGGTTGCTTGAATGGGTGGCTACTCCAGTTTTGAATACCCTCTAGAATATCAGCTAATTAGGCGCTAATAATCCAAAACATTAGCTAATGTGCATTAGGCGCTAACAAGCGCCGCCTAGCGCCTAACTTGAGGCGGGGCCTAGGCCCCTGTCCCCTAGCGCCTTCCTGTTATTGTGTTGGCTACCGTTCTCCGAGAAGCCTAATGAAAAGTTCCTAATGACTTAGGCGATTTTGTTTAAACCAAAGCTGTAGTAATTAAATTCACAAAAGACTATGTATCTATAATGACCATCTAGTAGCATGCTACTGGGCAATTGTGCATATTTAGGTCCTTTGTTCACCTTTCACATGTCCCTTCTATGTTGGTGAGATTTTTTTTTTTTTTTTTTTGATCATGTTTAATAATGGTTTAGAATTGTAAGTTCTACATGTAGGAAGATTTGTTAATTGATTTGACTCCCTTATTTAGAGTGTAGCATGCATACATGTATTCATGTATATTATTGAACTAATATTGCATCTATTCTATTAAATTTCTATGGATTACCATTTTTTTGAAGTATCCCATAAAATAATACCAATATCAAGAATCAAGAATGATCAGGTTTTTCTGAAAAGTTTCAAGGCATCTAGTTGATAGATTGATTTGATATAGCCTGATTGTCCCTTCAAAAGGTTCTTGGAATTATTTAGAAAAAACATTGACTTATTTGGAAAAACACACCTGATATGAAGCAATTCGAAGATGTAGATGTTGAGAACAAATATCTATTCCTCCATATTTATTTCCTTTTCTTAAATTTATTATGTTTTAAATAATCATGGACATGTATATGGAATTCCTAGGCAGCAAGATTTAAATATGTGAATGTTGAAATGATTTTCTAGTAGTACAATCTGAAGTCTTGAAAATTATAAGAGAGATTGGTATTAATGTGTTATTCAAGACTTGATAGATAAGAATCTATACTCCTGTAAATTTTGTTTCACGTTTGCCAAAGACGGCTACTTTATTCTTAATTTCCTGGTGAAAGTACTCTATCCAGTCTTGTCATATATTTAATTTGTCCATGCTTCCTTTTCTTGAAGTTTCATCTACCTAAGTTACATAGAGAAATTGATTCAGCAAACAAATTTTGAAACAATAGAAAGCTTTCTTTTTTTAAACATTACACTTCAGTCTTTCAGATTTCAAAGAAATATAGAACCTTTCACAGAAAGAGTGTAAGTAACAATACATAAAATTCTTTTTTAACTTTTTTCTTATAAACAGCATTTCCTGGTTTTTGTTTTCTTAACTTTCATAACTGAGCCAAGTCTGTAGAAGTTTGACCAATTGTTCATTGAGCATTTTTGTGAATAGATGTATAATGCCGTTGTTCATGTTCTATGGGGATACCGGTGTTGTGCAGTAATCATAACCTCTCATGCTTAAATTTTTTGCATGTTCAGTGGCATATTACTCATATAAAGCATAATAATGTGAATATCTTGGCACCTTTAGGATGCCTAGGTGGACGCCATCTTGAACTATGCCTTTTTTTGTTACTGATGACCTTGATGACACATCATCCTTTAAAGTCAACATATCCTCTTTTTGGTGTATGCTTGTCAATTAGTTCAATGACATGCTGTTGGCAGATTTTATATCCATAAAATTTAACATTTTCTTAAATTCTTATTTTAAAACACTCCCCACTTCCAACAGCTTTGCAGGCACATTTAGTGAAAAAGTAACAAGAACTGTGAGGCAGTTTTCTCCACATCTAGCTGCCAAAATGAGACCGCCACAAACGTGAGCTTCTTGGCTTTGTTTACTTATAGTTTCCATTTAATGGTAATATCTCTTACAAGGTCATCTGCTATTTGCAGGCCTGTTCTTCGTGGACGCCCTTCCTCTAAAAGAGCAATCTATATATGTGGACGGCCTCGTTGGGCATTTGTTTTGGTGTCCTCTGCTGGTGAATGAGCTTTCTCACATTTGTAATCTTTTTTTCTTTTTTCTTTTTGGTGAGAACCTTTTGATTTCGAATGCTGATTTAGTATTTGGCTTTTTGTCTTTGCAGTGAGTTTCATTCTTTGGTTTGTTTCCTGCGGCCTCTTGACTTTGTTATGGGCATTAACCGTTGGCCTGCTTGGTATATTGCAACCTTCTTAACCCATGAACAATATAAACTTTGTGTAGAAATTGCAAGTACTGCTTGGTTTCTGATTTTTTTTATTCTTCAGCTACTGTCGTGCATGCAAGCTTTAGAACACCTAATCTGAAAGCTCGCCTGAATACGTTTCGTGAGGAATTTCGTGCAGTTTGGCGCAATTACAGTGACCTGTAGTCAATATTCATGTGCGTACTCTTATTTTTTTAGCTTTGACCATACCAATATATATTTACCTATAGTGCATGCTGCCTTTTGTCTCTCGTGCTCTGAAAATTCCCCTTTATGTGCTCATGTTTTTGTTCTTTTTTTATGTTTGCATTGCGTGTTTTGCATTTTCCATATCGGACGGGTTAGGTAACAGGTGTATTTTGGTTTGGGTCGCGTTCGCCCAGAACACTTCTTGTCCAGAAATAATAATGTTCTATAATTATTTAGCATGTTGATATGGTTATCGAAATTAGAATCGTCAATAGTACAAAATTTCTGTTAAAAAATGGTTTAGAAGGGAGGGGTAACTTTCGATACATTTGACTCAATTCCTTCTAAGTTAATTTTATTTTTTACTCATTCCTGTCAGAGATATAACTTAAACCAGGATTGACTCATTTACAGCAGTGCTTCTGGTTTATTATATGCTCAACTGTGAGGGATTATGATGTTACTGGTCTGTCAGAACTCAGAAACATGTAAATGACATACTATCTTAATATGCTGTTTGTGTTCAGAAATGGTCATTTTGGGTTTCACAGTTCTGTGGCTCAAGCAATATAGTGTTTGAAGTGTTAAAATGGTACAAGGTACCATAGAATCATGGGCTTTGAATTGGACCATAATTGGTAATAAATCATTGCACAGATGTACTTTGTATGCTTTTAATAAAATTAAGGGGATAGGATATATGCTTTTAGTAGCACCTATCTTAGGTGCTTCCACACTCACAAACACTTTAAATGAGGGGTATGTTAGTGATTTCATCATATACTCGTTTAAGTGTTTGATTGTTTGCGAGTGTGGATTGGAAGCACCTATCATAGATGCTTTTAGCTACACACATCCTTTTCCCTAAAATTAATAATCTGATTTTTGTCATTTCTTGAATATCCTTCTAAGAGCCATGACTGTAAGTCATAATTAGAGTTGCAAAATCGGCGGGTTGGGTAATGTGTCTGAGTAATTTTTTTAGTAAGGTTGTACAGGGCAGGTTGGTTTGACTCAAAACTCTTTTGTGAAGCTTTCTTTTATCTTCTCTGATATAGTAAATGTATAATATATGGCTATGAAAAATTATCTCCATAATAATTTAAAATATTCAAATATAACAATTTAGTAGGTTATATGTTTTAAACTTTTAACCTTACACTTTGGATGATCTTTGACCTATTAGAGATAATTCATAACCTGAGCCCATTCATGAACAAAAGGGTACAATTTGTGCCTTTAGTTTGGATCTGAAGATTTGAAATAGTATATCTAAATCATATACTTGTCATGAGCCTTGAAAGGCAAGAACATATGTATCTGGTATCCCTCTTGTCGATCAAAATTAGCAATTTTTGTGTTGCGAATTTGTAACTTAGTTTATAAATTCTCTTACCTCTTAGCTTTGTGACATGCAAGAGTGGTTTTGGGTCTGATCTTCATGACCTAATTTCAAATTACACACCTGATCTCCTGCTCATCCCGCATGTTCTATAAGATGTACTAAGTGGTATCTATATACTTGTATTATTCCCTTTCATCTCCCAACAATAATAGTAGTTATAATATTAACAACAACCACAAGTTCATCTGAATTTTATTAGTGAAATGTCTAAATTACCCTTCATTTATGACAGATAGGCGAATCTTGTTTTTATAGCTTTACACAAATATTTTCTCTTGTTTTGGATGGTTTGTTTGATCTTTGTTCTTATATTTAGTTATGAAGAGACCTCTCATGGTATTTTTGAGGCTGGACTTCATATTGATGCTACTTTTACGTAATAATCGTTCCCGTTTGGGCTGCTCAGTTCTCAGAAAAGTGCACCTGCTTCGCTAACGGGTCGTAAGCTGCCTGAAGCTCTTATCTTCGATGACTTCACATAAAGATTTTGCTTGTTAAACCCCAGGAATAGAAAAAAAACCGGGGGGGGGGGGGATTAGAACAAGAAAATCTTAGGTTAGTCTGTTGGGATTTGAATATTCCTCTACTTACGCTTTAGAAGCTGCTATAGTTTTAAATTTTGTTTGTCAACATGTAAATGGATCAAATTTCTAACATTTACTTTACGCGTTAGGGAACCATATATTGCTGCACTCTGAATTGGCTTATCTGTGGACTCTCATGCACAACTTTTGTGTGAAGTAAATTACCCGAGTCTGCAAGTTGCAAACTGCTGATCAAAAAGTATTATCTGCTACACTTTGAATCAGAGTTTTCTGGCTAACCATCAAAAATTATTTGCGCGTGTTGTATTATATCAACTTTTCACGCCTTTTCCGTTCATTCCATGTTTTTATCAATGGAAAATTGTAAAAAATGGATTTAAAAAAAAAGGAAAATGTTTGAACAGTTTTATGCATGCTAAATAAGATGTAACCTATCTTATATGTGACATTTATAATCTCTCTTGAAAACCATATCCCTCTACTAAACTGTCTCCAAAATGCTCTGTGTTTACAAGAATTCATCTTTCATGTAAACTACTGTATATAAACAATAGAAATATGGTTTGCATATGAAATTACTTTTTTCACATGTCAATAAAACACCTCAATTAGACATACATTTTGCATAATAAACAGTTAAGTCAAGAATACACAAGATAATTATTCGAACATCATACATTATACCAATAAGATGCGATAATCACTCCCCATTTAGGTTGTAAAATTACATCACATACTATGTGTTACACAATTTACCTTTTTTATGTTGGTCACTACTCACTAGTGGGTTATTTTCTATTTGCTTATTTGCAATAAATACCTCAATTAGGTTGTATGCAATCTTAGGTAAAACCTCAAGCAAATTTCCACACGTAACGCCTATCTCTTGAGTAACGTGTGAAACAAATTCCACGTGTTACACCTGGTGGCACTTGTCAAATTCAAAAACCGATAGCAAGATGTTCATTTTCAACTAAGAATCATAAAAATGGTGAAAATGATTGTTTTGGACTAGAAATTGGAGAACATGGTTATTTTGGACTAACATCTCTCCATTTTTTTTTTGAACCAAGAGTAACATGTCTATCGTATCATCCTAACTCCTATAATACAAATATTAATTGTTGAATAACAATGGCTGGTTTGCTTTTTCTTTACAAATATATCATATATATATATATATATATATATATATATATATATATATATATATATATATATATATATATATAGGGGAGGGTTCAAACGAGAACTGTTTTTCGTACGAGAACTGCGAGAACCAATCTCGGCAGTTCCTTGGATATGAGAACTTCATGGATTGAGAGCGTGGAGGGGATCAAGTGTGGCAGGGTGCATGTGAGGAATTCATGGGTGGACAATGACATTAAAGGAGAGGGAATTGGACGGCTCAGATTGGTTCTCGCAGTTCTCGTACGAAAAACAGTTCTCGTTTGAACTTTTGCCTATATATATATATATATATAGGGTGAGGTTCAACAAAGTCCCCCCCCTTAAACATAGATACCAAAGTCACAATCTCAGCCACTCATTTAAAAGGGCAAAATAGGAATTAAACCAATTTGAGAAAAAACCCACGCGCATCCTACAGCTCCATCCAAATTCAGTTTTTTTTTTTGTTTTTTTTACCCCTTAAATCTTTAAATGATCATAACTATTTCAATTTTTTGAGTTTAAGCAAAATAATTATACCAATCTTCTCATTTTTTTAATCCTCTTTCAAACGAGACCACTCTTCCTATATTTCTGGAAAAAAAATTTGACGAAAATGACGAAAATGATATGAATGACGAAAATAATCATTTTCGGCTGTTGGAAGAGAGTAACACCTACCAGTTTAATCATTTTCGTCCATCACCTTCATACCCATAACACCTAACAGTTTTCATAATTTTCGTCACCTGCTTTTACGTGACATACAGGGGGGCACGAAAATGATGAAAATGACGAATTTTTATCATTTTCGTCACCTGCTATTACATGACATACAAGGGGCACGAAAATGATGAAAATGACGAATTTTTATCATTTTCGTCACCTGCTTTTACGTGACATACAGGGGGGCACGATAATAACGAATTTTTATCATTTTCGTCACCTGCTTTTACGTGACATACAGGGGGCACGAAAATGATGAAAATGACGATTTTATCATCATTTTCGTGCCCCCTGTATGTCATGTAAAAGCAGGAGACGAAAATGATAAATTTTCGTCATTTTCATCATTTTCGTACCCCCCTGTATGTCACGTAAAAGCAGGTGACGAAAATGATAAAAATTCGTCATTTTCATCATTTTCGTGCCCCCTTGTATGTCATGTAATAGCAGGTGACGAAAATGATAAAAATTCGTCATTTTCATCATTTTCGTGCCCCCCTGTATGTCACGTAAAAGCAGGTGACGAAAATTATAAAAATTCGTCATTTTCATCATTTTCGTGCCCCCTTGTATGTCACGTAATAGCAGGTGACGAAAATGATAAAAAATCGTCATTTTTATCATTTTCGTGCCCCCCTGTATGTAACGTAAAAGCAGGTGACGAAAATGATAAAAATTCGTCATTTTCATCATTTTTCGTGCCCCCTTGTATGTCATGTAATAGTAGGTGACGAAAATGATAAAAATTTGTCCTTTTTATCATTTTCATGCCCCCTGTATGTCACGTAAAAACAGGTGACGAAAATGATAAAAATACGTCATTTTCATCATTTTCGTGCCCCCCTTGTATGTCATGTAATAGCAGGTGACGAAAATGATAAAAATTCGTCATTTTTATCATTTTCGTGCCCCCTGTATGTCACGTAAATACAGGTGACGAAAATGATAAAAATTCGTCATTTTCATCATTTTCGTGCCCCCCATGTGTGTCACGTAAAAGCAGGTGACGAAAATGATAAAAATTCGTCATTTTCATCATTTTCGCGCCCTCTTGTATGTCATGTAATAGCAGGTGATGAAAATGATAAAAATTTGTCATTTTTATCATTTTCGTGCCCCCCTGTATGTCACGTAAAAACAGGTGACGAAAATGATAAAAATTCGTCATTTTCATCATTTTTGTGCCCCCCTTGTATGTCACGTAATAGCAGGTGACGAAAATGATAAAAATTCGTCATTTTCATCATTTTCGCGCCCTCTTGTATGTCACGTAAAAACAGGTGACGAAAATGATAAAAAATCGTCATTTTTATCATTTTCGTGCCCCCCCTGTGTGTCACGTAAAAGCAGGTGACGAAAATGATAAAAATTCGTCATTTTTATCATTTCCGTGCCCCCTGTATGTCACGTAAAAACAGGTGACGAAAATGATAAAAATTCGTCATTTTTATCATTTTCGTGCCCCCCCCCCCCCTGTGTGTCACGTAAAAGCAGGTGACAAAATGATAAAAATTCGTCATTTTCATCATTTTCGTAAAAAAAAAGGTGAACAGGGGTCCAAAAATGATGAAAACTGTTAGGTGTTATGGGTATGAAGGTGATGGACGAAAATGATTAAACTGGTAGGTGTTACTCTCTTCCAACAGCGAAAATGATTATTTTCGTCATTTATATCATTTTCGTCATTGTCGTCAAAATTTTTTTTTTCCAGAAATATAGGAAGAGTGGTCTCGTTTGAAAGAGCATTAAAAAATGAGAAGATTGATATAATTTTTTTGCTAAAACTCAAAAAACTGAAATAGTTATGATCATTTAAAGATTTAAGGGGTAAAAAAAATGAATTTGGATGGAGCTGTATGATGCGCGTGGGTTTTCAAAAGTTTGATTCAATTCTTATTTTACCATAATACCCTTCCTTCTATAATTAAATCTTATAATTATTTACTTAATTACAATCATGCCATTATAGATCTTAACCATTGATTTGATTAATCTAATGGCTAATGTTTGGGACTTTGAGATATTTGTTTAAGGAGGGATCTATATTGATCAATTCTCTCTCTCTCTCTCTCTCTCTCTCTCTCTCTCTATATATATATATATATATATATATATATATATATATATATATATGAAAAAGTTCATGCGAGAACCATTCTTAGTGCGAGAACCGCGAGAACCAATCTGAGCCGTCCAATTCCCCCTCCTTCAATGTCATTGCCCACCCATGAATTCATCACATGCATACTGCCACACTCTATCCCTCCACGCTCACCATCCATGAAACTTCCCATATCCAAAGAACGGCCGAGATTGGTTCTCGCACTAACAACGATTCTCGCATAAACCATCCCCTCTCTCTCTCTCTCTATATATATATATATATATAGACAAAAGTTCATGCGAGAACTGCGAGAACCAATCTAAGCCGTCCAATTCCCCCTCCTTCAATGTCATTGCCCACCCATGAATTTCTCACATGCACCCTGCCACACCTTATCCCTCCATGCTCGCCATCCATGAAACTTCCCATATCCAAGGAACGGCTGAGATTGATTCTCGCGGTTCTCGCACTAACAACGGTTCTCACATGAACCCTCCCCTATATATATATATATATGTGTGTGTGTGTGTGTGTGTGTGTGTGTGTTCAACAGGTAAAAAAGAAAACCTATGGGACGGAAATAAATAGAGCTGCTTATCACGATGAATTATATTAGTTAGACACAATGTTGTCAATATAAAGGTTAAGAAAAGAATACGCCGGAAAAAGTACAAGAACTTAAATTGAAATAATAGTAAAAAAAATGTGTGTGTGTGTGTGCAAAAGTTCAAACGAGAACTGATTTTCGTACGAGAACCAATCTGAGCCGTCCAATTCCCCATCTTTTAATGTCATTGCCCACCCATGAATTCCTCACATGCACCATGCCACACTTGATCCCCTCAACGCTCTCCATCCATGAACTTCCCATATCCAAGGAACGGCTGAGATTGGTTCTCGCAGTTCTCATACGAAAAACAGTTCTCGTATAAACCCTCCCATATATATATATATATAGGCAAAAGTTCAAACGAGAACTGTTTTTCATACGAGAACTGTGAGAACCAATCTGAGCCGTCCAATTCCCCCTCTTTCAATGTCATTGCCCACCATGAATTCCTCACATGCACCCTGCCACACTTGATCCCCTCCACGCTCTCCATCCATGAACCTCCCATATATAAGGAACGGCTGAGATTGGTTCTCGCAGTTCTCGTACGAAAAACAGTTCTCGTTTGAACCCTCCCCTATTTATATATATATATATATATATATATATATATATATAGGCAAAAGTTCAAACGAGAACTGTTTTTCGTACTAGAACTGGGAGAACTAATCTGAGCCGTCCAATTCCACATCTTTTAATGTCATTGCCCACCCATAAATTTCTCACATGCACCTTGCCACACTTGATCCCCTCCACGCTCTCCATCCATGAAGTTCCCATGTCAAAGGAACGGCCGAGATTGGTTCTCGCAGTTCTAGTACGAAAAACAGTTCTCGTTTGAACCCTCCCATATATATATATATATATATATATATATATATATATATATATATATATATATATATATATATATGGTAGGGTTCCATTGAGAACCGATTTTAGTGCGAGAACTGCGAGAACCAATCTTAGCCATTGATTTGATAAGTGAAATTCATGGATGGAGAGCGTGGAGGGATCAAGTGTGGCAGGGTGTATGTGATGAATTCATGGGTGGGCAATGACATTGAAAGAGAGGGAATTGGACGGCTCAGATTGGTTCTCGCGGTTCTCGCACTAAAAATGGTTCTCGCATGAACTTTTTCCTATATATATATATATATATAGGAAGAAGTTCCATTGAGAACCATTTTTAGTGCGAGAACCAATCTGAGCCGTTCAATTCCCCTTTCTTCAATGTCATTGCCCACCCATGAATTCCTCACATGCACCCTGCCACACTTTATCCCTCTACGCTCTCCATCCGTTTAACTTCCCATATCCAAGGAACGGCCAAGATAGGTTCTCGCACTAACAACGGTTCTCGCATGAACCCTCCCCTATATATATATAAGAACTGTTTTTAACGAGAATTTTTTAACGTCATTAATGAGAATTTTTTTTCATATGAGAACTGTTTTTAACGTCATTAATGATTTATCAATAGAGATATTTTGGTAAATTACATATTTACCCAACCTGAATTGCGTACGGGTGAGTTGTCATTAATTTTCGAAGCTTGATTTTCTGAAATAACCCTCATTAATACGTCATTAATGAAGCATTAATGAGCCGCCAAAAAATATTAGCTATTGATTAATATTAATGAAGGGCTAAAATTGGTTCTCGTACGAAAAACAATTTTCGTTTGAACCCTCCCCTATACATATAGGAAGAAGTTAATTTGAGAACCATTTTTATTGCCAGAACCAATCTTAGCCGTCCAATTCCCCTCCTTCAATTTGATTGTCCATCCATGAATTCATCAACGCACGTTGCCACACTCTATCCCCCTACGTTCTTCATCCATGAATTCCACTTACCGAATGAATGACTAAGATTCGTTTTCACGGTTCTCACATTGAAAAGATCATCTGAGAACCGTTTTTGTTGCGAGTACCGCGAGTACCATTTGTAACCACCAATAATGCTTATTAATAGGAGTATTTTGGTCTTTTATATAATTTTCCAACCGTGAATTGTGTCCGGTGAGTCGTCATTAAAGATCTAGCCTTGATTTTCTCGAAATACCCCTCATTAATGTGCCATCAATGAGCTATTAATGTGTCGTTAACGAGCAATTAATGCATCAGTAATGAGTCGTCATTTTTATTAGACATTGATTTATTTTAATCAAGGGTCAAAATTGGTTCTCACAGTACTCGTTATAAAAACGATTCTCAAATTAACCTACCTCCTACACACACTAGGGGTTCAATACATGTAACATGTGGTCCAACATGGTCATCGGTATACACAATATTCTACGAGATGTTAATAACTCTACATCCTATAAGAGCTGATATCGTTTTTTTTTTTTTTTTCCTTTTGTACCTGTCACACTCCTCCTTTGTAGCCCCTTGACAAGCAACTTTCTTTTTCTTATTTATCTACTCATCTTGCTTTGGTGACATATGTAAATAAAACTAGATAACTTTTTTATTTATTATTCTTGTCGCCGTAGTTTTAGCTCAGGCCATTACAACTTTAGCTCCTACCATCACAAACCGTTAAATATCTGTCAAACCAGGCCTTGTGTCGCCACATAGTTTCTTATTTCTTTTTGTTATGTTTCTATTATTATTTTAGCTCTCGATTAATTCTCTTACTGCTTAGACAATGGAGAAGTAGGAAAAGGAATACTAGGGTTTTGTGTAAGTGGCCCAACGCGATGTTATATGGGTTGTTAGGGTTCTTTTACGAATTCTCTTGTGTATATTATCCTTTATTTTAGTTGATGGGTACTAAGTCGTTTGATGATTTACTATTAATCTTTTTATTATATATATAAACGTATTATAAGCACATAAATTAGGAGTTGTGGGAAGGCGCAAGCTGAGAAGATGGAAGTGGCCGAGATGAGGATGCTTAGATGGATATGTGGGAAGACGTTGATGGATAAAATCCCGGTAGGAGTCTTTAGAAACGAATTAGGAGTTACTTCTATTGGCAATAAGCTGAGGGAAGGTAGACTACGGTGGTTTGGCCACGTTAAAAGGAGACCACCAAATGCACCAGTTAGGAGCACAGAAGAGATTGTAGTTGAAGGTACTAGGAGACGTGGTCGTCCTTTTCTGAGGTGGGAGGATAGGGTGAGAGCAGATTTACAGGAGTTGTCTCTTACCGACGATATGATCTCAGATAGGGTGTCTTGGAGAAGAATGATTAAGATTCAGGGTTAGGAGGTATAGAGACTGCAGCTACCTTCATAGGGTTAGTGAGTAGGGTTAATCTTCTTTGTTTTATTTTATATTTTTAATGTATTTTCTCTTTTTATCTATTTATTTTATTTTACTTATTTATCCTTTCTTATTATTTACTCAGTTTTTTTTATTGTTTTTTATTTTTCTTATTTTTATTATTGAGTTTCCTTTATCGTGGCCGGAGGTCCTTTGCTGGAAGCAATCTCCCTACATTTTGGTGGGGGTATGATTGTCTACATTTATACCTCCCCCATACCTCGCTTATGCGGGATTGGGTATCGTTGTTGTTGTTGTTGTTGTATAAGCACATAAATTCTTCTTATACAAATTTAATGAAAAAAAAGGACATGAAACTTCATAGTAGTTGTTCATCCTTAAACTATCATTAAAATTTTATTACCTAGTGTAGTGACATTCTTTATGAGTAAACTCACAGGAACGTTAATCTAAGTGGGAAAAAAAGGCTTATAATCCAACGATATCTGTTGTTGTAGAGTAGTGCTCCCTCTCAAGAGGTTGTGGGTTCAAGTCCCGGCATAAATAATGAAGTAGATTTAGAGGTAGGTTTAATGAATGTGTGTATTTGCCATTAAAACAACGTTACTGGCTAGAGAAGATGACCTAAGATTAAATATCACCAAGAGCCGGAGACTAACTAAAAATGCAAGCTAAGCTCCAGAAAGAAGGCACATGTAAATAGCTTCATTTACACAGCAAACACAGACCCAAGGTTCAGAATTATATAAGAAAAACAACTACATCACCATCGACACACGATAATTAACATTCAGATGGAAAGACTCCAGAGACATCAACTTTTCAGCAAAATTTTTGTGAAGAAAACTTTCAACTGCAAACTAAAAACATTCCTTTGGTTGGGTTTTTATGTACCAAAGCTTCGGTCTCCTGCATCTCCAAGTCCGGGGATAATCATCCTGAAATCATCATTTGACATGAGCTTTGTATAATTACAAAAAACACGTGATTTTGTTTGTTTTTTTAATTTACTTACCCTTTATCCGTAAGAGTTGGATCAATGATTCCGGCATATACATGAAGCCTGGAGAAATCATAAAATTCATCAAAACAAAAGATAAAGATATGTGTCATCAAGTGTCAATGGTTTTTGGGTGTTGTAGAATTGTACCCGGGATACTTCTCACTCAGCTTTTGGAGAGCAGGAGGGCAAGCCACAGCAGATACCTGACATAATTCAATATCTACAGTTAAAGTGCTGACTAGAAAGCTCAAATTGGTAAGTTAATGTAAACATGTTTCATCAAGTTTTGATCGGGCATCCAAAAAGAGGTCTTCACTTACTATTTTGATATGTTGGTTGTCAACTCCACGTTCCTTGATCAGGTCAATGGCCGCAGTTATCGTGCCACCTGAAGATCAATTAAACAAAAAGAAAAAAAAATTTGTATTAAAAACGGTTGAAGTGCAGACCACTATACAAATGAAAAAAATGGATCTGTGTAAAGGTGCTTTGATTCAGTCACTTCAAGCACAAGGCCTTTTGTTTATTAGAAATTAGCATCCCACTTTATCATATTACTCACGTCCAATGAAAATCGCCTTTAAACATACGTTTCATATATAGTCAAATGTTTAAAATACCCTTCAATAATGGCAAAACATCAATCTTTAAGAGATAAATCAAGATCTCCAATTTTTATATTAAAAGGTTATCAGAAAAAGGAATTTGAAATTTTCATGTACATCAGTACATCCCAAAAAGGATATTGTTGCCAGCTTCATAGAACCACAGGAATTACCTTTTAATACATAAATTAAAATTAAGTTATACTTAAATGTATCATTGAAGTATTGTAAAGCAAGACGTTGCACCTGTTGCCAGCATAGGGTCCACAATAAACACCCGAGTTCCTTCAGAAATTTTTTCAGGTAACCTGCATAAGAAACATCAAGAACTATCAAATGCATTGACCAAACTTTAATGACAAAACAAACAATGCAGAATCACAAAGCTTTCATGAATATCTGTTAACTTCTTACTTGTTCAAATACACTGTTGGTTTGAGAGTCTCCTCGTCTCTGCTAACACCTTGGTTTAAGAAACAATTTAAAAAAATAAGCAATAAATGCTGAGTTTATGTAATACAGTCATAAGAAGTCAGTATAAATACTAACGAATTTACATCAATGTTATTAATTACCAAGGTGGTATGTCTTGGTTGCTGGTAAGATGGATGATGCATGCTCTGCTAGAGCAAGTCCAGCTCTCAGGATGGGAACAACCTGCAAAAGTGGCTTATTAGCTAAACTATAATTGCATCACTGATCATGCTTTTATCATGACAAAAATTAAAATTCAAGGATGGAGGATACCGAACAATTCTAAAATTAAAAATGGGTTATTTTTGAATAATTTATAGAATAATATACGTATGAAAGACGTCTTGTAATAAAGATTAGTGAAAGGACAATATACTAACTGCTACAGGTTCTCGCGGATCAATAAATTCCACTGAAGCAACCCCAAGCGGAGATTGAATCTCCCCTGAAACTGTAGGCTGCAAAAGACGATAAATTTACTTTATTAAAAGTTTCATGTATGCCGAAAGCTAACTTACAAAGGCAAATTAAAAAATCTCAGATTCTAACAATGGAAGACCACTAAAAGATAAATTGCCACTTTTGTTTGTCAGCTATATAAATGTTTTGTATATAAAAAAAGGGTATATACCAGCCAATCCCTGGATGCTTCATACATAAGCAGCCTTCCCAACTCAGCCATGGCGTTCTCTACAAATAAGGAGACAGGTAAACGGAACGCTTATAACATATGATTAGACAAAAGGATGATATAATAAAGTTAAACGTAGAATGCTTTCACCATATGATGAATACTAAACAATAGAAGATAGTTTTTGATAAACAAATGGTCCACCCATCCATATATAACCTAACTAAGTGGCTTCAATATCATCCTGATATTATTGAACAAAATAGCTTTAAACTTTATAAAGTGTAACCAATTTCTGAATTAACCAAGAGTCCCATCACTCCTTCTGAATCAAACACCCACAAAATTATCAAAATTGCTATACCAAAATGGCCATTATTGATGTTAAACATATAATCTAACTACGGGGATGGTTCAAACGAGAACTGTTTTTCGTACAAGAACTGCGAGAACCAATCTTAGCCGTTGATTTGATATGTGGAATTCATGGATGTAGAGCGTGGGGGGATCAAGTGTGGCAGGGTGCATGTGATGAAATCATGGGTGAGTGATGACATTAAAGGAGGGGGAATTTGACGGCTCAGATTGGTTCTCGCGGTTCTCCTACGAAAAACAGTTCTCGTTTGAACTTTTGCCATGTAACTATATATAAAAAATCACTTAAACATAGCGGTTCCAGAGAAGATAGAGCTATTTCAAAATGTTTCATTGACCTAGCCACCTAGGGCAGCATCACTCTTATTGTAGACAACAAATGATACAGAGCATCATTATTAACGTTGTATAAAAATTATTTACAACTATTTTTGATCCTTATCAACGGATTTGAGGTTTAATCAAATAATCCATAAAGTAGGATAACTGCAGCTGGTTTCAAGATCATGTACATTCAGTTACATGGTAAATTCTAAAAAGAAACAAGCAGAATCACATTTTAAACAGACTCTTGACAACTTACAACTTTTGGATAAAGTGCAATCATCCAAAAAACAAGAACAAAAACAAATTTAACCCAAAAGTAGGATGGCTGAAGCTAATAAATTATGTGAATCCAATTGCATGTCACATGTTATCAACTGATTTGCAGAATCACCATTTACACAAATTTTTGACAGCTTACATTTTTCAATTAGATTAAAAACCCCAAAAAGAAAAGTAACGAGACTTAATTTAAGCCTAAAGTATAACAATTGAAGCTGCTCAAGAACATGTGCATTCCATGATCCAGTTGCATGGCACATTCTTTGAAAAAAAAGATGAACATTCTAATCAAACATTAAAAACCCAGAAAGATAATTGATTTATCAAGATATACCACAACATTACTTACTAAAGATCGGGCATGGAGTTTGCTCATTTCTAAGCACCGAGACCCAGTGTTTGATCAAAGGATGAGGAGGCACAAACACCTGCGTAAAACAAAAACAGATTGAATAAGCAAATCGGTTACTCGCTCACGGAAACAACCCAATTGTGATCGATTGAATGATTGCGAGTTAAATTACCAGCATTCTGTTGTCCAGAACAGGTTTCTTTTCGGTGGTGGCTTGCAACGGCATGACGCTGGTTCGATGTTGGTGCCGCCTATTGGTACTGGAGCATGAAAACTGTAGAAACAATAAAGTATAGAGCCAAATTAGGGTTTTATATTAAAGAATGGGCAGAAAAGAACAGAAATTGAAATAAAAAATTGGGGAAATTGAAAGTGAGATAATGAGAGGAATTAATTATACGATGTTGGGCGGCGAAAGTGAGAGATTGTGGAGAAAAGGAGGTGCCGGCGATGAAAATGCGGGGTGGGGGTGGGTGTCCGCCGAGCACCCAAGGAGGAAAGTGGATGAAATGCGAGAAGAAGCCATCTTCAAATGGTGCGAAGAAATCGAATTCAATGGGATTGGATTTGGATTCCGGATACTCATGGAACATGTGTCCGATGGAGCACACCAAGCGCTTCTCCGGGATTGGATTGTTGAGTATTACACTCTATTTTTTTCTTTTTTATTAAAGGTCGAGTATTACACTTTGTTTGGTACCTATGAATTAGAGGCGAATAGAATTGATTATTATATGGTAAATTACTCGTAACTTTAACATAATTTAATTTAGATTATGTTTTATATACAAACTATTTTTAATAAATTGTAATTTAGTCATTTCATAATTTACTCATTTAAATAATTTATTATATATTGTTTTATTTTTTAGCGACTGTTATTTTAACCCATTCCTTCTAAAAATGAAATGAAATATTATAATTTAATCTTTTTTTTTAATTTTACTAACATAATTATAATTTTTAATTTTTTCTCATAATTCTCTTAAATATATTTTTTAATCTTCTTTATGATTAAAATTTTATATTATCAAATATAACCTTATTCTTTTTATTAAACTATGAACTTACTAGAAGTAAAATATATATCTAGAAGTATCTATATAACATGATAATTGATACAAAAATATTACAAAGTAAAATATTCTAATAAAAAAATAACTTTTTTTTAACATGTTAATCGTATGTCATGAAATTCATTCCTCATATAAACCAAACACGATACATGAATGCAATGAATCATTTTATTACGCCACTCATCCCATTACCTCATCAATTTAATTCATTTTGTCTTTTCATTCCGTTCAACCAAACACGCCATTTACATAATTTTCTGGTATGGATATTACCATATTTCCACTCTTACCACTAAGAAGTGATAAAATCCACCACACTCGACATACAGCTACGTCAACTTTTCCCCCCACATTTCCGCTTTTACCACTAAAGAGTGAAGAGGAGTTTTTTTTCTCACCACTTAGTTTTGTAACGATCATTCCTCACTACACTAAATTCCGAAATTGATAATCAACAAACATGTGTATTATGAAGCAAGACTAAGATCTCATAAGGGGATCAAACATATGAACATAGATATGAACAATAATCAAAATCGAGTTGGAACACATAAATCAAGCAATTTTATTAACACAAATTTAAACAAAATTGAGTTATAACACACATATGAACAAACCTGATCTAGAAGCATGTATGTTTAAACATATAAACTCGAAACAAACCTAGTTTGAATAATCCAAAATTCCAATATGAATCAATTAAAACACAGACCCTAATCACATGAAATCGACGAACCTTAAAATAGAATAAACACTATCACGACAAGAATCAAATATTAATATATAAAGCACTAATGAAGAAACTCAAATCGTGATGTTTGATGGAAGTGATAAATACAAATGAAGCCCTAAATGCGATGTTTGAAGCAACTCTAATCGCAAAGTTTGTGGCTGCGTTGGTGGTTGAATCTCTAACTCAAGACCGGTTAAGCGAAGCAGATGATTCCTTTATCACAATTTTGTAGTAAAGTAGACGATTCCCTAATCCCCTAACTCAGTGAGCACACAATATATGTTTGTTGCAAAGCAATAATTGATTCCAAAATCGAAATTTCAGAAGACTAGGATGAACAAGATGTGTGTGTGTGTCTCTCTCTCTCTCTCTCTAAATGCAAGTTGAAAAAGATGATTCGATGAAGATTTACAAGAACAAGGCGGCACTTGAAGCCCTAGCCCTAATCATGAACACATATATGTAAAAAATTTAGAAAACAATAAAATCATAAAAGCCGGTTGGTAACCGGCATAGGAGGGATTTATATAAAATGGCATCATCTGAAAGTTAGTTGTGTTTTTTAGTATGAAATAAACTATATTACATAATCACATCTTGATTAGTGTGTTGTCTTATCACTAGGACATGAAAGGCAACACATGCAATCTTGTGTAATAGTAGGAGGCGAGGTTCCTATGGTACGACTACATAGAGGTTGAGCTCCAACTATGTGAATGTTGAAAGAAAAACTAAATATGAAAATCAAACAACTTAGGAACTTTGAATATTTTGATTTGTTGTTTGGGTTGGACTGTTGGACCCAAAGGGTAAACCTTTCATTTTAGGTTATGCACCAAGTAATTTAAAAGTTACATTTTGTATTAGGGTGATGTTATATTAAGTTAAAAGCCGAAATGCATGAAAAAATATGTTTAACATATACTAGAATGTAATGATGGTATGTGACCTCAGTTACTGTTTTGTTGCGTTTAAACTAGTTTGACGTAAGAAACCTGAACAAATATTTAATTAAAGTGAACTATATTTATATATATGTAATATATTACGATATTTTAAATAATTGATATAATTAATTATGGACCAGGAGGTTGAGATCTGACCCGATCAATTCGTAATAATTACCAATTTCAATGGCTTCGGCCTACTTGTTTCTTGGCCCAACAATATTTGCTCTTGCGGTTGCCATGGGCCCATAAGCGTGATCTTAGCCTTCTGTAATTACTAACAACCTGGTCCAATCTTGTTCGCTTTGGATACGAGTCCAGTAACGATTTCACGTTTAATGCTAGTAATTAGAGGTGCACATCTTCGGATTTTAATCCGATCCGGATCGGATAAAATTCGGACCGGATTTTTCGGTTTTTTTTTTTGGACCGGATTTTCGGATTGTAACCGGATTTTCTCGGACAGAGGTGTAACCGGTTTCTTACGGATTAAAACCGGATTTTCTCGGACAAAAGTGTAACCGGTTTAACCGGTTTCGGATCGGATTAAAACCAGATCGAATCGGATAAAACCGGTTAAATCCACTACGGTTTGAAAAAAAATCCGGTTTTATAAAAAACCGGTTCGGATAGTTTTTGCACAAAATCGAATATTCGAATTTTTTGTGCACCTCTACTAGTAATGACAGATTTTTAATATGCTAATATATATTTCATAACGATCCTTGTTCAAAGACATACCGATGTTATCATTTATTGAGAATATAATTTGTGTTGTTAACAAAACCTAAATTACGTGTTATCGTACTTGCAAGCTATTTAAAAGACAGATCTTTAAGTAGTTTCCATGTTTTAGTGATTTAAGAAGTCCGTGTCTACAACAATACTTAAGTAGTTAAGTATTGCTAGATACACGATATATAAGTCCGATAATTAGATTGGTGCCTAAACAAAATAGTAGCATATTTGAAGCCATCAATACCGAAAAGGGTTTGTTCTTGTATATAAGAAAGGTAACCGACAAATGTGTCTTAGAAAAAAGGATTGCTAAAAAGGTGTCTTGGGCAAAGATGATGGAGATTATGAGTTACCTATACACAAGTTTTGTATATAATAAAATAGTAGATTTCGAAGATTCAATACATTAAATACGTAAACTAGAAATGTTATCATCATAGCTAGTATACTTAAAATTAAGTATATTACATCGAGAAAGTTTTATGTATAAATAATCTTTTTTTATTTAATGGCACATGTAGTTTGTTATTATTTGGTAAAAAACTAATTTGTTTGAATATATATATTAATTAAATTCTCTATCTATATATAATCAACACCTTTTGATGTTTGAAAGTGAAATTATTATACTATACGTAATTACATAGATTTTGAATCCGAAACAGATATAGATTCATTTAAGCGTCATGAATCATGATCTCGAGGGATGGATTTTATCTACGAGATTTAATAAACTAGAGTATGTTTATTATATTATATTATATTATATTATATATTATATATATATAGGGGAGGGTTCATGCGAGAACCGTTGTTAGTGCGAGAACCGCGAGAACCAATCTTAGCCGTTCCATGGATATGGGAAGTTTCATGGATGGTGAGCGTGGAGGGATAGAGTGTGGCAGGGTGCATGTGATGAATTCATGGGTGGACAATGACATTAAAGGAGGGGGAATTGGACGGCTCAGATTGGTTCTCGCGGTTCTTGCATTAAGAATGATTCTCGCATGAACTTTTTCATATATATATATATATATATATATATATATATATATAGTAAGGTTCTTGTAAGATGTGTTTTAATATAAGATGATAAATATGTGTGAAGATCATATATTCACAATGAGGTGTAGTTTTTTGCACCTGTTGTATAGTTTTATTTGATGTTTTGTAGTTTAGGCTTCTTTATATCTTTGTCTGTTTCGAAAGCATGGCTTAGGTGTCACGCACAGACTCATGTATATTTTGGTATTCTGGTAATGGTATCTGAGCTTTCAAAAAAATATATTCACAATCTTTTAATTCTTCTTGCTTTCTGTTTAATAAGAAATATATGTATAATCAAATCTGTCATTACTCACCTGTTTATCTGGCTCTCAATAATTTTAAAATGTCAATTTTAAACTTTGAAGGTTTTGTACTACACATTGAAAATCCATTCAATAATTGATATCTTCTTCACAAGCATGTGTTACATATACTTGCTACTATCCAAACTCTTAGTTAATATTACTTTGATAAGGATGATAATAGAATGAGTATTGACTATCAAGTGGAGTTATATCTATGTTTCTATACATGAATGTTAATCTACTTTAGCTAGCCATACTCATATATGGTACGTATAATTCAAACTCTTAACCTCTTGACTAGTTTATTTCGATTTCAAGTGTCGACAATTATACATATATTCTTTGAATATGTAGCTACATCTGTCACAAGTACTATAGAAATATATTCGAACTATAAGTTAAATACTTGATAAATAAGTTTTGTTCTTGATTGTTGTGATAATTAGATCAAACCATGTTACATTCAAAAAGCAGGTCAATGAAGAAAATAATAGATATCAATTATATCATGTCAGAATTGTCTTTTTTCTTTAATAGACTAATCACTTACACAACTCTTGTTCAGTTCAAAAAATCCAACACGGATTTAATTAATTAAATAGACCAAACCCGATATTAATATACGCACCAATTTGATCCCTTGAATTATGCGGGTTTGCCACAAACAAAATTATATATTCCGCCTAATACCACGTGACCCTCTTTATATTCTCTTATATATTTCCATATTTTAGAGAATTGATCAATATAAAACCACCCTTTAACCATAGAACTTAAAGAATCAATCTGGACCATTGGATCATTAAAATCAATGGATGAGATTAAGAATGGCATAATTGTAATTACTATGTATTAGTTAATATACAAAAAGGCAAAGATGGAAAATCCCCCCAACAAGCCCACGTTTTTAATAAAAAAATACCCCCCAAATCTTTAAATTGTCATAACTTTTTAAGTTTTATTAATTTAAACAAAAAAATTATACCAATCTTTTAGTTTTTTAATCATCTTTCAATCAAGACCACTTTTCCCATATTTTTCAAATTTTTTTATGAAAATGCAAATTTTGTTTTGCATTTTGGGCTGCATTTTCAGTTAGTTCTTGTTTGCATTTTTAGTATTGGTTTTAAATTTTGCATTTTTGGAAGCATATGCATGACTTGCATCTTCGATTTTTGCATTTTCGTTTTTTGCATTTTTTTCATTTTCAAATGAAACCCAGGTGAAAATGCAAATTTTTTAAAATTTGCATTTTCAAAAAAAATAAAGTTTCAGAAATATATCAAGTCTAGTCTTGTTTGAAAGAGGATGAAAAACTTAATCTAACGATATATTTTTTTTTCTAAAATTCTTAAAAACGAATGAGTGATGATAATTTAAAATTTGGGGAGTTATCTTTCTTTTTTTAAATAAACTTACTGGAGGTTTTAAGAGGCATGTGGGTTTTGAATTTTCTTTAATTTTTCAGTTTTGCCCTCCAATCAACATGTCATGTGTCATCCTCTAAGGTGGTTCTTTAGGTTCTATGTTTAAGAAGGGTTCTATGTGTATCTTTACCCCATATTTTATTCACCTATATAATTTAACTTTAGCTGTAATGATGTGTTTCATAAATTTAGTTTAGAAAGAAAAGAAATAATGTGGAAGAAAGAAAGAAAGAATTAAAAAGATTATGTTTTAGAGTTTTTTTAAGATGAGAAGATAAAGGGTTTGGAAGTAAAAGTTTATGATTTTTTATAACGGACTAAATTACTTTTAATGACAACTAGTAAATTTAGAAAATAGTTATTATTGTAATATAACTTGTTTTTTTCCCTTTCTTTCTAACTTAGGAAAACCAAAAAAAAAAACAATACTCTTTCTCTTTTTTTTTCAAACTTGGAAACACGAAAACTAAAATCATTATCATTTCATTTATTTTCTTTTCTCTCTTTATTTTTCTCTTCTCTTCTTTTCTTTTGTATCTAAAGTTGAAGAACACAACGCCAAATATTAAACTCTCAATTTTACTAACTCATAAAACTAATTGGAACTGTAACTAGACTGATTAATCGATAACCAAACCCAATTCAATTAAAGCTCTCAATTCATATTGGGCAAATTGCCGAAAAAGGTAACGTAATTGTCCATTTTTTTCAATCAAGGTAACGTAAATTTTTTTTGCCTAAAAAGGATTACAATTTTCAATTTCTTTAACCATTACCTGTAACTAAACTTTGTTACCGGTTACACAGGTTAGTGCCGCCGTGCTTTAGGGTTCCGGTGAAGTTTTAATGCTGCCGTCGGCCTCTTTCCTGTCAAGATCTGCAACCCGTTGCCCTATCTACAAGGTCCGGCCCCTGCCAAAGCCACCTCTCTCGCTTTAGGGTTCCGGCGATACTCTCCTGTGGTTCTCCGCCGCCCGTGCTTTAGGGTTCCGCCATCACCCTCTGTCCGGTCAAGATCTGCAAGTTCCGGTACCTGCCGCCGACGACCTCTGTCCTGTCAAGATCAGCAAGTTCCGGCCCCTGCAGTTGTGCTTCCTGTCTAGATCTGCTGACGCTGCCACTGCTGTGGTTTATCCGCCACCGCGATTGTGGTTCCCGTTGCTGTGGGTATTCGGTTACTGTTGTTCTCTGCCTCCCGAGCTCCCGTGGTTGCTGTGACTCCCTGGCTGTTGTGCCTTCTCAACTGGGTTACCTTCCGCCGCCGCTGTGCCCTGTGCCGTCGCTGGTTTGTAAACCGGGTACATAGGTTCCCGGTTACAAGGTCCTTTTTTTAAAGAAATTGAAAATTGCAATCATTTTTTGACAAAAAAAATAAATTACGTTACCTTGATTGAAAAAAATGGACAATTTTATTACCTTTTTCGGCAATTTGCCCATTCATATTTTATCAACCATTTTGCGTTTGATTCCATTTTTATACTTGACAAAATAAAATAGCTAACAGTTACGAAATTCATTTGTTTATTGAGAAGAGAAAAAAGAGAACTTGTATAAGCAACCTCTAGATTATTGGGAGATGGGGACAGCATCTTAATTTAATATTAGAAATATTTTAAGTGGGAAATGTCATAAATAAAGTGAAACGCGGGGAAAAGAGTAATTTGTTTGGATGATTAATGAAGTGGGGACACGTGAGTATCTTTACTTATTATTTGATTATCTACAATTGATACCCTCTACGGCTCTACGTGATATATTATTTAGTTTGTTTTCTCCTATGTTATGCGAGTATTTCAAATAAAAGTTTATATATTATGTGTGTATATATATATCTATCTTTACATGGTTTGGAAGCTAAGAAATGGTAAAGTTTTTTTCTCAATTATGTTCAAATCAGGCCCCGATAATAACAAGTGAGTTAAAGGCGCTCTCGTACTTTTGGTTCAAAAATAGATCAACGTTAGTACCTTAACAAACAAATGGATTAAGTGGTGTAGCTCTCCATCTAGTTGTTGCTAGTTTTTTTTATTATGTATTGTATGTCTTTGTACTCTTTTCTATAGCTCCTTGCTAAGTGTTCTCATTTATATATCTTGCTCGTTTTGCCGTTTAAAAAAAGAACCTATTTTCACAGAAAACATATTTGATTTATAAATCTTGTTTCAAAAGCTAAAAAATTACTATATATTTACAAACATTGGATGCATATACTATATTTATTAGCTTTTGTATCCGTTTTTAATATAATTTATAAGTTTATAATTGTTATGTTATTTTAAATTATGTTTTTTTTGCATCAGTTACATGTGTACTTCGTAAGAAGGGTGTACTTCTTGAAACCTCACCCTATATGTGCGCACATGTATGTATCTGATTAATGATAACTAAATGATTATAGATATATTGGATTAGGGATATTAAAAGGTACTAAATTAGATTTGTGTGTAATACACGAGTTAATTTAAAAAATGATGAATATTAAACTCTAATAAAAAGATAATAAATAACTATAAAATATGAAAGATATGAAAATTTTAAAAACGATGACGGACGGCGTCAACACCGGTTCATATAAGCGTCAATGCGAGGAAAGGCATACGTGATTGCAGAAACGTGCTATGATGGTACGAAGAGACATAATTGTATTTATTGTACAAATCATTAATCATTATTTTTACAATTAAGTATACTAATGTCAAGTCTTTATTTCTTATAACTGAAGAGAAATTAAAATGATTTTATTTTATTTAAATAAGAAAATAGTAATTTGGTTAAATATGTTATTTTAAAATATTATAAAAAATATATATGATATTTGTATATTAGAGTTAACAAATACGATACGAATTATATACGTGAAATTCTCTACAATAATTTGATATTTGTAAATATCATCTCCACTTTTTAATAGTTTTTTAACGGCAAACAAACACACACCTTTATCTAATACAACATATGTTCATAACAGTATTTAAACCACTAACCTTAAAAATCAGAGATATATGTTCATCACACATTTTCACCTCACAACACAAGTAAAGTTCTAATTGAGTCACACTGTCCTAGTTTGACGCTTAATTATGTTAGATAGATGCATGTGATTTATGTGAATATCATAAAAATTAATTTATAGTCTATTATACCTCTCTATGTATTTTTACATAATATTATCCAATATAAACAAATACAAAAATTATTATTATAAAAAGGTATTGTCATACTCTATATAAACTTGATGACATGACCCTTTTAATCTTAATTCTGGTTTATGAGTTATACTTTGGGTTTACTTTTTTTAGTGTTTTGACTTTTGACTATGTTACTGTCTATAGTTTTCAGTCTCCTTCTTAGAGACTTGGCGAGTTGGCGTATAACTCATATTCTACAATCAAATTTTTACTGTAAAAAAATCATCTTTTTAAACATGTTATGTGATGAAATTTCATCTCTTATACAAACCAAACATGATAGAGGAATGAAATGATTCATTTCATTCCACTACTCATTTCATTACCTCGTCCATTATATTCATTTGTAATTTTATTCCGTCCAACCAAAGACATTGATAGGCATTTTGTGTGACTTATGTTCAAGAAGTTTGGACATCATTAGGACATTTACTTGGCAAGGCATAAAACTAAAAGGGGCACTTGCTTTGGTGGGCTACAACGAACCAAATATCAACTAGCGGGAAAACGTTAAGGCATCAAGAACAAATTATCAAAATTTAACGCTATCTAAGGTGGTTTACGATGGGACCGTCGGAGTGAACGATTTGATGTTGATATTCTCTCTTTCTCCCTTGAATTAAAGGGGGTATCTGTAGTCGGTATGTGCATCTAAACAAGAAAAAAAATCATGAACTTCCTAAAGTTCTATCAAGCAAAATGTGGTTATATATCTAGATGATTTCAAAAATGTCAACAACAACTCGGAGCCGAAATGTCATTATTGAATACCCGAATAGGAAAACACTCTTCAACCATCTCGCGACAAGGTGAAGGGCTTCTTTTACCGGTTAAAACTTTGACAAGGGGTAATGCATTTCTAATTTTTCAACGCAATGTTTTTATGTAACTTTTTAATTTTCTTATATAAACTTAAGTGTGTTTTTATTTTGTTTCAATGTAATTTTTAATTATGGTTAAACTCTTCCATTAATCGAGAGAGATTACTATTAAACATGAAATTAATTAATTATGTGAATCTTATACGAAGCGATTAATAGTGATTATTATGTGAAAGTGTAGTAAGTTAACACGTGAGAAAAAAAAATGATGTAGTAGTATAATAAGCGTGAATCTTCTAATATATATAAAAGACTAATTTGAAAAGAATTATTAGATGATTTAAACCCTTTATTTAACAAAAGATTTAATCTTAGCTGTTAATTCATTTAATTCTAAAACTTTGATTTTGACTTTTTAGAGTCAAACTAATATGAATTAAATAAAGATAATCCTTAATTAAATCAATGATAAATATCAAAAAATTATCTAAATATAAATAAAACACTAACTTGAACATCATTACAAGTCTAAAAATCCATCCACGTCTGCTCTCTTCTTTCACGGTGCTTCCATCGTTGGCCTAAGAATTGACGTCATTTGTCTTCTTTTTTTTTGAACTCTCATTTTTTTCGCGTTTTATAATTATTTAATGTCGTTTATTAATTTTAATATTTATTACCTTTTTAAACTATCCCGTGTATTATACGGGCATTTAACTAGTGTGTAATAAGAGACTAGCACCTTATTTCTGAGTTTTAATTTAAATAGAAAACAAGAAATTTGAAAAGAAATAAAAATAGTTTTGTATTTTAGAGATATTTTAAGAAAAGAAGGGAAATGATTTGGAAGGATAATTCTGTTAACTTTCTCTCCTGAACTTTCTTCTCAAAAGTGAGTGATTTGAAAAGAAAGAAAAAGAAAACTTTTATGATTTTTTGTAAGTCACTAAATTACTTTTAGTCATAATAAATAATTTTAAAAAGTAAATATATTATTATAAAATGACATTTTTTTCTTTATTTCAACTCGGGAACACAAACTTATGTCTTTTCTCTTTAATTTATTTTATTTCTTTTCAACTCGGGAACACGATAAATCAAAATCATTATTCTTTCTTTTCTGTTGATAAATTTCTTTTTTTCTTATTGTATCTCGGGAACACGGCGCAGAAGCGATCACTTCTATTAACCTTGGAGCAACCTGCTTCAATTTTTGTTTATTCCAGTCTAGAATAAAAAACTATCAATCGAATTTAATGTAAGTAACAAATATTTACTTTAAAGAATGAATCCGAGGCATATAATTGCTCCACCATACCATCCTCAAAATAACAGTAATCCCGTATGTTTCACCGTAATGTAAAGGAATCAAAATGATTTTAATTCCATCCATGTTAGTTACGTAATGACATTCCTCTACCTAAAGTAATATTAACACTTCGAATAACTTAATTTCTTTCAAAATAATGTTACCAAACGCAATATACAAAGAAATTATATTTCAATTCCATTACATTCCTTCACATTACGGTGAAACAAACTTGGACCCAACAAAATTAAATTGGAAAGTTCTCGCATAATAATTGTACATCTTTTAATTATTAATCTTCAAATTTAATGTTTTCGTTCACAATTAACTAAAAAAATATTCACAAATAAACGTATTAATTCTATATTTCTGAGTTATATGTGAAAAAAATAGAAATATAAAAAATTAATGAGTGAAAGGAAAATATTTTTGTCATTAATAACAAAGTACTTTCATAAAGATTATATATATGCATTTTGTATATCATTATTATCGTATTAGGTGTTCAAGATGGTTACCAAAGTTTTATGTTTAAGTCCGGTTACTGAACAAAATGTAAATTTAAGAGCATGAGGAGTACCTATGCATAATACTCCATGTTCCATTGTCATATCAGTTACATCAACATTTATCTCTCCTTACTTCTCCATGCTTAAACCAGAAAACACTCACGCTACGTACGTTTCAAACTTCTTTTATTTTATTATAAACTACATGTAGTTTATTGAATATATTTTAATCCGATTACAAACATAATAAAAACGACGTAAAATATAAAACAAAATAAAACTAACTTATTTAATTGATAATTCAAAGTATATTGAACTAGAAAAAAATATATAAAGACAGAGTTTATTCATCATCCTCGCCGGATACTAACGTACTTATATGTTCGACCAAATTTGAATGCAAATTATTATGCATTTTAACATCTTTCCTTGTCGACTCTTGCACTTTTTAAAATTCTTTACGCTTCTCGTGTTGTGGGTATTGAAATAGTTATGGATATATATCATTCACAATATGATAACCATATTTGTATGTAATCTCATTCACTACAAAATGTCACACTGGTGTTTTGCCACTTAATACATCGTTGAAAATCGTAAAACTAGTTGAGAAAGTAATATCATTGTTCCAACCATTAATCTCGAGAAACGCGTGTCAAATTCATGATTTATTGATGCAATCGCCAAAAGCGTAGGAGTTGGGTGTTTGTGATCACCCAACATGTATTGCCCATGTCATGCTACCGGACAATTTGACCAAGCTAGTAAGTGCAATTGATATTTTCTAACATTCTCGGGGAATGAATGTTTGGACTCATGATGGTTGTATAATTATTGCATGCTGAAGAAGGTAGACCACCTGCAAATACTCTTTCATATATACGTTAATCACCAATTTACAACTTTTATAAACACTTTACGTGAATTTTGTTCAAACATACGTTGATAATCGTCATATCCGTCAGGTGCTGTTCTATAAGCTTATTGACGCGGAAGTACACTTATGTAACGGATTAAATCATATCTAAAACTCCAGAATTTAAAAATGAAATGTAACTTAAAGTTTTAAATCATTTAAAACAAAACACTAAAGATTAAATCATTAGTAAGACACTTCAATGTTTATGATAAATTAAAAAATATATTTTTTAATTTTTAACCCAACTCTTTAATTAAAAGTTGTGTATCGAGTAACAACTCTTTTTTAACCTATTCAATGGCGTATAACCTTTCATTTCATTTTATTTTATAAATATATATATATATATATATATATATATATTAATATATATATATAACCACACCACCACACCGCAGGTGCCATCTGTTGAAGCCGTATATTGTCGTCACGTTCACCTCGCCCCCTGCCGCAGCCCCACCCCGACCCCTATACCCCTTTCCCTCTCTGTAGCCATTCTCATCAATCAACACACCTACAAAAACACACACATTCTCTTCTCCCTCTTCTCTCTCCTATCTCAAAACACACACTCGCCGTGTTTCTTCTTCTTCTTCTGTCTCTATATATCCTGGGGTTTTATCTTCGAAAACCTCTTACATTTGATCGATCTACGCCATGGATCCTACTCGAGCTTTCGTCAAGAACGTCAGGCGTGTAGTCGTCAAGGTCTTATATATACCATCTTATTTGAATCTCTTGTTTATTTTGTTTCATATAATCTATATCTGATAGCATTTGTTCTTCTTTCGTTTTTTACGGTGGACGGCGGTTAATTGGATTCGCCTAGAATCGTGCTTGATCGACTTTGATTTATTCAACTCTGTTTTTTCGGATCGTGATTTTTATCAGATTTTTTTCGTTGTTTATTTTGATGTTTTTGTGTGATGTTTGCTTAATGGATTAATGACACTTGGCAACTCTAGCCATGCACATGATAATGACAATTGGGATGGCTTTTGCAATCATATCTGATAACTATCGATTCCATCTCACTTGACATGTTTATGGTTTCATGTGGCGACGCGGTTTATTAGTCTATCTCCGTCTCAGATTACTACGTCCACATATTTAATTTTTGAAGATATCGCGATTAATATATTATGATTTCTTAAATTTACTTATTTATAATGATGATTATGTATTCATTGTGATTGAATTAACTGTACGGGCATACAATTTGCCATTTTAAAATAAATATAATATGAATTTTGACGAAAAGGGCAAAACAATGATATATAATATTACAAATTAATAGCAAATTATTGAATTTGCACAGTATTGCCAAAAGATTAGGAATATTGAAATGAAAAATATGCCATTTCATGTTTGTTTAATTTGGAAAGGAGGTAACATAAAATAATTACCTCTATGAATTCCATGTCTATAATATTGTTTACCCATTTTGAAGTTTGCAATTATTTGAAGAATTGAATTTAGTATATTCTGGCATTGAATATTTATATGAAAGATGCTTGCATGACAGTGGTCCTTAGTTTTAGGTTGTAAATTTTTTTAGGAAATAGTTTATCACTTTATCTTCTGATTTTTTATATTAATTAGCTGATGGTTCAGAATCCTGGATCACGCTCATGACATGTGAATTATTACTATTATTATTATTATTTTGCCAAATGTGCAATCTTGAGATCAATTTAAAAGAGTTTATGAATTATGATCATTACTGCTTATTTGCCAACAACAATTTGTCACTATGTTCTTGAAGCAAAGTTTGTCCGTTGCATGACTAAGATAACATCAAATGTCACTTGGAAACAAGTTTTATGTATGCGAGTTCAGAACAACTCATTCGTTAATCTTTGTCTTTATATGATTGCAGGTGGGAACAGCTGTGGTTACCCGAGATGATGGAAGATTGGCTGTTGGGCGCCTTGGAGCTATTTTTGAACAGGTATTCTTTATGGTCTTTAGTAGACTCAGTTATAACAGTGAGATGGTGGAAAGGAAGGGAAAAAAATAACACTACTGATGTTTTCCTCATAAATATCTGGCTAACTACCAAGAGTGTTCTCATATGTTATAATTCTATTAAATGCTTTTTTTTTTTGCAGCTTGAAAAGTTGAACTCCCGAGGGTTTGAAATTATTCTAGTTACATCAGGTGCTGTTGGAGCTGGCCGCCAAAGGCTTAAATACAGGAAAATGATCAACAGCAGGTCCTTGTCTTTCTTTCCCCTTCTATTTTTTTCATAACATTTGGGCTAAAAGATGTTCTTGGTTTAAAAAGAATGGTCCAGGATAAACATTGGCACTTTGTTTTCTGGATTTTTATTAAACACAAACTTGTTAACCTCTGTCAATTTGCTATAATGGCTGACAATTTGTTAATGTAGCTTTGCTGACCTTCAAAAACCACAAGTGGAACTTGATGGAAAGGCTTGTGCAGCCGTTGGTCAAAATGGTCTGATGGCCTTGTATGACACTTTATTCAGCCAGGTATAAGTGCTTGCTTGTTTGAACCAAGAACAAAAGAAAATGCATGGGCCATTCAGTTTTTGCTCATACAATGCTATTTTTGCAGTTGGACGTGACCTCCTCTCAGCTCCTCGTCACAGATAATGACTTCAAGAATGCAGATTTCAGGGTGCAACTTTGTCAAACAGTGGATTCATTGTTAGATCTGAGGAGTATCCCAATTTTCAATGAAAATGATGCAATCAGTACCAGGAGAGCTCCTTATGAGGTATTTGGAAGTCATTGCATCACTTTGTATGTATCACAGTAACAAATGTGCTTAATTTCAGGAAAGTTCTGTCTTTCAGGATTCGTCTGGTATTTTCTGGGATAACGACAGTTTGGCAGCTCTGTTGGCCATGGAATTGAAGGCGGATCTTCTTGTGTTGTTGAGTGATGTTGATGGACTTTACAGCGGCCCTCCAAGTGATCCACGCTCAAAGCTAATCCATACATATGTTAAACAAAAACATCAAAAGGCGATCAATTTTGGGGACAAGTCGAGGATGGGAAGAGGTGGAATGGATGCAAAAGTGAAAGCTGCATCCAATGCAGCTTATTCTGGTACACCTGTTGTTATTGCAAGGTACCATCCATAGTATAGCACGCGGACACACATACACACACATATATATGTTTATTTATTTATTTATAGGAGAAAACTAATGTTTTTTAATTAACTTTCCATAAATTTCTTACTTACCTTTTACTCGTTGTTTCAACCCTTTTTTACATGAAATGCTGTTACCATTTTAAAATCTAAAATTACAATCTTTTTTATTCTTATTCACGGTCGTAAGAGCTGTGATGATGATCACTCTGCAATATTTGATTTCAGTTTCTTTGCTTGACGTTTCTTTTATACTGAATTTCCTATCATATTTATCGTAGTGGCTATGCTCCTAATAACATCATAAAGGTTCTAAATGGAGAACGCGTGGGTACACTCTTTCATAAAGATGCGCATATGTGGATTCCAGTTACTGAAACCGGTCCACATGAGATGGCAGTTTCTGCTCGTGAAGCCTCTCGACGACTTCAGGTTATATAAATCCCTTGCTTCTTGTAGCTAACTTGCTTTTGATCTTTGCATCCACTATAACCTTTTAGTTGATTTCAATAAGAAATGACACAGCATCCAAGTAGGAGACACAATTATGATCAGATAAATTTGATTGATCACTCATTCTTCTATCTGTTGTTGGGTATTTATAGGCACTAACAAGTGAAGAAAGAAAGAAAATCTTGTTGGATATTGCTTCTGCTTTGGTGGCAAACGAACAGTTTATCATGCTTGAGAATGATGCTGATGTTGATGCTGCACGTGAGGCAGGATATGATGAGGCTTTGGTAGCCCGCTTAGCTTTAAAATCAAGCAAGGTATGTATCTGTTATAATTCCCTTTTAATCCTAATTACAATTAAACCACTTCTGTTAATTCTTTAATCTTGTTTTCTTTTCCGGAATGTTATATAATTATTTCCTGTAATATTTAGTTACTGGACTATTGTTTCAATGCTTCATCTTGACGTATCAATCAATGTGTGTCCGTTCTGTTTTATTTATCCTTCAAGCATTTGAATCAAGGAACTTGGTTTCTTTTGATAGTGATAACTAATCTCTTGTTCTTCAGATCCGCGCTCTTGCAGAGTCTGTGCGTACACTAGCAGAAATGGAGGAACCTATTGGTCAGATTTTGAAAAAAACAGAGGTGAGATGAATAATTCTTGTAGAAATTTATGAGTCCTTTTGGGCACAGTTTTAGTTAAGCTTGCTCATGTAGTTTATGCATCTGAGTATTATTAGACAGGTATGTTACTAAGAACCTGATGCTATACAAAATTTTCTACATAAAGTCTTGTATTTACTAAAAATCATATATGAAAATTAAAGTGTAGCATCTTAAATTGTTGATATTCCTCTTTTTCGTCGATAATTGCTGTATGTACTAATAATTTTATATGCAGCTTGCAGAAGGGCTCATCTTAGAGAAGAAGTCATGTCCTTTAGGCGTTCTACTCATTGTTTTCGAGTCTAGGCCTGATGCTTTAGTTCAGGTAAAAGTAAACTCCTCTGTTAGTAATGAACGTATACCATATCAAACTAGTGCATATTGAAGTAGAGATAGTGGCATGATCTTCATATAATCTTCAGATGCTCATATGCTTTCCTTCTTTTAGTTTTATGCTTCTTTTTCAAAGTTATTTGGTTTTTAGTGGTATGTTCGTCACAATTTGATCCTTAGTCTTGTTAACTGTATTTGCAGATAGCTTCATTGGCAATCCGTAGTGGGAATGGTCTGCTACTAAAAGGAGGGAAAGAAGCTAAAAGGTCAAATGCAATACTGCACAAGGTTTGTCTTGTTGAGTTGGTTTTCATAATCTTTTTCTGAAAAAAACTGCAGTTTCTTAGTTATAAATATCAATATTTCACATCTGGAAATCTATACGTGTTGCAGGTAGTCACTTCTGTCCTCCCTGAAACGGTTGGAACAAAATTAATTGGGCTGTTGACATCAAGAGAGGAAATCCCAGACTTGTTGAAGGTGTGTGGAGATGTGTCACTTTCTTTGTAATCTAATACAATATATGATTGATCTAACTCTGATGTAATTCTTGTTTTATCCCCAAAATATACTGAACAGCTTGATGATGTGATAGACCTTGTGATCCCTAGAGGCAGCAATAAACTTGTTTCCCAAATAAAGAACTCAACAAAAATTCCAGTTCTTGGTCATTCTGGTAAGATAATTTTTTTAAAAAAGCTTCCACAATGGAACAAATCATAAATGAATGTTAATTTTTTAATGCAGATGGAATTTGCCATGTATTTGTCGATAAGGCTGCTAACTTGGAGATGGCAAAGAAGATTGTATTGGATGCAAAAACAGATTATCCAGCAGCCTGTAATGCTATGGTAAATTAAATACTCACACACACATTTATACCTTTTTTATGTAATTCGTGATTATAATAACCTCATAACATTGGGTTTCTAGGAAACACTACTTGTTCACAAGGACCTATTGGCTAGTGGTGGGTTGCAAGAGCTTGTTAAAGAACTTGAACTAGAAGGTATAACATCGTATAAACTATAAAGTATTTTGATGTGCGTTTTACGTACAAATTTTATATTTATAAATTCCGTGTTAAATTGTACCAAAAACGACACGAATAGGCAAGTGTACCTAATCGGTTTTTATAGTATAATTAGTAAGCACGGGTGTCGAACACTTGGGGAACGAGTATGATTTGATAAAATTATATTAATTTAAATATTAAACTAAACTAAACTACCAAAATGCAATAAAGGGGGGATGATGATTAAATCAATCTAAAGCAATAAAGATCCTAAGTCTAAGACTAGAAATTCAAGAAACAATAATTAAGAGACTAGAAAAGCAATAAAGCAAGAAACTTTGGATTTAAACTATCAATATGTGAAGTATCTCTACTTAGACTTTAGAATCATCTTTTAAATTTAGTTTATCTCATAGAAAGTGCAATGGATAACATGCAATCATATACCGATTCCTAAGCTGGCTAGATCTCATGGTCAGTCTCACTAGCCCTATAGATATAGAAACTATTGATTTGTATTGGTTACAAAATCAATCAATTAACATTGAATGGTCATCACATGCAATTGTTAACACATTTAAGTTTAATCTTTTATAATCTAATTCTAGGATTTGGTCCATCACTAGTCATGAATCCTAATGGTCATAGCAACTCATGATTAAAGCAAACATAGATAGAATGGTCATCTCACCTATGAAAACTTAGCAATAGATCATCAAGTCAGAAACTTTAACATGCAAGGATCTTTGAAAAAGCTAAACATAACAAATATATAAACAATATTATCCAAATCCATGAATTCAAATTAAATATTCAAGATTCATCAAGTCTAAGTAGAGATTACAGGAAATTAGCCCATAATTCTCAGATTACAGAGGTAGAAATACATAAAAAGTAAGCTAAACATGATTGAATAAGCAAACCCTTGTAGATCTATGATGAAATCTTCAAAAATCTTCACTTTCTTGTGTAAAATCTCCAAGATCTAAGCTCCAAGCCTCTAGAACTCTCAAATATGTCTCTGTAACTCCCTATGGACGAATGAAGTTGGGTAGATCTCCCAAACCCGGATAAGAATGATCAAAACGCGTCGCGTTTGATATACATGATTGAATAAGAAAACTCGTCGCGTTTGTTAAGAAAACGAGTCGCGTTCCTCATTTTTCTCGCGTTATCCTCTTCCAAAATTTGAATCCGGGCCTTATCTACACGAACGCGTCGCGTTTGATATACAAAACGCGACGCGTTTGAGCTTTTTCACAGTTTGAACACCAAATGGAGATTGTAGCTCTCTGAGTCTAGTTTCCATGGCCCTTTGAAGCACCTCATTCCGAGCTCGTATGAGCGAGATATGATCAAAACAGTGGAGGTGTGTCAGAGTTGACAGCTTTTCTTATTTTCTTCAGTTTCACTCGTTTAAACTTCAAATTACCTCAACTCTTGACTTTTTAACCTGAAAATGATAAACAAAGATAAAAAGAATCTTTTGAAACTATTTCGCATAATTTACGGTTAAAAACACCCAGATATCGCATAAAATATATAGTTAATAACAGCGCTATCATATTTGCTTAGTAACTTTAATTTCACTCTACCCAAATTACAATTGTCCACATATGACATTACTGTATTAAGATAAACATAAAACTAGTTATGCTGGAAACCATTTGAAGAAGTATAATAATGTGTTCAATACAACTAAAAAAACTATATATATTTACTTCAAAGTAAGAGTGTAGTAGTTCAGGTAAAGATGATGTTCTGCAGGTGTTACCCTATTTTCTGGACCGAGAGTAAATGGTGTAGTTAACTTCTCAAAGGCAAATACATTCCATCACGAGTATAACTCCAAGGCCTGCACAATTGAAGTAGTGAACAATGTTGATGAGGCCATAGAGCATATACACAGTTATGGAAGGTATGTTAAAAGTTTCCTCTACCATTTATCTTCATACTTGATCTCATTAAAGGGAATGTGTAGTAGTATCACTTTTTCTTCCTTTTTTAGATGTTTGGTAACTTTTCTTCTCTGTTTTAGTTCCCACACCGAGTGCATTGTGACAGACGATGAAGAGGTTGCTGAACATTTTCTAAGTCGAGTTGACAGGTATGAATATTACGATTAATGTTCTTCTAATCTCTAAAGATATATAACATGAAACCTTTGGATTCATTTGCCAAAACTCACTGTTTTCTTTTGTTCAACTTTTTCTAACAAAAAGAGTTTAACTTTTTGTTTAATAACAAAAGTAAACATATTAGCAAAAGCTTCCATCTGATAATATATAATTATATATGATGTAATGTGTATTCAAAAAGTAAAAAGTAGTAAAAAACAATATTTCTTGTTGAAAGCTCGATCCATTGCAGTGAAAAAAAATTGAATCCTTGAAAACATTAATACCAATTTCACACTTTTTTAACTGGAAAATACATACAACTTATGTGTGTATTAACAATTTTATATTTTCATCCGTGTAAAAATAATCTTCTTCTACAGAATGTTGTCAAAAAAAAAAATTATCTGTAATAGTAAACTAATAATTGCAAAATGAGGAAACAAAAACTTTGCCTAGATGAGGCCTTCCCTTTCCAGTTATAACTTTTAAGCAAGAGTATTATATCAAAAGTATGGATATAATTTCATACCAAATCCTCTTTTTTTAATAAATAAATACTCAGGAATCTGAATCCTTTCAAAACTACGACAATACTTCGATTCTCGAATTTAAGTAGCCTGTATTTTCCTTAAACACTAATGTGCTGGTATTGATTATGCAATTTTGATTTGGGCAGTGCTGCAGTTTTTCATAATGCAAGCACGAGATTCTGTGATGGTGCAAGGTTTGGACTTGGAGCAGAGGTATGAAATTTTTATATAATATTTCTGGCGTTTATTTCAACATTAACATCGTATGATTCTCATTTTATTTTCTTGTAATTCTGTAATAATATGTCTTAAAACAGGTTGGAATCAGTACAAGCAAAATCCATGCACGAGGACCGGTCGGAGTAGAGGGACTTTTAACAACACGATGGTAAGTACGAATCTTCAAATATGACGTGATTAGCATATTGGATATAAAATATGGAAAGGATTATGTATTGTGCAATCCTTTGTATAGTCTTCCCACTTCCCAGCTCAATTATATTTATTTATAATTTTATATAGCTGGCTTAGCCAGCCGTTGTATATTTTATACAGTTGGGCTAGCCCAATTGTATAGATGGGCTTAACGTAACGGCCTGCTTGATATTCTAGAATTTGTCATACAATTCTTGTGAAGACTCAAGTATAGGAAATGTCAAAAACCAGGTTCTTAGGAAATATATGCACCTTCCCTTAGGAAGATTATATCCATGTATATAATTGTAAAGCTTCCTTGAAAAGATTGAGCTTGGTTAAGGGTAAGTGCTGTACTAGAAACTTGTAGATACTGACTAAAAGGATGATCGAAAGAATCATTCAATATTGACTAAAAAAAAAACTAACTTGAATTCCTTCGTTTTGATGTACGTACAGGGTGTTGAGAGGTAAAGGGCAAGTGGTGGAGGGTGACAAGGGAGTCGTTTACACCCACAAAGACCTTTTAACATGTAACGGCTATTAATAGACTCAAGTACGTACACCATTATTTTGGTCATATTCGATCGATCTAGCTAGTATCATTTTGTGTCTCATTTGGATATCAAGCCACACTACAACGTACCTACTGTTATTATTATTATTTGAATTTGAATAATATAAATTAGTAAGGTTTTTATTTCCCTGCTTATTTATCCCTCCCATTTTCTTTTATTTGCCATCATTTTGTGTCTCATTTTCTTTTACGTACCTACTTCTTTAATTTTAACTTCTTAATTTAATTTGTGGTAGGAAATAATTTTGAGGATTGGAATTGGTTAAGTCAGACTTATTTTAGAGATGACAAAAAGTATGAATGTTTCAAGTGAGAGTAATGTGTCAAAATGAACAGTGTCCTTGTTTGCTTACAAAAGTTATTATTTAAACTATAATAAATTTCTTTTTAACCTTTACATTATGTTTGTAACAGAAGGGACCATCTTTCTTTCTTCCTTTTTCCAATCATTTAACTATTTAAGAGTACCATCTAAAAAATAAGAGTGGTGATATAATGGCTAAATGCTTATGTCTTGATTGTTAGGCTACTTTTACATCTAGTGACATGGGCAAAAAACGGTCCTGGACCACTGCCGGTCCGGTCCGGACCTAGTCGGTCCCTGGCCGGTCCGGTCCTCGGCGGACCGGTCTTCGCGTAAGACCATTTCCATAAATTCGGTCTTCGGGCGGTCCTAGACCACTTCCGGACCGGTCCAAGTCCGGACCAGTCCGACTTCGGTCTTGAACCGGTCCGTTTTTCGGTCGGGTATTTCCGGTTCGGTTTAGACATTTCCGGGTTTTTTTAGTTTCGGTTTAAAATTTTCCGGTTTTCGGTTTGTTTTTTTGTTTGAAAAAAAAGTGACTTGTAAATTTAAAAAAAATTTGCAAGTTATAAAATATAAAGTATAAACATATATAATTGCAAGTTAATAAAAACATATAAATAACATTGCGATACAATTACGAAATAAAATTACATCTAGTTGAAACTTGAATTATTTTTTTAACAAGAAAAGGGAACTCTAGCAATGGAGCTTCGGCATGGCCATCACCCCAAGTTAGAGACCCGAAAAATACATATTGTTCGAAAGAAATAACGTCACAAAATATAAAGAGACAACTACTAAAATGGATAGTCGGAATTGATATTCCAATAGTTGTAACTATCGTCGGTATATGGCCCATGCCCATAATAGGCGACTTCGTTCGAGTGGACGTTGGATGATGAACCTGCGTTCATTCTATTTTGAGTGTCGTCAACGTATTCTTCGCCGGGTTCGGGTTCTTCAGTTTCAGCTTCGGTGTTAGTGTTTGATGTTCCCGATTGGAAGTCTCTATTGTAATCGTCTTCCATAATCGCTTCCTCCAAATTAGTTATGCCTTCTTCGAGATCCGCATCGTTTTGACATCTTTCCATAGAATTATAGTAATCCTTAAGCATCACGGCCATTTGCACCGACTCGGCCTTCAACATACACCGTCGTGCGCTTAAAATCCTGCCACTAAGAGAAAAACAACATTCCGAAGCTACGCTACTAGCTTGGACGGTTAGTACGTCCCTAGCCATACGGGCCAGGATCTTAAATTGACCAACATTTTCTCTTTCTTGCCACCATTTTAATACATCAAATTTTGTAAAATCTTCGGTGCCAATATAATTAGTGTAATCAGTTTCTTTATATATGGAAAGTTCGTCTAAAGACGATTGAACTCGTGTACGTTTCGATTGAGATATATTATTAAGCCAAGGCGTTCCAATGCTAAAAGGATTGTTTGGCCGAGTAGCCGATGTTTGGGAAGTCGAAGACCTCGGGGTGGAAGCTTCTACCCGCGGTGCACATTCATTATCATAAATAGTATATAAGCGTTTAACACAAATTTCAAAATTTGATATACTTATCGTAATATCATTCGGAGATTGACCCAATGCTTCCCCGATAGAAGTCAAAGATTCCGTTACACCCTTAAAATTAACAAGAGGGTTTAATGCCGAAGCAATCAAAAAAATTGTTGGAAACTCTTTAAAATATTTTGTAAGACTTGCACACATTTCGTTGGTAATAATATCCCACGTTTGATCCAAAGAACCAAAAGCGTGTAATGTTCTCAAAATTTCACAAACACCTATCATAGCGGAGTGAAATGATGGAAAATATGTTTGTGATAGCATCAATGTGGCTTGATACAAAACTCCCAAACCGGTGTGTAATTCTTCTAAAATAGTCCAATCAGTTTCCGTAATGACTTCATATAATTGGAGTAGGTGTTCTCGATGATACTCGGTTAGTAAATCCTTATTTTGTATCAAACGCCCTATCATTTTATAAGTCGAGTTTCATCTCACGGGCATATCTAAGAGAGGTCTCAAACATCTTCTTCTTTTTGTTTTACAAAAATGCTCATATTTTTCTAATGCGATGAGTCCGCTTTTAAAAATTGTCTCATTTAATTTTTTAAATTTCAAAAGACGAGTTTCCATAGACTCCAAACCTTTTTGGACCGCGAGGTTGAAAATATGACAACAACAATGTACATGTAAAAATTCCCCGTCACATATTGGGTTTAAAACTCGTTTCAGTCGTCTCATAGCGTTTGTATTGTTGCTTGCATTATCTAGGGTGATTGAAAGTATTTTTTCTTTAATTCCAAAACCATTAAAAATCCTTAATAAAATATTGTAAATTTGTTCACCTCCATGCGGGTGAGGAAAGTTTTCAAAAGCAATAATGCGTTTTTGCATAAACCATGTTTTAGGGTCTATTCAATGTATCGTAACACAAATAAATGAATAATGGGTTGTACGTGGAGCGGTCCAAATGTCGGTGGTTATGGAAACTCTACCATCGAATCTAGTAAAAAATTCCTTTAAGTCTTGATATATTATTTTCCATTTTGCCATAGCTTTACGTTTAAGAGTTCTTCGACTTACAGAGGAATAATGAGGTTGTAATGTTTTTTTGATAAAATTTGTGACTCTTGGGCGGGAGAAGAAGTCAAATGGTAATGCTTCTTGCATTGTTAACTGCATGCTTAATTCTTGAGCTAAAGCGGCATCGAAACGCCATGTTTGACCATCAACTTGAGTTTGACTCTCAACCGCAGCGGCTTGTCGCGCTAAGAATTTAGTCTAATTTTTTAAAGTTCATATTAGAATAAACTAAGTTCAAGTAATGTAAACTATATTTAACTAAGATCATGTACTTAATTCAAGTATTCAAACTATAGTTATTGATTATAAAGTAATACGTTTGACTACCAAGCAAAGAGTGGCCAGACAGGTCAGTCGGGGGGCATGATCCTTTCGGTTTAAAACCTTTCGGAAAATCCAACAGCCACAAGCCGATCGTAACTATTCTACATCACTCTCCGGGTTATATCTACTAGTATTACGATTAAAATGAATAACTAAGTTATGAATAGCTAGAATTACATACCCTAACCATAAATATTAAAAACCTAGTTTTGCATAAACTAAACTTAAATATAAAAAAACTAGTATTAAATAAACTAAACTTAAATATAAAAAAACTAGCATTAAATAAACTAAACTTAAATATATAAAAACTAGTATTTAAATAAACTAAACTTAAATATATAAAAACTAGTATTTAAATAAACTAAACTTAAATATATAAAAACTAGTATTTAAATAAACTAAACTTAAATATAAAAAAGAATACTTACTAAATGCCGAGCGAGAGAAGAATTAGAGCCGGATAAGATTCCTCCACAATGCATACACTTCGCATATTTTTTGTTATTTTGTTTGAGTTGTACAAAATCGTTCCAAATTTTCGCATGTCGATTTGTTTTTGGAACTTCTTCGTACGGGAGATTTACATTGAAATCACTTCGACCCGCGTTCAAATTGCTAAATCTTTCACCCGCCATTTTTTATAATCTTGATTCTTGAAGCAAATCAAAAAATTATAAGCAAATCCTTGATTCTTGAAGCAAATTATAAGCAAATCAAAAACTTGTAATTTTTTCTTGAGAGAAAGAAAGAATGAGAGAATGAGAGGTTGAGAGAAGATGTAGTAGAAAAATGGCAACCAAATGGGGGGTATTTATAGGAGGAATTGAAAAAAAAAATCGGAAATTAGCCGTTGGGACCGGTTCGGACCGGTTTGGACCGAAAAACTAGCCGTTAGAATTTGAAATTGGACCGTTGGGCTTGGACCGGTTTGGACCGAGTTTGGACCGGTTCTTGGACCGTTTTGGACCGGTTCGGATTCTGGACCGGTTCGGACCGCTTACGTCATTTTCGGTCTTGGACCCGTTCGGTTCGGGCGGTCTTTCTTGGACCGGTCCGGTCGGTCCTCGGGGCCCATGTCTTCTACCTTCTCATTCCTAACACCATAAGCCCATTCATATATTTTATTATTCTTATCATATCAAAGTTATATTACTTTTTACATTTATTTTTCTTTTTTATTTAAATACTTAGTATAGCCTAACACAAACTAACCTAATTTTTCCTTCACTTTAAAAAAAAATTTATTTTATAATATTTAACAATATCGGACCGAATGTTTTTATGAGTCTTCCGGTTTTTGACTCTTCACTTATTTTGTCTTTCCGTGATGATTTTTGCTTGGATTTGCACTTTTTTTCATTTATCGTTTTGCGGGCACATAAATGAGTTTACAAAAGTAGCTCATTTCGGATATATCCATCTGCTAGATAATATGCGTGCTTGTAGGTAGACTTCATTCACCTCAAATAGACACTCAAGTGCTTTTTCTTCATAAACATCGTTGAAGATGAGAGACTGATTGAGAACGTTGATGTTATTGAAACCCATAACACCGAAGTATGCATGCCAGATCCATAGATCATGTGAGGTCACAACCTCTAACATGATTGTCGGGTGCTCATGATCACCTATCGTGAACTGACCCTGCCATGCAACCGGGTAATTTATCCACGCCCAATGAGTACAATTTATGTTGCCAAGCATGTCAGGAAATTCGTGTTTTTCTTCAAGCGTGGTGTATAAGTGTTGAATATCAACATAAGTAAGTTTGCGTAATTATTTTTTTACCATAAAGGTCAATAATAACTCTATAGAGTTTATGTAGGGTAATCCCGTGACATTTTCTCTCTCATCCTCAAGTACTCGTCAAGTGAGTCGGAGGCTACTCTGTACGTCAATTTCCTAACATCTGATATACACTTCTGTATCGGAGATAAACATTTTTCTCCTCTTACCTCCAACTTTTGTTTAAAATACGGATACTCTCTTTCTAAATCATCAACTATTCACTCGAATAGTTTTCTGTTCATCCGGATCTGCCGCCTAAACATTTCTGTTGAATATACAGGGATATCGTCAAAGTACTCTTTTATAAGTCGCTTGTTTGTAGCTACCCGATCTCTTTCTATTTTCCCACTCCCCGACCTTATGGATAATTCTGTGGTGCTACCATAATTAAGTTTGTCACTTCTCGAACCAACCCAAAAAAATTTCGTTTTCCTGCTCGATGAGCTCAATGGTTTATATGGATGATGATAATGATGCGGTCAATGAAACGGATTGTGTTGAGTCTATATTGTGTAAAAACTAAATATTTTTTGTATTTGTGTATTTATACGGGCGATATAGAAAAAAAAGTAAGTTTTTTATAGCCGTTATTCAATAGTTTTTATTTATAACAAATTGCGTCGGGTTTATGAAACCGAAGCGACACCTGATCGTATCGGAGGGGGTGTACCCATGTTCACTACTTCACTGATCGGTGGATGAGGAGTCAAAGCCAACCGATCACGTCGGACTTGGTTATACGGGGTAGTTACGGACAGACTAATATTATCTTTGATTATTTGTCCCAACATCAAATAAATAAAAGTGTATATATAAAAATATACAAAAATTTAAAATAATAAATTTCGTTCTAGCGAAAGAAATGTTTAAATATTAAAATATATGTATTGGTTTTTGTTTATATACAGAACTTGTGTGTAGAGGAGGTGGGGAGATGCCTATTTTTAACCTTAAATAATTGTAACTTGTAACTAAAGATTTAAATGGCAAGGGATAAAGAGATATATTTTTTATATTTATTTGTAACAATAAAAAACCAATGGTCAAAACTCTTAGAGAACGCTATTCTCAAGTCAGTAGAAGAAAGAATTAACTTTCTAGATAATAAATAAATACTTGCTTTTTTTTAATCTAGCGAATAACTTTTTTTTACATGGAGAGATATTTAACGTAGTAAAAAAAACATTAAGAACTGAATATATGTAAAATGCATTTATTTGCAATACAACTGTTATTCCTAGATACTCATAAAATATAAATGGTATTCAGAAGTGTTACTTTATAGGGTTTAGTTCCAAAAAATGTATTTAACTTGTCACATTTTGCTATTGTATATATATAACTTTTTAAAATTACCATTTAATGTACTAAACTCCCAAAAGTTACCATTTTATGTACCGGACCTGCTATAGTAGGTAATAAACTGACGTGACACAGGTTTCGCTAACATGGCTATGACATGGGATATGACCGGGATTTGTTATGGTTTAAGAATAAATAAAAGTAAAATCGTTAATAATAATAATAATAATAATAATAATAATATAATAATAATACTCTATTCGAAGTCAGAGCGATGAATTGTCAGTGTTCCATAAGATCAATCAAATTTTAAAACTTGAAGAAATAAATTGAACTTTGTGAAGACTCTTGATTATGGCTCCAGACCAAAAGTTACGAACACAGAGATAGCAATTATGTACAACATCCTCTTCATTTTTATCGGAACGATAATTGATGTATGATCTTAATCTCAAAGAAACTCATCATATCTAAAAAGTATAGCACCTGGAAGAAGATATCGATGACAAGTAGGTATGGATCTGGATTTTTGTAGATTTACGGTTTGCGATTTTATCGAGGTTTAGGGTTCCTATTTTTTTTGATTTCTTGAGGGTTTTGATTTTACAAATTAGTCTCTGTTTTTGAAGATGGTATGGATCTGAATTTTTGGGTTTCCGAACTGGTTGGTTTTTATTTGAAAGTTCCGATTTGGATCTGGGTTTAGGGTTCATTCTTTACAGGGGGTTTTTTATTTTGATTTTCTTAAGGATGAACACGATGAAGGTTAGGAATATTTTAGTGTCCACATTTGAAGATCTTCATTGAATGCTTAAGCTTTCTTGATAAAGATGAAGACATTCATATGGGTTTTTTATTGTTCATAGATTTTTCTAGTTTTTTAAACTTAATGATGATGTGTCTAGATTTTGAAACCAGATCTGGGTTTCGACTGTGTCGTGTTCATAGCCATCGATTCAAGGGCTTTAATATAGGGTTCTTGATTGTTGCAATTAAGGGTTCTTGATTGTGTTTGTATGTCCCAATCTTGATCTGATTTAGGAATCTGATTTTGGGTTCTTGATTGTTACAAATAGAAGATGATGTATTGAAGATAAAAGGTGAAGATGAACATATGATCATTCTGATGATATAAGATCTCCTTCTTGAAGATGAAGATGTAGTTGACTAATAATAATAATAATAATAATAATAATCTTCTAATATATATAAAAGACTAATTTGAAAAATATTATTAGATGAACTGAACCCTTCATTTAATAAAAGATTTAATCTTAGCCGTTAATTTCTTTAATTGTAAAATTTTGATTTTGACCTTTTAGAGTCAAACTAATGTGAATTATTTAAAGATAACCCTTAATCAAATCAATGATCTTTAATCTTTAGTCTTTATCTTTCTTTAATATATATTAAAAAAATAGGATTATGATGTCATCATCCTATTTTTAGTTACTTAATCTTCACAATTTAATTATAATTAGAACTTAAATTTTAACTTTTGTGAGTTTGAATTCGTATAAAAATCTTCAAAATTACAGTGAAGCCAAAATTGAAATTGGATAATAATGCATGAGTATATGGTATCATTAGCTTTCAACGTTTGTTAATTTTTTAATTAAAGCATAAACTATATATACGTATTTTAGAAAACATAAATATATAGTTAATATTGAAATTGGTTTAATTTATTTATATAGTAATTTATTAATTATAATAAAAAACTTATTTTTTTCAAATAAAAAAATAATATTTTTAATCTTTAATCTTTAATATATGTTAAAAAGAATAGGATAATAATATAATTATCATATTTTTTAGAATCTTTTACATTAATCATATTTTATTATCCTATTTCGTTAGACTTAGTTAAAAACGTTTGTCGTTTATTTATATCTAATTTATGAAAAAAAATATTGATAGAAAATACAAACAATACTCATGAGGTTCGTTATTACGATACTTTTTGTATGATTTATAATTGTTTTACCATACATGTTAGTATTGTTTAACACCATAAATATTTAAAATTTATTTTAATCATTCCTCGTGTTTATACACGGGGTGTTAAACTAGTAATAATAATAAAGGGTTAAATATGAGATGACATTATATAATAATGTGGCAATTCATACTTATAAAAAAAAATAAAAAATGATAAAATTACCTGCAACTGTTTAAGAGGTTACCCAATACATAATTTGTTAACTTTCAAAAAATTCGGTATATTAAATAGTAACTTTACAAGTTTATTACACATAATAGTAAAAGATGTCAAGTTTGATACATTTATATGTACTAAACCCTACTTTATACCTTTAGGAGTCTGGTAGTCTTCGGAAGCAATGCAATCCAAATAATCCAACCCTTTTGAAGTATAATAATAATTAGTCCTAATATAATGTAACAACTCAGTGTTAAAATGGATCCTAAAATATACACAACAATTTCAAAAAAAATTGAACATGTCAAAACTTAACATCTTTAATATGAATGACTAACAATCGATGATTTATAGATGATGGTTAACATCGAATGAGTATGCAAATTTAAGTTCTTATAAATAGAGTTGAGAATATTAAATGTTTTATAATTAGTTAGATAGGCTTGCGTGATACATATATTTTATAACTTTTTTCCTTTTATTAATAAAAATCTTAAAATATAGATATAGTAATTACAAATTTATGTTTAGTTATTTGACTATTGTTTCATCATCATTATCATAATTTTCATATCCTTTTCAAATCACATCTATAATAACAAAATTTATAATTGTTTATAAGTATATATTCTCACTATTGTGGCAAAACTCAACTTTATAAATTGCATGTTTATTATTATAAAATTTCTCCTCTTTTAATTATAACTGCTAGCAAGTGTATTTATTACAATTATTTATGATAAACTTGATTTTTAAATATATTTTTTAAGAAATTTAAAGTTTTCCAATTAGGCCTACAATAACGTCAATCATAATTGCTTAAAAGTGTATTTTATTGCCATTATTTATGACTTTATCATTTATGATAGATGATAATTAACGAAAGTATTAAGGAATGAGAATTAGAAGATTTTACATGTCACCTTAACTAAGTAGTTAGATCATATAGTCGAAAATAATAAAAAAGAAAAGAAAAGATGTGATGTATACTTATAAAATTGTCTCCTACTTATTATCATATTTACAAGATCAACATAAGTGTTATATTCAATGGAGAGTGTGAGGAAAACGAATTAGTGAATTTTACATATCTGTTATCTAATGATGCGTAGAATGATAAAGTAGGAGAAATAGAGAGAATATTATATATTTAAAAAGAACTTTTCAATATAATATGGTTTGAATGGAGGAGACTAGACGGAATGTTGGCGAACAACCAAACGAAGCGGGTTCAGACTTGAGACGGAGCGTGCAGGAAGTTTCAATATTTCCGCAATGCGTAGGCGCATACGTAGCACAACATAATTTCCCCTTCCCCAAGATAATCACTACAACATGCTTACCTATATTTTATAAGTTTTTTTTTTGGTATGAATTTATTCGATAAATTTACGGTTTTAATAATATATTTTTAATCTTTGGAGAACACGTCACGAAAACTCAAACACCCTCCTCCTTTTAAATATTCGAGTTAATTACAAATTTGGTCCTTAAACTATCTTAAAAATGCAGGTTTGGTCCTTTAAAGATCGAAAGTACAAAAAGCGTCCTTATTTTGGCTAAGTTGGTGCAATTTCGGTCCTTTGTCTAACTTCCGTTAGACTTGGTCCGTTTTGTGTCCTTAAAATTACTATTCTACCCTTTTCCTTATTTTTTTTAATTTTAATGATTAGATAATAATAGCACTGCCATCTGGCTTGACTACAAACACACACACTCTGACACTTCTGGCTTGACTACAAACACATACACACTGACACTGCCATCTTGGTTGACTAATTCATACTATCAATCATCAATGTGATATTCCTCTTTGCACTTCATCGTCTTCAACCATCCCTGCACCACCACCACTACCGCCGCATCACCACCGACACACCATCACACATATTCTCTTTTCCTTCTTCTAACACTACACAACTACCATCGCCGGAAATCACGAATCAAAAGACAAGATCAAACAGAATACCATCGCCGGAAATCAAAATCCAAGATCAAATAGAATACCATCGCCGGAAATCAAAAGCCATCGCTGCACCACCACTACCGCCGCATCACCACCGCTGAACAGACCAAGATCAACCTAAAAAACCCTAAATATTAAAAGCAATGGCAAAAACTCGAAAATGTTAAACCCACAACGGTGATGATGGCGGCAGCTGAGGCATAAAAAAGCCCACGGCGGTGATGGCGGCAGCTGAGGTATATAAAAACCCTAAATATCAAAAGCCATCGCTGCACCACCCAATCATCGCCGACATACACATACACTATAAAATCCCTAGATCTGCAATCACGCACACACACGGTCACACAGATGGCGGTGGCGATGGTAAAGGCCAGTGCAGTGGTGGCTAGGGCAGAGAGAGAGAGAGATTAACGGAGTGTCACTTACCGGTGGTGGCAATGATGATGGCGTGTGGCGGCGGCGGCGTTCTCCGGTTCTCTGGCGAGAGGGCTATGATGATGGCGTGTGGCAGCGGCAAGATGGCGGGTGGTGTGTCAAAAACCCACGGCGGCAAGATTGCAGGAAGAGAGAGAGAGGTGTGTCTTTGTATGTGTAGGGAGAGAGAGAGAGATAGAGAGTCAGACAGTGGTGTGCCAGTGTGTAGATGTGAATGTGTATAGAAAGAGAGAGAAAGAGGGGGTAATTATAAAAAAAGTAAAAAAAATAAGAAAAAGGGTAGAATAGTAATTTTAAGGGCAGCTAACGGACCAGATCTAACGGAAGTTAGACAAAGGATCAAAATTGCACCAACTTAGCCAAAATAAGGACGCTTTTTGTACTTTCGATCTTTAAAGGACCAAACCTGCATTTTTGGGATAGTTTAAGGACCAAATTTGCAATTAACTCTAAATATTCTTTAAACAAAAACTCAGGATAAAATAATAATGTAAACATCATTTCATTGTAAAAATGTTAAGGAATGTCAATTGCTTAATATTTTTTAGAATTCAATATATTAAATAAAACTAACAAGATGCAATAAGTACAACGAATAAAACAACGATTCAAATTTTTTTTACTAAATAAAGCTTGTTTTCCATATTCATATCAAAATATATAAAAGTGATGATTGTTTATGTTCATCAACTGTTAACTATAGTTTAACATCATATACAAATGGAAAACACATTTTCTACTAAATAGTAGTTAAGGAAGCATTGTATGTCGGCTCAAGCTAGTTCTTTACCCTTATCCTTTCCTGAAGAACCGGGAATACCTTAAACGAAATAATCATTAACTTGTAAGTTATAAAGCTTAGTGAGTACATACATACACCAACACTTATGCAGAAAATGTACTGGTTATCGAACAACAAGCATACATGAATGCCACACAACTACAATTTGCCACCCAGGCTCTATACAAGTATTGCCACAGACATTATCACAAATAGTGCCACCCAGGCTAGTTATAGAAAATGCCACCCAGACTATTCTCAATTATTGTCACCCAGGCTATAACACATATAGTCATACATTCACACATTTTACAGATAAGTTAAATGGTTCTTATGACTCACCTGCTTGACATGATTCACCAATTACAGTCTTTCACAATAGTAGAAATCGTAAGGTTAAATCTTCAGTTAATACTTACGTGTGGAATTGAAATATTACATTAATTATTGACCTGAACTTCGCTCTACACGGCCTCTTACACGGCCGTGTTACTATACAAGACCACTAAAATGGCTACACAGCCAGGGCCGGTCCCGAGATTTTGAAGGCCGTGTACAATTTAATAAAAATATGCCTTATAAATAAAAATAAAATTTTGATTTTTCGTTCAATCTTATAGTATTCTTCGATTAGAAATATTACACAAAATTTCAGATAATAGACACTAGTCTACTAACCTTGATTAGTCTATTCCATCCATTAACTTCAAAGAGAAATTCAGATAATCAAAATAAAATCTAGTACTCAAACGAAAATTAACCTCTGTAACAAAAAATAAAAAATTAGGCATTACCTTAAAAATTAGAAAAAAAACAGATAAACATATACGCAATGAAATTTTCGATGGCCACACATAATAGACAATTTTCGAAGCAACAGTAGAAATAAAAATTAGTCATTACCACATATGAACTTGAAATTGAAATGGCTTGCTGTCATTACCACATATACACTTTGAGTCTTTGATGAAATTGAAATGGCTTGCTGCAGAAACAGTAAAAATAATTGCAGACCCATTTTGTAATTTTGTATGATTGTATCGAGACTTGAAGCTTAAGCAAGAACTTAGAAGAAAGAAACAGAGCCAAGAAGGTAGAGTATGTCGAGAACTCATACTTGAATTCAAGATGGTATAATTTGTCAAGAAGATTAGTAGAAAAAATTGCCGGTTTGTTACGTTTGTATCGAGAATTCCAGATTTCATCTTCGACCATTGCATCTTCGATCCTTTCATCTTCGGCAGATTAGTGTACATCGACTATCGAGATGATATCTTGGAAATCCACAAATCGACTCTCGAAAACTCCAATAGTCATCTCACGTGTCGCTCAATCGCTCTCTCTCTCTCTGGAAGTTGACGAGTCGAAGTTGGAACTCGGAAGCAGGAAGGCATTCGGCTACGTATCAGACTTCGACGCCTTCAGGGCCTTCTTTTCTTGCAGGTTTGGAATTGGGCCAAAACAAACAAGTACATGCGCTGCCGACATAAAAAAATGGGCCCTAGGTTTTGGTGGGCCCTGTGCATGGGCACACTTTGAACCCCCTTTGGGCCGGCCTTGTACACAGCCCATGTTGAGTTCTACCCTACACGGCCCGTGTAGGGCTGTACATGACCGTGTAAGTCTAGAGTACACGGCCGTATTACCCATACATGGGTGTGTGTCTGTTTAGCCCTACACGGCTAGTCTTCCTTTGAGCACGCCCGTTTTTCGCTTGCAGACAACATCTGTTCGACCAAAATTCAAAAATTCTTAACCAAAACAACTCCAATACTAATTTCCAGTGATTACTACCTCTCATATCAGTTTTACAATGACGCAACACAACTAACAGAACAATTGATCAACCTATGATCAATTTCACAATTTCAAAAGATTTTACCCATTAACACAACAAAATCCAACTTTGTAACCTAACACTTCATAATTTCAGCATGCATGCCTCAAATTTCAGTTTTATAAGTATGTAGAGTCTTGATTTCAACTCAAAATAATTAAAAGAAATGGGTTCTATAAACATATCATCTTCTAGCACTTCTATTTTCTTCAAAAGTTGACCTAACTAGTTAGAAATCTCATACATTGAAACTTGAATTAACAATGTAGACAATTGATTGCTATTAATCTTTTCAATTTGATGATTTCTCTGCCTTGTCTTCCCTTCCGTTTCTCTCTGCCGAGACACACACCAACGCACACACTACACACACCTCACTTCCTGTTGTTTTGACTTAAGTCAACACATAATCCCCTTATATGTAAATTAAAGTTTGATCAAATGTCTGAAATAGTCCCTTAGACTATATTCATTATCAATAACCTTCATCTTTTAATCCAATAGTTACATAAATACTAGACATGTTTAGTCCTTCCCTACTTATAAATTGACATTTAAGTCTCCTTAATAACACATAGATGTAATGCTAACCAAGATAAATATGATAACAATAAGTGTTTATAAATATACATACAAATAAAAATATAAGATTACTTATTAAATTAAGTGTTTGGGTAAAATGATCTAAGATAACAATTTAAAAAGATTGATAGCAATTTAAGATAATGATCTTTTATTATTTAAAAAAGTTAATAATTATTAAATTAAGTGTTTGGGTATATATGTAAATATGTAGGTTTTGTAAGGATATACATAATTTTAAAGTTTACAAGGATATATATGTAATTAACGAAGTTTGTATGGATATAAACGAAATTATCCCTAAAAAAATATATTATGATTTAGAAAGGGCAAAGGAGTATTTGTATATATTTAAATCTTGTCAAAGGCGAAAACTATAAAGAATGATTGGGTTACGTGAGTGATGAGCTCATGCACGAAAAGCAAACATAGCTTAAACACTGATGTTATCATAACCATGATATATAGTATTGTCCTTTTCTTTAATTTGTAGACGGTAAGATGTATATAATTAGGAATCTTGATACTACTGGAAAGAAATATTTCATATATTTGTGGTTTTGTATTTTTGTACTCCTTTCGACTTTACGTTCAATAGAAAGAAATTTCTGATATTTGAACATGATTTTGAAACAATGTTTAGTATTACAGATAGAGTTGGTTTAGCCGATCTTTATTTTTACCTTATATATAGAAGATTTTCCCTCACTCCGTCGTCTCCAAACGTTAACAACACCTAATCTATTTTTTCTGATACAATTCTAATGTAATTTAGGTATTTAATGAACTTTTTAGTTAAATATTTTAAGTTAATTATTTTTAATATTACATGTATGTTTATATTCTACGTATTATATATATAAAAAGATTTTTTTTTTCAAAACTTTGATGATAACATAACTAATGATGGCGGTAATTACTACATAAGTAAACGAAATTAACGTGATTGTTAGTAATTACAGTAACCTTATTACTAAAAGTCAAGGATCTAAATAACGTGAGGCGCGACGCGGCGTGGCGGCAGGGTCAATCCTCAAGCCTTGAAAGCATGGCCAGGCCATGACGTTTCACAAGGCACGGGCTAAGGCGGTAATTTTATATATAAATAATAATTATGTATATAAAATTATACAAACAAATACATAAAACACATAATTATAGGTTTATAACCTACTTCATCAATCTTTTTCTTTACATTCGGTATATCCCACATTCCTTATAACTGAATAACTATATATATTTGGCTCATATGGCTCAGTATCTCTTACACGCATAAAAAACACGGCTTATAATAGGTAAAGACATATTAAGCTGGATCTTAGTGTACGTCAAGCCTTACGCCCAAGCTTTGGACCATGGCATGGTGGCATTATAAAGCCTCAAGTCTTGACAGAGCCATAACGAAGCCAATACAAACTTTTTAAAACAATAATAAAAGTAGTTTAAAAATGAGTTTTATAAATCATTTAGAAGCAAATGTATAAGTCAAACTAGTTCTATTTTCATCACCACCACTACCTCCAACAACTTTCTTAGACAATGACGTCACCCTCTTCCTTTATCACGTTGCCAATTCCAACTTTACGTACAACTTGCTGTGCTCATCGTACAAGTTTTTTCATCGACCGCAATTGCTCTAGAATTGTTTACAATCTTCTTCTTCACACCATGTAACGACTCCACACTAGTATTTATATCAACCCTCCACCGAACAACTCAATCATATTCCCAATTCCAAAACCAAACCTTAAATTAGGTATCATAGCAGATCGAGTTTGACCAACGAAAAATGGCGAATGAAGTGAAGTTGCTCGGCATTGCCGGAAGTCCGTACGTTTGCAGAGTGAAAATCGCTCTGAATCTCAAGGGAATCAAGTACGAAAACGTGGAGGAAGATCTCAGCAACAAGAGTGCGGAACTTCTCAAGTATAATCCTGTTCATAAGAAGGTACCGGTGCTGGTTCACAAAGGAAATCCGGTGACGGAGTCTCTTGTGATCGTCGAGTACATTGATGATGCCTGGAAAGGGGTTCCGCTTTTGCCACAGGATCCTTATGAGAAGGCTCTTGCTCGATTTTGGGCCAAATTCATCGATGATAAGGTAATGATTTCGTTGCGTTTCGTTTTTTTAATGATTATGCAAGTGTTGATACTTGATATACACCTGATTTCATTTCATTCGAGCAAGTGACGAAGATTTCTTTAGAGTCAGAGCAAGTTTTTGGATTAGCTTATACTTCATACCAAAAATTTCATGAGATTTCCCCTCAAATTATCCCAATCTTTGTCAAAAAAATGATCCAAAATTGTAGGTAAAACAGTTTTGTTTATATTTGGGTATGAATGTAACATTATAGGAATATAGCTATAGGTCATTATTTCAATTTCCAAACACCCTGTGGAGGAAATCATCCTTAACCATGTCCAATATCACTATTTCAGTGAGCATATATAGGGCAATTTCAAGATTTTGTGAATTAGATTATAAATTGATTTTACGTCCTATTACCTATTATAGGGTATATGATGATTTGTAAGTTATGTAAAAGGCATATAAGTTTGGTCAAATGATAGAACGTGGGACGAATTATAACCTTATCGAAGTAGGAAATATGCATTTACTGATTTACCAAAGATTGATGGACCTTGAAATCATAACAATTTCTCAGCATTCATGATTTCTCGCCCCATGTGACCCTGCATAGACTTATGGTCCATTCTTATTTAATTACATGTTTGACTTTATGATCCATGGAAATTCCTTTTCTTATGTTGGATGATTTGTACATAACAATTTTTTGTCGTACATAACAATTTTTTGTCATACACAACAAAAAGTTATCACATGGACCATTTTACCCATGAATTTATGGATGAGATTAATAGGTAGTGGGTTGGTAGGGGTAAAACTGTCTTTATTGTTGTGTATGGCAAACAATTGTTGTGCACAAATCATTACCTTTTTTTTATGTTTAAGAGTCGGTTTCAAATAAAAAAAACTTTCTATAATTAGCCGATCAAATTAACTTCACTTTCACAAACATCTATATATATTTTAAACCTTAAAATATCGTATAAAAATATCGTATATATTCATCCTAATTTACATGACACGCTAAAGTAGAATCTGGGGAGACTTTATAAAAAGGCTCGGCATTAAAGAGGGACCTCCATATCCCGCGACACAGTAACTAGAGAAATGTCAGGTTATCAGATAAGAATAAGCTAATTAGGGCATTCTGCCATCTTTGCTCATCTATCTCTGGATGCAAACATTTTACCTTTTATCACATTTCAAAGTGATTTAACCAAATTCTTTAGTTTTATCATTTTAAAATACTTTATAACATTCTAAATATAATCAATAAAGACTTGACAATATTGTCTTAATTGTAACAATGATGATAGATGGGTCCATATAAGAATTACAATCAAGTCACTTCGTACTATGATACATTAATACCATGTTTCCACTGTCACGTCTGACTTCTTTCGTCATTTTTAAATTCTAAATTTTTGCGCTTTATAATTATTTAATATATTTTTTAATATTTAATATTTATAATTTTTAAAACCAACCCGTATATATTGCGGATATCTAATCTAGTAAAATATTCAAATAAGTTGTCTAGACACCTAGCACATAAACCAACATTGGTGAAAAGGTTCTCATGAGTCACAATGGTGGCCTAGTGGTTCGAGACCTGAAATGGAGGTCTGTGGATCAAACCTTGACACGCCACTTAATTAGCTCTTAGTTATGTGATTTAACTACATGCCCTCAAAGAGTAGGCCAACCTTTTTGGGGGGAAAAATGAGTGAAAGGTGCCTAGAGAACGCATTGTTTGTGTTGCTAGTCTAATAATGAATAATCAGTCCTTTTAGGTCATTCTTTCTGGGTTGAAAAGTGTTGTTGGCAAGTTGTGATGTGCCTAGATAGTACAACCAACACTAACTCTACATTATATGGTTTGTTCAGTGCACTCCTGCAGTATACAAAGTTTTTGGCAGCAATGGAGATGAGCAGGCTATGGCAGAAGCTTGTGAGCAACTGCAAATTCTAGAAACTGAACTCGCGGTTAAAGGAAAGAAGTTTTTTGGTGGTGACAACATTAACCTGGTTGATATTTCTGCTACTTTCTTAGCCTATTGGCTTGGAGCAGTTGAAGAAGCAGCCGAAATAAAGGTGGTCACCAAAGACAAGTTCCCAAAGCTGACCCAATGGGCTGATGACTTTGTGAATCATCCAGTTGTCAAGGAAGTCTTGCCTCCAAGACAGAATTTAGTTGCATTTTTCAAGACTCGGTTTGGGAAGGCGTAAATTTAATTGTGTGCTTATGAAGTTAAGGTTTGCAATAAGTAGCTCTTAATAACGGTTGTTGAGTTTGAAGTTTGTGTTCAACATCTGTCGATGTTGCTGTCTGCAACTCATGCATGTATGTTCATGATGTCATGTTGTAGTACGTATGTAACCTTTTGATGTTTAGCATTTCGTTTATGAGATTCTCTTTTGTTTTTGTTAGGATTCATGGTAGAAAGAATAATCTTGAACAATAAATGAGTCAAACTTGCTTTCATTGATAAATCAAAAAAAGTTCTCTGAAGAACATCTAATACTTACGATGGAGAACAAGATGAAAAAGACAAGGAAACAAAACACTTACATAATGAAAAGTAAAATGGCAAAATAGGTCCCTAAACTATCTATAAGATACAACAAGGGCATAAAGAATATTAACACCATAATGAATATTAACACCCCCCCTCAAACTCAAGTAGGAGAAGAATGAACTAATCTAAGCCGTTGTTAGCGCGAGAACCGCGAGAACCAATCTAAGTCGTCCAATTCCCCCTCCTTCAGTGTCATTGTCCACCCATGAATTTCTCACATGCACCCTGCCACACCCTATCCCTCCACGCTCTCCATCCATGATACTTCCCATATCCAAGGAACGGCTGAGATTGGTTCTCGTGGTTCTCGCACTAACAACGGTTCTTGCATGAACCCTCCCCTATATATATATATATATATATATATATATATATATATATATATATAAATATATATATATATATACTTTTATAATGATTTATGAGGCACTTTATCTTGCTCGATCTAGTCGTTGTTTCCATCTTTTAAGGCTACCCGCATCCGAGTTGTGAGCGACCTCGTGAGGGCTCCTCACAGCATGTGAAACCATCGCCTATCCATGTGAGGGACGGCTCACGGTCACATATGTGACCACCGTCGCGTGCGTGAGGGAATGATGTGGCGCTAATGTGGCTGTGTGAAGCATGTGATGGATGCTGATGGTCTAATTCATACCATGGAATTTGCAACGCGGTGCAGTGACGGAACTTACCGTTCAAGGAATTTTTGTAATGCTGGAGTATTAAACTTAGGCATAGATTTCTTAAAGTATATCTTGATTACTTATCTTAAATTTAGTCCTTTTAAAATGGTTTTAATATAGACAACACATATTATCGATAATCACACTCTTCTTCTTTTAATTTTACTTCAAAAGTTACATATTATCCCAAAAAATATATTTTACCTCGCCGCATCGCGCGGGTAAAATACTATATATATATATATATATATATATATATATATATATATATATATATATATATATATATATATATATATATATATATATATATATGGATCAACAAAGAACCTCATCTTAAACAAAGAACCTAAAGAACAAATCTGGACCATTGGATTATCAAAATCAATGGATGAGATTGAACGATGGCAAAAATGTAATTATTATGTATTAATTTAGAAAGAAAAGGGCAAACATGAAAAATCCCTCCCCTAACAACCTACTAATTAAAAAAAGCCCCAAAAACTTTAAATTGTCATAACTTTTTAAGTTTTGTGAATTTAAACAAAAAAATTATACCAATCTTTTAGTTTTTTAATCCTCTTTCAAATAAGATCACTCTTCCCATATTTTTCTAAATTTTTTTTGAACATGAAAATTTTGTTTGCATTTGGACAGCAGGTAGTGTTTCTGTCGGATTTTGCATTTTGGGTTTAAATGTGTAATTTTGCATTTTTGGCTGCATTTTTTATTGAATCATGTTGGATTTGCATTTTACATTTTCATAATTTTTGTATTTTGCATTCTGCATTTTCATAATTTTTTACATTTTCGTTTTTTTAGTCACGGATCGTACAAATAATGCCTTAAAATGTTTCTTTAAGAACAAATCAGACCATCTTCAAGAGCTATAATTTGTATTCTGATATACGCAGAAAATAGAAAAATAAGTATGCTATGAATTTAATATCATTGATCATCCTAAACACATCTTAATCACGTACGAATTGAGCAGCGTCCTCGATCCTAGCTAGCTAAGAATCAGTTAGTACCTAAGAATATAGTTTTTCTTACTTATATTACTTTTATTGTATAATATATGATTAATTAATTTCTTTTATGCATGTATATACTACTTGCATTTTTGTCATCAACTCAAAGTAAATAAATCTTTGCTTATAATGGAGAATCGCTTTACATATTGAGGTGAACTTCGTTTAATAACCTCATGGTCTTGATCGACTAAAATGTGATGATTTTTTGCAAGTTATCGATACAATCATCCAGTGTTCATTTTTTAACTCATCATAAGGATTTCTTATTAACCGATCTCACAGCTAAAATATATAATATATGTAGTAATTTTACGGATTTTGTATTTTAGTTTGGAATGTGTAATTTTGTACTTTGGGCTGAATTTTTTGTGAATCAGATCTGAGTTTGCATTTTGTATTTCATAATTTTGCATTTTGAAAACATCGGGATGACCTGCATTATAATATTTTGCATTTTTTGATCTTTTTGCATTTTACATTTATTATGAACACAGCTCAAAATGCAAAATTTGGATTTAAAAAAAAAGTTTCTGAAATATATCAAGCCCGGTCTTGTTTAAAATAGGACGAAAAACTGAATTTAACGGTATGATTTTTTTGTTAAAATTCTTAAAAACGAACAAGTTATGATCATTTAAAGTAAATGGGGTTTTTTTAGTATGCGCAAGTGGCTGTTGAGTGAAATGAATTTTTTTTTTCAATTTTCCATTTTTGCCCCTAAACAATGTGCCACGTGTCATCACCAGGTGGGTTCTTTAGGTTCTACGTTTAAGGGAGGTTCTTTATATAACTTTACCATATATATATATATACCAATGATCTCTTAGCCTAGTGGTTAAGAGTAAGGGGAGACAAAGTTTAGTTCAATATATTATTGTAACCAGTTATTATGATTTATTGCATATTAATTTGAACTCAAGTTTAGTTCAATAATTTATTGCTTTAAGGTATTGTAAATAATCTTTTAGTAATTGTACTACTTAATTAAAATAGTTTTGAAAAATTAATAAATATTTCTTTAAGGTATTAAATTTTTGTTGTGATTTAAATAATATTAAATTCAACATAAATTTTGTTAAAAAAAAGATTTCGTAAAGTATATCTTGATTACTTATCTTAAATTTAGTTCTTTTAAAATGGTTTTAATATAGACAACACATATTATCGATAATCACACTCTTTTTCTTTTAATTTTACTTCAAAAGTTACATATTATCCCAAAAAACATATTTTACCCCACCGCATCGCGCGGGTAAAACACTATATATATATATATATATATATATATATATATATATATATAGGGAGAAGATCCAATAAAAAGAATCTTATCCTACAAAAAGTAAGGAGAAATCTCAGCCAATCATTTTTCAATAACCGCCCCCTATAAATATGACTTTTTTCTTTTTCTTTTAATTATAAAAAAATGCACTAAAGGGCATAATTGTCCTTTTAAAAATTCAGTTCCTGGTAGTTCAGATTTCAAAAATCATTTCTCCATGAACACAGGCAGCATGAACCCAAATAGATACACAAACACTCTGTGCATCGAACAGATTGTGCATCGACAAATTTACCCAAAACAGAACAAGATTTGATTCACATATTCACAAGAACAGATGAAACCAAATGCACAAATCATCATAGAACTCAAAATTGGATGAACAATAAACATCTAAACAACAATCTAATTCGATTACAGTCACAAAAATATGAAATTGATTCACATAAATTAATAGTCAACCGTATTTCATCAAAAAAATTTGATGAACAAGTCAACCAAAATAAATCTTAATGTAAACCTTCTGTTTGCACAGTACAACTAATTTGATTTCAGAATGAAATGATGCAAAAAACACAGCAAACCCTAAAAAAATTCATACTTTGTTTGATTTTGATGCATAGCTCGGCGGCGGTTGATACAGATGCACGGCGGCGGCGAGGATGCCTTCATGGTGGTGGTTACTTCGCAGGGGGCGGCGATGAAGCACATAATCTAGCGACAACACAAAGGCGACTTCACATAGAGGACTCGGCGGCGATTGGACTGACTGATTGGGCCGATTTTGACCGTAGGCGGCGCCGGCTTGGTGGATATGAAGGCGGTGTAGTCTTGGTGGATGCGCAGGCGGCGTAGGCTTGGTGTATGCGAAGGCGGCGTGGCGTGGCGGAGGCGCTTTAGTGGAGGAGGCGTATGTTGGCGTCTATGGGCAGAAGGTGTAACACCCGCGTTTAGGGCTTGGTCGTTTCGTGGCGGTGGTAAGTTATTTAATTGTTTATATTAGTATATTTGATTGTTTATAATTATCTGCTATTTATTTATATATTTATTTGATGCTTACTTGGTATTTAAATTGGACCGCGAGATAAGAGGTAAAAATATTAGTTTAATATTTTTATATGATATTGGTACCATATGATTCGTTTTAATACGAGGGTCCCGAATAATACCTCGTTGTATATTTATTAAATGTTTAGGACTGCTTTATTTAGGTTCCTGTATGCTAGATAACAGTATTTGACACTGTGTGTTGTTTTAATTAAAAACCCAGCCAACTTTTGTGGTTATAATTGACTTTGTGAAGTCAAATTTCTTCATTTGTGCTTATCTTGTTTTCTTGGTGAAGTGAAGAGAAAACCCCAAGAACTCTCATAGCTCCATCCTTTGATTCTTCATTTTGTGTGTGGGATTTGTTGATTAAAGGTATGTTTTATTGTTCTTGGTTAGTTCTTGTTAACTCTTGATGGGTTCTTGATTGATATTGCTAATCTTTGATTTTTAGGGTTCAAGATTATGTGGGTTTATACCCAATCCGAATTTGGTTTATGTTTATACAAGTTCTTGAAGTATTATTTACTGATTTAGAGTTGGGAATATGATGATTTATGTGTATTTTAAGAACTTGAGCTTCAAACTCATTAATGGAGATTTTGAGTTCAAATTGAGGATTAGGATTTATGATTTGATGATTAGAAATGTGTTTTGTTGTTCCTTATATGTTAGTTGATGTTGTTTGAATGTTTGGAAGTGTTATTGTTCGATTTAGCTGCCTGGAAATCGAGTTTTATGTGGGTTTTGGGCTGCTGGTGCGAGCAAACAGAAACTGCAGTTTGTTGTGCGTGATTTTACGCGGCGCGGAGGCTAGGGGTGGCCGCGGAGCGAGATTTCCCTGCACAGCTCTGCAAGTTCTGTTTTGCTTCGTGTTTTCTTGTACGCTGTTAATTGCTGCTAGTACCTATTACATGCATGGTTATAGGATATATATATATATATATATATATATATGAATGGTTTTGATGAGGAAACATGTGTAGAAAGATATGAATTAATTATGCTTAATTCATGATATAAGGCTACTTTAATTTTATGAATTGGACTTTAAATGTGTTTTGTTGGTTGTTACACTTTGTTGGTAACATATATGGATATCTTAATTGGTTTTGGAAGTTTTCCATATTGATTATATGAGTTTTGTGTAATGGCTTAGTTTTGACCCATTTGTGTAGCTACTTGAAATATTGAATTAATTGAGATTAGATTCACTAATTCGGTTGTATTGTGTTCTCAGGGAATCCGAAGCCTCAGTGAAATTAGATAACTGAGCTTGGTGGGTGTCGAGAACACAGGTGAGTGGACTTTAATGCACCGGTGGTTTTAGTTGTAACTGTTATGGTTACTTGAATTTTATACAATTAATCATGCCATAGACTGTTTAGTCTGATTTGATTGTTTGACTGGTTATGTGATGATTATTGAAATTGTGTCCAAGATATGAGTATCAAGGCATGAAATTGTGCTCATGATGTTTGTGGCAGAGGTCAGCTAAGCGTGGTTTTGGGCTGGGTCAGTTGCTTCTGGTTAGGCAGTTTTAGATCCTCTGTTGCATTTGTTGTAGCAGAGGGGGTTTAACTGTGTCAGTTAGCATATGGCTATCGGTAGATCATTGCTATGGCCAGCATTGGTCGTAGGCTCGGCAGAGCCGCCGGTCCTTTGATATTTGAGATAAACTGTTCTTGTGATCGTTGTGGTTCTGCTTTAATTGCATGTGGCTTGATTTTCATTCACTTAGCTTTGTGCTAATTCCCAACCCTAACTCTCTGTTTCAGGTTTTGAGAGCACGGTAGGTTGCAGCTTTTGTGTACAGGGAAAGTTTGACCATAGCTCTGATATTTTGGGTTTTAGAATGATGAGCCATACTTTATGAAATGTTTTGTAACACTAAAGGAAGTACTGTATGTTTGTACAGTGTTGGTTTTAACTTTTGATGTTATTTCCTTTTTAGTTTTATGACGTATTACTTCCGCTGTGATTTAAAAACAAAATATGGCTTGTATTTTTGCGGTGTTACAGAAGGTCTCGATGGAATTAGGGTTTGAGGGAACGGGGATGAGGAGTTAACGACATGGGGTAGTAGGGGTTTAGGAGAGAGACTTTCTTTTAAACTTCCAATTATACCCTTTTTTATTTTTTGTATTTTTTTAATATGTATGCCACTTGTCATGCCCACGTTTCTCCTTACTCTTTGTATCCTAAAACTCTTTTTATTTGATCCTGATTCTATATATATATATATATATATATATATATATATATATATATATATATATATATATATATATAACACTGTAATAAATTGAGCCGAGACTCTGATACTACTGTTGGGTTTTACAGGTCACAATTCATACTTAAATTGTCCTGATTCACAACCAAACTGGTTTAAACCAACTTCGAATTGTACAGATATAACACAATTATTATTCATTATAGCGGAAATATAACTGACAGCATTAACTGGGGAGGACAGCATTAACTGGCAGCACTAACGGTGATGAGATCAACGGCTCAGATTCGGTCTCCTGTACTTTTTTATTTCCTGGTCTCTTTTGAACCTCCCACTATATATATATATATATATATATATATATATATATATATATATATATATATATATATATATAGCATTAACTGAGGGGGGCAGCATTAAGTGGCAGTATTAACATTTTGCAGCATCAATTCAGTCATGAAATATAACTGACAGCATTAACTGGGGAGGGCAGCATTAATTGACAGCATTAACGGTGATGAGATCAACGGCTCAGATTTGGTCTCCCGTACTTTTTTTATTTCCTGGTCTCTTTTGAAACTCTCACTATATATATATAGTGTTTTATCCGCGCGATGCGGCGATGTAAAATATGTTTTTTGGGATAATATGTATATATAGAGTATCATTATTGTAAAAGGTGTGAAAATGTAAAATGGGTAAGAGGCAATCTAACCGTCGGATTGCCATAAAAAGTCAATTTCCGTCGGTCAAAATGGATGACATGGAAGGACGGTTTAATTGATACGCGAGCGCAAAATTGGAATAAAATGATCAATTCAGTTACCCAAATACCGAGAAATATGCTACGTGACCTCTAGCACTCACGATTGTTTGGAAAACATAATTCATACGATTAGTTAAATAGAAGACTGTTTTATCAGAAGGAAATGATTCATCAGAAAGAAAAGGTACGCGCACTTCATTTATGTTATTAATTTAATATACAATAATATTGAAAAGTGCGGAACTTCATTTATTTTAAAAATTGATGACTGCATATTAAATAATTGGTGAATTATAATATATTTCAAAAATTGAAGGATGCCCAACTTCATAATTTATTTCAAAAATTGATGATTGCGTATAACATTGCCGGCCTAAGTGTTGGTCCCTCAAAAAGGCGCATGCAGAGATGAGGATGCTTAGATGGACTTGTGGAAAGACCTTGTTGGATAAAATTCCGGTTGGTGTTTTTAGAAACAAATTAGGAGTTACGTCTATTGTTAACAAGTTGAGAGAATGAAGACTACGGTGGTTTGGCCATGTTAAAAGGAGACCACAAACAGCTCCAGTTAGGAGAGCAGAATCGATTTTAGTTGAGGGTACTAGGAGACGTGGTCGTCCGTATCTAAGGTAGGAAGATAGAGTCAAAGCAGATTTGCAGGAGCTCTCTCTCGCAGAGGACATGATCCCAGATAGGCTTGAGTGGAGAAGAAGGATTACGAGCCAGAGTTAGGAATTAGCGTAGTTTTTTTTCGTAGGTTTGATCTTAGGTTAAAGTAGTTGGCTTTTACTTATTTGGCTTCCTCTTATGTATATATATACTTATATATTTGTTTACTTCCTTTTTCTTATATATAAACTGAGCCGAGGCTCTGATACTACTGTTGGTTTTACAGGTCACAATTCATACTTAAATTGTCCTGATTCACAACCAAACTGGTTTGAACCAACTTAGAATTGTACAAATATAACACAGTTATTATTTATTAAAGCGGAAATATAACTGGCAGCATTAACTGGGGAGGGCAGCACTAACGGTGATGAGATCAACGGCTCAGATTCGGTCTCCCGTACTTTTTTATTTCCTGGTCTCTTTTGAACCTCCCACTATATATATATATATATATATACAAAAAACTGTCAGAATTTAAATACACTTTAAATGTTTATAAAAACTGTCTTGAATTTAATGACAGGAAAGGCGAGAGGTCGGAGGGAGCCAGAGAGAGGGTACTATAAAATTTTTTAAAAACATTTATATATTATATAATATATAATTCGGTTTATTCGGTTTGAAAATTTCTAAAATCGTAACCGAACCGAAAACCGTTTATGGTAATCGGTTTCGGTTTTTAAACCGAACTGAAAACCGAATTTGAAAACGGTTTCGGCTTTTTCGGTTACGGAGCGGTTCGGATTACGGTTAAAACGGTTTATATCCGAATTTTGAACACCCCTATGTTAACAAATGAAACTATTTTACCTCGCCGCATCGCGCGGGTAAAATACTAGTAACCATAAGTTCACTGCCACTCCTGAGTCCTGATCTAATACCTCACTAACTGCAAAGAGGATGCTAGGATGATTACTAAAGGAGCAGTCTACTCCGATGATGCTCGATTGTAGTGGACTTACATCCGCCGATGAGCAATCACACGCGGTACAGACCATAGACTATCTTTTGTTTTGAATCGATATGACAAATATATATTGAAAATAACTTTACTATTTCTTGATGTCTGAATCCCAAGGGTTCTTGCTATGGTTGATATATGCACAAGAGGATAATTACCTTGGTAGATTGTATGTCGTGCAAGGATTTCATCTATTAAATTTTGGATTTTCTTTTTCCCATTTCTTGAAACATCCTTGAACCCCCACTTTTGACTATGAATTAGCTAGGTCATTGTAAATTAGTTTCATCATTGAAAGATTCGAATGTTTCGATGATGATCAACCATTGTTGATGGTTAGGGAACTAATTAATGTGTTGCTGAATAACTGTTAAATGAGGATAATGAATTGTTCTTCTGTTTATTTCATAACATGTGTTCAATTTAGTCGATTAGGATAACGAATTGGCCGGTTGTGCTACGTACTTACTGTTAAGTTGCTTTAGATTTTCATATGTTTTTGGATTTCAAGGTGGTATCTTTGTTTACACATTTTTAATTCATATTGCTCCTGAAGGTAAATAGCCCATAGTAACTAGGATGAGTATCTCGTATCGGAGAAGTAGTAGTTCCCGCAGTCAATCCCTGGGCGCAGTAAACCGCTGCGCCTCAACACATTTTGGTATGGGTTCGAATGGCATTTCACCCCTAACCTTAACTCATCCGCTAACTCTCTAACATCAATTGGTTCGGATCACCCAAGTTTGGGTCCATAAGTTATGACAATTTTCCTACGAAGACTCGATTTCGTTACAACTTTAGTAGGTTCCTTTAACCAAGTCATTCCCTATGAGTCGCTAGCTCATTCTTCAACAGGCAGTCATAGAAAATGGTGAAAGAATCACCGTATTCTTTATAAGATAGATTATTATGAACCAAACTTGAATGAGAGTCTATACTCCAAAAGTAATTTGTTTAAAACTACCTATAATTGGTAAGGGTCGCGCTATTAATGTGAGTTGGGTTCAAAATTCTAAGACAAATAAGACAAAGAAAACAAAAAACTAGTATTCGTCTATATATATTTTACAAAAATATGAAATAAATGTAGGATTCAACCATTTGTATTCATCATGAAATATTAAAAGATTTTGTTTAAGTGGTAAGAGAAAAAAGTTAACATGATAGTGTGGTAGGTATGATTCTATGTTACCACTCCTTGTTCTCTTAGGGATACAAGCCCTTTTGTATTTTTTTTTAATTATACGTATTTTTAAGACATTAATAATTTAATATCAAGTGTATAATTTCAAAATAAAATTACAATAACTACTTAAATAAATTTAAATTTAAAATAACAGCAAGCTACTTATGATGCACGTTCTACAAGTCTTCATAGCATAATAAGCTCTCTAATATTTCTCTTGGGATTGATGACCCAATATAAGTCAAACACCCAACTCAACCTGTAGCATTAAATGAATCGTCCATCAATAAATTTATGAAGCTTCACACAATCCAAAACCCTAGACTTGAAATTAGGTGTTTCTGATGGAATCCGATAATTCAAAGATGGCGGATTACGAAGTGAGGTTGTATGAAGTTGAACGAAGTCCATTTGCTTCCAGAGTGAAAATTGCTTTAAACATGAAGGAAATCAAGTACGAAACCTTGGAAGAAGATCTAAGCAACAAGAGTCCCGATCTTGTCAAATACAATCCCGTTTACAAGAAAGTACCTGTTCTTGTTCACAACGGGTATCCGATCTCGGAATCGCTTGTGATCGTCGAGTACATTGATGATTTCTGGAAAAAAGCTCCGATATTGCCTCAGGATCCTTACGAGAAGGCCGTCGCTCGTTTTTGGGCAAAGTTCATTGATGATACGGTAATACTTTGATTAATTTTAATCCATTTTAACATCATCGATTAATTACTTCATTATATAACGAGAAAAATAATTACTAATATCTATATCTTAACGACTATTTATTTATAAAGTAATAAAGGAATTTATAAATGGGTCATCTTCTCTAATGGCCTATCGATACTGATTTTTTATAGGGGAAATCTAGAATTTTAGCACCATGCAAGTTTTAATTAGAGATGAGACAAGCAATAAGATTTTAGAAAGATAATCATATATATAGTATGACGAATAAGACGTCTAAATTTAAACAAATGCTCACCTCACTATAGACCTACTTTAAAAATTAAAAAAAAAACATTGAAAAATAGCATGATCGAGTTGTGCATGTATTTAATTATTTTATTTAGATTCGTTTGATATGATGTCTTTATCAATTTGATTTCTATTTTTTTTCTTTAAATGGTTTTGACGAAGTATATATTAATATATTGTGGATAAGCATTAGGTCTTTGTGTATTTAATATTTTTCTATAATCTAGATTCAATTTTATTAATATATTTTTAATTAAATTTTGTTTTTATATTTTAAAATTTGATTTTTGTAATTGTATAAGATTCTTGATGTATTACTAGTTTATTACCCCGTGTTAAAACACGTGGATGTTTAAAAAAAGTATAAAAATTGATTGTATGGAATTATAAAAGGTATAGTAAAATAAGTGTAAAAGTGTTTCAGAAATGTTTTGAGATATTAAAATTTTCAGATAAAAACAATAAAATATCACCAAACATTTACATATGTCAAAATTTTAACAAAAAACAATAACTAATTTTTTTTTGAAGTACTACTACTAATGGATAACAAAAAATTAAGAATATACTAATTTTTAAAAAGTGTCATATTACAATAAAATTTATAACAAAACGTAGATAAAAATGAGACGATCATAAATATATAATTATTTTTTCTCTAAACAAAATATATCACAAGTTACTAAACATAATGTATAAACACTGTATAATTAATTATATTAATATACAATTTTTATAAAAACCCCTTATATTTTCTTAAAAACCCCTCACATGTTTTATAAACCCCCTCATAATTTTCATTCAATCCCCTCATAATCTTTCTAAAATTGTTTTTGAAATTTCATTCTCAAAACAATTTTGGAAAGATTAAAAACGTGGATAAGAAATTTTAATTTCAAATTATTCGAGTTCAATTTCGAAATATTAATTTTAAATCTATTGGTAGGGGTTTAGATGAATATTTTGAGGGGGTTTTATAAAACATATAAGGAGGTTTTAAGAAAATGTGAGGGGGTTTATAAAAATTGTATACTAATGTAATTAATTATAAGTTGTTTATACAATTGACCATGTGTAAACACAGGTTTCGTGAGAAATAAACCAACTTCTGAAAGTGACTGCCATTGACTTTTGTTAATTGTCACAGCAAAATACAACATCAGAGAAAATTGTCTTCTTTGAAACTTAACCCGAAGTTTTGTATCTGATAGAATAATCTTCATTCAAGGAATATATGTAATTTTACCAACGTTCTTTCAAGAAATGATTTTGACCTCAATAACATGTGCGCCAAGGCGGCAATTAGTAGACTTGTTCCATTGTATAAAACCTTAAACTGGTCTAGATTATTAAGTAATGTAAAATGAACATCATTGCATTTCCACTTCTAAAACCGAAATTTCGTATACTTTGCAAGTAAAAGAAAAAAAATAACGACTCACGTGTTAAATATCAAAAAATCAAGAATGATTTCCTGTTTTGTGTATAAAAAATCAACACTTTTATTCTAATGTTACTTTTGGCTAACTATGTACACTAATAATATAGTTTCAGGACCGTTAAAACATGTATCTTTATATCTCTGAATTTATATTTTTAAATTTATAATACATCATCTTTTAATAATACAATTTATTTTAAACCTTATTATATAAAAAGTTTCATACATCTTTCTAATAAGATTGAAAATGCTTTAAAATCAATAACTAAACACTTTGAATAACATATTCAAGTTGACCACTCAACTTATCACCATAATCAAAAAAGAAAAAAAACTCACTCAGCTAAATTAAAAATTACCTACCCACTACTATTAATGGATAACAAAAAATTCTGAATATACTAATTTTAAAAATAGTATCATATTACAATAAAATTTATACCAAAACGTAGATAAAAATGAGACGGTCGTAAATATATAATTATTTTTTCTCGTAACAAAATATATCAAAAGTTACTAAACATAATTTATAAACAGCCTATAATTAATTTCATTAATATATAATTTTTATAAAGTCCCCTCACATCAATATATATATATAAGAGGCTTACCAATTTTCCTAAAATAAGTAAAATTGAGACTTTATTAACCAATCAAAACCTTCAATTTTAAAATTATTCAATTTCAAAAACAATTTTGGAAAGTTAATCTCGATGGAATTCAATTAATAATCAATTAGGAGGGGGTTATATGAAAATTGTGAGGGGGCATTATAAAACATGGAATGGGCTTTTTAAGAAAATGTGAGGGGGCTTTATAAAAATTGTATACTAATGTAATTAATTATAGGTTGTTTATAAATTATGTTTAGTAACTTGTAATATATTTTGTTTCGAGAAAAAATAATTATATATTTATATTTTGTTTATAATTATAGATAGATAGATAGATATAGATATATAGATTTAACATATTGATATTAGTATCAATGTTATAATATCAATTTTTAAAATACAAAAACTAATTAGAAAAACTTATATATATGCACGCATCTCATGCATGATCGATGCTCATTCAAAAAGTCTTCATAGCATAATTTCTATTAATTATTGCTGTATGGTCAATGACAACTTGCATTTGCATGTATAGCAAACACCCAATTGTCCATCGAAACATTTATATAAACACTAGGTACTAGTTACTTCTACACAATCCAAACTAAATCTTGAATCCGATCATCCATAAATAATGGATATTGAAGTGAAATTGTATGAAGATGGACGAAGTCCATATGTTTCAAGAGTGAAAATTGCTTTAAACATGAAGGAAATCAAGTACAAAATCATCGAAGAAGATCTCAGCAACAAGAGTACCGATCTTCTTAACTACAATCCTGTTTACAAGAAAATACCTGTGCTTGTTCACAACGAGAATCCGATCTCGGAGTCACTTGTGATCATTGAGTACATTGAAGATGTTTGGAGACAAGTTCCGATATTGCCTAGGGATCCTTATGAGAAGGCAGTTGCTCGATTCTGGGCAAAGTTCATCGACTATACGGTAATAATTTCAATAATTTCACCCTGTTTACTCTAGTAAAACCATAAGCAATCATCCCACTATTTTTCATTGTCATCTTAGCATCACATCACTTTTCACTTTCATCCCACCCTACCCCACAATCCCAACATCCATCCCACACTTTCATCCCACACGACCATCTCATCTTTAATTTAATTTACTATAAGTAATTTACAAGAAATAATATAAATATTATCATTTATAAATTAAGTAATATTTTTACCTTACATAATAAAAATAAAAAAAAATTAAAAATACATAATTTTCAAATAAATAAAAGATAACTAGTTGTAGTTGTTGTTTTTTGGAAGTCGTGAAATGTGTTTGATTAAATCCACTTGAAGGTTATGATGTGTTTCTCGGTTTCGGACTTCTCGCAAATTAGTATCGAATTGTTGCTCGCTAATTTATTCCTTGTCTTCCTCATTAACCTGATTAGCGTTTTAATCAATACGACAAACTTGTTACCTTCGTCTTCCAATATCATATGATGCAATATGATCCATGCATACAATATTACTCTATGTATTTTTTAGGCCGCCACAATCTTATCGGGTTTTGTATTATGTGTCAATGTTGTTTTAACACACCAAAACATTGTTTTACATCTTTCCTTACCTCTTCTTGTGTGGCTTAAATCTTAATCGTTTTGGATCAATAGTGCATGTGAATGTTTTGACAAAAGTAGTCCTTTCGAGTTTTGCATTATGAAATATAAGCGGCATGCAATCGGGCAATTTGCTCATTTCCAATGCATACAATCTACGCTTCCTAATATGCCGGAAAATTGATGATACTTTTAGAGAAGTTTTGTATGCATTCTCGTGCATTTGATTCCGCTATCTTCAAATACTCGTCCAAGGTGTTAGCGAAAATACCATATGTCATTTGGCGAATTGCTGAGGTACACTTTTGCAAAAGAGATAGCCCCTTTTTTGCCTCTAGCATAACAATCCTGTTGAAAGAATGTATACTCTCACTCCAGATCCTCGACTATTTGTAAAAATAGTCATTTGCTCATTCGGAACCGTCTCCTAAAGATATTGTGACTGTAATTACAGTATCCGTAAAATAATCTTCAAAAAGTCGCTCGTGTGTATCTTCACAGTTTCTAGTTTGATTAGCTCATCTCTGTCTTGGAGCCAAACTTTGTTCTTAACATCATCAAGAAGCCTATGTACAACTGTGATTAGTATTCCACGAAAAAAATACTATAATATCATTTGCTGATATACGGCAAGATTAATTCCCCCGTCCGACGATTTCGAGGATGAATACCATTCCGACGAAAAATCAATGTGGCTTGGAACTAGGTGGCCTCAACCAACGTGATCGAGGGAGTGGAGGGGGCGCGATGGTGTGTGATTGTGACTAGGCCGACCAACGCCTGACCAGCTGGTCGGATGCAGATGATCTATTATAACGAGAGAACAGTTATTGATGTAGAACAATAAAAAGTAAAAACCACATAAGTTTAGTTTGTACATTAAAATTTATTTATCAATGAGGATATTTTTTACCAAACAAGTTTATTTATTAATATGGTTTGTTTAGTGCCTTCCTGCAATGTACAAGGTTTACCGTAGCAACGGAGAAGATGAGCAGGCTATTAATATTGCACAAGCTTGTGAGCAGCTGAATATACTAGAAAACGAACTAAAAGTTAAAGGTACGAAGTTCTTCGGAGGTGACAACATTAATTTGGTTGATATTGCTGCTGTTTTTATAGCCTATTGGCCTGAGATTATTGAAGAAGCTAGCGGTATAAAGTTTGTGACAAAAGACAAGTTTCCTAAACTAATGGAGTGGGCTGATAACTTTGTCAACTGTCGAGTCGTTAAGGAAAGCTTACCATCAAGAGCTCACCTGCTTGCGTTTTTCATGAAACGGTTTGGTAAGGTGTGATGATCGTTGATGGTTAAGGCCATCTGTATGGCTTCCTGTTCCCTTTCCCTTCTCCCTTTATAATCCAAAAAACGCGTTACATTATACCTCCTTCCCTTCACTTTCCCTACCCTTTTCCCTCTTCTCATTTTGTTATAGTTTGTGTGCATATAATTAATGAAGCTGCATGTATGACAAATATTGATGTTGGAAATATTATCATCACTTAATTAGATTTATTTTAGTTGATTGGATGCTTTTATTGAAAAAAATCAAATTGAATTTTCGTGTCATATACAAGTTGATTTAATTAGGAATGTGATAAATATTATATTAATAAAATATATTTAATAATTATTGAAAAATGATAACCATAGCCAAATCTTAGGGATGTGCACGGTTCGCTTTGGTTCGGTTTTGGGGTAAAACCGAAACCAAACCGAAAATTTCGGTTTTTGAAAAACCAAAACCATTCGGTTTGGATCGGTTTTCGGTATTTCGGTATTTCGGTTTGGTTTTCGGTTTTCGTTTCGGTTTTTGGTTTTTCAAATTTTTTGTCACAACACTCGACGAAGGAAGAGCGAACACCATTGTATGGTATGTCGGGTTTCTAGCTGCAAACTTCCATCGAGATCTTCTAGCTTCAAACTTCGAATAATCAAGAAGGGGTGTGCACGGTTCGGTTTGGTTCGGTTTTGGGGTAAAATCGAAAATTTCGGTTTTTGAAAAACCAAAACCAAAATCATTCGGTTTGGGTCGGTTTATGGTTTTCGGTTTTTTGGTTTTTCGGTTTGGATTTCGGTTTTCAGTTCGGTTTTTGGTTTTTCAAATTTTTGGTCACAACACTCGACGAAGGAAAAGCGAACACCATCATATGGTATGTCGAGATTTCTAGCTGCAAACTTCCATCGAGATCTTGTAGCTTCAAATTTCGAATAATCAAGATTCAAGAGTCAATTTGGTCTGTCGATTCAAAATTCATGTTTGGTCTGTCGATTCAAAATTCATGTTTGGTCTGTCGATTTGATCTTTAAGATTCGAGCGATTGGTATGTCGAGTGTTGGATAGTGAGTGTTGATTTGGGATTTTTGGGGGAAAAGTAAAAACAAGGGGAAGGTAAGGAATTTGAGTTATGTTTAATTGATATGTAAATGTACAAGTATACGCTTAACCTTAACGATTCGGTTTTAAATGGTTCGGTTCCTTCAATTCGGTTCGGTTCGGTTTTTATCGTCGGTTTTGAAACCTAACACCGAACCAAACCAAAAAAATCGGTTTTTACAATTTTAAAAACCAAAACCGTCGGTTTTGGTTTTGGTTCGGTTTTTTGGTTTGGTTTTTTCGGTTTTTGGTTCGGTTTCGGTTTTTCTTGCTCACCATTAATCAAGATTCAAGAGTCAATTTGGTCTGTCGATTCAAAATTCATGTTTGGTATGTCGATTTGATCTTTAAGATTCGAGTGATTGGTATGTCGAGTGTTGGATAGTGAGTGTCGATTTGGGATTTTTGGGGAAAAAGTAAAAACAAGGGGAAAGTAAGGAATTTGAGTTATGTTGAATTGATATGTAAATGTACAAGTATACCCTTAACCTTAACGGTTCGGTTCGGTTCGGTTCTGTTTTAAATGGTTCGGTTCCTTCAATTTGGTTCGGTTCGGCGTCTAATTATGCCCATCAAGCTCCGGATCATAATTGTTAAGAAAATCATCATCTCCATCCTGGGCGAACATGAGTTCGATATGAAAAATAGTGGGATTATTGAAATAATTTCCTTTTTGAAAAGCCGGTGGCTTTGCCAGACGAGACGGGGTTAGTGGATTAGAACTTTCACTGCATTGCGGCAAAATGTGAGAATTTCAAGATGGTGGTAAATATGGAAGATTCTGCAACGGCCACTTGGGATTGAATGTGATATTATGTGAAATTAAGTCCAAGAAAGATGTCACCTCTCTGAGCAAGACAAGCAGGAACCAGCCGAGAGTTTATGGCAATTCACCAAGTTGATCGATGCTTTTGAAACAGAACGGGTATCGAGGACGATGCCTCACTTAGGTGGGGGAGAATGACACGGCCCGGAATTTTATAGGAGTTTGTAGAAAAATCTAGAACTTTGTAGAAGCTTCCGAAACCTTTTAGAAGAGTGTAAAAGCTTGAAAAACCTTATAGAACCTTATGGAAGGTGTAGAGGGTTCTAGGAAGTGATATTAGATACAAATATGTACAGTATCTAGAATACTCCTTAATGGAGGTGTACGGAAAATTCTAGAGTCATGACACTCATATAAATAGCTTAGCCATGCTTATTTGGAAATGGACAAGTTGTAAAATCAAGTGTGACTTCTCAATACAAGTGTAGAGCATTTCTCTTAAGAGTTTTGAGTGTTATCTTCAATCTCTCAAACTTAGAAGGAAAGTAAGGTTGAGCTAGAGTCGGTAAGAGCTAGTGCCGCACGCTTTGCTAAAAAATAAAGCAGCCCGTCACATTTAAGCAACACACAAAAAAAATATTGAAACAATCTTCATTTTATATCTTTTAGATTTAACTAGAAGCTATTTTATATCATCTCGATTTAAAAGAGGTCATGAAATATGCGACTTTTAAAAAATTAAAGACTGTACATACCAAACTTTTCTTGGAATTTTTTGTAAAGTAGCTAGAGAGACACAAATATGTTTCAAGCAGATGTAATTGAAGATTCACGTGAAAGATACAAAAAATTATCGCATAAAATCTCATTGAGAAACAACCATTCAAGTGATAAGACAAATATTTTATTAATGTGCTTAATTTTTCGCAAATAAAACTTTTTTCGCATTAACTCTTATATATATATATATATATATCAATTTTATTAATATATTTTGTCGCAAATAAAACTCTTTTTGTATGAACTCTCTCTCTCTCATCTTTCTACTATAATAAACAAGTAACTATTCTTCCACGTGACACGTTTCTAGACTTCTAATTTTTTAAATTCCCGCTCAATATCTCCTTCCTACCAGTCGACACGTGTCTCTCTCCCCCTCCAAATATCTTCACCCTTCTGATCTTCCATACTCCTATTACGCCCTCCTCTATTCAAATTTTCTAAGAAAATAAAAGATATTGTTTTTTGATACTGCGTCTATTTGCCTTCAATCAATGTGACGTTGAAGATGGACAAGATCACAAGATTATAGGTTTTAACTCGACCGTTGGAATTTACCAAACTAGGGGTTTCAGGTTTCCTTGTAAATGACAATTATTAGGCACCGACGAACGAAGGTTTCTTGTCACCGCTTTTGTGGTAGGCGTTTTCATAAGTTGTTAAGATTTGGGTTCTAACTTCGGTTTTCTTGAATCGATTGAGAGATGTTATTTTGATTTTTGGTTATGTAGTTTATGTTATCTTGCATTTGTAATTATATCATATTTGTATGCAATGATGCATAAGAGAACTTAAGCACGTCAAGAAAATTTTAGTGTGTCAAGTTTTCAGACCACACAGTCTCAAAACAAATGAAAAAACTGATTTCTATATTATGCACATAAAGTATTCGATGAAATGCTCAAGTGAAAATTGATATCTAATTGTATTACAAAATCAATGTTTCTTTGACCTTGAGATTTCTACAACAAAAAATCTAAGCCAGTTACTATTTAAATATATCGTTTGTACTGTTCTGAAAAAAAACTCTGCCACTCAAAATTCTTACGATTTCTTGTGCTTTTGTGAAGACAAATCTAGAGTATCAAACTACTTGGTATAATAAATATTGGTGAATTGAAGTCATCTCTTATAGTTTTCTTATATGAATTAACTTGATGGTCAATGTTAAAGGTTGAGAGTTTCAATTTTCATCTTTAAGCAATTTTCAGGGGTCACTCCAGGCTTACAGCCAAATGCTCAACAACAAGAAGCTACTAATAAGGTGGTAACCACATGATAAGGACAAGAGGAAGTTTTGATAGCATATTTCGCCTCAAATCCTGTTTTGGAGGTATCTACTAGACCTTTTTTTAATTAAGAACTATTAATTTTTTGTTATTTCTTTTTGTTGGAGACTCTGTTTAGTGTTTCAAAAATGATATGGAAAGATCTTCTGAATGATGTCATTTCTTGAAGACTGTTGTGTGAGCAACATCTCATCAAAACATGCTCTTAAGCAAGTATATAATAAAATACCTCATGTTCACCACAAATAATGCACTTTAGCAATTTCAGTTTGAGAAATTAAGTGTTTGAAAGTTCGAAAATACAGGTATTACGTGGTGATTGCTGTTTTTTTAGCATTTGTTATCAAGTTAATATCCATTGTTCCTTCTGTTTTTCCTCAAAGATTTTTATAATATCAATTATTGGTTATTAAGGGATCTATCAAAAACTAATGATATATTTCTCTTTTTTCTTATCTGAGAATGCGGTACATATTTGGCACCGGAGTATGTCATGCATGGTAATTTATCAGTAAAGGATGTTTATGGCATAATGGTTCCATAGCTCATTAGTGGTTAGCAGAACTCTACATTTAAAATCGATTTAAGGTATCAAAATATACTTGATAGGGTTACCAGTCATTCAGCTTATGTATGTACGATCTTGACTTTTAAGGTCAACATCTTATACTCATCAAACACAACTATTTCTAGATTTTTTTCACAAAATCAACTTCAATTTAGTTTATTGAAGCTACTGGTAGAAAACTTATTGTGCCTATAACATATGTTGTTCAAAAGTTCTATTAATCGTGTAAAATTGCAACTCAAATTGAATCCTTTTTGACTTTCAAGGCCAACTACAGTTTCGTATTTGATTTTTAGATCAAGGATTGAGACTTCTTGCAATAGCATAAGCTATATCAAAAGGGTAAAGGTGTCGAGATCATGAATTCAACACTAGCCATGTTAGCCGTCCGGAGAGGCAGGGGGCACTACAAGAAATGAAGAACCAAAAAGACCAACTCATTTAAATCAAATTCTATTAAAAACATCATCTTTATATTTTTATTAAATCGTTTTTAACCGAACATTGTATTGTACATATTTCTTTATTGTGGGAAAATATAATTTTCTAAATTCTTATTATTCGTCTTTTTTTAATATCCACCCGTGTAATACACGGGTCTCTAACCTAGTATATATATATATATATCAATTTTATTAATGTATTGTTTATCAAATTGTACTTAATTTTCTTATATCTATGGGGAAAAAAATTTTATACTACATTCAAGTGATAAGAGGTTTAGGTTTTAAAAGATACCATACATTGCAAACTAAGTTTGAATTCACATGCTTTAGAATATTAAAAACAAGAAAATAAAATATAAGACATGAAAAAAGAAAACTAAGTTTATATATGTAGTGTAAAACATAATGACTAGCTAATTACGCCTTAATGATCGATGACGCCTAAGTACTTCTCTTACTTTCTAGAGTTTTCTACCTCTATTGAATATTTGTGACCACATGAGTCTGTTGATCCTTCACGTTTTGATTTGGGTAGTAGGATCAGGGTTTGAAGAAGAACTTTGAGTATTTGCATCTGAAGTTGATGGAAAATAGGCATGTTGATAAGGAACCACAACTCTCTCGCTTTCGACCTCAAGGTTAGTTCTGAGAGTTTCATATTGATCACTGGAGAGTTCACCAAGCTACTGATTAGTAGTAACAGCTTCTTCAGTCATCTGTTTTCCACATTGTGCCTTATAATATATCTTACATAGAACATAGTCATCAAGCTGCCAAAATAAAAAATAGTGTTACACCAATAGATAACAAAATACAATCACTATTGGAACAAAAATCATGAGTTAACAAGCCAAGATTTCAAGTCCTTCATATATGCTAGATCTAACCGTTGTCTTTCATAACCCTCGGCCACGTATTCATGCATCATCCAACTAGTTTTAGTCCCGTTTGGCGGATGCCCTTCATGATAAACCAAAGATTTCTTCCCACCAATTTTAACCCCATTTTTTTAAATAACTTTATTAGGTCGTGTGGCTTTCCAATAACCAGAACCAGCTTTTCGATTTGGCCGATTGCCGTTCGCATACTTCCTGTTTCTTGATGCGAAAAAGTACCATCCACCTTCTATAGCTTGCGGGTAATTCCTTGTGAACATAAAGTTAAATTGAACAAGATCAAGAGCATTAATATATAATCTTACTTGGTTTCATAAATTATCAATATTAGGCTTATTATCAAGGCCAAGTATATATGATTAATTAAAGATCGATCACATACCTACAATATCCTTTGGGTGATCTCCATATATATTAGCTTCGCTAATCCTGCTCTTGGGAAGAGTTTGATTCTGGATCTTCCTCAATAGATAATGGGTGATAAGTTCTTCGTCTGTTGGGTTGAATCTATACCCGATTGGAATGGAATCAAGATAAGCAGCATCGTCAATTTTTGCTGATGTCATCGTTGTTGTCGCGGCATAGTGGCATTCACAGTCACAATAACAACATGTGCAACACATGAAAGTATTATCAATAGAAGATAGTTGATGCAATCTTTTTATCAAATCTTGATGTTGAAGTTGGTTATCATCATCATAATTATCAGCAAAGGCTTTGAGTTTTCTTTCGACTTCATCCATAATTAACCTGTTTAATTGACCATAGTTATAGAAAACACAAGAGTTTGATTCAGGAAAATGGAAACAAGAAAGTTTTATTCCATTCCCTATCATATATATATATCCATTCGCATGGCTAGAAAACCACATGTACACACATATCGTCTCATTCTTTAACTCAAACTAATGATTTAGTTCTTCATTACTGTCGCAAGTTTGATCAACTCGATCGAAGCATGTTAACGACAAATTAAGAACACACATTTAGTTCTTTAACTCAAACTAATCATTTAGTTCTTTTTTATTTACGTACCTTAATTAATTAGGATGAGATATCGAAGGTACGTACGTTAGGCGTCTTGATCGACTTCAAAACCTTTTCTTCGTCGGCCGGCCACCTTCTGTGAATGATAATGATTGAGGTACTTAATTGTCTACGGAATGAATGAATATATTGAAGGAAGAATGGGGTGGCCGATGGGTGCTTTTTTATTTAAACGTACAATGACTCGATCTCTTCGCAGATAATCCCATCAATAATTAATTACTTTGACAGCTTTATACTGCCTTTATCCACTTCTAAATCCTAATTGAAACATGCTACTTACACTATAACCAGGCCCTGAGATGTATAAACCTTATAGAACGTTCCTTGACTATCACGAAACAACTTGATCACGTGTTTAAAATAAGAATATGTTTTTTTCCCTAAATTTGAATTAGTCACCATTATATCGGTTTAATATTTTGGTTACATAATCCGAATTTGTTTCGAGGTAAATTGATGACAAAGATAATATATGTGTCTGCTTTTGTCTAATTTAATTTAAATACTAATAATTTGCAAGGCAAATTGTAAATAGTGTTATTAGCCTATAATAAATAAAGATTATCGTAGATAATTTGCAAGATAAATCACTTGGACTAATGGTTCAACAGAAAATTTTTGTTGTGAGAAACCCACGTTCGATTCAATTCCTAAGCACTATATTTCATATTTCTTACATCTTTCTTAGGGTCAGATAGGGATGACAATTGTCACCCGATCCAATGATCATCCATCCGATCCGATCCATATGTAATGGATATGGACGAAGTTAAATTGGTGAATTTCGGATGTTGAGCGGATATGGATGTTTATTGGATCGAATATGGATAACGGTTTTTCATCCATGGATGAATCCGTTAACCCGAATTACATTTGATATAATTATAATTTTATGTAATGAAGTATATTTTATATATGTATATTAATTTTAAAACTTATATATATATAAGTTAAATTCACTCTCTTCAATAATATTTTTGTACAGTTGTATCGATTATATATATGTAACTGTTAAAGTGAATGAAACCATTCTTATTATCTTTTTTGAAAGAAGGGTGTTTGCCCAAGAGACCCGATGCTTTTATACAGTCATGGAAAGGATTCATGGATAAAGGGTGGGACTTGAATCTATGGATGTTAATTTGTTTTGTGGTCTTATGGAACAGAATCTTAGAGCAAATGTTTACTTTGACTTATGTAATTAGGAATCAAGTTGATTATTAGAGGATGCAAGGCACTCTGTGACATCAGAAGATAAAAGAGGTGAGTATTAATTCAATTCTCTTAATTGTAAGAATAAAATATTTGTGTGTTTTATAATATTTGAATAATGTTAACATCACATAACTTAGGTGATGTTACACTCACAAACCATTTAAATGAGTAAATAATGAAATGACTAAACTATCCTTCATTAAAGTAGATTATGAGTGTAACATCATCTAAGTTGCGTAATGTTAACATTACGGATGATTTCCCCTATTGTCATATTCACCTAAATTATGCGTTGACATGCGCCGACAAAATTATGCGTTGACATGCATGAATCAATTCAATGCCAGTTTTGTTGTTTATGGAAATTAATTTAGAAATAACTCGAAAGACTTCTTAATTGTACAAAGACAAGGTAATGACGACAATCTAGTGATCATTCAAGTGAGTAGCAATCCAAACCATCTTCCCTTTCCCTTTTCAATCTCATAACCAAATTCAAAATTGTTTTTCAAAACAATTTTAGTTAGTTTGCGAGCATTTGGTAAGGACCCCCTACGTTAAGCTACTAAAAAAAAAAGAATTTACATGGGAATTCTCGGGAGGCCGTATAATTATAAAAAAATGTATGAACTTCTTTTATTAGAGGTCTTATTGAAAACGGTCTTTTTGAAGCTATCTTCGGCGAAGATATGATTGTCTAGCTACATCTTACCTTTATATATCCCTATGCGGTGGAATTGAGTTCCATTGTTATTGGTCCAAAGAAATCACAGAGAACAGGAAGGAAGATGAAGATTGGGTACAAAGCATATATAGAATAGGAAAATAGTTGGGAGAATTGATTGTCTTTGTTAGAGATCGATTCGAGATGGTCAATCTCCCAAAAAATATAGACTGAGAAGCAAGAGTAATTAAAACAATTTTCTTCTTTATTCCCTTCAAAAACAAAAAAACACTAGAATACATAAATACTACCTATGAACTAACACACGTATGAAATAGTTAAAACATGAGAGTGGGAACTGGGAAGTGGACATGATCACATGTTCCAGTAAAATAAGGACTATGAAAACTACCACACAAACATCCTTAACAATTACTTCACTTTGTGTGGATGCATGAACTTCTTGTACTTTATGTTTAGGAGGTTGTACCACTTTAGATCGTAGGTACGTATCAGTCTTCTTTGATTATATATATATATTATTATGGAATAGAATGAAAATTCATTTAATTACCGAAATAATATATCCTTCTCTATGAATAAATAAAACTCTATATAATTAGATTACGTAGTCGGTACGCGTACCACTACCACATGCATGTTCCTTGGACTTAGTTTGACAATAAATTTCATAGCTTCTAATTAAGTTTGAATTCAAAGATTAATACTAACAAACACGTATTAATTATAGTTTCCTCGATCATGAACGAGTTATTGGCGCACTTTTAATCAGCCGTCGTGGTTTAGGGGGATATATCTCATATTTGATGAACTTCTCCACTTCTACCAGTGATCGAAACATCCTTCTAGATGCTCTGTGATGGTAGAACTGCATTCGCATAAATATATATATAAGTTTGAGTTAGTTCTTGCGTTTCATGAAATAGTAATAAAAACAGTTAGAGTAATTATTTATATATATAGGATAACGATCAACTAAAAACAGTCTTAAAATACGCGACAGTAAATATATAGGTAATGATCAAATAAAAAAAGTTTCAAAACGCGTGACAATATATACATAGGGTAAGGACCCTCTCTACCCCCTTTCACTACTACAAGTCTACAACCTCCTTATTCTTCCCTCGATCTTCTTTCTCCCTCCTTTACTGCCATATTGCAGACATATATACCACAACTGCACTAGCCGCTACTAGATCTTGTCAAACTCTAGTCAATCTGATCCAGACTAAAGATGTATCCATTACCAGAATGTCCACTTCTAACCTAGACTCTAACTGTTCTAGAAGACGGTGAATGTGTGTGTGGATTTGGATATGTCGATAGTTGGTTTTAGTGAAGATTCTGGACCTAGATATGGATCTGAATCTAAGAATTTGCTCCATGCATGTGTGTGTGGTGAGTGAGAGTGTACTCTTTTAGGGCTAATTTGGATCGATGCTTCAAAGTGGTATATTTCTTTTCGTGCGACTGTAGTTGATTTTTATGTCAATCTTGGTGCATGGTGGTTATGTCGCTAGCTAAAAGTAAGGTGGTCAGTTTGGTAGTTTTATTGAACATGAAGATTGATGAAGGGGTACGTGCTGTTGTTTTATAGAAAATGAAAGGGATCTAATTAAGAAATATAATTATTATTGACCTTTTAACTATTGATTATAATGTTAAAATCAACTAAATATTAACTAATCAATAAACAATAAAATTAAATAAATAAATAAGAAAATGATAGTCGCTCGCTCGGGTGATCATTTTATGCCGAGGACTAACCATTGGTGCAAGAATTTGATCAAAGCACAACGATCAAAAAGGTAATTTTAAATTTATTTTTTGTAAACTTGATCAAATATTTCTGAATTTGGTTTCGTGTAAATCTTAAAGTAATAATTATTTTATTGTCAACCAAATAAGTTTGTAGGTATATGAAACACTAGAACGCACAAAAGAACACTATTATTAACTCTTATATTAAAAAATGGACAGGCTAGTTTTGAAAGTTTTCACATGTGAATTAAGATTATAGATAGAGGTGTTTATATGAAAACTAAAATGTGTATACATGTGAACAGATATTTTAGTATTTATATAAAAACTTAACCCCAGCTTTGCAAAAGTTTAATAAACATGTAGAATAGGGACTCAACCTTGTCATGAGTCTTGTCCGGTCGCTTTCTGGTCTCAACTCTCCACCCCTCTAGTCGATTATGCACAGATATGTGATTGCTTCGAGTATTGACATTTGGGGGCCTTTTCCCAATTAACTTTGATAGTCGGTGACGATACTATATTATAAAATAAATAGTTAACACATATAGTGAGAAAATTAAACGAGATAACTTGGCATCATAAAGTTTAACAAATTGAAGAAAGCTTTTGACCATAATCAAAGCTCTAACTATCAAATAATAGTTTCTAGTGAGAAAAATACAATTTTGGAATTAAAAACATACTAAAAGTGATATATATATATTTTTATTAAACTTAGTACTAAATAGGTTTAGGAAAGTTAGTAGTTACCTTATCCCTTATAAGAATACACTTGACACATTCACTTGGAAGCTCAAAGTGTCCGTCAACATAATGAACAGTCCATGATGTTCTTAGGCCTCTTTTATGCATTCCTGCTTGTGGTTGATCATGTTCTTCATCATGTGCTTGATGTTGGACTAATGTCAATATCCCCTGCTTTTTAGGGCAAATCGTCATTTCACTATTGTTTCGGTAATAAATAAATAAAAATTTATGAAAAAATTATAAGTTGTATTAGAAGACACTCCGTATTTAAACTCATATCGGATATGTTTTAATAGGATTTATTTTTAGAAGATAAAAATCATCCTTAATTAAAAACTATCGTAACGATTTTAAGATTTCAACAACTATGCTTTTATGTAATCTTTTCTATTTAAAGGAGTAAATTACATATTCCGTTCATGGTTTGTACAAAATTATACTTCTCATCATTTTTTATTTCAAAGTTACAGTTACAAATTTGGTCTTTTATGGTAACTGATGTTGTGTTTGGCAACGGGCTTATAGAGGATTATAAGGATTTGAGATTCTAGTTTTTATAATCCCCAGCCTTGTAGTCTCGTTTGAGTGAAGGGATTATTAAAAACATAAAACCCATAAATAAAAACATTTTCAAGTAGCTTATGACTTAAGCTTGGAATTATCAATTAATAAGCCCCGGTATCAACAAACATACCCAATGACTTCTCATGTGTCTTGCAAATGTGGATAGTTTGGTCATGTAATCCACTATCTTCGTAACCAAATAAAAAGGAAAAAAAAAATTAACCCTATTAAATTCTCTCTGCACTCCACCGTCACCGGCCATCCAAAGCCACTGCCGCCACCATCCAAAGCTCTCTACCGGACAACAATCTCCACCGCCATCATCCCAATTCACCACCGCAGCCCCTTACAGTCAAACCACCACCACCGTCGATCTCTTCTCCAGTCCTAGCCATCAACAGAAGTCACCTCCGACCATCATCTCTCTACATAACTATTTCTCTCTGACACCGCCACCATATTGAATCCAACCACTACCACCATCGGAATACAGCCACCACCATAACAGACCTGATTTTGTTACAATCAAGGTCAACACCACCACTCAATGTTTTGCCCTCAATTGATATCAATCGTCTATGGTGAAAGCCCCAAAAACAAAACCCTAAAACAAAGAAGATGGTGGAGTACCATCCATCGATGCTTCATCTGTTCAAGAATCCATCAATGCTTCACAAACCCAACAAATGTGTAATCAAAAATAAAAAATTGCACCCCATAAGAAATAAAGGTAATCGAAAAACACAAACATGTTCAAGATGTTCGGAAAACACAGACCTGGACAAAGGAAACCTCGATTATGGTCCACTAAGAGCATGGGGAGTACCCCAACCTCTACATACCATGCTTCTGGACACATCAGCGCCACGTCAGTTATGCTTTGTCTATGCTTCAAGGTAGGAAATACCCATGATTTCATGTTTTCAGATTTTTTATTAAAAAATACCCTCTCTTCTCTCTCCTCTCTCCTCTCTCCTCTCTTCTCTCTTTCTCTCTCCCCTTTCTCTCGCTTTGCATGCTACCAATGTTCCAATTATCTCGGTGAAATTCTCGGTGGCCAAATGCCGAGTTTGCCTCCAAACTCGGTATGCCGAGGTTGGGGGGTGGTGTTCTCCTCGGCATACCGAGGTCCACATCAGCCATGTAGACTTCTTGTAGAGGTATACCCCAAGCTCTAAGAGCAAAGGTAGTGCATGCCGAGAAACATCCCATGTTTCGCATCACGTCTGCGCCACATCACTAATGCTTTACTCATGCTTAAACCCTCGTATTACCCATGTTTCGTACGCTTCAAAATATTTTATTAAAAAATAACCTCTATCATCTCTCCTCTATCCTCTTTTTCTCTCTTTCTCTCTCCTCCCTCTCTCCTCTCTCACCTTCGGCATCCTCAGCATTTATCCACCGAAGAGGGTTGAAATCTTGCGGTACCCAAGGGGGCGGGATGGTGTTTGGCTCGGTATCAAGCTTCCACCTCAGCATGCCGAAAGCATGCTGAGGGTACTCCCTTTGCTCTAAGAGAAAAAGGTTAGAGTCGGAGTTAGAGAGAAAGACGTGGGTTGTATGAAGCGGCAAGGTTGGTTGTATGCAAGTATGCAACAGCGACGGTGATTAGTAAGGAGAATAGAGAAAAGGAAAGTTAGAGAGAAAGATACAGATTGCAATGGTGGTCTTGTTTGGTAACAAATATTACAGATTAAAATACCCTCGTGTGCTTAATAGTTGAAGTTAACTTTTGTTAGTGTAAAGGATAAAACTTGTAAAGAAATATAACCCATAATAACTATCAAATGTAATTTAAAAATTAAAAGATGAAAGTAAAATTTTAAACAAACCACGTGAATTTTGTATTTACTTATCGAGTATTAATCTATGAGTGTGTTTGACAACGGGCTTATAGGGGATTATAGGAGCTTGAGATTCTAGTTTTCATAATCACAACCTTCTAGCCTCGTTTGGTGTTAAATTTTTGAGGGGATTATTAAAAACATAATCCCATATAAGCCTCCAAAATAAAAGTCTTTTTAAGTAGCTTATGGCTTAAGCTTGAGATTATCAATTAATAAGCCCTAGCCCCTCAGCTCCAACATCAGCTAGTTTCATCAAACATACCCTATCTATGGAAAAACAACACATCAAATTCTTAAATACAAATTATAAACTTTTTAAAGCATTATATAATCATATCTTTATGCAAATGATAGTAAAAAAAATTATATATGCTTACTTTCTCTATAACCAAGATACTCTTTGAGGTCTCCTGTCTCTTGAATGACAATGGAATGGTAGCTAGGGCTTCCTTGTTCATCACAAAACCAAATGCATCATTCTAAAACGAACAATTATATATGTTTGTGCGTTTGTACCACGAGAGATGCTATATGAGTAAAGTATTTACATATACATGTATGCATATACACGCATACATATACCTCATAATCATTTCTAAAAAAAGAAAGGAAACAAATCAGCAAATAGACCATCGTAAACGGTATATCTTTGTTGGTAAGTCCATGTTTCACGTTCCGGTTGTAAGATCCAATGGTTTAATTCATTATAATAAAAAGTTGCCTTTCAAAAAATATCTTTGTTGGTAAGTCCACGTTTCACGTTCCGGTTGTAAGATCCAATGGTTTTATATTTCTAACAAATAGATTACCATAAAAAGATACAGATTTGTTTAGGCAATCTATATGGATTTTTTTAAGAAGTGAGATTGTTTACAATTAAAGTAACATAACTAATTGTCTTTTTTTTTAATTTACATTATTGATATAACCGGCCTTTGAAGGGCCGGTTTTGAGCCTACATCACATCACCAACCAACACCTCTCAAACTATTTAGTTGGTCACCGACACAAAGGCTAAAATTAACCGGCCTTTAAGGTGTCGGTGACCCACTAAATAGTTTGTAAAGGTGTTGGTTTGATATGATGCAGGTTCAAAACCGGTCCCTCAAAGGCCGGTTATATCAATAATATAAATTAAAAAAACTAGTTATGTTACTTCTTTTTTGTAAACAGTCTCATTTCTAGAAAAAAATTTAATCTACACACGCATGATACTTCATTGCTTGGGAAAAAGCAAGTTTCAAAGAATGTGACCTTATGCCCAATTTGTGCATCATTTTCAATATCTGCATTATTCTTCTAATTAAACTACTATTATGTCCTTTTTCTTAATTAACGTAAAAGGGTTACACAAAATTAGAAAAAGAATACATTATGATAATTGTGTTGTTCCACCAATTATGTGGTTTGTTATATTAATTGAAAAATAAATTATATCTTTAATTTTTAATATAATACGCTTATAATGTCATCAAATTATTTTTAAAATATTTTTTACCACTTAGAATCCTCTTTTTTAAAATAGCTTCAAATTATTTTTGGAACTTTTCCCACTAATCATCTCTATTTATTTCTTAAAATGACTAACAATTATTAGCGTAAATTTGTGAGTGTATCTTTCTTAATCTTCCGATTTTTATAAATGTTTCTTGAATTGTTATTGATAAAATTCACATCACAGTTTTCGTGTTTATACAAGGGGTTAAACTAGTACTAGTCTTATTAGAAAAAAAATATTTACTAGATTAAAAGAAATCAAAATTTGACATTAAGATAATTACATTTCTATATAATATTTTTTCAATAAATGATTAATGCTGCGTGTTTATGTGCAGTAATTATGGTTTTCTTTAAAAACATAAAATAAAAAACAGTTACAGATAATCGACTAATGATAAACTGAGATTCAAGTACCATACCTCAACCATGTTAACACTTGCCTTCAGTCCATATGAACAAATTGTAGAGATTTTTGGAATTATATTTTCACTCAGTATTTGCTGTTTCTCATATGAATTCATAGGTGGCTAAAACACAAATTAAAAATAAAGTCAGGAATACTTAAACATAGACATATTATATTATGAAACAAAAGTTGCACATTATAAGTGTATGAAGGCATACAGATTCATTCAAATCAAGAACACGCGATTGTTTCTTCATTCGTCTCGGGTTTAGCAAATTTTCACTTAATAAAGACGACATTCCTTCTACCAAAATAATTTTTTAATTATATGAGTGTAAAGATGATGGTACAAAACTATACTCTATAACTGGCGAGTATTTATAATGTTTAGGATCGTTCGATGTAGAATAATATCATATAAAAAGAAGGAAAATATATCAATAAGGAAAAAAAAATTAATATCAAGATACATGACCTTCCATTCTTTGCTCTCATGGCCCCTTATTAGCATATGTTGTTTGATTTATTTATGAGGTTTCCATATACAAAATATACGACAAAAGGCATATTTCGATTGTGTTTTATTATGGTGATATATATATATATATATAGGGTAAGGTTACACATAGAACCACCCTTATACATAGAACCTAAAGAACCACCTTAAATGCTGACACGTGGCAAAAAGGAATAAGGGCAAAACTGGAAAATGAACTCAAAAATCTCACGCGCTCCCCCCCCCCCCCCCCCTTCAAACTCCAGGCAAGCAAATTTTTAAAAAAAAAACCCACTCAAACATTTAAATTTTCATAACTTCTTTGTTTTTAAGAGTTTAAGCAAGAAAATTATATCGTTAGATTCAGCTTTTCGTTCTCTTTCAAACAAGACTATGCTTGATATATTTCTGAAACTTTTTTTATTTTTGAAAATGCAAATTTTTCAAAATTTGCATGTTTATCTGGGTTTTATTTTGAAAATGCAAAAATGCAAAAAATCGAAGATGCATGTCATGCATATGCTTCCAAAATGCAAAATTATGAAAATGAAAATGCAATCCACAACTGTAATTTGCATTTCAACGATCTGGGTTTTGATTGTGATTTCTGCATTTTCGTCATGGAGATGCTTCCGAAAATACAAAAATATGAAAATGCAAAACCACAATGCAAAAATACATCATTAAATTTGCAAATGAAAATGCAAATACATTATGGTACATCACTAAATTAGCAAATGAAAATGCTAAACTCAGCATAACCAAACATATTAAGACGAAAGATGAAGAAGATAATCAAAATGCAAACCAAAAATCATATGCATTTTCAAAGTTTCATACTGAAAATAAAAAAAAGCATCAAAACCAGAAATTAAAACCCAGTATGACGAAAATGCAAAAACCACAATCGAAATGAAGAACTCACAATGTCAAATGCAAACCAGAAATCATATGCATTTCAACGTTACATACTGAAAATGCAAAAAACAGCATCAAAACCCAGAAATTAAAACCCTTTCTCTAATTCAAGCAACAACATCTTCACATCTATGATTGAAGAACCAATTTAAAACCACTACAATAATCTTGTTGTGTAATTATAAGAAAATGCTACATTTACAAACTATAAATCTATTTTGAACATTCTATATATTTTAAACAACGATGCTTGGAAACTATAATTACATGATTGAATTGCAAAAAATAGCATTTTGATTCTATGTATATAAATGCTACATTTACACATTATCTATCTGTTGTGAACATGATTGTATAATTTGGAAACAAAATTCATCATTTGCATTTTTATATCAGAAGGAACATAGACCAACAAAGTTTAAAGCAACCAAAATGCATATCATCTGCATGTTCAATTTTCAACTTAAAAAATTTATAAAAATGCATTTTAATACATTTTCGTACAAACATATAAACATTGTATGTATCCATCTACATTTTAAGAACAAAATTATATGTATTTTCATTATAAAAAAATTCAAAAATGCATAATCTCATCTACTCTAGTTCACAATCGAGATGAAGAAACCAAAATGCAATCTAGATGAAGAAGACAATTAAAACACAATCTAGATGAAAAAGAAACCAAAATAGCAAATGAAAATGCAAAACCCACAACTCTCATCTGCATTTCCACATCTGATTCAATAAAAATACAGCCTAAAATGCAAATTATATATTCAAACCTAAAATGCAAATTATGTATCCATCACTGAAAATGCAAAATCCACATATTACACATCAAAATGCATAATAAAATAATGATATGAATGATAAAAGAGTCAGATTCATTTCAAACCACAATAGTATCTTACTCATCTATCCAACTATAAATTCAAAGATAAAATAGATTTTAATAAGAAATTTATACAACTCAAATAACATAAAAACACAAAAAATGTAGCAGACCTCAACCAAAACTTGACTTTTAGATCCACTATCCACATAAAAACAAACTACAACTATAAATTTGATCATCAAATAAAAAATAAAAGTATTCTGCTTTAACCATTAGAGAAGCAAAACCTTAAGAATTATTGAGGTTAAGCTTGGTACCTTATAGATCTAAATGGGGAAGTTGAAAGCAGAGCAAAACCTTATAATCCATTAAGTGGGTCTGAGCTTGCTCCAAAATAGATCTAAACAGCGAAAACTTCAACAGAAAAATATGAAGCATTTTCACTCGTATGGTGGTCGATCGGAGAAAGCAAAACATGGTGGTGGCTCCATGATAATCGAACGGAGATATGACTGCTCTCTAGGAGAGAGATGCAGGTCATCGACGGCAAACTCGTTCTAGACGTTAAACGTATGAAGACGGTGGGTTGGTTGACGTAGGAGATCGCCGGAGAACGGTGGCTGATCGACGGAGAAGATCGCCGGAATATGGTGTGTGTGCTGCCATGGAAGGGGAGAGAGTGTGGTGGTTGGTGGTTTTATTTTGAATGTGAGATATATACACCAGACGTACATATTTGGAGAACATGGGATGAGATTTTGTTTATGTTCCTAAAATACCCTTGAGTATTAAATGTACATTAATAAATGATTGGATTAATATATATTTAGTCTGTTTAATCACAGCCATTGATCTATAAAATCCTAAGGTCCAAAATGGTTCTTTAGGTTCTATGTATAAGGCATGGTTCTATGTTGATCCATTCACTATATATATATATATATATATATATATATATATATATATAGAGAGAGAGAGAGAGAGAGAGAGGAGGGTTCATGCGAGAACCGTTGTTAGTGCGAGAACCGCGAGAACCAATCTCAGTCGTTCCTTGGATATGGGAAGCTTCATGGATGGTGAGCGTGGAGGGATAGAGTGTGGCAGGGTGCATGTGAGAAATTCATGGGTGGGCAATGACATTGAAGGAGGGGAAATTGGACGGCTCAGATTGGTTCTCGCGGTTTTCGCACTAAAAATGGTTCTCGCATAAACTTTTTCCTATATATATATATATATATATATATATATATATATATATATATATATATATATATATACATATATATATATCTATGTGTGTGTGTGTGTGGGGGGGGGGGGGGTGTTTCAGAAACATTTTATTACGAGAACTACGAAAACCAATAACGGTCGTTGATCTTGAAGATCAATGGTTAAAGATGGCAAGAGGGCTATTGAATAAAACATAAGTTGGGGGTAATATTTGTAAATAGCAAACGAGCAATTTGTACATTATGACATCTACCCTCACTTCTATTAAACTAATATATCTACCAAAAGTGAAGGATTTAAAATACGAAAATTATATTAAAAAAAACAAGAAAATTTACTCTTTATTCTAAGACCGGTCTTGCTATATATTTTCGAGCACCTCTTTGATTATGTGCATATCCGCACATAATACTGGGTCATTTTCCAGTATAGGTATGATAGGTACGCATATGCATATACACATAACACTATATTTTTCGACACATGCGTCATAAGTGTAGGCGCACATGTGATTAGTAAAATACATATCTTGTGTTATTAATTTAAAATGTATTTTTCTAAAAAGATTCAAGTGATAGTGCTTATATCTTTATGGGGAAAACTACATGAATATACATTAAATCTTATCAAAAATACTATTATATATAATAATGAACTTCTTTTCATTATACCACAAGTAATGCAATTAACTTTCAAATTTGATTCTTTTAATAATAACAGTTTATATAAACAAACAACTGGTTGCTAAAGTCTGAGATACATTTCCATATTCTAGCTAAGAATATCATATTCTGGCAATAATTTCCAGATTTCGACAATTAGTTCATATAAACACACATTACCTACTCGTACTACTACGGTTTGTTCAAGGTAGGGGGTTTGGCTGTCACACTCGAAGCAGTGGAATAGATGTAATAAGACATGAGGGTTACCAACACTCTAAACCGCTATAGTTTGGCTGTTATTTTGAAGCCCTTGGAGACATTGATTCTTTTCGTAAGTATGCTGCATAGATATCTAAAATCTAACATATATGTTGTAGTTTCATTTAGTATTATTGTTGTATACTTATTTGATATCATAGTTTTAATTAGCTAATTCTTAAGTATTTTAATTTCAAAATTTAGAATAATTGTTTTTTTTTTTTTTTTTGTTTAGGTTAGTGGGAGTTGAGATAGAAAGGTTGGAAGATTAAACACCTCAAGAACCACTATCTTTTTTATGTTGTTGGATTGTAATGAAATTAAGATTGATCTTGCTGCAAAAATCGCAACTAAATCCCAAGGCAAAGAAATATGATATATTAAGCGCCACGAGATATAGAGAAAATATTAAAGACTACCACAAATGCTTAAAAAGCCACAAGTAGTCCCTACAGATTAATTTCATAGTCCAGGACAAAGATTTTTGGCACAAGTCTTCCTTAATATAACTATATATATACAATAACTGTACAAATAGGTCAAGAGGCTGGTGGATAGAATATGCCGAGAAGAAACTGTTCCACAGCGGCCTTCCACATGACAAAAAAAATCCAATCCTCGATATCAACCCGGTTACCCTCCTGACTGAAAATGATAAAACTGATTCAGATGCTACAGGAACAGGACATCAAACCACAATCATCTCAACCAAATGAAATAACAAATCTTAGCAATGGAAAGTTGGAAGATACTTGCTTTCATGATTCTAATATTTGCTAGTCAATAAATCATGCAAGATGTTCATATAATTAAGGTCTGCGAGAAGCTATACTCCACACACACACACGAGAAACTCTGTATTCTTAGCAAACATTGTAATCACCATCCCCACCAGATTGAGACCAGGTAAACCTTTCCTGAGATATTTATATCATTTCAGGTGCTTTCTTGATTAATATTCTATCTGGCAGAATATATATATAAATGTATCTTTGTCAGTATGTGTAGCAAAAGAATACGGGGAGTGTAGAAAATAATAATCAAAATTCGCCATCAAGGGGGGAGGACCCATCTTTAGGTTAGGCACTCTTTATCAGTAGCAATATATATATATATATATAGGCAAAAGTTCAAACGAGAATTGTTTTTCGTACGAGAACTGCGAGAACCAATCTGAGCCGTCAAATTCCTCCTCCTTTAATGTCATTGTCCACCCATGAATTCCTCACATGCACCCTGCCACACTTGATCCCCTCCACGCTCTCCATCCATGAACTTCCCATATCTAAGGAACGGCTGAGATTGGTTCTCGCAGTTCTCGTACGAAAAACAGTTCTCGTTTGATCCCTCCCATATATATATATATATATATATATATATATATATATATATATATATATATATATATATATATATATATATATATATATAAAACTACTAAAGAAATGGGTGAAAATAATATAGATGCCCTAAATTTTACAGAAATTTTAACATGGAAGACCAAAAGACAATTTTCTAAAAGCGAAATAGCATATGCTACCAACCTAAGTGGAAACAATTTACAGAACTGGTTCTAGCAATCATAAACTTTATCCAAGTGGAAATTATGAAAAAGAAAATGAAGCTATATAGAAGTAGAGCAAGGAGAACAGACCTTGGGTGAAATCATCCGCAAGGAATCCAATCTAAAGCATTAGGAAGGCACCAATTGATGTTTGATGTAGCACTTTTGAACTACGATCGAGTCCATGGGAGGCGACCTGCAAAGAGCAATACCAATGACATGGCCTTGTTAAAAACTAGAAATCAACATAAAAACATGATAGGGTTACCTGTACTAATATGTAAGGAAACGTAAAATAATTAAATAAAGTAAAGGGCAATAAAATAAAACACCAACTAGAAACTCATTATACCATCTGATTTAAGGCCGCATATCGTTCCTCGTTCAAATACAATGGCTTTCCCCTATGCATTTCAATGTCCTGCAAAAGTAAATGCAAAGAAAATAAAATTTTTAATAGAAAATTTGGGTAGTATCCATTTGCAAAAATTACCTAAAACAAGCAAAACCAATTATAAATTTATATTGTCAGGCAATTAAAGGATAAATCTGTGACTTTCTAATAAGGAAAGATCGACAAGCCCAACACCACTCATATCTAATCTGCTTCCAACTAATGCTTTCTAGCGGTCAGTTTCAATAATAGAGACTGTATATAATGTACCAGAAATTTCTAAAAACGTAAAGAGCAGAACTTTGTATTACCTCTTCACCATATGCATCCAGGTAAGGAGATGGCCAACGTGCCTGTCGTGCAGATCTTTGAAGTAATACTGTCGTTTTCTACACAAAAAGAGTTCCAACATCTGATAATGTTCAAACTAGACCCATTTGCATATCCCATTTTATGCTTCCAGTTCACCATTTATGTGATAGGTTCAAATGACACCGTTCATGAACATATATAAGATTTTTAGCATGCAGTATAAAGACATTTCAAAAGAGAAAACTGCTATGAATGAGGCCTTCAACATGCTATCTACTAGTTGAGACTTACCCTGATCAATAGAAATATGCCAGTACCAGCACCACAAGACATCGCATGTGTTTGACACTTGTTATTCCTTAAGAGAAACATTCCACGTTAAATCTAAGTTCATATTGAGAACGTAAAGTTTTATTACATTCTTAAATAAATCAATAAATAAACCTGCAACACGTCTTCCAGCTTGGGGAGCACAATTTACCACACATCAAGCATAATGCAGGTTCATCCTGAATATTCCCACAGTCGACACACTTCTGTTTTATGTACCTAAAAATATATATAACCACCAGTAAAAACGAATGACAGTTAAAATCCAAGTCGAAGAAAAAAGCAACTAATTTAAAAATAATATGAACCTTTGCAAGAGATCTTGATAGAGATGCGGCAAAACCATCAATCTAAATGGGACTACAGGGGTTAAATGCAAAACCCCCGAGGGTTTATGAACTTCAAATCCTCTAGCAAAGTGATGTAACCATTTTGAAACTAGAGAACGTGATACCTCATCGACGATAATGACATCTAATGAAGGAATCTTAAACATCTTTTCCAACTCTTCAATTTTCATAGACTCTTCTACAATGATTCCATAACCATAATCCATTCTATCTTCAAATGTTTGTGATGATCTAAGAGACCCACTAAATGGTGTTGAAGTCGAAGAGGTCATTAATCTCCATAGTAGAGCACACCTTCGTAAGAAAGGAAAGCTCAGACTACGGATAGTCTCCTTGATATCATGTGAGCTATCAATATAGTTGGAAACAAAATACTCGCGTAAGATTCCATGTTCACCCACAAAGTTAAAAATGTCGGTTATGAGAGAATTATGGTGATTGAAATCATTCAAAGAGCAATCATTATTTCCAATATATGTTATCACTGCCTGCAAAAGTGATATAACAATAAGCAAATGTTATCAAGATACAGTTGAAATAGGTAAAGTGAAAAAAGAAGATGCAATATAAACCTGTGTTAAAGAGACAACATAGCACAAATGAACAAGAGGTAAGAATGATTTCTCGGATGACATTATTGGGACTGGCAGACAGAAGAGGATCCACATTAAAGTCGAAAACGCATCGGAAGCAAGAACAGGATAGGATGCCATTGCCCAAAATTGAACATCAGGGAATCTTATTCCCATATCGCCGCTTTCCAACATACTCATCATACTTTCTGAAATAGATAACATTTTTGACATGATTAATTTCATTAAAACATAGCCTGGAATAAGCAAAAGTATTATTCTCAAAATTTTAAGATTGGTAGAATTTGTAACCTTCAACTCTGTAGGCGTCACCGGGCGGTTCATTTAGAGTATCAGCACAACATATGGACTTTGCAAATTGTTGAATACACCTTAATCTTAAAAGGACATCAAGCGAATTTTGGACACGGATGCTGTGGAGAATTTTGAGCAATAACGACAGAACAAAACCACTGGTAGTTGTTAATTCTCCATACAAGGTAGCAAGGTTTAAATTGGTAACCGAGGAACTCCCTTCAGATCGAGCAGCAATCTCTGCAGAAATAAGAGAATACTTGAGGGTATCCCACATGATCATTGAGTCACTTAACCGATTTGATCCTGAAATTTTATCATTTCCCGGAAAATACAATTCACGTAATAAACGAACAACAGAATCAAGGTTTGCGCCTATTCCTCCCTTGCGTTGCACTGGTAAAGCCTTTAGGAATTCATGCCTTCTAGAAACTTCAGCGGCTGCTTGCAAAAGAGAAAGTGATTGTCTAAGGAGAGAATTGTCATTAGCATCCTGAGGGATGAGATTAGGACTTTTTAATGGAGCACCGTCCTTCGTTCCTTCTCTAGGTAAATTAGGTAAGACAGAATTTGCAAGTCCCCGACAAACAGGACACAAAAACTCCCCCTGGACGTCAAAGATCAGAATAATAAGATCATTAGCATCAGAATTGAAAAGGAGAACCAAAAAACAAACATGTACCTGATCTGGATCCACAATATGTCCACCTTCAAAATCAATTCTTCTTGTATATCTGCAGACAATGTTCCCGGCATCTTAGATGTTCCCAAGACGACTAATCAACGAAACCTAAAATAATAATAAATAAATAACTTAAAAGACTTTACCGTTCCTTCAGTGATCGTAGATAACGATCAAGGCAACCCTGATGCACAGCATGACCACAAGAAGAAACATAAATTCCATCGCAATCCGACGGCCCAAAACCACCATACAACATGCGTGAAGTCACTGAACTTAATTGTGCCTTACTATGGGATCCGTCAATTTCTGAGGGTGAGGAATTATTTAAAATTTCATCAGATACAGAAGCAATGTACTTTCCAAGCAAAAGAAATTCATTGGAACTAGTGTCTGAATGTGAACTACTTCCAGCAGCTGCAAAATCCTCAGCCTTTATCAAAGCATCTCGCGGCACCAAATCATTTTCCATAACATGCAGAATCTGTGTGTACATATTTTCTTCAAATGCATCACCCGAAGATATGCTTAGTTGACTACTATCATTTGATGTTTGAGGAAAATGTATATTTTTCAGAGTGGGGAACCGGATTTTGACAAATTCCAAAAAAGCATCAATCTCTTGTGGCTGACCAGTAGAAGAAACTTCAACAACTGCATTTTGAACCAAGTCCACTAACTGGGACGAAGCTAGTGTTTCTGAACTGCTTGTAGGTTCAATACTCAAATTGTCATCACTAGTAGAGACTTGCTCCTTTCCAGATCTTTGAACTTCTTTTTCCCATGATGGGGGGCCTTTATCAAGTAAACTCGCAACCCTCGATTTCTTTTATAAGGTCCAAACAATAATAGTCAATTATTAATATGAGTAATTATAAATTGAACAGAAAAAGGTTCAGGAAATCGGATCACCAACCTGGAGAAGAATTAGAAAGGACACAGGAGACTTCGAATTGGCATCATGGCAAAGAGAGCAGATTACTCGCTCAGGTTCATCTGAATCATGTACAGCATCAGTTATAATTTCTTCAGCATCATTTGAATCGTTTAACTCATTCTCCACTGTTAAGTTTATGTTTTCCATGAATTTTGACTGCTGTGCCTTCATTTTTTCCTGCACATAACGTAGTTGAAATAAAAAAGATAAATTACACAGAATACAGACAAATGTAGAAATACAGTTTTCATTTCCTGTTGAATAACAAAAACAAAACTGTATTCAAATGAAAGCTGACCATTATTGCAGCTTGTCTCTCACGCGCTTTTGCCTTACGCTTATCACTATCAGACATAGATGCATTGTTATTTGCATCACTGTTGGGCTTATAATGAGATAGCTGATTAACAACCTCAGGTGCCAGTATTTGCAATTTCTTTAGACATCCAGAGTCGAGCTCAGCAAATTTCTGAAGAAGATTCTTGATCAATGAAGACAGGTCAAACTCACCAGATTCCACGAAGTTGTAAGCATCTTTCTGATTTATCCTCATTAACGACACAAGAAGTGACAATAAGCTTTGATCATCATATCCACCATTTAATCCTGTAGATATGTCTTCACCAGCAAAGGCTAACAGTGGAATAGAAGAATCTACATCACCACCTCGTATCTGCACTTGAGAAATGTCCAATGCCAATGAAAGTAAATGCAATGCGGTTATAAGAACACCATCAGGGGCTCGTGATGCCATCAACTTATCAGTAAAAAGCGCATAGAAAAGAACAGCTCGGATGATTTGTAGAACTGTTTTACATGTAGCTACTCTAGCTAGCCCATAAAGAGGAGGATAGATGTTTGACCATTTAGGTAGCTGATAGGTCAAAGCAGACACGTTGCAGAAACGCAAGTATCTTTCTTCTGCAACTTGCAAGTCCCGTGAGTTCCAACGCGGATGATACAAATCTAGTTCTTTCCAGTACTCTAGACGTAATTTGTACATCCCCTGAAGCAATGAGAATTGTAATAAGTAGATAAAGAGGAATTGAACGTGGAATCAGGAATAGGGTCATATTATAAACCATTACCTGTTTGATTCCAGATGGAGACGAATACTCAGCTACAGTATCCAAAATTTGTTGGAACTCGTTTACTTTAGAAAGGTCACGAGGAAGGGACTTAACCAATTGGCTACGAGTAGCATTTCCGGTTGATAGCTTGTAGATTAACTCACGCTGCAGACATTGAGCTGTGGTTAATCCACAGAATCTTCTTTCTTTTACTATCTGTATTATTAGATTTAGCATCTCCTGCACCAAAACCGCTTCGTACCTGAAAATATCTCATTCCATGTATGTGTTACATCATAACCTATGGAATTAGGACATTAAAAGTGATAATCTTCTTTAGAGATTTTCTTTGCCTGAAGTAGAAAATTCTACCAAATCTTAATATCAAAAGCAACATCCTACGCTATTCAAGGAAGGACTACATATGCAAAGACGTTGGACCATTATGTAATTTTTCCATGGCCATAAATAATTTTTTGGTCACAACAATGATGATGATAAAAGATATTGGAAATCACATATGAGAAGAGAGTTTGTATGACATTAAGCAAGGAGCCATACAAATATACTTAGTTATGTGCCGTTAACAAACAGTTATATTTTAAATTTAAATACTCTTATAGTCTTATATGAAAACATGTTTGTCATTTTGCGAAATACAAACGAATATGATCATTGTGCAACGTCATCGTTTCAGTCACTATGCATAAAAGAAAACAGCTTAATAGAAGGGATTAAAGAAATACTTTTAATTCATGATTGTTGACCAACAATCAGATTTCTAAAAGAAATTGCAAATCATACATATAAGAAGAGAATGTATAAGAATATAAGATTAAGCAAATGAATTTTATTAATATAATTTATATCTCTACTGTTACCTAACGGTCATATTTCGAAGTTGAATACTTTTAAATAATACATGTTTAACATTTTGTGAGTTACAAACAAATATGACAACAGTCATGTCATGATAATAATCACTATTTACAGAACCACTATTTCTACAATAATAGCCACCATATGAGAACAGCCCAAATTACAAGCATATATGACAACCAGTCATGATATCTTAATAATAACCACCATATGACAACAGCCCCAGTTACAAGCATATACAACAAGAGTCATGATATCTTACTCCTTGATAATATCTCATTCCATGTATGTGTTACATCATAACCTATGGAAATAGGATATTAGAAAAGTGATAATCTTCTTTAGAGATTTTATTTGCCTGAAGTAGAAAATTCTACTGAATCTTAAGATCAAAAGCAACATCCTACGCTATTCAAGGAAGGACTGCATATGTAAAGACATTGGACCATTTCGCAATTTTCCATGGCCATAAATAATTTTTAAATCAAGTTGAAAGACCAAGGAGAAGTACAGCAACGATGATGATAAAAGCTACGACAACAGTCACGATATCTTACTTCTTGATAATACAACCAAATTCCACACATGATTGATACCGATTGGTCATATTTCGAAATGTTTCATTTAATGAGAAGAAGCTTACTAATTTTGAAATAAAAATAAATTACTTGTCTACTGGATACTTTTCTGGTTAATAACTACTCTTCTGGGGAATAATCATTGAAATGTGACACCGAGGAAATACTTTCAAATTAGGTAATTCACATTCAAATATTGGCCTATAGTTCTTTTTCGCTTGTTGTGTTTTAGAAGGAAAAAAATCAATGTCAGAATAGATAATAAACTGCGACTGATTATTTTCACATGACAAATTCAAAGCCCAATTAACTTATCCTTTTCTCTTTGTAAGTTTAGTCTTTTCTAGATTAGAATCTAATTTAAAAATATATCGAGTGCAATAACATTAAAGACAAAATGGGTACACAGAACTTCTCTTCTACCCCACATGTCAAACTTACTGTAAGAATTTTACATACAGCAAAGTATACAGCAAAAATCAAGTAGAGACACAATTAACAAGTTTTAGAAAAGATACGTACTCATGAGCTCTTTCCAAATTCAAGGAAAGGTAGGTTGATAGGCCAAAACGTTCTATGATTCTAGCAATATAAAGATCTGCAGGAGCTAATGCAGCACAACACTGTAGAAGAAATAAATCAAGTTCCAAACCCTGCTCAGACCTGCATCGAACATTAAAAGAGAAAAATCCTAAAAAATCAATCCCACGAGAAGCTTTCACCAGCATCCCAGATAGGTTACTGTTTATAAGAAGAAAAAATCATACCAGCGAACTGAACGATACCACTCATAAGATAGTATCGCAGCATCCCCATTCTTCCGCCACATTCCGGCGTGAACTTCACTACAGAAAACCCTAATTCGCAGAGGATGTTCCATGACAAATGCAGAGAATCCGTATGGATGGCAATCACCAAGCACATGTCCAAAGAAATCACCATGTTCGACTGATGAATCAGGCAATTCAGATTCACCATAACACCTCTTTAATGCTCTTTGCAAAACCAATGAGAGCAAACGGTGCAACGGTATATGGACTGATATCTCCTGTGAACTAACATCGTATTTAATTTCAGGCCAATCTGCCAAACTCAGAACTTCTAACTCCTTTGTATAATCTCCTTCAACCAAACGATCTCCAATACCTGCAGAAATGGTGTCATTTGACCCGTTCAAACTTTGATGAGCACCAAAACCTGCAGAAATAGTTTTTCCCTTTCTAAACTTAGATAGTGTTCTCTTTAACTGAAAGAAATTACTACCAGAAGCATTGTGTGTTCTTGAATTTAATGGAGAGAGATGAGCTCCTGATGTATTGTCAGCTTTCAGCCAGTTTTCAATGGCTCGTAAGCACTCGAACATTAACCATGAAATTGAAGTCAAAACTGCGACACTATCAGCATTCCCTTCAACAGCCTTCATTTCACAATCCAACAAAGTGCCCCTCCCAGTGACACTAGAAACAGAACTTTCTTGTGAAAGTCTCCCCACTTTTGCATGTCTTACACTATCTTGTTCATCAATATCCTGCTTATTTTCGTTTTCTGTTGAAAATGCTCCAGCAACTAATAAAGCGTGAATATTTGCAACAGAATGTCCTAAAACAAAAGGTAAATGCATATTTTCGTTTTCTTCTTCTATATGAATATTCGTTTCTCTTTTTTGAGGGCTCATGCCCTGCACAAAAGCCAAAAGTTTCATCCATGTTCGGGAGATGTCACGTCTGTCACATGTCATGTATTTCGGTATTGTGGAATGGCTCATGACAAATCTGATATCTTCAACAACACGATGCGTTGTTTCGTACAAAATTCCCCACTTGGAAACCTGAAAAGAAAATTTATAATGGAACACAAAGATTGGAAAACAGAAAAAAAAAACTAGACGGTATTGGAAAAAAAATTTACATCACCTGTAGTCGATGATCCTCTCGGGAGCAAGAACTGAATATATTGCTCAAACATTCCAAAAGCATGGCTAAAAGATCCATTTCCTTAACGAGACGTGGCGTGAGTGTAGGAACGGTGAAAATTTGAACAGAAAATGTAGGAAGTAGTGGATACTTTCTAAAAATAGCATCTTTACCCTCTTTCACAGCTTCATTAACAACTGTGGGATAATACTTCAGAAAAGCCTTTGCGAATTCATATTTGAAAAACGGATCACTAAGCAATTTCAATAGTAACTCCTGGAGCTTCCGAACAACTTCCAAGCTCAAGAACCTCTCTGCCTTTACAAGAACATCCAACAGACCGGACACAGAGCATAATCTTCCTGAGACAAAACTAAGCAAACTTTCACTGCACTTACAAAATTCCAAAAGCATCCCCACCACCGCTGATGTCAGCACATCTGCAACCTTCTTTGGTTCTGCAGCAACATCATCAAGAGTAGGCCCATTTTGATGGTTGGTCTCACCAGATAATAATTTGCTTTTCCAGCAACGAAGAAGACAATCTAAAACAGGACCTAAAGTCTTCGCAATATCTTCTTCAAGTGGTTGTATTTGTTCTGCTCCTTTATGTTTAGAACAAAATCCACTACGCTTCCATGCTGTCACATCCCCACAATCACAGCATCCACTTCCTGTGTATATAATGGAGTAATCATGGTCCTTATGATTACCATTTTGGAAACATGGGACACAAATAGCACATGTGGGGTCATGTTCGCATGTTCTACAACGGTATGCTATATCATTGTGGCCCCACACAGACCCACAAACACCACGTTGCCCAACATTCATCAATGCCAGTCGTTGTAGGACATCAGTAGGATCACCATCAAACATCAACCACTGCAACCAGACCATGCTTTCATGTAGCAAATCTTCAATGCCAGGGTCTGCCTGCATTTCCATGGCGGCCTCCATTTCAACCTCAGTTGGTAAAATTGCATTGACGATTTCTGGTAAACGGAAGTTGTATTTTTTAACATATCCGATTATCCAAGACTGCAGATGCTCAAGGCTCTCTTCAGGAACACATATTTGGGCTAGCCTCTGATACAAAAAAGAAAAAATGGACATGACTCACATTCAAAGCTTATGTTCTCTCATTAAAGAAGGCATTGAACATCAAAATAGAAAACAAGTCAGATTTTCACTGAAGAACCTTTTGGTCATCTATTTTTCAAGTTCTTGTATAGTTAAATAGTTAAATCCTTCTATCAGATAAGTCGGTCAAACTTTCACTTGACGATTTATCTTCACTGCTATCATATGGCACCCTTCTTCCGGGCTCACCTTTTTTTTCTTCAGTCTTTTGTGTCCGTAGGTCCGAAGTTTTCATTAAAAAATATGAACGTGGTATTATGTTTTGCCCTAAACAGCAAGCTATAGATCTATTCATTAATGTGGTAAAAGCTGTGAAAGTCGGTGTGATCTGTCCCGTTGTAGCATAAGCCACGACACTGCAACAAAACGAGCACTCCAACAAAGGAAGAATTGATAAATATGAAACATACTAAAAGGCAAAACATTCTACCACGTGAAACTACATATCTTTCAAGCTTCAAATATTCTTAAACTTCAACCTAAAAAACTGCCACTGTATCGTTTAGCTTGTGATAGGGAAAAAAGAAACAAAAAAACACTGGTAATCTCAACCGACCTAAAAAACTAGAGAGTAAAATGTTTGTCTGCTACATTAACTAAAGATGATTCACAAATTAACTTCTTATAATAAGAAGACCTAATTTTGACTTATTTCTCGTCAAATGCGAACTTCCCCTATGGAATAATAGGATACTCCACAACCAGTCAACAAAAGGGGGTGTTTGTACAAAATTGACTGTCCCTCCAGTGAAAATTGTGAAGATAATAGTGAAGAATCAATCATATGAAACAAATTCTAAACTAATCTAAATGAGTACTGAACGAACAATCATGAAAACAACAACGAAATTCCGATTTTTAATACATTTCCCGAATCATCGTCATTGACACTGTAAAAAATGGCCAAATTTCGCTAAAAAATAAGGGCAAGGTTAAAATTACTACCTTGAGTATACGATCTTTTGGAGAAAGAAGAGGCAAATTAGGTTCAGATGATGAGGAGGATGAATCAATCTCCATCCTGAACATGTACTGAAAAATCCAATCGGCGCAATAACAGTTGCCGATTTCACAAGCGTAACGCCCCAGGGCTGAAGAAGAATTGCATACAGAATCGCAATCCCCTTGAAGATTGTAGATAGTTAATAGTTTTATCTTGGAGTACAAGATATTAAACAACTCCTCTCGCCCTCTCTCTCTCTCTTCTCTCTCTCTAGTCGAGAAAGAACCACGGCTCAAAAGGACTAATTGCGTGCAGAAATCCCCTTTTTCCTGTTTTACGTACAAATGCTTTCTGCAGTAAAAGTCATGTCACCGCCACTATTTCAGTAATTTCTCAATTTACACCCTTTGTCTTTCACTGGAACCACTTCTCGACCCATCAATGAATTAAATTAATTAATTAAAATTAATATTAAGTTGAAAATTTGATTTTTATCAACTTTATTTTTGTTACAATACAATCGTTTTTTTCTTAACAATAATATAATCTAACTTTCATAATCTTTTTATTATATATAACTAGTTTTTTATATCTTTTTTTTATTACTATTATAAATGATAAACTTTGTTTTTTTTAAATAATATAATCTAACTTTCATAGTCTTTTTATTGTATATAACTAGTTTTTTATATCTTCTTTTTAATTACTATTATACATGATAAACTTTATCATAATTTTTATTATATACAATAACTTACATATAATACGATATCTTCTTTTTAATTACTATTATACATGATAAACTTTATCATAATTTTTATTGTATACAATAACTTACATATAATACGAAATGATTATAAAAGTTAATTATATGTAACGCCCCAAAATAAATTCTTTTTTGAATATAATATATATACACACACAAATATATAAACATCAACCACACATTCCAAAAACGGTCAAAAAAATGTCAAAAAGGCCTGAAACCGGGTAAACAAGTTGCAGGTCGCGAAATTAACATATCGTCACGTTTTTTGTGATTTAAATTGTCAGGTGTTAAAAAAATTAGTGTGTCATAATGGAACATGGGTAAAAGCATCTTTGTCTACAGTGATTGTAACTCTATATTAAATTTTGACTTTAGTTTAAATAATTTTTTTAGAAATCACTTCATATAGGTCTTTCTCATTTTTTACGTGTTTTAGAATTCAAGCTCGAAGACAAAGAGAAGCAGGCTTTTCAAAAGAATTGCTGCAGCTTTCTTTAATTTTTTAATATTTTTTTCTTAATGTTTAATATATAATGTTTTGTTAAATCAATTTGTGTATCACACGGGTATTTAATCTAACTACCAAATCTAAGAAAATACATACAAATTCATGTAAAAATTTTGTTTACATTTCCGTAATATGTTCTATGAATCTAATTATTTAATTTATTTGATTACGATAAAGGAAATATAAGAAAATAACTCTTTATGATAATTCTGAAAAAAGTTGTGGTACTTATATAGAACCTAATAGGATTAATTATTCACTATAGAGTGTCAATTTTTTATGATGTTTTTATAATTTTTTCTTTTTCAAATTAAATTAATTTAGATAAATATAAATCAAAAAAGATTCTTAATTTATAATTTCAATGAATATTAGATACACGGTGAGATCAAAATAAAATAATAAAAAATTGTTAAAGCACGAGTGTCTAAACAAATGGGTTAGGGACGTTAAATTAGAGGATATATTTAAGAGGTTATTTTCCTTAGAAGCTGGAAAAAATATTTTTATTGATAGTGGTCTCTGGAGACAAGATGTGTGAGTTTGGAATTGGTGGAGGAAAAGGACAACCTACGGGTAGGGAGTTCGGAGAATTAGAGGAATTGTATTCTTTACTGCTAAATATGGTTCTTTCACGATTAAGGAAAGGATGGTATCTTATGGGGATTGTCGGGTGATTGCTGTCATTCGGTAAAATTGCTTAGATAGTTAATTGATGATGCATGGTTTGGGTTAAGTCGTTTAAGAGTAGAACCCTGGTGGAATAAGCTAATTCCAAGAAAGGTTAATGTTTTCTAGCGGAGAATGAGTCTAGGAAGAATCCCTGTTCGGGCCGTCATTGATTCTTTGCATGTCGATCTTCATTATTCTCTTTTGCCCATTTTGTGAGGAAGAAACTGAACCGTGGATAATGTTTTTTTGGAGCTTACAAAAGTTAACCCGTTGTGGGGGACTTCGTTCAGGTGGTTGTCTTTTGAAGATGATTTAGTAGGCTCGCTGTATGGTTTGTGTTTTGGAGTTTCTAACGTCTAGTTCCTAATGTCTTGCAACCTAGCATTTAGATTTTCTTTTATTTAATATGGATGTATCACAATCAAATTATCTATAAACAATCGAAGATAACAATGGTTGAAGCCCTTTTTGAGGTTCAGTTAAAAAGTTTTAAATGGATTTCAGGCAGGTCAAGACCAAGAAAGATAGACCCAATGGTTTGGCTGACAAATCCTAAGTCGATAATGCAAGGAGGTTGGGTTTTAGTTTCGTTTTTTTAGTTGATATTGCCTGTTGTTAGTCTAGACCTTTTAGGCTGGTTATATGCTGGTTTATTAGAGTGTTTGTTACTTCCTTGGCTTTTTAATGCTACAGGTTTAGTTGTTGTGTCATGATGCTCTCGTTTGCACCTTGCAAATGGAGATTTTGTAGTTGTTTTTGTACTTTGTATTTGGTATGGGTATTGTTTAAAAAAAACAAGTGTCTAAACAAATATATCTACTTTATTATAAAATTCAAATTATACTTTTCTACTAAACATCTTATCACCTATAGGAATTTAATTTTAAAAATTAATTTTTTAATTTTGACTGTTTAAAGTCAAAATTAGAGCTTCAGTTTTAATCAAATGAATTGTTATGATCTTCTTGTTGAATTTATAAAGGCTACTATTTTATTTATATTAAAAGATGAAAAAAAAAGATAAACGAAGGGAAAAACTTACTTGGGATTATATGGTTTTTCAACGGTATATATATGTAACACCACTTTTTCCAAAATAGATTTACTAATTTTTCTACTACTAATTAGCACTCTAAAATATTAGAGTTTGCGGAATACAGGTTTAAATCACTTTAGTGCTAACAGTTACACAAAAGTAGTGTTAAAAGTACTCTTTTCAAAAGCTTGGAGCTATCTGACTCAGCAGAGCACTGGGGCCTTACCCTCGCTGGAATCTGATTACCTACATGCACAACATACTAAAATATAAGCTTTCGCTTAGTGAGCATACTACTGAACTAATAAACACATATAGCATGAGTAACTCTTCTTAGGATGTCTCACATCCCAGCTATAGTCTGCAAGACAGTCAAACTGTTAACTTGTCCCGGAGTATGATCACGCCTCGCGCATAACCAAGCCCCTGACGCTTTACTTAGGTATAAGGATCTCAATATACCCCTTTCACTTGCCTAGATGGAAACACCAAGCCCCTGACGCTTTACTTGGGTATAAGGAGCTCAATATACCTCTTTCACTTTCTCTGATACAAGGTATCCGCTTTTCTTTGTACAAGGCTTTTTTAAGCCAGGTACCTGCTATACTCGTACACATATATATCACATATTACAACACATATATCATACTATTCACTTTGTACATAAATGCATACTAATCATATCAAATACTATAACATAGTGCTACTGAACATCTGAACAGCAGGCTTTAACTTTACATATCAAACATACAGTTGATATACTAATCACTTAGTGCACAAACATATACTAATCTGGTTAAAGATAAGTATACTCACCTTAGCAGCAGTTAAGAATTATACTCCTCTCATATAAACGTCAGTCTCTTATTGCCTACAAGCAATAAACATGTGCTACATTAACTTCTATACGCTCTGCGGCATCTTAAACTGAACATCAAACAACAAATAACAAAACCTGCTGCTGACCCTCTCTACGGCCGTAGGGAATAAACCCAACGCCCGTAGGAGGTTCCTTAACTACGGCCGTAGGGATCCTCCCTGCGCCCGTAGAACTGGTTCTATACCTCCTACAGTTGTAGGCTATGTGCACTATGCCCGTAGGTTTATTCCTTCGTCCTTAGACGGTAATTCTTAAAACACTGCCCTACGCCCGCATGAACCTTTATCTACGGCCGTAGGAGACAAAACAACCAAATTCACTTAACACCTTCCTACGCCCGTAGGGAATAATCCCTGCGGGCGTAGGAACAGTTGGTACAACCAAATGTTTTGCCACTAATTAGATCCCTTTTATTCCTCTTCTTCTCTCGTCACACACACATAGCACACATACACCGAGTATCTTACACATATACATCTATAATAACATTACACAAGGTATTATGCCCTAATTGAACTTTTATACCTTTCCCATTTTATTGATTGTCATTTTAGGTCATTTGATTAGGAAAAAATAACACACGAGATCCCTCAACATAAACAACATTCCTATTTTTATCAATGGTGTTTTGAAGTACTCTTACATTCAAACCTGCGTGTTACAATGTTAAAGAGTACCGACATATATAGTAAATAAATAAGAATACATAGGGATATAATATCTCTTAAAAGAGGAGTAAACCTATTAGAAGTTAAAAGATTATACATAATATTATCATCATTTTTTACAAAATATCTGCATAATTGATTTTTATTTTATTTTTTTAATTCATTTAATATACGTGTTACATAAATAACCACAAAAATAGGTAAATGTATCTGTTAAATGATTTAAATAATTTTTTTGTTAAAATATTTAAGTTTTAACAAACTAAATCAACTTAAAATGACATGTGAAGAAACAACTTGCTCATTCATAAGCCATTTGATGAAATAATGAGGATGATTGATGATTGCTATCCCAACCACAATATGCAATCCATTAAGTTATGTGATTTGTGACTACCAATTCAATAATGATTTATGATTCTTATACACCATGATTTACGATTTCCTAGATTTTATATTCATACGAGACCCCCTTTCGATTCTCATGCAACAATACAAGTTTTCGATTCTAATGTCATCTACGATGATTTACGATCGAGTTCACACATTGATTTGTGATTTCTATTAAGATGGTAAATTTTCAATTGTCTCCCTTATTTAATTTGTGATTTATCATGTTAAGGTTTCCGGTCTGTATTTGATTCACGATTCCACCCCATCTCCATTTGTGATTTGGGAATCTTGTTCACACATTTTGCGATTGTTCAGCTTAATGAACTACTATTCCATAGCTACCTACGTTTTCTATTGAAATCCGGGAAATATCACAAACAAACTCAACACACACTAACTGATTTACGATTTTGATTATACTAGTAGTTTTCATAACTACTACAATTTCATTTACGATTCATTGGGTAAAAAACATATGTGATTCCCTTAAACACGGTCAATAAATTTCCAATTTAAACTTAATGAAATATTCATCAAATTATGTTATTCCAATTGCATTAGTTCCTCGTTACTCCATAAACAATTTCCTACCGATTGATCGAAGTTCATCAAGGATCAATGATTCAAATAAAGACTCGGTTTCACGTACGGGTTTGATAGCCCCAAAAATCAAATTGAAACCCCACTAAACTTTAATTAAATGATATAAAATCAGTAAGCATGAATTCGCAAGAACATGAGGAAACTTACTCAACAATCTCCCTTAAAAAATCACTTAGTTTGATGCAAAATTGTTTGATTCTTCCTCTCGGTATCACCATGTCCACATTAACACACACAGTGCACCCTTCGATTGTATTTGTGGCTGCAGGACATGTTTTGGGCCTTGTACCCTAATCCAAGTTTAAATACTCTTCCCCTTGTTTATACATGGTCAAAAAATAGTCCCTTACTTCATAATTTATCAAACTGAAGACACTCAAATAGGAAACTTTGTTAATACATTTAACATCCTAATAACATTACACCGATATTGGAATAGGAAAACGGGTACTACAGTCTTTGTCAAATTTAAAGAAAACAAGAACATCTAACTCTCATCGACTTTCATAGCTATTTGTATAATGAAAGTTCAATATACGGCATAATAACGGTCAAATCAAAACTATCATAGCCACCGGCTTTCATAGCTTATTAGTATAGATATATGGTGATCTAATTTGGTGCAAAACACATCTATCACCGCATGATTCTTTTTTATGGATCTTTATGTAGCATCAACAACTAGTATAAACCACTTTTAAAACATCATAGCTCCAAAAATCTTTCATTTTTCACCTTGTACCGTATAAAATAGAATACATTTATTGTTACTTTTTTCTCATTTTCATATGATTTAGTAAGAATTATGTTTTAACGGAGTATATGTGTATGCACACACACACACACACATACACACACACACACATATATATATATATATATATATATTATATATATATATATATATATATATATATATATATATATATATATATATATTATATAGAATCAGGATCAAATAAAAAGAGAATTAAAGTAAAAAGGGTAGCGAGAAATTAGATGATGACACGTGGCAGATCTAGTATAAGGGTAAATTAGTAACAATATAATTTTATTTCTCTCTCCATATCCCTACCACTCCCACGTTCTACAATACAATTTTCTCTCTCTCCATGTTCAGATCATACGGTTCTCTTCCCCTCACCAAAACCCTAATCGCATCATCATCCTCCGCCTCCACGAGATTCATCCGCCGCTTCACCTTCAAAAGTCATCGGCCGCAAATCCTAAAGCCGTCATATCGTTGCGACGCTTCATCCCGTCGAATGCAGAACCGGCCGGCTACATGCAGTGTTTCCGCCGGTTATTTTTCAGTCGCTCACCCCCTGCAACAGCCATGTTTGCATCATTCTCCGCAGCCGTTTGTATATATATATATATATATATATATATATATATATATATATATATATATATATATATATATATATATATATTTCAACCGATTGTGCATCTGATATGTACCAGATCTAGTGGAGTTGCCGTCGCCGTCATTGAAAGCCATCTGATAGTGCATCTGCTATGTACGAGATCTAATGGCGTCGCCGTCGCCGTCGAGCACTGCTGCTGCTCCGTTAAAAGCTTTCTACGGTTTTAAAGAAAACCTAATCGATCGTGGTTCACATGCGCCTGTGAGCTATCGCCGACCGCCAGCGCTGAAGCCGTCGCCTTCGCCGTCGCCGTGAAGCGCCGACCATCACCCACCACGAATATTTGTGCATCAAAGTTATTCGATTGTGGCGTTTTATTCGTCCCCGTTTCCCCCTTCAGATGCTGAAACCTCGGGCATTATCCACTGTTTCTACATTATCTACTATTCTTCTGTTTTTTGTTTTTTGTGCATCTGTTATGTTTATCTTGTGAATCTGTGTAATTTTTGTGCACCAAAACATTCCTGTTTATTTTTGTGAATCTGTTATATAAAGAAATGAATTATTTTTGTTGAGTTTAATTGTGCATCAAGATTAGGGGTTTTAATGGGTTTGATCGGAGAAGAAAAATGTAGTGGAAGAAGGAAAAGTGGTTTTTACAGGGGAATTAATGGGTTTGATCGGAGAAGAAGATTGTGGTGGAAGAAGGAAAAGTGGTTTTTCAAATTTGAATGTAACTACCCACGCTGGCTTTTTTGCTTTTACTAATATACCCTTTTTCTATTTATTTAATCCACTTTTTTTCTTTTTTATTTGACTTTTCAATCTTGACTTTTCAATGATCCAAGGGCTTAGATTACTCCTTACCTTTTGTAGATTAAAACTCTTTTTAGTTTATTCCCTCCCTATATATATATATAGTATATATATATATATATATATATATATATATATATATATATATAGGGGAGGGTTCATGCGAGAATCGTTGTTAGTGCGAGAACCGCGAGAATCAATCTCGGCCGTTCCTCGGATATGAGAAGTTCATGGATGGAGTGCGTGGAGGGATAGAGTGTGGCATGGTGCATGTGAAGAATTCATGGGTGGGCAATGACGTTGAAGAAGGGGGTATTGGACGGCTCGGATTGGTTCCCGCGGTTCTCGCACTAACAACGGTTCTCGCATGAACTTCTTCCTATATATATATATATATATATATATATATATATATATATATAGGGTATGGTTAAACAAAGAACCTCTCTTAAACATAGAACCTAAAGAACCCCCCTAGTAATGACACGTGTCACATTGTTTAAGGGCAAAAAAGGAAAATTAAAAAAAAAAATTTACCGTCTCCTCCAGCGTCCCCCCCCCCCCACCCCCAAATTCAGAAAAAAAAAACTCCAATTACTTTAAATGATCATAACTCGTTCGCTTTTAACAATTTTAACAAAAAAGTTATACCATTAGATTCAGTTTTTCGTCCTCTTTCAAACAAGACCGGACTTTATATTTTTGAAACTTTTTTTTTTGAAATGCAAAGTTTGCATTTTGAGCTGAGTTCATTCAAACTCAAAATGCAAAATCCGTAGTTTGCATTTTGAGCTGGGTAATTTAAGCCTAAATGCAAAATCCGTAGTTTGCATTTTGAGCTGGTTATTCAAGCCTAAATGCAAAATCCGTAGTTTACATTTTGAGCTGGGTAATTCAAGCCTAAATGCAAAAATCCTTAGTTTGCATTTTGAGCTGGGTAATTCAAGCCTAAATGCAATCCGTAGTTTGCATTTTGAGCTGGGTAATTCAAGCCTAAATGCAAAAATCTGTAGTTTGCATTTTGAGCTGGGTAATCCAAAATGCAAAAAAAAAATTCATTTTCAATTTTTTTTTAGAAAAGTATAGGAAGAAAATGATCTTGTTTGAAAGAGGATTAAAAAACTAAAAGAATGGTATAATTTTTTTGATTAAATTCACAAAACTTAAAAAGTTATGGCAATTTAAAGTTTTTGGGTTTTTTTTACAAAATCATGGGTGTGGGTGAGTGATAATTACATTTTTGCCCTATTCATCCTAAATTAATATATAATAATTACAGTTTTGCCATCGATCAATCCTATCCATTGATATTGATGATCCAAAGGTCCAGATTGGTTCTTTAGGTTCTTTGTTTAACACATGGTTCTTTATTGATCCAATTTCTCTCTCTCTCTCTCTCTCTATATATATATATATATATATATATATATATATATATATATATATATATGAGATGGTTCATTTGAGAACCGTCATTATTGCAAGTACCGCGAGAACAAATCGTGACACTTGATTAAAATAAATCAATGGTCAATAAAAATGACGGCTCATTTATGGGTTATTAATAACTCATTAATGACACATTAATTAAAGATATTTTGAGAAAATCAAGTCTTGTTCTTTAATGACGGTCTACACGGAAGCCATTCACGGTTGAAAAAAATAGATAAAAGACCAAAATACATCTATTAATAATGGTGATTACAAATGGTACTCGCAATAAGTTGATGGTTTCCAAATGAACTTCTCCTTCTATAAGAAGAAATTCATTTGAGAATCATTATTATCGCGAGTACCATGATAACCAATCCTTGCCATTTATTAAAGTAATTTATGGCTAATATTATTTGCAACTTATTAAAGACCCATTAATGGTTGATTAATTAGGTATATTTTGGAAAAATCAAGCCTCGTAAAAGTGACTAATCCACTCAGACGCAATTCACAGTTTGGTAAATATATAAAATTACCATGATACACCTAATACTGCGAAAAATGCTTATCATATGAGAACATTTTATAATATTATCAATCATTCATAAATATGGGTATTTTGATAATTTTATATATTTATCCAACCGTGAATTACGTCCGGATGAATGATATTATTTAAATAGACATGATTTTCTCAAAATACCTAACATTAATGCATTATTAATGAGCCACTACAAATTTTTAGCTATTGGTTTATTATAACCAATGACTAAGGTTGGTTTTCGCACGAAAAACCTTTTTTGTTTGAACCATCACACACACACACACACACACACACACACACACACATATATATATATATATATATATATATATATATATATATATATATATATATATATATATATATATATATATATATATATATATATAAATATACTATATATATATATATATACTACTTTATAAACCATTTAACGAAATATTTCCTTCACTTTAAGAGTTCTTAAAATTCAATTAAAACAACATCTTAACCTTTTATTCTTCCTAGATTAATCTCACCGACCTAATCTTTTATCATTTCACTATCTCCTCAACTTCACTTAACCTTCCATCCATTCGAAATACACTCACCCACTAACACACTTTCTCATACTATAACCGTCCGAAAAGTTTTGGTTTCAGATTTTTCATTAAAACCGGATTTTTTTACCATCCCTAATATGACATATTCACGGGCCACCTATGCTTTATTTACTAAAGAGTCGAGAGTCAAGACTTAACAAATAAAAAAAAAACCCGAAAGCCCACTACCATTTTGTTTGCAGGGCCCTACCGTCATGAATCTTGAGCCCACAAACTCGCTTAAGCCCACTACTCACGTCAGATAAAGTTCGTTCGTGTTCCCGTCTTCTGAAGCCGACACAAGAACCGCAGCAACCCAAGAATCTTACAAACAGCGATTGACTATCTTTCTCGGCGAACAAGAACAGCTCACGAATGTTAAATCTGTGAACATTGCCTCTCACGCTGTTTAAGGCGATATGTTTTTACTTTTTTGCCGTTACTTAATCTGGTAGTATAACAGCGTTCTGGATCCTGGATGGTGGTGGCTTGCAGCAGCCACGTTTTCGAAACAACTTTCTTGTTGCCAGTGGTGGAGAGGCAGGCGGTGGAGGTTGAAGGGTGTGGGGAGGAGTACCACCCATAACCACCATGGTCAAAGCAATTAGATTATTTTTTCATGGCAACTTTTAGACACCAACTATCTGATCACTATGCTTCACTAATTCAAACAGCCCTGGTTAACAAAGAGCCATGTGTTGGGAAAGCAATTCATGCTCGAATAATCAAGTCTGGAGTCCACCTTGGTGTGTTCCTCATGAATCATATGATGAATTTGTATGCGAAAACTGGGTTTCTTGTAGACGCCCGCCAGCTTTTCGATGAAATGCCTGTTAGGAACGCTTCTTCCTGGAACACGATTATATCTGCTTATGCGAAACAGGGAAGGATTGGCTATGCACGCCATCTATTTGAAGAAATGCCTGAACCTGATTCTGTCTCATGGACTGCGATGATGGTGGGTTATAATAAGATAGGCCGTTTTGAAAGTGCTATCATGATGTTCATTGACATGATATATTCCAAAGTAATGCCTACCCAATACACGTTCACTATTGTTCTTGCCTCCAGTGCAGCAATGAAATCATTGGAAATCGGTAGGAAAGTTCACTCGTGTATTGTGAAAGTTGGGCTCAGTAGTTGCACCAGTGTTTCTAATTCTCTGCTGAACATGTATGCAAAATCAGGTGATCTGTCGATGGCAGAAAATGTGTTTGGTAGGATGAAACTGAAGAGCACCTCAAGCTGGAATACTATGATATCAATGCACATGCAACATAAACGTTTTGATCTTGCACTTGCTCAATTTGAGAAAATGACCGCCCGTGATATAGTTACTTGGAATTCAATGATTTCAGGTTACAATCAGCATGGTTTCGATATTGAAGCTCTGGGTATGTTCTCAAATATGCTAAAGAATCCAATATTAAAACCAGATAAATATACATTGGCAAGTGTTTTATCATCCTGTGCGAATCTTAATGACTCAAACTTGGGGAAACAAATCCATGGTCACATTGTAAGAACCCAATTTGATTTATCCGGGGCCGTTGGAAATGCTTTGATTTCCATGTACTCTAAGTTTGGCTTTCTCAAGATAGCTCAAAAGATTGTAGAACATAATCAGATTTCAAATCTGAACATAATTGCATTTACATCTCTGTTAGATGGATACATCAAGCAAGGGGACATGAACACAGCCAAACAAATATTTGATTCTTTGAAGGACCGTGATGTTGTTACATGGACTGCCATGATAGTTGGCTATATGCAGAATGGATTTAATAATGAAGCAATTAATATCTTTAGATCAATGATCAAACAAGGCCCAAAACCTAACAGTTATACTCTAGCAGCTATGTTGAGTGTAAGTTCGAGCCTGGCTTCTCTGGACCATGGCAGACAAATCCACGCAAGCGCCATAAAATCCGGATCTACACCATCAGTTTCTGTAAGTAATGCTTTGATTAACATGTATGCCAAATCTGGAAATATTACTAATGCGAAACGTGTGTTTGATATCATAAGTTATATGAAAGATACTGTCTCGTGGACTTCTATGGTCATTTCTTTTGCTCAACATGGTCATGGAGCAGAATCTTTGGAATTATTTGAGAAAATGTTGAGTTTTGATATATTACCTGATCATATAACTTATGTTGGAGTAATTTCGGCTTGCACCCATATGGGATTGGTTGAAGAAGGTCGTAGGTACTTCAAATTGATGCAAGAAAAGCATAGTATTGAACCCAGGTTAAGTCACTATGCTTGCATGATTGATCTTTACGGGCGTGCAGGAAAACTTCAAGAAGCACATGATGTGATACTGAATATGCCAATTGAACCTGATGTTATATCTTGGGGTTCACTTTTAGCTTCTAGTTCTGTTCACAAAAACATGGATCTTGCAAAAATTGCAGCAGAAAAACTGCTGCAAATCAAACCCGATAATAGTGGGGCCTATGCGGCTCTAGCGAACGTCTACTCTGCTTGTGGGAAATGGGAGGATGCTGCTGAGATTAGGAAGTCAATGAAGGTTAAACAAGTGAAAAAGGATCAAGGGTTTAGTTGGGTTCAAATAAGGAACCAAGTCCATTTGTTTGGAGCTGAAGATAGTGTTCATCCAGAAAGAGAAGAAATTTATCAAAATATGGCAGAAATTTGGAAGGAAATCAAAAAATTAGGGTTTGTACCAAAAACTGAAGCTGTTTTGCATGATCTTGATGAAGAGGTTAAAGAGCAGATTCTTATGCATCATAGTGAAAAGCTTGCTATTGTGTATGCACTAATGAAGACTCCAAAGAATAGTACTCTGAGGATCATGAAAAACTTGAGGGTATGCAAAGATTGCCACTCTGCTATTAAATTTATTTCAAAACTTGTTGGTAGGGAAATTATTGTTAGAGATGCAACTCGGTTTCATCATTTTAAAGATGGTGCATGCTCATGTCGAGATTACTGGTAGCAACTCTACGGCACGGCATCAAAGATGCACAATTGGCATATTTATGTGCGAAAAGGGTCTTATATGTCAACAAGAGAGCCACAACATTTTGTAAGTTATACACTTATACTGACATTCAAAATTTTCTTGTGTTGTTTATATCTTTGTAAGTTGTATGCAAATTCAATGCTATCAAGGATTTAAAAGTATAAATTTTGGATGGAGTTTATACTCCCTTTTAATTGTTAATGTCTAAAATCTTTCTCATATAGAGTAAAACACTGAATTCTGACGTGACAGCCAGTTGGATATCAATGATATGGTCGATCAATTTCAGTAGACCTCACTTTCTGGTGTGGCTTTAATCGGAAAACCCAATTTCGGTTCCAAGGGTTCCGTTTCTTCTTGGCATTGAATCGCTTAGTAAGTTTGCAAAATCTTCTGCTGTTACACGTTCTCATGGTGACGAGAGTTTCAAGAAACAGTGGCATTAAGTTGCTATTCAAGTTTCAAAGTAATGCTGTTTCTTTTTTTTTGTCATCACTTTCAGTGAATAATGTCTGAAATGTCTTAAACACATCAATGTAGCAGCCTAGTAGGAGCATTAGTTAACAGCTACAGCAAGGAATGTTCGTTATAGAATTGCAAACGTGAATTAGGATATATGTTTGTGTGTTTTACTTCAGTTTGTATTGGTAACAAGAAACTTTGTTTTGATAGAGAACATTGAACAAGATTATGGACTTTGTTTGTCGTGTGTTTTTTCTATCACTTTCGTTATGATATCTTTGAAGTAGTTTGTAGGAAGCCAGTTTGAGTTTGTGCAAAAACTAAAGTTTCTGGATTTTCGGCAGGTATTGATGAAAGATAAGCCAATTTGGTTGGACCTTTGTGGTTATGAGTCGCAACTGGTCGAATTTTTTGATGTGAACCCATTTTGTTTTTAAGAAAATTGGTGATCCCAGTTTCATGTATCCTAGTCTACTTTGTATACACACCCTAATCTATGCATGTGCCATGTGGAAGCTATTAGGTGACTAAACCTAATTGGATGAAGTATAATAAGATATGACAGATTATGGTGTAGAAAATATAATAAGATACGAGTTGATTATGGAGTAGAAAATAACACTCTTTTTAGTTTTGTGAATGATTTATTTCTTGTTGCTTATGAGATTTTGTTCGGGATTCCATTTGGTTATGAGATGAAAGATGTCTCGTTTGGGTGGGTTTAATTACAGGTAGAAACTAGTAATTCTTTGACTCCACTCTTAAGAATATAGGTTCATCCACACTTTTTCTTATATGTAATTATGTAAAATTTTAACCACCACCTAATGTCATCTTAATTTTTCAAAAATATCAATAACCTACTTTATGATAAAATGTTAAAGTAAATACTTGAAATTTTCAATTAAGGTATTAGCTCTCGCCGGAGTTCCCACTATTGGATAACCATCAAACCTTGGGGTCCTCAACGAGTCAACGGAGTTCCTTCTTAGTGGTGATGGAGGAGTCTCATTGGTCGCCTAGTCAGCTTTCGTTGCCAAATTTGATGTGACAAAGTAGGTATTAAATCCGGCAACGACGACCGAACAGGAAGCCAATTAAACCCCACCATCACCATTAGGAGGGAAATCCAATCAAGGCATTATTATTTGGTGGTGATCAACAATGAGAACTTTGGATAGAGCTAAAACCATAATTGGAAATTTTAGGTGTTTACTTACTTTAATAAGTTAGTAGATAGTATAGTTACCTATTTGGCAATAAAAAGGTAAATTACTTACATTGATATTTTTAAAATAAATAAGATGTTATTTAGTGACCTTTACCCTAAAAATACGACCAAATCAACCTGTATTTAGGTAACGAGTAGAAATTGTTTAATGTGAATGTTTTTTTTATAGTAGATTCTTGATATTCATTGATTGCAAATGTGTTTGTAACGCCACCTCTAACGAGCTTAAAATTAGAGTTAATTTAAACTTTTTAACTACTATTATAAAAAACGTGCAGCGGAAATAAACACCATTTACAAAAGCAACGTTAACTGGCTCGGCTATTTAATTACATCAAAAGAATAAGCCAAGTTCGTAATCTACAAGCGTTACCTACTAAATACCGACCATCGGATCCAAACATTAAACCAGTGTGTTCCCCAAAAGATATTTACAACAAAAACTACCAACAGTTCTCGCATCACCACTCACCAGGCCTCTAGCATCAACCTGCGAAAAAGGTAAATCTTGCACCGTTAGCTACAACTAGCTAGTGAGCACCAATTACACATAAGCATCAATAAGCAGGCTATCACGTCTAGGAACAACACACATGACTATCCTATCATATTGCGGCGCGCCAATCATGTCAGCAGGAGTCGTGTCTTGCAGGGTAGCTTGCCCCGCTCAACAACCCAAGCCGGGGAATCAGCAGCAACCAATTGCACCAGTGGGGGAGCGAAGAGCAGTCCACGTGGTACACTCTGTCTATCATGCTGGTTTCAGCCTAAGCGAAGAACCCAATTCCATAGAGGAACGGTGGCCTGCAGAGCCATACCCAAGCGTATACTCCTGAGTACCGTTAGTTCCCCAATTAAGTGTCCGGACAATATCTCATAAACAAATAGCTGATCCAGTTAGGATCCAGTTCATGCGCGCATAAAATCACAGTAATATCTTTCATACTGATAAACAAGCATGCGTATAAAACTCTATCATAGCATACCTCGTGTTTCACGTATCAATACATCAATCACGTATCAACATGTACAACAGATAACTTACCTACTGAGACTCATGGGAAACCGGTACTCACCTCGAGATTACAGGAGGCAGATATAGTGTTGGGAATCCCAGGAATCCTCCGAATCACCTAACACATTAGGTTTAGGCTTAGACACCAATCAACGACAATTAACGAGGCTTAAAACACAAGACTACAAAGCTGTCAGCAAAACAGTACAACATGCGATCGCAAGACACCCCCATGTGTAACACTGTACTTTTAATTAACATAAAATAGCATGCGGAAGCTTAATTACATATAATTATAACAAAATCAAATCTATATACAAGATTTGTCTGTTTTGGATTTACAAAATATGCCACTACAATGTTAATTACAAAATCAGGCTCTTTTCAAAAACTAGACATCAGAGTTTGTGGTCTGTCCAAAATCCCAGTCATCATCATCATCAAGAAACTCACTGAGGAGGATCTGCAAAACAATCTAGTGGGGAATTAGCACAAAGCTAAGTGAGGGAACAAATATCTCAACAAAGTACAAGGCTAATAGCCCAACAAGTAATCAAGCTCAAATTCAAGAGGACCGGCGGTGTTACAACCACCTACAACCAAATGTTGGCCAAATCATAGGTTTACCGATAGCCCTGCTAACATGGATAACAGTATCAGCACCCTCGAGTACAACAAATGCATCTCAAGATCAGATACTGTAAATACCCAAGCAACAAGCCCAGCCTACAAAACTGTCATGGCTGACCTCCAAAATAACATGTATACACATCCAAATGAGCATATAATCAATCAAGACGTTACATCCAGTACAATCAGGATATAAATCCACTCACCACAATCTGCACTGATGGATCACACTCAGTTGACTAACTCACTGAGTCTTTTCAGTTTTTGAGATTAAGTGAACACATGTCAGTATTTAATTCACAATACTGATTCACAATGATTAATACATTTATTCATACATTACATGAATATCACATATATCACAGATATAGAAAATCAATACATCATATATGAATTGTTAAGGAAACCTTTAAGAGTCCCAAATTCTGGATAAACATTCGGAATTCTCATAATTCCGAATACAATACCTCCTTTCCGAATAAGCAAAGGCAATTCATATGGTTTTACTTCAATTCCGGATAAGTCATTATTTCGTATAAGTGCAATTCTGAATGTTTAGGGCAATTCCGAAAAAAATCCAATTCCGAATAAATCCAAATCCGAGCAAAGGGAAATTCCGAATAACATTAATTCCGATGAAACCACAGTAAAATTCCGAATAATGATTAATTCCGAGCAAAGGCACATTCAAAATTCCGAATATATGAAATTCCGATCATACAAATTCCGAGTAAGGGCAATTGTCCAATTCCGAGTATTCATCAATTCCGATAACTCTCTTTCCGAATTAGTCTCAATTCCGATCAAATAAGCATTCCGAATAAAGTGTTAAGGCATATACAATAATCAATATATACGGAATTCATTAATTCCGAGTGACTTTATACGGGATTAACCTCAATTCCGAGCAACGTGTCCAGAATTCACATTTTCCGATTTCATTTTATACGGAATTTTCAAATTCCGACTGATTCATGCCTTAATTCCGAATACTTCATATGTTCTTGCACAAAATCGATTTTAACTTCAATTCTTTTCTGATTTTAAGCATGCAAGAAGAAATAGGTTTCCAGAATTCATATAAACATGTAATGAACATAGATTCATATAATTCTCTAATATGCAACAACCTATAATGATCAAATCATTACATTCATGTATTCATTCGGAATTCATACATATTCAAGAAATAAATTAGAATCTTAACAACAATTCACAATCATAAATAAGTTGTTCTAACATTCTAGATTTGACAAATCAGAATTCAATTATGAATTGATAAAATGAAGATGATGTCCTTTGGTGATCCTCGGCCGAGAGCTCCACACACACACACACACACACACTATTTTGGTTAATTGCATGAAATGGAGGAATGTTTGTGTGTGTTGGTGACTAATTCCACCAAAACCAGCCAACACATCCACTAACCAATTTTTTTTTATATTATTTAATTTATTTGTCTAATAATAATAAAACTTATTATTATTACAATTAATTATCAATTAATACATATTGACAAGTAATTCTCATAATCAAATTAAATTCCAAGATTAACTTAATTGATTACCTCATTAGTCTAAGCCGGTTGAGAGGGTGTTACACCATGCGATCGCAAGGCATCGCCATGCGATCACAAGGCATCACCATGTGATCGCAAGGGCCCTGCCCAAAAACCCACTCCTACGGCCGTAAAGGTTTATCCCTAAGACCGTAAGGGTTGTTCTTTGGGTAGCTACGGCCGTAGGTTATGTACCTACGCCCGTAGGCTTCAATCCATCACCCGTGGGCGGTAAACCTTATAAAACACATAAAATACTCTCCTACGGCCGCAGAAACCTTTTCCGACGGCCACAAAAGGCTTAATTTCAATAACCCTGAAAAACACCCTCCTACGGTCGCATGAACATTTTGCTACGGCGCAGGAACTTTCTTCTACGGCCGCAGGAAGGGTTTTTACAGAAAAACCAGCTCTGTTCGAGACAGAACCTGCAACTCGCCCATTTTTGACACCAAAAATCAACTTGAATCCATTTTTAAGTGTTTATACATCATCTCTAGCCTACATATGAACAACTAACATAAACTTGACATAAAACAATCATGAAAACACACCTAAATCCATCAAAATGGATCATTTCACCACTTTGACTCAAGAACTAGGTTTTGAACAATAAAACTTACAAATCAGATGTTAAAGGCTATAGAAACAGATCTTGAAGCTTGAATCAACTATTGGTATCACTTGAACTTGACTTCCTTCTTTGATCTCTTCTAAAATCTCCAAGAGTGTGTGTGTAGGTGTTCACGTACGTATGTATGTGTTTAAATGTGTGTTTAAGTGTGTTAACAGATAAGTCATAAAGACTTAGGCCGACTTATTGGTCAAATACCTCACCTCGGGTATTTTGTTCTCCTATTCAACTTAAAACTCAACTTAGGTTTATCCGTTTCAACTAACGGAGATATTTTTGGAACCATTATCTAAAACCGTTCAACTATTTATCGACTTGGTCGACTTATGACACTTTTCATAATACCACATTTTTATCCACAATTAACACCAATTAACACCAATTCACGTTTAAAACACCAATTAACATATAGAACACCATTTAACAACATGTATACTACAATTAACAACAAAACACCAAGTAAAGTCAACGTACAACTATCATTTAACAACAAAACACCAGTTAAAGTCGACGTACACCATTTAACATGTACAACAATTTACAATTAGGACCCATTTCGGGGTGTTACAGTGTTCACCGGGATATCATTAAAATTTTATTTTGTATGAGATTAGAAAAAGAACTGTTAGGGGCTAAAACCCACTTTATAAAGTCATGTGGATTCAATGAGCACATGTTTTAGTATAGTCAAGCTCTTATGGCAAATGTGAAAGAAGCTGCAGAGAAAGGGGATGCCCCTTTTGAAACTATAGACTCTTGGTTGATGTGGAATTTAACAGGAGTTCATAATGTTTTGCATGTCACTGAGGTCTTCAATGCATCAAGAACGATACTTATTGTACTTGTAAATGTTTGATTGGGATGAACCGACATTAGAAATAGTAAAGATTCCTAAAAATAATTTACCAAAAATCTTAAGCAATGTGGAAGTTTTTGGTCATTTGGGAAAAAGACCAAAATACCTACCCGAATTCTACACCAATAAGAGGAAAAGAGTAATTTACTATGTATAAAGATAGCTATACAGTATAAGTAGGTCTGAACATATTAGTTTTAGTTCAAAAAGACCAAAATACCATCCCGAACTCTACAACATAATTCTTCACTTCATTCTAGAATATTTGTGCTTTTGAAATTGGTAATTGTCACCAAGATAATAAGAGATTAACTTGTTGATCACAATTTAGTTTAAGGGCACATCATAATAAATGCAGGATAATTCAAATTCCCATAGTTAAATTCTTTATTTTATTTTTTTAACTTGATAACATGTGAAAATTATTAATTTATGTTCTATTTTTTTTACACTTATTTCAATCTAGTAAAAAGAAACATGAGCAAGAATAGCTAGTGCAATATAAAAATTTTACATACCGGCGCACCGCTCACAACACACTTGTTAAAGATGGTACACTCTTTAAACAAATTAAAATGGAGTAATTATAAACATTCAAATGACTGAATTGCTTTTTATTTTGAGGTTATTCTAAGCTGTAACTTCAATCAAATAATAATAGTTTCTTTCATTGGTAGACTATGTCAATAAGATGGAGACCGAAGTAACTAGAAAGATTGTTAGAATCGTCTTCTTCTAAAGAGATCATGTAGAAAGCAAGTTGTTTTGAATTGAAGTAAGACAGATCAAACTAAAGATATTAAGCATAACAAACATTTTTTTTCGTCAAGATAATTGCATTTTGACCGAATGGACGATCGACCAACGGACCCAACCATTCTAGTACTGTTCCATTGTAGCGAATATAATTTGTTAACGTGCAACACTTGTCATAGATGATGTACCAGTGCTAGATCGGCCGGTTCTGGTTTGCCGCCATTGCTATAATCGCTGGTTCTTGGTTATGTGCAAATAAGGAGGTAAAAATTGTGACAACGATGCTATAGTCGCTAGTTCTAGATAACTAACACTCGTAACCAAATGACTTAACGAGAAAATTGGAGAATTGCTTACCATCTATTCACGAGAAAATTAGCTCAACAAATAGGCATTTCTAGATATTAAACACAACTACAGTAACATCATATGCACCAGTTACAATTATAAGTTCATAGTTGCATAAAATTCTCTACAAGATTGGTTTCTTGCTCAACTCACTCACCAAAACAAATATCACAAGCCCAGTGATTATCATCAACCAGAACATCAGAATTTTGGATTCACAAGGTTCGGGCTACTCTCTCGTACAAGTCACGTGGCCAGTTGCGATTCAAATTATTTGCAAGAAAATTGGCAATCTGCACAAGCGAAATACTTGTAAGTTTGTTCAAGGAAAACACAAGTATAATCGTGATGCCAAGTCAATAATCTAGAGTCCAGACAATACCCATTCCATTCAAAACAATTATAAAATACATTCAAAAGAATTACTAAACTTGATCCTCATCACACAATTTGTTTAAAATGGGATGACTAGGGTTGTACTTTATCCATTAACGAATGACATTGAAGACCTGGCGCGTATGAACTAGCAATTTAATTGAAAAGGTCAAATGGGGACAAAAGTTAGCTGGTGCTTTCAAATGCTTAAAATCTCATAGAACAAAAAAGGTGATTAATTATTTTAAAAATATTACTTTTAACATCTTATTTTATACCCAACTCCTGGAGCCTAAAGGAATGAGATGTAATACAATGAACATTTTTTAAGTTGATGACCTCAATCTTAGTGTTTGATTTCGGATCAATTTGATCCCCCTCCCTTTCTTTTTTTTCAGCATAAGTCGGAAATAAGAAACACTTTCTATAGTGGATTAGTGGGTTGTTTAAAAGAAAAAAGAACATTTCTTCATTATAAAATATAAACAAATAATTAAAAAACTTCTTTGAAAATCACCTATTTTCCCATTAGGAATTAGAGATGTTGGCGAGATTGGTTCAGGTCCAGAAATTTCTTAGCTTCGTCTGATTGAGAAATATTTTAGATTTTTAGATAAGTGATCATTAGTCAGACTTTTATCGAACTATCTGCCAAGCCTAGACTTTGCCTTTATTTGGGAACTGAATGAACAATATTTTATATTTATATAATATCAACAAACATACCTTAGTCCTCAATGCACGGAGTGACCCATCAGAATCTCTAACATTGTCTATACACTGAAGAGAGACCTTAAGAAGGTCTGGAACACATGCTTGGACATAGGGAGACAAATTCTGGAACATATCTGTTGCGGTATCGGGTGCTCGTGGATCAAACGGAAGAAATGGAAGCTTGGCAACCTCCCTTAAAGCATCAAGATAATGTCCTTCTCTGGCCAATCTATGAATAGACAAAATTGTCTCAAGCTGCCTTAACAGCGTTTCTTGCTCCAACACGAGTTCTCTCTCTTGGAGACTGCACAATGAAGTGTTAGCATGAAATGAGATGAGTGGACAGGTCAGCATGAAAACTAAAAGTTAAAATTAGAACAAATACAAAACACTGAAGAATTTAGAGGTGGCAAAATCAGGTCGGGCTGCGTTGACCCAATATAAGTTTATGTCCAAAAGATTGAAACCTAGAGATTGAAGTAAATAATGGGAGGATGAAAAGGCAGCAAAACAGATAATAACATCACCATCCTATCACTGAAATGCATCAATTCATGCACCTGGTATCATCATAAGTATAGTGAAGATTTTCAAATTTTCAGAACCAAGATTGTAATTTTACCTGACATGTGGATAGTATTTAAATGTCTCGAGCAACTCATTTCCAGAATGAAGAAGCCCAGCTGTTCGGCTCTCACCATCCAGTCTACCACGTGATAGAGAACATATAGCTTCAGAGAGACCCTTGTTTATGGTATCTAGTGCTGCTGAAAATGCCCCAATTCTCTTCTGAATTTCTATAGACTGATATGAAACGAAGGTGATTGTTAGCATGGTACATCCTTACATCAAGAAAACAAAAGCAGCAATTAACCACTTCTAAGTTCAAATGTTAGTAGGCCAGGGTAAACTGGAAGAATTAAACATAATTTTTGCTAGATTTGGTCATAGCGGTGGAGAAACAGATATACAGATATTAAAAAGAAAAGGAAGAAAAAAACAAACAGAATCCATAAACATTAAAATGAAAGATTACTTTGTCATTAAGCCCAGCTTCCTGACACTGTCGAGCAGCTTCAAGCAGAAACTGGTGCCTTTCTTTTTGATCATTCAAAAACCGTCCTAATTCACCTTCTTCTCCGGCCCCTCTTGGCCCAAGTAACAGAAGAATCCCACCATCACGTAATAATATCTCCATGAGCAGCTGCTGTAACATCACGGTCCGCTGTCTTTGCTGATCTATATTTCCTCTTCCTGACCAAGAGAGTTGTCCACCCCCCACCGTGACAGCAGCTTGTGCATAATATTCCAATGCCATAGAAAGATTACCGTGCCTCAGATAAAGTGAACCGTACTGTCTTATAATACTAGCTGACTCGGCAATAGGATCCATCACGCCTAACTTATGACCTGTCCCACTAACATCAGATAACACAGCATAGTCTGCCAGCACTATAGCTATATGAGCAGCATCTATGTTGTATCCCTCATCTCCAGTATCCTTGGACAAATATAGGACAGCTGGAACCAACTGTATGCTCAACAGCAATACATATGGATACACTAGAGGGTCCTTTCCATTTTTTGTATAATAAGAGGGTTCAAATTTGTTTAAATAAGCCTGTAAATCATCCAAGCTGTAAGGTGATAATCCCTCATTTAGAACGGAACTCGATCCACTAGAAGAATCTCGAACAGCACATAGCTTGAACCACAAGAAATCCTCTATGGTATTAAAGAGTGTGGGCTGTTCTCTAAGCAGGCGATCAATCTGCCTGCGGGATCCAGATATGAGTGCGTATAGAAGTAACTTTTTCTTGTCAAAGCCACCTCTGCCCGCTCGATCACCCATCCTTAACATTTTTTCACATTCCTCTGCAGCAATAGAAGCAGTCTCCACCGATACCATGCCTCCATTTGTGATCCATTCAGTCAGCTGGTAAATGAAGAATCAGATGCGTTGCTTTTGAATTATAGAAAAAGAAAAGAAACCAGATATACTATACACATACATGTGATGCGAATTGGTGAGAAACACGGGAACGTGAAGCAACATCTCTTGCATCATCATAGTACCCCCGTTCTCAAGCAGAAATAGATCTATTTTAAAAAGAGCTTAGTAACTTCAGTTAATGAACTAATGCAAGTAAATACATAATAAGTAGATTGAAAAACACCTGCTGCCATGTAGTATCAACAGGAGGCTGCCTACGAGCATCACCTGCATCAAAATCAAGAGCACCGTAGTCTCTCAAACGGATCTGCAATAAAAAGTGAATATATAAGTTAGTAAAAAATAAAGATACAAACACATGCTCCACCTCAAAGATCAGAGGCAGAAGCGCACAGAGTACGACATGCTAACTTAAAGTTAGAAGTGACCACAAACCCTAAGAAAAGCATGAATCCGTTGCAAGTTTCCAACCACTCCACCAAGAGCAGCCTACAGTAAGAAAAGTAGATGACCAAAATATCAAACTTTATGCAAGAAAAGCAACTGTTTAATAACCGAACAAGACAGAGACATAATACAATTGATATACATGTAGTGTAAAACATTACCAGACTTTAAAGACTGAAAATACTAACAGCTAATGAAAACAAAGTGAAAAATATCCTTTATCACCTGTGCAGGATGACTTTGTATCACTTCCATAATATACTTCTCATGCCCCCACTCCAGGTGACGCCTAGCACCAAGTATTAGTGACATTTTCTTTGACACGTTTCTTTGAACATTTGAATGCTCACCCATCAATGTCTGAAATAACATAACTTATGAGAATAATTGCAGTACAATTACACAGAGCTGCATACATTAGCCTTTACAAGCCGTATGAACAAGATAGCACGGTAAACATATACCTGAACTAGATGCCAAATCTTGCTCATGGTAACAGATTTACCACCAGAAGAATCCAAACCAAGACTATCATATGCACTCTTGAAAGCAGTAGCTGGCTGACAGATGGAATAAATTACACATTACAAAACTTGAGTGATCAATTTTGAATCTAGTCCATGTAGAACATTTAGCTTTAATTGAAAAAAAAAACGACAATTAGACTCTGATGCTTTATCATCAATGAATAGGCCACCGGGTGAAGTTGAACATATGAAGTTTTCTTTCCAAACTTACTTTAAAGGCTAAACCACGTTGTCTGGCATCATTGAGAGCCCTCACAACCTCAGCATATGCTGCGGCCTTTTTATCAATGGCTGGCTTATCAGCTATTGGCACAAGTTCCATGCTTAAAGGACCAGATGAAACATGCGGACTGGATGTTAGTGACAATATCGGTCCTGAACGGCTAGCCCCAAAGCTTGACTCATTTACGTTGGTCCTTGGTAATGTTGAAATGCGGCTCATACTGTGAAGAAAGTCCCTTTTCTCCTTTTGCCAGTCATCCTGACGGAAAAAAAAGAAATATAAAGTACTCAAATTAAACACAAAGAGGGCAGGAAAAAAAAAATAAAGGATCAACATTAAAAGAATCTTTGTTTCCAAAATTCAAAATAACTCTGCAAGAAGAACTTTTCATTTTGATTAACCGTTTCTTTATGAACTTAAGCCAGCTTTAGTATCTTCCATGCTTTAACTTTATAACTCCATTTTGAGTTATGGCACACATGGTTATCTAATAACTTTGCATTAGACCCATGAACTTACAAAGAATCAGCTAAATGAATCTTCTATCAATATATTATCTTTTTTCTCTAACAGACAAAGAAAAAAGTGCAGTTGCAGTAGCCTTCTATATTGATAGTGTATTTCATTATGCTTCTTAAACTCTAAGTAGTTATCTCGGTTGAAAATCATATATCGGTGAAGGTCCGAGATTTGAAATAGCGATTATCGCGGTGAAATACCGGTGGGATATCAGATTTTTATATTATGTAGAACACACACACACACACACACACATATATATATATATATATATATATATATATATATAATTAAAATCATAAAAGATTAAATAAAAAGCATAGAACTCCAAGTCAAAATCGTACACGAAGAAAGAAAGAGGTATGTCATATAGAAAAAAGAAAGCAAGCCTATGTCTGTCGCTCATACAAGAATGAAAGAAGGAAAGGAAATGTGTGTTAATTAGGTTTTAGGCTGAGAAATAGGCTATTAAAGTGGACAAAAGAAAATCTCGGCCAATCTCGGCCAAATATCGGTCAAATCTCGGCCGATCTCGGCGAGAATATCGGTTCCGATATTTGAAACTGATATTTTTCCTACCTCCGATATCCGATATCTCGGCGAGATATCGCCGAGATTGACTGCATAGCTTATAATAAATTAAAAAACATCATTAGCTTCCAACTTATCGTTCTCTAAATAAAGTTCCCAAAGTTATTAAAGGCTCAAGGCGCACCGAGGCGCAAAGGGTCCTGGAGCCTTGAGGCGCGAGGCGCAGAAAAAGCGCGGGCTTCACGAAGGCGAGGCGCATGATACCAAAAAATAATTGGATTATAAGTATATACTATATAGTAATGTAATCACACTCAAAATAAACTAAATAACTTTGATATTAACCTTCAATTGAGTTCATTCTCAACAAACATAATCAAGTAACATACTAACATCATAAAAGTCATCATCAAGCATAATCAAGTACTAAGTTTAAAACTGTAGACATGAAAAACAGTCAGGAACATGAAGCTGTCGATGAACAAATGAACAAAATAGGGCTGTCGATGAAAAATAATCAAGAACAAATAGAAGTAAAAATGTCGAACAAAAGAGGAATCATAGATGAATAGAAGTAAAAAAACGAATTTAGCACCTGAGAATCGAAAATTGAAACCTGTGAGCAGTGGAGCTGTCGATAGGAAGCAACCAGCAAAGAAAAAAACACGAAAGTAGCATGGAGCAGTGGAGCGAAGGGGTCAAACTTAAAAAAGAATGAAAGGAGCGGTAAAATTAGGGTTAAATAAGTCAGTCAAACTTAAAAAAACAGGTCAACAGGGGTCGATATGTACAAGGCGCGCCTCAATTGCGCCTTAGGGCTTTTGCGCCTCGGTGCGCCTCAGTGCGCCTCTGCAACCTGCGTCGCCTCGATCTGAAAAAAGCCCAGCAGGCTGAGCCTCAGCGCTTTTGCGCCTCAGGCGCGCTTTTTACAACTATGAAAGTTCCAACATCTTCCTTTTCAATTACAGCATGAAAATGTACTTGTTCTTGTATAGAAAATTTGAAGATTTTTATCATTGATTTTTTAGTGTAGTCCATCACAAAGAAACCGTTTCATGTCTATAAAATACTTGTCTGCATTAAAACTTTTTGATACCAACATTGCGAGAAATCTAAACAAACAAGTCTAATGCGTCCAAAGTCCAAACTGGCTTTTTTTCACAGATCAAGCGTAATAGCATAGAGGATAATTTAGTTATTATCGATTAACAGGACCAACAAAATTTTGGACCCTCTGTACCAACTAACCTCTAAAACAGTCATCATGTAGTCACTAAAATTTCTGAGATTATCTTTCTGAGCTTCCTGAACAGAGGATACCATTGCCATTTCATGCACCTGAAATTATGAAATTGCGACATTAAAGTCATGAATATAATAATTATGACGATCCTCAATTACTTTGTACTGGAGAAGCAGAAGTGTGAACCAAAGAATAAGTTACTCCTATCCTTGCAATATTCCATACATACTGACATAATGTGTTGGACAGTGCTAAAAGTTATGAAAGAAAAAATGAGCAACAATATTTCTAACATACAACATATACATACTCACATACAACAATATTTAATTATCGTGTTTTCAGTTGTGTACTCGTCTCTTGCAGATGCACATATGAAGCAACTTATTGAACCCATACAAAACAAATAATAACACTCACGCAAATAAATGAGAATTATGCAAAAAGTCTGAAAGTGGACATTACTATAAACCAGCAACCACCAAGATAATTGAGAATAACAGTAAAAAAATTGAAAGAAAAAAAAAAGGAAATGTCTACTTTATCTAGCAAATAGTTGCAGTGAGCCAGTAATGAAGGACGAGCTTGAAAACAACCCATGCTACATTAACAATCTAGTAACAAGTAAGAAAGGGAAGAAAGACAGTTGTGTATCATGGAACCCCACTAATCTGTAGCATGAAAGGAGAAATAACGCAAGTAAAATTATACCTAGTTCATACACATTTAGTTCATTAAGTACCTGTTGCAAGTATTCCTCAACGCTTGTAGCCTCAGCAGGGAAAACATCCTCAAAAGTAGTCTACAAAAGAGTTACAAGATTAAACACAGTAATATTAAATAACTTATAAGTTACACCGATAGCTAAAGAATAAAATAACCAGATAGTATTGTCAAAACTACAAAATCAAGCCCTAAATAACTAAAGAACATCGAGAATTTAAAATAAAATGGCAAAATATTATATGAACTATATTCTGTTTTCAAAGCAAAATGAGAAAGATTCACCATCCTTGACTCCTTGAGGTCTAATGAATCTCTAACCCGGTATCATTCATTGTTATAGAGTATTGACAATGCACAGCCAACATGGAGGAAGTAAATCACGTATACGACGGTTAAAAGGCATGTGGTTAAGGTCTGACCCTAGGACCTCCACTATAGATTCCATATCCCCAACCTCTAGGCTACTCGCGAGGACCACACATAAAAAAAGTCTAGGGTTTAAAGATTCATTGCTTGTCAGGTGCAAGGGCACCTGGAGTCCAGGATGATTCTCTAGCAAACGGTTGTTGAAAGAAGTTTTCATGCACAGCATTCCGCATGCACTTTTGAATATTACATTATTACTGTACTTATCTTGTGAGACAAACTATGGACATAATCTTATAAGTTAGCCTGACATGCATCAAATTCCTATAATTAATACCTTCAATTCAAATGACTTAAGATCCCGTGCCAGTTGCTCAGCATTTATCCCCTCACGTGCAAGTAGCCTGAACATCAGTTAACAAATTACATATCATAACAGGCACTGCTAATTAAGAACTTCGATCCTCAACAGAAAGCCGCTGGACTTCATGCACTAATAGGAACAATAATTATCATATGAAAAACCATACAATTCCCCCTTTACAGATATTGCCTTAACATGTAAGACTTGTTTTCTTGTATGAAAAAACATGATGCAACCTACAAGTCAGGTCTACTAAATAAAACAATATTCATACCATGGTCATATAATAAATCATAAGTAACTCCCATTCTTCAAAACGAAACCAACCAATGAATACAATAAAATAGCTGCGAACGCAATGATTTATAAAATTTGGGCCAAAACCTATATTCTGTTTGTAGAAAATATTCTAGTAGTCGAAATATATAAGGATTTTCTACCCGAGGGGAACAATATGGCCTCATTGACTAAATATAGCTTTTACGTCCATAAACCCTTTTCTCAGTGCAAGAAGATGTGTTCGGTGCTCTGTAGAAAATATAAAGTCCATTGAAACAGTGTTCACAGCACTTCCAAAATCATTAAAAAAAAACAAACAATTGATTGCAATAATCAAAATCTACCTTGTAGCTGCAATTGATTGCGAAGGGGCCTCAGTTCTTAGCGTTTTCGACTTGAGCTTCTTAGACAGCGCTTCTAATTGATCCAAGTTTCTCTAAAATGATAAATCCGGAAAAGACACAAAACTATCAAACAAAAACTTGTAAGACAGCCATATACACGGTGCGAGGGAATATCAAAAGAGCAGACCTGGAGAGGAGGAAACTGAGCAGAAGGAGCAGCTTGTTCGACAAGCTTCGAGGACGAATGTAGAAGGTCGGTCCAGCTGCTCATATCTGCGTCACTCGCCATTGTTACTCTTGAAAAGTCGGAGTTGCAGGGAAGAAAGCTTGAGTGAAGTTATGCGCCGATGGGCGGAAACAGAATTTTGTTTTGGGGTTTTGGAGCTCAAATCGCAAGAGCCCTAACTTTCGAAAAATAACTCGGCCGTGACTTCATAAATGTTAAAATGTATCACTTAAAAAATGGGTACTATCTATAGTTTGATGACATAAACAATACGTGGTTTTTTTTACAAGGTAAATACGGAAAATACGACTGGATACTAACAAATTCTTATAAGTGTTTTATTTATGAGAAAATGATCCGTAATGTTAACATCACCTAACTACCATTAAAAATAGTCATAACTGCCATTAAAACTGGAGTGGTTTTTTGAACGTTTTTAATAAAAGAAGTTTAAAACTTGGTTAATATATGTGATTTTCATTCTCTGTATTCGGATATATACGACCGGTGGTTTTTAAATGTGTCAGTTCATCTTTATAGTTAAGAGTATTAATGTCCTTAATCCTAACCACTTTAAAATAAAATCGATAAGTGTGTTGGTCAATGTTTCGAAAGTATATGAACAATATGAGCCAACATCGAAGGAACAATAAAAGAGAACAAAACCGAACAAGTTATGACGAAATTAGAGAAACATGAAACGACATCTCATGCTAAATCAGTGAACAAATGAATAAATGAAAAAATGAACAATGTCAAAATGAACTCAACAAGGTCATTGGCGGTGGTGGGCAAATGACGGCACAAAAAAACAAGGTCGGTGGCAATATTAAGAGAATAGAACAAGGGCATAAACGTTTGTTTTTGAAAATGAAATAACTCGCCTTTTTCTATTAGAAGAGAAAAAATGTGAATTTTGGTATAGGAAAACAGACAGACTATTTTGTATTGAACACTTTCTTATTTTTCGATATGCATAAATTATTATCTTTTTACTTGTAAATTCTTAGTAAATGTTTGTCTCTATGGTGGAGTGGTGAAGCATGTCCCTAGCAAACCATGTGGTGTGATTTCGAATCTGGCTACAACTCCCCCTTTTTTTTCTTTCCCATTTATGTTTCCCTTAGTAAATGTTTTCTTTCTTTAATATTTTTATATATTTTTTTTTCTCACGGGAGCTACAAAAGGTATATATTTTCTTTTCTTTTATCCTTCACATATTAACTATCTAAAGTTTATTTTTATATTATTGTTAATATTTAGCAATTAGTCTTCTATCTTATTTGTTTTTATTTTATAATCTTAGAGATATAATCTTTGGTGTAAATCACTTAATGTAAATTTACATCACATTTTTATCTATATTTTCATATAAATTTTATCGCAATATAGTATTTACTTAAAAAATGTACATTTCAATTTCTAATTTTTTTCGTTCTAAATAAATGCTTTATGACATTTACACAAGAGTCGCTATAATATTTCTTCGATTTTAACAAGCAATAATGTTAAACGATTATGTTAGACGTATAAAAAATAAAACCTAAGACGATTCCAAGATTAACCAAATTATGCATTACGATTCTTAATCTTTTTGCACGCGTTACATTTCTAAATGTTTGAAATTTTTTTATTATTTCTTTAGATATTTATGTTTGATTGTTTATTTGTATTTTTAGTTCATTCTAAAATCCCGCTGCACGGGGATTAAACAACTTGTTCATTTATATATATTTGTAGGTTTTTGTGTCAATAATTATTTGCTTGTTTGGCCTTTGTTATTGTTATGAATTCACGACTTTACTTTAATATGCTATCTTGTTTAGAAATACTATTGAGCTACCTTTTGTATTTAAAAACATCATTTTGTCAAGTACATGCGTATTAGTGTGTGAATCTATATCTATCTTCTAATATATATAAAAGACTAATTTGAAAAGAATTATTAGATGATTTGAACCCTTCATTTAATAAAAGATTTAATCTTAGCCGTTAATTTCTTTAATTCTAAAATTCTGATTTTGACTTTTTAGAGTCAAACTAATGTAACTAAATATAAAGATAATCCTTAATTTAATCAATAATAAATATCATCAATTATCTAAATATAAATAAAATACTAACTTTAATATCATTACAAGTCTAAAATCCACTTCGTGATTATCCTAAAATTTGGATAAACTTGAATTTTAGAATTACAATTAAAATATTATTACTATGGTTTACGATTATTAATTAGCGTTTGTTGTTAATTATTTATTATTCCAAACATGAATTTTAAATACACAAAATTACAATTAAAATATTATCAATATGGTTTACGATTATTATTTAGCATTTGTTAAATATTTATTATTATTACTACTTAACTTCTGTTATTAATTTATTTTTGGGGTTTAGTTCTTATTAATGTATCTAAGTTGTTACATTTTGCTATTATATGTATCAAACTTTTAGAGTTACTATTTAATGTATTACACTTATCAAACTTACCATTTTATATATTGAACTTGTGTTTTATAATTATTTAATATCGTTTTTTAATTTTAATATTTATTAATTTTCTAAACAATCCCGTGTATTACACGGGCATTTAACTAGTATATATATTAAAAAAAAATCAAATGTGGGAAAGTTTACTTAAATAAATTCTCAATTAACCAATAAGATCTCTTTATTTCCTCAATTTTTACCAAAACCAGTGATTTTGACTACTATTATTAGTAGTACCCGTTTATATATTACAAATGGGTATTTTGACCCGATTTTTAATCACACGCGGGTCCACATAACCCGACTTCAAAGAAACCCTTCCGTGATTTCACATAACCTTTCGTTGTGTTCATCGAGCTTTTCAAAGAAACCCTAATCTTACCTACAGCGATTTCAGAGGCATTGGCCTTTCAAGGATTCCGATAGGTAAGGTTCAAGATTCAATACCATTCATCATCTTCTTCTTTATTCTGTTATTTTTTTCTTGATTTGGTTCGGTTTCTTTCGTGTTAATAGCGCCGTCGAAAGCATCCAGGTTACGGGTTTGTGTAATTAATTTTCTTAAATCATATTCCTTTGATTTCATATTCTTCATATTGGTTCGTTTTTCTTATGTTTTAATCTGTTTTTCTTATACAGGTACACTCATAAAACCCTAAACTTCAAAATCTCTGTCAAAAGCCTAATACATCATCATCTTCAATAGCATCAGGTACCCTCGCAATTCCATTTAACCAAGATATTATTCATACACTGTCTTCCTAAGGAAGAGTAATCTTTGTGTGCCTGTGTTCTCGAAGACTTCTATTTGCCTGGTGATTTTTTACACATGCAGTAGTCCTTAATTCTTTGGGTTCAATCATACTTCTTTTTAATGTTTTTGTAAGTATTTACATCAGTTTGCCTCTTTGATTATTAATAATTTGGGTTCAATGACGTTACAATTCATTGACATGATTTTAATTTTAATCCAAATAAGAAATCAAGAATTGATGCCTCTTCGTTTGTTCTTGATAAGATTTGGTTGTGATTTTGAGGTTAATGAATGCTGATTGAAGATAGTTGGAAGTACTAATCATAATTTATATATTAGTTTTTATATTTGCATTGCATTCTTATTCTGAAACTTCTTCCTTATGAGTTATATGTTTCTTGTGGATTTCATTTGATGCTATAAATTGTTGTTTTGCTTCCTCTTCATCCAAGGCACGCACATTATATACTTTTATACATTGCAAATGTTCTTAATATAAATAAAAGTTCATCTTCTTTATCCTCTGTTGCAACAATCGATGCCTCAACTCATATATCCACAGTGATTTTTTTAATTTAAAATTTTCAAGTACTGCTTTCCTTTGCTTTGTTTGTTATTCTTTTAATATTAAATGGTTCAGTTTGTTGCATTTAAATGACACTAACCTTTATTGCTTACAATATGTTCGATGAATTGTAAACTGAACTAATCAGCAGCATTGATTCACTCCGAGATCATATAAAAAAGTTGTTTAATCGCTGTTTTAAAGAAGTTGTTAAAGGGTGGTTCTACTTACTATATCTTTTTATTGCCAAATGATAAATGATTAAGTTTGAAAATGATTTCAATATTGCAGGCTATAGAAATTGGGAAAAAATTTGTATGGATATTTTTAGTCTAGGACTCTAGGCTTTATTCAAAGTTGATTAGGTATTGGCTTTAGCATGCGACAATTTACACAGTTTTGTGCATCATCTACCAGCCTATCTATTTTTCAAGTTTGTCTCGAAAACATATCCCCCTCTTGATTATGTTGTCTAACTTATAAACACATTAGCGAGTTTGTAAATATATCTCTCTCTTGATTATCTTGTCTAACTTTGATCTAAAGGCTATCCTAAATACTATTTCAATTTGGTATTAAGATGTTGCTATCTGAAATCTTCAGACACAACAAAAACAGTTTTCACTTGCAATGAAATTAGGTTTCTCAAAAGAGAGATATATGCTCCCTTGGTTGAGTGATTGCTTTGCCTTTTACTATGAGAGTTTTTAAGGTATAAAAACGTAAACGGATAAACGAGAGATATTCCCTACCCGGGGAGGGTAGTCTTTGACTAAGATGTATGCAGCTTAACCATAAACGGGTAAACAGAGTATTTAAGGTATAAAGATTTTGTTTATTTGGCTGAGAACTGTTGACAATTAAACCTAGAATTACCAAAAGAATTTTTTGGAAATAGTTCTCTTGATTAACCCTCTATTGATAACAGTTCAAATGGATGGTTTGACTCAACATATTTCGTTTAAATTTTTTTATTTTTTCATGGATAATATGTGTGTATAATATGTGCAAATTGTTGTGACATGTTTTGCTATGTCAGTTAATGTTTTTAGATGTTAGGTCAACTCTTCAAATGACAACCGATCTTTTACTTTATATAAATTATTCTTTCTCATATCATGTTGTGATAATTATTTATATAGAACTTTTAACTAATATTTATCACATTCTTTATAATTCTCTTTGTAGACTTTCAATTTGCTCTATCACCTTCACAATCATCACATTGATAGAAGCCTTTGTGATTTCCTTGAAGAATAATAATTGTAATCGGATCCGCTGAAGGAATGTAAGTTCTTCGAGACCCATGTGTTAAAAAGATCACAACGATACAAACTTTTTGAATTGTGATATCCATTCAATTTTACAGTATGCGATTTGTTAGAGAAAATCACTTCCTAAAGTGGTAAATTTGTAAGTAATAATATACTACACTAGAAATTTGGATGTAGAGAGTAGTTAATATCATATTGGATGGTTTATCATTTTGATTATGTAGAATGCGGTTAGTAATTATAGTCAAACAATGGCTAAAAGTTTACATTTGTAATTTTTATTCTTTAGCCTGATTTGGTTCAGATTGCTTTTGTCTTAACGGTGTCGTGGATATATTTTAGGTTACGGTTTTGTTTATGTAATATTATTGAATCCGATTTCTTTGATAGTAGATTGGCTATTGAGAATTGGAATGGAATAAGAATATTAGTATCTGAATTTTATGAATTATATGATTCGTCTTAATCCTGATTCTGAGTTTGATGTGCCAAAATTATTGTGGTTAATCGTTGTACAAACTATTCCGATGTTATACTGAGAATTTAGTAAATCAGTTGATTGAGAATTATATTTCATTATTGCACAGGACACAAACTCTTATATATTTCAACTGTTATATATTTTTTCAGGAGAAACCAAACCTCCTAGGGTAAAGAATATGCCATATAGAAAACATATAAAGATGCAGAAAATAGTTTTTGTTTGGATAACTGCTTTTTTTAACAAATTTGTAGAAGTGATTGATGTTGTGTTTTAACTTCTCGTGTAACAGGTTCATCTACATCTCTTAATAATTGCCTAGCGTTTTTGAGGATGCGGGTAATAGCAAATTTTATATAGCTTGAAGATATAATACATTTCACTACGTTTTATCTAATTATCATTATTTTGTGAACTGAAGCAAAGACGATGCAATTTATTTCTTTTCGAGGAAAATTGCTGCTTAGGAAATAAATGGAAGCGATGAAGAATCAAAGGGAATTAGATGGTATACCTATAACTTAAAGTCTTAAAATAATAAATGTAAAAAAAAGATATCCAAGTGTTCAACTAAACGACAATGTAGATATCGTGTGCTTGGTTTACCAGTGATGATAGGTCGCTTTGAAGATGATGATATATGATAGTGTTTTGTTAAGGGAATGAACCTCACCTGTTTTAGCATGAAAAATTTCATCTTGCAAGGGCAGGTGGCTGAAAAAAAGAAAAGAAGGTGACACAATGGAGAAAGAAGACGTTTTGTTTTAGCTCACTGCTCATGTATTCTTTTATCCCTTGTGATTTGTTGCAATTATACAAAAATCTTTTTTGTTTTTGTTTTTTGGATAGTTGGTTAATCTCAAAGCAAGATAAGACAAACTTTCTATCTAAGAGGACATTCGTTTTTTATAAGTAAAAAACTTGAAATTGTGCAGACATGCTTTGGCCATTATTGCAAGTGCAGCAAAATAAATTTGTCCTGATCAAATGTGCATGGTTAAAATGTTTGTTTAGAGTTTGGTGTATCTGACAATTCAGTGTTATATGACCTTGATTCTGATAGGTAATGGATTTGATTTTTCAGTTCAGTTCATGTTGTTAGGTCTACTAAAAGTTTGGTTGTAGGTCTTCATATTATACACGAGATTCAACTTATATAGTAGTTATCTACAAGATAGACTAGATATTTTTTTGCTGAACTAAAGGAACAAATAAATCAAGAATATGTGTTGACAAAGCCATTACAAATCCCCTTTTAGATGATATAACATATTACAAGTCTTTGGTATCTTTTTATAAATGTGTTCACTTAATAGATATATAGTGTTAGCGCGCTTTCTTTTTTTGGATTATATTCTATATATTCATTGCGAATTTGCGATTGACACATTGGGTTTCTTTTTGATGATTTTTAAGTTGGTCACTTGGTTTTGTTTTTAGAGCATTATTAGGAAAAGGGAATGGGAGGGTACTGTCATTGTAGCTCATGTTGCAGGTCTTGGGAGGTACTATATATGTGAAAAATAACTAGAGATGGTGGATTTGAATGTCCTTTTGGGTGCTTTAACTTACTATGTGTCTATTTTTGAAAGCTTAACATGTATACAAAATAATTATAAATGATTGAACAATTGTGTTTCTTATCCCTCTAATAAACTTACATGATTACTTACATTTTTTTTGAACCTTTTATACTTATTTATAAGTGGTTATATGAATAAAAAAGAATCTTGACATCGTTATACATTATCCACCATTCTACCTATTCAACACTTAATTAATACCCTGCTTTTTATATACTTTTAAGAGTTTATTAATTTACACATTCATCGACGTGTAAATTTCCTGTTTATAAGCCTTTTATTAGTATCCTCATGTATTACTTTATCATCTTGGTTTAATATATTTATATGATCACATACCTCGGATGATATAGTATCTATAACATTTATAATTTTGTTTTCTATTCTGATGCAAGTTTCTTTGAATTAAGTAGATATATGATGATTGTTTGGTATACATGACAGGTCTTTGGAGAGGATAATGGTCATTTAGGTTTTGTGAACAAGGAGCTGGAGTTTTTAATTGTCCTTTTGGGAAAAATGACATTTACATATATTGAGAATGCATAGCGTATGTGAGAACTATGACCATACTATTTTGAAGGTGAATAAGTTCTTGGAGAACTTAGTAGAGAATGGCCAAGAGACTGTTATGACTCGTCGTCAAAGAAATTGATAGTGAAGTATTCCTACCTTATGATGACATAAAGTTTTGCAAGGAAATTGATAAGTATGTTTGTCTATATTTATGTTGAATGTATTAATATGGCAAATAACTTATTATGTATTGACTTCATATGACAATTAATTAATATTCTCTAAATTGTAATTTCACGCCATTTTTGTCCCCCTATCACTTTAGGAGTTTTATTATCTTAGTAACAATTTTTAATTTTATATTTATTTTTAAGAAAACATTATGTTAAGTATACTTATTGTTAGTTTTTACTATTTATTTACAATTCCTATTATATAGCTTCCCTTATTGTTACTTTTAACTTATTTGTATTTGTGTGTTATTTTCTTTATTTTATAAAACTAATTAATTTCTATTGGATGTATGGCACTAGACTTTCATTAAGTATTTTATTATTCTTTTATTTAGAAAATTAAGTAGTAAAATTTCATTTTGTGAAACACGTGCGTGCACGGGTCTATAAATCTAGTGTTTATAAAAGAGAGATCATGGAGAACTCATATACATATAAGAACTTTAAGAATTAGTCAACATCTTCGTCTTTCACAAAATTCATAACTTTGTCTTTATTGAAGTGTCTTATAAGTTTCTAAAATGCATTTGTATAAAAATGTATTGAAAACCCGAATAGGTATACACATCACTAATTGCATATCATATAGTACACACATGGTCTTAGTCGAACAAATAAGCGATTTGAAACTTATTAAAAGAAGTAATCTATAACATGTAAATCAGGTTACCACTTGCATACATTAATAGACTTTATAAAGTTTTTTTGTATCTTTAGGGGAAAAAAGAACGTTGCTGCATACAATTACAACCTAGACAAATTTGGTTGTATTTTGATGCATTAAACACTCGTTAAATGAAGCCAAACTAACAAAAGTTAAAATTAAAGATCCAATTATAATAAAATGAATTGTTAGCGATTATATTATTTTTCAAATAAATGCTTAGGATGGCCTAATAACACTTAAGCATGTTAGTCTTTTATTTTTAAATTAAATTAAATTAGTACACGTTTGTTTTATATTGAACTAGTTTAATATCTCGTATATAGATAATGAGGGATTGTTAATATATATTTCAAAAATTCATGATGTGATGAAACCTTGAACCTATAATAAATCCATATATCAGACAAAAAAAAAAAACAAGAAACATTAATAAAAATCTGTTAAATGAAGAAGTTATCGATATATTCACATATTTGATAATTGTTAGTGGAATTATAAATTGACATGAGATCCGACAGAAAATTGCCCAATAAGTTTACGAGAGTTGAATCGGGAATTAGAGTTACATTGAAAAATGCTTTTGAATCACATGTAATCTGATTAGAAAGACGGGTAATCTATTTCTACTTTCCGTTTAATATACACGTCTAGGAAATAAAAAGAGATGATTATTGAGACAAAATTTTTAAAAGTGAAATGATGACACCATAACTCATTTTCTTTTAATATAATTAGCTTAACACCCTGTCGGATGGAATTTTGAGTATTTTGCTATCTTCTATAAGCACGATGGATGATTAAAACAAATTTTAAATATTTCATTATAGTAAAATAATTATAAAACATACAAAAAATATTACAATAACGAACATCACAAACACTGTTTGTATTTTCTACGAATACTATTTTCAGATAGTGAATATGAATAAACGACAAAAATTTATAATTAGGTTTTACGAAACAAAATATAAAACATGAAACATATAATATATAACTATGTAATAAGTTTATGAACTTCTATGAAACGACAACTAAATATGTTGCTTAACGGCATCTGCGGAGTTTTTTCATCATTTCTTATTGATATTGCTAAAATTAAAAAATGACTATCGTATATAGTTTTGGAAAACCGTAAAACCGAACAGAACTGATCCGAAATCGAAAAAACCGTAAACCAAGAAATCCAATATCCGAAAAACCCGAAAAGTAGGGTACCCGCTTCTGACGGGTCAGTTCGGGTTATTTTTTTCGTATACCCGCGGGTACCCACCAACCCACATTATTTTAATTTTAAAAAATTAATAAATATTTAATAATTGTTTAAGTGGATACTAGCCCACCCAAAAGCCCCAGTAGTCCACTCTACAGCCACACATAACGTGCCCTAATTTGTAAAAGGAATACAGAAACAATTAGTCAATTATACAAAGTTACAAAGCGCAGCCACTAGGGCCCTATCGGCGAGGCGACGACTGAGGAAGTGACGCAAGGACAGTCGACGGCGACATTACTCAGTCACTCACGGCTGTCGGAACTCGGCTGCGAGTCTGCGGCAGACGTTGGTCATCACCGAAGTCACATCTTGACTGAGGCAGTGAGGCAACGACGGTCGACGGCGACTTTAATCCGTCACGTTTGAACTTTCGACTGAGGCAGCAACGAAATTTCGCCACCAGCTCACTGAAATCGGAAGTCTACTACGATTAAAGGTACGATTTACGGGTCTGATTTAAACACATGAAGCCATATGTTTTTTTGTACATTAAGGGTCCGATTTAAACTTCCATGAACAGATTAAGCATGATTTGTGATAATACGATTCTTATTACCATGTATTCTTCCAGCAAGCCTCGATTTTATAGTCCACAAATCTGTTTTCTTGATTCTTATTTACTTATTTAGGTTCAATGTGCGTTATATATGTTTTTTTTTAATTTAGTTTAGTAGCTACTAGTTTGTAAGTTGTAGGCTGTAATTTTATTTAAATTAAAGTGATATATGATTTGTGATATATGAACGGATTAAGGTTGTAAGGCGTTATATATGATTTGTGATAATATGATTCTTATTACCATGTATTAATATGTTTTTTTTAATTGTTTAGTAGTATGTTTACTTTATTTAGATTAAATCCATATGTTTAATTGTTTAGTAGTATGTGGGTTTTGTTCTTCAATATACAAAGTATAAATTATTGTTTGAGGTTCATATCTCTAGCATATTTATAATAGATAAATGGAGAATATAGATGTGGATAATCTTAACTTTGAGACTTCTAGCAATCCTACACCCGGGGCTGAAAGTGCAAATGCTAGGACTCCGGTGCAAAATGAAAACGAGGAAGAAAATTTAGAGCAAAACTCCCAAGAAAAAAAAAAGATGATAAAAAAGAAAAGTCAGTGATATGGGATCATTTCACTAGGGATCCTGATGATAAAACGTTTGCCTTCTTTACGTAATCATCTAAATCGATGAAAATGAATGTATGGAACTTGATGATGACCCAGTTGCGTTTTATAACAATCAATATAAAAAACAAATGGAAGAGAATATAGGTATTACAGGTGCAAATTGTATATATCTTCATAATATTGAGTTGTTTACTTCATTAGTACATAATATGTAATATTAACACCTATAAATGCACTTTTATTCAAAATCTAACAGTAACAAATTCCTCGTCAATATATATAGTTTTACTTGCTGAAGTTATTATTATTATTTTTTTTTTAGGGTTACGTTGGTTTAAATTATAGAATAACTTTGTGTTATGTTGGTTTAAAATGGTGTACATTTCTTGCATATATATGTATATATTTTTTTCTATTTCTGTATGGTGATACTATTATTCAATTCTATGCGGCTTCTTAATAATATGATTACTTATTTTTGTGCTTCAAATATATGCAGGTGACAAATATAAAGAATGTCTTGTGGGTTGAGGAACTTCAAGCATTTATGATCATTGGACGCACACTTAATTTTTCTAATAATGGACTATTAACTTTGGTTTGTCAACTTGTTGTGTTATTGTGTTTGGATAATGTACCGTTGAACTTTGGTTTGTCGTTCGAGTCATGAACTATGATACTTGGGTGTTGTGTGTTTTAATGTTTAATTTGTATGCTTAAATCTTAAATTTTATGAATCTGAACTTGTCTAGAAAAAAGAAAAAATTAAGAACAACTCAATTTTCGGGTATCCGTGACCGGGACCGTGGATACCCGTCTCTCTGCGGGTACCCGCCCCCCTTTAGTTCGGTTTCGGTTTGGAATTCTGGGTACCCGCCCCGTGGCCGCGGTTCACAAAATCCTCACGCCCCGCCCTGCCCTGCCTCGCCTTGTGAACACCCCTACCTATATGTATGTGGGTATTTTAATTATGGTTTTTAATTGATGTTTGCCTTTGATTCTAATTGAATCGTTATATACATCTAATTTTAATGTATTCCTAGGTATATGTTCATGGATACCTTAATTGTGTAGCTAATTCTTTTTCCTAATTTATTTTCTAAGCTTTGAGTCTATCTTCATAAAGGAGTTATCTGCTATATTTATCCAGTATAAGTAGAATTGTTAAAGAGGAAGACACGTTCTAACTTACTCAAGTTATGCAATAGGTGGTAGGTATTTATATGTTTCAGTCTTTTGTTAATGCATATGTTTCATGTATAAACTAGACTAAATAAATTAAAATTACAATAAACATCTAAACAGAAAGCCCACAAATTAAGTGTCTAGGTTAGATTTTCATAAAGTTGAACTCCTAATTATGACTAACATGTTTTATTGATTTAAAACTCTTAATTAGTTAAGATGCAATTAAGTTCTTATTTTATGATCGTTTACACTTCAATTTGATGCAGATTCAACATAAGGATAAGAAGAGAGTGTTGCACACTATTTTTCCATCTTCTACATATATAAATAAGAAACAAGTTTGCATCAGTGTTACAGATGTTTTTTTAAAACTTACCCATTGCATTACTTTTATGAATTTGAAGTCTAAACATATTATTGATATTATCTTGAATTTAGACATTTATAGCATACATGAAGAATACTAGAATAGTTTAATTCTTCCACATGATTACTATTTGGTTTTGATAGTTCCCTGGAGATCTTGATTTGGTAGAATACTTTCAATCTTCCACATGATTACATTTGTATGCCTATCTACATGTTTTTCAAGAGCTTTTGCTTGGATTGGTTTTCTTTTTCGTGTTTGAAGTCGTGCCCTGATTCGGTGTTAAGGTTCAAAATGGACAAGATTTTGGGTTTACCACGAATTTCAATCAAATTTGGGTTTTCCTACTTAAGCATGGTGTTGATTCACTTGGCTGGGCTACCCTTTTTTATATGGGTAAACCGGCTTAAAAAAAGATCCGGGGGGATTGTTAATTTGCTCCTACTTTCCTACCACATTTTCATTAAAATGAAAAGTTTCAGAAAGGTCAAGGTAGTGGTTGGATCCAAAGATTAAAAGCAAAGTAAGCATTGGGCACTTCTCATGATGCTGCATTGGATTGAAATAATCACATTTTGTTGTCATTAATTTGGTTTCACAAGGTTTAAAAGGCATAATAACAATCTTTAATCATAAATAAATCAAACATAATTCTAATTAGAAAATACAAATATTTAAGTCTGAGTACAAGTAATTAAAATTAATAAAAACAATAAGTAGTCTTAATAAAGTTTGACTGAATCTCAGTGGTTATTGACTACAGGGAAATCATCATAGTGTTGGAATAATCTTAAATATGGTCGAATCATCTTATATGTGTGCTTGTATAACAGGCAACCAGGGTAGATATGCCATAATGACAACAGCAAAATTATGGGCTGCTGGGTGCCTGCTTGATTAGTATCCTATTGATTTCATCTTAGAGTGGAAAGGTCACTCCATTATTGCTTATTTTTTTGAGTCATTTGTTAGAAATACTGGAAAGAGTTTCATGTGAGAAGTTTGTCAACAACATCCAGCAATGGTCTTGAGACTTGGATAAGGTCAAATGGTTATCCATTAATGATGTACTCCTTCAGTGAAATATTATTGGATGATTAGGGAACAAACTATGAAAAATTTGTTTGAAATGTACGGATCATTTATACAGGCTGTTTGTTGATCAATGTACTAATGTGTCAACCGTATGCTACTCTAGAAGGCACCGTACTAGCAGGTATCTACTTCTACATTTAATTGTACCTTTCTTTCATTTCTTTAGTTTCCGTTTAAACAATTATATTATGTAATACTTGAACAACAATATGAAAAGTTATCGTGTTTATAATTTGGTTGCTAACTCTTTTTTATCCTAATTTTAGTTAGTACAACAATGACTTATCCAAACTTCCTGTTGCTAGCTATTATCCAATCTTGGTATCAGCCCTGTGATTATATGAAGTAAATGGCTCACTAAATTGAAGAGGTAAAGTTCTTTCTTGATTGCCTTTTCTATAATTGTAGCTCCAAAATCTCACCTGCCAGTGTTATTTGTAATTAGTATGTTGTGATTTGTCAATCCTCTTTTCTTTTTATTTTGGATGCAAAGACTTACAAACCTTCAATACAGTCATTATGTTAATGCGAGTTTAAACCCACAACCTCTTGGTATGTTGTTGAGCCATCTATAATTTTCTTATATTAATGCTTAAGTATATGTCCCATGTGTTGTCTGCATATTGATTATATGTTTGCTAATATGAAGTGTTAGCCCCTCGCACAGACATATATTTCCATAAGTAAAACACTTGCATTTATTATGATGAATGCATTAACAATTGCATTAATTAGACTTAAGTTGATTAATTTTTTGTTGCATAAATAGACAACTTGCAACTTCCATTGTAACCAATATCTTTTTAAGATATGTGGTTTGTATCTCTTAATAATTAACATGAGAGTTGGAATCATTGATTAGTATTTTATGTTTGTTATCTATGAGCATTATATCATAAACTACATTCATCGTGGCCTAAGTTTTTTTATGCAATATTTGAGGGCAATGTTAGGGTTCAATTTTTAAGGAAAAGGAGTATTAACATTAGAATCTTTAAAATATGCCATTGACGTTGCCGGGTACATGAGTTTTACATGTCAATTGTTCATATGATTTTTGCTTCTAATTAACATATTGATATTTTTGCTTCTAATTAATAGCTATCTCCTTTTTTTTCTTGTGTTCAGGGTCTGCTGCGCTTACTGGTCTGTAATTGCTAATTGCTATGGGTGAACCTCATCATGGACACATGAGGCAGGCATAGTATGCATTATGTATGGTTACTTTTGTGGTTAAAATTATCACTGATTTGATTCTCAATTGCATAACCATACATTTTAAATATATAAGGAGATTGATAGCAATTTTGGATCCATTTTCAATATACCCCGATAAGTGTGACATGTACTTCACATAATCTTGGAGCCTACTTATGTAAGCTCAATAGTTCTTTCCTTCAGAGCTTTTTGGTTATTTATTTAAATAGATTTTGTATTTAATTAATTAATTTTGTTACAAAATTAGATTTTTACTTACTTGAAACGTGTCATGTATTTAGTTATTTAATTTGTTAGGTTCACTTCTATAATACCAGTGCGTGCATGGATCCATAAACTAGTTTAGTGGTCAATTTTAGGTTTCCGTCTATTGTTCCAGTTAGGTACGTACAATTGTAAGTTTGTTACCGAAGGTTTTGATATAATTGAGTATTTTAAGGGCCCATTAATTTAATTTTGTCCCGGGCCTCTAAAATATTTGAGATGGCCCTGGAATTCAGTAGATAATATGCAATTAATAACACAGCATCACTACCCAAATTTATTCATTTACTCTTGGATTTAATCGGTTATATATTTTATGGGTTACGTATATTGCTTAATGGGTTTAATGTTTTACTTAGAAAGCTCGCAGTATTAAAACTTAAATAAACAAATTATATATATAGGAAAGAAATTTATTTGAGAACCATTTTTAGTGTGAGATCCGTGAGAACCAATATGAGCCGTTCAATTCCCCTACTTCAATCTCATTGCCCACTCATGAATTCCTCACATGCACTCTGCCATACTTTATCCCTCCATGCTCTCCATCTATGAACTTTTCATGTCCAAAGAACGCTTGAGATTGGTTCTCGCGAATCTCGCACTAAGGCTATGTGTTGTACATAACCCGCATGTCACGGGTTCCATTTGGGTCTTTGGCGGGTTCACAAGGAACACCAAAACGAAAGTTTGGGGTTCGCTTGGGGTTCCATCCTCCGGGTAAGTTTACTCGCGAAAGTTTTCCCCAACCCCACCCCCACCCCCTCCAACGACTATAAATTTAATAAAGTTTTCATTTTTTAATCCACACACACACTATATATATATATATATATATATATATATATATATATATATATATATATATATATAGGTATATATATATATATATAGGGGAGGGTTCCATTAAGAACCGATTTTAGTGCGAGAACTGCGAGAACCAATTTTAGCCGTTGATTTGATAAATGGAATTCATGGATGGAGAGCGTGGGGAGATCAAGTGTGGCAGGGTGTATGTGAGGAATTCATGGGTGGGCAATGACATTGAAAGAGAGGAAATTTGACGGCTCAGATTGGTTCTCGCGGTTCTCGCACTAAAAATGGTTCTCAATGGAACTTCTTCCTATATATATATATATATATATATATATATATATATATATATATATATATATATATATTCTATTCTCCTAACCATTTTTATACCACATTTCACCATTCTTCTCTTCTTTTCTACTAATTCTCTTCTACATTTTATACTTTTATACTCTTCTATATTTTTTACACAACATTTACATCATGGATCCTAACCAAAATTTCACTACACCTCCGTCATCCGGACGTAACCGATCGAGAGTTACAAGTTCTACACCACAACGGTCCATCGATCATTTCCTTGTGTCGCAACAACAATCAATGCCGATGTTCGTTCCGCCTCTTTAGATAATTATATTTTATTGTCTAGTTTTAAGTTTAAATTATGTAATGTTTTAAGTTTTTATTTAAATTAGAGTTAATTATTAAAATGGTCTTTTAACTAACCCATTTCTTCCGATTTGATCTTTTAACTATCACTTTATCACCTAAATGGTCATTTTAGTTAGTTGACCGCTAGTCAACCGTTAAAAGAGGGTAAAATGTCTATTATGTCCTTGTGTTTCTATTTTATTATTTTATTTTTAAAGTTTGCTTATTTTATATAGGGTTTAGTTTGAAAAAGTGTACTGAACTTGTCACTTTTTGCTATTGTGTATACCCAACTTTTGAAACTACCATTTAGTGTATCCATGTTCTAAGAACTACCTATTAATGTATTGGGTTACCTGCCAGTAATTTTATATTTTTTAATTTTTTATTATGACAACAATTTCCATCTAATCTGCCACGTCATTTGTTATTTCCACCTAATTATATTTAATACAATCTTCATGAAGATGAAGATGTGTTCTTCCCTTCAAGAACATCTTCATCTGAAACCATAAGAATACATAAATATAATCTGGAACCATCGAACATGAACATAAACACAAACTAAGATGAAACACATAAACTGATCTATGAAGATGAACCACATAAACCCTAAAAATGCATAAACCCCAAAAACACATAAACTGATATGTGAAGATGAAAACACATAAACAGATCTGTGAGATGAACATTTTGGAACACTCGATTGTGATTAAGCAACTCTGGATTCTAACAAGAACTCACAAAATTGAAACAAAAAACGAGAACAAATCGAACCTTAAATCGATCTGTGAACAACATATATGTGTTTAGTTTGAAGCCCCTGAAACTGAATGGTTCTCGATGTCAACCTGATGATGAAAACCCAGATGCATATGAACGCCTCGTATGGTGACGGTGGATAATCGACTTCCCTCGTGCGATGAAGATCTAAAATCGATGCCGCTGAAACCCTAGGCGATTGTGACGGTGGTTGTAAACTAAAAACGAAGATCAAACACAATGTTCAGACTCAGATTGCGAACTCAGATCGATGGTCCTAAAACGAGAACCTTTTCGATCCACTCTTTCCTGCCATCGCGACTCTGATTGCAAACTCATATCTGTTCATACCTGTCAAAGATGGTGCAGATCTGTTCATACCATCGCGATTTTGTTTGTTGATTTTGCGACCTCTGATTGCGAACGAGAACTAAATTATTGTTTGTTGATTTTGCCATTAATTTTGTTATTTATTTTCACCTAAATCACCCCAAGCAGATAACTTTCAGTCGATGATTCAATTTATTTGGGTGAAACCCAGATGGCCAGATGATTTTATTTGTTTAATAATATTAAAATTAAAATAGCAGATGTTTTTATTTTTTGTATTATCTTGATAAAATAAAAAAATGCCATGTCATTTCCACATAACCTTTAACTTGTGCCACATAAGCATAAACCTCTTATCACAGGTTACCATATATTAAATGGTAGTTTTTAAGACTTGGATACACTAAATGGTAGTTTGTAAAGATGGGTATACACAATAGCAAAAAGTGACAAGTTCGATACACTTTTTAAAACTAAACCCTTTTATATATTAATTAATAATTAAAATTATTAACTTTTGTTTTTTTACTCTTTTATTTTGATTTAATGTTACCAAAAGCTACCACCACCACGTCTCCCTCACCTCCACCACACATTATAAAACCAACCACCACCATCACCTATAACTACCACTGTCCGGTCAATGTCTCCACCACCACCATCGTGAAAATCACACAAAACGACACTTATTCTTGTTTGTTAAGTTTTAATACGGTATAAGTCATTAGTTCAAATTCAATAAATGATATAAAGTTAATGAGGTTGTCTAATTCTTTTATTTTCTTCTACACATAGCTGCAAAGTAGTTGTTTACGTGGATATTTTGGTAATGCGAGTACATATAAACGGGTTATTGCAAGATCCCACTAAATTGGGAATGATATTTCAAAGAGAAAACCACATAGATTTAATGCCAGTCAATTTCCTGTGATTTTGGCCGGAGTTATTAGCTTATATTGCACGAGACTAAAGAACCAAATGTAAGCAAAATCTCTCGTAACAAATGTCACATTTTCTTGTTTTTGGATTATAGAGAAAAGTTCATTTGAGAACCAATGTTAATGCGATAACTGCGAGAACCGTACAAGACAAGGCTTATACGCCTGCACACGGATCATACGCCTGCACGGCTCATACGCCTGCACGGATCATACGCCTGCACGGCTCATACGCCTGCACGGCTCATACGGCACGGCTCATACGCCTGCACGGCTCATACGCCTGCACGGCTCATACGCCTGCACGGCTCATACGACACGACTCATACGCCTGCACACGGATCATACGCCTGCACGGATCATACGCCTGCACGGCTCATACGGCACGACTCATACGCCTGCACGGATCATACGCCGGCACGACTCATACGCCGGCACGACTCCTACGCCTGCAAAGACGAGGCTCTTACGTCTACAAAAACAAGGCTCTTACGCCTGGCTGTGATCAAAGCTCTAACATCTGCAATCAGGTTCTTATTACATACATACATACATACATACATACATACATACATACATACATACATACATACATACATACATACATCACAACCACACAGCCTGGTAAAGTGGAGCCATGCGCTTCCCAAATGGCATAACTATAGTCATTGGCTACTACTCGTTATGGGCTACAAGCATAGCCATCATCCGAACACTCAACAATAGTGTAAATGTGAAATCTGTCAGATACCATCCTGATCAAATTATCAGGGCAACACTAACATTGAACTAGCACTAGCACCCAATATGTGTGCATGCACAAATCACAGCAAGGCATACTCCAACACCTGTTGATATGTCTCAAATTGGATTGGATGTCATAAAGGATCTCTGGTTTGACCCACTTGATTGAAGTAGTTTGCCACAACATGTATGGCACAGTCGCACCAAACTAGGGGGACTTGTTGGTGTACCCTATGCGTGGGCCTTAGGTAAGGCCCAAACATGTGGTATACCCATTGGGCTTGGGCCCATCTTACCCTAGACACCTCCCTATATATAGGGGAGGGCACCAAGGTTTAGGGGGCTCTCTCTCCCCCTCCATCTGCACCCACATATGGAGTTCTTTCCATACACACATACTCTCTCTATCTCCTCACAAAGGAATCATATGATCATCATGATCATACTCATGCCTTCCATCTCTAATGACCATGGGTTCATAAACCACGAGATCCTCATGTCACCCCCGCCATGGACACCGTTTCCTAGCTCGGGGTTAACCACCGCAACGGGAGACTAAACATCCAATCCTCCTTCACTCCGATCTGCTGCACAATATGTACCTGTGCGTTCTCACGTACAAACAGGCATGTATCAGTTAACTATGTTGGAATGAAATATATTTTTGCAATAAAAATCCAAGTACTAACTACTAAGAAAGATTATGGCATTTTTATGTTTATATTTTCTTATTAAGTTCGACAGAATCAGAAACATATTAGTTTGAAAACTTCGATTGCCTAATGCATAAACAGAAACTGTTTTCGATGGTAAGGAGTTACCTCAGTACCTCGCGTTTTCTGGTGTTGAGTGTTGGACAACAATTGTCGAATGTCGATGGTGTACAGTAGAAAAAATTGCAATCGAATGTCGATGGTGTACAACAGTTGTACAGTAGAAAAAAGTGCAAACCGGCAATGGTGTTATCCTATTTTCGTGTTGAGTTTTGGTGTAGAGAATAAAGAGATCGGATGAGTAGATGAGAGAACAGAGTCACGAACTCATGAGCAAGAATGAAGTTATGAAGAACAGGGCTAAGAACCCGTAGAGAATACGCTTTCGTCGTCTTCGGAGTAGTGAGTATCAAGATGAAAATCTTGGAAATCAATTCTCAAAAACTCCAATTCGAACTCTCGAAAACTCCAACGTCGGTCTCTCTCTCTCTCTCTCTCTCTGGAAGTCGACGAGGTGAAAGCGGCTCTGGCCCTCTACGTATTAGAGATGGGCTTTTAGGACCGACCGGACCGGTCCAAGAAAGACCGCCCGAACCGAACCGGTCCAAGACCGAAAATGACGTAAGCGGTCCGAACCGGTCCAAAACGGTCCAAGAACCGGTCCAGACCGAACCGGTCCAAACCGGTCCAAGCCCAACGGTCAAATTTCAAATTCTAACGGCTAGTTTTTCGGTCCGAACCGGTCCCAACGGCTAGTTTCCGATTTTTTTTTTCAATTCCTCCTATATATGTTTATACTTTATATTTTATAACTTGCAATTTTTTTTTAAATTAACAAGTCACTTTTTTTTTCAAACAAAAAAACGAACCGAAAACTGGAAAATTTTAAACCGAAACTAAAAAAAACCCGGAAATGTCCAAACCGAACCGGAAAATACCCGAACGAAAAACGAACCGGTCCAGGACCGAAGTCGGACCGGTCCGGACTTGGACCGGTCCGGAAGTGGTCTAGGACCGCCCGAAGACCGAATTTATCGAAATGGTCTTACGCGAAGACCGGTCCGCAGAGGACCGGCCCGGCCCAGGACCGACTAGGTCCGGACCGGACCGGACCGGCTGTGGTCTAGTACGTATCAGCGTATGCCGTAAGCCCGTAACCATATTATTCAAAAATCAATTTTGGGCCCAGGCTTTAAAATCAGGTCTACTTAGATGCTGGGCTTTTAATCATATTATTCAATATATATATATATATATATAGATATATATATATATATATATATATATATATATATGGACTTTGAAAAAATGAGCCCTTAGATTTGTTGGGCCCTGTGTATGGGCATACTCTGAACCTTTATTGGGTCGGGCCTGATCGAAAGAACAATAAAAGAGAACAAAACTGGGCAAGTTGAGACGAAATTAGAGATATGTGAAACGATATCTCATACTAAATAAATGAACAAACGAAAAATGTCAAAATGAACTCAACAAGGCCATTGGCGATGGTGATGACGGCAAAAGAAAACGAGGTCGATGGCAACATTAAGAGAAGAAAACAGGGGCATTAACGTCTATTTTGGAAAATGGAATAACTTGCCTTTTTCTATTAGAAGAGAAAAAAGTAAAATTTTGAGACAGGAAAACATACTATTTATGTCTATGCACCCGAGATATGTAAGAGGTAAAAATATCTTATTTTAAAACTACATAACACAAACTAATTACGGCTTCAGAAAGTTTGCAAAAAGAAAGAAAATATAAAGTCAAGTCCTTTTATACGTCTTATTGTATTGACACTTTCTTATTTTTCGATATCGTCTAAATTAATTATTATTTGTTACTTGTAAATGACTAAAAATGTTGGATTTAAACACTACCTTTTTTTTGCTGAGTAATTAGGGTTTCTTCAAGTTAATTCTTCCTAACGATCATGTTGTGTAAATTATCATTTGATTGCTATACTATTAGTATAATTCGATTATTAGTGATTTAACGTTTTTAAAAGACAAAAGGTGATCACACAGTTGCTTTGTTTCTTCTTTTGAAATGGTTGACTCCCTAGCCATAATTTTAGTTACTTAGATGGTATCCCGAGAAGATGTGTTCTATATGGCTAGTTATTGTAATGTATAATTTCAAAGTATGAAAACTCAGAAGAGGGAAATTAGGGATGGCAAAACAACCCGAACCCGATGGGGAAAACCGAACCCGACTAGTTTCGGGGTCGGGTCGGGGATGATGTTTTCGGGTTAGGGTCGGGTTCGGGGATTTTTCGGGTTCGGGTTCGGGGACGGGGCACACTATCCCCGCCCCGCCCCGCCCCGCCCCGATCCGATATATGTTTATATATATATATTTTATATATTTATATATTTATATACATATATATTTTATATATTTATGTATATAATAATGTATATGAATATACAAAGTGCACGGTTGTATATATATTAATGAAGAAGTTTCTAAAATGATGAAGTTTTTTATTAAATGATAATACTTATGTTGTTTTAAGTTATACATTAATTAAGTTTTTTCGGGTTCGGGGATTTTTCGGGTTCGGGTTCGGGGTCGGGTTTGACATACGCCCCGACGGGGTGCCCCGAAACAATCCCTGACGGGGAACGGGGCGGGGACGGGGACGGGTTTTCATTTCGGGTTCGGGGACGGGGCTACCAAAACCCGCCCCGAACCCGCCCCGTTGCCATTCCTAAGGGAAATTGTAAATTTATTTAGATTTAGTTATAAGTTTTTGGGTCGATAATTACGTGTTTGTTAGGATTTTGTTATTGGTATGTATTCTACAACTAGCTACTTTGATATGCTATCTTGTTTAGAAAAACTGTTAAGCTACCTTTTATTTTTTAAACATCATTTTTGTCAATTACATGTGTGTTGGTGTGTGAATTTCTATAAAGGAGAGATCATTGAGAAATCATATACGTATAAGAACTTATAGGAATTAGTCAACGTCTTAATGAACATGAAAATATTCACAAAACTCATAACTTTATTGATGTGTCTTATAAGTTTTAAAATGCAATTATATAGAATATTTTCATGTTCATTAAGACGTTGACTAATTCCTATAAGTTCTTATACGTATATGATTTCTCAATGATCTCTCCTTTATAGAAATTCACACACCAACACACATGTAATTGATGTGTCTTATAAGTTTTAAAATGCAATTATATAAAAATATATTGAAAACCCAAATGCATATTCACATGTAACACCACTTTTTCAAAAGACTATATTTACATAAACTGTCAATTAGCGTTTCCAAAAAAGATTCGAGTTTACCAAAATAAGTATCTATTTACATCAACGTTAATGGATTTAACAAAAGTAATGTTAGTGTTTAAACAAAATACTCGGAGATATCCAACCAGCTACACGGCTAGTGTGTTTATTTTATATTTACTTATTAATTAATTATAAAATAAGTAAAAGTAAAAAATAAAATAGAATTAAGAGGGTATAATTGTCATTTCATCCTAACTTAACGGAGTTTACTAACGGTCAGGTAATCAAATAACTATTCAGATGATAAAATGGTAGTTAAATGATCATCTTGATCACTTTTAAAGTTAAAGGAATATATAAAATAAACAACAAAGTTAAAAGAACTATTTTGGTAATTAACTCATATATATTTCCTAGATGATGGTCATCCTTGGCCCAACCCATAATTACATGTAAGGCCTTCTGTCATGGGCGACTCGGAGAGAGCGAGCTCCATGCGAGTGAGTGGCGAGCTCCATGCGAGTGAGTGGCGAGCTCACGAGCTACACCACCTCGGGTGGTTGGCGACTCGCGCGGGTAGGAGGGCTTCGGGTTCTCCAACTCGCTGCTTAACTCGATGAAACCCAACCCCCCACCACCCCCATACCCCACATTCAACCAATCACAATTTTAATATTTTTTTTCTTTTTAAAAAAAGTGAAAATGAAAGGGGAATGAAAAAAGGAAGGTATAACGGGTGTAGTGGGTAAGGGAAAGGGAAGAGGAAGAAAAATGATGTGGCGCTGATGTGGCAGTGGGTAAGGAAGGGGAAGAGGGGGAGTATAACGGATAGCCTAATAATGGGCCCTAAAACCCTTTTAACGTGTTATCATTCTCACTGTGACACAGTCTATGGGTATGTTCGGTATGGAGCTTTTTAAAGCTTATTGGAGCTGGTAGCTTTTTGTTTTGAAAGAAAAAGCTACAAGTCATGTTCGGATGAAAAAACTGGAAGTTTTTTTTAAATAAAAAAGCTCTAAAACAAAAAGCTTCTTGAAGTAGCTTTTAAAACTAGCTGAAGTTTTTTATATACCAAATTACCTAAATACCCTCTTTAATTATTTTATAAATCCTCATATTTTTGTAATTTGTCCTTTTTTGTCATTTTACATTATTAAGCTCCAGCTACCAGCTAATTTGCCGAACACATATAAATAATATAAACAGCTTCCAGCTCCAGCTACCAGCTTCCAGCTCCAGCTACCAGTTTCCAGCTTACAGCTATCAGCTAACAGCTTCCAGCTACAGCTACCAGCTACTTCCGCCAAACATACCCTATATATACTCTATATATAGAAAAGATAAGAGACTATGGCTTCTATTGGTCAATATCAATATCACGGCATATAAGAAAGTTCAGTGAGCAGCCATCGTTCAGAAAGAAAGAGAGAAGAAAAACGACGATACTATAGTAATCCATCATTAATCGAAACTTGGCCTTAAACCTTACTCTCACGCCTGCTGATCTGTGCTCCGCCGCACGACGTGGAATAGAAATGAACGACTATTTGAAGGATTTTGATGTTCCGGCGAAGCATCCGTCAGAGGCGGCTTTGAAGAAGTGGCGCAACGCTGTCTCCCTCGTCAGAAACCATCGCCGGCGCTTCCGTCATGTTGCGGACCTCGCGAAACGATCTATCCACCAGAACCGACTAACCAAAATCAAGGTTCTAATAGCCTCTCCTTTCAACTCTCTCTCACACACACACAATCGCATGCCTTCATGTAGTAGATTCGTATTGCTTTTGTTCAATATATGATTTGACATGCTTAAAGAGCCGATCAATATTTGTTTTGTTCTGTGTTGTGTATCATTCGTCATTTTGAAACTCTTCTATCTTCAGAATCACATAACAGATTTTGATATTAAATTTCTTTTGTTATGTTTATTCATATAAATTCTGGTTCTAAATAATTAATTTGAAAACACAAAAGTCAAAATGTGATGAATGTAATATATATCCGATTGTTATAGGTTGTTGAAAAACTATTGTCTTGAAAAAGACTGAGCAATTTAACTCTCATTTGTTCCATTCAAAATTTTCGGCTTGCATTGTATCTGTAGTACTCTTTTTGCGTTTGTTGTTAAACGGTATTCACCCCTCAACTCGCCTATAATAAAATATCTTTTCGAGAAGAAAAAGAAATAAATAAAGTCTATCTTTTGCTAAATCCTTTTATTTTTAAAGCGAATATCATTTCCATAAATTTTCTTTCTAAAATGATACTTCATAACGCGTTTTATTTCAATTCCTTCTAAATTTACAGTCTTAACGGATAGTTTTCAATCTTGATTACTGGTAGCTAAGCCTCTTGCTTTTTTTTCTTCGTTTCGCCTGGCCCGCCTCATTAAAACATTTACCTTTCGTAGATACATCATACATGTTTGGTTTAATATTCCATGGACGCATGTACCTTGCTTATAACCACCATACACGACCTTAATTTATTTACGTGAAATATAAGTTTGAATCAATCATCGTGGTAATCGAGGTTGCCTTGTTACGATATATTCTATGAAATACTTGTTTCTATACGTTTAAAGATTTGTTGAAAAATTTATGTATTTGTCTCTCGATAGTCGCTATGAAATATTATATTATTATTCTTTCCATTATTATAATTATTATTTGGCTTGAAAATCTGAAAATGGTAGTTCCCTATATTTAGAGTTTTCTATCATTCTATTAAATACACATAAAATTGATTCGGCCAACGCGCATCTTTCCAAAAGGTGAGATAGTGGACTGCAACATCGGTTGATTCACCTTTCAACAAATGAAATAATCTTAAACAAAAAAAGGAATAAGTGCAGGAATCCCTTTACGCTTACCCAACAAAAATAGATTATGTATAATAATAATTACAATATTTTTATTTTTAAAGTATATTTTTCGCATATTCAAAAATATTATTATTAAATACATACAATTTATTATGTATAATAAAATCATGTTATATGTAAAGTATTTCCCTGAATACTTTTCTTTTTCCTTGTAATTAAACATGCATGCCCCTATCTTTGAAGCAGCCTCGCTAGTCTCTACCATCCGGAGTAGATTCTGGACCGCTATACGGCTATTCCACGATGTAGGCCCGATAGGATTTTTTGCGTACTCACAAAACTCTAAATACACATATACAATTTGTCAAAATACTTTATTTTAGAACGAGAGAGAATAATTTCATAGAAAAAACTAGGGATGGGCAATCGTGTCGTGTTCGGGTTGGCGGATCGGTAGGTCGTGACCTGAACACGACCCGCATAATTATTCGTGTCAGGATGTGTAACACAACTTGTATAAGTTGAAACATGACACGACCCGCATAACCCGTTTAATTATACGGGTTGGCGGGTTCGATGGTCATTCACTGGTCGGCGGGTCATAAAAGCCCAAAAACCAAATAGGAAACATGAAATATATAAGGATAATAGAAAATATAAAATATATATATGGGTTGACGGGTCAACCCGAAAAGAACCCGAACCCGTTTATATTCAACCCACACCCGTTTATTTGCGTGCCGGGTTCATGTCGTGTCGATAATTACCACCCCTAGAAAAAACTGATTTTTTAATATAAGACACAATGTCATGAAAGCGTTCATATTTTATAGATAAATCAATTTCATTCGTAAAATATCATCTCCCTCGTGGAATATTTGGTGTCATTGTAGCTTGTAGGATATTATGTATTAATGTGACTTTTGATAGACAATCTTTTAATTATATAATAACATATGCAGCTGTAAAATTATTCAAAACGTGAATCTTTTAACCACATCATGGTTTATCAATTCTCGTTGAGAAATGATATATCTTTTTGCTTTTTGTTTCTAATTCATACTTGTACATACTTGATTTTTGATACTTGTAAGACACCAATTCTACTATTTGGAGCATGAATATTGTTTATAACTATCTTCTCGTATATGTCCTTTTTGTTTTGGAAAGGGTGAGTGAACAGGTTCTTATGTCTTTTCGATAGACGTGACTCACGTTGTTGTATGAATAATATAAGGGGCGATGATAGATTCTTGAGGACTTTTGTAGGTTAACCCACTTTGTCTTATAGTTATCCGTCCATGAATTTGGAAGTATTGTACGTCAAACTAGAGATAAATTCAAATCTAGTAATTTCTTGGTTACGTACATAGTTTTAGAAGAATTGTTATTATTTTCTACTTTTCGAAGTAAAAATATTAGATAACTCCACTTTAGTCTAGGAATTGATATCCTCTATGATATATGTAGATGATAAAATAACATATTTAAATGTATGATGATGACTCGTATATAACAATTTTTTTCATACATAATAATGAAGGCTTTTTTATATCTACAAACCCAATATCTATTATCTTCGTCCACAAATTTAAAGATATAATTATTAAAATAATCACTTTTTGTTGTGTATAGTAAAAAGTTGTTCAAAGATTATCCTCTAAAATGTACAATAAACTCAATTAAATATATAATTTTTTTAAGTAGAGGCTCTTAATAAGGGTAGGATGTTGAAAAGTGAAACTAATTAAAGGATGCGAATTCAGTAAATAATATGCAATAACTCAGCATCACTACCAAAATTGATTCATTTACCACCACATACATTTGATAGAGGTTGTACGTACGTATCAAGCACCACTCTAATACATCCATCCAGCACGTGCAAGCTAGAGGTCCTCGCCATCTTCCATAAATGGAAAGGTGGCAACCCTTGCGCGACTCGAAAGGGTCAACTATCTTTTGCATACACCCACGGGATATATATGTGCTTTAGATGCTGCAGTTTGTTTTAGTTTATTGTTGAACCGTCTTATTACTTTTTAATTTACAAATTCTCTCTTTGAAATCCCCGTCTATACGTGTCACTATGATATGTTATATATTTTATTAATAAGACGGTCTATGTGAACCTATGCGCCAAAAGTGTTAAATTAATGCAAACCAATATTATTCATCACATCGACAACAACGTGGTGTGGACGTGGTGCCTCCCCCACTTGCCCCCGTCACGTCTAATCCCTCTGTTCTAAGACCGTAAACATCTATTTCGAAGTTTCACAGCGTTTTACACTATTACATTACATCAGCAGTTATATTATTTCCCACCTCGAATTCTCTCTAACCCACCTCATATCCAACCCACACCAACCTACATATATTATTAATATAAAGTATATTCTAATGAGGAGAGAAAAAGGATTAAAAAGGAAAAAAATGCATGAATAAGGAGCTGGTTGGAGAACCCGGGCTGGTTGGAGCCAGTCGGGACGAGATTTGCGGTGATGGTGTTTGACGCTAGATCGGGTTTAACCTGCTTTGGTTGAATCACCGATGCGCACGGTCTAAGGTGAAAGTGTTACCATGGTATATTGGTTCCTAAAGTAAGTATTAGAAGGCAGAAGTCGAGGGTTTGATCGAATACAAAACAAAGTTGAAGGGTTTTTGAGCATTTAGACCTCGACATTAGAAAATATTTTAATAAGTAGACAGAAATTTGGATAACGAGGAAATTTCTTCGAATCTTCGTCCAGCTCCCAGACAGGCAGACAACCTACCAAACATTAATGGTCTACCTCAAACTGTCTTATTAACAATGAAAGATACGGCATGACAGAATATAGTAAAAGTATTATCTATTATACGAGTGCTTTCATAATCGACCTACAAGAATATAATTCCTTTATGGTTTAATTACCACAGACACCTTTCACTGGAGTCTAGTTCCTCCATGGTCCCTTATGTTTGGGTTTATTGCTTCTGGAGTATCTCCATCGCATGGAAGTTATGGTAATTTACATATAATTTAATCTAAAGAACCAAGTTATGAAAAATCCCGCTTCTCTTTTAGCCAGTTTAAATTAATGATTTTAATAATCAGCACTCATGCCTGTATCAGAAACTCACTATCTAGTTCACCTGGAAAATCAAGCGTATCAAATCACTATAGCATCAAAAGTTTTAACTTTTCATGTGCTAACATATATTAAAATAGTTATACTTTTAGACCCTAAATTGAACTTCTTAATTCATCCATTTTCTTAGGAGATTAAATTGTAACAGGGTACTTGATAGTTTAGTTTGTTAGAGGTAGGAAGGTGACAAGTGGGGTTCGGCAGGTTGTGTAACAGGTCAAATTAGTTTTGTGTTGAAGCAGGTCCCAAATGGACAGCATCCAGGAATTGATACATTAACACTTGTAGAATCCCAATTGTATCAAGTATCAATGTAGATGAAGTAAATCCATAATAATTATGTATGATCTTAGCATATACGTATGAGAGAATACCAAGAACACACACATTATTTTGGTGTATAGAAATGCTTAAAGGAATTAGTGCAAATTAAATAGACTTCGTTTGACCAATGAGCCTGTTCTAATAATTGAAGAAAAACTTTTAATCCATTTGACTCATTCATAAGTGAACAAGTCAAAACTGTTAAGAGTGTCGAGGTTAAGGTTTGTGCAACACTTTGTTTTTTGAAAATAGTTAAGTACCAATTGTCTAGCATATGCATCATTGTGCTTATATGATCCAGTTAGTCTATTTGGGTGATGGAAATGAGAATGATTTTTTTAGCTCAAACCAAGAAAATCATACATCAGGAACTCGGGCTTGAATCTTGATTTGATGTAGATATGGTGTGCATGAGTGTGCAGATTGCATGCATGTCAGCTAAATAACCACAATCACGCATCTAACAATATTCGTCTTGTTTTCGCTTTTGACAGGAAGATCTGCGTGTTACCTTTATAGCCATGAGGGCAGCAATGCGCTTTATAGATGGTACGCTGTTTTAGAGCACCTATGCATTTTTAATCCATGAACATTTATCTACCTTTTAACATTTTTGCCCTTCTTTTTACGTTTTTTATTCATGCATAGCTCAATGATCATGTTTAAATCCTATATCAACAGCTGCAGCTCACCCTCAAAACCCTCGTGAACATCACCAACAACCAAGAGATGTAGATGTTTCAGAGTTCAGAAAGAATCCTGATAAACTCGCATCAATGGTTCGTAATTATGATGTCAAGACGTTACGATCTCTTGGGGGAGTCGATAGGATCGCAGAAGCTGTAGATGTCTCTGTTAACGAAGGAGTGAAATCAAGTGATTTGTCTATTAGACAAGAGACTTATGGCATCAACAAATATACTGAAAAACCTTCCAAGAGTTTTTTGATGTTTGTATGGGACGCTCTTCATGATCTGACTCTTATTATCCTTATAGTTTGTGCTGTTGTTTCAATAGGCGTTGGTCTTGCAACTGAAGGCTGGCCAAATGGGATGTATGATGGGTTGGGAATTCTACTTAGTATTTTATTAGTCGTCACTGTTACTGCTGTGAGTGACTACAAACAATCATTACAATTTAAAGATCTTGATAAAGAGAAGAAAAAGATTTCATCTCATGTAACACGAGATGGATGTAGAAAAAAGGTCTCCATTTACGACTTAGTTGTTGGAGATGTTGTCCATTTATCCATAGGTGACCAAGTACCAGCTGATGGGATATTCATATCAGGATACAACTTGTTGATCGATGAATCTAGCTTGACTGGCGAGAGTGATTATGTTAATATTAATGAGAAAAAACCCTTTCTACTTGCAGGAACCAAAGTGCAAGATGGCTCTGCTAAGATGCTTATTGCAGCTGTGGGAATGAAAACCGAATGGGGAAAGTTAATGGAAACATTAAGTGAAGAAGGAGAAGATGAGACCCCATTGCAAGTTAAGTTAAACGGTGTTGCTACAATCATTGGTAAAATCGGGTTGGTGTTTGCTGTGTTGACTTTTCTGGTGTTGACTGTGAGGTTCCTTGTGGAAAAAGCGATGCGCCACGAGTTCTCAAGTTGGTCATCGAGTGATGCTTTGAGTATGTTGGATTACTTTGCAACTGCAGTAACTATTATTGTCGTTGCAGTGCCGGAAGGATTACCTCTGGCTGTTACATTGAGTCTTGCCTTTGCAATGAAGAAGTTAATGAGTGATAAGGCACTTGTAAGGCATCTATCTGCTTGTGAGACAATGGGTTCTTCTACTTGCATATGCACAGATAAAACAGGGACTTTAACCACCAATCATATGGTTGTTGATAAGATATGGGTATCTGGTGAAACAAAAGATGCTAGAGACAGTGAAGGCCGAGTCTTATCTTCAAAACTATCAGCAAATGTATCAACCATTCTCTTGCAAGGTATATTTGAGTGCACAGGTTCTGAGGTAGTCAAGGACAAAGATGGTAAAACATCTATCCTGGGAACCCCTACAGAATCTGCAATATTACAATATGGGCTGGACGTGGGTGGTGATTTTGATGCCATACGTAGTGAGATTCAGATCCTGAAGATGGAACCTTTTAATTCTGCCAAGAAGAAAATGTCTGTGATTGCAGCACTCCCTGATGGTCAAACACGTGCGTTTTGCAAAGGTGCTTCAGAGATAGTGTTAAGCTTATGTGACAAGATCATTGATGGCAGTGGAGAAACCGTACCCTTGTCTGAAGAGAAGATAAAACTTATTACTGATGTCATTAATGGACTTGCAGTGGATGCTTTGAGAACTCTTTGCTTGGCTTATATGGATATCGAAGGCAGTTTTGATGGTGAAAAGGACATACCCGAGAGCGGGTATACATTGATTGCAGTCGTTGGAATTAAGGATCCACTTAGACCAGGGGTTAGGGAAGCTGTTGAAACTTGTTTAGCTGCTGGTATAACCGTTCGTATGGTAACTGGTGATAATATCAACACAGCTAAAGCCATTGCAAAGGAATGTGGCATACTGACTGAAGGTGGCTTGGCCATTGAAGGCCCGGATTTTCGGACTAAAACTACCGAGGAACTGGATGAAATAGCCCCAAGAATTCAGGTATTACATTACACTCCATTAAACTACATATTAAGAGAAACTAGATTTGACACGATAGGTGTCGATAGGTGTGTCAGGTGAGGTCCAATTGAACTGACCCACTAACACTTCTCGAGTGTAAACAATTTGTTATTAAGTACAGGCCAAAACAGACGAGGTCAAGTTGGATTGACCCGCTAACACTTTTGGTCCATGTTTCAAATATTTTATACTTGATGCATGTGCTGATTATAAATACAAATACAATATTAGGACAATCTAATTTTAATCATTAAATAAAACGATTTATGATGCTATAAGCATTAACTATAGACTTTGGGATATTTTTAACCCCTTTCCATTTATCTAAATTTTTTTTGGACCCATTTGAGATAAAAAAACACATATCAGATTGATCCATTAATGACAAAACTGCCATATACTAGAGAACTCTAGGTTTGAACTGCTTTTCCCTGTAAACAGGTAATGGCTAGATCATCACCAACTGACAAGTATGAACTTGTAAAGCATTTGAGAGGCATGTCTGAAGTTGTTGCAGTTACAGGTGATGGCACGAATGACGCTCCTGCTTTGCATGAATCAGATATCGGATTTGCCATGGGTATTGCAGGAACCGAGGTTTGTGCTTGCTTTTTTCTGTTGGGACACCTTATATACACCCTCCTGAATCTTGAAATACAAAATTGTGTGCATCCGTATCAAGGATTTTCCACTTGATCAATGTGTCAAGTACTACTACAACTGCAGGTTGCGAAAGAACAAGCTGATGTCATTGTGATGGATGATGATTTTGCAACAATTGTAAAAGTAGCCAAATGGGGACGTGCTGTGTACATTAATATTCAGAAGTTTGTACAGTTCCAGTTAACCGTCAATATTGTTGCTCTTATGATCAACTTTGTTTCTGCATGCATCACAGGTGTGTGCTGTCCTCTATAAATATAGTTCGGTAATATTATTCTGTAAAATGTTTATTTATTCTTCTTTAAAACTTCAGGGTCTGCCCCCCTTACGGCTGTGCAATTGCTTTGGGTCAACCTGATCATGGACACTTTGGGTGCACTGGCACTGGCCACTGAACCACCTAACGATGGTCTGATGCAACGGCCTCCTGTTAAGCGTACTGATAGTTTCATTACCAAGACGATGTGGAGGAACATCATTGGTCAAAGCATCTACCAAATGGCTGTCCTGTTTGTTCTCAATTTTGCTGGGAAGCCAATACTGAATTTACATGGGGAAAATGCAACCGCCATCCTTAATACTTTCATATTCAACACTTTTGTCTTCTGTCAGGTTTAAACACAACTTCTAATCACTAATTACCTCGTTTTCCTCGAGTTAAATCTTTTTATTAAAGAGTATATGGTTTCTTGTAGGTTTTTAATGAAATAAACAGCCGTGACATTCACAAAATAAACATTTTCCGTGGCATGTTCAGCAGTTGGATCTTCATGGGTGTTATGTTTGCAACAGTTGTATTTCAAGTAATCATAGTCGAGTTTCTTGGCACTTTTGCAAGCACTGTGCCGTTAGACTGGCAATTGTGGTTGTTTAGCATTGTGATCGGAGTTGTGAGCATGCCAATTGCAGTTGTTTTGAAGTGCATTCCTATTGAGAAGACTGCTGTCAAAGAACAGCATGATGGCTATGAGATTCTGGCTGATGGTCCCGAACAAGTTTGAATGAAACCCAAATAGACTAAAACACATTTTATGTTCCAAGCTGCAATTTTCTCCTCTCTCTCTCTCTCTCTCTCATTAAATTCATTGCTGAGTTCAAGAAATCTTGGGAATAATCGAAATTCAAATGGTACAGTTTCTTCATTTTTCTTTGTACCAACTTTCATGGTGCTCCTCAAAGGCAGTATGGTCGAGAGTTTTGTTTTCATGGCAAGTAGAGTGTCGTGTTTTTTCCTCATTTCTTACTTCTATTGATAATATTGAACTTATAAGTTCTAGTTCTGTCTAAATAAAGAATTCTTTTCCAATGTGTTATTGTTCTTGCCAGTGATTATCTTTAGGCTCTTATTTCTTGCCAAAGATTTGGATGACTTGGTTATTAAATAAATATGTTGTTATAAATGTTTGCTCGACTGGATTAGTCAACTGAAGAAGAAATGTCAAGTTAAATTACAGCTTCTTTTTTATTGTTTGAATGGCAAGCAAGCTTTGAAAAACCCCGAATTACATAATGCATCTTCTTGGAGGAGTGGAAGAAATTGCTGATCAATCAGCACAGACCGTGCAGATTGGCAGCTGCAGAGCTTCAAATTTTGTTGATCATTTTTTGAATGCAGGAGTCCGGAAAGATAAACAAGTTGGTCAGTCAAGTTTCCTCTCTTTTTAACCCATTTTTAATCCAACTGAGAGAGATATTGTGATTATTGTTAATCCACAAATAATTTGAGGAAGAAGGTGATTATAATGTTGTTTTGTTGGTTGGAAGGACTAAAGAGTTTTACACTGCACCTATGATAGGTATTTCACATACTCATATACACAACACTTAAATAAGTAAATATCTAACATACCATTTATTTAAAAGTGCTTGTGAGTGTAAAAATATCTAAGATATATGCTACATTGCTACCAGAAGCGTATATCTTAACCCTTTTAAAAAATAAACGAACTCATTTATGCAAGAATTTTATTTTTTATTGTTACAATCACGACGCACCATTTTAGTGATAGAATTCAAGTAATTGAAAGGATATGTTAGACATCCACAAAATAAACATTTTCCGTGGCATGTTCATCTAGCCTAAAACAAGAAAATTCTCAGCCCACTATAACTCCTCCACCACCACCAATAATCGCTACTTACCACCAGGGCCACCTTACCTTCACCCATCACCATCCTCGTCGCCTCCACCACTGTTGCAACAACCACACCACCATCCACCAACACCACCGGTGCCACCAACCACCACGTCCATCATCACCGATGCCGCTGCCACCTTCATCAATCACCAGAGTCGCTGCATCCCGACACTACCACCACCATTGTTGGCACCCCCTTCATCCTCCACTATAGTTGTCACCACCACCACTACCCACCACCACCATCGCCAATGCCACAGTCCGCCTTCAGCCGACAAGTCATGATAAGTGGGTGGCAGTGATGCGCAACAGTTGTGGCAGTGGTAATAGTGACGGTAATGATGGGTAGTAGAGTGCAATAATGTTTGCGTTGATACTTGATAGTAGGTTGGTACTTGGTAGTAGTTTGGTACTTTGGTAATATGACAGGAAGGTGAGTGGTGAAAGTTGGGATGCACAATGGGTGGATCCTTTAATCTTGGTTTACACATATCAATTTAACTATTTTCATTAACAAAACAAGATATAATTTTTCATAAATTACAATTCTTGATTCAAACTTACTCTTTAAGACTCCCACCACAATGATTGTCATAAGTCCTTATAGCAACTTTAGACTTTTTAAAGAACTTTTTTTAAATAAATTTGTATTTTTTTATTACCTTTGTGTTTTATATATTTGTTACTATTTATTTTGTGCCAGGGCCACTACTATTTATAAACTTTCTAGTTTACTACTACCTCCACTCTAACACAAATAAATAATAGCTAGTTTACCAAAAGGTAAAATACAATGAAATTATATATAATAACGTGGTAGCTGCGTCTAAAAATTAGCTCTCTAACATGTTCATAAAACCAAAAGTGTCATGGTGCTCCATGAGGTGGTTAAAAAATCTGATCGCCTTGGCTGCCACTTGTAGACACATCTGCTAAAACATCTGCTTCCTAAAAAAGATTTACTGCAAAAATCATTGGTACCTTCTCTTGGCTTCTCCATAAGCAACCACCCCCATAACAGTCATCGAATAGCCGGCTATACCTACAAATGTGACCGGGTTTCTAAAAAGGAGAATTGAGATAACGACGGCTACAGCCCCTTTTGCGTTCCCGAGTACCTGATCATTATGTATAATAGTTCAATTCCAAGACAAAATTGATGTTTTGACAAGGCTCTAAACACATGTGAGCTCAAGCACACACTATGTCAGATGTGTCAAAATGAACAGGCCAGCCAGGGTCAAAATAAGTCAAGTCAAAACAAGTAGTTATTGAATTGGGCCCTGTTGGGTTGAGCCAAAACAATGTTTTATGACTTTATCCTGAACTTTTAAATCCTTTTTTGTAAACAATAAGTGTCACAAATATTGTTACAAAAACTATACAATTGAAATCAAAATAAATTGATTTTGAAGGTTTTAAGCATTATAAAGTACACAACTCTTCAACCATTTTGTTTCCTTTTTAGCTTTTACAGTTTTTTATATTTACAACCGCTACCAATAAAGACATAGCATGAATCAACCCATTAATAAGTTATTATGAAATTCTAAGTCGAAATCCAAATGAAGTGTGAACTTTTGAAGTGCTGAGTTTGACATGTAAAAGTCAAAATGAATTATCTTTTCCTGGAATTGAGGGGATTTTAGGTTTCAACTATAGAGAATTCAGAATACTACAAAAGAGCAATCCTGTTATAAGTGGAAATTTTGTGAAGTTAATAATAGGGTCATGAAATATACAGAGTAGAAGGGCAGTTCTAACTCAAACACATGAACAATTGACATTTTAGGATTTATTTTTTGAAAAATGTCAAACATATAAAGTAGGCAAAATTAGCTAAAGAGGCATAGGCCAAACGCCAATTAAACCAGGTTTAAATGCTTACAACCTCTTAAATCATTTTACCTACAAAATTAGATTATTATTTAAAAAAATATATAGTTTATGAATTCATATTTTAATATGTTATTTATATAAAAGTAGAAATTTGACAAATTGTTAACAGGGTCAATAAAACCAGACCCATTTAAACAAATCATCTAACCACCCGACCCACCCATTTTTGCCACATCTAACACAAAGGAAATGCAAAAAGAACCAAGAGGGTGAAAAACACACCTGGAGTGTCAATGCACTAGTGTTCTTAGTCACCAAGAAGTTGGTCAAGTTGGCTGCATAAGCCATAGTTGAATTAATCAAAAGCAGTAGCCACATGAATTTGTGTTGCAACACAAGAGAGATGGTAACATCTATGACATCTGGTTCCATTACAAGCGCAACAGGCAATAAAACAACAATGGCAATTGGGGACATATACAGCAACAAGTTCATGGAATTCAATTTCTCCCTGCAATTATATCATATTTTAATTGTTAGTGAGCAAGCACAAAGTAAATGCAAAGTCAAAGTAAATTCAATACTTTATTAAAAAAGTCATCTCTACTGAGATAGAGCATTAGAGCCCGTATATGACATTTGTGTTTTTAACAAATCTGAATTGGTTTGTTGTACCATGAAACATGTCATGGTAGAGTTATAGTATTTATTAGTTTGTTTTTCCCCTAAATAGAATGTCATTAAGGTAAGGGCAAATTGCAACGAGCCAACGATCATATAATTGGGGTTACATAGATGCCTTTTATGGAACATTCTTAGCGAGTGTAACAGGAGCATCTGTCGACAAAAGGATAATGTCCCGTGTTGGTTAGAGATTTCTTGTAAAAACACTAGCCCCACTCGGTTCATAATGAGAAGATTTGTATTGTACTATTAATTTTTTCCGGATAGATGAATTATACTTAATTTTGAAACCATTTTAATGTAACATAATTGCCATTTTTCTTTTACCAAGTATGCAACTTGTAACCATTTAATTCAACTTACACACTGTTTTTTCTTTATCAATTACCATGTGATGCAACAAATTGCGCACTTTGCTAAGAAATGATAAGTATATTGCATTAAATGATTGTAGAACAAAGTATGTTGCATAAACAGGCAAAAAATGAATAATTTTTTTTTTTTTTTTTTTTTTGAAAGGCAAAAAATGAATAATACATTGCATTCTTTACAGTACATGCAAACTTAAGATCACAAAATGAATTTACCCCTCAGAAGAAAGCAGGATGCCTTGAAGAACCGACTTGAAGGCCCTTGCAGCAGTCGCACTTATGCACATAATGAATCCATATAAATGAAAACTTGGCTCACCCTGCCACAAACCAATAAATTATTAGTTCGCTTCATAAAGAGCAAGTTGCAAGAAACCATTAAAAGCAATGATGAACATGACATATAACAGATTAAGGACTTTCAATTGAACATGTAGTTTAGAGTGATTTTTTGCTATTAATTGAATGTCTATGATACCCTTTAGCGACGACAAAATAGGGAATTCTTGTGGTTCAAAATAGATAAAATCAATACTTTGTGATGAAAATGATGTGGGAATAGATAATTCTCAAAGGACTGCAGATCAAGGTAAAGATTCCATGCTCAGTTGCTCATTAAGGAAAGATGGTAATCAGGCACAGATCAAGACTAAATCAACTCAAAGATCAATAAACACATAATCTAATCCTAAATTAATCAACAAGATAGCATTAAAGTAATTCAGAGAACAACAATCTAACACTAATTTGGTCAAATAAATAAGATTAGATCAATTCAAAGAACAAAAATCAGATAATTTAACACTGATTTACTCAAAACAATCTAATAAATGAAGAAAAACAGAGAACATAGGCAATACCCCACTGGCAATTACAACACCAGTAACAACAGGAACAAGAGCACCATAAGTAACCCAAGCTTCTCTCTTGAAGGTCATCAAATACGCAAACAATGCCGTGAAAAACGGCGTCGTTGCACCAACAGCTTGGTTAAAAGAAACCGGAAGATATCTTAAAGAAATATTCCCACCGACAACAGACCCACAAAACACAATGCTGAGAGTTGCAATCCTTAAAAACTGCGACTTAGATTTGATCTTCTGCAACGGCACGATTTTGAGAAAAACAATGGAGATGTAACTGAGGATCGCACAAGCTGACATATGACACATAGTGAGGAAAATTGGGAACTTAAAGCCATAATTAGAGAGCAATAGCTTGTTGAGAAGAAGAACACCGATGTTGGCTGAGTACCAGAGGATTATGAGAGACGAGATGAAGAAAACCCGTGTGGATGATGGGTTTGAAGAAGAAGAAGAAGAAGACGACATATTTGCGGATTTAATCGTGGTTTTGGATGGATCTAAGAATGAATAAGGAGATGTGTCATTGAATTTGAAGGGTTTTGATTGGGATCTGTTGAGGATTTGTTTGAGATTGATGATAAGGAAGTGGCGATGTTTGAGGCGTGATGTGATGAATCTGTGTCTGTGTCGTCGTAGAGAGGTGGAGAAGATGGTGATGTGGGGATTAGTGTGCAGGCGGAATAATGAAATAGGAGGAGGAATAGGAGATGTTTTGTGTTGTACGTGTCCCATTTTTATTTGTTGTTTGGTCTTGATTTTAGGTTTAATAAAAACAAGATGCGGTATGATTTTGAAAAAAAGATAATATTAAACAATAAGATATACATGTTTATGCGTTTTTTTTTAATTTTTAAATGAAGAAAAGGTTAACATTAAACAAGAAGATATATGTCTATGTGTTTTTTTAATTTTTAAATAATGAAAAGAATAATAACATAATATATATTGTGATGTGATTGTGATTGTATTGCAGTGTGCCACTTGGTGTTGCCGTCTTCTTCGTCCCGAGCTCCTCGAGTGTGATTCGGTATCATCCAATGACAACTACTTCGCGGGGTCTCCGTGATTAATTTTGAGGTAAGCATGATACAAAAATAATAATAATAATAATAATAATAATAATAATAATAATAATAATAATAATAATAATAATAATTAAAAAAACAAAATAAAACATGAACTTATCCCCTCAACCGAATTTATCCGATGATATCGACACTTTTTGCTAATGAAATCTACGGACAACCGATGATGATAATATAGTTTACATTTTGTTTTTTTGATGTAATCGAAGGCAGGGAAGGAAGAGTTTGAGGGACTCTTCTTGGTAAACGAGTTGATTTTTCAGGATAGTTAGTGATTATTATGTTCACTTTACTTTCATTACATTGATATATATTGTCTCGTAAAATGGAATTTTTTAGACATTTGTAATTGGTGACCTAATTAGGATACATCCTGTTTTAAACATAAGAGTTGCTATTTGCTAATAGTCAAAGTCGGAAAAAAAAACGACCGTATGGTAAATATTTCAGTGAATTCTAGATGACCATCTTGTATTGCTAAATAAATTATGCATACAAGCATTCCTCCTCACTCTCAAAACCCGAGCCTTATCCAACCAGCCCCCTCCCCTTCTTTTAAAGATACTCGTTGTCAAACGGCTAAAAGAAATTATTATTTTATTTCCCCGTTTCTCTTCTCTATAAGTGTGAAGATCCTCTTATGTTTGGTCAAACGTGATCTATTATGTTCACTCATAAACATGAAAGTGAGTCTTACAAATGAGCATATTCTTGACTTAAAATAAGATATTCGTTCTCATGTTTGTAAAAGAATATAATAAGTCCTATTTAATCGAAATATGAGAGGATTTTAACCCCCTCTATTAATACACCATTCTCCACTATAATTTTTTCATCTCAAAATCTATTTTACATATCAACCGAGAGTACATTATGCAAGAAAACACAATTTTTATAGGGTTAGTGCGAGAAGTGGCAACTTTAATTTTTAGTAACAAAGCAGAACTCAAGTAGAGAAATGATGAGTAGGAACATAGATAGAGGTCGGCTAGCTGCAGACGTATGCTTTATGCGAGACTACTTTGGTGATAACCCTGTTTATAACCGGAAAATATATAGATGATAGTTTCTAACAAGTAGATAACTACTCCAAAGAATAGTTTTTTATTTTGATAGAGAATATTGGTATTTTAAATAGGCGTGTGAAGCTAAAGGAAAAAATAGTTTGTCTCCGATAAAAAATGGTATCTATGCATTTCGGAAATTGCCATACGGGGTAGTCGCCGGCTCACTTGATGAGCACTTGAGGATGGGAGAGAAAACGTCACGAGATCGCCTAAACAAGTTCTGTATAGATATTATGACATGTATGATGCAAAATACGGATTTTCCTACATGCTCGACAACATAGATTGTACTCGTTATTTCATTAGGCGTAGGCACATTGTTCAGTAACATTGCGAGGCCAGCTCATTAGAGGTGACCATGAGCACCTAACTATAATGCTAGAGTTAGTGACTTCCCATGATCTAGGGATCTGACAGGCACACCTCGGTGTTGCCGGTCCTAACAACGATATCAATATTCTCTATCAGTTGTCCATCTTAAATGATGTCTATGATGGAAATATATTTGATTGTCCATTTGAGGTGAATGGAGGTCACCTACAAGAACAAATATTATCTAGCAGCTGAGATATGTCTCAAGTGAGCTACTTTCGTTAAATTACCCACAAAACGAGAAACAAAAAAGGTGCAAGACCGAGCAAGAATCACTAATCAATGAGAAACAACGTGCAACAAACCTTCAAGAAGTCAAAGACAGTGAGACTTATAATAACCTTTGATTAGATTTGGTCGAACATATGTCACTTACCCAACTTCCCTACGACGAGGACGCCTACTTTTCTTGATGCTTCTATTACTTGTTATTTTTAGATTTGTATACTGTACTTTTCATTTCTAATGTTAGATTTTGACTTGCTGCAACTTTTTATTATTCGTTCATTGTTTTTACTTTTAAACAATTATTTTGTTAAATAGTTGAATGTATTAGAAAATAAAATATAAATCGAGGAAGATTGGGAAAATGTCATATCTGTGATTTCTTTTTCCAAAGGCAAAGACCAAAAGCTTTCTTCTTTGTTGTGCAATTTATAGTAGAGTATGGACCACCATTTTCAATTCTGTCATCTACAATGTTTTCATGTCTGTGTGGTTTTGTTTTTGAAGTTAGGGTTTCAACATTTGACATTTCAATCAACTACTGGTTTCAGTCAATATTTCCTATGGGTTACATACAAATTATGTTCTACGCATACCAGACCACACCGATGTTTTGATTTCTGCCATTTGCGATTTTGGTTTCAAACTAATCAACAACAACTAATAAAAAATCTCTGCTAAAATCATGAAGATATATATATATATTTTTTTGAAAAGCATCCTTATATAATATTGGCATCTAGGCCATTACCATAATGATTTTATAGGAATTGTGACAGTTATAATTGTTAAATGGAAAACTAATGAATAATTAGCTTGGCTAGCAATGATGCAAATGCTCTTCTTATTACTTGATCAGTATCCAAACAGAACACAGAGGTTGTGAAGCTCAAGGCTGACCGAGAAGTGAAGGTTTATAGAATGCATGGCTCTGAGCAATCTCGATTCTTTCACGTGGATCCTTCAACCTCTCATCTCGAAGTGCCTCAAGAATCGCTTGCGAATCTTCTTCCCTGATCCAAACCAAATATATCATTTACAAGCAACCATTTCAAGAAATGATAGAAATAACAGGTCCCATTTCCATTTTGTTTTACCTTTTGTTTTATCAATTCATTATGTCCACCACATTTACCCATATTTCTACTTTGTGTTGCCTCATCCAAATCCAATATAGCTACACTATCCAATACTAGTTGCTAATGGTATCCTTTTTCATTGATTTTGGTCCATAAAGTCAGTCTATGTCATGACTTTGTAACGAAAATCTTGACATTTGATTACCAGTTAGATTACATGTAAAGTCAAGCATTTGTAATTTGATTGGACATGTGTAATATTATTATTATTATTATTATTATATTATTATTATTATTATACGAAAGATTACCTCTTAATGAGTATTTTGTATAAAGTTTTTAAGATGGGGCACAACTCGACAGGAGCAACAGGCTTTTTTTCATTTGGATGCAATACACTCAAGGTCGATTGACTCAGAAGCTCAAAAAACGCTCCAACTGCAGACACTCCCTGCAAAGATATACCGAAGAATGTTAAGCAGTACAGATGGCAAAATGGGAGGTAGGCTAATAGGTCAAAACAGACAAGTTTTTAATATGGGTCCAAACAGGTCGGGTTTGGTTGATCCACCAACACTTTTGTCCTTTCAAAAAGAATTCACATATATTAAATGTATTATAGTGGGAGGTTCAAATGAGAACTTAAATATTTTTAAGAATGGGAGACTCAATCCCAGCCGTCCAATTCCCCCTCCTTCAATGTCATTGCCCACCCATGAATTCCTCACATGCACCCTGCCACACTCGATTCCCCCACGCTTTCCATCCATAAATTCCACTTACAAAATCAACGGCTGAGATTTAGTCTCTCATTCTCAATTAATTTCTCATTCTCATTTGAACCTTCCCCATTATTATATATCATACAAACAACCATATTATTGAAAATAACATGTAATTTGTTTGAAAATTGAAATAAATCAATGTAGGAGGTTGAAACATTTGAACAACACTTCGGGTTATGTTCAACCTGCTGGGGTGTTAACCCTTTTCATGGTAACTAAGTTTTCGAATTTGACTAATTAGACCTATTTAATTTTAAATATAATCAAAATCAACTGATTTTCAAGTAAATGGATTTAAATTTCCACCTTTATTAAACATAACTAGACCATAGGAAGCAAGAAAAAGGGCAAATGAAGAGTACCTGGATCATCCCTTTACCACTGATGCTGTCACCCAGATCGAGGCTCAGTTCTCCTTTAGCGATCATTTGCCCATACCATGCATTACGTCCTTTCAAAAGGGTCACATAAGTATCTGCAAGCAATGGGCCTGCAAGCTTCTCTGGCTCTTCAGTTAATAAATAAGTGATGAATATCATTTCTGATGTGCAGTGCGCAAAATACACTGATTTGCTGGTTGCGCTTTCATTCGTCAAACTTGCCACCATTCCTGAATGTATAAAAAATCAAAAGCAAATATTATTTTAACATTATAGTACAAAAACCAAATCCTAACCATTATATCCTCACTTGTTTAGGTTTACCATTTGTCTATTCAACTAACAAAGAACCATAGTGTACTATCAAGTACTAACTAATCTGTTACTCTAGCTAGGCAATTGAGCATGACCGCTTGACCAGCACAAAACAATGTTTTTTCAATACTTTTGTATTAAAGGTAGAGGTGGGAAAATGGGTCGATGGGTAATGGGTCTTGTGCATTTTAACCTTTTAGTAAAGTGATTTATAGGTCTTGTGCATTTTAATACACTTCAGATGACCTTCGACCCATTTCACCTGTATCCCTTTAAGTTAAATCATTTAGCTTACCTGTTTGAGCTGTTAGAGATAATAATAATAATAATAATAATAATCATAAAAATAACAACAACAATCACCAAAACTCAGTTATAAGTAAATGACTAAATGAGTGAAAATTGCCACCTCTAACTACAAGAGGCATAAAGGTGCAGAATTCAGTGACTAGTTATGAAGGTACAATATTACTGTTTAAGGTTTTTAGATTTAGTCTTACAAATCTTAAGGTTCATGATAGTTGATTGTAACCGGTTCCTAAAGGTGGAAAATTCTATGAATGGTGGTAATTTACAAATGGAGCTGAAATGGAATTGCACCAGTCAAAAGTAGCCAAAGTGCATTTAAGCTCCTAAATTGATTTATTTAACAAACTAGATTATTATTGTAATGATATAGTTTCCATAACACACTGGTCATTTACAAAATTAGAAAGGAAAGAAATAGACAACAACACATGTTTTGGGTGAACCCACTCATTTTCCCACCTTAACAGTTCCATTTATGGTGTGTTTTTTCTTGCTGTATAAAAAAAGTAAGTTTAGCATAACATTACACATTTTAAATAACATCAAAACAAATTTATTATTATTATTAGTATTTTTTTTTTTTTGCATCTCACATACACATAATTGCATGAGCAGATAGTTTTTAATGGTGATATTTATTTATCCTAAATATCTACCTTGTATACAATCTGATATCTAGCGGTAACTTTAAGCCCATCTATGTACTGGGAAAGAAAACAAGTATATGCAAGTGGGAACGATTCTAGTTGGGAACAATATAAGTTTAATTATGATGGAGTAAATCTTACCAGCTCCAATTGCATAAACGTTCTTCAAACCTCCCATGACTTCATGTGTGATGAGATCACTATTGTCCCATACTATGAAATGGGGTTGCCTTAGAAACTTTGCAAGAGGTATCCTCCATTGTTCAGCCCCACAAATTCGAGCATTGGCATATTCCTTGTTGTAAATCTCGGAAGCAATATTTGGTCCGCCAAGATATAAAACGTTTTCCTTGGGAACTCCAGCTACATAAAAATTACAATTTATATTATAAGACACAAGTAGCCTGACTTTATTAATCAAGTCCTATGAACATAAGTGGGTTAGAGTCTCTTTACGTGTTCCTTGATCACAGGTTCAACAATGGAAGATGGAGTTGAAGACAAAGGAGTAAAACCTATGCATAACTATCAACTATGAGGAAAAAAAACTATCAACTAACATGAATGCAAGTTATAAAGCAAGTATAATGAATCAGGTCAAACAGTTTTAAATACGTAATACATCTTTGAAGAGGGTATAAAACCTCATGACTGACTAATTTATAAGGATTATTCCACTCCCTTAATAATAGTGTTTGTAACCATTTTCATCCCGGCCTGCATCAATTTGCCCTAAAAGTTTCCTGCTTTAAACCCATATCTATGTGTCCAAGACTGAGTGCACTTTAGAACAAATTTTAACACTTTCAGAAAATTGCATCCTTGATTAAATGCAATTCAATGAATTAGTCCTCTCCAATCTTCATAACACGAAGTGTAATCAAGGAATATCAATAATCATAAATCAGACTTCCTAAAACACATGGGCAGTTGAATTTGTCTCTCTTACTACCTTTGCAATATTCTATACAAGCAAACTGATGCAATCTAAAGAAGGTAAATTCTTATGTGTTTTGAAAACTTACTTTAGAATATAACATCACAGCAACTGAAGGTTAGAATTAGAAATGCTTACTTGCCCGGATGATCATCTGAGTAGGAGTAATTATATGAGGAACAGGATCTAAAGCGGCTTCTATGCCTTTTGACAAAGAGATGATAATTGGTGGAGTAATTCTCTCCTTCCAATAGTTCCTAATTTCTTCAAAAACCTCACGGGTTTCAGTTGAAGGCAGTCCATTCACCACAATATCAGCATCCCAAACCGCTTCCTGCAAATTAGTTACGACTTTTATGGGACTAAGAGGCGTATCCACCATATTTAAACAAAAGCCGTCTTTCAAAATCTCATCAGCATAAAGAATTCTGTCACCTAATCTTGCTTCAACATACTTTAAATATGCACACCGTCTAATTAATCTCCTCAACACATCTTCCCGTGAATTTATCACTTCAAAAAGGTGTTCAGCAGTGGCTCTATCAACCTGCCTTCCACCCCTTCTCCATAACCTGATTTGAACCTTGTCACGAAACCGGCCATATGAATCTTGAAGCAATGCTGCGAATACACTGCCCCAGGCACCAGCACCAACTCCAACAATTCTTAGTAAATCATCATCAGATTTCCCAAGAACATGACGAAATTCATCCAATTTCTCCTCTAAACCGTTATTGTGTAGAATTCGGCCGTTCGAATATAAATTTGGCATCATAACCTCAATATTTCCCACCATAGTTCTTCAATTAATTTATAAGGTGATCCAAAATTTCCCCTGACTGAATGAGTTCAGTGTAAGCACAAGCACCCACCAGCCACTTCTATCTTTAATAAATCCACCTCAAAAGCAAGACTTTTATTCACCGATTAAAGAATTTTATCATAAACCCACCTCCTTTGTAGCATAAGATTTTCCCAACTGCTTTAGATTTTAAAGATTAAAGCATATTGGTAGGATTTCCACCTACTTCACCGACATTCCTATAAAAATGAATTGAATGGCATGTATCTTTGGTGATTATTGAAAGAAGATTCAAGAACCCTAAAAGTCAAAATGTATACACATGACCTCATAAACTCTAGCACAGTGGGTTATCTGTCCAACAACAAACAAATTCATAATCAAATAGGGAAAACTAACAATGAACTGAAATCAAGATATTTAAGAGTGCTATATATCAATCAATATTCTTACGCGAAGACCAGATCCACGAACACTTTCGATCAAAAAACCAGCATGTAAATAACATGGGTATGGTTGCATTATGACAGCATGAAGTTGGGACGCATCAGAAATTGGGCGATGACGAAACCATAGAAATAGTACGACAATGAATTTGAGGACTGTAGTTGTGAATATATGAAGGGAGAGATGACGATAGCAGAAATGGAGGTTAGGGTGAAGGCATTTATGAAAGAATTGAAGATGAGAAATTGGGGAAGGTGCCAAAATTTCCATATTAGAGAATTAAATGTTTGGAAGAATGGGTTTCTTGCATCGGCCATTAATATGAGAGACGAAGGTGGTTGAATCACACTCATTTGCTTTCTTTCTTCTTCTTAAGGAAGACCATGAATGGGGCAACAGCATTCCCTCCCGTATTTCTTTGTCAAATCACCACACTCTACCACTCCGACAAAATGAAAAACTTAAAAAAAAAAAAACGCTGAATTTTTTCGACAATATAAATTTTAAAAGGAAATAAAAACGAAAATTATAGATGATTTCTACATGATAAGATTTTGTCATACAAGATAATTATATTTAAAAATTTTATCATAAGTGTTTAAGGGTATTATATATACCTTCTGTTGTTTATATAATAAACGAGCGAAGTGAGCATGCGCTACGCTGCATGTTAAAACCTTTTCCAGCTTATATAATTTTATAAGCATAACCAGTTTTCTAGTCTTCAAAGTTCAAATTTACATATTTAAAACTCAACTTCATAAGATCTTATACTACATAAATTTTATTATCAATATAATATATTATTTTAAGACTTTAATTGAAGTTATTTAACGATGTGATAAAAATCATATGACTGCAAGTAATATATAAGGCCATCTGTATTACCTTTCTTTTTTTTTCTCATTCAAATCTCATATTAGCGTTAGATCGCGTGTGGAGAATCAATGATAAGCGGAAGTCAGCAGATTAAGCCATATGGTTGGTCTAATAAATATGAAAAAAACAGTTTTTTATAATTTTATCACCCAATGAGTAGAAATACAATTTTTTATAATATATATTTATATATATATGTGTGTGTGTGGCAAGATGCATGTGAGGAATTCATGGGTGGACAATTTACGTTGAATGGGGGAAAATTGGACGGCTCATATTGGTATTCGTGGTTCTCGCACTAAGATTGGTTTCTCGCATGAACTTTTTCCTATATATAGGTGAGAAGTAAAGATGAGAACATATATATAGGTGAGAATGAAAATCTTAATCATGACCCTTGATTTGATTTGATGGTCTATATTTGGTTTTTCTAATATTTATTACTTAACCATAAATTGCGACGACTATGTATTGGAATGGGTGAATTGCGACCGTTAAATCTAATTGATCTTCATCTAATTGATGGCTATGATTTATTCTTCCATTCTCACCTAAATATTGTAACACCCTCTTTACCGGCCTAGATTAATTAAGGTAATTAATTAATTTTGGGATTTTATTTGTTTATGTGAATTATTAATTGTTGTGATAGTGTTATATTGTGATATTATTTGATTGAGATAAATATTTCTTTTAAATAAATATATGGGTTGTTGGGGAGAGTATGGCCGTTTGGTGGGTATAACAACCCACACTCCATGCTTCATTACTTGTTAAAATAGACAAAGTGTGTGTGTGGGTTTTCTTTGAGTTGCTCTCGGCCGAGAAGAAAGAAAGAAATCAAACTTCAACCTTGTTTGCCTTCTTGTGATTATTTGTTATCATTTTAAGGTTAGAATTCTGGATTCATATGTTATATGTTATAAGCATTCGGGTTTGATATATATATATATATATATATATATATATATATATATATATATATGAATACCGATTGTTTTTGATGATTTGATGCTCATAGGATGAATGTATGTTAGATTTTGATGATAGATTATGTTCATTATATGTTTAGAATGATTTCTGGAAACATATATAACTTGTATGCATGAAATCAGCAGTCTTTCAGCTAGAAATAGATTTTATGCATGAAGTTATGATTCTGTCGGATTTGAGGTTGAATGACTCGGAATCCGATAGAAGTATCGGAATCCGACTAATTTATCATTGATGCCTTAACTATTTTACCGGATTTGGACTTTTTACCGGATTTCATGTTTATCGGATTTGGGCCCTAACTCTTTTATCGGAATCTTGGATTATCGGATTTAACATTTGATCGGATTGTAATTTTATCGGATTGTGCCCTTATCGGATTGTGATTTTATCGGAATTGGACTCTTACTCGGAATCCGCCTTTGCTCGGATTTGAAATGATCGGATTTGGTATAATCGGATTTGGACATTATCGGATTTGATGAATTAAAGATAAACATGATTTGTATATCTGTTTGGGGTTTATGTATGATGAATATATATATATATATATGCATATGTGCACATATATGATTAACATGGTTAGATATGATATCTATTTTGGATCAGTATTATGAATTGAATACTGACTTGGGTTACTTCAATCTCAGGAACTGAGAAGACTCGGTGAATTTAGTCATCTGAGTGTGCCAAGGTTTTGAAGACTTTGGTGAGTGGATTTATATCTTCGGATATACAGGATATGATATCCAATTTGGAATGCTCTTGTTTGGATTGTATATACATGTTAATTTGGATATCAGTATGATGCTGGGCCTATTGCTTGGGGGATTACAGTATCTGATCTTGCAGTATCGTTGAGGTACTCAAGGGGGATGGTATTGTTATCCATGTTAGAAAGGCTATCGGTAAACCTTGGTTTTGGCCGACCTTGATTGTAGCTGCTTGCAACACCGCCGGTTCTCTTGGGATTCATGAGCTATTTGGTTTGGGCATATTTGCCTTGTGTATGTTTAGATATTTATTCTCTCACTTAGCTTTGTGTTAATTCCCCACTAGATTGTTTTGCAGATCCTCTGAGGTGATCTTGATGCTTCGGGCTGGGAATATGGACCGACCAAACTCTGATGTCAAGTTTTTGAAAGAGTCTGTTTTGTATTAACACTGTATAGGTTTTTGTACATCAAACAAGTGAAATCTTTTTGTATCTATTATGTAATTAAGATAATTATATGTAATTAGCTTCCGCATGCAGTAAATTATATGTTTAAAAAGTACAGTGTTACAAGTTGGTATCAGAGCCCAGGTTTGTAGCTTTGAGGGTAGTTAGTGTTTATACTAACGGATTTTATCTAACAATTGGTCAGATGCTGTGTATAGCATAGAAAATGGCTGATAACGTGAACCAGACAACTACCCCTGCGTCCCCCGGAAGAAATCACCAGTCCTCCACGGCAGTTAATGAGCAGCATCACAGAGCCGGTACTTCTCACAATGATGAATCTGATCAGCAAGACTATGTGTTGCAATTGGAAGATACTCTGCAAAGTTTGAGAGATCGGGTTCAGGAGTTGGAACAGCAACAACATCAGACACAGTTCTCTTATCAAACTCAGACCACTCATTTGCCCAGAGAGTCAGATGTATTTACCCAGTCAATACCACCTCCTGTTTTCTCTGCTGCACCTTTCAATACAGTGTCAACACCATTTGATTCTTTACCATTCGTTACTATACCACCTGTATCACAACCCCAACAACAGCACCAACCACAACAGCAGAACTTTTTCATTCCTTGGTACCCTAATCAAGGAGGCTTTAAACAAAAAGGGCAATACAAAGATTTTATGGCTTGCCAGCCACCTGAGTATTCAGGGAGCTCTAATCCAACTGATACTTTGAGTTGGTTAAGGGAGATGGTGAAGGCTTTGGATGCCTGTAATTATGAGGAATTCGATAGGGTTAGTTTTGCAACTCGGAGGTTGAAGGGTCAAGCTGCAACCTGGTGGGATTCTCTAACTGCTCATCTATCCAGGGAAGTTATGAATTCTGTAACTTGGGATCAATTTCAAATCATGTTCTGCGAGCAATTCTGTAATACCTATGATTTAGCCAAGGTGAAGCGGGAGTTCATGGATCTAGCTCAGGATGACAAGATGTCAGTGGATGAGCTGATTGCAAAGTTTAACGAGAAGCTGAGGTTTGCTAAGCAGTGGGTACCCGATGAACCATCACAAATAGATCATTTCATTCAAGCACTGTTGCCGGAGTATCGGGGTAACACCCGGATGGCAACATCGTTGGTACAGGCGTTTACCGTTGCACGAGCTGCTGAGGGTGACGTGAAAGCTCGGGAGATAATTAATCGGGAGAAAGGGTCGTCTCACAGGTCCGGTGGAAATCAAGGTGGAAACAAGGGCAAGTGGCAGAATAATCAGAATCGGGGTGATCAGAAATCGAAAGGTTCGGGGTCATTTCAGAACAAGCCATGGTGTAAACCCTACAATGCTAGTCATACTGGTCCGTGCACATCACATACGAAACGGTGTTTGCGTTGTGGTGGATTTGGTCACGAACCATCAGTCTGTCAGTATAAAACAAATGTTTGCTGGAATTGTCACGAAGAGGGTCATAGAGCTGGAGCATGTTCAAAACCGAGGTCAAAGGGGACGGGGCAGGGGGTAGCCAATGTCGGGGGATCGTATTTTGCAGGTTAGAAGAGAAAGGTTGCACCTTCCGCGGAAGGTAGAGCCTTCAAGATGACTGTTACAAAGGCTGCTGATGATAGTGATGTGATCACGGGTATGTTTATTGTAAACTCTATGCCTGCTCGTGTGTTATTTGATTCTGGTGCCAATAGATCTTTCATGTCTGTATCTTTATGTGGCAAACTGAAACTACCTGTTACTGTTATTGCTTCTCCTTTAGAAGTAGAAGTAGCTGATGGTAAGTTACTGCCTGTAACTTCTTCTGTGACTGGGGTGTTTATAGATATTGATGGTACTAGTCTAACTGTAGACTGTTTACTGATGCCTATACCGGGGTTTGACTTAGTATTAGGCATGGATTGGTTAAGTCACCATAGGGCTAGTATCCAGTGCCATAAGAAACTGATTACTATTCCTTTGGCTGACGGGTCGCATGTCGTGGCTCGTGGGGATAGATCTCGATCTTCTTTTCCTATCATCTCGTATATGAAGGCTATAAAATCTCTAGCTAAAGGGTGTGCGTCTTTTCTGGCTTATGCTATTGATGTGAAGAAAGAGAAGCGACCTGTTACCGATGTTCGTGTTGTCTCCGAATATCCAGAGGTATTTCCAGATGATCTACCAGGGTTACCACCTGTACGGGATGTTGAGTATAAGATAGAATTGGTACCGGGTACCACACCGATTGCTAAAGCTCCGTATCGTTTGGCTCTATTCGAGATCCGTGAGATGATGACTCAGATTCAGGAATTGCTTGACAAGGGGTTTATCCGTCCGAGTTCTTCACCGTGGGGTGCACCAGTATTGTTTGTAAAGAAGAAAGATGGAACTCTTCGTATGTGTATCAATTACAGAGATCTTAACAAGAGAACCATCAAGAACAAGTATCCGTTGCCCAGAATCGATGATTTGTTTGATCAGTTGCAAGGGGCTTCCTACTTTTCAAAGATTGATCTACGATCCGGTTATCATCAGGTCAGGGTAGCAGAGGAGGATATTTCTAAGACTGCTTTCCATACTCGTTATGGTCATTACGAGTTCTTAGTTATGCCATTTGGTTTGACGAATGCTCCTGCCATATTTATGGATTTGATGAATCGTGTGTGCAGACCTTTTCTAGACAAATTTGTCATTGTGTTCATCGACGATATTCTGGTGTATTCGAAAACAGAGGACGAGCATGATCAACACCTGAGACAGGTTTTGGAGATTTTAAAACAACACAAGTTGTATGCCAAGTTTTCAAAATGTGAATTTTGGTTACGAGAAGTTCAATTTTTAGGGCATGTGATTTTTCAAGGAGGTATCAAGGTAGATCCGTCCAAGATTGAGGCAGTGATGAATTGGAGTGCTCCGAAAACACCAACTGAGATAAAGAGTTTTATGGGATTGGCGGGTTATTATCGCAGATTTATTAAGGATTTTTCTAAGCTTACCGGGCCATTGACCAAGTTGACCAGAAAAGATGTTCCATTTTAGTGGGGTTCAACTCAGGATAGTGCTTTTCAGACGTTAAAACAGTTATTGTGTCAATCTCCTGTTCTTTCGTTGCCAGAGGGTTCAGAAGATTTTGTTGTGTACTGTGATGCTTCTCACGCCGGTTTGGGTTGTGTTCTGATGCAGAGGGGTAAGGTAATTGCTTATGCTTCAAGGCAGTTGAAACCAAATGAAAGAAATTACCCGACTCATGATTTGGAATTAGCAGCTGTGACTGTGGAGACACTACCTGTATGGAACCAAATGTATTATCTGCACTGATCACAAGAGTCTGCAGTATGTGTTTACTCAGAAGGAATTGAATATGAGACAACGTCGTTGGTTAGAATTGATTAAGGATTATGATTGCGACATTCAGTATCATCCTGGAAAGGCTAATGTAGTTGCAGATGCACTCAGCAGAAAGGGATCTTCGGATACTGTAAAATTTATGCGATTGTAAATCAAGTCTGATTTAGTGGATCAACTTTTAGCTGCTCAGCTTGAAGCTTTGAAAGATGAGAACTTGAAAGATGAACTAATGATCAAACGACAACATGAGTTAACTTCTGATTCGCGTGGTTTGAAGGTTTATCATACGCGCGTTTAGGTACCGAAATTTGGTTGCTTGAGGGAATTAATTCTAAATGAGGCTCATAAATCTAGATTGTCGATACATCCGGGTAGTACAAAGATGTACCTTGATTTAAAGACTCGGTATTGGTGGCCAACTATGAAAACAGATATAGCTAAGTTTGTTGGGATGTGTCACATATGTGCTCAAGTTAAAGCTGAACATCAGAAGCCGTACGGATCATTGAAACAATTGGATATACCTGAGTGGAAGTGGGATCACATTACGATGGATTTTGTAACTAAACTTCCACGAACTCAACGAGGTCATGATATGATTTGGGTTATAGTTGACAGATTAACCAAGAGTGCTCATTTTCTTGCTACTGCTGAAACTGCACTTTTAAGTAAACTGGCTCAATTGTACATTGATGAGATAGTATCTAGAGATGGAGTTCCATTGTCCATTGTATCGGATAGAGATTCGAGGTTTGTATCTAACTTCTGGAATAGACTGCAACAGGAATTGGGGTCCCGGGTGAATTTGAGTACAGCTTATCATCCTCAGACAGATGGTCAATCGGAAAGAACCATTCAGACTTTAGAAGATATGCTGCGGGCATGTGTGTTAGAATTTGGGGGTTCATGGGATTTCTATTTGCCTTTGGTTGAGTTTGCTTATAACAATTCCTATCACAGTAGTATCGGTATGCCGCCGTATGAAATGTTGTATGGTCGTCCTTGTAGAACTTCGACTTGTTGGTTAGAAGCTGGGGGAAAGCAATTTGCAGGACCTGATATTGTACAGATGACAGCTGATAAGGTTGCTATTGCTCGTGAGAAATTAAAAGCTGCAACGGATAGACAGAAAATGTATGCTAATCCGCGACGTCGACCAGTATCGTTTGTTGAAGGGGAAATGGTTTATTTGAAAGTATCCCCTTGGAAGGGTGTAATCAGATTTGGTAAACGCGGGAAGTTAGCTCCCCGTTATATTGGTCATTTCAGAATCAAACGAGTGGTTAATGATCAAGCTGTTGCGTTGGATCTTCCAGATGAATTAGCGGGTATTCATGATACATTCAATGTATGTTTTTTACGCAAGTGTAATGTAGAGGATCAGACGCAGGTTCTTCCGATTCAGGATCTTCGTGTGGATTTGAATCAGAGACTTATTAAGAAACCAGTTGATCTGCTGGATCGTAAAGTCACAAAATTGAGAAAGAAACAGATACCAATGGTTTTGGTCAAGTGGAAGCATAGTTTGGGTTCAGATTTGACTTGGGAAACTGAAGCCGACATGAGGAACCGATATCCTTCCTTGTTCGAGAGCGATTAGATTCCGAGGACGGAATCTTCTTAAGGGGGGAAGATTTGTAACACCCTCTTTACCGGCCTAGATTAATTAAGGTAATTAATTAATTTTGGGATTTTATTTGTTTATGTGAATTATTAATTGTTGTGATAGTGTTATATTGTGATATTATTTGATTGAGATAAATATTTCTTTTAAATAAATATATGGGTTGTTGGGGAGAGTATGGCCGATTGGTGGGTATAACAACCCACACTCCATGCTTCATTACTTGTTAAAATAGACAAAGTGTGTGAGTGGGTTTTCTTTGAGTTGCTCTCGGCCGAGAAGAAAGAAAGAAATCAAACTTCAACCTTGTCTGCCTTCTTGTGATTATTTGTTATCATTTTAAGGTTAGAATTCTGGATTCATATATTATATATTATAAGCATTCGGGTTTGATATATATATGAATACCGATTGTTTTTGATGATTTGATGCTCATAGGATGAATGTATGTTAGATTTTGATGATAGATTATGTTCATTATATGTTTAGAATGATTTCTGGAAACATATATAACTTGTATGCATGAAATCAGCAGTCTTTCAGCTAGAAATAGATTTTATGCATGAAGTTATGATTCTGTCGGATTTGAGGTTGAATGACTCGGAATCCGATAGAAGTATCGGAATCCGACTAATTTATCATTGATGCCTTAACTATTTTACCGGATTTGGACTTTTTACCGGATTTCATGTTTATCGGATTTGGGCCCTAACTCTTTTATCGGAATCTTGGATTATCGGATTTAACATTTGATCGGATTGTAATTTTATCGGATTGTGCCCTTATCGGATTGTGATTTTATCGGAATTGGACTCTTACTCGGAATCCGCCTTTGCTCGGATTTGAAATGATCGGATTTGGTATAATCGGATTTGGACATTATCGGATTTGATGAATTAAAGATAAACATGATTTGTATATCTGTTTGGGGTTTATGTATGATGAATATGAATATATATATATATATATATATATATATATATATATATATATATATATATATATATATATATATGCATATGTGCACATATATGATTAACATGGTTAGATATGATATCTATTTTGGATCAGTATTATGAATTGAATACTGACTTGGGTTACTTCAATCTCAGGAACTAAGAAGACTCGGTGAATTTAGTCATCTGAGTGTGCCAAGGTTTTGAAGACTTTGGTGAGTGGATTTATATTTTCGGATATACAGGATATGATATCCTATTTGGAATGCTCTTGTTTGGATTGTATATACATGTTAATTTGGAGATCAGTATGATGCTGGGCCTATTGCTTGGGGGATTACAGTATCTGATCTTGCAGTACCGTTGAGGTACTCAAGGGGGATGGTACTGTTATCCATGTTAGCAAGGCTATCGGTAAACCTTGGTTTTGGCCGACCTTGGTTGTAGCTGCTTGCAACACTGCCGGTTCTCCTGGGATTCATGAGCTATTTGGTTTGGGCATATTTGCCTTGTGTATGTTTAGATATTTATTCTCTCACTTAGCTTTGTGCTAATTCCCCACTAGATTGTTTTGCAGATCCTCTGAGGTGATCTTGATGCTTCGGGCTGGGAATATGGACCGACCAAACTCTGATGTCAAGTTTTTGAAAGAGCCTGTTTTGTATTAACACTGTATAGGTTTTTGTAAATCAAACAAGTGAAATCTTTTTGTATCTATTATGTAATTAAGATAATTATATGTAATTAGCTTTCACATGCAGTAAATTATATGTTTAAAAAGTACAGTGTTACAAATATATCTTCTCAAAATAACTCTCATATATATACTTAAAATTAAAGTTGATGTCAAAGGAGAATTGTTAAAAAAAAATTTGTAATAAAAAGGAAAAAAGAAAGACAAACCAGGGGTGACCAGATCGAACGCAGGAACAAGGGAAAGAGTAAATTGTAAGTGTCTTACCATTGGGCAACTCCATGATAGATAAAATTGGTGGAGCAACATTAAATATAGTCAAAAAAGAAATGCGTATTTTAGCCTTTCTCTGTTATGAACAGTGAACCGGCGTAAGTTTAGGAATTGTCTATTGTATATATTTAGTAATTTGTGTTATGTATAAATTAGTTTTTAACAAAACAATTTATAATTTAATATTAGCCATTACACTACTAATAGTTAGTGATGGCAACGGGGTGGGGATTCCCCGTGACCCGTGGGTACCCGACCCGAACGGGGCGGGTATTCCCCGCCTTAACGGGTGATGGGTCGGGGATGGGGATGAATTGGTGTACCCGAAGCGGGGATGGGGCGGGGACGGGTATAGTACTATTCACCCCGTTTAAGACCCGATATATATAAACATATATATATATATATATATATATATAAGTATAATATATATCAGTTTATAACTTTATATAATGGATCATTTATTAAATACACTGGGTAGACATTCAATAAATAGTTATAGTTACGAGATTTCATGGTGAATTGATGATCCGCCGGTGATGAAGATTGAAGGCGAAATGTTTTTTTTTTACGATATTAAAAACTTGTCATTTTTGTTTTATTTACTTTTCAAATTTGATAATGTTGTCATCATCTTTTTTGGGTTTTGTCATCGAATATTGTTCGTATTTTGAAGTATTAATGTTTATCGGTGTTTATTTTTATATTTTTAACCATATCAAAAATTGTCATTATTTAGTAAATGGATACCCATCGGGTTCCCTATACCCGGTGGGGATTATTTCACCCGAACCCGTTGGGGATTTGGTGGGGCGGGGGCGGGGATTGGTCTGGGGCTGGAGGACGGGGATGGGGATGGGTATTGTGGTCCCCGTCCCCACCCATACCCATTTACATCACTACTAATAGTATTAGTAATTATTACTAATATCACACCCATTCCATTGTTACGTCAACTTTTTTCTTCTATCACTCAGTCCCGTAATAAGCACTAACCAATTAAAAATTAAAAAACAAATTAAAAAAGAAGAAATTTAAATGGGTTACACACTTACAAATGATGTAGGGTCCATATGGGGAGCCTACCACGAGAAAAGGGAAGGTGTGGAGAATACCATGAGAAATTTGAACCACGTCGTAATAAAGTGGGTAAAACGGCGTAGTCTTTCACCCCATTTCAATTCATCATGCACACCATTTACTCTAAGACCATAAGTAACACATATTTTTCATTATTTTTAACACAGATACCATCAGCTTTCACATCATTTTTTCTTTTTCTTCTCTCTTACCCAAAACCCAAGTATATAGTTTAACCCAAACAACTCAAAATTTGTTCCTTCTTTTATTCTCTGTTATACAACAAAAAGAAGAAAAAAACTAAAGGTGTTTGTGCGTCGGGTTGGAGAACCCGAAGGGGGTAGTTGCGCTCAACCCAAAACATACCCGAGGAGTCCAAGCCTCTACCCAAAGGCTTCTAGGAACCCGCTACACATGACGTAATAATAAGATTTTAAAGATAGGAATTTATATAGTTAGTCATGTCGATATTACTCTAGGCAGGAATTTAACTCTTGCAATGCTTTATTCAACTTGTTAATTCTGGTTAGTAAATATTTATAGAATTTACTTTATTAATAAACTCTTTCATTATTTTATACCTCCTAAGTTATAAACTCTTTATTATTTACCTTAAATTTAGGTTTATCCAACAAACTAATTTCATTAATCACACACAATATATTTGCCAAGTATGTTTGATATTATTGGCGTGTGATAGTTGATCATAGAGTCTAATATGGCATCGACTATAACATTAAAGTCCAGCCAGCTATACACATATACACTAACAATGGCATGCCATGAATTATGCTAGACTACTTCACAATCAACAAGAACCCGATAAAAGGGCACAATGAGACCAATGCTTGTAAAAAGGCACCTATCATTCAAGCACTCGTGGGGAGAGGGGAGAGATCTTCATGAACATTGATATGCGTGTGAGAGAGAGAGAGAGATAGAGATAGGTGTAGGGATGACAATGGATCGGATGTGGATCGGGTGATGTCATATTCATTTAATTTTTTATCATCCATTTTCAATCCATATCCATTTAAAATAATTTCATCCGTTCGTTTTCATATTTATTGGATTAGACGAGTAAATGGATATCCATTGGATGTCAGAATAACTTTTCCACCAAAGGAAATACCATATTTTTATATATAATTTATGATCTTTATTGATACAAATACATATTTTTTCATAAAAAGATAGGAATAATAGTTTCTTTTATTTTGACACTCACGCGTATAGAATTGATACAGCTGTATGAAATTATTATGGAAGGGTGTGTGAATTTAACCTACATAGTTATATATATCTTTAATGATATATTTATAGATAAGTTTTAAATTTGAAATACATATATGAAATTATACTTAATTAATATAAAATTGTATCGGGTTAATGGGTTCATCTATGGATGAAAAATCGTTATCCTTATCCGATCCACTAAACATCAATTTCCACTTCATATCCAATATTCATCCATTTAACTTCATCCATATCCATCACAGATGGATCGAGTCAGTGAATGATCATTGCATCAGGTGACAATTGTCGTCCCTAGATAGGTGCTTATGTGGAGGATTACTCTCACTTTTAGTGTAGGCCACATGGATGGGTTACTACAAAACATAATGTCATCTCGAATAATTAACTATGTGCTAACATTTTGAAAATAAAAAACTTCTAAAAGTTAATAAAGTGTATGTTAAATCACATGAAATGCTGGAGAAGATGAGTAGTAGAGCTGGTCGGAGAAGACGAAGGGAAAAGGGAGGAACAAACGGCTAAGGTGTTTGGGTTTAGGGGTGTTTAAAACTTACGAGGTAGAAATTCCAGTCCTCTGTACTTTTTTCGTTCCCAATGTTTCATTTTCCACCTTTTATCTCCATCTGGTGGGGAATTGAAATATGAATATGAAAATTTTGTTTTCTCACTTCTTTTCTCAGAGGTAAATATGTAACCTCCGTATTTTTAAAAGATTAGTTTTGTCAAAAAAGAAGTTGAAAAACGAGATTTAAAGTGATAATGGTTGACAATATAGGTCAAACTATTAAGGATAAAATAAGAAGGGAGCAAGTATTGAAGTTACCAAATAATATCAGTACGTTAATGGATAAGGGTAATTATACCCACACATTAAAGTTTTCTATATAAGAAACATTCTTACACACGAAGCACGCATTAGTGTGTGTTGGAGCTTGAGTATGTGTGCGTGTTTGTTCTTCATGGGTTAGAGAGTGTAGAGAGAGAAATCAATTATAGTAAGAGAAAGTACACTTATGACGTGATTAAGGGATGTCTAAGAAAGATTAAAGCAAGATTAAGTATATTTCTACATCAAGAACAAGATTTGGGAGCCTTTTGTAATTAAATACAGATCTGGAGTTTTACACACCAAGCGTGTGTGTTCTTGATGTGATAGGGAGAGTCTAGAGATCGAAAGTGTCTAAATCAAAGATTTAAACAAGGACTCAAGTTTGCATGTGGAAATAAAGGATTATTTACAAAATTTCCAACAACAAACAAGTATTTAACACCACAAATCAAGGTTAGAAATCATAAATTCATGTATTTTTGGGTTTTAGAGAGAGAGCTAGAATCAATGTTAGATTTAAGTTGCATGTGATGATTAATGAAAAAACTAGTGCTATTAACTATGGAGAATCGTAGATATACAATTGCAGGTGTTTAAATTTTTGTTGAACGGAAGAAATTGGAGATTTTAGAAGCAAAATCTAAGTTGTGGTGTTATGCCAGTAAAAACGCTACGCATCTGTCAAGAAGGACGCGATGCGTTCGCCGCCTGCAAAATTTAATTTTGATTTTAACGAGCTTCGATCTATGGATTGTTATTGTAGTTTAATATACAGTTAAAGAACATTGTTTAAAGGTATTTACATTTCTTATACCTCAGATGAGTACTTCAAAACTGGTACCTGTAAGTGTAAACTAAATGATTATAGTTCGAAAGCAACAAAATTATTGAAGGACATATTATGGTAATATGATAGAGCTTATTACTATACCATACAAATCCAGGGAAGAAATTTTGTCGCCTTCCACATTAAAAAAGAACAAAGTTATATATTTAAAAGTCGAGATAAGTTTTAAAAAGAGGTGGAGATGGGCTGACAAGCAACATTGCATATGAAAGCTAGGTCTCAGTTTCGAGTCATGGTTTTTTTATTTTTAACTTTTCTAACATTTAGTTTGTTAATAAGTTGATTAAGTTCTATTATTATTATTAGTACATGATATTATATTATGTTATATATTGCTATAGCTATATATTGTCAACTAAATAATATATTTAGTATTATTTTTATAATTCTATTACTTAATATTTTATCAGCCTCTTTATACTTCAGCTCGCATAGGTGTTAAAAATATTACTTTTTGTTATATATTGCTATAGCTATATATTGTCAACAAAATAATATCTTTATTTAAATGCATGCCTTTCAAAAAAATAATAATATCTTTAGTATTATTTTTATAATTCTATTACTTAATATTTTATTACCCTCTTTATATTCCAGTTTGTATAGGTGTTAAAATTAAAAAAAGTGGACGAGAAAAAATACACACCAGCAAACATAGAAAAAACTACATAGTTATTAGTTAAGCTAATATAATGTAACACATAAAATTTTCTAATGAAATAAATAAATGTGTACAACAAAAACACATAGGACACATTTTTACATATCAAGATACATAAAAGCTAAATTACTTTTAAAAAATTAAGGCAATTCAATTGTTTTAAGTTTCGTATCTAATTAAACTCGATCAAAAATTGATTAATCCCCGACGCGAAGCTCGAGTAAGCTAACTACTAATCGAGTATAAAGTCGGAACGTGTGAGTATGGAATTCAACCCGAATAAAATATACCATGTAATCCATGTGTCATGCCACGCGGCGAATAAAATATACCATGTAATCCATGTGATGTCCTACAAATCACTCCGCTTCCAAATAGCAACCAATCCAAACACCCCCTTATCAGTGCAAACAGTAGCAAGTGTCCATCTGTGGAGCTAGCTCGCCACATATAAAAACCCTTTTCTCCTCACATTTCCCAGTCACATTCACATTCACATTCATCTTACCAAGAAACAAGAAACGCAAAAGAAAAATCAACAGAGATGGAGAACAGCAAGCCAACTGAAATCAGCAGCTCCAAAATGTTTGAAGGTTTCAACAAAAGATACAAACATCACTCCTCCACCTTGGGTTGCTCCATGAACTTCCACATCTATTTCCCTCCCTCTACTTCCCCGTCTCAAAAATTCCCTGTAAACTTTCTATCCCCGATTACCCTTTATTATTTTCTTGACATACTTCCTTGATCTATAATCTTCTTGTGTTTGTTAGTATTAAATATGTGTTAAGACTGTTTCTTGTATACTAACTTTACGAAATTTGTGTTGATGATCGTTGTTTTACTAGTTCGATTTAGGGTTTAGGGTTATGGATTGGGGGATTCTGCATTTTGCTAATTTCTATCACTTTCATTGATATTAATTACTTCTTTTTGTTATGGTCTTGTACATTTAGTCTAACTAGGGTTAATGCCAACTTGAACCTGAAAATTCATATTTCGAAGTCGAGGTTTAGCGATGAAGAGTCTGTATTCAACTTATTTTTGTAATGAAGGATTTACTTATTCTCTTCTCAATTTATGCTATGATGTCATGTCACTGGACGTGTTTATGTCTATGACTCTATTCAATTCTCCTGATACATGAGTGGTGGAAATTGTTGCTTTCATGTAAGAATGCGACCTCGTTCATTTAGTTATTAGTTTCATGAGTGAGTTTCTTCTTTTTAATTTGCGTCTTTTGGTTGTGGTTACAATGGAACTATGGAAGACAGAAATCAACAAGAAATGGCAGGTTACAGTTATAGATTACGATCTTGAGTGAACTCTGATAGCTGGCTAGCTCATTATTGGAACTTGTAAAATATTTTTTATAAAATTGGAAGTTTCATAGGGTTGTCCATGCATATTTATTTTGTTTTTCTGTGAAAGGGTTCTAATATTTAATATTTGAATACGCGATAGGTACTTTACTGGCTGTCTGGACTTACTTGCACTGATGAGAACTTCATAGCCAAATCTGGTGCACAACGAGTTGCTTCAACTGAAGGCATTGCTTTGATTGTTCCAGATACATCCCCAAGTAAGTTGGAATTTTCATATTCGAAACCTTATTCATATATGTTATGTTTACAATATAACATACCCTCTTTGAGTTTTTTTCTCACTGTGTCCTGAGAATGCAACGTTTGACTAGCGACTTCATTTGATCAAGTCTTTTACCAGTGATCTAATATCTAAAATACCTTATGACTGGACAAAACAAAAAACTTAAGAAAACTCGAACAACCTCAATTTATTGAAATTATGCTAAGGGGTGTAAATTTAGGAAGGAATTAAAAAAAGAACTCCATTATTTTTCCGAGAAAACCTAAAGTAGAAAGTTTTGCATGAAGGGGTAGTTGTATGGCTAAGGCCTATGCGGTAGCTTCTCCATGTTCCTTTCGGGGGTTCTTCAGAGAAACTTAAAGCCATTGGGTCATGCTGCAACTTAGTTTTCTGAAGCATTCTTGCGGTTTTATCTGTGTGCATTACTCTTTTTGATGCGCTGATACCAAGTGCAAATAAAAAAAATTGGCCAATCGTATTTGGTGTTCAACACCAATATTTAATTACATAATGCCTTTGCTTTTGTCTTAATGGATGATGTACCAAGTAAGTACCTAAGAACTAATTTTGCATAGTGGTCTGATCAATCCTGTGTGTTCTGAAATATACTACATTTTTCCTGATTAATGAGCATAGCTATTATTGTTTGATCCCGGAAGTAACCTCGTATCAAATTTAGGAAATAAGGAGTGGAATAAGATTTGAATGGTAGCAGGTGTTAATCTACAATTCACTAGCTTCTAATGTAGACATAGATATAGAATTTATTGCCTATCTGAAGTGATATCAAACTTGCCTTTTCTATAATTGGCGTACAAATGATTCTAAATCACGATAAACAACAATGTGAGGTTTACAAAAAATCTTTTTAAAATTTCTTTTGTTGCTATTATTGTTCTCATGATATACTGATTCTAGCATAATGGCATTAAAGGCTTTTTAATGACCATGAACAAGTAGTATGATCTGCACAAGTACAATGTAGTCATGGTGACCTATGGAGGACCTGATTTTAAGTTACACAAGCAAAATTGTGGCAGTTTCGTAACTTCATTTATTATTAAATGATAACTTGTTCGTTTTACTTATTAAGGATGATACTTATGAAATTGTAAGTTTTATGTTTATACTAAATTTAACCATGATATTCAGTGATTGTGTACGTATAAGTGTAAACCCATTTACCGTGTGACTTAACTTTATCTGTGTCTTTGTGATGTAGGAGGCCTGAATGTGGAGGGGGAAGCAGACAGCTGGGATTTTGGTGTTGGTATGTTACATGAAGTCTGAAACTTTATATTTGATCGTCATCGACTATGTAATTGCTTTAATGAGGAACTTAGTTACTTTTTTGATTAGTTAGTCTTAAAGATTATGATGCACGGAAACGTCATATGGAGTGCCGTTCCAGTTTCGGATACCTTCAGGAAACGGATACGGCTCCGATACGCCACGAAACGTTTCGCAAACCCTAGAAACGTTTCTATCTACGTTTCGTTGAAGTTTCTGTGAAGTTTCCTTCAAAGTTTCGGCCACGTTTCGAACGCAGCCCTTCACGTCGACAGGGAACCTTCATCGTCTCCTCCTCTCGTCGACAGTGAACCAAGTCGACAGCAGCCCTTCACGCTTCACACACTCGCCGGAAAGGAAACCCGACACACTCGCCGGAAAAGAGATAGGGTGGGCTTGAGAGAAACTGAGAGCAGAGAGAAAAGAGTAGTCTATCGTATAGATTTAAAAAAAAATGGTTTTGAGTTTTGAAGCATGAGTTTTCTAAGGAGATAAGATTTACACATCAAGGAGATGAGACGAGTTCCAAGGTTGAGTTTGCAGGCTTTTTACCTTTTTAAAAGTTTACAGCGTGCATTTTCAAGAATGGCTTTTTACTTTACAGCTTTCATTTTTAAAAGTCTTTTATTTTTTTAAATATTATTTAATCATATTTTTTTAAAATTATCTACAGTTTACATCAATATATTTCTATTTTAAAATTACTTTAATATTTATTTATTTATTTATATTTTATATTTGCCGTATCTTTGCCGTATCCGTATCTCAAATTTTCGAGTTTTGCCGTTTCCCGTATCCGTTCCGCATCCGTTTCCCGGTGCCGTATCCGTTTCCGTGCAACTTAGCTTAAAGACATAGGGTCATAACGTATATTTAAATCAGGTGCTGGATTTTATCTGAATGCTACTGTGGAGAAGTGGAAGAACTGGCAGATGTATGATTATGTAGTTAAGGAACTACCAAAACTTCTGAGTGATCACTTCCCACAGCTGGATACATCAAGGGCATCTATAAGTGGTCACTCTATGGGTGGACATGGAGCACTTACAATCTATCTGAAGAACCTTGACAAGTACAAGGTATTCCAGACTGTCTTACATGGATACTGATGATGATAATTCTGCTCTTTTTTAATTGAAAACTTGGAATACAGTTGTAAGCAAACGATTCTAGAACCCAAATTACAGGTTCAAAGTATAAAAGGCCCCTGAAATGCTTAAAAGTAGCAATTTGGACCCCTTTACTTGTAAGTTGGTTGGTTGGTTGGGTTATATTTTATCTCCAATGAGTCAAACGGGTATACTAAAATAATTATTTAGATGAAAAAGAAGCAGGTTTATTGGGTCAGACAGGTTGAAAGTTGCGCAAAATGTATTTTAATGCATAGAACCTCCTAAATCATTTTATTTAAACTAGTATTTTACACACATGATGTGACGGTGTACAAAAGCTCATTAAATGAGTTTTGATTTGGTATCTAACGTAAAGTTGTAAAAAAAACGAATGATTGTTCCTCACTTGGTATGAGTTAATGGCATGGGTTATATAGTTTAAGATTGTATTGTTATTCAACTAAATTTCATTTTGTAACCGACCAATGAGTTAATTTCTATTAATTATAGAGTTTGAAAATTGGATGCTTTAGGATATTATTATACATGCATGATATGTTACATTACTAATTCATCGGACTGATCAAGAGCCAAGTTAAACTACCGTTTGAAAAGTTTGTCATAACCTCTTGTTTCACAATCTTTTGTGTTTTGGTAAACTTAACATTGAGTAACTTGTAACTATTGGAAGTTCAAACTAATAGCTAGTGTTACCATTATGATGTTTACTATGATTACATATGTTGCTCATCTTTTAAGTTTCTCTTCTTAATTTGTCCTTTTGTAGTCAGTTTCAGCATTTTCACCCATTGTAAATCCTATCAACTGTGCATGGGGCCAGAAGGCATTCACAAATTATTTGGGTGATGATAAGACTGCTTGGGAGGTAAATTTTTGTAACTTTAATTGTTTTTGTATGGTAATTGGTTCAAGAGACAGGTGCTCAGATTTATAAATGCAGGAATATGATGCCACTTGCCTGATAGCGAAGTTCAATGATGTTGCGGTTACAATCTTGATTGATCAGGTAGAAATTGTTTCTTGCCATCTATACTAAATTGGAATACTTTGCCACTTATGTTATGGCTTTATGGTTCATTTACCTCCTCCCAGAAACGCTATATAATATAAAGAGAAATGATACATCCTCCTACTTTTTGTTCCTACTTCATCCTCTTAAGTCTTACCTACTCAATGTTCGACATGTGTAAGGCATTTATTCTCTTTTCTTATATCATCCTCTGATTTTGACACTTGTCTTGATCAAGTGAGTAGGAGGAAGGAACAAAAAGTAGGAAGATAAATCATTTCTCATAATATAGTAGTTTTAGATTATATTGGGGGCATTTGCCTTATTTTAGAAAATAACCTCCAAACTAGGCCCATTTAGTCTTAAATAATAAACATCCGGCGTAGGTTTTTTTTACTATAAAGAAATATCGTTACATAAATTCCACAATGATCTTAGAGGAAAGAGTAACTAAAAGCTCCTTTGATCATAATGTATTTAACTGACTTGTTTGGATTGTTAAAAATATATTAAACATCATGTCAACCCATGTACTTGTAAATGTGTTGATCTGTGTTGTGTTTTATCTCAGAGGTGTCAAATGGGCCGTCTCCAAAAATTCAACTAAATGAAGATTAGGTTGATTGTCCCCCAAAGTCTAGTTTAAATGCATACAATCTCCTAAAGCATTATTTTCGAAGTTTTTCTGAAAGGATTTTTTTGAAAAATTAATATACTATTGCAATGATAACCATATGTAACACGTAATTATTTACAAAAATGAGCGAAAAAGGTGTTTCACCTATCAAACCGATCTTCCAACTCGTACCAAAAAGCCCGTCTCAACCTGAACATTGGAACATGTTATGCCCCATGACCCAAATCGCTCATCTAATTCATTGGTCTTATAAATTCATTGATTGTTTGTGTGCAGGGTGACGATGATAAGTTTTTGCATGAAAACCAACTGTTGCCACAGAAGTTTGACGAGGCATGCAGGACTGCGAAAGCACCACTCCTGCTGCGTATGCAGCCTGGCTATGATCACTCATACTATTTCATAGCCTCTTTCATAGATGATCACATCCGTCACCATGCTCAATCTCTTAATCTGTAAGCACCTTATGAACATGATGACTTGAGAACTCGAGAGAACTTGTTGGACGCGAGTGTTTCATCTTGTTTTTCTTTTTCTAAATCAGATGAAAACATGCGGTTTTAGTATGTTGTGATTCATCAGAAAAGTGTGCACCTGGGCCATGTTTATAATATATGGTTGCAGAGTTCTGAACTAGTCTCTGATGTTTATTAATATCATTAGATGTAATAAGCTTTCTTAGAGATGGTGGTTTATTATGTTGGTAGGTCAAGGGTGGGAAATTGCAGAATTTGAGTTGGAAAGAGTTGTGGATGCTGCTTGGACTGCCTTTTGATTAATGTCTATTATGTTCATCTATGCGTGATTTATCGTTTGAAATCAGCGAAATCCATTGTTAATTTTGTATGTTTTAGTGAAAAATAAATTGGTTCATATGAGAGTCATACATATATTAAGCTTGAGCCTAGTACTATTTTATGACCCAGCCTGGGTCAACTTGGCACAAATGCACCCCTAAGCACTCTTTACAGAGATTATTAAAAAGGTTCCAATAAGAATTTAAATATTGGTATAAGAAGTAACAAATCGAGTCAGACGCATCTATATTTAATATTTCACTAGATTCGTAGTTATAGTATTTCGTGACTTTTCAGAATACTTGAGTCAAAGAATGTGAAGAAAATTGGCAAAAAACGAAAATGCACTGACGCACGTTGCAAGGATATGATGATAAAAATAAGTATGAGCCCTTTAAGAGACTAAAAGGAATGCCCTTTTAGTTTTATACTTTCTTCTGAAGCTATTTGTTTCGGACTTATTTGTAAAAGACACTCTAGTCTCTTAAAGTTAAAACATACTTATGTCCTGATGCCCAGTGCACGATCTCGTATTCTACTTAAGCATGGGGACTAAAATATTATATATCAGATCAACTCATATTGATTTATTTAATGGCTAAAACAAACACACACACACACACACACATTTGCACACTTATGTCCATAACGGAGCTTGAACCCTCAACCAAGGGAGGACATCTTGATCAGATTGAAAATACATGCCTATCCTGCAACGATCGAACTGGAACAGCATAAGGAGAATCCCAGTCCGCATCGAATATCTTCTGAAGCTGCATCACAATTACAGGATTATACGTTCCAAAACCAATGCCAGCATTCGTATAAAAGTGATCCCAAATCAAATTGTTGGTCCCGATATGTGCTCGATTGTCACTTACTGCATATTTTCCATGGTTGATTCTAGTGTAACCTGGATAAGCATTCCCTGTGCTTGTTCCATTACTAATGGCAGGCCCGCTTGAAGTATAACCTGGAATTATATAGTATCTGATCTCAATTTCACCAGAACAGTTGTTATCTGGTGAAGAACATAGATTATTGGAATAGAGAAGAGACTTCAAATATTGATCCGTGTTGATGTTAAAATCTGGCATGTAAGATACAAGTAGCTTCACTTTTGCATGCTTGGAGAAGATAACCTGCATTTGTAAACATCACATGGACCGTCATCATAAAATAAAAACTCATGGTATTTGTTTACCACTTTCTCTGAGTAGTTTATTTTCTACCATTGAGCAGTAAATTCACTTTTGATGGATTTGATACTAAATCTATTTATTTGGTTAGATTTTTGTAAGGATTAAAAAGATACTATCAAGATAATCAAAAGTTACCTGTGATACCGCTGAGGATAAAGATGCCCAGTAAACTGTTTGTGCTGAGTCTTTCGATTGACCAAGCCAGTCCATGGTATTGATTCGCACAGTTTCCCCAATGTTAACCGATTTAACAGTGTCAATCCATGCCTGTTCATCCGCCTGGTACTTCTCAAACGAGAGCTGTAGTTTAGCAATTATGTTATCTATTTGAAGGAAAAAAGCATTAAAAGAGATAATATCTTCAAGTCACTGAAGCCGATATAATAGTAATAATGTTAATGGAAATTTACTTATACAATGCGGCTAAATGCTATATAAGTATGAAAATATCCTTAAAAAATGTTTTTTTTCCGTATAAAGGCATCCATAAGTGCCCCATAATCACTGCAGAGAGAGAGAGAGAGAGAGAGAGAGAGAGAGAGAGAGAGATGACCTCTGGAGGTGCAAAGGAGAGATAACTCAATAAAGGCTGCGAATTCAAATGATTTAATCCAGGAGTCTGAATTGATATTTGAAATGTTGAAGGGTCTGTGAGCATTGGATAGCCAGCTGTGTGAGGAACCTCCACATAAGGAGGAAGAGGAGATCTGCACCTAATGTTGTTAATTTGCAATGTTTTTACGAATTCCTGATTCTAGATTGGCAGAATAATGTTGTGACAATCACAATAACATGAACAAATTATGTCTAATCAAAATGGATGTACTTGTAGATTAAATAAACAATCTTTCAGTTCCAATGAAACTAAAGTTGACCAAGTTCAGTAACATACCTGCACCTTTCTTCAGATGGTATGACATGTGACCAACAAGGGACTGTTCTACTGATCTGCCATTGCTGATCCCATATCTTTGTTGTATAATCTGAATAATTCAGCGCTCCAAGTGTCCATGAGTTGTCATAGTAGATCTCAAGTTTTCTTGCTATAGTCGGACAACCAACTAGATAGATTCCTAATTCCTTTACCTATAAATTCAAACAAGAAAACATCTGGTCAATGCGATCACATTGTACAATCCAGGTTTAAAATGTGGTGTTTTGATCCATGACCAAACAAAGAATGCTGATAAATGCAATCACATATTACCTTAACAAAACATAACTATTTAGTACAATTTAATTGGTGTTTCCACACATACTAAATTCTGTGGCTCATAAATTACCTGAGTAAGAGATTTCCAATCATTGTTAGCAGATCCGATATATGCATCTCGAGAATCTGATATCCAAACCTTAGCATGGACCAAACCTGATCCAAACCAATCGCTAAGCAATAAAGTTAAACTTTCCACATTTGCCCTTCCTGAAGCAAGGTCAGAAGGTTCATCAGTGTTATCTGGATATCTTCCTGTATGCTGCAAAAGCCTGAAAAGGAACAAAAGAATTTCTAGGTACATTTCATCTTTCAAATACACAACTTAGACTACTACAACAGCAAGTATCATAGAAATAACCAATGACAGAACTACAAGAATGAAAGCTGCAACGTCTACCTAATATCAACATCACGATCAGCAGCATCTTCAATGGATTTATATACACTCAAACCATCACTAGAACCAAAGCTCTCCATGTTCTCTTTCGAGTATCCATAATCTCCAGAACGAGGATCGTCAGGATGAGCTATTAGTTGCCATATCTGTGTCATTATATCCAATTTCTGGGAGGAGTTTCCAGCTAACCATCTAAAAACATCGCCTAATAATCATCATATGCATATAAACAGTTTAATACTCGCATCATACTTGTAATGAGTTAGAAAGGAAAGCAATTATCATGCTATAAACGAAAGAATTTCATCATGGAAAGTAAACTAGAAACAGCATATAAATCAGTTCAATGTTTGCAGGTGAGTCGATTTTTCTTATGGATAGTACCTTGCCTTGCACATTATGGGGGATCATAGAACTTGCAATTTTATGGGTAAAACTCACGATTTAGAACAAATTGATTATCACATTTCACCGACGAAAAATTTCTGCAAGTGTAATGTGAAATTAAGACACGAGAAATGCGATTACCGGTGGCTAGAACGCCGGGAACGAGAGAGAGATGAGGCATATCAGTAGGAATGGACTGGACAAGCCATGCCTTGCACTGATCATCATGGAGCTCGGCTCTTACTGCTGCTAAGAGCACAAATGGAGTGTAATTACTCAACAACAACAATGGAATCAAAATCAGAAACAATTGCGAGTGGTTTCTGCTTCTGCTTGTATGGTTCGTCATCATCATAGAGGAATCTGTTTCTGTCGGAGCAGTTCATTGTATTAGCATGTTTTATCAGCTGCTCTCATTACTAAAATAATCGAGTCTTTTAACTTTATAAGAATTAAACCCAAAAATATTATCTTCAGTTACCGACATTGACGCGCTTCCTATTAAACATCGTACTAATTTCCTACTAACAGGATAACATGTAAATCCTGGTCCTTTTTTCTTACCCCTCAATTGATTTTGACAACTACATTAGTTTTGTGAATATGATTCTATATATTGGCATGAAAACTTCTTTATTGTCTTCTCCCAGCAAGAAGTAATTTGTTAATAGAGCTATAAAAGTTCAAAAATCTTTCTATCCTTTATGTAATGATTTCTAATAACAGAAATGCTAACTTTTTTGGGAGTGTTTTATTTCAAGATTTATTCAAAAATTCTTACTTTCGAGCAACCTTTTGAACCGGGTAATTGGTTGAAACTTTTAAGGCTAAGCGTTGTACTCTACCTGCTAACTTCTCTTACCCAATGCCACATCATTCCCACTCCCTTACCCTTCTCCTTACCCAATTTACAAGTTTTACCTCTCCTTAAAACTATCCCTATTTTTTTATTAATATATTAAATTAATTAAATGTGTGTGTGATTGTGATTGGTTGAGAAGGGGTGAGGGGGGTGGGGGAGGCTGGCTTCTCAATCGGGTATCAGAACTCGATGGCCTTACTCGATGGTGAAACCCAAAGACGCGTTTTGATGATCCTTCTGGAACCCGATGGTAGCGAGTCGACCACAACGTGTGGTCTAAGGATAGATGTTTTAAAGCTATGTTATACATTTTCTTTTGGGTTATTTAAGAAAACTGAAACAACTAGAAGTAAGCATAGGCCTAAAACCTAGTTAGAAGAGCATGAACCCGATTATACCAAAATGTTGAATCCCTAACAACCTCAAGAGTCAAGAGGAAATGTTAGTCTCGGCTTAGCCTGGTTCAGGCCTCAACCTGGACCAATAGCTCGAAAAATAAAGTTTGGACTACTTCTGTACATAAATTTACGCTTGTTTTTATAAATGGACATGAAGCACTTTAGACACATTCATGTGTTAACATATCCTTTTGTAAGAAACATGAGAAATTTGACAAATCGTTTTATATGTACTAAGTTTCAATATTGTCTTTCATAAGTCCATATGATCAGCATTGCAAACGACACATCAGATAAACAAATATTATAATAAAATCTATTATTATTCTCTTTTATAATTGAAAATAGTGATTTTATTCTCTTTTATAATTGCAAATAGTGTTTGAAATGTAATTTAATTATGGTAAGGGGTTGTTTTGTCATTTGAGGTAACTTGAAAAAGGTATAAAAGCGATTAGGCCCAAGATCCTCTCATCTGTAGCCGACTAGCCGCATTACACAGTTAGTGTGTGTCGAGAACAAGAAGGAGAAATAAGCTCATATTGTGGTGTTTTGTTAAGGTTCTGCATATTTTCTTATCACAAATTTATTTACATTCCAAATATATATTATAAAATTAAAACATTTATGCTTTTCAAAAAAAAAAAAACAATTAAAACATTTATACAAAAACTATACATTTAACTCTTGAAAAATTGACAAGATCGATCCAAACTTCAATTTTTTTTTTATATTCTACTCCTGTGAGTCCATCATATTGATATTAAGTGGTTATGTAGGAAGAAGCATATATAAAGGGAGATCAACCACCATTGCAGTTATATTTGTTACAACTTTGAAGACGAGCCAACATGGAACTGATTTCGATCGTGAGGAGTTTGAGGTTCACAACTTCAAGCAGTCGCATATTGTAGGTACCAAATGGTCAAGTATCAAGCATAAATCTGGAAGCAATCGCACAATGATATATCTTGGTTGAATGTATGTATGCATACGAAGGATCAGACTATCAGATCCAAGAACACAGGTAGAGAATAATGACTGCTTCTATTAATTAGGTCACAAATGTAACATATATATACTATTGGGTATTTATACAACATACCCTTACACTGTGACTAATGTCATATGTAATAACAACCTTATCTAAAATGTATTGAACACAATTTTAGGATCTAACACATATGATGCGAATTTGACATCAAACAGAGAAAAAGGAAAATATAAAAAAATGTCATTTATAGTTTCTCCGGTCTTTTGGTGCATTGGTGCATCTGGATGACTGGATCAAGATTCAACTAAAAGGGTTGACATAGACATAGGCCAGTGTATAGTGATGCATATAAATTGGGTTGCAAGTACTTCCTACATGGCATACTTGTTAAAGATGAGAAACTTTTGTCATCTATAATAAGAATCAAATAAGATAAGAAAATGATTAAATAAAGAAAATCAACTGCCTAATGCACAATGCCTGTTTATTCTTACACATTGGGTGGACTAATATTGAACATATAATCACCTCAACTTGAGAAAGCGTGTCCATCCTGCAATGGTTGAACTGGAACGGCATAAGGAGAATCCCAGTCAGCATCGAATATCTGCTGAAGCTGCAACACAATTGCTGGATTATAGGTCCCAAAACTGACACCAACTGTTGCATAAAAGTAATCCCACATCAAATTACTAGTCCCAATATGTGCTCGTTTGTCGCTAACTGCATATTTTCCATGGTTGACTCTAGTATAACCTGGATACTTATTTCCAGTACTTGTCCCATTAGTAATGGCTGGTCCAGTCGAATTAAAACCTGGAACCATATAGTATTTGATCTCAATTTTACCCGAACAGTTGTTGTATGGTGAAGAAGAGCATAAATTATTGGAATATAGAAGAGACTTCAAATATTGATCTGTGTTTCTGATAAAATGAGCCCAGTAAGCTACAAGTATCTTTACTTTTGCATGCTTTGAGAAAATGACCTGCATTTTTAACATTTTTTTGAATTAGAAAATGTACAATTGCAGATAAGTGTGCATGCCTTAAGTGATTAGATTTGAAAGATTTACTATAATCATATAATAATTATCATAATTTACCTCTGAAATTGCTGTGGATAAAGATGACCAGTATACTGTTTGACTTGCGTATTCAGATTGACCAAGCCAATCCATGGTACTGATTCGCACAGTTTCCCCTTGTTTTACAGATTTGATAGTGTCAATCCAAGCCTGTTCATCTGCCTGGTACTTCCCAAAGGAGAGCTGCAATTTGGGAATCTTGTCAATTCAGATGAAGGAATAGAGCATTAAAAACAGTACATGTATATATTTAAGGAACCATATAAACATCTGTTTAAATTTTAAACGGTCAAGACTGAAAAGTAGATAATAACATAAATTTACATAAAAAATGAGATCAGTTAGGTATGAATAATATTGACCTCTGGAGGAGCAAAAGAGAGATAGCTCAACTGAGGCTGCAAATTCGAATTATTGCATCCAGGAGTCTGAATTGATTCTTGAAATGTTGAAGGGTCCGCGAGCATTGGATAGCCGGCTGTGTGGGGAACCTCCACATAATGAGGAAGAGGAGATCTACAGCAATATTGTAAAATTGTGAATAGATTTATAAATCCCTGATTTTAGATGGTACAATTGTTGCAATAATCCTCATCAAGTGGGCAACTTTGAGACGATTATAAACAACTTTTTCGGTATCACTGGAATTAGAGTTGACCACGTTTGATAATATACCTGCACCTTCCTTTAGATGGTATAAAATGTGACCAACAAGGTACTGTTCTACTGATCTGCCATTGTTGATCCCATATCTTGGTTGTGTAAGCCGAATAATTCAAAGATCCAAGTTTCCATAAGTTGTTATAGAAGGTTTCAACTTCTCTTGCTACAGATGGACAATCAACAAGATAGATTCCTACTTCCTTTACCTATAAAAATCATTCATTCAACACAAACCTACGCGGTAAGTCTTCAAACATCAAGTGAAAACTGTTATTTTGTTTCCCCTAGTTCTCTGTTACCTTTTTTACTGAACTTTTTTAATAATACTATACTAGTTCTATCACATATTACCTGAGTAAGAGATTTCCAGTCATTGTTAGCAGATCCAATGTAAACATCTCGAGAGTCAGATATCCAAACTTTAGCATGGAGCACGCCTGATTCAAACCAATCACTTATCAACAAGGTTACATTCTTTACATTCACCCTCCCTGAAGCAAGTTCAGAGGGTTCTTCAGTGTAATCAGGATATACTCCTGAATGCTGCAAAAGCCTGAAAAGAAAAAAGAAAAGAAAAAGAAAGCTTGTTAGGCATGCAAGTATTGTTGCCAAATCTATGACTCCTAAACAAATTATTAAATTAATATCTGAAATCTAAATAAAGGGAAGCGGACACAGAATAGTATTGCATGTGCATCTCTTCCAGTACGGCATTGAAAACTAAATAACAAATTCAAGAAATGCAACTTATAAACCACTGTATATGGGCATTGTATTAACTCTCCTTTTTTCTCAATTAGATACAAATGTTTAGTTGATAGTAATCTTAATTAGTTTCTTATGTCTCCCACTACATATCATTGTATATCAGTTCTCTAGGTTTTCTGAACCACCAAGTATTATATAAATTAGGTAAGTTCAATCTTTCAAACATGCACCATTACATCTATGACCAGGAATGAGAGAAATAATAAAAGCTGAATTGAAGATTTGAAGCTGCAGCATTTACCTAATATCAACATCACGATCAGCAGCGTCTTCAATGGATTTATATACACTTGAACCATCACCAGAACCGAAGTTCTGCATTTTCTCTTTCGAGTATCCATAATCCCCAGAACGAGGGTCGTCAGGATGTGCTATTAGTTGCCAATACTGTGCCATTATGTCCAACCTGTGGGAAGAGTTTCCAGCTAGCCATCTAAACACGTCCGCTGATCATATGAATTAACAACAGTTGTGTCACTTGTGATAATGCATAAAGTGGGTACAAGGGGTATTGAAAAGAAGTGAAAACCACTGTGCTAATAATTCAGAAATATGTTAATACGGAAATTCATAAACACCTATGAAACTATTATCAAAATTAGCAAGCAGCAGAAATTGAATACCTAGAACTTAATTGAAAACTAGATTATTAAGTCACTCTAAAACAAAATCCAGGATGCATCATTTTCATATGCGAAATGGAATAACTTATGCTTAGACAAGATAACGACCGATATGATGGTCAGACAACACTTTTATGGAATCCCTCTCCTTCCTTCCCTTCCAAACCAACAGTGCAAGCTAGGGTGAACTAGAACACCAACAGACATCCCACATACAGAGAAAACCTTAAAGATAGTTAATGGTAAAATGGCGCAACTATTTGCTTATCTAAGTGTTTAGCCACTGAATTTGGATAGGAGAAAAGCTAAATTTTCATATTTGAAAACCGTATTTGAATTTGTATTGACAGGAACAAATAAAAATGAAGATCTAATAAACAATTTACCGGTGGCAAGAACGCCGGGAACGTGAGAGAGATGAGGCATGTCAGTGGGAATGGACTGGACCATCCATGCTTTGCACTGATCATGATTGGAATTGGATCTTACTGCGAACACCACAAATCGATTACTACTGCTTAAGAACAGCAATGAGATGAAAATCACAAATGTTTGTTTCATTATTTGTTGGAGAGTGTTTTAAATTTCTTCTGTGTTCTACGATGGCTAACTCCAGAAAGGGATATCATATCGTTGACTTTCCGCAGTAACGTTGAGCCCGGAACAAATCGCTTCCGGGTCGTCAGGAAACCGTTTACGCCACTCCAACCGGGTCTCCAGCTCCCCGAGATATTGACGGAATTGTTAGACTTGTAATTTGGCAAAGGGTTAAAAACGGCGAGAATCTATAAAATATTGAATTGGTTACGTAATTACGTTTAGTACTTTTAATTTTAAAAGGAGTTAATTATAAAATTCGTTCTTTTAGATATAGGCCTTTTGCACTATTGGTCCTTTAAGTAAAATTCTTGCACTTTTAGTCCTTTACTTAAGAATTTGTTACACTATCAGTCCTTTAGGCTAACAGTGGTTAAATTCAACTAACGGTCAAAGGGCAATTTGGTCTTTTTATATATAAAGGACTAATTTTGTAATTAAAATAGTTAATTAATATTTTTACCCTTTTTTAATTATAATTTATTAGTTTTATCATCATTAATTAGTTTTAAAGTTAATTACATAATTAATGCATTTCTCTCTCTCTCACTAAAATCACAACACACTCTCTCTCCATTTCTCTCTCTCTCATCTCGGATTTTCCACCCACCCACACCACCACTGCCACTGCCGGGTTTGCCATTTCTCCGATTTGGGAACACTACCAACACCACCGCCGCCACCCTCCGCCACCCAAGTAGGGTTTTCTTAAGGTATTTCTTCGGGCACTACGACCACCACCATTGAGAGTTGATTTTTGCGATGAAAACCTTAGAAGGAGGTGTCGACGGTGGTTGTTAAAGACGGAGGAGGAGGAGGTGGCGCGGATTAGGGTTTTCATAGGGGTTTCTTAGGGTTTTCACCTTCATCGAGGTCTGTTTCCCCTTCACCTTACAAAAACGACCACCCACCATAGGGTTTTCAAAACAATAGCAGCCGCCACCACCATTTTCTGATTCGGTGGTGTAGATCTAGGGTTTTCAAAACAATAGCAGCCGCCACCACCACCACCACCATTATTTTCTGATTCGGTGGTTTAGATCTAAGGTTGTGGCGGTTGGAATCGGCGGCGAGAGTCCGAGAGAGAGAAGGAAAGAAGGCTGTGGCGGTGGTGTAGATCTAAGGTTGTGGCGGTTGGAGTGATGGCGATGGTGTAGATCTAAGGTTGTGGCGGTGGTGGATTCTTCAGATTTGCTCCGGTAATCAGTTCATCGGGTGATGGTGGTCGTACGGTGGTGGTGGCCTGTGTAGATCGAAGAGAGAGAGAGTGTGTGTGTGTGTGTGTGTGTAAGGGAGTGGATTCTTCAGATTTACTGCTTGTGGCGGTGGGAGTCGGCGGCAGTGGTGGCTTGTGGTGGAGGTGCAAGAGGGAGACCGAGAGAGAAGGAAAGAAGAGAATGAATAAGGGAGAGATATGGAGAGAGATATATAGAGTGTGTGTCTGATGTGTTTATGAGGAGAGAGAGAGAAAAAACAATAATTTCTAATTAACTCTAAATTGATAAAATATTTATAAAACAATTAATTAATAATTAAAAATGGTAAAAAAATTATAAAATCAAGGTTTAGTTACAAAATTGGTCCTTTACTAGCAAAACGACTAAATTGCCCTTTGACTAACAGTCAAATTTAACAGAGTTAGCCTAAAGGACCATTTATGTAACAAATTCTTAAATAAATGACTAAAAGTGCAAGAATTTTGCTTAAAAGACCAATAGTGCAAAAGACCTATATCTAAAAGGACGAATTTTGTAATTAACTCTTTTAAAAGTGGTGAATATTGTTTTTTATGACTCACTTCGTGGCGAGGATAATCCTTTCTAATATTAGTTATTACTCATCTCCGTTAAATTCAAGAAAAAATGTCAATTTTATCCTTATTTTTATTATTTATTGATTGCCCAATGGAGTATTAGAGAGAGAAGATGATTTGATTTAATGGGTATGATTAATTGTTTTTGAAATAGATTAAATATTTATTGGATATTTTAAAATAAGATTAAATCTAGAAAATATGAATAAATAAATAAAGAAGGGCATTTTGGTTATTGGGTTTAAGTAGGGACCAATGATGTAACGAACCGTAAAAATTAATAGTAAGATACTAAAAATCATAAAAATTACAAAGACGAGATATAATTAACTCTAATAATAATGAATTTGGTAGTATTGTATCTAGCTTCATTTAGATAGTTGGAAAGGAGTGAACGAAATAACATAGTTAAGGTTTCAACTAAGGTTATAAACGATTCTACTTCTCCAAGCTAGGTCGACGGAGTCAATTGAAATACAAAATTAGAGTCTAACTTCCATTCTTGTAGTTTTGTTCTCTTCCACCTTGTAATTTATGTAACATTATTTCACACATAACACGCCATCGCCCTTTTCATATAACAATGTTTTCTTTATTTTGTTGAAGAGAGTAAAACAAAAAGTGTAAGTAATTATTTAAAATAAATAAATGTTTTTTAAGCAGAAAAGATTAATATATAATTTAAAAGGAAATCTAATTATCTTCAAATGTAAATGTAGGGAGATTTGGATTGGAAAAAAAAAACCTTTTATCAATGATTAAATTACAACATAGTCGCAATTAATAACTCTAGGAAATGAAGGTACTATGTACAAATGCCCGCGTAATTTCTTTCTTTTTTTTCTTAAACTCGAAATACAAAATACTGATATTACTTTCTGTTCAGTTATTTTCTTCTAAATGCAAAAGCATAAAAATCTGAAACTAATATTATTTCTCTCTTTGCCAATGGGGTTTGTCCCCATTCCTCACAAGAGGTTGGGGGATCAAATCTTGCTGCATACAGTGGGTTAGGAGTTTTTTTCTTAGAGGTTTCCTTCATGGAGTGAAAGTATGGTGGTCGAACCTTGGTTAAAGCCAAATAACAAGGGGTGGTTTGAAAACCCTCCACCAAACAATTCAAACCCACACCGGAGAGGCGGGAAGTGTCCCCATTAATTTGCCGGTAAAATAAAATTTATTTCTCTCTTTAGTATTATTCTGCGTAAATGTTATAAGTTCAAAATTTTTGCAAAACAATAATCATTTTATAAGTTCGGTTAGTTAATACACAAAACGTAGTCATGCTCTCATGTTATTGTCCCTACATCTTTTTGGGTAATTTCGCGACATACAAAATAAAGCTCTCTTTCCTAGTAGAATCCCGGTCCCTAGATATTATTTCACGATTTCTCATTAAATTTACAATGATGTTGTTACCTTTTATCTATAGCAGTGTAAGTTAATAAAAAATTTCGTATATGATCAAATCATGAGTAAACTAACATCAACTGATTTGAATTAACATAACATACATCCAAAAAGAAATGAAAACGAGAATAAAAAGACATGGGAATATGGGATTTTTGTTGGTGTTTGAACAAGAAAGACGCAATTTAGGGTTTGTATACAACACAAATTAGTCATACATAATATAAAACGATTGTTTAGACTATTATACTCTTGAACGTGTGGACGAGAATAAGAGATAGTATGTTAGTAAGAGCATTAAAGTCATGATTGTTGTGTATGACTAATTTGTATTATATAGAAATTATCTCCCATTTCAAAATCAGATTTATTGCTTGATTTCATTAAGAAGTCAAGATAATCGAGATGTCAAAACTTAACCTACGCCCTTCGGATTCTTTGTGTAATGGTCTAGCCTTTTTATGCTTTAATGTTTATATTCCAAGTGTTTGTAATTATATCTTGGTGTAATGGTTGGCTCGGATAGTTCAGTTACATGACTTAACCGGCTTGTTTTCATACTCGCAAAAATATAGAATTGTTGTATTTGTATCTGGTTTTGGTATGGTGAATAAATATTGCTTGTTGTTTTATAAAAAAAAAAGTTACCTTTGCAAGTGCATATGCATCAAATATTATTTCATGATATAAATTAAAACTATTTTATCAAAAAAAAAAATTTAAAAAAGGAGAAATAATTCATTCTATGATTTCTATGCACCAAATATAATATCAAAAGGTAATAAATGAATTTCTAAGTTTAGACTTTAGAACATAAGTAAAGTCAAATATGATGATATCAAGCGACAACGTCAAAGTCAAACGCCTACAAAAGAATGAATGTATTTTAAAAGTCAAATGGCAAAAAATATCCATTCCACCTCTGCACCTCCATATTTATATTCACACAAAACCACACATTCATTCTCATTCAATAATCAAATTTCAATATTAATCAAGACCCTCCAAAATCCATACATGTCTGGATACCCTCACAACCCATCCGGCTACAATTACGGTGCGCCACCACCGTCTCAGCAATACTACTACGGTGGCGCCGCACCACAACAGCCGCCTTACGCAACCCCTTACCAAAACATACCACCAAACGGAGCCCCCGGAAACCCCTTCAGCGCACTTGTCCCGTCGTCATTCCCGCCGGGGACTGACCCCAACGTCATAGCATGCTTTCAGGCGGCTGACGTGGATCGGAGTGGGTTTATTGATGATAAGGAGCTTCAGAGAGCCTTGTCTTCGTATAATCAGAGTTTCAGCATCCGTACAGTTCGTCTTCTCATGTATCTCTTTACAAATACCACCACCAGAAACATCGGTAAATATTATTATTACTATGTAATTAATTAATAATTAGTTATGCCTATTTATACTTAATTAATCAAATGATGTTTTTCTAATCCTTGGTTGCTAACTTGTTAATGTAGGTCCTAAGGAATTCACTCAAGTTTTCTACAGTCTTCAAAATTGGAGGGTATATTTGCCTGCAGAATTTACATTTCTTCTAATTAATAAGTTTCAAACTAACTAATTAAACAAACTTAAGTGAAGATTATTATGTGATATGAACTGATGGCAGGCAAATTTTGAGAAATTCGATCGAGATCGGAGTGGGCATATCGATGCGTGGGAGCTGAGAGAGGCATTGGGGAGTCTGGGCTTTGCTGTTTCGCCGGTTGTGTTGGATTTGCTTGTTTCCAAGTTTGATAAGAGTGGCGGAAAGAAAAAGGCCATTGAGTATGACAACTTCATCGAGTATGTCTCTTTTATTAACAACTTATTTAATTTTTTATAATAGCAAAAAAAAAACAAAAAAAAAAAACAATTCACTGTTTAATGAGAACGGATGTTGCTAGGTGAACCTTACTCTATTTCATATTCATTTGTTCTATTGGTTAAGGTCTTAAGGTTGTTATCACTGTTGCTTTAGTTTAGACATGGAAGTGATTTTATTAGTAAGATTATTGTCTTTTTCATAAAGTAAGGTATCATGTGAAAATAGAGTAATGTGTAGAAATAAATAGCACATCAAAACACTTGTAGTTATAAGTGGATGACTATTTGCTAAACCCTAAACCCTATATATACAACTTTTTTTTCGGTTTTTTTGTTTTGTTTTTTATTTTGTAGTTTCTAATAATAATTGCATTTTTTTTGTTTTGATTTCAGGTGCTGCCTTATCGTTAAGGTATTTGATACGAGAACGAAATGTGTATATTGATAAGATTTTATATTATAAAGAATGAGAATACTTGTATTAAAATGACGTACAGGGTAGAAATAGAAATAATGAAATTTAACTTGTTTAAATATATATGCTCGCAGGGGTTAACAGAGAAGTTCAAGGAGAAAGATATGAGCTACTCTGGGAATGCCACATTCACATACGAGGCTTTCATGTTGACGCTTCTTCCATTTCTCATTGTTTAAAACAAGTGTATTTAATTTCTTGTGTAATATATTCCACATTATTTACTACAATTTTGTAACGGCCTTTGCATTTTAATTTCCTGTTTGCGTAGGGTATAAGAGTTTAAGGTGTTGTTATTATCAACATTTCACTAAATATACAATTTTACTTACTTTCATATTTCATTAAACTTTACAAAGTCAAGTCAATCCAAACACAAATCTATCAAACACATAAGAGATTGAAATACTTACTTGATGAATAGGACAATCTTTGTAAGCATTTTTGATGTAGAAGAAGAAACCATTGATTCACGTTATGATGTCTTAATCGATTGATGGTTACACAAAAACTCTGATGGTGTTCTTGAGGGATCGACTTATGCAAAGAAAAAGCCCCGAGAGTCTTGTTTTCTTGTGTAGGGATCGACTTATGCAAAGAAAAAGCCCCGAGAGTCTTGTTTTCTTGTGTATTTTTATAGACATCTAAAGAGAAATCACATTTGCTCCATTTCTATAATTACATTTACTTTACTTCTATCAAGTAACATTTAGGAAGGATGGGGTACCATTTATGTCATATTGGCATAATTACTATCATTATAAATAAAATAGTAACACTTAAATAATTATCACAAAATGGTTCTAAGGCCACATATTATTAGGTATTTTCCAACACGGTTCACATAAAAATATTATTACACTTAAATAATTATTACGAGAGTTGTTTTAATATTATTAATAACTTATTAATATAGGTATTTAGTCATTTACATATTTATCAAGAAGAAATTGAGTACGTTCAAGTGTAAGAGTTATTATTTAATAATATTTAATTTTTTCCTATATAACCCTCATTAATGAATCATTGATAACATATCAAATAACCACTGGAAAATTGAGCCTCAATCTATTTTAATAAAAAACCAAAATTAGTTTTCGTAGTACCAACTTGTGTTTATTTCCACAAAAAAGTGCAAGTATATATAAAGGGTTTGATGAAGTACCAAAAACTTTTTTAGTTCCCAAATTAATTTTTAGTGGTTAACTTGATGATTTGTTAAGCATCATAAATCCTGACAATACTTGGCTGCTCCTATAAGAGGAATCTTTGGTTATGTGATGACAAGGGCAACAATAGAATTCTATTTGTAATTTTGTTGAAACAATTAAATTATTTTTGTTTTGTTTTATTTTGTAAATGTAAAATACGTATTTTAGACAAGGAAAAGGGATGTTTGCTATAGCATCAAAGTTAAGTGTTATCATGTTCATGTATATGTTTAACAAAGAGTGATGTTGTCATTTTATGAGTTTTAATTTAATTATTAATAAAGTATATAAATATAACAATACCTAACTTATGTACAACATATATATACTCTACTTTTTTATGAAATGAACATATATAAAATCCATTTGCTAGTTGATTGATAAAAATTTACCATGCAGTTGAATAAATAAGAAATAAAGAAGTCTATTCAATGTCTTCCGAGAATGATCAACAAAGGTCAGCGGCAACGCGACACCATTGTTGAAGGTCCATCGTGCAAGCGTCATCTTGATGAGGAAGATCAACAACGTAACATCATTAGAGGTGACAAATTTACACTATACGGATATACTATACAGGAGTCTCTCTTCAGCATGACCCATTTGTTATTTTAATTTCTATATTGTTAGTGGCCCAAGGTTCTATTTTTGGGCTATATTTTATATTTTTATTGCAATATTATTTTTACACACACAAAAAAAGTGATGGATCTTTGTCTATAATAACTATTGTTTATTAAACTTAAATAGCATTAGGATTTTTTTTTGTAATGAGAAATAATTGTAATATTAAAATTTCGATAATACTAAAGTAAAGTTTCACAACTAACACCGTTAAAACAAAGAACAGACTTTGACCATGCATGCTCGATCGATTTGTGGTTTGTGTCACAGTATCCTAGGCCTCATAACTTCCAATGTGTTTGAACACTAATTCACATATTCCTAACTTTCTAAAGTTATATCAGTAACATATATCATTTCTAGTACTTCTCCCTCATCGGTCACACACACGAATACATGCACTCTAGGACACCAATACTTGAAAAAGAACTAATTAAGTGATGATTATTGATTTATTTGAAAAAGAAATGAAGGAAGTCATAGGGGGCAGCAAATAATAAGGACGTAGAAACAAAAGATAAACATGTAAAGAGTGACTAGCACTTAAAACAAAAACATAAAATTATAAATCTGGAGAAGTAAGACGATGCCCAATATTCCATTCCATTGCCGTAGTAACAATGTTGATGATGATGACGACGTTCCACTTTCTTCTCCTGTGTCCCTGTGTACAAAAACCACACCCTCGCTCATCATTTCATATATACACTGTACGGAATACTTAATATAAATAAATATTTTACGATTATAAAAATATATAGTAAAATAATTTATAAATAATACATAATGACATTAAATGGTATAGATGGAAGGTAAATATGTTATAATCAGAAATTCATAAGTAAAAGTATCATTATATTTTTTATAACCTTTTTATAAATAATATTTATGGTTTCATTTATAGATCTACCATGTTCATCACTATAAGAACTTTGAAAATCATTTGAGGATATAAAGAGTTATGATTTGATGAATAAAATTTGAAGAAAAGATGACATTGTAATATCTTTTATTTTAATACATGCATATTCAAGATCAACGATATGCCTTAAAATAATTTTAACCGCATTATATATGCATATGTAGCATATATTCATTTCGATTATATCAACATAATATGTGGATATATAGCTAGTAAGGAAAAGCGTACGTACTTCTAAATTATATAATTTGTTGTTATATATTTTAATGAAACAAATTAAACGGAGTAATTGTAATTTGTAAGTATAAGTATATAGTAATTAATGAAAAAAACTAAGTATAAGAGAGCTAGTTAGCTTACTCTTTATCTTCAAATTGCGAAACTGTTCTGCCATTAAGCGCTTGAACTGGCCTTGCATTTTCTTGAAATTCCTACAAGATTAATTAACCGGCCGGCCATATTAATTAACAAGATAGCTAGCTAATTAATTAGTTTAAAAAATGAGAAAATATATATATGTGTGTGTGTGTGTGTGTAGAAATGAATTAATTAAGGAAGAAGCTAGATCGATGAGGATGGAGTTAGGTTACATAATAAATAAATCATACGTAATACATACATGAGGAAGAGGTCCTTTGAGCAATTTGATTTGGGCGTCTGAAATAGTTTTGAGGTTTTCAGCAACAGTCCAAATGACAGGTTCAGAGCATGGAGGTGTTGTAAGAGAACCACTATATCTGAAATATTTTTTGCTTCCACTTGTTGTACTGCTTGCACTTATCTTCCCCACATCATTTCCATCACTGCTAAGCCCTTTGAACTTGTCTGCTGTCAGCTGCTAATTCATTACATGTACATGATTTCATTAACCATCTATAAACATACAAGTCATAATCTTATTTTTCAAAAAAGAACATCGGTTAGATGTAAGCAAAAGGTGAACCACCAATAATTGAAACCCTAGAACTCTAGACCTTTTTTATAAGGCCTCGGTGCCTAGCTTATCCGATAGGCAAGACCAAAGACACGTCCTAACAAGAAGAAAAAAAACTACTCTATCAGATTTTTTTCGAAAACTCATCTAACGTGTTCTATATATGATGCTTGAACAAATTAGATGGGTTTTTTCAAACTGATATTATATTTTTATATCCTTAATTGAGTCTGCCCTAGAAAATATATATGCCTAATATCTAAGACAAAGTAGTGGTAGCCTAATCTTTCAAATGGTATATAATGGGAACAGGAAGAATTCTCTTACTGATATATATAGCCTAAGATTTTTTTATATTTTTTATCAAAATAATTTAGTGGATAAGAAATGTGAACTAAAAGAATATATATATATATATATATATATATATATAGGAAAAAGTTCATGCGAGAACCATTTTTAGTGCGAGAACCGCGAGAACCAATCTGAGCTGTCCAATTCCCCCTCTTTCAATGTCATTGCCCACCCATGAATTCCTCACATGCACCCTGCCACACTCTATCTCTCCACGCTCACCATCCATGAAACTTCCCATATCCAAGGAACGGCCGAGATTGGTTCTCGCGGTTCTCGCACTAACAACGGTTCTCGCATGAACCCTCCCCTATATATATATATATATATATATATATATATATATATATATATATATATATATATATATAGTTTAATGCACATTAAATTTATTTAAAGTTAAATTTGAGTTTTGATTTTGACCATTTAAAGTCATAATTTAGTTTCAATTTTGATGCAAATAAATTGTTATGATTTAGTTTTAACGGAATAAAATGTTAATTATATAATTAAGTTGATGAGTGTTCAAGATTATAGATGAAGATTGTTGGGTACGTTAGGCCTATAAGAGGGTAAAGTGAGGGGCGATGATCCTTAGGCTATGCGCATCCATTTGTCAGCCCGTTGGGTAGTGCTGAGGTGGAGGGGTGAACCCATTGGGAACACCATCACCCCCAATTGGGTAGAGTTGGGGTCCCAACCCAAATAGTCCACAAACCCATTCTTCAACCCGGTGGCTTCTTTTTTTTTCTTTTTCCCCTCTCTTCTCTCTCTCTCTCTCTCTCTCTCTCTATATATATATATATATATATAATATTTTTTTATTATTATTTGATAAAGGGTTGAATTGGGTTGGATGTAGGGTTATAGGGTTAGAAATGGTTGATGGTAAAGGATATGTGGATGCTGATGTGATAGTGCTTTTGGTTGGATAAGTTAGGTTGGATGCTAATGGTCTTACCTTTCTTAAATAAACTACATATGGAGAGAGAGAGAGAGAGAGAGAGAGAGAGAGAGAGAGAGAGAGTAGCGACCTTCTCAATAAAGGAATCGGACTCTCCAACGGCATAAAGAATGCCGATAACTGCCTTTTGGTCATTGTCATTACTATGTACGAAATGTAATTCTGCATCATACCTATACATTGTAAAGAAGTAAAATAAATAGGGCTATCCACTTCTAGACATAATTCTAATGAAGCAGTGAATTAATGCCTTACTAGATAGGTAAGAAGATGAAAACTAACACTAAATTGCTGCTAATTAATTAAACATAAATTACCTCTTGCCATCAATTGTGTGCTCAGAAGGAGTATGCCAATGACACTGAACTAGCTTGTATGTTGAACCATTAATTTCTATTCCTCCTGCATCTCCTTCCCATTCGACCTCCATTTAAGAAAAACAAAAAAGAGGACAAATTTCATAACAATCGCAATACATAAGTTACTAACAAGAATATATTATCAGATCGACCACATAAATGATTTGTGCGCTAACTAAGTAATGTTAATTAAGTGTAGTTACCGCGATATTGTGGTCTCTATTGACAAGTTTTGCAGGAGCTTCTTTGTAAGCCTTTTTCAAGTCATTTGGTTGATCTTTAGCTTTCTTGGTAACAATATCAATAGGTGACTGTGATTTCGCGTCCGAGCAAGATTTCCAATCCGGGCTAAGAGATCCCCATTTCTTTGGTCCATTTGGCGACCCATCATCGTAGCTGAATTCATGTTCATCGCCTGCGTCCATCGAGTTCTAACTAGGTTCATAACACATTATTGAAAAGTTGTATCTCTTACTAAGTGGTTCCGAGTTTAATTGAGATTTGTAATGAATATGATATATATGGATACTTGAAATTTTCTATATCAAGAAGCAACGTTTGCAATTACTACACATTATGATGTACAGTATGGCTTCATTATGTATTCCCAAATACTATTTAAGACTTCAATGTGTTACACTCTTAATTAAAAGTTTAACGAACTGTAACATTATCGTCTCTTTGTTGGGTTTATGGGCTCATCGTTCTCTCGAACCGGTCAAATTCGCGACTTTTAAACTCACTGTTCTTGTAGCAATGCAGGAGCATCTCACATTTGTGAGGCAAGGGGGATTCTTCCTCCTTAAATATAAGGTGGGATGATCTTAGTACTCATACCATATGACACGTTTTAAAGCCGTGAGTGACAATCCAAAGCGGACAATATTGTTGGTCGGTTCCTAGGTTGCGATCCTAACACTCTTTTCATACAAAAAGGAAAATTTATTTACAATTTTACTTATTAAACTCCACACTTGATTATATTTCATATATAAAGTATCATTTTTTGCTATATCAACATCTTATTTGTGATCATATACATGTATCATTTATTGTGTGTTTACAATCTTATAATTAAACAAGTATTTGTTGTGTAAAAAATGTGTAAGTGATGCCGATATGATGGAGATGTTAAACATAAATAACAAATATTTTACCCTTTCAAGTGTAGTTTCTTGGGTGTTATAAAAGATAAATAGAAAATTTCCCTTTCTAAACATTTTTTAGCTTTTTACTACTTGGATTTCCATTGTATTTTGTTTCGCTTACAACATATTATTATTACCAATCATTCAATGTGTATGATACACTCATATATATTAATTTCGACCAATAGATATTGACAAAATAGTGATTAACAAGCACGTTTTATATGCTACTACTCGTAGATATTCCCAAACTGGGAATATATTAAGTGGCAAATACGTATGTTTTCATGCAAAAAAGATCGAAGATTGTACGTACCTCCTCCTTTGGTTGCATCGGCATTGCATATGATGATCAAAGAAAGAGATGAAACGACAAGATAGGTGAATATAAGAGATAATAATAGATTAGGGTTTCTCATGGTCGGAATCGATATAGATATAGATGCAGATTGATCAAATGAATTGTGTTTGAAGTGAAAATATGCATGTATGTATTGATCTTTAAATATGCATGCATGTAGTAGCTACAACAATATCGTTTGATTCGGGTTCAACCTTCTTTTTACTATATTTAGCAAATGATTACTAACTAATTAATTACAGACTGCCGATATTTTCTTCAAGTGACACTGTCCTTGTACAAATCGAAGGAAAATGTCAACTACTCCTTATTGATAGGAGTTTGTTCGATTGGTTCTAGAAATTAAATAAAAAAGATAATATTGAAGTTAAACGAGAACCGTTTTTCGTACGAGAACTATGAGAACAAATTATAGCCTACCCATAAATTCCTCACATACACCGTGCCACACTTGATTTCCCCACGCTCTCCATCCATTAATTTCACTTATCAAATCAACGGCTAAGATTGGTTCTCGTAGTTCTCACACTAAATACGGTTCTCAATGTAACCCTCCCCTATATATATATATATATATATATATATATATATATATATATATATATATATATATTGAAAGGTTCAAATGAGAACCTTAAATTAATTGAGAATGGGAGACTCAATCCCAGCCGTGAAATTCCACCTCTTTCAATGTCATTGCCTATCCATGAATTTCTCACATGCACTCTGCCACACTCTATCCCTTCACGCTCTTCATCCATGAATTCCAATAACAAAACGAACGAATGAGATTGAGTCTCCCATTCTCAATTAGTTTATCATTCTCATTTGAATCTTCCCATATATATATAGACAAAAGTTCATGCGAGAACCGTTGTTAGCGCGAGAACAGCGAGAACCAATCTAAGCTGTCCAATTCCCCTTCTTCAATGTCATTGCCCACCCATGAATTCCTCACATGTACCCTGCCACACTCTATCCCTTCACGCTCTCCATCCATGATACTTCCCATATCTAAGGAACGGCCGAGATTGGTTCTCGCGGTTCTCGCACTAACAACGGTTCTCGCATGAACCCTCCCCTATATATATATATATATATATATATATATATAGGCAAAAGATCAAACGAGAACTGTTTTTCGTACCAGAACCAATCCGAGCCGTCCAATTCCCCCTCCTTCAATGTCATTGTCCGCCCATGAATTCCTCAGATGCACCCTGCCACACTTGATCCCCTCACGCTCCACATCCATGAATTCCACTTTATCAAATCAACGGCTAAAATTGGTTTTCTCAGTTCTCGTTTGAACCGTCCCCTATATATATATATATATATATATATATATATATATATATATATATATATATAGAGAGAGAGAGAGAGAGAGAGAGATGGGAAGAAGTTCCATTGAGAACCATTTTTAGTGCGAGAACCGCGAGAACCAATCTGAGCCGTCCAATTCTCCCTTTTTCAATGTCATTGATCAACCATGAATTCCTCACATACACCCTGCCACACTTGATCCCCCCACGCTCTCCATCCATGAATTTCACTTATCAAATCAACGGCTAAGATTGGTTTTCGCGGTTTTCGCACTAAAATCGGTTCTCAATGGAACCATATATATATATATATGCAAAAGTTCAAACGAGAACTGTTTTTGGTACGAGAAATGCGAGAACCAATCTGAGCCGTCAAATTTCCTCTCCTCCAATATCATTGTCCACCCATGAATTCCTCACATGTACCTTGTCAAACTTGATCCCCTCACGCTCCACATCCATGAGTTCCACTATATCAATTCAACAGCTAAGATTGGTTCTCATAGTTCTTGTACGAAAGACAGTTCTCATTAAACCATCCCCTATATATATAGGGGAGGGTTCAAACGAGAATTGTTTTTCGTACGAGAACTGCGAGAACCAATCTCGGCCGTTCCTTGGATATGGGAAGTTCATGGATGGAGAGCATGGAGGGGATCAAGTGTGGCAGGGTGCATGTGAGGAATTCATGGGTGGGCAATGACATTAAAGGAGGGGGAATTGGACGGCTCAGATTGGTTCTCGCAGTTCCCGTACGAAAAATAGTTATCGTTTGAACTTTTGCACACACACACACACACACACACACACACACACACACACACACACATATATATATATATATATATATATATATATATATATATATATATATATGGAGTAAATTAAATAAAATACTTGTGTATTATTTACTTATTTAGTTAATTACTTTACCCAAAAAAATCCTAAGTAACAGCTACGAGTTGCATTTTATTTAACTTGAGTCGCTGGATAAGTTAATGACTTGCAATTTTCTAGTTATTTGCTCATTCTATTTTTAATCTTGTGTCATAATAGGTGTTGTTGGTTTTTTATAAGATTTAACATATGATATTTCATGCCCATAGAAGAATATGTGACCATGAACAAGTATGAATTGTGCATGAAAAACATATATTGTTTGTTTTTTGGACATAAATGACTATCTGATTTATTTTACTTCAAACTCAATTTTAACATGAAGCTAAAATCAATAAGATTGACGTAAACAAAAGCTTTTAAACATGTTCCATGTTGTTGGTTTTTTATAAGATTTAACATATGATATTTCATGCCCATAGAAGAATATGTGACCATGAACAAGTATGAATTGTGCATGAAAAACATATATTGTTTGTTTTTTGGACATAAATGACTATCTGATTTATTTTACTTCAAACTCAATTTTAACATGAAGCTAAAATCAATAAGATTGACGTAAACAAAAGCTTTTAAACATGTTCCATGTTGTCATTAATACGCAACAAACGATTACCGATAAATCTAAAAGATCAGACCATAGTACAGCCATTGATATTATATCTTTGTCACTGGCTCACCAAGTGCCTCGTAACTATATATGGCTCTTCATTTCTGTCCTATGATTGAAGCTCAGACCGTCAAAATCTTTGCCACCGGCTCTTTTGTTACTTAACTTCTGTTACAGTAAATTTTTGTATTTTAAAGCATTTTCAACTTCAGCTCTTAATTCCCTGCAATAACTAGTATTGTGACCATGTTATTTGTCATAGTCACAATGCATGTTATTGTCTGTTCGCTTGTTGCCTTGTTGGTAACTTGGTATCTTGAGTTGGAGTTGGAAAAGTAGTAGCTACTGCTTATGTGGTTAAGGATGTCTGCATAAGATTGTTCTGACTTCCATAACTAGTCTTTTCTTTGATAAGACTGATTTCTCTTATTCTAGTTTCTTCCTTCCAGCCTAGACCTTTAACATGCTATATCTTTTGACAAATGTTTTTAATCTTTCAATATACCTTGGTATATTTTTTAAAGAAGGTAACATCATAAACAATTAAGAATCAATGAATTGCAGATGTCTCTTATCCAAAGCCTCGTCAAAGCTGATGCATGAAATTTTTTGGAACGGTGTTATTACACGCATTTAGTTCACTTAGCTTACAACATCCTCAGAAAACCGTTATTTACGTAAAGAGAAACAACCTAGTAGCTAATGAGTATGACCTCTACATTTGTACCCTTTAATCATAAACAGGCCCAACATATATGCCTAAAGCTCCCTTGTTTAGACACCTGAGAGTCTATAAGAACTCAATGGCTTAGCCACAAAAAACATAAGACTTTAAAGCTCAAGAAGCATATGAACAAGGTCATTGAATGAGAGTTCTAACAAAGGATAAAGTTGTTGAATCAACTGCCGAAGGCGTTCCAAACTTCCTTTTGAGCTCAAACAGCTTGACACCAACTACCCCGTTAAATCTCCAACAATAGAAATACATGAGTTTAGTTTCAAGTTACCACCAAAAGTCATCTTTCATTTCATCTTCACGATTATACTTAGACCTCTGATAAAGTAGGTTAAAAGGAGAAATTTAGCAACATACAAAAACAATAAGAAAATGAAGAGATCCGAAGCAAACCTTGTTGGTGTCGGATAGTACAGTATATGCCTCCCCAATCATCTTAAAAAGCTTGTCGGCATCCTTGTGGATGGTCATGAAAATCTCTTTCCAAACATGACCATCTGCTCCACTCTCACTTCTTGCTAAGAACTTGCCCGCCTGCATTTAAAGTTAGCCCGTTACAAGTACTATATCAAGATCAAATGTGAAAAAGTAAAGATCAAATGTGAAGAAAAGATAAAAACAAAACCTTGTCTGGATGGTGTTGAAGTGCAGCTTTATGGTATGCTTTTTTAATTTCTGAACCAGATTCTGACCCTTCTAATCCCCTGTCATGGTATAATAAATGAGCATTCAGCAGTTACAAGTTACTATGAATATATGCAAACTTACAAGATGAGATAAAGATTCAACGTCGTTCCTGTCTTCATGTTTCTATTCATGGCAGCAAGACGCTGACGAGCTAGTGTTAATTCTTTCACATACTTCTCTTCAGTCTGCTTTTCAAGAAGAGAGACGAGCCTCTGAAAATCAAGGGCTGCCTGCTCATAGTCTCTTATTTTCTCATGTAGATTGGCCCTCCTAGATATTGCCTAAAATTGACAATTCCTTGACTATTTAAAGTGAAACAATAAAATCCAAAAAATTACAGCATTGTATGCTGTTGATGAGAAACCACATATAACAATATACCACCAACAGGCCTTTGAGCTAGCAGTATCTGGTTGTTTTTTAAGGTGTATGGGTTTCTTGTTCAAATAAGACATATCCCAATTTCCCAAAAAACTAGTAAATAAAAAAAAAAAAAAACAGACCTTCATGTAATCCCCATCTAGAGCTATGGCAAAATTGCAATCTGCAATGGCATCAATGACTTTACCCAAAGCCTGGTTTGCAGCAGCACGATTGCATAAGCAGATAGCAGTAAAATGCCTCGATTCAATACCTCGTGTTACAGCAGTACTATAAAGCTCTACTGCTTCTCTATATTTCCCAGATTTAAAAGCCTCATTTCCTGCATTCTGGAGTTTAATAGGGTGATAAATAAACAAAAAATAGGAAGAAAAAAAAGAAAAAGGAAAAAAAAATTCTGCTTGAGATAATATATGTACGTCAAAGTCAAAAACTTCGAACCATAATCAGATCAAAAGCTACCAACATTGTCACACTGTTGATTCTTTACTGTTTGTATAAAGTTCTACTAAAATGCACAAGGAAGATCAAGAGAAATGATATTATTACAATAATTTCTTCAATATCAATTCTGCAATAAGTTCTGTGCTATTGCGTCATGGCAAATGTTTACATACAAACGATCAATTCAAGAACCTAAATAATATTACAAACCACATAATATGACTCATACCTTACAGCGAAGAAGCTCAGATATGATAGCAACTGAAGAAGATGATTGTCCCTTAATCCTGCCATGAAAAACAGAAAATACTAAGTTTGATGACAAACTTCCTTCTTTCTAGAGAACATTTGAAACTGCATTTTTTGGTTAAATTGGCAATTAAATAAATAGATATATACACATATACTAATAATATCATGTATATGCATGTCTACACGAAGGTATGACTATTACTTGGTTTCCGGAGGTGCTAATTGTTTATATTTCTCAAGAATGGCAAGGGCCAAGTCAAACTTAGCCATATGAAAGTATGACCTAGAAATCAGGTTCCATCTCCAAAGATTCAATGATTGCTTTTGATCCTCTTCTGAGATTTGATTGCTATCACCTGTGGTGGTGAAAGTATTTTCAGCAGAAACACGTGTTTGCTCACACATTTGAATTACCTCTTCATACTTACGCAGCTGTTACATCCACATATTACAAATCCAACGGTGAGAATACTTGTATCAGATTATCTTATTAAGCTTATTCGCTTTACTAATGAGATCCTAGTAAGTTGCAAGCAAATACCATAAAGAGAGCCTCCCCTTTCAATTCAAGTAGTTTCTCTGAATAGCAGCTTATTGACAATGCCTCTGTAATAAGCTCCAAAGCATGAGTTGCTGACTCTAAAGTTTTATGTTGCAGAAGCTCAGCTGACTGGTTGATGTAATTAACCACTTTCTGCCAGTCAGAAAAACCCCAAATCGGAATCCAATACAAAGAAAGTTAAGTCCATTAACCAGAACATGCACACACGCATATGTACTTCTTTAAGTTGCAAAGAATATAAATATGTTACCCACTTCACATAAATAGTACATGGTACCTCAGCATTTTGTAGGCAATCAGATGCTTCAATAGTAAGCCTTCTATCCAAGCAAACAATTCCTGAGTCCAAGCACTTCTTGAAATTGTACAGTGCATCATCAATTTCTCCAAGAAGCAGATGGCAGCTAAGGAAATACAAACCACAAAAGTTATACATACACACAGACACACACTGTATATAACTTGAAAGAAAAGGATATGTCTGAAATCTTACCTCCCAGCAGTTAGGCAGACCTTAAGAAAACCAGGATCTAATCGGCTTGCCATTCTGCAGTCCTCTAAGGCTTTCCTCGTCTTCCCAAGTGACATCCTTTTAGCAGCACGATTGGAGTAATACAAGACAAGTGATTCAAGTTCTGGCGCCTTTGAAAAAATCTCTGCACTACCAACAAAAACTGAAGCTATAGCTTTTGCTGCTTTTCTCCATTGCTCTGTCTCTAGCTTCAGGTTCATGATTTCAGCATCAGCAGTCTCATTTATTTCTTCAAGCTCTTTTATCTTCTCATTCAACTCATCTTTAGTTTCTTCAAACTCACTATTCAAAACCCGCCACTTCATATCCATCTCCTTATCCTTGTCTCTCAAGTAAGATAACTCCTTTCTGCTTTTGAATAAATCCTCTTGAATCTTGTTCGCGTTTTGAATCATTTCCATATTATTTGCTTGAGATGAGGCGAAGTCTTTGGTAGCTTTGTCAAGTTGAATCTTCAGATTAAGAATTTCTCGGCGACAACTCTGTAGTTCTTTTTCCTTTTGTTCTAGTAACGGATTTAAATCAACATTCTTCGAAGATAACTCATTAGAAACGTGCTTCACTGCCTCTGAATTTGTTAATACTTCAGCTGAAGAGTTAATAGGTTGTGTTCTAGCCTCGATGGTCCCAAAATTGAATCTTATGACACCGCCTTGTGAATCACTAGCAGAAGCTTGGTTTTCACTGACACATATCAACTTATTTTAAAAAACTGGCCAATAATCTGATGGCATCTAGGTTCAAAAGTGAAAATGGTATGTTAAGATTTGATGGCCCTATATGATAGAACAGAGTATCACATGTCTAATATGAGTGTTAGAGCTCTCCAATCCTACATTTCGTTATATATCATGCAAACATCTAATTTTTTGTTCAAATAATTATTCCAACAAGCTTTGGTTTCACAACCAATCACAGCTAGAGTGCAACAAACTAAATAAGAGCATAAAACACTACAATTTATGTTAAGGAGTGCTTGGATGTGTGTTTAATCCGATTATTTCAGAAATCATAGCAATCAATTTCTTACATCTGGATAAAAGTGATTACGATTACATCACCTTCAAAACTCACATCCAAACACCTACTTGAACTTGTTGTAAAAAAAAAGTTATCCAAAATATATATGTAAAGTAATCTGATTCTAATTCTTCAAGACGTAATAATCACCTTAAAAAAGCACATCCAAATATCCAATTCCAAAAACCCCCGTGAACTAACAGACAGTGTTAGGCTTCTTCCAACTCTGCAACAAATTATGATTAGTAGTGTTCTAGACATAACCTACAGATCATGAACATACAAGTGTTCAGGTAAACATTACTCCACTGCCGGTCACTATAAGATAATAAACTAATCACATTAACGAATCTCAGATATAGCACAGTGTTATGAAAGGTACAAATCCAATAACGGCAATAGAGTTATAGAAATTAACCGTTTTAACGCAGATTCGATTTTATTGAATGATCAACATTAGCCAAACACTATGAGAAGAAGAAAAAAAAACCTCACCTCCGCTCCGGACAGTCGCGAACAACGTGACCAAGTTGCTGGCAACCATAACAACGCCGTCCACCACCACGACCACCACCGACACGGCCACCACCACCGCCACGGTTAACAGCCGCGTAACTTGGTTTTTTCTCAGAATCCTGATTACGAGGCTGCATATCTACATGATCAAAATTTGATCTATGATCGGGAACTTGAGGATTCATATTCCCCGGATTCATTCTGGCCATTGCGATCTGTGGAACTTAAGAGTTAATTAGGGTTGATGCGGATTGGAGTGAAGTTAGAAGTTTTGATCAAGAGTAGAAACGTTTGTATTTCCAAAAGGCGTCAACTGTTCAGTGTTGATCGTCGTCTGTTGAAAGTCTGTGCCAGAACAACTTTTTCAAAGTTGCCTCCTTTTTCGGTAATTATTTGTATTATAAAAAGACCAAAATAAACTCTATTCATTGTTTACAATCTATATAAGGCATACAATCAAATTTACCTTAATTATTTTTGTATATAATCAAATTTTATTTTTCTAAATTAGGATAATAAATTTAGTTAGGTCTATAAGGGTATACAATTCATCTTTATAAGTGATCATTAAAATTTTTTTTTTTTTGTTATCTTTTCTATTCATGTTCAACTAAAGCATGCAGAATCAAAACATGATGAGTGTGCTAATGTTTGAATCAATTTGCTATATGGTTAAAGTTGAAAACATTGGCTAGGGTTCAAATAGCTCCAAAAACCTATTTTCTTGAATCTTTTTGAACGACTAGCGCACTCTCTCTTAATTTATAATATACGTTCACAGCAGGACTTGAAACATCACCCTTAAAGAGAGAGAAACATCTTAAACACATTGATACGCGCTAGATCAAAGACCTTTTAGTACCTATTTTGTTGACGTTTGAATTGGTATCTTCTACTCAATTTTATGTTTGAAAATCTTTCTACTACTCAAAATTTTCCTTAATCAGTTTTATGTTTGTTGATGTTTGAATTTTCGCAAATAGTTATGTGTTCTAAAATCTATGAAAAATCGTTTTTGTTGCTTGATTAAGGTTCTAAAATATACCTGAAATCCATTAATGTTATTGATGATGATGTAGGTTAGGGTTCATATCAATTCGTGATTGATGAACTTGAATTTTGCTTTGATTTTTGATTTATAAGTTTGAATATCATTTCTGATTTTATAGTTCATTTTTAAAAATCATTGGTGTGTTTATCGATATATGTTTAATTATATTGGTTAACATTGTTTGCCTCTTCGAACTTGGGTTTAGATTAGGTTTAGGGTTCTTCATTTATCTAGATTTACACTTTGGCTTCCATTTGGTTTTCTACATGAGTTTCTTTCTTATATTAAGAACCATGTTTGATATAATTTGTTCATGTGTCGGGACCTCGTTGATGTTTGACCGTTTAAGATTGAATGTGTTTGTTCTTGTGACCACATAAACATCATGAAGAAACACAAAAACTAATAATTAGAGATAAAAATAAATAAATATCACTAGCTACATACATTTCAGGTCAGGATTGTACAAAATAGTAGGTTTTAGAAAATGGTAGTTAGTTATATTTAATGGTATCAAGGCAAAGTGGCACATCTTTTTGTTTGTATTTTCAATTCCTACTTTAATTTGGTTTATAATAATCTTCATGTTGTTATTGCACAACAGAGTAGACAAGAGTTGTAGCCGACTTTTGTTTACGTTGTTGATTAATGTCTCTAGATTGGTTTAGTACTATATAAGGATTAATATCTCTTGTTTGGCGGAAGTAGTTAGAAGTTGTAGCTAAAAGTTGTTAGCTGATAACTGAAAGCTGGAAGCTGCTTATTTTATTTGTATATCTATTCGGTAAATTAGTTGGTAGCTGGTGCTTAATAGTGTAAAATAACAAAAAAAAGACAAATTATAAAAATAGGAGGAATTATAAAATAATTAAGAGGGTATTTAGGTAATTTGGTATATAAAAAGCTTCTAGCTAGTTTTAAAAACTACTTTAAAACCGAACATAATTTGTAACTTTTTCTTTTAAAATAAAAAGCTACCGGCTCTAATAAACTTTAAAAGTAGGGAGATGATATGTACACAACATATTTTTACCATACACAACAATTAGATGTTGTTTGGACCATCATACTCTTGAATATGTGGACTAGAGTAAAAGATAGTGGAATTCTAGAAACATAAAAGTTACAATTATTATGTATAGCAAAAACTTATTGTATACAAATCAAGTCCCTTAAAAGTATCCATACCTAACATACCCTAGATAAAACAAACGTCCCTTATAATGGTAAATTCCTTCCAAAAGTTAACTTGAGAGAGAAAGGGGGGCTTTTCAACAAATAGCCACATACAGCAGTCAATGTGTGTTGAGGTCGCCTGCGTCTGCAACTCCGTCCACTGGTGCTATTCTTTTATCCTTCCGATTGTATGTTTATTGTAGTTCCTCATACCTATTGAGCCATGCCTTCGTGTTCATATGACTTTTGAATCTTCTCTCTCTCTCTCTCTAATTTTGTGTAATTTTTCTATCTGCAACTATACTTCAATTCACAATTTCCCCCTCTTTTAGATCAAACGCCAATCTCCTGCAATAACTTCCTGGGTTGTTGTGGTATTTTATCGATTTAATTATTGTTAGGCACGGAGACCTAATTTTAATTTTGTTAGGGTTCGCAGTATTTGGTTAATACCGACCTCAAACGAAGAAAATAAGATAGAATAATTTTATTAATTCTTCACTTAATTTGGCTGTGCCTATAGTTTAATTGACATATCTGCATTTGGAGACACTTGTATTCTGCTTTATCTCCATATCCTTCGTTTTTCTTAACAATTCAAATCCATTACACATACTTCGTTGTAAATATCACTCGATCATTTGTGTACAAGATGCATTCTGATTACGACTAACAAGATATTACGAATGCAAATGATGTGTCACTTAGAAGAACATTTTAAATAATCAGTAATCCAGCGACGAAATGCCAGCTTTTTTTCTAGAGAATTTAGTCTCATAGACTTGCATTCTGAGATTAGATATTATCTTGTTCATGTCTTGCCAGATATAAATTGGCATCAAGATGGGAAACAAACCTGCAAAGGAAAGAGATGAAGTACTTGTAAAGGTTGTGCCACCGTTGGACCGTGCATATGTGCATTGGCTTGCAAAAGATTTGGAAAGGATTCATGGCTATGTTCCTAGAAAACCTCGTGCCATAAAGCCACCTGATCATTACGTTGACTACATGCGGATGAATGGATGGTTAGATCTCGACCTAAATGATCCAGACCTCGCACATCTATTCAAGTAGCAACTCTGTCAAATCTTATTAATAGAGGTACATTAAAAACCAGCAAAGTGATATGTTATGTGTAATTACCAGGTATACATTATTGCTAGCAGTGAAATGGTTCTTGTAACAAGGCTTGAACCTTGATTTGAGTAACGAGAACTTTGTATCATGTATCAACATGTTTTAGTTAGAGAATGTAATTTCGTCCCATTTATAGGTAAACTGGTCAATTTGAGTTTATATTTTTCGTCCCTAACTAGTCAAATGGGTAAACTTTTGGGAGTAGCTTCTGCGACCACTACCCCTTGGACTCTATCATGGACCGTGGACGCAACACCCCTGATCCCCTCTATCCGGGTATGTGACTCGGTTCGATTTATAAGAGTGCTCGTTCCGCATTACGGACCCATTACTAAGCCAGGGTGAATATCTTTTAGCTTTACTTTAAAATTAATAATAAAAAAGACCATATTGTTTGGCAATATTTTCAGGTTTTATACATACTTTTCGAAGGACTCTATTAGTTTGACTATTGATCTTTATATATGTATGTACTTGTATATGATATTATGATCGATGGCATAATGTTTTGTTAAACAATTAATATTCTATTTATATGTAGATTTAATGGATACCAAACAAATAATAACATTATCCAATCCTACCTAGGCGGTGCATAGAGGAGGTAAGATGTAGACAAATATACATTTATTCATGATTGTCAAAGTATAGAATATTTTAAAGGAAACTTTCGTTCTTTATCAACACCGGGTGTACTTTGAATAGCATGCTACCACACTGGTCATATAGATAAGAGGCCATCTTTTTTGGTGTTACTCATCTAAGGAATTTAATTAGACTATTTATACTTAATTAAGCTAAGCTTAAAGACATGTTTGATGGCACTTCGTCATGCGTCCAAACCTTGATAGCGAGTACTTTCTGTGTTTAGGGGTATGTTTGGCGACGGACTTATAGGGGATTATAGGGGCTTGAGATTATAGTTTTTATAATCCCCAGTCCTCTAGCCTCTTTTGGGTAAGAGGATTATTAAAAACATAAGCCCCCATAATCCCTTATAAGTCCCAAAATAAAAGCCTTTTCAAGTAGCTTATGATTTGGGCTTGGAATTATCAATTAATAAGCTCCAGTCCCCCCTCCCCCTCCTCTTTTTTTGGTTATCCTAGATGAGTTATCAAAGGGGATCCACGGGTACCTACCATGATGCTTATCTTCACTGATGACATTGTCTTAGTCTTAGAGACTAAAGGGAAGCTGAATGGATCTCTAGAACAGTGGAGGCAGCATTAGAGAACCATGGGCTAAGAATTAGTAGAAATAAGACCGAGTATCTCCGTTGTGATTTTAGCAACAATGATAGCGAAGATCCTGTTTTATTTTTCAGTATAAGACTTGATTGGATTTTTATTCTATTTTATCTTATTTTTATTTGTATTTTTTATTTTTGTTATTTGTTGTTATTGTTCTTTCCCGACTTTCTCATCTATTGCACTTTTTTTATTGGAGATTTTTCCGAAAACAGTCTCTTAATCTTGGGATAGAGTTATGACTGCTTCTAACAGAATTGGGATATATTGTTAAAACTAAACTTTAATTATATAAGTTTAAACCCAAACCAATTTGATGAGATCGTCTTTTAGTTAACAAAGTGTGTAAGTCAAAGCTTATGTGTACGAGTCTAACAAAATTCAATCATAGAGCATACAACTTAACTCTTGAAAACTTTTCAATCAAAACTTAACTCATGAGGTTTTTTACTTTTTTATACCCATCTTGAGGTCCATCACTAATTAATCTCGCGGAGTAATATGAAGATTGTAATTTGCATAGCACGTGCCTAAGAAAAATGGTATATCATTTTACTATTTCTTCTACTCATCACAAAATGACATGTATAATATACAAATTCTTTTTCATTACCCTCATTGATTTTGACACTTGTGTTTCCTTGATGTGTACAAGAAAGTAGTACAAAGATTTATCACATCTCTGTACTTAAAGAGCATGTGCATATACACAGTATGTTGATCTAGTATTATAATTATTAAAAACCTAAAGTGTTGGAAATTCATGTTTAAAACAATTAGCCTATAATCATCATTCTAAAAAAATAACTAGAGAGCACAAATTTAAAACAATTTATGATATATAAACACAATTTGTATTTAGAAAGCCTGTTTTTTTTACTTCTCGCACATGGACTAAAGAATCCACGAACCGACTCATTGTGTTGTCATTTAATCTCTAAATCTTTATAAGAAGAAAATAGTACAACATGAATGGTTTAACCCTTGATAAGAGCGAAATATTAGAAAAATTAAATATATGAAAGCCAGAAAAAACACACATCCTATGGTTTTTTGTACAGTATCGCAATAAACCTGACCTTCACCGTGCAAGATCCATATCATCTTCCTGCTTGAGTTCCTATTCCACCTTGTATATTTATTAATTACTATGCAGGCTGACTCTAGGACTTCTAATTCCTCATGTAACTCAACTCCTAGATCAGAAGATAAAATCTTCTTCATACTTGGAGACTGCTAAAGTTATCGTGGATCCTGCTTTCGATGAACTCGAGCATACTTCCTTTTTCTTTTTTCCTTTTTTTAGTGGGTGCTTGTAGGAATTTACCAACGGGGATAAGAGCCATGGTAATTCCTTCTCGAGTCCCCCCAATAGTAATAATGGGAATTGGTATGGCTGTTTTTTGATTCTTGTGAATTTCTCCGGTTGGGGGTCTCAAATGGAGAACTGTAAAAGTTGGAAGCTCTTCTGTTGTTGCTACTGACATTTATGTTCATGTCGTCCCACATTTTTTCTTCAAGATCATACTTGGACCTCTGCAAATTACACTTACATGTCAGAAAAAAATGGCAACTTGAGGACAAAGGCTAACATCTTATTTGTTAAGTGATATGGTCAGAGAAATTCTATTGCCCAGATGCGAGAACAATGAACTGAAAAACAGTCCTACCTCGAAAAGTTGGGAAGTTCTATTAGTACTACATCTGACTGATTGTCAAGAAAGGCCAACAAGTTGCAGATCACATTTAGAAGCTTGGGCATGTTTATAGTTTTCGGAGCTCTGACATATGCTATGATAGATAATCTATCCACTTTATATTTGACCCATTTCCTATATAAGTGCTATAATTCAAAATCAGTCGCTTATGCATCTACATGCACCATATTGGGTTATTCAGGAAAAAGAACACTAAATCAGTTATCTCATTGATGCATCGAAAAACATATACAAGTTAACAAGCATAGACACAATCAACAGATGAAGATCAAAAAACACCAACAAATTAACAATCTCCAACAAATGCTATGTACAGATGATTGAAAAGGATATGATGAATGATAACAAATGCTATGTACAGATGATTGAAAAGGATATGATGAAGAATGATATGGGAGAAAAAAGAAAAATATGAGTTAAGTCTTAAAAACTTATCTTCTGGGTAGGAGAAACTCAACTACGCTGATGCGAAATAATGAAACAAAAACCAAAAAGACAAAAAAGAAACACACACACAACTACGCAAGCATGTTCTCAAGTGTCTACATTATAGAAAAGCAGATTGTAGATATAAAAAAGGCTGCAGACCTTGGTTGAATCTGAGAGCACGGCATATGCCTCTCCAATCATCTTGAAAAGTCTGTCAGCGTCCATTTGAATAATTTCAGCAATCACTTTCCATTGTTGCCCATCGATTCCACTATCAGCTTTTGCAAACACTTGACCAGCCTACAGCTCAGCACAAGAGATACAAGTGACAACTGACAAATACACACATTCAACAAAAACTCTATTTCTTTTAGATTACAACACAATTGAGCACCTTGTCTGGATGATGTTTGAGAGCTGCTTTGCGATAAGCCTTCTTAACATCCGATGCAGCATCTGAAGGTTTTAGTCCCCTGGAAATAAAAAAGAGCATACTAAGATGAGCGGTTTCAGGCTTTGAAGATTTAATTCTTCCGAATGAAAGAGAAAGTTAAAATTTTCATATTTTTCTTCCTGATTATTTACACGTATCGAGCAAACGCAATGAACATTCATTTAATTAGCTATAAGAAAATATAACATAAAGAACTTACAGAATGAGGTAAAGGTCTAAAGACCTTTCTTTTTTAGCGTTTTCTTCTACAGAAGAAAGACGGCGGCGAGCTCTTCTAAGATCTTTGAGACTGCCATTAGTGGTTTTCCCTGGCGTGGCAGATTTCTGAGAATTCTCCCCCAACTTCGCTTCAAGAATGGAGATGAGTCTCTGAAGATCATCAGCTGCATGCTTGTAGTCTCTAATCATCTCCCATAATGTAGCTCTTCTCGAGAGTGCCTGACAAATCAATAAACTTTCAGAAGTTCTTACTCCCACCTTACCTCATTTCACATTATAAACTCCATGAAACCTGATCCATTTTTAGGGTTTGACCTTAAATAATATTTGGGACGAATTAAATTCAACTTGAGAAAAGGCGATTTAATAGAATCAGAGCACCAAAACAACATGCAGCATACCTTTGGGTAACTTCCATCAAGAGCTATAGCTGTGCTACAATCTCCAATTGCATCAATCACTTCACCCAAAGATTGGTGTGCAGCCGCGCGATTGCAAAAGCAAACTGCTGCAAATGAGTGTGATTCAACACTCTTTGATATTGCAGTGGTATAATGCTCTACCGCTTCCGTGTACTTACCACCCTGAAAGGCTTCATTTCCTGCATTCTAAACCCCGCAAAAAATTCCAAGAAAAAGGAAAACAGGAAAAATAAGTACACTGGCGAAGATACATCATTACATGTATATGTAAATGTTTTCAGTCATTTAAAATGGCAACAATAAAGTCACAAAAAAAAACACTAGACTTTTCTGAAATTCAAAAGTCATTATCAGGGTCTGAAAATTAGAGAAAAGAATATGTTGTCCCTCCTACATGCAAGTAACATCTCAACTCAAGAAATCTATGCTTCAAAAATAACCACATAAACCAACTGTGATTGATTGTTACATAGTATAAAATGCCGCCTTTGCTAATTTGCTACAAAAAATTAAATGACAACCAAGGAGTCGCTACGTATTTCCCTTTGATAGTCATGAATACTTGAAAACTGAGACCAAAAGCATACACACCCAGTTGCGGGATACGCATCAAGAAATCGGTATAAACTGTACTCTGTATTTTAATTATTGCAAAACACACTAATACAGTATAGACATGTGCAGTTGTTTAAAGTATTTTATTGCAATGCAGTTCATGTGTTTTTGTGTTTTACATTTCTATTAAATAAGATGTTACCATATACATGAATCTTGGCTATGTTTAAGTTGAGCTTTCTTTCCTCCAAATTTGAAAGTTTTAATCTTAAAATCATGAATAAAAAAGTCAGCTAACTTAATGTTTAGCTTTCATTAGTTTTCATCTTCAACTCAATGAGAAATCTTCATTACACCTATGAACTCACATCTAGAAGTACTTTATTGATCTAGAAGTGCTATTCATGGAATAAAAACTAAGTAGAACGATAATAGAAGGCATGTGAGAGGAGAGAGACGTGAAATAGATTTCATATTTACCAAGTTTTTTCTAGCTGAATAAATGGGGCCATAAATGCATGAGATTTTCCGTATTGTATTAATAAGTAAATGTGCAGGGTAACCAAAAACACTGCTAGCCATACCTTGCAGTGTAAAAGCTCACGTATAGTAACAGCCAAATGGATTAATGACTCCTCAGGGTCCACACTCCTGCTTCCACACGATGTAATGTATATGTCAGTACCGCAATTTTTGGCCTTCCCAAACAAATTGGGATATCAGGATTTATTATTATAATAAAACTATAGGCATTACTTGTCTGTGGTAGTTCTCAGTTGCTCATATTTCTCAGTATATCCGAGAGCTATTTCAAGCATGCCCAAATGAAAGTAAGACTTGGACAAGAGTTTCCACCTCCAAAGCTTTGTTGAGTTCTTGCAATCAAAATTCTTTTCGGCTGAATCTATAGTTTCCTCGCACAGTTGAACCACCTCTTTATGCTTCCCCAACTGTTATGTGCAAGACCAAATAAAGGCAAAGGTATCAATTACAATTATAAAAGCAAGCATTAACAATGAAGATTATAATATACAAATCATGTAGAACATCACATACCACAAGAAGAGCATCTCCTTTCATATTGAGTAATTTCTCTGAGTAGTAGCTTATAGACAAAGCATCCGAAATAATTCTCAATGCATTGATTACTGACTCGTTAGTTTTGTGTAGCAAAAGCTCTGCGGACTGCTTCAGACAATCAGCGACTTTCTGCCAGTGAGAGGATTAAAAAGTAAGAAGTTGTCTTACAGGGACACCTATTGTGGGTGCGCATACACACAAACACACACACTGAGGGAAAGAGATGCTACATCAAAGTAGCAGTAATAGTGTGAAATTGTGTTTTCTAGAAGTATTACAGCACGAAAACAAGCCGTCATAAGGTTGGATTCTCAAACTTAATTCGTGGAACTAATTTATAACTCTTATCCAAACAGTATGGCCATACAATTGCATAAAAGTTGGTAATACAGAGAGAGAGAGAGAGAGAGAAGCTGCATTAAAGTATTACCTTTGCCTTCTGCAGGCCGTCAGCAGCTTCAATTGCAACTCTCCTGTCCAAGCAAATGATGTTCTCAGACTCCAAGCACTTGTTATAATTATAGCATGCGTCCTCTAGCTCTCCTAGAAGTAAATAACAACTAGAAACAGGATACCAAAAAAACCGGTAAGACATTATATCCATTTAACAGCAGCAACTTCCAATGAAGCCTTCTAGCTAAAAGAAGAAACAAAATGAATCCAAGTATAACAAGAAAGGTGCCAAGTCCCGTGGCAACTAGATGTAAGATGCATCATATGAATATTGGTTCATTTGTTACACTAAATTTCATCTTCCATACCCACAACAGACACCCAAAAGATCAAGACAAAGTAATACATCCTTATACTTTGAAAACTGTCATAGCTGATTTAAGGATTAAAACTCAATAAACCACCACTCCAAGACACATGTAAAGGCTTGATCACCAATATAAAACATTCCAAAAAAATTCAAAAAAGCATGTTACTGTACAACTCTCCATGAGCTTAAAATATTTGAAAAGTTAAGTACTAATGTCAGACAAAGATGTTAGTTTGTAAAAGTTAATTCGGAAAAATTATAATATAAATATACTTGTTAACTTTTATTGTGTGATACGTATGCATCTATTCAAGTCACATCTGAAATACTTGTTAACTTTAGCTCTTTTAGCAAACATGTAAGTCATTACATAGGCGTATCTGATTTTCATATGTTATCAAGTTGTAACCTTATCAACATTTACAAGCAAGAAATTCCTAGAACTTGCAGAGTATTAACCAAACTGTACAATAAAGATATTAGAACAAGCAACCGAAATCCAAACAACTTGCCTCAGATTTGACTATTCTAAGCGAAGTAATCAAGTAAAGACAAGCTTTCACTAGAGAAGTAGAGTAAATATGACTGCAACTTTGATGACGAAAGATTCAAGATTCAATGAAGACAAAGAAGAAATGTTCATTTAGGAAAGAGGAAACGATTAGAGGAAAAAAAACAATGTTTGTTCAAAAATCAACTCTGAGCATAAAATCCATGTCATTACTTTCTCTTTGAAACTGTACAATATCTAGACCAAAAAGAAACTTTCGCATCTTTCAAAAAAGAAAAGTCCCTAAAGATAATACAAGTGTAACTGTGATCGCCAAACAGTAAACAGTTAAGAATCAGATAAGACAAAGCGTGCAGCATATAAATAGCAACCAGCAGATAAAAACTATTCAACAAACAATAAGTCCATCAACCCAAAACTCATTTGCTTTTACTGTTTTAATCTTGTCCCTTGTCTCCTTTGAGACTTGAACCCAAAACCTTTTGGTTGGTGAGCCACCATGATACCGCTAAGCTGAACGCTTGTTGGTAAGTACACTATTAATAATACAGATTTTATATAACTTACAAACATTTAAAGCAAGATTCCCCATCAGTTAACATATTACTTCTGAAGTTGCATTTATTCAGATGTGAATGTGAATCAGACATTCACATCAGTTCATTAGAAGAATATACTTAACTTATGACTGTTGATAATACATGTTATGTGGGGAAAGAAAAATATTCATCGCGTGCAATATAGCTCAAAGAAGAATTAAGTGAACAATCATAAAAAGAAATTGAGATGATGATATCTTCTACTGTACAAAACAGACGGAGGCTTACTTTCCAGATCTCAAGTTGGCCTTAATAAAACTGGGATCTAATGCAGCAGCCATTCTACAGTCCTTTAGGCCTTCCCTCATCCTCCCTAGAGCCATGCGTGTAGCTGCACGATTGCTATAGCACAAAAGTAGAGGCTCTATACAAAAGCCAGGTATCTCAGTGTGCTTTATTAAACTGATACCCTTCGAATAGCAAACTTCAGCTTCTGATATATCGCCATTTCTATAAGCTTGGTTTCCCCTAAACAAATCAACTTCTTTCAGAATTAAACAACAAAATTGAGTGTGAAGTCGTAGCAGAATATGCAATGTACCCCCAAGAATAATCTTATAAAGATGATGCATGTACTATGTAACAACAACATATTAAGGGTATACAATAGTGAAAAATCAAATAATGGCTAAAATTCGAACCTTTTTCGCCAAGTCTCGCATATTTCCTGAACCGAAGCCTTTGTATGTTCCTGACTAGTAGGTCCATGCGCACGAGATACATCCTTTGGTGTTGAAAATTCTGAACCACGGCCGTTACTCATCTTATATTTCTTCTGATGGGGTCGCTGTCTCGCTGACACATCAGCATCAGCAAATGGTTTAGCAGAAGATAATGAAGAACTCTTTGCACTCAGTTTATCTGTAGTATCAACAGCATCTTCATTGTTAACATGAGAGGTTGCAGGGTCAGCAGAAGTTGATGGGAGGTCAGTAACACAAGGAGAGACATCCATTGGTGAACATTCAGAAGATTCTTGAAATAAGTGTGGAAGTGGAACTTCTTCAGATAAAGAATTATGACCAACCCGCTGACAGTTCCTACCTTGTTGCCTCAATTTCACCTTGGTCTTCTTTAGTTTTCTTTGGCTAACAGAATTACTTCTACTGAATTCCAATTTCTTGCCTAAACCAAGAAACATTTCTGATGTGAAGGAATTTGCCAAATTTATATCTGGTGTATTAAAACCTGTAAATGAAGTCCCAAATCCACCAACATTACTTGGAAAACTGTAGTCATTCGTTCTTCCAGCTCCATTGGTAGGAGGTGCTTTAGCAGTAAGAACCTCAGGATCAAAACCAAGGCCTATTTTTGACTTCGGTTCTTCAATTGGTACTCCATCTGAACCAGCAATAGTTTCTGTGTTGTTAAATGAAAATACCTCAGTGACTGTGTCACTCTTTCTCTTTTCTTCACATGCAGGAGCCTTATTAACCTCGTCATTGTTTTGAGCAGCCTTGCCAGTGCAAATTCCTGATGAATTTACACCCCTACACTGATTCAAGGATGTAGCATCAGATCTTCCACATGATACGTTTTTTTGGCCACTTCCAAACACAAACAAGTTTTTGGAATAGGAACATGAATCACAATCTGAATTATTGATCTTATTCATATTACTGACTTTTACGGGATCATGGATATTTGTTGTCTTCGATGCCTGCGTCTCATCCAAGACTTTAGATATAGAGCTGTCACTGAAACCATTGCCTAAATTACATCCAAAATTTAAACTGTACTCACGAACAGAATCTATATTATTACATTGCTTTTTCAAGTTATCGCAGCTTCCTTCTCTTCTATGCCTTGAAATGTTCTTATCACCAACAAGTTTTTTTCTTGCCTTGAGGCTGGAACTTTTTCCTTTCTGATTTCCAGTATGAAAAACTCCATTAACTTTGCCGTTGCCAAACATCATTCCACCATTTAAGTTACTATTAACGCTATCATCAAATAGATTTTTTGTGAAACTCGTCCTGAAATCTTTCTCTCCTGCATCTTCGGTTGATATTCCAGAATCTTTGGATGTACCAAAAACAAAGTTGGCGTCCAATTTTATCTCTCCCTTTCCATCAGGAACCAACTTTTCAGCTTTCTCTTTAGATTCTTCTTTTTGGTTATTCAAATCTGTCTGAATCTTAATATCTCTTTGATTGGCAGAAAATAGGAAGCCTATATTTTCAGATTTTGTGCTATCTGATGTATTTTTCTCCTCTATTTTGGACTTGTCATTCATCAATGGCCCAACATCACCAGGACCCCTTGTTCCCAGATTCAAGTTCGATATAGAATTAACCAGATTGGAATCAACCTCAGTAAACCTTCCAATACCTGATGTTCCCACAGTCTCACGAGATTCACTCTCGTCTTCATGCAACACTACACCATCATGCCCATCGTTGCTTGAACTCAGTTTCATTACACCATTGTTCATATTCGCACCAAACACAAAGCCCATATCATTGAGTTCACCAAACTTATTAGCGCTTCTTTTACTGACTTTTCTGGTATCCGCTGTTTCATCAGCACCAAAACCAAAATTTAAGTTACCATTATGGAAATTATTTCTAATCTTCTGTTGTCCTTCTGACCCCATCTTTTTAGCTAATTTACTATTATTTTGAGCTCCCATATTGATATCCGGAAACTCACCAATACTCTGTTCACCATTTCCACCATTTTCCGTTTGCCCTAAACTCGAATTTGAGACCGATCCATGATTACTAGTATTAAATACCAGACCAAAAGTATCACCTGTACCATTAACAGATGATGTACTCACTGAACCGATACAGCTTGAATGTTTCTTCACCTTCACATGCTTCCTCCTCGAAGATCGAACAGTGGCCGCCGCGTCATTTGAACAATCAAAATCAAGTTTAAAATTCATGGAATTGAAACTATTGTTAAATATACCTGAATCAGTAGGATGTTTGTGGACGCTAGGGTTAGGGTTCTGAAAATAGGAAGGCTGTGTGGATGATGATGATGATGATGATGTTGGGGATAGACAATCTTCGACAGCGGCTGGCATGGCAAGAATGCGTAGGATGAGAGGTCAATCAGAAAACAGCCGTCGCGTTGCCGTCGATGGCGAAGGTGAAGCGGTGGACGGAGAGTTGGTTTCAGCTTAGCTGACCATTGGCATTGATGTTTATACTAGCTCGGTTTTAAAGAAAGTAAAAGGAGGGAATGTATAAACAAAGCGAGTTCAAGGGTTATTGAAGGAAGTAAGGAACGCACTTTAGTATTAACTTGGGCTAAATATTTCTATTTTATTACGAGTACTTATTTGAAAAATATAAAAATTATATATATTTAGTCATTTTAATATTTATCTTTTTATAAGGTATGACTTATGACTCACATACCGTCCTATATGGGTGTTTCTACGGATCAAGCTCATTATAATAACTTCGCTATTCAATAAAAAATCTAGTTTAAATAATATTAACACCATTGGTTGTTTTCTTTTTATGTAATATTAATAAGTTTAGTTTATTCTAAACTTTGTTGGTTTATTTCTTATAATTCTTAGTTTTTTAGTTTGTTATCTATAAAGTTAACATGTTTTTTAATTTAAAGTTATGAAAAACATGTAAGTCAAAACAAATAAAAGGTGCTTTTATTAGAAAAAAATCTTTAATAAACTAGATTATCTGTTTTTGTCAAAAACAAAAAAAAAATTCCTTATGTTTGCAATCATGTCAAGTTGTCAACATAAGAAAACAAGATTATTTGTTTGAGTTTAACAAAAAATAACTTATTTTTTCTTTTTAACTTTAATTATATAATAGGTGTTTCCATCTCTATTCCATGCATATATTTCCATAATCATCAATCACAACTCATTGATGTTATTGTTACACTATCTAACTTCATACCGTCATTGAATTGTTACGCCTGAGTAATGATTACATCATCACAAATAGTTAGGGTTCCACCTTTGAACTCACTGGAGTTAGGATTGTAAACCATTTTTTTTTTAGAAAAATTAATACCATTACCAAACCAACCAAAAGATATGGTGCAAATGGTTGCACCAACAGAACAATCAGTACATCAAAGCGATACAGCACCTGAACCAAACATACAACAGAAGACTAGACTAAACTAATCGGAATAACATCACTATAAGTATGTCTTTGGATTCGACAGCCACACAGACCAGTCCAGATTTTTGCGACCCAATCTACCTTTTATCCAGTAAAAACACTTCAGCTGGAACTCGAAGAAAACTTCATCTATGTTCTTGATCTCCTTGCGAAACACGACTCGGTTTCTGCGCGACCAAATCAAATACAACAGAATCCAAATGCTTGCCTGCCAGATCACCCCCTCACTTTCAGCTAACATCGACATAGACGAGACTTCCGAGATATCTTTCGACCACCATCTAAAAAATGCAGACCAAAGATCTTGACTCTTCTTGCAACTCCATAAAGCATGATCAATAGTCTCCACCTCCTCCTCACATATGGGACATAGAGAGGATGGAATATCCACCTGCAATGAAACAAGATTTGAACGAGCCGGTAACCGACCCAAACGAGCTCTCCACAAGAAGATATTAACTTTCCTAGGAACTAGAATATTCCACCTAGTCTCCACAATACTATCAGAATCACCAAGACAAGCGTCATCTACAATCCTTCTCAGATCTTTAACCATAAACACTCCATTCCTCGATAAATTCCACATAATTTTGTCTAACCTACTTCTAACCGGTTTAGCATTAGCCACCAAAGTATTAAGTTCCTCCAGCTCTCCTATCTCTCTTCCTCTCGGTTCTCTCCTCCAACACCAATTCCATTCCCAAATGTCACCCACCCAACGACCTCTATCCGAAACCATAACCTCCTTATCGAGATCCAATCTAAAAAGCCTAGCAAATCTATCTTTAAGAGTATCCTCACCTATCCATTTATCTACCCACAATTTAACCGACACCCCATCCCCCAATTTTTTCCGAAAGGATTGTAAACCATTTGGTTTCACCATCGCGACCAATTGGGGGTTCTTCTTGTTCTGAACGTCGGAAGCTTCCCCAAATGCACATAGACCTCTTATTTCATTTTATCTTTGACCAACTTTTTCAATGGCACGTACACACCAACTCTTCAGTTTATATTTTGGTCATTAATTTTTTTTTTACTTTGAATGTTCTTAATATGATATCAAAATTTTGTTATCACTTTTGTTAATTTACATTTATGGTCACCATTCATCTTTTGGTTATCTGATAATGAATGTAATTGTTCTTGATATCAACAGGGGAATGTAATTGACTAATTGTTCTTAGATTTTAGAACTAAATGATGTAATGGTAATCCAAAAAAGAACTTTCTTATTGTAAAATATAAAAAAATTATGACCAAACTCTTATCTCATATACATAGAAATAAATGAATTATACCAATAGCATGAAAATGTTTAGACTTATCTTGTAGACCTAAAAGCTTTGTAATAACATGAAAATGTTTAGACTTATCTTGTAAATCTAAAAGCTTTGTAATAACATGAAAATGAATAAAATGTTTAGACTTGCTAATTAGTCTTATTAAAGTAAGTTTGAAAGCAATGGCGGTAAAAGCTAAATGGTAATATTACTTTTAACGATTTCTAGCAAAATAGTGTTGATACATGTATTAATACCAAGAGCACATACATTGTTGATTTGTCATTGTGCTGTTGACAAAGTTAAGGATTTTGAAGAACTGAACACCATTATCAGAATTACTACGAGAATGAAAATGAGTGAATCTATGTGAGATTGCCTCATTGCAACAAGAAGATACTGACTAAGTTTATACACACTAACATACTCCTAAATCTACATCCTTCACATAAGTTACGAGAAACATATTTCCAATACTTTGATACTAGAGTATCGCTAGATTAAAAGCCTTTAGTTTATATATATCTGAGTTGAAATGGACCCAATGGATTGAAAAATGCATTAGATAAAGAGTTGATGTTTTCTCTCTTATATAGCGAGTTTTTAACTAGTCACAAAACAGGATCAGTACAACCAAACAACCGATCGATATTGCTAGCTATCTATTTATTTATTGTGAAATGTACGTCTAATGTTATATATTTGATTTGATTGATTTGATGATAACTGATAGGATACATATAGTAATTAATATAATTTATCTATAAATTAATAGATGGGGATGAATCATGCATCATAACTTGATGCCTTTTTATCACCTAGCTACCCTTTATAAAAGAATTATATAACTATTCATCTTCATTGCTAGCTACACAGTAGATGTGTGTGTGTGTGTGTGGAATCACAACTTCTGAGTCAGTGAGTCACGATCTATATCATTACGTACATCCTCGATCCTACTAATCTGTGTAAAAAAAGCTTAAAACAATTATATATGATGTTTAGCTTAATTTTGGATATTTAGGAGTATGAGTATTATTTAACAACAAATATCAATAGAATAAATTTTTGTGAACATATAAAATTATATATACTAGCTTCATAGATGCAGGTTTCTTCTGTAAAATTCCCCTTTCATACGACCATTAAACGACGATGATGAATCAAGCATGGGCATCTCGAATGGTGAACCATGTGTGCAGTAACCATCAAGAAACGATAGCCTTTGTCTCGGGGTGCTGAGGGATCGAGCCTTTGCCATAAATGATTCCGTGGTGGCCATGTAAGCCGGGAAAACTGCTGAATTCGGTAATGAAGCGTCGTCTGATCGATCAGGCGATAAGTGATAGTGTCTTCGTGAACTATACAACATTTGTGGTCCAAAAGATTGCGAGTTATGTTCTTCTGTACAATGATGTTTGTGTCTAAATCTCAGCTTCTTAGTTGTGCACAGCTTATTCGACCCGATTGATCTCTCTTGGTGGGTATCTTCGATGAGCTGTTCGTTTCTTGTATCATTTCGTGGGCTTAAATGATCTTGTTTTTCCTTATAGAACTTCGAGACTTGATCGAATGTGGGAATGCGTATTAGGTGGACTTTAGATCTGTAGGTGTTCGTTAGTTTTATTGAAAGTTTTCTCCTCACGATTTGGCCCCTAATCAGAGCTTGAAGCTTTACTACTCCCCTCAATCCGATTAATGCTTTCCATGCCTGTGTCAACCCCCATAAAAATGACCATAACAAACCAGAAACGAATGTTTTGACTTTCAAGAAGTCAAAGATACAAAATTTTAAAATAGGATTTGAACCACATTTCTTGAACTACCAATGATTTTTTTTATAATATTATCTAAATTAGTAATTGGTAGAAGAGGTAAGTAAAGATAGTGTTGAATGCATGTCCAAAGCTTTACGAATCTCAAACTTAAATCTTGTATCTTTGACCGTAAAAGTCAAATTCTGTCATTTAGTACTAGAGAAAGATATATGTACCAGATGCGCCCGATACGAAGATTGAATCTTGATTGCTGCTGTAATTTGGGTTCTCATTTCGAGCTCTCCAGGCAACTTTACAAGCCTAGCGAGCTCGGCGGCTGCATTCGCAGCGGCTACAGCTGCTTCAGCTGCAGCTGTCATTGCAATAGCAAGCGCCATTGTATGTTGTTTATTATCCTCCTCGTGATCATTCATTTCTATTTTGGGTGTTTCAAGCGCATGATAGTAGCAATTGAACTTTAGAATCCCAAAACACCATTTTCTTGTACTCCCCTGAAACCAATATAAAAAACGCATAAAACTGTTATAAGTTTTTACTTTTTAGCATGATCACGTGTTCTAAACACATAAATATATATTATATAGCAATCCCGATGAACAAAATGGAAAATGAGAATTAAACTTGCCTTCTCCTTTGGCGAATCAGTCTTGCAAACGAACAATCTCTTTAAGAATCCAAACCAACTCCTTTTCTTTCCCATCGAAACAGAAAGAAGAATAACTGTTTGAAAAAATCGAAACTATGACTATAAGAGTTACATTCAAACACATGAAACATAAGATCGAGTGGCATCATATCATTAAAAACATTCGAAAAATTAAAGACTTTGGTTATTACCTATAGCTGGTTCGGTTTCAGGCTAGAACACAATGTCTGTTTAGTTAGTTTTTTGGCGCAGAATGGTATAAAGGAAAAGCTAGAAAAAATAGAACTTTGGTTTTCTAATGAATTTCAGCTTATGCAAGTATACAATGGCTTTTATAGGAGGAGGATATGATAAGCCAGGTTGTAATTTTATACATGTCTTGCACTTTTATATACGTCCGTTAGCTATTTCATTAAGTATTCATTTTGACCGTAAATAAATACATGTATAGCATACTGTTATTACTCATACTTTACTTATTTATTACTCATACTTTACTTATTTATAAATATATATGTCTTTAGAAAGAAGGTGATTTTTTCACACAAGATGCAATACTGACATACTGTTGAAGCTAATATTATACAAGTTAAGAAAATAGTTATTTTTCAAAATCAATTTTTTTAATAAAATAAAAGAATCACCTCTCATTTAGAATTTGTAATATCAATATCAATAAGTAATATAAGTTCTAATCATCTGAATTATGCTGATTTTTCCATGTAACATTCATGTCATGAAACTGTTATTCAAGGCAAATCTATCCTTAAATTCTCTCTATCCAGGAAAGATTGGCTGAAAAAGAAACAAATAAAACAGAATATGACTTTTTAAATAAACAAATTTAATACAATATAAATATAAATAGATATTGAAACAAAATATTATTTTCCAATTTTATATACACTTTGTGGACCCCTACAATTGTGTATAATCATGTGCAAATTGGAGTGTAATAAGTACCAAATTGTAAAGCATTGCCTTTTTATAAAATAATATATACTTTATATTAAAAAAGGCTACAAGTACGAACTATTTATATGTTTTAGAAAATAATTATAACTTCAAGCATTATGTGTCAATAAATAAAAATATTTAAATACCAAGGTAAGTAAATATTATACCGTAATAATTTAGGATTGTAAGAATATGGTAAACAATTATAACCTATAAACGTGAAATGAATTCTTGAGGTTTGATGATGATAAGTTTGAGTTTAGCGACTGATTTGGTTAATCAAAGATTGTGTAATCTTAATTTTAGTTTTATGATACCAACATTATATAATTTATTTGTTAATGGGTCAATTTTGTTATGCAAATTTGATCAAAGGATGATCATCTAGTGTTTTTCTTGCTGTTTTTGTTGCTATAGCATGTTTACCAAGTGTTGGATACACTTTGTTTGAGATACGGATAGAATTGCAGTTGTTTAATTCAAACATACATGGTGTACAAAGGTCGGGCATAGACGTATGGAGACACGGGTTGTGTCAAGTCCTAAGGGGGCGGGCCATGTTAGATGCGCACACCCGTGCTACAGAGGATGGAGATGGGCACGTCGAGTAGGACAAGGCCATGTAGGGTTAAGACAAGGCCTACAAGTCACACAACTTGTATCAGCGTGTAGGTAGACACATGAATGCGCATGAGTCTGTCCCTGCCAGTGTTATAGGTCATGTCTGATGCGGATATGTGACAAATTGAGTTATTTAAAAATGAAATAGGTGATATATGATTATAGATGATCGTTGTTGATTAATTGTTGCTTAAGGCATGTCTTTGGATTGATTGAATAATTATTTTGTCAACCAATGTGAGTTGTACGATCCCTACTCAACATGCTAAGATGTCTATGTGCATATGTGTTTGCTATGATGTGACAATTGATGTATGTGATGAATGTCAATGTGAAACCCATCAGTCATTGTGACTAACTAGATGCTAATATAACATCAAGAACTATGTGACTGTGGTAGCCGATGTGGCACTTGTAGTCTTGGGACTACCATTGGCCGATATGGCCGTATGATTATTTTGTGGATGATTAGATGAAACAAATGTAAGTGATTGGAGAAATTTGTGCTTACTAGATTATAGATTATAGTGTTGTGTTTTGTTCTTTTTTAAAAACAAATAGAAAAAAATCTCCAATCCGTGATTAATAGCTCTTGGCTTTCGCATGAACTACTTTGTTAAAAGAAACACTTTTGATACAAATGTTAAATTTGGTTGTATTTAAGCAATATACTATTGTTCTAGAATACAAATAAATGTTTAACTATCAAAGTTTTAATTCAGTTTTTGCTTAAATATAAAATAAATCAAACGATTTTATCATAAAGTTGAGTTTCTTATAATTTAATCCTCAAAGTTACACTTTTTTTGCTTAAAACGTAAAGTTTTTTTCAAATAATTTAGCCTTTAATTTTTTATTGGGATGTGTGTGAGACTATGAGGTAGTTCGAAAGAGTCACATCATCTCTCTATACTTGGTTTATAATATCTTTAAGATTGTTTTATTAAAATGATTAATAACAAGGGTTTCATAGCTCCTCGCGTTGTGAGGAGAAGATGCAAATATGTTAATAGCATCAATAACATGGATATTTATATAGTAGATAGCAATTAAATTTATTTCATTCAAGATAATTAATAAAATAATTTAGAATTGTTTTAAAAAAATTAACACATAACAATAAGATAACTTATTAGTTTTAGCTTTAATAAATTAATTTTATTATAAAATATTTATCCTAATTAAACATGATGGATTATTAAAGTTAAATGTAAAAAAGATTCACCTACTAGCCACCCTTATCCTCTTTATTTGATGCTATGGACTTAATATTTATATTATAAAAATGTTTAACCTAATTAAATATGAAGGATTCTGAATGGTAAATATAAAAATGTTTAACATAATCAAATATGGATCATGGATAGGGATCATGGTCAAATTAAAAAAAAAAGAAAAAGAAAATAAAAGCTGTGAACTAAGCCGTGGGTGTGATCCCAGGGCTCCAAGGAGATCATGAAACATTTGATTTTCTTTTTTTTTTTTTTTTAAATATATGTCACATGTCAAATTCTTATTGGCTAGTCAAATATTTTATTAGATGAAAGATGGGTTGGTTAATGGGTGTGAAAAATTGAGATAGGTAAGGTTGTATAGGTGGAAGAGTGACAAATTAGTTTTTTAATAGAAATGAGGGATTGGGTTGGGTCACTAATAGGAGTAGTCTTACAAAGCCCCACCTTTGCCCTTTATGTGAAGCCCACACTCATGGCCCACCATCTTAAAATCTCATCATAAGTTATGAAATCTTTAGTACATTATATCATGAGATATATGTAATTTTACCAAAATAACCTTCAAAGTATCATGATATTTTAACATCTTTTCAAATTGATATATTTAGTAATTTGATAATTTCAATACGAAGTGGCAATCTTTTATCGAGATGGAGTTTACATGGTATATCCAGATAAAATAATAATTATAATAATTAAAAAAAGAAAACACGGGTTATCTGTAAAAAAACTGTAACTTTGTACGTAACACGATTGTTGAGTAGTTTAATGCGTATAATACACATTTTAAAGTTCATTACCGAAACAGAGGTGGATTCCGGATATTTGATGATCGATGGCACTATATAAGGACTAAAATTAAACTGGTTAAAATTAAGAGTGTTGTTTGGTGTTTTTTCGGTTTTTTTTTTGTTTATCGTATCGGGTTAACAAGATTTCATTTGTTGTTCTGGTATTTTTAGAGTCAAAATTTAAAACAAAACACAATTTATATGAAGCTATGTTATTTATGTTGCTATTTTTGAGGTAAACTAAAGAATTTAAAAGATATAAATCGAATATTGAACTATATCTTATCATTTTTTCGATTCGTTTTTTATTAGAATTTTGTGACATCAAAAAATCACTGTTGACACCCAAAAGTTCCTTTTGATTTATTCATCATTTTATTTTTAAAAATTTCCACCAATCACTCCTTTATTTTCTAAAATTTCTTTCAAATTACTCAACATTTTATTTTATTTTTTAACTTTTTTGCACCAGTCGTAACTTTTTATTTTCTAAAATCCTTTTCAAATTACTCATCATTCTTTTTTTCTCCACTAGTCATACCCTTTTATTTCCTAATTTTCCTTTCTAACTACTATGTGGTTACATCAAAATCCTTATGACCAAATCTTCCACGGCACGGATCAAACATTAAAACAGGTTAATCGACTTCGTAACCCATCTCTGTCGAAACTCAAAAGCATTCTTCAACCAATCCCTAATACCACATTAATCAAATCTATATTATATTTTATTTCTAATTTCTTATTACGTGAGTATGATACTAGTGCTACTAGACAATGGCTTACCGCAATTCAGACTCTTCTTGTGCCCACCAACCGTACCCATGCTCATATTTAAACGAATAACATTGTTGCTTAAATCATCGTTGGCAAGCATATGAATCTATCGTATCATAATTAAAAATACAAAAAGATCTTCAGACTTGTAACACCGTAAAATACTAGCCATTTTTTTTATAAATTACAGCGGAAGTATTATGTCATTAATTCAAAAAGGAAATAACATCATAAGTTAAAACCAACACTGTACAAACATACAGTACCTCGTTTAGTGTTACAAAACATTTAACCAAAATGGCTCATCGTTTCCAAATCCAAAATATCAGAGCTACGGTCAAATTTTTCCTGTACACAAAAACTGCAACCTACCGTGCTCTCAAAAACCCGCAACAGAGAGTTAGGGTGGGGAATTAGCACAAGGCTAAGTGTAACACCCTCTCAACCGGCCTAGACTTAAAAGGTAATTAGTTTATTAATTTTGAGACTAATATTTGATTATATGAATTAATTATCATTATGTGTTATATGATAACTATTGTGTTATTTATTTATTTAATTGTTTATTTATTTAAATTAGAAAATTTAATTAATTAAATAGTTAGCTTGGTGGAATTATGAGGTGTTTCTTATGAGTCACTAAACCACCTAATTGCCACCCTCACACTTCATTTACATGCAATTAGAGAAAGTGTAGTGTGTGTGTGTTGTGGGTTGTTGCTCTCGGCCGAGAAAAGAAAGAAGAACAAGGATCACCAATTCGATATTCAGTCTTTGAATTAGGTTAACTAATTTTGCTATATCTGATCTTAAAGGTTAGCATAGTTGTTGTTAGTTGTTAATTTTTATTCGGATTCATGGATTTTATGTGAATTCCGAATGATGCTTGATGAATTAAGTGATGATAGGATGATTGCATGTTAGAAAATTATGTGAATCTATGATCATTACATGTTTATATGAATTCTGGAAACATATTTCTTCTTGCATGCTTAAAATCAGATAAGAATTTAAGTTAGAATCGATTTTTTTCAAGAACACTTGAAATATTCGGAATTTGATATAAAGAATGCGGAATTGAGGAAATCCGAATGAACTATGTTCGGAATATGAGAATCCGAATGACTTATTCGGAATTGAGATAAATTCAGCATGATATGATCGGATTTGAAGTATTAAATCAAGACCTTGACAATCTTCTAACACTTTAATCGGAATTCATGAAATCCGAACAGTATATTCGAAATTGAAGCTAAATCCGGATAAATTGATAAGAATTATATTTAGATTCCGAACAGAGGAACTTTGCCCTAACACTATATTCGGAATTTGGATTGATCGGAATTGATGAGCACTCGGAATTGAACAATTGCCTTTACTCGGAATTGATAATGATGGGATTTGATTTATATTTGGAATTTCATTACTCGGAATTGCCTTAGCTTATGCGGAACCATGATTCATTCGGAATTGAGAATAAAATTTGAATGTTAATCGGAATTGGTAAAAACCGGATGATCTTGCCTTTGCTATTCGGAATTTCCCTTGCTTATTCGGAATTATGATAATCCCGAATGACTTATCCGGAATTATGAGACTTGAAATATTTCCTTAACACTTTAATCGGATTTGGACTTATGCGGATTTGGACTTATGATGGTAAAACCGCATGAACAGGAAACCGAATGAAGCCTTATATGGTTTTGAATAAAGTCTTGGGATTTCCTTAACAACTCAGATTATGATATACATAACTTTATATATCTATGATATATGTGTGATATGTATGCATATTTGTAATATATGAATAAGTGTATTACTTATTATGATTCAGTATTATGAATTAAATACTGACTTGTATTTATATCTTCTCAGGAACTGAGAAGACTCAGTGAGTTAGTCAACTGAGTGTACCACAGCTGTACAGACTGTGGTGAGTGGATTTATATCTTCGGATATACAGGATATTTTATCCTAATTGTTACTATGCTCTTGTTTAATGTGTATACATGTTTTATTTGGAGATCAGCATGAGCTGTGCGGCTGGGCCTGTTGCTTAGGGATTTACAGTATCTGATCTTGATGTGCATTTGTTGTACTCAAGGGTGCTGGTACTGTTGTCCATGTTAGCAGGGCTATCGGTAAACCTATGTTTTGGCCGGTATTTGGTTGTAGGTGGTTGCAACACGGTCGGTTCTCCTGTGATTTATGAGCTATGTGTTTGGGCATGTTTGCCTTGTATATGTTTAGATATTTGTTCCCTCACTTAGCTTTGTGCTAATTCCTCACTAAATTATTTTGCAGATTCTTCGTGGTGAGTTTCTTGAAAACGAGGACTTGGAATATGGACAGACCACTACTCTGATGTCAAAGTTTTTGTATAGAGCCTGTTTTGTATATAACACTGTAGTGGCATTTTTGTAAATGATAATCAGTCAAAGTTGTATTTATCTTTTGTTTTTAATCTAATTATATGTAATTAGCTTCCGCACGCTGTTTCATGATAATTAAAAAGTACAGTGTTACACTAAGTGAACGGAAATCAAGCCACAAGCAACAATTAGCATAACCACAACGATCACAAGAACAATTAATCTCAAATATCAAAGGACCGGCGGCTCTGTCGGGCCTACGACCAATGCTGGCCATATCAATGATCTACCGATAACCATCGGCTAACTGGCACAGTTAAACCCCCTCTGCTACAACAAATGCTACAGAGGATCTAAAACTGCCTAACCAGAACCAACTGGCCCAGCCCAAAACCACGCTTAGCTGACCTCTACCACAAACATCATGAGCACAATTTCATGCCTTGATACTCGTATCTTGATTTCAATCGCAATAATCATCAAATAACCAGTCAAACAATCATACCAGACTAAACAGTCTATCACATGATTAATCACATAAAATTCAAGTAACTATAATAGTTACAACTTGTTGGGTTTTATAGCACCTCCTATGTGTCATACTGATTCAAACTCAAACTGGCTTGAACCGACTCAATGATGAAAAACAGTTATTATTCATAAAGCGGAACTTGAATAATAAACAACCCAAAAACCCTAAAGGGTTAGAATCTTTGTTTATCACAATAATGTATATATGTCGAATTATGTATGTATGAAACAAAAATAATATGAACAACATGGAAATAAGAACATTCATATTAATATTCAAGAACAATATACAAAACTTGTATATTCATACATATATGTATCGATCGATACTAGTATATATATAATACTAGTATATATATACAATATATATACTCGATCAACAAACAAGAACAAGATGAAGAATATGGATATTCATACCTTTACTTACCTAGGGTTGCTCAAGTATTAATCCACCCGTGATGAGGAAAAACGAGATCCCGCTAGAAAGGTGAGCAAACCACGAACCACGAACACATGAACTTGTGATCGAACCAAAAACCGAAACTAGGTTTTTTCTTCTTTGTGTTCTCGGTCAAGAACAATAGTGAGAGAAGAGGAGAGAGTTTTTCTTTTTAATTCCATAGAATGATTAACCTTAATTCACCATCTAATCTCCTATTTATAAGAATAGGAATTAAGATTAGATTAGGAAACCATTTGAATGTTTCCTTATCTTGAATTAGATAACTTAACCACCAAGTTTTGCTTATTAATAATAATAATAGAAAAACTAAATAATATATATATATCTCTTACATATATGGCTTACGCCATATATGATAAGATATATATATATTATATTTTATTCTTTTTTCTATTTTCCTTTATTATTAATCCTTATCCAAAATAATTTAAACTTAAATTATTAATCTTGAATTTAATTAACAATATATATTTATTTACTAATAAATATATACATCCTTGTTAATTAATTAACTTGGCAATTTATCCTCTCCGTAAGTTAAAACCATAACTTACTAACACTGGTTTATAACTAACTGTTACTAAACCGTTCTCCCACTTGTGGTTGCATTATTTCTCGGATTACATGCCCTCACAGGTGTGACCCTTGAGTGTCTCATGGCATTGGACATGACATCAGGGTTCGACGGTCATGCACATAAATCCTATCACAACTAAAATCACCAGTGAATTAAAGTCCACTCACCTGTGTCCTCGATATACCAAGCTCAGTTATCTAATTTCATTGAGGCTTCGGATTTCCTGACAACACAACACAACTAGGTTAGTGAATTAAATCCCAATTAATTCAATAATTCAAGTAACAACACAAATAGGTCATAACTTAACCGTTACGCAAAACACACATAATCAATATGGAAAACCTCCAATACCATTTAGAATATCCATATATGTTACAAACAAAGTGTAGCAACAAACAAAACACATTTTAAGTTCAAATACCACAATTTAGCTTACTAACGGGTCAAACCCAACTCGTTTGGTTTAATACCTCAAAATAACATGAAATACATGTTCAACACTTTAAAATCACCATATATAAAATATATAACATGTATGAAACAGTAGAACATGAATACAAGTCATATAGGTCCATTTCTCGAATTTAAAGTAACCGTTTTAATCAAATTAGCATACTAAAGTTCAAGACCTATCCAAGCTTGGTTCACCCTCAAAAACCACTCATAGATACCATATAAACACACGTAGTACAGATACTAACAATGTACATCAGCCTACGGGTCAAAACAGGTCAACAAACGAAGAAAACAAAGTACAGCAGCGAACGCGACGGGTTTATAGCCCTTGAACGCGTCGCGTTTCCTGCGACCAGGGCACAGTGAACTCTTCTCTGCTGCAGTTCGTTCCATCCAACAAACCAACATACAAAACTCGAATTCCAGCAGATTAACTCAACTATAAGTGACTCTAAAACACATATGCATATCACCAAACATGATACTAACATAAACAATCATCAAATTACATCCAATATCATTAAATCATGGATTCAAGTTCTCAATTTTCATCAAAACCTCCATTGATGAGTTTGGAGCTCAAATTCATCAAACCCACAGGAATTAATTTGTTTCATACTCTAAATCAGTAAATACTAAGCATGGAACATGATAAATCAATAACACAATTCGAATTAGCATAAACCCATATGAATCTTGAACCCTAAAAATCGAAGATTAGCAATTTCAATCAAAAACCCACCAAAACTAGTCAAGAGCTGAAGAAATCAGTTTACATATGATAAATTAAAACTACTAACATTTATCAAATAAATGTTACTATTCCTAAGCACTATTCATCAATAGTGTTTTTTTACTCTTAAGATATTATTTATCTAAACTAAGGACTTTTTCATCTATGGTAAATGTAGTTTTCTCATAAGGATTATTTTTTTTTACAAAAACGTTATATCTCAAAGTCTATTTTTTTAAACTTAATATTTGAAAAAGTAACTAACAAAGTCTACCTCAAAGTCTAATATAGTTAAAACTAACATCTGAAAATAATCTTATGTCCACCACTACCTTCTAGGGTTGTATGACACATGGTTGATTTGTGTGACAATTAGTAGTGGATGAGGCTCAGTTTTGCATATTTTCTTGGGGTTTTAAAGTTTGATTTTTCAATAGTTTTGTATTTTAAAGTTTGTTTACCTGTTTGATACAAAGATAGATGAACAAATCTTCCACCTTATATATACAAACAATACAATCAAATCAATCTCGCTGATAATTTAGCCAGGGTTCTTGGTTGCTAAATGCAATAAAGTTAAAATATTAGATTTGTAATTGATCAAATGTATTTTACAAATTCCTATAATTTGACATGTAATGTTACAAACAAATATGTCTCAATTAGGTTACTATCAATATAATCTTCATGTATACTTCTCGAACTTGCCATATATGTTACAAGTGGTAGACAATTCATATTTTTAAAATATGTTAATTTATCATTCATGTTGAATCTTGCAGGTTGCTGGGTAACCCACACTTTTTGCGTTAATGATGATTGTTTATATGAGGAAGGAGGACATAAATTATCAAATTCATAATCTAGAATAACTTTTATGCCTAACTCGGGATTCTCTTTCAACGACGCAATGCACGAGTAAAAAAAGGTGTTGATTTCTATATATTATAAAATGTATTCGTTGAAACCCACGCGCCGCAACGCGCGGGCACCAAAACCTTGTTACCTTGAATCAGCAAAGAAAATACACAAACAATCAAAGCTTATGGCTGTGCTCTTGTGTTCTTAAGGTTTGCTTCACCAACAGGAAATGATAAACACAAATAGACACATATTTGACTTCTAGATAGTCAAACAAAACACAAGGTCGGCTGGGATAGAAATTACACACCACACAGTATCAAATAATGTTATCTGAAATACAGGAATCTAATTAAAGCGGTCCTATTCAATTAATTAACACACAACGAGGTATTATTCGGGACCCTCGTGTAAAAACGAATCATGAGGTATCAATTAACATATAAAATATTAAAACTAATATTTTATCATTTACCTCGCGGTCCAATTAAATACCAAGTAATCATCAAACAAATATATAAATAAATAGTAAGTAATTATAAACAATTAAATATATAAATATAAACAATTAAATAAACACTTACCATATCCACGAACGACCAGACCCTAAACGCGGGTGTTACAAGACTTCTACCGATAGCCCATGTATAAGTGGGCAACACATCTAAAGTATATAGGCATTAATGTTGGTGATTCTGGCATATAAGATTAGTTTATTTTCTTCTATAATAATTTGTAATTTTGACGGTATAAGTATATGATGGACTTGTTAGGTTTTACTATTGTTTTATCATATATACAATTACTCTTTAGTAGCATAATCTGTAATATTTATACATTAGGTATTAAGCTATTTACCAAAACGCTTGTAAGCAGAATTTGGTGTTGTAAGGTGGTTGCCCCTCTCAAAGAGGGTTATGGGTTCGAGTTTTGATGTAGACATTGGAGTGGATTTAGAAGTAAGTTTAGAAAATGTGTATGTTTGGTGTTAGAAAAAGGACATTAAGCTAATTAGATAATTATTTAAAAAAAAACGTTGAATCAAAGGAAAAAAAATGACTTTCGTCGGGTTTGTCGTCTGTCGACATTTTGAAAGAGGTATATGATATTTTCCCTAAATTTACCAAAAGAACCACTCAAAACTCAAGCGTTAGGGTTTTCTTTGAACGAAAAGGGTATAACAAAAGTTCATAAATCACCAGATCATCGATTGCTGTTGCGTCAGAAATCAATCATTTGCCCTGGTAAATTACATCTCCGTTATTCTTAAATTCCTTTTAATGTTGTGTAATTTCACCTGTAGAAGAATTTTAATCCACGCGAGACCCTGTATCAAGCCGCAACTGTTCTGCAATGGCTTATCATCATCGTCCCTATTTACAACCTCAACTTCAGATTCTTCGATTCAACACTCCTTCACAGTCACTTACCTCATAAATTCATGCGGGGTTTCCCCCGAATCTGCAATTTTAGCCTCCAAACGTTTAGATTTATCAAAATCCCCAAATACTGCAGACTCTGTTCTCGCCGTTCTTCACAATCGAGGTTTCACTAAATCGCAAGTCTCAAAAGTAATTTGTAGGTACCCGAGAATCCTATTATGTGATCCTGAAACTACCCTTTTACCTAATTTTCAAGTTTTGAGTTCTATAGGTCTTACAAAGACTGATCTTGTTACAATAGTAACTGCTAAACCAGAATTTATTTCGCACAGAAAGTTTCAAGATACAGCACTACCATGTGTTAATTACTTAAGAACTGTTTTAGGGTCAGATGATAAAGTTGTTACTGCAATTAAGCGTTACCCTTTAGCTTTAACGTACGATTTACAAGTTTATGCTGCGGAAAATATCCAAATGCTGCTAGAATTAGGAATTCCAAAATCGAGGATAGGAGCTATGTTGGCACAACAGCCCAGAACTTTCTTTACATCTGCTGATAGATTTAGAAAAGTTCTTTGGAATGTGAAGGCAATGGGGTTTGATCCTTCGAAGGTAAGGTTTCTTTGGGCGATTCATGCTATTAGGGCTATGAGCAAATCGACTTGGGATAAGAAAGTAGAGCTCTATATGAAGTGGGGTTTTTCTAAAGATGATATTATCATGGCTTTTGAGAAATATCCAGGGTGGATGATGGCTTCGCCGGATAAGATTACACGAACCTTGGATTTTCTTGTGAATACGATGGGTTGGGAAATAAGTTATATCGTCCAGTGGCCAATAGTCACTTGTTTTAGCTTAGAGAAGAGGGTTATTCCTAGGTGTTTGGTTTATCAGCATTTAGCAGAGAAAGGGTTGATAGAGGATGAAGATGATTTCAGCTTTACCAAGTGGTTGATGTACTCGGAAACAAAATTTCTTAAATGGGTTATGAAGAGGTATGAAGAGGAAGCCCCGGAACTTTTGAAACTGTATCAAAAGCATTTGGATGAGGGAAAAGGATCTTCTCCCTCCGCTCTTAAGAAAAGAGATGTAATTTGACTTGTGATATTCTTATTATTTTAACTTCAATTTTGATAAGAATTTAGCATTGTTAGACATTATCAGGCTTATATTAATCTACTTCAGCAGTTCAGCTCAAGAAGCTACTTTCCCCTGCCATTCCAAATCAAAGGTTTAGTTTGAGTTAGCTTGGTTTGTTAGAAGTGTTTATTACAGTTACATGTTCTCTTCTCCCCACATTACTTACTTTTTGAGACACAGATCAAAATCTCACTTCATCCATGGTGGCATATATGTTTTCATCATTTCATGGTATTGTGGTTCTTCATCTTTGTTTTTATGAGCAAACACTTTAAATAAAGGGTATATTAGTCATTTTATTATTTACTTTTTTAAGTATAGATGAGTGTGGAAGCACATCTCATATGTGCTTCTAGGCTTCTAGCCGCAAACATCTTTTTCCTTTATGAGTATTCTTATAATAAATACATGGAAAATGGCTGATTTTACAAAACACATTTTAGATTAGATTACTCACACGCTTGTTTTATGGGTTTTATTGTACCCGAGTTTTAAACAAACATATCTATTATTTTCATCAACCATTCTTCATCCATGAACTCTCGCACCAATCACACTCTACACTATGCCATCGACACAACGAGAATGGGTTGGTTATCAACTTATCACATAAAAACCGAACCATAAATGGAAAGATCGATTTTATGGATTTAGATACCATTCAATTTCGGTTCTAGGTGGCTTAAATATTCCCCATATTAACCCAGTTCGACTATGGGTATGTTTCATGCATTTTGGGTTTGGGCCAATTCAAATGAAAATTTTAACAAATTGGCCATTAGCAAGTGAAAAATGCTCCAAGTCTAGTTAAATTTCAAGTAAATAACACTCCTAAATTGCAAATACATTTATGGATGGTATGAAGTTATGAACTTAGGTGCTGTTTGTTTTTTAAAGACATAAATGTCTTATGTCTTATTCCATGTCTGCAGAATAAGACGTGGTTTAAAAGGTCTTATGTCTGCGAGATAAGACTGTTTGTTTTTTTAATTTTACGAAATGTCTTATTTACTATATTTACCAACCACCATCACCACCGCCCGTGATCACCACCAACCGCCACCGCCTACCACCGCCACCGTCACCGCCACCGCCTCGTCACCGCCGCCGCCACCGCCACTGCCGCCGCCACCACCAACAGCCGTCGCCGAACACCATAACCGCCGCCGGCACCGTCACCGCCGCCGCCACCGTCGCCGCCGCGGCAACCGTCACCGCCCCGTCATCGCCGCCGCCACCGCCGTTACAGCCGCCGCCACCGTCACCGCCGCGGCAACCGTCACCGCCGCCGCCACGCCAGTGACGGTGGCGGCGGCGGTGGCGGCGGCGGCGGTGACGGGGCAGCGGCGGTGACGGTTGCCGCGGCGGTGACGGTGGCGGCGGCGGCGGCGGTAACGGTTGCCGCGGCGGTGACGGTGCCTCGGCGGCAACGGTGGCGGCGGTGACGGGGCGGTGGCGGTAACGGTTGCCGCGGCGGCGACGGTTGTGGCGGCGGTAGCGGCGGTGATGGTGGTGGCGGCGGCAGTGACGGTTGCGACGGCAGTGACGGTTGCGACGGCGGTAACGGCGGCGGCGGTAACGATGAAGGTGGCGGCGTTGACGGAGCGGCGGTGGCGGCGGCGGCGGTGACGGGGCGGCGGTGGGTGGTCGGCGGTAGTGAAGGTGGCAGCGGTGGCGGTGGCGGTTGGTGGTCGGCGGGGGTGGAGGGTAGCGTCGGCGACAGTGGGTTTAGAATAAGTGATAATAAGTGGTTTTAAACCGCTTATCAAAATAAGTGATTTTAAGTTCAAATAAGATCTTATTGCATCTTACGTCTGATTTTAAACAAACGGTCTTTTAATGAAATGTCTGCGAGTCCGCAGACATTTGTAAGAATAAGTACTTATTATAGAAAAACAAACGAGGCCTTAGCCTAGCAAAACTGACGAGGAGGGTCGAATCAGGTGCGGGTTAATGTGTTGGTATTAAATGCTACCAATTAAAATGGATCATTATAAAAAGGTTGAATAAAAAATATATTTAAACTCAAACTATTGTTACGATTATTATTATTTTTATAATTATGATTATTATAGTAAACAAAGTAACTTCATCACCATAACCACTACCAACTACAACTCCTACCCATCACCACCACCAAGACCACCGCTACCGGTAATCAGTTGTGGCAAGTGTTGGTGGTTATGGTGGGTGGTGACAGCGGTTGTGGCAAGAGACACGAATGTGGCAACAAGGGGGCACTTGTGGATGATGACGGTGGTTACAACAATGATGCTTTGTCAATGGTGGTGTGATGGTCGATGGTGACAATGGGCGGCAATGGCTCCAAGATAGTAGTGAGTGATGGCGGGTTGTGCTAGTCGGTGGTTATTTTGGCGCAGCTAGTTTGTGGTGGTTGCAATGGTACCCGTCAATTAACATGTTTTTAGTTTATTTAGTTTTTAAATTTCTTATGTGGGACCATATCCGAACCGAAAATGTTTAACACTCCTATGTTTACATCTTTTACATATAAGTTAAGTGCATCTTGTTTCACCAAACCCGAGTTGTTTTCTTCAACTTGCTTATTGAAACCCTACATTATTTACTCTAAAAAAACTAAAGGATTATAAAACCTTTTATTTCCTTTCTCTTTATTTCCTGAAAAAAAACTTTAAAAGTAAAACTCACATAATTTATCTCTGAAGTCCCAAGTTGCTTTATTTTCAATTACAGAAATCACAAACATTCAACTTTTAAAAGATTTTGTTTACACTAAAATCATTTCCCTTACCAAAACAAAAACAATGAAGTTGGACTAATAATAATTGGACTAACATTGCACAGTATAAAATAGCTAAGGGGGCTATTTGTAACTTTCTTGCATTTTTTAAATTCAGAACGCACAAAGACCCAATCCGGCCATCTAAATCGGAGCCATTCGACCTCCTCAGTGTGGAAGAAGTTGACTTGTGCTATCACTTTATAGAGTGGAAGGATGGCCGGAGTTCAGGCATCGGAATCGATTCACCCTTTCATTCCTAAAGACCTTATTCTGCCTGATTATGTGCCGATTATGCTCCCTCAATTAACCATTCTCGGTGTTTATGGCTGCGCTTCCGTTCTAGTCATCTCCTTCGTTTGGATCCTCGCCGGTACTCAATTAAATTCTGATGTTTTTTTGTTTAAATCCATACTTTAATGCTGTTTCTCTACTTAATTCGTTACTTAAATCTGCATTTTCTTTCGGAACTTTTGAAGTCGCAAATAAATGATGTGTGCTTTTTGGTTATTTATATAAACTCCCTTGCTGTATAGATACTACCTACCAGATGTTGCATTTATAATTGTCGAATGTAAGATTTTGATAAGTTGAGTTTATGGTAAGACTAGGTAGTTTTTGGGTTAATCGCTTATAGGAAGTTCTTCAATTTTGAAATTTGTAGAGCCGACTTGCTTTATAAATTTGCTTCAAGTTAATCTTCAGAAGAAAAAAAATCAAGTTAGATCATTAGGCTGTTTGACATACAAAGTCTGAATGTAGATCTTGTTTTGGGAATGGAGGCAGTACTGGAATACCACATTTCACATCAGAGTGATATAAAGCTTGACTTCCATGGTCAAAAATATTAACTTGGGATACGTATATATACAAATTGAAGCAAGGCTAAGCCTTTCTGCAAATGCTAGTATGCATTTAACACAAAATCCTAATTCAAACAACTTGGGTAAAATAAAGGGCAAATTGCATTAAAACACAATGGACTTTGTCTAAGCTACCATTATATACAATCAACTTTATTTTCTTAAAAATAATACAACCAACTTTCATAATCCTCACATTGTATGCAACTTGTTATATACTATGGAAGTTATGGCAAAGTTCATTGTATACAATGGTAACTAAACAATAAACACATCAAAAAGTTGTATGCATACAATGAGAGGATATGAAAGTTAACTGTATTATTTTTAAAAATTTAAAGTTGGTTGTATACAATGATAACTGAGACAAAGTTTATTGCATTTTCATACAATTTACCCTAAAATAAACTGTAGGAGTTCCAGCAAATATGTTGTGTTTGCATTCATTAGTCTTTGTGACCTGTTATTCCATCTCACTACAGTTGCAGGCTTTTGGTCTTTACTTATATAGACTTAAGTTATCATCTTTTACCAATCAGAACAAGGGTTTTCTTCTTTATTTTGAATAATCATGATCTCAAAACTTTTACTATACTATTGTGCAATGCCTTTAAACTCTTTGGTTTCACTCATTACGAATGTCTAGGTGCAAGTCATATAAGGTTGTGAATTTTCTAGGCGTGAAAGACAAGCACTATATGATTTGTAGTTTTGTACTACTTCCTTTTACAGTGCATTTTTGTTTATAAGCATCCATTATTATGATCTGCTTGCTTTAATCAGTGTTGTAAAACTCGGCCTAGGCGGCCGAGTACTCGGGGAGTACTCGGAAATCGGCCACCTGCCGAGGCGAGTCGGGGCTACTCGGCCATATTACTCGGATTCGGTCAAACTCGGTCCTACTCGGCATTACTCGGACCTACTCGGCCCTACTAGGTCAACCGAAGTCAAAAAATGTTTTTTTGAATTTTTCAAGGCACAAGGCACACAAGTACTAAATTTTTTAACCTTATCTATTTCCTCTCTTCCGCTATTTATCACGACTACGAAATCAATAGTATCTCTTCCACTTTTTCTTTATACTGTCGACTATGCGACACAATTTGAAGTTTTTAATAATTATGTTTATGTTTCTAACATATTTCTTGGGCCCTATGAACAATATATATATATATATATATATATATATATATATATATATATATATATATGAGTATTTACGAACATATTACATGTGAATTTTTGAATTTATGCATAAAAAATCCCAATCCGAGTACTCTCCACCTAGGCCGAGTACTCGCTACTCCCCGGTCGGCCGCTCGAGTAGCGCCTAGCGAGTTTTACAACATTGGCTTTAATTAAGTATTTCTATTTCATATGTTAAGGATGTGATCCTTATTGCTAGGTGATCTGCCTTTTTTAAGGAATCTCTCTCTCTCTCTCTCACGCACACACACACCCACCCAGATACACACATTTCTATCTTACACTTAGCTTATGTTAACTATGGTGCATGTGAAATGTGGTATGCTAGCCTCAGATTAGGAAATTCAGCATTAAACAAATGAAAATCTAACAGAAGCCTTTTCTTATAATGTCATGACAGGGCGGTTTCCTAAAATATCAAAACTCGACAAAGTTCTCATGTGCTGGTGGGTTTTCACTGGCCTTACCCATATGATCCTTGAGGGCTATTTTGTTTTCACACCCGAGTTTTTCAAGCAGAAGAATCCCACTTACCTTGCTGAAGTTTGTAAGTAATTGCTATACTTCCTATATGTAGATTTGTAACACCTGAGTTTTGGAAAGTAGCAACTTAATTTATCCCCGCATAATCATCTTTAACAACTGTAACTCTCTAAAATATGTCTCATGTTTAAGATACATGAAGAGCGGCAACATAACTTCAACAACCTTATAATTTAGTCATACATCTATACTAGATTACATGGGTGTTATTTGTACTACATAATACATAATAATAAATTTTACACCTTATAATTGGAAATTGTTAATATACCCCTCAAATAACCTCCATTTTGCTCTCCTACTTTATACACTCCCAATAAACACACTATTTCATAAATACACACTTCCCCACCCACAAAAAATAAAAAAAAGTGTTGTTTTGTTTATTTTAAATTTTTATTTGAAAATGAAGAAAAGAGTTGATGGAAGAAAAAAGAAAGAAACAAAATGGCATGTTACCGGGTTTGATGATCACGGATCACCAACTCCAGATTCCAACATTTTATGTTACCTTTCCAAGCAAAGTCTTTAACATTATAATCTTAGAAAAGTCTTGTTCTTCAGACTTTGACCACAACGATTTACCAAAATGACAATATGCACCCCAAGCATGATATATCATCCATTAAAGCAATATTCCAAATATCAACCATTTCATAAAAATATATTAGCCCCCATATGTTATAATTCTGACAAACACAGGCATTTACAGATCCGCTCATCTGCATTTTTTATAGATAGAAAACATTTTTTTAAATGTGCTTTATAAATGGGCAGGGAAAGAATACAGCAAAGGCGACTCCAGATATGTTGGAAGGGATTCAGCAGTAATTGCTGTTGAAGGAATAACTGCTGTTCTGGAGGGTCCAGCTTGCATTCTAACCGCGTATGTAAATTTGCAATTTTAACTGCTGTTTCGCTTTATTTTTCTGTTGTGTGCAGACTGCAGAGTTAGAGCTTGCACAGTATCACTTGGCATGATTTGCATTTAAAATGAGGAAACCACCATACTTATGACTCTTTCGTCTAGGATTTATAAACTCGTCTCTTCAACTACCTCTGTATCTGATAGAACTTAGAACAATTCCATTCTATTTCATCCCTTGAAAAGTGTTGCCTTCTTCTGGAAAAATTTCAAGCCACACTTATATGTCTACAACTTCATTGATCTTAGACGATTAACTGATGCAATGGTCAAATTCTATCAACTACATGTACAGACAAATGTCTAATAATTAAGAGATGGACGCATTAGCGAACTTTCATGAACTTAACTTAATATTATTTTTGTTATAAATGTAGTTTTTCTCTAAGTTATAGTCTTCAATAACTGAACATTTATAATCGTTGCCTTATTGGTAATGTAAATTGTGATAGAACGGCCATCACCTACAACACTGAAACAGTCGTGACTGGTATATACTAGTCGGCAGTAGTCACCTTATAATTGATACGAAAGAATTATATTCCAACTAACCAAAAGATTAATGTCATGTGGGGGACTTCAGATAGGTTCATTTGAATATTTACTTTCAGGACCAAGAAGATTGACATTCAGGTATTAATACAGTGCTGGAACACGGAGTCACCTCATTTAAACAGTAGCCACCCATTCAAATGTTAATCAAGTCTTGTCCATTTCCGTGTATTTTTTCTGTCATATTTCAAAACATAATGGATATTATTACGTCCATGCCAGCTACAATGATTATCAATGTAGCTCGCTTTTAATAATATTATTTATGTGAGCATTTACATTTGTTAGTTTGCTGATTCTTTTTCCCACAGGTATGCTATAGCCACAAGAAAGACCTACAGTCACTTGCTTCAAATAGCTATCTCTCTAGGACAACTCTATGGAACAGCTGTCTACTTCATAACATCTTACTTAGAAGGCGATAACTTTGCTGCAAGCCCGTATTACTACTATTTTTATTACATCATTATGAATTCGTTTTGGGTTTGGATACCCTCCCTCATTGTGATCAGATCCTGGAAGAAGATATGTGCTGCAGTACGCATACAGGACCAGAAAAAGACCAAAACTCGTTAAAAAAACATGCAGTTTTGACTCGGATATCACTTCCTTTTTGTTGTTATAATTTATGGATATTCATCATTTACAGTTATTTAGTTTTGCTTGGTAGGGAACATGAGTGTGTTCATTTGGCCAGGAATTTTTAAAAGAACTTTAACCTTTGCAGCTTAAATTATTTACATCATTATGTTTCAAAGTCGATAAAAAGGTTCATACTCTACTATGGTAAAAGGGATGATGAGTCTGGAGGGTTGACAAATGGAGTAACTTATATATTACAGTAAATGGAACTTATTCAACAATTAGTAGAGGAACCTGATCAATATTTTCTCTAGCCATTTCACCTCAAAACATATTCTTTACAATCACGCTAATGCCGCCACTTCGAGGTAACAACATCCAACACAAAACCGTTTAGTTACACAAAAAAAGGTCTTGTACAGCATATCATCGATCGTTCAAAATTTCACAAGTGGGATCTACCAGAAACCCACAAGAATCTACATATCAAACATGCACTCTACAGCAGGCGGCCTGCACCTACTCTCATCATGTATCGTTCACATGTCTATAATTTATATGAGCACTAATAAAAGGGTCAAGATTGCCATTTAAGACGTAATTTGGGTCTGCCAATTGAATGCCTGTTTTTACATCTTGAACAAGCTTGTATGGGCGAAACACATATCTTCGGGTTTCTTGGTGCCAAGGGTCAATAATAGCATCATTTTTTATTTTGGTAATATTGGAGACTCCTTGATCTTTCAGTACTATAAGAAGTTTCGCCTTCAGCCGATTGAGGGCCTTCATTTTGTTAGAGAATTGGTTCCTTTCCCCTACAAATTTTTAACACAAGACATACTGGTAAATACCAAAAATAACTAAAAAACACGTCCTGTGACGGAATATTAAACTAGAAATCTGCAACATTTTAATTTAAACAGAGTTTAACAGAAGCACGTGTGAATATCCCATCTATTTAAATCCCATCTTTTTGTTGCGTTTTGTTCCTTTGGTTGGTCTTTACCCTACAAGTACTCGTATTTGTTGGGAAAAACATACCTAAATCACCATGCAACCAACTTGGGGCTGCATGTTAATGCGTATTATAAAGACTACTAAATTCGGTAGCCTTTGTATGTTAATGGAAATTTAGCAATGTTTTCCCCAATCTTATTGTTGTTATTGCGTATAATATTTAAATATACTATAGGCACTTCTCAGAGGAGTAAGCTGCTAGCTAGCCACCTGATGAGTGAACTGTCAAGCCAGTTGGAGAATGTTGGATTTGAACTACAGGTCTTTTTCGACCTTGATCATCTTCACATGACGAGAGGTAGTTGAGCTTTAACTCTTTCTCATCAACAATCAATTCGGGAGTTTCTTCAAGAAACAAAGGTACAACATCCACAGCAGCTGAGCTAACCTAACATACAAAAAAACAACAAAAATGAGGACAGTAATTCAAACACGGGTGCTAACCTGCAAATTGCTAATATCAACAACTACAAAAAACATCACGGTCTTCAACTTTAAAATTAAACGAGAAGCTTTTGCATAAGACATACCTCAGATAAGGATTCAGGGTGAGAGGTTATCATGCGGTGAGTACCCTTTTCCCCTAAAAAGTAACCATAAGCATACTTGTGCTCAAACTCGATAATTGCGGACTTGATACCCCCTACTTTTGACTTGTACTTCTCAACTATCCTTCCCTTTAAACCTTGCTTCTTAGCCCATTTCATGTACATTCCAACAAGTTGTTCTGCCCATATCTGTTTTCACCCAATTTGGGAAGTTAGCTACATAAAACTTAACTGTAGTAGGCTAAAAGGAAGAACTCAACATGCAAAGCACGCAACTGTAATACTAAGGAAAAGAACAAATGTATCATATAAACGTCCAAAATAGTTGCACCAAAACCTATTATATAGGTAAACATAAAAAGGTTTGCAGACCAAAATTCACAATACCCATGGTGAGAGTTTGTGTGTGCGCGTGGGTGGGTGTGTGTGTGTGTGGTGGGGGGGGGGGGGGAAGTACTAGGTTAAATTAGCTGGTTGTGTTATCATACAAAGTATTCTAGAGAAAAGAGGTAAAGGGAGAACATGATTCATGAACCTCAGATCGGACGCCTTCGGATCCCGCTTCTACTGTAATGCAAGCTCCCTCAAATTCATATCTCCCTTTAAGAAGTTTTGACATTTCATATTTATCCAAAAACTTGCTCACATCTATAGATGTCGTATATGCTTGTTTAAGAAGTGCATAGTTTATAATGTCCATCTCAGCCAACTCAGTGATTAGCTTGGCTTCTTCAACCTAGATAAATCAGAATATGATCAAATAAAATATGAGTTGTAGCACTCCATTGTATATATTCAATATAACCAACGAATGATATTTAAATGGAAAAAAATAGTCGTAACACAGCCTACGATTTGGCAACAATTTGTTAGATTTAACAAAGCAAAATAGACCTGCTGAGGTGTTTGGATGTGTGTTTTGGAAGTGATTATAACTTTTTCTGGTGTTTGGGTAACCTACTTCTCTTTATAATTATCAGATTAAAACACACTCTTGAATTTATTGTGCGCACAGATTAACATGTACTGTGATTAGCTAGCAAAGTCTTGAAGGGTAACATGAAATTAACATTACCTTGTATGTAAGGTCCTTAAGAGCATCAACCACCTTAGCACTATCAGCTAACTTGATCAGGATGTCACTAGACTTGGCCAAATCGTCCCACAAATCGTATTCACGAATCATTTCTTCCTGCTTTACTCGACGTGCTTCTTCAAACTCCAAGGCAGTCAAACCCAACATCTCCGCACGATTAACGGAATCTTCTATCTTCTTCCTCAACGAGAACATACCTACACAATATCACCAAAATGGTTATCTATTTTTTGTTTTTCTTCTTTGAACTGCTAAAATTCCGAATATGAAACCTTGGAATCTAATTGTATAAAGGGTAAACCAGTGAAGCAAACCGCCAAAAGAGATTCATACTCATGTCCAACATCTGACATTGATATGGATTCTTTAAATCATTAATAATGTTTCTACTTTCTGACTACATTTAATTCCTAATACTACTAAATTTACAATATAGTTGGTCTTAAATTTGTAATTTAAAAGAAAAGGGAAAAAGAAGAGCAGTCATTACGATTACGAACTTGAAGTCAATCAAACTCAAAAGCTCAAAGGATGCAATTATCTGTAGTAGGTTCTTAAGGAAAAAAGATACTTTTCCAGATTATTAGTTGAGCTTTGAAATAACATAACCCTTATTTTCAGTTATATCTGTCTGCAACAGACTTACTCCAGTTCATTGACGAAAAGAGCTGCAGAATTGCACGAAAAAAGGGGTAATCTGAAGGGGATGAAATTAATTAAATAGAGAACCAATACAGCAGCATCGACCCCTTTGGTTCCCAAATACGAGAGCCAATTGCGACGTACAAATGAACTTGGCGGTATAATTTAACACAACACTGTCCAAGGGAAGCCGCTAAGACATTAAAACTACAGGTTTGTTAGAGGAAAGAGAAGACACAAACCGAGTTGTTTGTAGGACTTGCTGGTGTGAATATCCATGGGTTGAGAAGAAGCTGCAGCTGAAAATAGCAGACGGCGTCCATGTCTTACTCCGGCGACGTATCTCCGACGATTCCAAGTGTAGTAATGGTGGAAGTGTGAAACAGGGGTTGCAGTTTCAGCCGCCATTTTTGGGTGAAATTGAACTTCCAATTCCAACATCGACCGACCGACCAAACCTCAAAAGGGGTTTTTGAAGTTGGATTTGGATAATTGACCGCGATTTTTGTTAACTGTTTACAAGTGATTGAAAATGAAGCTGGTAGTTATTACAGATATTTTAAAACGATATCTAGGATGCGTTTGTTCAAACTTACTACTAGTGTAAAGTGTAAACTATAAAAGGTAAAAATGTAATTATAATCTTAAAAAATAATAATCATGTTCTATAATCAACCTTTCATATTTATTAAAATTCATTTTAATTATCTTTTAATTATTACTTAAATAATCATATTTTATAATCAGTCTTTCATATTTAACATTTTTCATATAATAATTATCACTTTTATAACCTTACATTTAGTTATTGGTTAATGAAATACATTTACGAAAATAATTATAAAAGAATGTATATAGTTATAAACACTATAAGAGGTGCTTTCATATTTATTTTTTAGCTTTCTTTTTCTTAGAAGTCTTAATATCTTAAATTTTAGTAATCTTAAACTATTAATTTACCTCTAATTAAACCTAGAAGAGAACTATTAAAAAGAGTTAATTAAATTCTTAAATACTATTTTAATAACTAAATATATCATAATAAATAATGCTTAAAATGTGAAGTTAATGCAAAAGAATATCAGTAAAAATGAAAGTTGTTTAATAATGCTTATTATAATAATTACAAAAGAAGGATACATATCATAAATTTCATTTTCAAGATTTCTCTAGTTTAGGGTAAACAAACTTCATATGTTTTTATATTAAAAAAGATGGTATGTTTAAAAGAATAAGGCAAGTCTTCACCAATCTTAGAAGTCAGAACCAATATAAAAAAGGTAAATCATGTAAATAAAAAGGTTTAATCTTCGCATCTTCACTACAGATTTCATATTCCTAACTCCTAGACAACTATCAAAAAGACAATTTAAGTTTTTGAAGTAATAATCAAGTTTATACTCAAATAAATATCATCTTCCTTTTCATGAATTAGATATAAAAGAAATTTTCAACATAAAACCATAGTAATAAACTCATGCCTTAAATCTTCATCCCATTCTGAATAATTAGCGACAAAAAAAGCTTGGAAAACTTTATACAAGTGGACATGTGTTCTCTTGTTTGATATGTGCAATCATTTTTCCAAATTTTGAGCCAAAAAGAAAATGCATAACATTGAAAGAGTCAGAGGGATTCAGCAAATTGAGGTGCCTCCAAGTCCAGATCTTGTTTCATGATACAGTTCATGAACCACTCATTACTGAATGTTGGTATCCCTTTCTTTATAGCTGACAATGCTTCTTCCATGTTGTCTTCACTCGCCACAAATATGGTTTTTGCTGAATCTTTCACTTTCGCTAGATCCCGGATCACCTTAATTTGCAAGAAAAGAGTAACGCTGAATATGAATGCCCATGGATGTGTTTGAACATGATTATGCAACAAAAGGGTATTATTGACTATTGAGAAATAGTCAAACACCTATTGATCTATGTTTCAAGTAAGCATTACAATTTTTTAGGTAGAGTCAAATTAATTCATTTCCTTTCTTAACAAGGCTAATTGAATAAAAAGGTAACCAAGCTTTTCTAGGCATGAAAAGTCCTCAAAGTTTCTAAAGTTATAATCTGAGGTAACCCAACTTTCAAAAGTTCTGATGTAAGCTAATCTTACCAGGATGTGATTCATACATAACAACTAATGATTCTTACATGACAAAACAAAAATCTTGTTTGGAAATTTATACTCTTTGGTATCTAGTCATGTAAATGAAAAAAATAGATAATGTATTGGTAACTTTTGACCATGTTGGCATTTTCCCCGTAAATTGGCATCTAAAACAAGTTATCTTTGATGATTACCTTAAATCAACATCTTTTACTCTTTTAGAACATAATTGGTTTTTTTCTGGCTTTAAATAAGTTAGTTACCCAAAACAAAAAACAGACAAAAGCTGCTACCTTTTTTATGCAATTAACACTTCTTCATTTACTAAGGAAATTAATAATGAGAAGAGAGGAATAGTTGACTTACATTTCCACCTGCAGATCTCACAATGGCAGATAAAGTACTGATAGGAGGTTGCACATGAGTGGCAAGGCATACTTCAAAACCTTTAAGCAAACCTCCAGGACTGGCTATTGCTCTAAGCACTGTACCTTTTAACTCAGTCCTGTACTTTGACTCATACTCGTGATCTTTCAAAAGATAAGGCATTTCATCTGTACATCATTATTGTTAAAGAAACAAAGATGTTGGAAACTATTGATATTAAAAATAAAACATATACAAAATTATAAAACCCATGTCAGCAAAAGCCTCGTAACTTACCAACAAATCTGTTTTCTCTGAAGCTCTCTTTAAGCCACGCGGGCGATATAACCCAAGCTCTGTATACAAGATTTGACTTCCATATTATACAACACATAGAGTGAGCGGGCAAGAAAGTATGTTTCTTGACGATTAATGATGGTAAGAATGTGGTTTAAAACTACAAATAATAATAATAGTGAAATAATAACTAACCCTGAACAGAGAGCTGTACAAAAATTTAACGTTTTCCTCACTTTTCCAGTGATTACATGTGTGCTTGCTCTTCCATCAGATGTTACAGAGCCACCGAGACCATGGATTATCTGTCATTAACATCAGAATTATTTCATTAAAGAAAGCAATTTAGAGGATATGAAATCATTAAAATAGAATACCTTGGTCAGGTTTAATTTTTTAGCATCATCAGCAATGTTCATCAACATGATTTTATAGCGATTTCTTTCTTGAGCATTGTCTTCACAATTGATGCTCAAGGGAACTCCAAGCGTAGGTGTAAATTCTGTCAAATCTTTATCCTGAGAAACAGTTAAGGGGTTTACATTCACACAACATCCACTAGTGTTATTACTTTTTAAAACACAACCATTATCTGATTGACAAACAATCAGATGGCCTCCTTTGACTTTTTTTGACTTCAGTGAGGTATGGGAGGCTTCCCAAGTCCTCTTCTTTGCACCTGATGAAGAACACGAACAATGCTTAATATCACCATCGGTTCTAGTTCTCATCTCATCTACACTGATTCCCATATTATCATATTCCAGACTGTCCAAACAAACAAGGTCCTGGCAACCTATTTCAAGTATAAAACTGTGTGAGTACAAATGCAAATAGATATCAGTTTGTTAAAATATATAAAATGCTCACCATCCGTCAAGTAGTTATCATTCAACAATTTTTTTTCATCTCCAGAGCGTTCCATAGAGTCAGGTAATGACTTCTGAAGAGGCTTTAGAAGAGAAGACGGCTGTAAATTCTCTGCGGAGTTATCTGAATATTCCTTGTTTAAATGAGCAACCATGAGGGTTGAACCACCAGGAAAGCTTAACGCTTTCCTAATATCTGCCCTAATTGGTAGCCTTCGAGCCCTACCCTTAGTGTCTACTTGCCCAACTGATACAAAGCCCTGTTATTTTCATTAAGTATTAGAAGCATCTATATACAAAAGCAAGTTATACAAATAGAGGCATCAACAAATACACTCAATCAGCTAAAAATGGAGACAGTTACCTGCTTGAGCCAAAATCCTGCAGAAATCTCATCTGCCCAGCAATAAATAGAGTGTACACCAACATTCTGCAGTCTTTTACTCAATTCAGAATATGTGAGGTGGCCAATGCCCTGTGATTTATTAAACCATGTTAAGTTTGACCGCGCTTATTACATTCAAGTGTCAAAAGGACTATTAAAATACTGCAAAATGCATATATTTTGACTTGGTTAAGATTGAAATATGTAATGTAATAGACGAAGAAATTTCATTTAAAAATTTGTCATAAAAGTATGTTAAGTTTTATATTGACACTAAGTGTCTAATTTGGATAGAAATAGGCAGGAATAAGTAGAAAACCTTATGTTGGTAAACTGAACTAACGGCAGCAAGTGGAACCTCAGCATATTGAGTATCAGCCGGAATTATCTGAAAACTAATTGCACCAATAACCTGCATTTCAAGCATAGTTGGACACCAAGCAACAAGCGTTGTCTTAGTTTATTCAATCTTGCTATTATACCTAAAATCTGAATAGTGAAAACCATAGGAAAAAAGTAAGATAAAGTTGCTTTTGAGTTTTTGAATTTCATCTCAACAACTTAGTCTTGATTGCCCCAATCTGACATCAGACATGTATGCTTGTGTTTTCCTATTATATTTTCTTTGTTATGTAAACATGAAGTTTTTAAATAAATTTCCCTCTTTGCACACTGTTACTAAAATATCCTAATCCTATCAACAAAGATGAGCCAGAATACACACACATATATTATAGCCCTCAACCTCAAGCTCTTGACATGACATTGACAATTGTAGTGCTTATTTGACTTTAAAGATAATCGTCTACAATGCTGTTTCCACTGTTGCAGTATTTTTATTGTTGGCCATTGCTTACTCTTATTTATGATTATGGTACTCCTTTTAAAAAATTCATTAATAAGAAAACTGCAACAAAATATCATTACAATATACACGGTAAAAATGGCACCAAAATATGTGACTTCAAATTAACAAGCATTTGGCATGGAAAAGCGCAGTATGCCTCATAATTACAAGAGTCAGCAGATCGAATTAATCGAGTTTTTCAAGTTAAATTATCACAAAAGAAAGTAGAATATTTGAACATCAATTCTAATACACATTTTATAGTTTAAAGTTTATGTTAAAAAATTGGGCAATGTGCCGTTCAAAAAAAAATTTGGGCAATGTATCGTATTATTTTCTTCATGCATACCTTCATATACCTACACAGTGGCCTTTCATCCACTGTCATGGTACATTTTGTGATACGAACCCATCCCACCACTGTCATGGTATGTTTTGTGATATGAACTCATCCCATACTAGGATCGTATCATGCCATAAGCCCTAGTGTAGCACTCACCCCTGAAATTGAATTAAATTAAAAAGAAAAAGAAAAATACCTTTCCAGGACCTTCATCAGACTTGGACATCAAAACTAGCGTGCTATATTTCCTGTACAAATAATAATGGTATATTGACTGTAAATGAAACTTTTATTCATCAGTTAAAATCATTAACATGCTATTAACTTCCGGGAAATTATTGCAGTGATGGCTTGAGAAATGGATGTAGCAAATAAGTTTATAAAGAAACATCATAGAAGCAAATAACTTACCCATTGGATACACATCTTTCAAGAAACATCGACTTCTTTCCAGTATTTGCAGCATAATTCATTGAAGGCAGTTCTCTCACGTATAAGGTTAATATTTCCTACAATATCATGAACGATGAAGCATAAGTACCTAAAGATGGACAGTACAGCACAAATCAAATATATATTTCAGTATTACACATGATTAGACCGTGTATTTCTTATGTTTGACTTTTCTGTTTGCCTGTCGTAATTTCATGAAGATGGAATGTAAAGCAGAAACTAGCTAGTATAATGACTAAATTCTATATGAGAGGCTAAGACACAGGGCAAGGTGTTAATTATCGCACCAGCTGTAAAAGAAAATAGCCATCATCAACAAGAATTGACCTGTTGGTGGCACTTCATTGATATTTCTATTTTTTTATCATCAGAGCAGTTATCTTCTCTATTAGATTATTATATGAATTACAAGTTATGACAAATACGTGTGCTACAAAACATAGAACAGAAAAGACTATCATAAACTATGTGAACATGTGTAAATGGAGAGATGATTACCTGGAGCAGAGACTTTGATTGAGCATCAGAATCCTTCGGGTTAGCAAGCACAAAGTAATAGCTTCCTGATCCAAAGTAGGAAATTTTCAAATGAGTAATATCAGCATCATTCACAAGGCCAAAACCAGTATATTTGTTTGATTTTCCCCCAATTCACTAAAAATCACCATTTCCATTTTGGGACATCCCACCTATTTACCATGATATTCTCCTAGTTTGAAACATTTAAAATTATGTTGTGATTCCAAATTATTGGTAGGATTAGTCATGGTCCGCGCAATACTCACTGTTTGTTCATATTAAATAGTAACTTAGATGTACAATTAATACCAAAGTGCTGTTAACTATATTCTAGTCAGTTACAGCAAGCTTAACATGATGATGGAGTAGCAAATAAACTAGTTCAAGAAATCTTACCATTTTTTCCAAGACTAGAATGTTGAAGATCATTACTTTCTTTACCTACTGTGTCCTCCGTAACTGCCAATAAAACAATAGATTTGGTGAAATAAATAGAGGATGGTCCATAGAAATCACAGCAAGTTTCTACAACTGAAGCAGCAAAACAACAGAGGTTTCGCTAATAAGCCCAAACCCCACTTTAATAAAACCACATTGTTGATCTGGCTATGCCATTGAGGAAGAAACCCCAGCTTCCTTGGACAGTCTATGTTTCTCCCGGCATTATATTTCAATACTTAATATCCAGATAAACTTGCAGCAATGTAAGACGAACACTCAAATTAGCTAAGTACAACTAACGAAAGTCAAAATTGTCAGAGAAGTTCTGCATTTCGTGTAAAATATATAGGGAAAAAAATTTTCAAACTTGGTTATTATTTTGTGAAATTTTCCCTAATATATAATGTTCTCCTTTTTTCCTTACAATCACAGACAAGATAATCGATTACAACAAGTGTCTTCTATAATGTCAATATGCCCTTTTAGGCGTATTAAAATGGAACAATTTATTCTAAATGAATTAACGACCTAAAAAGCGATTTCATTTAGTTGCTCGTGTGAATACCAGAGATCACGATCTTGCTGTTTCTGGACAGAGATATTTGAAGGCTGTTTTGATTGGACTGAGTGGTGAAGTTCTTTGCTTCTACAACCACCTCACAGTTCCCTGACATAAACAATTACAAATACATGTAAAACTGATTCAGGGTTCTTGGGGAACTTGATAAATCGAACATTTTACCTATTGCAATCGGTGAAGCAGAAGGCGAGGGCTTCATCTTCTTTCGAACCATTGTTGACGTTCTGGTGTTTGCAAGGATGTTGGTTTGGGAGCGCTAAAACTTAAAGCCTTGATATAGGCGGGAAAAAGATAAAAAGGTTTTAACTAAAGTTAATTAAACACACACCACTTATCCGAAACTTAACATCTCTTATTTATATAAATGGGTAAAATATGATTTAATCATCAAAGTTTCACTTATCTTTCGATCTAACCATTAAAGTTTTTTTTTCAAATGATTTAACCATAAAGTTTTGTTTGGTTTTTGTTTATTCCTTAAAGTTTTATTTTGTTTGTGATTTTACGTTTTTCATTGCTTATAACAGGTTTATCAGGTTAATTTACATTTTTTAATTTTTTTTTTACTTTTAAAGGTAATACCAACCACATGAAGATGGTGTTCTTCGTATCTTTAAACTAAAAACATAAAAAGCTTAAATCATAAGCAAATCTGAAACAAATGGGTACCCACATCAATTATACACAATCTTGAAGATGAACATATATGAAGATGAAAATGAATAGATTCAAACTAAAAACAACTTTATTCAACTGGGTACCCTCACATCGATCTTCATCTTCTGGAGAGAGAGTTTTTTGTGGGTAGTAGTGGCGCCGTTCTTCACCATCCTCGCCGTTCACCTGCAAACACATGGCGCCGATGGCCGTGGGTAGTAGTGGTGCCGGTGGTTTCTAAAGAGAGATGAAGGGGAGGTGGGGATTAAGGTTTGAGTCTTGGGAGGAAGGAAGAAAGGGAGTTGTAATGGGGGGTGTTTGGAAGAGAGTTAGAAGGTGCTTGGGATGGTTAACCGGATTACTAATAGATTAGGGGTTGTTTGGTTAGTTTTAACGTGGTATAATAGTTTAAAATGGTTAAACTAGAAGGTAAACTAAATTTTGTGGTTAAATCTTTTAAAAAAATCTTTAGTAATTAAATCGAAAAGTAATTAAAACTTTGATAATTAAACCATATTTCACCCTATATAATTTGGACCGAACTCTCCTTCTTTTGAACTTGAGACTAGACTCTCCTAATTTTATGATTTCTAATATTCTATGGATATTTTTTTCTATTTCTATAATAACAAACACAAAATTACATACAAAATTTTTTAGAAACGGTTCTTTCAATTATACATGAGTCTGTTTTTGCAACTTGTGTAGGATAGAAATACAACTTAATGACGGTGTCCTTAAACTGGGTATTTAGACTACTTTTATTCTCTATACGCTACACACGGCAAATTTCCTAGTAGTTTTATATATAGAGTATGTTTGTCGTAATTAGCTGAAAGCTGGAGCTGGAGCTAAAGCTGGGGCTGGAGCTTTTAGAAGCTGTAGCTGTAGTTTTTATTAAGAGCTAAAAGCTAGAGCTTTATTTGTATGAAAGTGTTTGGAAAGTAGTTGTAGATGTAGCTTAAAAACGTAAAAAGACATGAAAATACATAAAAATAAACATTTAAATAAGAAGCAAAATTAATCAAGGTTTATTAATGTAATTTCTGCTTTAGAAGCTTCCAGCAGCCCCTAAAAACTACTTGGATTAGCTTTTCATTTTGGAGATTATATTAGCTTGTTTTAAAAAAATAAAAGTTCAAGCTCCTGCAACCAAACAGAACTAGTGAAGCTTATTTTTTAAAAACTAAATCTCTAGCTCTTAAAAGCCCCGAAAACTCCTCCCAAACATACCCAAAAGCTTATTCTTTAAAAATAAAAGGCTAGAAGTTCGAGAAAAAAAACTCCAACAAGCTCTATACCGAACACACCCATAGTTGTTAGATGAAATATTAACATTAGATATAATTGAATTGACATGAGTCTATAATACATCGAGTTAATTGGCCAAATGGTTTTTAACTTGGCTATTTTTGTCATTTTCGTCATTTAAATTCAAAAGTGGTGAGAACGATCCTTTATGAACCATTTTGTAGCGCTGATAGTCCTTTCTGAAGGTTGACGTTTACCAAATACGTAACTCACTTCATGTGCAACACACATGAGGGTATTTAAGTCTTTTTTACCACTTTTTGATTTTTAATATAATTAATCTATGAGTCAACCCTCCCTTCTCGGTCAATTCTCTCACTCTCCTCTCCTCTCTCACTCTTACAACATGTTCTCGAGTTATTTTAGGGAGGAAAAGGAAATGATTTCTAAGGGAGAGAAGTAGAAATTGTGTTTTTAAGTTTTTTTTAAGGGGATGGAAAGGGTTGGGAGGAATTAGAAGGGGCAATTAAATCATTTTTGTGTGTAAAAATTTAACTCCTACTTTTAGGATGTTTGGGAGGAGAAGTTTTTTTATCCTTCCCTTTCCCACTCTTTCCCATCCCTTCATTTGAAAACTTGAGAACAAGCCGTAAATTATGTCGCTCTTTCTTTCTCAAACTCTCTACTGGTACCTCCACCGGAAATTACAACCATAACCATTGTCCCCTCTAGCATACACCACCGCAACCGGAAACCAACATCACTCTCTTTCAAGTCCATTAGCATATGCTAATCATGGTGTTTGCAAAGGAAAGAATGGTAAAAAAGCACTCTTAAAAACTAAGGTATGATCTAAAGTGCTTAAAGAATTGTAAACAATCAGTTTAATACTCAACTAAATATGCTGATTAGTTTAAGAAGCATTAGATTTGAGAATCGGTTGACTTTCAGTTTAGGTGGTAGGTTTCTTAAAGGTTATCATACGTGATTTAACCCTCGTAAAATATCGCCACTGTTTTGCCCCAATTCCCCAAACACCCTCCAAAACCCCCCCAACAAGCACAGGGTTCAGCAAAACCCCTCGTAAAAGGAAAGAAAAATGCCAATTCTGTTATCTTCTCCACCTCTAATCTCTTCAAGAATTCCATCCCTAATCCTGAAGCTACACAATTACAACACTTCCGACTCCAACCCATTAACTAATGTTCTCAATTCTACAGGCAAGCTCCAAATTTGCCTACCCTTTTCCACTTCTAATCGAAGAAAATACTTGTCATCATTCTTCATTTGTTCAATTCCCCTTGCAGGTTTCAACCACAAAAACTCCAAGAACAAAGCTCCATACGTTGCATTATCAGCAAACGTTAGCCAGTCCACAACACATACAATCAGTGATTCAAGCCATGGTAAGTCTTCGAGAAAAAGATATAAAAAACAACCACCCCCTGTTTTAAGCGAGGGAAGAGACGGTGATGATACTCTAGGGCTTGTTTGTCCTGGTTGTGGTGTTTTTATGCAAGATAATGATCCAACTCTACCTGGGTATTATCAGAAAAAGAAAGTAGAAATCACTGATGCGTCTGAAGATGAGTTTGTTTTAGATGATATCGAAGGTGAATTAGAAGACAGTGATGAAGGGGAAGGCGAATTGGATAGTGAAAATGACGACGACAGCTTGGATAATGAACTGGAGATTGAAGATGAACTTGATTGGGATTCCGATTGGGAATCAGATTTTGAAGATGACGAAGAAGATTTGAAGGAATTAGATGGGTTTACTCCACCTGGTGTTGGATACGGTAATATCACCGAGGAAGTACTCGAAAAAGGGAAAAAGAAAAGGATTTCAAAATCTGACAGAAAAAAACTGGCTCGGGAATCTCAATTGGAAAAGGAGGAGGTTACAGTCTGTGCAAGATGTCATTCCTTAAGAAACTACGGGCAGGTCAAGAATCAAACTGCTGAGAATTTGATACCTGATTTCGATTTTGACAAATTAATCAGTACCCGGTTGGTCAAACCGACAGGAAATGCTGATTCCACGGTTGTGGTTATGGTTGTTGATTGTGTAGATTTCGATGGTTCGTTTCCAAAACGTGCTGCTAAATCTTTATTTGAGTCACTAGAAGGAGGTCGAGATCATTTGCAGAGAAGCAAGAAGCTGCCTAAACTAGTGCTTGTGGCTACAAAAGTTGATCTTTTGCCATCACAGATCTCTCCCACCAGATTAGACAGATGGGTTCGACACCGTGCTAAGGCTCATGGTGCACCAAGGCTAAATGGGGTGTATTTGGTTAGTTCTCGAAAGGATTTAGGTGTTAGAAATTTGCTAACTTTTATTAAGGATTTGGCTGGACCTAGAGGACATGTATGGGTGATTGGAGCACAAAATGCTGGTAAATCAACATTGATTAATGCATTTGCTAAGAAAGGAGGGGTGAAAGCTACTAAGCTTACTGAAGCTGCTGTTCCTGGGACTACTCTTGGTATATTAAGAATTGCAGGAATATTATCCGCGAAAGCGAAAATGTATGACACACCAGGGTTATTGCATCCATATTTAATGTCCATGAGATTGAACAGAGAGGAGCAAAAGATGGTTGAAATACGAAAAGAGTTGCGACCTCGAACTTATAGAATTAAGGTGACTACTTACTTCTGTTGTTAACTTTCTTTTTCGACTTAGCACTTCATTGTGTTGATATACCATGCTAACTATGCAATAGTATTATAAACTTGAGGTGGGAAAATGGTTAGGCTGGATAATAATCAAAAGGGAATAATCTAGAGGGGTCAGAAGATCAGATGAAGTTGGGTTGGGTTGACCAGTAAATCATACTTCATTTTTTTAGATCATTGATGTGTTAAATATAATTACGAATACAAGGTTATAAAAATAATGATCTAATCTGTTCGATAAGGCAAAATGCAATTGAGGAACATACTTTCGAAAGGCGGCCCCTTCTTTGATTATCACTTTATACAACAGGCCTTTAAACACCACTTCTGAAATGGGTTCCCTATAATGGAAATTGATTAAAAAGTACGTTTCTTTTACATGGAATTTGCCGCTTTTGAGTTGACTAGGACTTGGGAGGTTTTATGCATCTTAATACACTTTGGACATCTTTCAACCCGTTTTCCCATTTTAAGTTCAGCTTAAAAAACTTTATTTTTACTTCTTCGACCAGTTATAGATAAAGCATAACCGAATTAACCAATTTATCTATAAATGATCGACATTGCCACCTCTAGACTCGCCATCTGTCATTTCAGATTGACTACATTGAAATGTAACATGTGGTACCTATGAAGAAACAAACTATACATACGTCTCTGATGCAAGATGTTGGTATTTTGCAGCAAGGGCAGGCAATACATGTTGGTGGTCTGATGAGACTCGATCTAAATCAAGCATCTGTGCAGACAATTTACGTTACAGTTTGGGCATCACCAAATGTTTCCCTACATCTTGGGAAGATTGAAAATGCAGACGAGATTTGGAACAATCATGCTGGTGTTAGATTGCAGGTATGTGGCTTCCCTAATTTGATGCCCTTCAAGAAGTGTTAGATCTTGGTACTTCCATTGTGCAAGTAGGGTTTCTGTGTGACTTTGATATGCGATATCTCGGCACACATATTATATTATATATGATTTCAGAGTGCCAGTATAACTAGGAACACGAAATGGCGAAATCTTTTTGGGTGTGTCTACTTTGTTTATGACAAGGGGTTTGATAGCAAACGGACCCCTTGAATATGTTTGTTAAAGTAACACTTGAAAGAGATTATTACATTTTATGCTAGTTCCAGTGAGTTCATACCAAATCTTTAGGTGTTTAATGGTTTCTTTTATCATGTATTGTCACAGGATCTTGTCATATCTTGGTGATTAATTCTTCAAATTCTTGACTTTTGATATCTAAAATGATGGTGTCCTTTTGAGTCTCTACCTCCTCTTTGAAGTTTGTTAAGAAAGTAGGTGCTAACATTCTTGTTTTGTTATTGTTTCAGCCACCAATTGGTGTAGATCGAGTGTCTGAATTGGGGAAGTGGGAATCAAGGGTAATCAAAGTGTCTGGAACAAGCTGGGACGTAAACAGCATCGACCTATCGGCTGCTGGCCTTGGGTGGTTTTCTTTGGGTTTAAAAGGTGAAGCAACCTTAACATTGTGGACATTTGATGGCGTAGAGATAACTAACCGTGAACCTTTGGTACTTGATCGTGCACCATCTCTTGAGAGACCCGGGTTTTTGCTGCCAAAGGCTATATCAGATGCCATTGCCATCCAAAACAAAACCAAGGCCCAAAATGAAGACATTCTAGTCTAAACTTTGACTTTGTGCCAATCTCGTATTCATGCCTTTTCTTCTGGCAACACCGAAGGCTTTCAATTCCGCCTTTGCATATCTTTAGTAACAAGTATGCGTGCTCTAATTGCTATAGTCGATGCTCAGCGTTTGTTCATATGTTGGTGTTGAATAGCTTTCATGTATTTCTTAATAGTTCAAACAGTTTTGGATCTCCTTTGTCCTCCTTTCATTCCCATTCTCGTGCATTAAAGTGATTCCATACAAGTTTATTATGTTGTAGGTCACATTTTAAGGGTCCAAATCAATTTTTAGTTACGAAATGCACAAACACACTGAACTTTATACTACTTCAAAGAAGACAACAATGTTTCCTGAATTACTTCTTCATTTAGTTTCCCTGGCTAGTCGAAATAGCAGGTGTGAAGGAACAAATACAGCTAGATGGTAGGATAATAAGAAAGTTAAGACCTTGCTCTATACAGAAAATTACAACATACAAACGACACTACTACATTTTCTTTTGCAAACATGTATACATACAGAACTCAAAGCTATGCAAGGCCAGAGAAACCTGAACTAATTACATTCAGCGTGGTTGTTGAATGCGCTGTGTGTGGACCTTTGGGCCAAAAGATTTCACTGGCTTCTCTGCATACTTAGCCAACTCCATTCGTGTCCTGGGGGTCGATTTTGACAAGCTCAAACTCCTTATTAGTGTTTCAGCCTCTGCTTTGGAACCTAGAAATATGACCATAATATTCCCAAATCAAAACCAGCACAGTGACATTATATGTATGAGTCAGGATAGTTTCTTTATGGGTCTGTGTAACAACTTACCGTTTGTAGGCATCTGATTGTAAGCAGGTGGGGCACATGCGTTAGCTGTTTCCATTTCTGCTGAAAGGAGGAACTGCTCATATTGTGCTTCCATGGATAAAAGATCTTCGTCTGTGTCGATAGAATCAGGCAGCATATCAACAACGTCATAGTTATCGAGGCCATCTGCTGCATTTCCAAAGAAACCATCATCCCCATGCTGCTGGCTGAGCCAGTAGTCATGAAACCAAGTGGAGGTTGTCACCAGCTGCCACCATTCTGGGGAGAAATCCTCAACTTGGCGAACAGCAGCAGGGACGAACAATGGAGCATTTGGATTGAGAGTAGACCTTCCTTGTGAAACCAACGCCATTCCTACTTCCCAACAAAACTTCTTCTCCCAAAACAATTTAAGTAATAGAAAGCTACCTGGCAAGCAAGAAAGGTCATTAGTTATAAAAAACAACACAACTCATTCATAAACGATTTGTTATGTCTAATCAGTTTCATGCTATTCCAAAACTGCTGAAAACTATACTCTCAAAGATGTAATAAGAGGGGGTCACAGCTTAGGAGGGATACCTAAGACGACAGCTTTGTAACAATTAACTTATTGCCTACAATCTCTTTTTCTTTTTCCATATAGATTACCAACAAGCTGCAACTAGTATCTGGATCTCAGTATCCCTGATTAGGGCTGTTAATGGATGATCAAAACATGATATCAAGCTCCAAGCAGAAAATTGGGGTTTTATGATCATCTGAAGAACAACTTGATCGTAGCTCAAGTCCACCGACTTTTTAAGTCGATCAGACATCAGATTATCTTAATTATTTCATAATTGATTTGTACAAAACTGTGAAGTGAAATTAGATCTGTCTCTTATATGATAAATTAATTAAAAAATTCTGAAAATGTCGTTCCATTGAAAATTACAACAGTTAAGTCAGGGGATTTTAAGGTTGAAATCAGACAGAACATTATTAGACTATTAAAGGTAAAAAAGAATTCAACATTGGAGACTAATGTTCGATGATTTTCCAAGTCAACAAAGTAAAAATATATGAACCCGAAATTGTGTGGTCAAACGGGATCTCGCATTCACTAAAGTAATTAGATGCTTATGTGTTGATCTCATCAATCTTTAAATGATCAACACTGTTTAAAATCAAACAATTGGAGAATTCAAGAGAAACTTGACGATCGATGACCAATATCCGATAATCTTTTTAAGTCGATCAGTCAACCAAATAGCTAAAATCATTTAATAATCAACATCGATACCAGTTGTCAGATCAAATCAAAGTCTCAGCGGCTAATTCATTCACAACCACAAAGATTGACTCAACTTGAAATCAAACATATGAAATTAAACAAAACTTGATGATCAAAGATCAAAGTCCGATGATTCTCCAACTCAATCAGTCAAACACATAGTCCAAATCACAAAAACGTAAAAATGGAACTTGGAAAAATCTCCTAATTAGATCAGAAATAGTCTAATCAATCCAAATCAAATCGTCGATAATAAATGGAAATTTCGATTCAAGTTGAAGCAAAACAGCAGCAGTTGTACCTTGGAGAACGCTTCAAGAACAAAATCTGTAAACGAATAACCAGGATCCGGAATGATAGATGGCCGTCTAGTGCGAAGCAAGGCGGTATTTATAGGGAAGGTATTCGGATCCCGAGCCAGATAGGTTCGGAACCGAAGGAGGCAATAGTCAAAGGGTCAGCAGGCAACGCGTCTTAAGCAGCGTGCGTTGGGTCTATGGTGGGGACGCAAGTGATGCAATGGTGCGCGGTGCCAACCGAGATTGATAAATGAATGATTATGAGGACACGGACGGATGAGATGATGCGACTTGTATTACATCCAACGGTAGAGATTTGTTAAATGATGGGTTATGAGGTGGATTGTGGGACCAAAGTTTGGCGCTCGATGTGGCCTCTCTCATAATCCGCGTTCAGCACATGGATGGACCTTTTGTTTTTAATTGAGAATTATTTATCTGTTATCTATAATATAAATTTAATTTAATTTTGATACCCAAGGAGAGATCGAGTTTCCAACATAAGTGTCCATATGATCTGACTCAAAACCCGAATATGTATATCATCATAACTTAATAAGTAACCATATATAATTATTCAAATATGGACTATACTTGGCACACCACTATATGGACGCATTACACAATGAAATAATCAACCCGTCACAACCTAGCAAACTAGGAAGCTCTAGGATTATACACATAATCATAATAGAAAAGAGGGTCTAAAAGAGTATGCACAAAAAAAAAAAAGGCTTTACACATCAACAATCTATGTAGCATCATTCTTTATAAACCATGCAACACCATTATGATCTGACTCAACATCCTCCTTAGATTCAGCAAGATCCTACAAGGTCTTCTCATACTTCTTTATGAGGTAGTCTCTCTTCCTGTGTAACAATCCATGCAGCATACTCTAACTATGAGAGATAATTAATCCTGTGTAACAATCCTCAGATCCAACTATTTCACCTCTTTATGCCACTCACCGAGGGTTATCACCATAGTAATCCTCATGATCATACTTAGGTCCAGTTTGCTTCACCGTAATGTGAAGGAATGTAATAGAATTGAAATCAAATTATGTTGTATCTTGCGTTTGGTTACATTATTTGGAAAGGAATAAAATTGTTTGAAGTTTTAATATTCTTTTAGGTACTAACATGGATGGAATTAAAATCATTTTTATTCCTTCACATTACGATGAAACAAACGGGACCTTAGTGTCACCATCTTTCTCAGAAGAAGAGGGAGTAGAAGGTAGAAACTCCAACCCTGTAGGACACCCACATCATTTCTGCCATAAATATCACTCCACTGTTGAATAAAGTAGTCCAATTTCTTCACTCCTAAACCGAATAACCTTTTGAAGGTTTCACTTTTACATTTGATAGTATTGTCTTTCAAACTTATATATAAGTTTTGGCTATCTTCTGATTTCTAAACGAGGCTGATGCACCAACAGAGTGCCTCGAAGTTTTAGGTAGAATAGAGTGGCTGGAAAAGAGGTTTGAAAAAGTGGGAATAAGGCATTTAAGCAGGATATACAACGTGGAGGCCGATCAGCTTGCCAAATTCGGGATTTCAAGATCCACCTCGTGGATCGCATGGGTGTGAACTTCATTATCGAGGCGACTCGAGCAATTGGTCTTATGGGGGTTCTCTGCACATCATCAAAACCTCGCTTTTACTTAAAATAGGGTTATGTGGCTTTACTCTCTTTGTTGTTTTTGCTTTTGCAGGTAGGATGCTCTCTTTCCGCGGAGTTGGTACAGAGGATGTATCTAACGAGTCTCGTCTTGGGCTTGACTTAGGGAGGAGTGAAGGTCTAGTATTCCTTACTTGAAGGCGGAATATCCGGGCGGGATTTGGGTTGGAGTTATAAGGGTGGCGTGGGTAAGGTTTAGAGGCTGTGGCTAATTTTCTTTCTGGCGAGTACAGGTGGCACTGTAGTATTGCACACACTATCACATCGTCATTCTTCCATTTTTAGCCATGGTCATAGGCTAGCTGTTGGGGTTTTATTTTTGCGCAGGAGTCTTGCGCGTCTTTTGTATCCAGGGGTGATAAGGGGGGCATTCTAATCCCTTTTGATTTTGCTAGGCCATCTTTCTGCTGCCAACGCAAATCTCTCTCTTCAAGCTCCAGAACTTGTGCTTTGAGTGTAGTACTTTGTCGACTCTGACATGCTTTGATTGCCCAATTTGGGGTTATCTATGGGCTGGGTCGTGGGTTGGTGGTATAAGGGTGGCAATGGTAGGCTTAGAGGTTGTGGCTATTTTTCTTTTGTCTGGATGAAACCTGGTGGCACCATTAATGCACACACTCACTTTGTGTTTCCCTCCATCTTATAGCCATGGTCATAGGCTAGCTTTGGGGTTTTTTGTTCCGAGTGCAGGAGGTTTGCACGCCTTGTTGAAACCTTGGTGTATAAGGGGGCATCTCAATCCCTAACTGGTTTTGCTAAGCCATCTTTTCTCTTTCTTAGCAAACCCTTCGTTTCAAGCCTCAGATTTTGTGTCACGTTTAAGTTTTTGCAGGTTTTCGGTGCTTTTCAGTTCTTCCTTAGCCGAGGTGCGGCGGATTCTTAGCTTCATGAGACCTGTTGAGCCTGACTTTAAGGTTGCTATGTCTGACTTTACGGTTGCTGATATCATGGATGTTGTCTCACTATTGGCTGCCTATACTGATGATGTCTCTACGGGTACTGACCCTTGGAGCCGGTCTTGTGGACGTTAATGTGTGGGATGAGACTGCTTTTGATGTTGCTTAGAGGGGGTGTGATATATTGATGCTTATTGAGATCGATGTATGTATTGTTTCGGGTGTTGTTGAGTCGGGTGCTATGGTATTGTGTGAGTTTTTGTCATATATAGTGTATGGAGGCTGTTGAGCCTTGTTGTAACGACTTCGATCAGTGAGTGTGAGGTTATCAGTGTGTACTTGAATCATTATGAGATGAATAAAATTATGCTAGCTGTTAAAAAAAAAACATTTTTAGTATGCTAATTTGTCTACTTTTAAAAAGTAAATTGTTTGAATTTTTTATTTAAGATATGTAGATGTAGTTTTTTTCCTAAAGTTATTTTGCGATTTGGATCAAAGTATATAAGATTTGTACATTAGGTTTACTCGAATTCTAATCAAACCCAAACTGAATTTGAAGCTTCGTATTAGAGTCCGGTTTTTGAGCATTATTTCGAATTATAGTCGGCTTTTAAATATAGCAATAAAACATCTCAACCCGATTTAACATAATTGAAAAAATCAATCTGATAAACACCACTGAGTTTACCTACTCTTTTAAAATCTTATTTCACTCCCTTATCCCACTTCATCCCTCTAACAAAAAAAACAATCTACTTTATCCTATTATTATTATTATTATTATTATTATTATTATCTATCTATCTATCTATCTATCTATCTATCTATATCTATCTATATCTATATATAAAAGGCATGCAAATTTTCTAAAATTAACCATAAATTGAATCTTAATTATTCAATCATAGCCTTCAATTTCAAAATTATTTCATTCTTAACACAATTTTGGAAAGATTAAATACGTGGATAAGAAATTTTAATTCTAAATTATTCGATTTCAATTTCGAAATATTAATTTTAAATCTATTGGGAGGGGGTTAGATGAATATTTTGAGGGAGTTTTATAAAACATATAAGGAATATGTAAATAATTAATTATAAGTTGTTTATAAAGTATTTTTAGTAACTTGTGATATATTTTGTTTAAGAGAAAAATAATTATATATTTACGACCGTCTCATTTTTATCTACGTTTTGGTATAAATTTTATTGTAATATGACACTTTTTTGAAATTGGTATATTCTCATCACAAAGGTGATATTTCATTTACTGTATTATTTTTATTTAAAAATTTTGATATCTCAAATACACTTCCGAAATACCCGTGCGTGCACGGATTAATAAACTAGTTTTATAAAAAGGGAAAAAAGAATGATAAAAGAGTAGAGTAAATAAGGTAACATGTTCATATATTGTACCTTGTTCACTCCACTCCACTTTGTATTCAAGATTGGGGAAATAAGTTGCAGGTGATTCTACCGACTTTGCATGGGTCACATGGGCACGCTACAGAGACGGGATGAATATTCTGATCGACCTTGTATAGAAGAAAATACGGTGAGGAGAAAGAACTTTTAAAAATGTTTTTGAATAGCTTATTTTTCTGGTTTATAAGCATAGTAAAATTTGATAAGCTCACAAGTTATTTTTATTTTATATTTTAATTTACAAGCTCATCATCTTAAGCTTACAAACTTTGATCATAATATTCTCATTCACTTAATAAACTTTTGAACCAATTAATTACCAATTTCTTACTACAAACCAAATATAGTGACTAACTCAGAAACATTTACAATAATATTAAAAATATAATGATTTTGTAATTCTCAACATTCCACTCAAGCTTGGTTTGTGAATGTTTTCTCTATCCTCTTGCCAACTTGCCTATCATTTATGGAGCAACAAGTTTATCTACAACTTTCTCCATAGTTTGAGTGGATGGGATGTGATGCATATCAATTCTGTTTCATCAATTTCTTTGATGAAATGTTTGACAACCTCCACATGGTTTGTTATATATTGGAAACGATAAAATACAATAAATAAATAAAAACTAGGATGTGAGCACCTGAATTTCAAGTGTGAGGTGCTATATAAGGATCATCAATTCTTTCAATAACATCTTAATCTGTAGTATTTCATGCATTCAATTTTCAAAATCTGCAACTATACTTCAATTGTACTCATAGAAACCCTACTTTGTCTCTTGCTCAGCTAACTCACAAATTATTACTTGTGACAAAATAATAACTTAAGTATAATATATAATAATCCTTGATACTATTAATGATATACTCATGTTGAATTACTTATTTGTTGCACTTTAACCTGTTTTGCTATAGTTAGTGGGCATTGGTTTGGTCCACTTTTCTAACTTTGAACTGAGGAATGTAGCGACTTTAATTTGTTCAAGTAATTGTAATTCATTAAGTAATAGATGTTAATCAAGTACACATTTACACCTGTAAACGATGCGACTTCTTCCGATCCAACGTAGTTCAATCCAACATGTCTAACTTCTAGATATGTTTTAATGCCAATGATTGGTTTAGAATGTACAGTATCAGGCAATCAGCTAACAAAGCATGATCTTGAAAACCTGAAAAGCATAAGCACTATAAAATTACATCAGTTAATGATCTCCTGTACATTTGGAAATACCATCATCATCAACAAGATCCTTAACAGAATCGAGTCTGTTGCCATGGTTATCATTGCAGATATCTGTGTCACCATCTTCAGAAGCTGACTCTTTCTCGGGACAATCAAGTTGCACACACTCGGCAACCGAGTCAGAAGGCGAGTTATGTTCTGAATCAGGGCTCCTGTTTGATGGGGTCACATCTCCCTTCTTCACAACATTAAACACAATTCCATTATGGATCATTTCTGGCTGAAGAAGATCGCCATCAGCAACCATAATGCTCGTGTTAAGCCTATTGTTTATATCCCTTTGATCTGTTTCTAAATCTGAGCCTCTATCTGGTGGTAATACTGTTCCTCTTGTGTTCTGCTGATGTGCTATATTGTTGTTCTTGTTCGTTTTGGAATCAAAATCCAAGCTTTGCACAAAATCAACAAATTGATCAGCTGAAGTTGTCCTCATCAATGGCCCGCCAGATCTTGTCCATGTATTTAACTCTGCAGTCTCGGATTCACTGTCACTTCCATCATGTGGGTTGTGATTGAGCAGCCAGTTCCGCCTGCCAAGTCCCTGGTGGTGAGGGGAAGTCACGTCAGCAAGATCTTCTAGGGACCCTGTTGAGTTCTCTCGGGCCATGCAATTCCAAGAAGGGATCCTTTTGGATGCATTTAACCGGACAGTGTTGGCTAACCCATGAGCAGCTGCAGCTGAGGCTGCTCTTTCTGCACTCCTTTTAAGTCTACGCATGTGATTGAGAATTGCAACACACTCATCAAGAACAAGCTCGATCCCACAATTTGCTTTGATGGCTGAAAGCTTCTCCCAGGTGCATTTCCTGCCTTGGTTTGCAGCTTTTTGAATCTCTAAGTGGGACGGGTTCTGTATGATTTTTGAGTACTGGATCACAGAAAGTAAAAATACTTCAGCCCACTAGAGTCAGCAAAGTTTTTTGTGGGCTAAAAACTCATAGTATTTGACTATTTCAAAGTATACTTGTACCTTGCCCAAAGGCACATATATGCGTATAAACTATAAAAAAGAAAACCGAGTAAAATCAAAGTATACTTGTACCTTGCCCAAAGGCACATATACGCGTATAAACTATAAAAAAGAAAACCGAGTAAAAACAGGAAGCATAAAAGCAAAAACCCCTAACATTTGCATATTTTATAAAGAAATAACCTTCTTCTAAGCTAGATATCAAACGGAATGTAAGTTTCTAGAGATGGGTGCTTCCTAGTTCAGTAATTCCTAACAGTGAGGAAATTTTCATTAAAGATTAAATAACAGACACCTGAGCTAAGGTCGCAGGCATCACAATGGTGACGTCACCCTCCCAATCTTGAGCAAATAACTTTGCCAGTCCTCCTAACGGGAACCCAAGTTCCAGGACCTGGTTGCATCTGTATTTCACCTCCATCTCGACTAGATGAGCAAGCTGCAGAGAAAGACGGTTAAAATGTCAAAGGCTATCCATTGATTCATATAATGCGTTTCCCTGTCAGTAGACTTGATTCATCAATTGTTATATTATAAAAGAATGACTTGAATCAAAAGAAAACAGAAAAAGGAAAACACACCTTTGCTGCAAAGTTGCCTCCATAAGCTCTGACAACTTCTTTAAGCCTGAGTAGGGGGGAAATATGAGGATTTGCTTGACTGACAATAAAGTGATTGACATTGAAGAGCTCTTTCAACTGCATCATGGGTAAATCTATCTCTAAACTACCATCCCTCCAACGTCGTGCTGAAGTGCCATTGGCCTCTTCTGGGACCCAATGGAACGATGGATGATATGGAACAATTTCTCCACTTCTATCCTTTGCCATAAGCTCCTGAGCTTCAAAAAGTCCAGGGAAAGCGCAAGAAGCAGTAACCGCACTCCATATAACTACATGAGGTGAAGTCAAGTAATTCAGACACCTTGGAGGTTCATGCTTTCTTGGGGAGCATACTGTTATCCCAAGAACACGACCTGTCATGTCATAGGCTTCTTGGAAGGTAAGATTATTTGTCAAGTTCCTTAATATCATCTGCAAGCGTCTGATGTCATGAACCGCTCCTTGTCTCATAACCCTCTTGAAGATATTGAAGATTCCACCCATTTGGTCAAAGAACTGCAAAGATTGATATGATTCCTCAAAAAAGCTCTGCAGCTCCGGCCAAGACTTAGTGGCAACAACAGCACACATAACAGATCCAACACTAGACCCCGCAATAATTCGGGGCAAAAGCTTATGTTCTACTAATGTTTTCACCACACCAACATGGAATGCTCCAAGGGACGCACCCCCACTTAGAAGCAAAGCCGTCCTTCCAAAAGCATGTCGAGTCTCGTGCATAAACGCAAGCTTTTCCTCCAAAAGAAGTTCCTCACAATCAGAATCACAAACCATTCTCAGTTGTGTTGAAACCTCATCAATGTATTCTTTTATTAGTTTCGGGACCTGGTGTCTACCCTTATGAAGCTCAGGGTTGCACATATTACCAAGATTTCTAACAAGATCAGCTCGCATATAAAATATAACATCCCTTAAACAACCCTCTTCACGACGGTTCCTCAGCTCTTGAAGTTTGTTCCTTACAAGTTCTTCATCATAAAGATTGCACTCATTCGTTCTAGGGGTTTCTTTATCTAACATCTTAGCAGCATGAGCCCATTCCTCGTAGGTTACCGCAGCCCTCATCATATTCCTCCAGAATTTCCTCTTGTACGCCATCTCAGCTTTCATTTTCACATTAGTGCACCGTTTAAGTAACAATGCCATTAGTGTGACCAACACTAGTATCCCTTGTGGGTTGCGTGGATGTAACCATGAAATCACAGGCAAAACGGTGCTGGATACGTATGCCCTAATGATATGGAGGTGGTAAAGCAACAGAAGAGTGAGATTACGCCTCAAGTGGGACATCGACTTAAAGAACAGAACTTTGAAAGCTATAGTCCGGCCAAAGATCGTTGAGGGTCCGATCGAGAACGCATCAACATTGGCCTCGCTACTTATATCCATGTTGTAAGCACAAGATTTTAATCCTAATACGTGTTCTATGAGGAGCCCTATAAGCCCAGATTCTGAATTTTTCTAAAGTCAGAACTGCTTACAATTGATAAAATGATATCAATTGAATATCAATGTATAAAGAATAGCTGACCTAGACCCGCCACGATTTCCTAGAACTTCGGCTCAGGGATAAAAACGGTTTCCCCAAATCATCAGAAAAATGAGACAACTGCAAGAACGTAAAAACGAGCGGATTAATAAAAGCTCGTTGGATCAACACGAGCTGTGGAATCAGCTCTCAATATCCTACACGAAAAAAGGCCAGAATTCAAAATTAAAAAAGCAATTGAAAGGTGTGAAACATGAGGCAACAATGGGGATAGAACAAATAAAACTAGAATGATATGGGGATATATAATGAAGTGTATGTGTAAAGAGATGATAGTATGATCAAGATAAGATTACCGTGGCGGCTACGAAGAGTCGAAACGTGGCATACGTTGGTTCAATTTTAGTATTCATATTAGGCAATTGTATATTAGCAAAAGATGATATGATGATCGCGAATGGAGAGAGATAGAGAAAGGGATTGGAATTACGGATAAGAGGAAGGTATACATCAGCAGGATGACTGTAGTATCAGATAAGGAAAGACTGACTGGGGTGTTGCATTACATATGTGTGTGGTTGTGGAGATTGAAATTAGGGTTTTTAGCGGGACTTCACTTCACAGACGGATTTGGTAAAAGGGCTTGGATTATTGGTGCAACTTGTGTGCTTTATTCTTATCCGTTTATATTAGATAATAATAATAAAGACACCATCTGGGAATATATATATATATATATATATATATATATATATATATATATATATATATATATATATATATATATATATAAAATGGATCAATATAGAACCACTACTTAAATATATAACCTAAATAACCATTTTAAACCGTTAGATCTAGAGATCAAGGGCTGAATTTAATTCTCGTTTTTTTAGATTGATTGCTAAATCTTTTCAACATACTTATGAGTGATTAGGGTATTTTGGGAACATAAATTATATCCCACCCCACGTTGCCTGAAGACACTTTATCTTCTCTCTTCGGTCACCCACGTACTCTTCTCACTCTTGGGGCTCAGATCAGAATCGTTACTCAAGTCGTTACTCAAGTCGTTCAGAAATTCCAAAGAAAGATCGCTTCCATGGGTATGTCTATGCATCTCTAATACTTGCGATCGATTTTTTGTATGGATTTCATGTAGCGATTTTTGACTTTTTTCCCTGGATTCTTAATTTTCACTGGATTCCAAAGAAAGATCGCTTCCACTGGATTCTTAATTTTCAATTGTTTAATGTGCCAATTATTTAGTCTTTGTCAACCAATAGCCTACAAACAAACGCAAAGGGGCGGTTACTTGATGATGAAGCTTATGTAACAATCATTTTGTTATTTTGTTCAAATAAGGATTAGTCTTTGGATGTTGCTCGTTCAATTTCTAGAACAAGAAGGAACTGATGCTTGATTTTTGAGATCTTACATGTAATGTCTGCAAATCATAGTTAATCTGGTTTTGTTACAGTTTTAACAAGAAGATGCGTATCTTGTATTTGCTACTCTGTTCAACGAGTGTACAAATGTTTCATTTATTTTGTATTTTAGGTACCTTTAATTGTTGGTTTGTATTTTTTTACTCTTTATATTTGATTGTGGGTTGAGATATTGCGGTGTTTGTGTTTTTTGGGTTTTTTGAATGATGTTTTTAGTTACTAAATCAAGGATCTTCATTTTAGTTTTCTGTATTTTGCATTTTAAGTTCTTTTAAATATGAGGTGAGTTATGCATTTTAGGTGGATGCATATTGGTCCTCTACATTTTAGGTCTTTGAGTATGGGTTGGATATGCAATTCTAGTTCTTTGAATTAGGTTTGACGTTGCATTTTTTTAATCTGAGTTGTGTAATTTAGCATTTTATCTTGTCTGCTTTTTAAAGAGGGTGAAATTGCATTTTGATGTAGTGTTGTGTATGCAATTTGCATTTTGGACAACATTGTAGTGTTGTGTATAGATTTTGTATTTTGGGTTTGAATATGTAATTTGCATTTTGGGCTGCAATTTTATTGAATCGGATTGTGGAAATGCATATTAGAGTTGTGGGTTTCTATTTTGCATTTTCATAATTTGCATTTTGCATTTTCATAATTTGCATTTTGGAAACATCTACATGACCTGCATCTTCGATATTTTGCATTTTCGAATTTTTGCATTTTCGAATTTTTGCATTTTGCATTTCAAATGAAACCCAGATGTAAATGCAAATTCTGAAAATTTGCATTTCAAAAAAAATAAATTTAGAACTATATCAAGCCTAGTCTTGTTTGAAAGAGGACGAAAAACTGAATCTAATGATATAATTTTCTTGCTTAAACTCTAAAAAACGAAGGAGTTATGATCATTTAAATGTTTGAGTGATTTTTTTTTTTATAAAAACATTGGGTTTGCTGGAAGAGAAAGAGGAGGCGCGTGGATGAGTGTGTTTTTTTAGTTTCCAGTTTTGCCCCTATTCACAATGCCACATGTCACAACCAAGATGGTTCTTTAGGTTCTATGTTTAAAGGAGGTTCTTTATATAACCTTACCATATATATATATATATATATATATATATATATATATATATATATATATATATATATATATATATATATATTATTGAAATTAGTTTAAATAGTTCATAAATAATGTTGTAATGGATCACCAATTGACTTCAACAAGGTATATGATGTCCGCATGTTACGCCGGGTTGATATTTGAATAATTATATTTATAAAATTTTAATTTATATAAAGTTGTATAGATAATATAGTTGTTCGAAAGTGGTATACATACATATTATTTATTTGATAATGTGATCTACGAAGATAAAAAATAGAGTTATTTTTTTAGCAAACTGTAATTTCTTAAGTAGTTAAATAGACTAAAATGAGTTGTTGGAACTTATTGGAAGCATAGTTGTTTCTTAAATAAGATCAAAGCTTGTAATAAAATATACGTAAGAAGTGTGTACTTTTGAGATTGCGTATCTCATTTCATTTATCAATATTTTTAACCTTGAATTATTTCTTTCTTTTGTTTGCTTTTAAAGTTGAAGACCACTTCGTTTGACATATCAACATGTCTACATTTTTTGAAGATTTTTTTGTCTACTATGTTATCAATTGTGATAATACGAAGTTATTATTAATATTGTAAAGAAATAATATATAACTTATTTTAGAATCACGTAAGAGACATGTTAAAAACTATAAAGTTATAATATGATTCATCTAATTAGTTATGTATAGTTTGATTATAAATGCTACATTTGAATTTTTTTTTTTTTTTTGAAAGGCAAAAAATTATATTCACATAAATACTTTAACATATTACATGTACAATTCCTGCTTCACAAGCTGTGACAGGATGAACCAAAAGAAACACTGTTAAGATTGTAAATGCTACTCGTAAGATCGCATTTAGTTTTTAACAGATATCTAATGTAATCGTTCTTCCTTAACTTTTCATTCGATCTCTACAGTTCTACCATAACTGTTTACATTTGAACCGTACAGTGGTTACTTTGCCGCTAGTACCGTCGGAGCTGCCAACCAACAATCCCAAGTGAAATCATTGCTCTTTTTTATTCTTGGTCTTATCCATTGAAAGCCCCATAGTTGTGCATCAAAACCTGTATCTATGTTGATGTTCACATTCTGAAATACCTTTGCGTTTCTAGATCTCCAAATACAGTATGCTGTGATCCGTAACATTGCTCTCCAAATTTCCCAGCTCCGGGATGGTAGGAAGTCTTTCGTAGCTTGTTCCAAGCTATCGAAGGATTCTAGCGATTGGAAAGGGACTCCCCACCATCTATGCAAACCACTCCATACAATTTTGGCCTTGTTGCATGTAAAAATTGCATGGGCTACGGACTCAGATGCATTACCACACATAGGACACAAAATTGATGGTATATCTATACCTTTATCCACCAGCTTTGTTGTTACCGGAATTCTGCCCTCGTCCACCCTCCATGCAAATATTGATACTTTTTTCGGTAGTAGTTTTGACCAGAAAGTTTGTTGGTTTGTTCCGGTTTGCTGCAGCCAAGTTTGATCCAGAAATGTTCTCATATTCTTCACTGAAAATGTTCCATTAACGTTTCCTTGCCAAAGCCACGTGTCCTTCTTGTTTCTTGAAAGCGTGATTGAGTTGATGATTGATAACAGTTGTTCATATTCAGTAGCAACTCTTCCTCTCATTTGATTAGCATCACCTACTTTCCATTTCCAGCCATCTTCTTCCCACGAACCCAAATCGTTGATTGTTACATTATCATCGCCGATCTTCTTGTAGAGCCTTGGAAAGGAGTCTGCAAAACACAAATTTCCAGCCCATTTGTCTCTCCAAAAAATAATACTTTTCCCATCTCCGATATCTACTTTTTGTAACGAAAGAATCTGTAACTCTTTCTTTTGACAATCCTTTTCCAAACCTATGATACCCCTCCATATCCCTGTTTGTTTGATTTTAAGATTTAAACCCAACCCACCCATCGAACCATATATGCTTTTTATAATCTTGACCCAAAATGCTTCGGGATTATTACGGATCTTCCACCACCATTTCATTAATAAACTTATGTTGAAAGTATTTAAATCCCCAATACCCAAACCCCCCAAATGCCTGTCCCTCACCACCCTATCCCAATTTACCCAGTGTATTGATCTTTTGTGTATATTCCCACCCCCCCAAAAGAACCTCTTTCTAATTCTATCTAATTTTAAAAGGATACTACGAGGTGCCCGGAACACGGATAGGTAGTAAACGGGCAAGCTGGAAAGAACCGCTTTTATCAGAATCCATCTGCCCCCAAATGATAAACTTTTACTTTTCCAACCGGTAAGTGTATCCTCTATTTTGTTGAAAACTTTTTCCCAAGCTGACTTCTTTTTCATATTTAAATTGACTGGTACGCCAAGGTAATTAAACTCCTTATCTGCTAGTTTACATCCCACCAGAGTTGCCATTTCCTTTTGCGAGTTGATGTCTACCCCAATGCCCATAATTGCGCTTTTTCTCCAATTTACTTTGAGCCCCGAAGTTTGTTCCCAACATTTTAGGAGAAGTTTCAGTCCTGTGATGTTCTTTCGACTCCATTTTCCTATGAACACTGTATCATCCGCATATTGTAAGTGTGAGATCATTACCTTCTCATCCCCCACTTCGATCCCTTCTAAAACATTTGATGCTATCGCTTCCTTCAACATCACGTTTAGCGCCTCCGCTATGATCAGGAATAAGTATGGAGCTATTGGATCACCTTGCCTTATTCCTCTTTCAACTGTGAATTCTCTTGACGGTGACCCATTTATGAGGACTGACATCCGGGAAGATTCCAAGCATGCTTTCAACCAACGGATCCATTTATCTCCGAATCCCATCTGTCGCATTACATTCCACATGAAGACCCAATCCACACAATCGTACGCCTTTTCGAAGTCTATCTTTAGGACCAAACCTTTTCTTTTCTTTATTTTCAAGTCTCTCAAGACTTCCCCAATTATTACAATTCCTTCCAAAATGGATCTGTTTTCCAAGAAAGCTGACTGCTCCTCTCCGATTAAAAATGGCAATACCCTCTTTAACCTATTTGCCAATATTTTCGATATGATTTTGTAGTAACCACCGATTAGAGTAATCGGTCTGAAATCATTGAACATAAGTGGATCCGCTATTTTTGGTATCAGTGTTATAAAAGACGAGTTACAACCCTTTGACATCTTTGAGTTTCCTCCAAACCAAACCACTGCGTGAAACAAATCTTCCTTGATCACTTCCCAAAATGTTTTATAAAATAGAAAATTAAATCCGTCAGGTCCTGGTGCCTTGTTGTTACCACAATCCCACACCGCACTCTTTATTTCTTCCAAGGTGAAGTCTTTTTCTAGGGCTGCTCGATCTTCATCGTTTAATTTCTTGAAGTTGTTACTCTTGAAACCCATGGACGATGATTCTTTTTTTGTGAAAAACTCACCGAAGTACCTCTCAGCTGCCATTTTTATTTCCACTACATTGTCTACCCAGGAGTTGTTGACTAAAGTTCCTGCGATATTATTTGCCCAGCTTCTTCTCTTTATGGAGTTGTGGAAAAAAGATGTGTTCTCGTCCCCTTCCGCCTGCCACTTTAACCTTGATTTTTGTCGTAACCTATCTCTTTTAATTTCCTCCTTTTCTTTCAAAATATTGCTGACCTCCTTCCATTCCTTTTTATCTTCGTCCTGTAAGTGGTTAACTTCCGCCAATAGTTCCAGATTCACCAATTTCTTACCGATGCTTTCAATTTCTTTGTCTATATTTCCAAATTGATCTTTTGCCCACACTTTTAGTTTAGCTTTCACTACTTTGAGTTTTTGCTGAAACTTGACATCCGGATTACCGCTTAGCACCTCCTCACTCCAAGCCTCTTCCATTAACGTCTTGCACTCCTTGTTTTTAAGCCAAGAATCAAAAAATCTGAACGGTTTAGGTCCTGAATCTTGTCCATTCACATAACACATAATCGGACAATGATCAGAATGCTTTCTCTCTAGGACAATACATGACAGGTCGCTCCACCATTGTTGGAAATTAGATGTTGTGATAAATCTATCTAATTTGCTGAATTTCATGCCATCATCCCCCACTCTTGTAAATCTCCTGTTACCCATTTGCAACTCTATCAATTCATTGTCTGTGATAAAAGAGTTGAAATCTGCCATGTTTCTTCTATCTGAAGTTGCATTCAATCTTTCTTTAGGATTTCTTACTTCATTAAAATCCCCAAAGAGTAGTACATTTTTTCCCACATTGAGCAGCAAATTTGAAATTAAGGACCAACATTCGATTTTTTTCTCCGTTGTATGTGCTCCATAAACATTTATAAATGTACACGGATCGTTCCTGCCCTTCCATGTACCTACTGTGGCCAAATAATATCTATCCCCGTATGAAGTAACATTAGATAGATATCTTTGGTCCCAAATAGTTAATAACCCCCCAGCCGTACCTCTTGAAGGCAAATACGCATACATGAAATCAGAGTTACCCCATAATTCTTCCACCAGATCGTCATTAATTTGGTCCATTTTGGTTTCTTGGATACCCAATAAAATTGGTCTTTGTTTAGAACACAAACCCCTTATCCAATTTCTTTTATCTTGCGACCGTAAACCCCTTATGTTTATTGAAATAACTTTCATTTTAACCAAATCACATTGAACTGCAGATCTAACTAATTCTTGTTTCAACTGTTTTCTACTAGGTAGAACCCCACTTTTTGGCCTAATTTTGCTATGTTTTCAGATGAGTTGGATGTAGATTTACCTGGTAGTGTTGTATCAGAGATTCTCCCACTGAATGCTTTTGAATTTGACGACGTTTGGTTTGGTTTCCTTTTTGACCTTGCCAACTTCTTCATTACATTCAAACTTAGTTTTCCAGAGCCCACCCAATTTTTTCCTTTCATAATCCTTGTGGTATTAGAATTCCCTTGCTTTGGTTTGGTCCTCCGGATCGGTGGTACTGAATCTGGCACCATGGAAATTAAACTCTGTTGGGACTGGCGAGCACCTGCAAGTACTTCCTTTTCTTTTTCCACTGAATCGTTAAAACCTTGTACCAGTGCTTCATCGGAAATTTGCTTTTGTGGTTGTGGTTGTGATGGCCCAAGATCCTTTAGAAAACCGCCTTCTTTTTCATAATTAATCGAATTGGGCTCCATTACTTTTTTTGAAGTTAAGTCGTTGTTGGCTTTTGAGATGGGCTCCTCCACTATGAGCCCATTTACTTGTTGGACCCACATTGAAGAATTGGTTTGTGACTTAGGTTTGTCTATGTCTGAGGTAACAATTCGTACATCGTCCTCCGTAGCATTTTCGAAGTTTCTTTCTCGTGTAAGTTCAATCCCCGAGGTGGACAGTGAATTGACATTCTGGAGCTTAGAAGATCTAAAAGCAGAATACGGCTTAGATTGCACCAGCTTTTTATTGTTACCTTTTTTGATCGGAATTTCCTTTACCGGTGAACAGTGTGGATTGTCTTCTTCTTCGTCTCCGCCGGAAAACCACCCCTCATAACTCGCCTTGGAACTATCATCTTCCGAATCTTGAAAATCTTCTTGAGTTGCGTCAACCCACCCTTCTTCCCTTAGTAAAATCTCTCTAGAATAACCCTCCGATTTAATTATGTATGTGTCCTGTAAAGGAAATTCGTAGGATGTGTTTACGAGAACTTTCCCCGCTACCAACGCTCTTGAATCCTTCCACGAGCAGTTTTCCGACTTGATTGTTTCTCCCCATTTTGAAGCTACTTTGATGAAGTTATCCTTACTCCAGAGATCTAGAGGCATGCCATAGATCTTTATCCAAACCAGGCGGTATACTCCATTTGAAAAGTATTTTGACCATTTGTTTAAGCTTTCGCACCATTTCCATATTTCACCTTCTCTGTTCTTGAGGATTTCCTCCGCTGTAGATACCGAGTCACATATTAACAATGCCTCTTTTCCCCCTAAATACTTCCAATCAGATATATTGGGACATATTATTTTTAGGATAGAAGACAACTCTTCCATCATCTCCGGATTCCTTAGCCTTGCAATGAGACAACGAGCCAGTAACTCATCCGCATCTTCATTTTTCTTTAAATCTTTGATGTGACCCCAGGTTTTGATCCTTTCACTTTCTTTTCTCTCCTTCGGCTTAAAGTCGCTGTTATCACTTTTTCTAATATTTTCATTGTTTTGATTTTGGTCTTTTTTCAGTACGTCAGCATAAGATCTCCCGTCTGCTTTGCTACCCACTTCATTGAATATACCTCCGCTATGTGTCTTTGTATTAAAGGTTTCCATCCTTGTGTAGTAATTACTCCTGACTTCATTGACTTTGTTCTTAGCTAAATAGCATCTAATCTTGTAAGAACCGATCCATATCCCATTAATGCTCTTTAATAATTGTTGTAGGTCATGATTGTTTGCAAATTTCACAAATCCAAACCTCTGTCCATTTCTTGACAGTCTTTTTGAGACATAAATGTCCAAGACCTTTCCAAAGTATTTGAATAGGCTCCAAAGTTTGACCATAGTTGTTTCAGATGGAAAATTACAGAAGAATAAGGATTGTCCCGTTGATGTTGTTGAGTAGTAACCCTTCTCCACAGCTTGCCCAGATCTTCCAAATCCGTGCTTGAACACCCCAGCAGCAACCTCCTCTCTCTCTCTAGATTTCTCTCCCATCTCGTTTTTTTTATGCTACATTTGAAATTGAATATAAATTTTATTGAATAAAAATTGATAATGTTTACCTTATATTGAAAAAGAATCATTTTGAGTGAGTTAAAAAACTTGTGTGTCTAGTAACATGCATATATTTGTTATACTATAATTTAAATATACATATTTACATATGATTTTGTGTATCATATGAAAAAATTTACCTTTTGTTGTACTAAACTTTTAGAGGTCATATTAAAGGTTGTTTACACACAATAGAAAATTACGATAAATTTGATATATAAATATTTTAATATAAAAAGATGATGCTTAAGAGTTTATTATATAAAAAATATATATTTCCAAGAAATATACATGCAAAGTAAAACATGTATAGAAAAATGTCAGGTGATTCTAGCATTATGTAACTTAAATGTCTTATCATTATACAAATTATAGATCATAAATCATAAATTAATAAGTAAAATATAAAATTACATGACTAATTTACCCTTCAATTAAGTTAGGTTCCGTAACGTTAGTTCATATTTCTCCAACATATGTAGTTGTATACTTGGATATATTATGGTGTCATATGCAATATTGTTCAATTTATATATTGTACAACACTAAATGTATTATTTTAGTATCAATTTCAATTTATCAAATTACTCTAAACAGTTTTCAAACGTTAATTTATCGTCTCGTCTCATATTGAATTTCTCTCTAACATACGTGCTTAACATACTTACTTATAATCTAGTTTAAAAGATTTATGTGATCTAGTTCGGCCCGAAAACATATTTAGTAGTTTTCGTAATTACAAAAAAAAATGATAATGAAACTTTTAATTATGTTATGAGGTAAAATGTACTCAATAATAAACAAATGATAATGAAACTACAAATTATGTTATGAGGTAAAACGTAATCTCATATAAGTTGAAGGTGAAAAAGAAAAATATCTTTACGGAAGAAAATTAAAACTTAAAATGTAATTTATATAAATTATAGGGGGGGAAATACAAATTTGTTAGGGGAGTAAAATAGAAATAGAAATGAATAATATACTTCTTTGTATACAATAATAAACAAATGATAATGAAACTACAAATTATGTTATGAGGTAAAACGTAATCTCATATAAGTTGAAGGTGAAAAAGAAAAATATATTTACGGAAGAAAATTAAAACTTAAAATGTAATTTATATAAATTATAGGGGGGAAAATAAAAATTTGTTAGGGGAGTAAAATAGAAATAGAAATGAATAGTATACTTCTTTGTAAATTGATTAACATACGTGCTTAACATACTTACTTATAATCTAGTTTAAAAGTTTTATGTGATCTAGTTCGGCCCGAAAGCATATTTAGTAGTTGTCGTAATTACAAAAAAAATGATAATGAAACTTTTCATTATGTTATGAGGTAAAATGTAATCAATAATAAACAAATGATAATGAAACTACAAATTATGTTATGAGGTAAAACGTAATCTCATATAAGTTGAAGGTGAAAAAGAAAAATATATTTACGGAAGAAAATTAAAACTTAAAATGTAATTTATATAAATTATTGGGAAGAAAATAAAAATTTGTTAAGGGAGTAAAATAGAAATAGAAATGAATAGTATACTTCTTTGTAAATTGATTATAAGGATAATGGAGTAAGTACGAGCGGAGATAAATGGGGTTGTAGAGGACTAGACCATCTCTTATAAGCCTAAAATTTTAAGTATTTTAGAAACCTAAATCCAACATATATTTTTATTTTCTCCAACATATGTAGCGGAGATAAATGTAATTTAATAACTCTCCTTATTAGAGTTATTTAGTAGCGCAATTATAGCTCAAAAGTAGAAACAATAAAGGGAAGCCTTAAAGTGGGGATTCTGGTTTTTGAAAGATCATTCTCAACAATGAAAATTATGAAAACAAAGCTTTGTAATAATATGAGTGATGATTATATTTAAAACAATATGATTCTTTACATTGAGAGAGAGATTGCTTGTACCTTGTCTACACACAATATAATCGACGAGTTTCATTCAAAGATACAAAGATACCTCAAATTATAAACACGTGAAGTATGATTTTGTTATCGTTATTGTTTTTGTTTCATTGAAGTTTTATCATAATAAACATTCAAGTTGTGGTTTTAGTTAATATTATGCTTCGAACACGTTAAATCGTGAGAAACAAATTGGTGATCATGAAAAACTTTGATGATTGATTTTACAAACCTTAAGCGTTATTTTAACAGATAAGTTTCTTGTCTTTAAACAAACTTCATTATGATTTAAGGTTCTCATTTGAACTCTCCACTATGTAACCCCATATTCTAATATATATAATAGTGTAAAGTGGTAAAAGGATCGAATCCACGGAGACGGGCTCAATTTAAATTTATATGCAATCCAAAAGTTTAGATGATTTTTGTAACAACATAAAATAGAATAAAGGGGGGTTTGAGATTTGTTTGATTAAAACTAAATACGACAAATAAATAAAATTTGCAATTAAGCAAGATGGTTTAAATCATTGAGAGGTGAATTTGTCAACATTGGTTTCATCACATGAACAACTAGCTAGGTTTATCATCAAGGAATATGGTGCAATACTTGAACTTTAATTTAATTTGGTTATAGCAATTTAAAAGCTTAAATCACCTAAACTCTTCATAATTAGTATGGAGGTTGAAGAAGCTTCTAACACACCTTCTTAGTCAAAGTCATGAACCAAACAAGCATCTAATTCACAAAAGTTGACTAGCATTATATTTTAAGAATCATCAAATCCAAAAGGAGTCAAAACCTTACACTACCATGTTGGAGAGAATACATGTCCATGATTTGAGAGATGCATAAACATTCATGAAACCACTTGTTACTTGTTGTTTTGAAGATCTATTACGTAATCAAGAAAACAACTAACATAAATCATTCAAATACTTGCACTCATCACATACAAACATAAGAATGAAATAAGAATTAAACTAGAAATCATATTCATAAATTTCAAGAACAAATAAACCTTTCAAAACCCTAGCTAAATATTCAAGGATTAACCAATGTCAACCAAAATGGAGCTTAGCTACACATAACTATAGCAAAATAGAAGTATAAAAATGTACCGAACATCAATACACAAGAGTTAGATGGAAGAAATCTTCAAGAATGCTTCAAAACCCTTCAAAAATGGCCTCCTCCTTGCTCCAAGTCGTGACCCTTGTTTTTCTGTCATAAACTGCAGATACATTACCCTAATCCCCTTTAAAATGGCAGCCCCAAGGCATAATGACGAAATTGGCCCTGAAGGGGTCACGCGGGCAGCGCTAAAGCTTACGCGGCCGCGTCAACAGGTCTGGCAGCATTTTTTAAAGCCCACATTTTAAGCCCAAGATTGATTTCCTTTAGCCCAAGCTTGCAATTCTCCATCATTTCTTGATCCAAATAAGTAAGCCCACATGCCTTGGAGTCCAAATCCTCCCAATTGATACCCGATTAGCATCCGCTCCGCCATAGTCTTTTAAAATTCTGAAATTAGACACGAAGACTAGGAAGTACCCGAAATAGGCCAAAACAAATAAAAGAAAGACAAATGCACTATGATATAAATGCAAAACAACTAAGATGCCAACAATAAACTATTAAAATAAGTAAATAAAATGAACCTATCAATATGTGTGTATATATATATAATAGTTCAATCGAGATTTGTTTTTCGTATAAGAAGTGGGAGAACGGTTTCAGTTTGTAAAACCATTAATGATTCATTAATAGAGGTATTAACCATAAATTGTGTTCGAGTGAGTCGTCATTACTTTACGAGACTTGATATTCCCAAAATACCTCTCGTTATTGAGCTATTAATGAGTCATTAATAAACTGTAAAAAAACTTACCAGTTGATTAATCTTAATCAAGGGCTAAGATTGGTTCTCGTACAAAAGGTAGTTCTCATTTGAATTATCCACTATATTATATAATGTACATCTATATAGACCAAAACCGAAAATAAATATCAACCAACAGACACGTTATTTTCGAGGGAAAAATATGGGTCACGATTTTAGGATGCACCGAGTATAATAAAAGTATTGTTTGGGTCGGGGCGTTGCTCCAAACCTCACTCGGAATTCAATTAACTAAAACAAGTATACACTCCACACCTTCTAATCTCATATTAATGTATCTTGAAAACTCTTTTACTCTCCACTAAATCATAATTAACAAAAATATAGTTGATATCATTAAAATTACCAAGATATTTGAGTTAAGTACATGCATGTTATTTGAGGATTTGTTTATGAGTGTTAGCCTGCCGTTGATAATTTCAATTATGTCGATCGAATTCAACCATGAGCACGTACAACCACCACTAATCCATTGAAATCAGACCAATTGAATGAAAGCAAGTTAGTTGGCAACGGCAAAATTACGATAACCTAATTACCTAGAATTGGTTAACTTCATCGTTTTTTTATAGATTATAATCAGATGCTAACAATTAAGTTATCGGGAAATCATGTGTAATGTTAACATCATTTAACTTAGGTAATGTTATACTCACAAACCACTTTAATGAATGATAACTTAGTCATTTCAGTATTTACTCTTTTAAATGGTTTGTGAGTGTAATATCATCTAAGTTATGTAATATTAACATTACGAAACATTTTCCCTTAAGCTATTTATATAACACAAATTTGATGATTCAAAATATTAATACATATGATACAAATTAGAATTTTATAATTTTATTATGTATGGAATTTTTATTTATATATAAATCACATCTCTTATTAAATTACAGGCATAGCGATTGCTAAGAATGATATAAGTTGCATGACTTTATATCATGTGTGTGACTTTGACGTAATGAAATAATAATATAAGTTCTAGAAATCACAAGCACCAAATTTGACGAAACTGAATATGCAAATTCTAGAAATTATTGACAACCGATTTCCTTGGTCTTCTGGAGTCGCTGACCCTATATTCAATTCCATAATTAATAATAAAAATAGAATGTATTATTCTTGGTCTTCATTGACTATAATAGTATTAGACATTTATTCATATGTATTACATAATGACGTATTCACTTTACTTTTATAGAAAAAATTATTTACATGTCTAAAACGAATGTCTAAATGGTTAAGTTTGTGTATGTCAAAGAAAAAGATAATGACACGTGATATAATTATAAACCAAGGATAAAAAAAAAAAAATCATATATTGTTATTAATCATTCAATAAATAAATAAATATAGGGTTCGGCCTCCTAGGCTCCTAACAACGGTATATAACTATATATATATAGTGTTAAATTTATTGATATTTTATAGCGTTTAGTATCAAAAAGTGTACTGATTTTGTCACTTTTTGCTATTGTATATACCCGATTTTCAAAACTACCATTTAGTGTATCTAACATTCTAAAAATACCATTTAATATATCATGCAACCTACTATTCAGGTTGCAGGTAAACATATGAATTTTCATTTATTTGTAATATTAATATATTTTTCACGTCATTAATCTTGCCTGAAAAATCAACACTAATATTTCCACATCATTAAAATTCAATATTCAGTTTTCATCAACATATAATCTGGACAAACAAGATCATATTCATATCATCTGAGCAAACAAGAACAAAAACTCCAACTTCTTGAATGAAAAAACCAAACATTCAAGAACTAAATCACGTATACACGAGTATCATATCGAATCATATGCACAAATCTGGAATGGAAATCTGAAAACCAAGAACCAACAGAAAACCCTAAAAGTTGTGAACCAAATCGACCACCGATGATGAAATCTGAACCAACAATAACAAACTACAAATCTGGGTTCGAAAAAAAATTAAGATGAAGATACATACCTGTGTTCTACAAATCTAGATAATCGAACACTGATGATGAAATCGAACAATGATGATGAAATCGAACACACATAATCGTCGGTCCTAAATCGACAGTCCCAAATCGAAGAACCCTAATCGTCAGTCATGCCTTCAGTCCCAAATCGATGAGAATGTTTGATCAGAAACCCACGACGGTGGCTGCTTGAGTCAGTCGTGCCTTCAGTCTCAAATTTGGAGTTTGATGAAACCCTAACTCGAACAAGAAATCATCTTTAGTCGATGGCGAGATCTGTTCTTGCGATTTCATACAGAGATGATTATTTTCGACCCCAGATCTGTTCGAATCCGATGGCGATGGTGACCTCCGATGGTGGCGATGGTGACCTCCGACGGTGGCGATGGTGACCTCCGACGGTGGCGATGGTGACCTCCGTTGGTGGAGATGGCGACCTCCGATGGTAGCGATGGCGATGGTGAATCTTGCTATAACCAGATCTGTATTGAAGCGACCATCGAGAACATGAAGCGACCATCGAGAACAGATATTTGGAAATAAAACTTATTTATTATATTATTATTATTATTATTAAGTTAAATTTATATTAATTTTATTTTCAATTATTTTTCAGTTGAAAATTGCATCTCATTGCCAAATCATTCGCCATGTCATTGCCATGTCACATAAACTTGTGCCACATAAGCAGTAACCTCATATAACAAGTTACTATATATTAAATGGTATTTTTAAAATGTTAGATATACTAAATGGTAGTTTTAAAAATTTGGTACATACAATAGTAAAAAGTGACAAAATCAGTACACTTTTTAATACTAAACCCTATTTTATATTATTTATAACAAGGCCGCATGTAATTGTATTTGTGGGCCCGCGTCCACTAATATGGTAAACTGCAACATGCTGATGCTTGACAGTTGACACTGGCAGCTTGGGTAATCTACTCAAATCTTGAATTGGTTGAATTACTATTATCTTGTATATTTTTTTTTCTTAACATTATAAATTTTATGCAAATGTCATTAGATGGCATATATTTGATTATAATAACTGTCTTCTTTACTTCTTTATTACTATTATCTTATTTATTAAAATACGTTAAACTTTGTCTTACTTACCATTGTATACAACCAACTTTAAAATTTTAAAAATAATACAATTAACTTTCATAATTTTGTCATTGTATGCAAACAACTTTTTTAAGTGAATACACAACTAAAAAATTTCGAGTGTGGAAATTTAAAGTCAACTAAAAATTTTGATTTGGGACCCTAAACCCTAAATAACAGTTGGGTTAAATGGGAAGACACAACTAAAATTTTTGAGGGTGGGGGTTTAAACTTGGGGGATCTTAAATCTTTTAATTTGGGACTTTTGGGCAAATGGGTGTGGAAATTTAAAGTCAACTACGGGTCTTTGTGGGTAAACATTATTCGCAGTATTTACGGGGAATTTGGTTTGTTAGAGTCAATTAGATATGATAGTGGTTCTATATGGGGGGGGGGGTATTATTAAGGCTGTCAAAGATATGGAATCGTTGGGTTTTTCGTTGTCTTCGTTATCGAGGGTCAAGGTGGGGAATGGGTTAAAGGCTAGTTTTTGGTATGATAGGTGGGCGAGTCAATCAAGTCTTTCTGAGTTGTTCCCAAGAGTTTTTAATAGGTGTGGTAACAAAGATTGTAAGGTTGGGGATGTCGGTTTGATCACAAGAAATGTGGGTGTAGGAATTGAGTCAGTTTGAGTCCTCTCAAGGTCGGGTCGGGATAGAATGTTAGGATCTAAAGTCGTTGTTGAGTCATGTGTCGCTTAAGAAACAGGTGGAAGATACTTGGGAGAGGTCTATGAGCAACAACAGTGTGTACTCAGTCAAGTTGGTGAGGATGAAACTGGAAGACAGAAGACAACTTCATGGTCAAGAGGAGCAATTAGCTACGGAGTGGTCAGCAACCTTGCCAAACAAAATAAACGTGTTTGTTTGGAGAGCGTACAGAGATAGGCTGCCGGTATTGTCTAAGCTTCAGGAAAAAGACATTGATATCCCCTTGGTGTTATGTCCGAGATGTCAAGAGAAGATCGAAGATGTTAACCATGTGTTACTCAAATGTAGCAATGTGAGATCAATATGGAAAGATCTATATTATTGACGGGTAATGGTGTAAGTCCCCAAGTTTGGTATTACGGGACCTACATTTGTCCTGGAGCCTATGCCATGTTAATGTCCTGGAGCCTATGGCTCACTAGTGTCCTGGAGCCTATGTCGTGTTAATGTTCTGGAGCCTATGCCTCACTAGTGTCCTGGAGCCTATGCCGTGTTAATGTTCTAGAGTCTATGCCTCACTAGTGTTTTGGAGCCTATGCCTCACTAGTGTCCTGGAGCCTATGCCATGTTAATGTTCTAGAGCCTATGCCTCACTAATGTCCTGGAGCTATGGACCTTGCTAGGAGAATCAGACCTCTCTACCATAGATAGGCAGATTCCTTATTCCCAAGACGTAGGTCTGCCTACTTACTCACATTTAATGATAAGTACAGTTGTCCTGACACCTAAGTACATCACAGCCGTCTGGTGCTCAACACTTGGATAATCATCCAATGGCTCATTTATGATCTTCCCTAATATAAATAAGGAACACACATCACTTACAATTCTCATGCATACATACCACAAACACAAACTCTCTCTCCATATACACTCCACTGACTTAAGCTTCGGAGAGGGATACGGGGATCCATCCCCGTCTTCCTCTAACCTTAGGTGTTAATTGTTTCGCAGGAGTGTTCTTCAGTTGGATCGAATATACAAAGCACTCACGCGTTCTTCCGACGATCCAGGAGGAAATGCGCGATCAATGGGGTTTACAGTACAATGAAGAAGATAATCTAAAGGTTGCTTGTAGTCGTGTTATTCCTACATGGTCGCAAGATCATAAATCAGTCTGGAATGCAACAGTAAAAACGGTTGCATATGGCATTTGGAAAAATAGGAAAAATCTTATTTTCAGAAATAACAAACATTATCTTGAAGGAGTGTTGTTCTATGCACAACTACAACTTTTTCAGTGGCTTAGTAACAGGGCTAAGAAAAAGATTCAGGCTTCATGGAGTGAATGGCTTGTGTTTCCAGACATAGCCATTGCTGCTAATTAACTAAGAATCTCATATGTAGGTCCAGTGCTTTATTTGGTCAGTTTCTTTGTGACTGGCAGGTTGATTCATTGTAACATTCTGTAGTGCATTGTACATTGTACTTAGTGGGGGTCTCTATCCTTATAGAGATTCCTGCATTTTAATGAAATTTGGCTTTTCAAAAAAAAAAAAAAAAAACTTTTTTATGTGTTTGTTATTTAGTTATCATTGTATACAATAAACTTTGTCATAACTTCCATAGTATACAATAAGTTGCATACAATGTGAAGATTATAAAAATTGGCTGTATTATTATTTTTAAAAAAAAGGTTAATTGTATTAAAAAACAGCCTCCAAAACAATAACTAGTTGAAGTGAACTTTTAATGATTAAGTTTGTAAAATTAAATTTACACCCTTACCGGATTGTATTTTAACTGTTTGTATTATTTTTAAGTTTCTTTATCATACCTTTTTATGTTATATTATACATGTTTTTTTGGCAACCAACTACTATATCAAACACGTGTAACAAATAAACTTTTTAACGTACTCCAGCTTATAATTATCAGCTTTTAATTTCAGGTATTTCTATCATATATATATTAAGGAGCTTTAGAGCTCAGAAAATGAGGAATACGTACGAGTGAGGTGTGGAAACTGACATGATGAAACAAGAGGTCACCAAAACAAAGGCAACATGACTTGCAACAAAAAGTTTTGAACATTGAAAGCCTTTGACTTGTTTGTGAGGTTGTAGGTTCCCCGTTATAACAAGTATTAATGGTAACTGAAGCAAACACCATAATGATATAATATGTAGAAACGTGAAATATGAATGAAAAATACGAATACTTAGATTATTAGGATTTGTAAACAAGTATATATACCTTATTTACAAAACATATCATGTACTATGGCTAATGTTGATAACAATATTAAACTTAACTCAAATACAAATGGACACAATTTTAAATTCTAACATTCTCTTCCTTTGTGTCTATTTTACGATTAAGCATAATAAACGAAGTTTGTCTTATTCCCCAGAGCATAATAAACCAAGTTTTTGATATGGTACTTTTGGATTGAAGCTCAAAGATGGTTTTCAATTAGGTCTCAAAGAAGGTTTTCGATTGCAAGTTTTTTTGTAAGTTTCAGAACCTGTTGAATCCACCGACAATCTAGAACCCAATAATAATTCATGTTTATTCGGATTTTCAGCTCCAATATACTCGAAATGGTATCAAACCATGAATCAATCCTCAAATTTAATCAAACAACCCTAAATGAGATGAATTTGAATTAAACACTCAAAATTTAAAAATATTAGGGGCCTTTGTACATATGGCTGAATAGAAATTGTAAGCAAGGTAGCAAGCAAAAGAATTAATTTATACAAGTAAGCAAGCATGGGAATTAACTGAAGTAGACTAGCAAGCACATGATTTAATTTAACCAAGCAAGCAGATAGGCGAAACAAACTCTCTCAATGGCGACGATGAAAAAAATTCGATCCTTTTTTCATTTCTGATTTAAAAAATTAACCTTTTACACCTTTTGCTCTGATACCAATTGTAGGTTCTCAATTGTATCAAGTATCAACAGTAACGGAAGCAATACCAGAATGATGGGATATGTAGAATTGTGAAAGATGAATGAAAAATACGAATATATGAATGCTTAGATTGTTAGGGTTTGTAAACAAGTATATATACCTATAAGGTATTTATTAAACATACATTGTACTATGACTAATGTCAGTATTAATATCTAATTAGACTAAAATACAAATGGACATAGCTTTAGATTCTTACAGGGTCCTGGCTCGGTCCAGTTCATTGGTTTTTGCGGTCTATTGGGTTGCATGCTCAAGTGCTCAACCCTATGCATAAGCATGGAAATCGTGTAATATTCGGTTTAGTGGGTTATGACATGAACACAATTCGTTTGATTATATGTGTTAGGATACGTGATAGTAGCGTGTATATATGAAAACATGACACGACCTACGTAACCTGTATAAATATATGGGTTTGTTATGAGGGCATTCGCTGGTTGTCTAGTCCATTATTGGGCTGACATGTTCGCATGTTTAAAATTTTGTAATAATTTAGTCTCTTATTTCTCAAAAAAATAATCTAAATATAAAATATCAAATAAAATTTAACCTTAACTACGTAGTTAAATTTAAATACAAAAACTTAATGTTTTAAAAAAACGATTTAGCAGTAAGTGCTAAAACACCAGCGAAAATATGTCTCCTCTACATGGTCTCAAAAATGACATAGAAAGTTATAAATAGAAAGGAAATACTGAAATTGTTTTTTAATAAAGTTACAAATTAAGAAATAATGAAAAAAATTAATAACCAAATAGAAAACGGTCAGAAAACGTAGATAGAAAAATTAAAAACATATATAAATTAACAAACCCAAAACTGTCACACGTTCCGACGTAAGACGTAACATGGTGAAAAGTAAAACAAGAGGCCGGCGGCGAAAACAAAGGGAAAATATGTGATGTGATGACCCACCCACAAGATTAGAAGTTTCGAAGTGCGAAGCCTTTGACTTATTCGTGAAGCACAAGGCACAAACCCTAAACTATAGATTTACCCGCTTCTCTATTTATATGCTCCCCCCGTCTGCATCCATCAAATCAAATATCTTCATTATATTATTAAACCTCTCCATAAACCTGGTTACCGATTTCTCTCACCAATTCCAGTCCAATTCTATTCAACAATCGATGGCTGGCCTTCAACAGTTCTACTTCTTCCCCACAGATTTCCTTGACACCATTAAAGACCGACCGTCGACCATTCCTCTTCATGATCATAAGGATCCTACAGTTGAAGACGACGCCAAACAGAGGGAATCCTTCGTGGCGTTACGAGATTCTGTCAAGAAGCTGAATCATAATGTCAAGAATCTGAAGATTTCTAGTGATTCTTTGCCAAGAAAGGTGGTTCCGATCCGCAAACGGAAACCAAAACTTGATCAGTAAATCATCTAGTTAATTATATATGCATATATATATATATATATATGTGATGGTTTCACAATTACAGAACAACATCTTGTTTTTGTTTTGCTTTTGTACAGTCGTTAATTTGTTTCTTTGTAATCTCAGGAGTCTTGGGCGATAACGTTATGTAACTTCGTTACTTTGATACGCTGTATATATTGCTAATTTTAATGAAAAGTTGTCCTTATAGGTTATATTGAAATCCTTTCTGTTGAATTTTGTTCTTCGATCGGCTTTTATGGCATCTGCAGCCTGGAGGGTGATCGAGTTTTATGGCTGATATCTGGAATTTTGTGTAAGAAAACTTTATTTTGTTAAAAAAGAGTATTATCTGGTTAGGGTTTCGCCCAACATTTGCTCAAGACGTATACCGTCTAGCCGTTATATTATCATGGCTGTTTTTGTTAGACATATTCTGCCTGACGGTAATCGTGACTGTATTTTAACAAGAAACCTTTTCTTTTGTCTAAACGTTAGTCATTTGTAATCTACTGATTTTTAATAATTAACTTATCACTAATTTAGTATGACGTATAGGACCTCTCTTTTGAAAATTGGATTTTCATTTGTATTAGATATGTTTATTTTTCTTTAAAACATTTCTTGAATGGCATCAAACCTAGTCTTCAAAGTACCAAGTAAGTTTGAGATGAGTTGCCTAATACATCTAACACTTCAACGTGTTGCATCATATCTAATGCATCCACTTTAATGTGTAGTATAAGAAAAAGAAATGGAACCAAATAATGGAAAGGTTCACTTTCATAAGACAAGTATCAGCAAATGGAAGAAACATGTATTGTATGTTGCTTTTAATAAAGATGAGGTTTAATTTCGTATGCACCTAAATTTTTTTCCTCTTCCTTTTTTGTGTTTTTACGAAAGAGTTTTGGGTGCATCTTGAAAGTCACAACTACTTTGTTTTTCCATATTTGTATTCATGGTTGATCCAAAGTTCGCATCTAGTATAGATGCATCTAGTTTGTACGTAGTTCGCATTTATGAAAATAGATAATAGAGAAAGAAAAGAGTTTTATGTTGTGTGTGCACCATATTTTGTTATAAAATATATCAAGATCGACATATCGTGTTTAAACTAATAATGAACAATAAACAAAAAAGTATTATAAGCTAAATTCTCTTGTACAGGGTGTAGATGTTTGATGAAAATAACTGATAACTGTAAGATAGTAGCTAGAATCGAAAGTTGTATATTTTATCTGTATACATGTGTTTGCTAAAATAAATGATAGCTGAGCTGAATAGTGTAAATGACAAATTATAAAAAAAAAGTAAAACAATTAAATATGATATGCTACAATCAGTGAGAATTTAGAAAATAAGAATAACATTAGTGAGAATTTAGAAATATATGTGTCAGCGTGTGAGAGCTACGGTATGTTAATTACAAAATGGTGAACACAAGAGGCTCAAGGGCAGTAAACGATCCGGAGGGTGGTCCCAGCCACTGGTCCGAAAAGATAGAAACAAGTGTTACTGGTGATATTTTTTCAACACGGGGTGCATGATGTTAGACTTGAGAGAGCACCAAATTTGAATCAGGAAGTCCCAAAACCTACGATGAGAGAATCCATTGCGAAGACTTTAGCAAAGCAATGGAGCAGAGTATACCATATATAATTGCACAAGTGGTAGAGCATATGAAAGAACAAAATCAAGAAATAGCCAGACAGGAAATAGCCACAAAGCTAGTTGCAGGCGGGGAAGGAATTCACCCCCAACAGAATGTGGTTATATGTGAAGCACATATAGTCTGCACGTCAAAGACTTTTCGGCTTGCCAACCACCATTGTGCAACAGGTCAACGGATCCGATTGTTAGCCATAGATGGATCTTTGAGATTGAAGGTGCATTTCACATATGTTCATGTGCAGTTAAATAAAGTGAGATATGCAACAAACTAGATGAGGAGCGCAACCAAAGATTGGTGGGAAAGGTTGCTTTACAGATTATAATTGCTAGAAGAGTTGTCTCTGATTCATGACACATTCTACCTGACGGTTATCGTGACTGTTTTCTTTTAACAAATCGTTCGTCATTTATAATCTACTAATTTTTAATTATTATCTTATCACTAATTTAGTATGACGTATAGAACCTCTCCTTTAAAAAAATTGGACTTTGGGATCCTATTTGTATTAGGTATGTTTATTTTTCTTTAAAACATGTCTTGAACTATGTTGCACCAAACCTAGTCTTCAATAAACTTGAGCTGAGTTGTTGCCTCACACATCTAACACTTCAAAGTGTTGCATCTACTATATATATCCACTATGTGTAGTATAAGAATAAGAAATGGGATCAAAATAATGGAAAAGTTCAATTTCATAGGCAAGTATCAGCAAATGGAAGAACCACGTATCGTATGTTGCTTTTAATAAAGATGAGGTTTAATTTCGTATGCATCTAATTTTTTTTTTCACTTCTTTTTTGTACTTTTGCGAAAGAGTTTTGGGTGCATCTTGGAAGTCACAACTACTTTGTTTTTTCCATATTTGTATTCATGGTTGATTCAAATTACTTGCATCTCATATAGATGCATCTATGAAAATAGACAATAAAAAAAAGAGTTATATGTTGCGTATGCATTAGTTTTTGTTACAAAATATATCAAGATCGACACGTAGTCATTAACCTAAAAGAACAATAAACAAAAAGGTATTAAAAGCTAAATTCATTTAGATAGAGTGAGAACCAATCTTAGCCGTTCTCCATCCATGACCTTCCCATATCCAAGGAAATGTTGAGATTAGTTCTCGTACGAAAGACAGTTCTCGTTTAAACCCTCCCATATATATATATATATATATATATATATATATATATATATATATATATATATATATATAGGGGAAGTTCATTCGAGAACCGTTGTTAGAGCGAGAACCAATCTCAGCCGTTCTGTGGATATGGGAAGTTCATGGATGGGAGAGCGTGGAGGGATAGAGTGTGGCAGGGTGCATGTGAGGAATTCATGGGTAGACAATTACATTGAAAGAGGGGGAATTGGATGGCTCAGATTGGTTCTCGCACTAAGAATGATTCTCGCATGAACTTTTTTCTATATATATATATATATATGTGTGTGTGTGTGTGTGTTTGGCAAAATAACTGGCAGCTGAGCTGAATAGTGTAAAATAACAAATCATAAAATAGGAGAAAGTAAAACAATAAAAAATAATATTTAGATAATTTTGTATAAAAAAAGCTTACAATTAATTTTAAAGACTATTTCAAGAAATTTTTTGTTTTAGAGTTTTTTTGTTTGAAAAAAAGGTTCGGCCTATTCATCCTAACAAGACTTGTAGCATCTTCTTTCAAAACAAACTAGTTGATAGACCCGTGTACACACGGGTATTAAAGAAGTAAAATTGAAATATAAAAAATAACAACATTTAAATATGTAACGATTCATTGTTATCTTCTAATAAAGCAAATAGACATGATTTCAAAAAATGTCAACTCAATCATAAAATGATGATACAAATGCGGAAGTATAATTAATATATTATACATAGTGGTATTTATTGACAAAAAAGAAACAAACTATATTTTTTGAAGCACTTCTTTGTACACCACGTTTGTTGTTTTGTTTGTAACATTACCACTATTGTCACAAATCAAAACCTTTAATCCTTTTTTACTTCTAACGCGTGACACGGCAACATACAATTGCCCATGTGTAAACACAGGTTTCCTGAGAAACAAACCAACTTCTGAAAGTGACTGCCCTTGACTTTTGTTAATCGTCATAGCAAAACACAGCATGAGAGGAAATTGCCTTCTTTGAAACTTAATAGGAAGTTTTGTTGTATCTGATGGAACCATCTTCATTCTAGGAATATATGTAATATCGCCAATGTTCTTTCCAGAAATGATTTTTGCCTCAATAACATGTGTACCAAGACGAACAATTTGTAGCCTTGTTCCATTGCATAAACCTCTGGACTGGTCTAGATTCCTAAGTAACATTACGGGAGCACCAATCTTTAAAGAAAGCTTGTGATGGGGAAAGCCAGATAACTTCAATGAGTTGAGTATCTCAGGAGAGTATAAAGACTCATCAAATGTACTTGACATATCTTCAGCACAGATTGAATCAGAACTCAAATAAGTTGTTTCCTCATTGTCAAGTTTTGAAACCATGTAATCATTTATATACTCAACATCGTCATTTGTTGGCACCAAAATTGCTCTATCCTGAAAGTAATTTTCACTATAAAGATGATCATGAATAGAAGGATATATGGATTCTGTAATTGAATGAACATGATCACCGTCAGAAGAAATTAAGAATTCATCAGAAAATTCAATTTCAGCCTCTCCATAATTTTGTCCACCAATATTACCTTCGCCAATGTCCAATATCCAATCTGCGAATTCTTTTGTTTCTTCATAATTTTCATTATCAGAACCTGTCCTTAAACGCATGTTAATAGACAAAGTCAGTACTGAACAAAACTTCCAAATATAAGACGAATTCAACGACGCATTAACAATATCTTCTCTTTGTCCCTTTTGTATAACAGGCAAAATCTGACGAAAGTCTCCTCCAAAAACAATAACCTTTCCACCAAAAGGTATAGAATTGTATCTTTGATCAACCTTATCTCGTAACGTCCTATCAAGCGCTTCAAAACAATGTTTATGCAACATCGGAGCCTCATCCCATATGATAAGATCAGTTTTGCGCAACAAATCAGCCAAATTACTATCAGAAGAAATACTGCAAAAAGAATCTTCGTTCAAATTAATAGGAATGACAAACCTTGAGTGCGCAGTTCTACCTCCTGTAAGTAATAGCGCAGCAATTCCACTTGAGGCAACGTTTATTACAATTCTACCGTCTGAACGAAGACCGGCTGATAAAGTTTTCCATAAAAACGTTTTACCTGTACCACCGTATCCATAGACAAAGTATACACCGCCTTCACCTTTGATAACAGAATTTGTTATTTGATCGTGTATAACTTTTTGTTCATCAGTCATCTTTGAATAAAGCATGCTATGTTCTTGCTTCAGGGAATCTTTATCATATGACAACTCCTCTTGTATAAGCATGTTGCAAGAATCTTGAATAAAATCGAAATCTGGATAAGGCATTGAAGGTATGTTTTTCAAACTCATGCCATATGCTTGCAACATTTCTTCAATGTTTGCCAAAGCAATATTTTTTATCACACTCTCGTCAAGCTCAAGATCTAAAATAAAATAAAATTGTATTAAAAAGATACAAAACAAAAATGTTAATATTATAAATGTAAGAAAAAAATTCAGTAAATTCATAGAATGTACCTGGAATTTGGAGCTCCTTACGACGATTATGAAGAACATCATCACAAAGAAATTGCCAAGAATTCTCCCACACATAATCAGGCCTTGACAAAGTATCTGAAGTTATTAAAACAACAAATAAGGACCTACAATATGAACCACTTGCCCAATGTGATGTTTCTTTGATACATTCTATATATTCTTTGTCATCATCAAGAAGACCAAGAGCATAGCAAGCATCTCTAAATGTATCATAAGGAACATCGTTAATTTTCTTGATATCTTCATAACATGTAGGACCTTTGACCTTGTTTAGTAAAACTCTCAGATAAAAAGCCTCACCAGCTTTAGGAGAAACATAGGTAATTCTTCCAAGAGCATATCCTCTTTTTCTTTCAGTCCACTTCCTTTCTTTTTTATTCCAAACAAAATATTGTGGAAACTCAATATAAGTCAACTCTCTAGCACGTTCATTTGTTTTATTAATCTCCATCCACTGAAGAAACTGAGATTTACATATTGATAATTTCCCTAAGATATCATCAATATTATTTTCAGGCTCATAAAAAACAGGTTCTTCGCCATCAAGATGGAAAGAGAGCCTCTCAACATGAGGAGACTGATGATGTAATTCAAAACCAAAAAGTCTCCACGATGCCTCGCAAGCAGAGACATACCGAGCATCAAAGTAATTCTTCACTTCATTCTCAATTTTTTGGTTATCATCAATCGAATCTGAAACATTTTTGTTGATGTTTGAAAAACCAACTGTAATCCTGTCCGGACCCTTATTTATATACTTAAAAAGGTATTTGATGGATCCAAGTTGATTACACCATTCTATGTTCATATGCGACTGAAATCTTCTAAGCAAAACAGGGTTATATCCAACAACATACCTAATAAAAAAATTAATGTAATTATTAATTCTTATTATATTTTGCTTATTTGAATTAAATTAATATGGTAGTATAAGAATTATATTAAAAACATATATATGAAATATATTCACAAACATTGTTATATGTATATGTATATATATGTAATAGTATAATAAATAATGATTATTATAAACAATAATATGAGTAATAAAATTAAAATACCTGTTGTCTAATGCAACGTGGTTTTTTTCAACAGATGCACCTGTGTCACGACGTCTGTAAACCGGATATCCGTATGCGTCAATGTACGTATGGTTATTGAACTTCTTTGGAAACTTCTTTGTACATTTATTTTTGACGTTATCTGTACATGCAGATTTTGGATTATCTTTTCCACAAGGACCATGTATCATGAAATCGGAAACCAACTGGTATAATTTTGGATCGTCTTTTTTATCAGGTAGTTCAGCACATATAATTCGATCAATATCACCAGGATTTGGCAATTTATCTTCTTTTTTCAAGAATAAACATATATGAGCATGAGGCAGTCCTCGTTTCTGAAACTCGACGGTATAAACAACTGTAGACAAAAAAAATATTTATGATTAATCTTTTCATAATAAAGAAATATTATGTATATGATCATAAAAAAAGTTAACTACCTGCATTGACACGACCAAGAATGTGTTCATCCTTTAAAGCAGAAATTAAGTCATCCAACTTTAATTTAAAAAGTCTGCTGACTAAATCAGGTCTGTCCGCAGCTTGTAATCCAAGATTGTCCAATAATCTACATAGCTCTGGCCATTTTGGATTGCAAGTAAAAGTAATAAATAGATCTGGATAACCATACCACCTGCAAAGTGACATGGCATCTAAAAAGTTTTGCTGCATGTATCTGGTTCCGCCGGTAAATGATGATGGAAGTATAACACGATTACCAATAGCAGATGAATCTCCTTGACCATCAGAACGTGCTGTGTTCAATCTGCTAGCTGTAGAAAACCTCAAATTTTTCTGATGATTTTTTATGTAGTAAAGCCTTTGATTTTCGACCATTGTAAAAGCATCTACCAAAAATTGCTGAAAAAGTTTTCTACTCATTAGCAAAAGTGATTCTTCGTCATCTCTTTGTTGCAATCTATATGCAAACCATTCTCTCATAGACAAATTTGTCCTGCCACGTTTATCTGAACTTTCTACATCTCGGAGGAATATATCACTTCTATACCCATCTTCACCATAAGGAAAAAGTAAAGGATACTGAAGTGCAAGATAGGCAGGATGCAGTTCACTTATTCTTTTTAACTGCCCAGATTTTTGCTCTAAGATAATGTCTCTTTTATCCGAAGATCCATCAATATCACCTATAATCAAAGCAGCCACTTAGTTTCATTTATGGTTACTTTGTATTAATTTAGGTTTATTCTTTCTTATTATATTCTTTGATTTGAACTAATCATTCGTTTATTTTTCCAGATTAAAGGGGTTATCTGTTATAAAGAATTACCTATAATCAAAGCCGCCACTTCGTTTGCCGTAGGAAGATTGTACGTTCGTCCATCTTTATCTCTTCTACCAATAAGTTTTAGCTGTACTTGATCATCTCTTTTCATAGCAAAACGGTCTCTCACCATTCTGAAATTTTTCACTAATGGATTAATGTCATCCAATAGATTTTTGATCTCGAAAACAGTAGTACTTTGCATTGTGTCTTCATCTGAATGGTTAGCATCAACAGAAGATCTGAACAAAAATTTGATATTAGTCTACAGATATATATTGTATAATAATATATTGTAAATATATTATATATCAAAAATTATGAATACCTGTAAGCATTTAATCTATTTGATGTCTCATGATCCGTGTCATATATATACAACTGGCAGAATCGTGGGATTTGTTCATCTTCAGGAAGCAAAGTACCAATGCGATGATAATTTTCTCCATGCATCCTAAAACTATAAGGTCCACCACCTCTATTATATCTGTTATCAATCTTACCACCAAGAGATGTGAAGCTAAACATGTTGTTGTACTTCCTAATATTTTTTATAAAATCTTTACTCTGCTGACTTTTTCCTTCAAAAAGTGTTTTCAACATGATAGGAGGTTGAGCAAGCTTCGGTAGAACAACTTTTCCTCGCATACAACATAGAGAGAAATCTTTTGAGCTCAATTTTTGATTTCCTCTATCAGCTTCAGCCTTCCACAACTTAGCTTTACATGCTTTACATATCTTATTCAGATCACACATATCAACATAATCTAATAAGATTAGGTTTAAAAAGTGAAATTAGATAATTTTATTATAATTTAATATCTTATATTTATAAGTCTTTAATTAAGATAAATGAATGGTTTTACGTACCTTTTGATATGCCAACATATTTTGTAATAAGTTCATCCTCGTCACCCTCTTCGTCAAAAGTTAGATTTATAGGAGCCACATCCTTTGAAATCGAATTTCTAACTCTTTTGCTGCCACTTGAGTAGTTTTTTGACGAACTACCAATTTCTTCACAATTAAGAAGTTGACGTTTATTCAACATTGAAGACTTTAAACTACAATCTGTGTAGGTTTAATGATGTAAGTAAAATCCATGTAATGGTAGAAATAAAATTAGGTATTAGAAATTAAATTGATCAACATTAATTTTGATGATATGTTGCAATTTAAATTGATAGATCTTATAAAATACAATATCAATAAATAAATATGATGCAGAACTAAAGAATAACAAAATCAACAAATTTAACAATATTAGGAACTTTCAAAATATAAAGTTTTAAACAATTTATACCTGTAGATGGCGGAGTAGCGAGATCTAAAAACAATAAACATAATATAAGTAACTATAATTAACTTTCATTGAAAACTAAAGTGTGGTAACACTTACTTGTAACATTCTTAACTTGTGAGGATACATTTGGAGTTCGCAGATTAGAAGGATACAAAGTTGGCATGAATGAAGAGTTCTTAGATAATGTAGACACACCTGTATGAAAAGGTTTGAATACATTTAAGATAAGTAAAAACATTTTTGATGAAATGTTAACATTTAACATATAAGCATTAAAAACATTAATACCTGTAGCATTGTTTGACAAATGACGAATCTGTGTAAAAGAAGCTATAGATGTAGGACTCACAAAATCTAAAAACAAAATTGAGAATATAAGTATCTATAACCAAAATTTATTGATTAACAACTTATAATACACTTACTTGTAACAATCTTATCTCGTGAAGATTCATTGGGAGTTTTAAGATTATCAGGACATAAAGATGGTATAAATGAAGATCTTTTAGATAATATTGACACAACTGAGAAAAAAATAATAAATGAAATATGACGAAGTTAGAGTTTAAGGAACTAAAATATATAAATGTTGTAAACAGATGTATGAAATATTTATAATAGATTTACCTGAAGGTGAAATATTTTCTATGAAACCTTTTGATTGAATACGTTCTCGATTCAATTGCACCAACTTATCAGAACTCTCACTAATCGTAATTGGCACTTCATAAAGATTATCTAAATAGTTTTTCAAACATAGAAATGAGTACTAAAGAATTAAAACTTTATAATGTTTGAGATACATATAGAATAATATTAAAATTATATATACCTGATGGAGAATGATTATCCACGAAAGTTTGAGAGTGAAGACAATCTTTATTAGTTTGTATATTCATATTAGAAGTTTCGCAAGTAGCAATAGGCACTTCATAAAGATTGACTAAATGAATATTTGAAAATTAAATATTAGTAAGATAGATAAATCATAATTTAAAAACAATAAAATTAGCAACATAATGTAAAAGTAATGAGTAAATACTAACCATTTGAAATGTCTTGTAGAACAACCCTTGAATTTCTTACATGATATGATTTGTCAATGTGAGAGGTAAGGTTATTGGATCTATGAATCAACATGTTATATTCTTCGGAAGTTGTGATAGGCACATCATAAACATTGACTAAAATAAAATTCAAAGAATTAGGATCATTAACTTCATGGACTTAGATGATTAATCAACAAATGAAAAATATTGAATAATAAAATAATAAAATATATAAAATATTAGGTAAACTAACAAATTAATTTTAGGTGTTGTAAACTAACAAATTTATTGTTAAAAACATTATTACCTCTTGAAATGACCTTGGGATGTATCATTGGGCTCTTTCCTCTATTAGTATTGGCATTATAAGAGTTCAAGTTTTCCTTTGAAGACTGATTGATCGAAAATTGAACTTCAGAATTACGAATTGAATATGGAATACCTGCTAATATTAAATCAACATTCAGTTTATACTGATCAAAATAATACAACTATTAATAATAACATAATTTATAAACAAAATTCAGTCTGAATTTTGAAAAAACACAAACAAATATAAGGTTTCAATACCATTAGAATTCTCCTGTAATGCGATCATTTTATTTGTACAATCACCGAGAAATTCAGAAGAACGTTTAATCGAATATGTTGAATCTGATATTTTGTTTGATTTATTAGAAGTTGAAGAACTGTTCTTCTTATGATCCATTTCTCTTAGCTATTCAGACAAATGAGTTGTACCTGTAATATATTGAATGATAATTATAAAAATCAGTACTATATTTATGGTTCAGATAACTAACAATGCAATAATAAAAATCAGTACTATATTTATTATTACAACTATTAATAAGAGGCATAGAACATATTTAATATCTTACCTTACTGATTTTCACTGTTAATGCTCCCTATCAACTGTTTCAGTCCACTCGAAATTGAAAAGGTGCCATTGAAATTGAAAAGGTGTTTCGTTGAAACAAAAGTATAAATATATGGTACTACCGGTCAAAAAAATACCTGGGTCCGCCCCTGAAATGCAGTGTTAAAATGCAATGCAAATATTTTGATATATGATCTAAAAACTTAATTAATTCTAACATAGCTATCAAAGTGAGTGTTCTTTAATTACCTTCTCTATGTATAAAGTATTGAACAGGTGGTTCTAGAGCTGCATCTTTACCTTTTGAAGATGAACCTTATTCCACCATTGATGGCTGCCTGCTTGAGCTATGATCATCATACGTCTTTAATTAGCTATGGATGATAAAAAATAATGCATCACCTTCAGTTTAAGTTCCTGTATTCTTTGCTCAGCTACCGTTTGTACAGTTGGTTTTTTCAAAAGTGAAATAGCTTATTTAGTACTAACGCTGCCTGCATTCTTCAACAATTGAAAATGAAACATGGATGGAATGATGGATGGAATATGCGCTGGATAATGAGAAGAAAAACAGAATGTAACTTTTAAGTACTAAATATTATGACATGCGGCGGCTGGATAATGAGAAGAAAAACAGAATTTAATTTTTAAGTATTAAATTTTCCTATTAATCTGGAAGAATCTGATTTCACAGATTTAAAATTTAAAATTTAAAATTTTCGAAATTTTAAAATCTTAGAATTTATAAATTCCAAATTTTCGGAATTTTAAATTTTTAAAAGTTTCGAAAATTTTAAATGAAATCTATACACAACTAATATTATTTAATAACAAAAAACTGGAAAAGTTAGTTAAACTATATTATTTATAAGTTGAAATATAACGTAAATAAAAAAAAATTTATTTCAATAGATAATAAAACAATTATTAAAAACCACAAAACTGTATAGGCTATTGCATTAAGTGTTTTTATGGTTATGTATATTAGTCGTTTGAATAGACATTATAAAAATTAAGCTAAATATACAACCATTTGAGATAAATAAACATTACGTCAAGCTAAAAAACAAAAACATTATTACATAACACATAACCGAAACATTGAATCCATAAAACAAATAAAATTTGTCCAACAAACCAAAACATTGAATCCATAAAATCAAACACGAAGATGATAGTTTTTAAAACTTGAAAAAAAAAAAAAAATTCTCTAAATCCTTCTCCACCATTTACTCGCAGCCCATTTCCATCTTAAGCTCTCAGTCTTTCTCCACTTTAGGCTGCTTCAACTTGTTTGAAAATGGCAAACTCTTTGAAGTTGAAGATTGAACTTGTACATCGTTATCAAGATTTTCATATTTGCGCTTTTGACCCGGACTTGATGCTGTGCTTGAAACAATCTCCAACGGGGTACCATTATCTCCGGTTATAGAAACGGCATCCTGAAAGTATACAATTCAGAATTACAACAAATTGACCATATAATCTAATAAATGCTTTAAGTGAAAAAAATACCTTTGATTCACTTAAATCATGGGAAACATCATTGATTGTGAGCGGAGCATCAACTTCGGAACATGTCTCCTACAAAGATAGAATCATAATAAAAACAGATAGAAACATTGAAGTAAGATCAGGACTTATTTGAACTTTAATAATTGCAAGTATTATAAATAAATAGTTTCATACCTCAACGTGTGATGATCTCTTACGCTGAGCTTCGACTATTTCCTCTTTATCGGTCATTCGATTAATAGTGAGGGAGTAGTACTTTGAATCGATGTTAAATTTAGATATTTGAATCTTGAAACAAATAGTCTTGCCCAAAAGTACTTTGAACTCATCAGGATAAGGACCAAACCTTGACATCTATTGATATGATGCATAACTCAAAATTAATAAATTAATTTAAGAAATAGATATTAAATATGTAAAATCTATGAATTATGCTCTTAAGTATATTATGTATCATACCTTTTTCATTTTACCAACAATGGCTTTAGATGATATCTTAACAATATTCAATACCTCTTTCTCAAACATAGTTAAAGAAACGGTACAGGTCTTATCTTGAACACGAATACCTAGCTTGATCCTACGAAATATTGATTCAAAGTCAATAGTAACTTGAAATATATCTATGTTTATAGATAAGTAAAAGTTAAATTTAATAGTATAGTAACTTACTTATGTTTAACATCAGTTACATCACCACATGTATCACATTTGAACTTGGAATTTGAACTTTCTGAAAAATATAAAAAACAAAATTAATTCTTTACGAATCAACGATTGTGTATCTATATATATATATATATATATATATATATAGATATAATATGGCAAATTGATTGTATATAGTATGGAATATAGATTGCAATATGTATAATCATTTTCTACATATCTATATAAAAACATACATATGTATCTATAAGAATGTAGATTGGGTTCTAAAATAACGTACCATCAGAATTCTTAACGATACTTGAACAGACTGAACATTTAGTGTAATACCACCCATTCTCATTCTCGATCTTTATAACCTCTCCAACAATAACGCATCCCATTGGCTATAAGTAAGAAGATAATTTATATTTTAAAATATATATTACAAATTTAAATAAGGTTTCAATAAGATTTATTTTAAAAATAATGTGGAAAAAAGTTGCAGATTTACCTCTGATATGTCAAACAACTCATCTATATTCTTGAATTCAAAACTGTTATAGTAGTCCATCTCACTTGTTATTACAGTGTCACTTGACAACTGAACAACAACATCCGTAGCTGATGAATCTTTATCACTCGATTTCAAGCTACAAAGTAAAAAAATCAAATTTATTTTAGTAAATCAAAAAAATCAGAAAACTCAAATAAACAATAATATTATTATTAAACAAACCATTCCATAAACTTGGAGATTGGAGGAATATCATCATTAATAAACAATCTTGAACCCTGAAGGGAATTGGAAACTTGTGGAACACCTAAAAATAAAATTTACACGTTATTTTAATTCAGCAGAGGAAAGAATAAATTGTTCATTATTTTTGAACAAATTAATTAAATTTGAATATTACCATTATAGATATTTAACTTTGCAAGTTGCAACACAACAACAACTTTGTCATCGGAAATACGGCTATCTTTGATAAAGTTATGCATTTGTTTTGCATATTCACCCCAGAGCGCACAAGCTATTCTTTCACCTCTATAAGAAAACATAACAATTTATAATATATTATTCTTAATAGTAAGAATAAAGGATCATTATTTCATATACATAATTTATAACTAATACCTTGTATCTTGTAGCTGAACATTAATCACACTTTTGTTTTGACCAGAAGCTTGGAAAACTTTCATAGCACCAGACGATATCAAACGACCAATGACATCTAAGAAAAATTTGTGAACATTAGAACTTAGAAACTTATAAATATATAATTTTTGTAAAAACTAAATATGAAATTGGAAAACTAACCAAAGGTTACAGTCTTGTCAACTTTCTTCTGATTAATATCTTCAAACTCAACAAAACGATAGATGTCTTCAACACCTTTAAAATCATCAGATGGTTGAACAGAGGAGGCACGAAAAAAGTTGATCTTGGATTTATGATTGACAACCCTGAACTCAGAATTGTTAGAAGCAACAGCAAAGTTTGATATCAAGTACGATCCACCTCATCCAAAAGATGGTCGAAGTTTTTTATAAAACTTCTCTTAACAGTAGCAAAGATCATATCACCCTGCATAATATACATGAAAATATTTAGATTTAGATGATTAGCAAAACATATATATTATTACATAAATCGTTGAAATAAACACAAAACTTGATATACCTTCTCATCCTGCAATATCATATCAACACTTGATTCTACACCAGGAGAGTTGGTGTAGAATGATTTCCACTTCATGATCACTCTTACTTTGATGGTGCAATCATCGACATTGCCATCAATTTCTTTCACAAAAGTTATCTTCTCACACGAAGATTCTTTAGCTTCAATATCCATTTTACCTCTCAAAAAATTTCGAAATCAGATTAGTGCAGTAAAAGAAGAAGACGACTACAGGAGAAAAAACAATACGCATATATATATATTAAATTTGGTAACAAACTTGTAGAAATTAGTGGAAGTGATAAGAATCAAGTTTGCTTTGAAATATTGATAATATTTAAATATTAAGTAAGAATAATTGGGAAATTCGGAAATAAAAATTCAAAATAAGCAAAAACAGATTTAAAAATTCGAAATCAAGTTAAATTAATTCAAATACTGATCTGTTTTAAATATCTCAGAATTAAAGAATACTGAATCTATTTAATTTTGTAACAAACTTGTAGAAATTAGTGGAAGTGATAAGGATCAAGTTTGATTTGAAAAAAATAATAATATTAAAATATTAACTACAAATTCTTCAAAAAATCGGAATTGAAATTTCAAAACAACCAAAAACTGATTTAATATTCGAAGTTTTGAATATGTCAGAATTATTTAATACGTATTAGTCATTTTTATAACTTATAACTAATAAGAATTAATAAAAGTGTAAACTAAATTGTCTAAAATCTTTAAGTAAGGCCGTATGGATTATTTACCATATATAATAGAATTATGGAAATGCTAACCACTATGAATAAAAATTAAAAAAAATATTATTTTTAGTTTTTAAAATGAATATGTTGTTTTATATATAAAAAAACAATTTTAGAAAATTAATGTCGATGGAATTCAATTAATAATCAATTAGAATGGGGTTATATGAAAACAATGAGGGGGTTTTATAAAACATGGAATGAGTTTTTAAGAAAATGTGAGAAAAAAAAAGAGTTTTGTTGCAATCAATAACAACAATATGTATTATTTACCAATACACTTCTTATATTTTTCTATTTCGTTTTGATGTAACTTAATTATAAAGAGACTAATGTACCATAAACTTATATATACGGTACCGTATATACATTTGGAAAACAATCATATATAAAGTACATTATTTCTATATCACAAAATCTTCGCAAAAAAGTTGTATTTTCAAAATTTTGATGAGGGCTTAATGTCTTATTCGTGTTGTTCTACCCAAACATTATCATACATTTTTATCAAAGAGACTAATGTACCAACAATTTAAATATACGGTACCATATATACTTGATTCAAAACTACCATGATTCCAAATTCAAACCAATCATGTATACACTACCATGATTCCAAATTCACACATCAAAACAATGATATTGTACTAACAACCATCTTTTGAGATATTAACATATGTCTTGTTCTATGTACTACCAAAAAATTATCATGCAATGTATCAAAAGACCTATCTACCATCAGATATTATATACGATAGCATGTTTTGATATTTTCCCAACCACTAACCCATCCGGTTTTCCTAACTATTGTTTCTTAATCAAAAATCCTTAAGGTTATATGATGACTACGATGCAAACCCTAAAACACGGTAAAATACACTTTACCGTTATCTTCATCGATTCTTTGGAGTTCAAAACTCATCATGTAGTTATTGTTCATATTGGTATTTCTCTGGAATTCCTTCCAGTTACCAATGATAACTACGTGATTACTTTGAACTCCTCTCTTCTTTCTTGAATCCCTATAGCATGTTAGCTTCATATCTACCACGAACCCTCCACAATCAATCTCAGCCATCTTGTACCTCCACAACTGGTTTTGTTTCACAAATGCTGCTGGTATGACCTACAAAAAAAAATGCAATCAATAGCTTAAAGTTTGTAACAGTTTGCAAGTAATTTGCTTGAAAATATACTTATTTAAAATATAAATCTAATATGGTTGTTTACACATATTTGCTTGAAATGACAATGAATATGTCCTAGTCCTTGGTGGTTTAAAGTTAATTATCCATTTATATATAAAGCCTCTTGCATTGTTTTCTCATAGTATCCTCAGTAATATACCTCCTATGAGCATCTCTTTTCTATTAAAAGCTTTCGTGACAACAAATCTGAGCAGACAATTCAAAACAAAGGTGTTTTTTTCTGTACCATTTCAATTGCCAACATATTTAAAATTAACACTACAGATCCATTTTATATATTATGTCATTACGTAGCTTAATCCCGATTTTTATTTATACTAAAGTAACAAAATCTACGCTTTGGTCAATTATCAAAATTGTATATTTAAACTTAATATATTACTTGTATGTGTTTCTTGTACCTACTATTTTAATGATGATTTCCAGCTAAGAAGTGTACTTAAACAACTACTCAGACAAAAACCTACTAATTAAATACATGAGTTTAAGCTAGCAATAAAGTTACAGAATCTAAACCCTTGAAGCTAAGTATACGAACTGTAAATAAGTGATTTGTAAAAATGATTGTCATGATACTAAAGTCTATACATCACCAGAAACATATATCAATAGCAACAATCTTATAGCATATTTGTTCATACCATCAGATCATTTTGACACAACCTTCACCCATTTTAAGTGCCAAGAGCCAAAAACATATAAGCATGTAGATATGGTGAACAAATTATTTCGGGAATAAATGGTAAGAACAAAAAGACTCATAACAGCCAAGCTCTTCAAATAATGAAGAAAATAGCAACCATTTATCAATTATCACCCAAAAAAACCATCCAAATTCCACTTATTCCTAATTAATTAAGTTACTAAATAAAACCAAGAAGAACAAATTCCACTTATTCCACTTATCTTCGTGAGAGATTTTATAGAAAAAGAACAAATCAAGAAGAAACAGAAAAAAATAAAACAAAAATACCTTGAAGCTTCGATCGAAAAAGGCGATGAAGATCCCTTGAAGAGTGATCTGGTTAAACCCTAAAATATTAAAACCTCAAATTATTAAACCTTAGTTCAATCAAAACAGGAACACTAATAAATACGTAACTTTCGGTTCATTAAAATGTTCAAAGAGTTAAAACATAAACCTGAATGCAGTGAATTTTTAGACTGAAGACAGTGTGGGGACATATATTTTTTGTATTTATAAGAGCCTAAACTACAATGTTTTTGCTTGTTATATTTTCTTGATTATGGTTTCAATATTTCAATTCATCAGAGAGTTATCTAGTGAGTATGAGGCTACTTGAATTGAATCATTGCACTGGATTTCAACCCTTTTGAATAGACACCATCCAGAAACATAGAATCGATAATGAATTTGCTGATTCAGTAAACGAATGAAATCAAATATGAAAATATCCTTGCATTACAATAAACGAACAAACTGAGGCATAAACCCAATCAAATAAACAAATAAAGGCTTATCTTCGTGAGAGATTTTATAGAAAAAGAACAAATCAAGAAGAAACAGAAAAAAATAAAACAAAAATAACTTGAAGCTTCGATCGAAAAAGGCGATGAAGATCCCTTGAAGAGTGATCTGGTTAAACCCTAAAATATTAAAACCAACAATTATTAAACCCTAAAATATTAAAACGATGAAGCAAAGAAGAAACAGGGAGAAAAGAATCGGCGACGAAAAAGAAGATATGCAATCGCCGATGAAGAAAAGCTTGGTAAACAATATCTTTAATCTCACCTTGAGATAAACGAACTCTTTAATCTCAACTCCAGCACTGAAACAGACATGCAATCGGCGATGAAGATAATGATTCGGGAAAAAATACGAAAACAATTAAAGAAGATATAGAATCTCACCTGAGGATGAAAGAAACTCTTGAACAATCCAGCACAGAATCGCTGTTGACCGGAATCGCTGTTGAAAGGAAGGCGATGAAAGGATGATGAAGGCGATGAAGGCGATGAAGTTAGGGTTTTCGTATGAGGAGGAAATCAGAGAACTGTGGGTATCGTATTGTGAAAGGAAACAAATATTCGGGTTTAGAAAGATACCGGGTGGATTTTGACCCGCGTGTATAAGCTATCGAAAGGATCTTTCCAAAATTGTTTTGTAATTTAGAAGGATTTTGCAATTGAGGGCTCTGATTGGTTAATAGAACCTGATTTAATTGTTAATTTTGGAAATATGGTAAGCCTCTTATATATATATATAGATGGTACAAAATAAACCTTCAAAAATGCATGCTAAACACGTGCATATTATGTTTGATTCAAGAGAAAATGACCTTTGCGGCTATAACCACATATTCTAGGAAAAAAATGATTATGTGTTACTCTTTTATAAATCATTTACAACTTTTAAAACCCTTAAGTTATAAGTAATTTGAAAGTACTAAACTATCCTCAAATCAAAGTAAATGAAAATTGTTAAATAAGTAACTATTATATGGATTTAATGAGATTTATACATACCATTTTAGTAAACAAACATTTTCTAATTAAAAAATATTTAAAACATTAAGTTAGTGCCAATTAACTTAATTATTACAAAATATCTTAACAAGTAAACATTTTATTATAAATATTCAATCACATAATAGATAGTTGAAATTAATTATTAGAAAATATTTATGAACAAACTTTAGAATTTGAATAACCTATAACTTAAATTCATAAATATTTATTGAATTTAAACGACTCAATAATTAAAAATGACAAGTTGCTGAACAAAACTATTCATCGCGATACATTGACGCGGGTATTATGCTAGTACTTAAAAACATTTAAATAAGTACGTGTTAAAATAACTACCATATCTTTATGTAAAATATTTGTAAGTATAAAATAATTTAAGATATATAATGTTAAAAATAAGACAAAAGGTTAGTTTTGACGTGTAAAAGAGGCGACCCCCTAATTTCTCTAAAGCCATCAACTTCGATGAGCTTCACAAAACTTGCGTTTTTTCTTCTTCTATGAACTTGATATATAAACCTAAAACTTTGTGGGATAACACCGTATAAAATTAGTAGATAACATTAAAACAATAAAAACCAGAAAACTTATTGCATATGAAGTAAAGTTGTGTTAATTTGATGTTTGTGCTTACTTTCTTTAAACAAAATTTGAGAATTGATATCTTACTTAATTTGTTTAAATTTGTAGACATTTTAGCTCATTGAGAAACTCTCATCAAGGAAACACAACCCCTTAAATCATTAAGTCTATATATTTATGCATCCAGATCCTTTTTATTATAAATAAAAGTAACATATAACAAAGAGATAAGATAATCAAACAAGAAACCACCAAAGGGCAGTGGTATAAATGTTCGTGAATGTACCATTCTCAAAAGGGTGAGGATTTAAGTCCTCTGGTGAACAATAACTGTAATTTAAAAGTAGGTTTAGTGAGAGTGATTTAAAGTTAAATATATAAAAATTCAAACAAGAAACCAATTTGATCGTTGGCATTGATACGAAAAAAGTGATAACGATAGAAACTAATAAAGCACGGCTTATTATAACTAATTAATTATTATTGATTTTTAACTTTTCTTGATTCTAACTCAAACACATATAGATAGAAACACATAAAACCAAGTTTTAATCGGCCTCAGTTCACCGCAATATAGTTTTCATCAACTATATATGACCTAAATTTAAACATAACATGAACCTACCAAAAACCAAAACCAAAAACAGGACAATGATATGGTGTGTCAGTATTCTCAAATATAACGAAGTTCAAACCTAAATAATGTGACCCACATGATTAATATATGTAGATATTTTTAAGTTACGGTTGTATCTTGAAATATTGATCGAAAAGAGATATATAAATATAATACTGGATTAGGCTAAGGGTATAAATAACTTACATTTTGAGACTCAGACTCGAGCCCATACTCATTAAGGATCTACTCGTTTCGCGCTTATAACGGTTTGAACTCGAATAGCTAAAAAGTAGCTCGACCAATTTATATCCCCACTCTCAAAGATCAATAAAGTTTAACCTATGATCATGCTCTAAAACTCTGAAATTATTATTATTAAACAATATATTATAACTTCATTTTGAATTATCAATAGAAAAAAAAAAATACTCCAACAGTTAGCACGTAGCACGTAGCTCTCCTAACAAAGCGAAAGGCTTACACGAAAGTCTTGTATTCGTATCACAAGTTCACCGTACTTGAGGTAAACTTCCGAACTAATATTAAAATCTATATGGAACTATCAGAAACATTGGAATATGAAATTATTTGCATATGTTAATAATTGTTAATGCATGCCGTATGTTTAAACAAACTATTTTATTGCATGTTTTTACTTTATTGGTTAACAGCTTATATTCCTTCTTATTTTTTAATCCGAAGGATTTGAAATACATACATACTCTTATATCACCTTGTAATGGAAGAAACTCATCTCCCTCAATTCTATTATTCCGGGCACTATTGTTGATTGTTTAGTTGTTACATCTATTTGCTGAAAACATCATCACCTTGATCCTTGCTTGCTTGTTTTCTTATTATGTATAGTGTCATTGCTCTATTGGTGACTGTTGAAACATCGATCCGCCGGGTTGGTTTAGATGGTTGTGTCGGGCCGTTCTCCATCTTCCCGAGCTTGGATCACATGCTGCAAACATCAAGAGAACTCGTTAGAAGGTGACCCGAGGCCGGAGCCCCGGGATCAACCCTCCGACGATCAAGTCAGTGTATGTATGTATGAGATATATGTATGCAGAGAAAGAGAAGAGAAGAAGGGATGAAGATCCCTGGAGAAAGTGATAAGTATAGAGAGAGAGAGAGAGTTGAGAGTGAATTATCCTCCTACCAGAACATGTGAGAGATGGGTATTTGTAGAGTCTCCAAAGGAGGTCTTTGCCCAATGGTCCTTGTCCAGTGGTTAGTCCAGCCAGCTGTTCTGGCAGGGCTGACTATCTTTATCCAATGGTCTGGCTGCTTTGGCCTCTGGCAGCTCTGGCATATAATTAAATGCCCATGTACCTCTTGTCGGGTAGTATAATACATCTTCTGGAACCTTGCACATTGTGTAGCTTCGGATACTTCTTTCTCCAGTCCGGACCAACCTCCGGATCGGTTGGTCAGGTACATATATCATCAAGTCCGGACTGGAGAAAGAAGTATCCGAAGCTACACAATGTGCAAGGTTCCAAAAGATGTATTATACTACCCGACAAGAGGTACATGGGCATTTAATTATATGCCAGAGCTGCCAGAGGCCAAAGCAGCCAGACCATTGGATAAAGATAGTCAGCCCTGCCAGAACAGCTGGCTGGACTAACCACTGGACAAGGACCATTGGGCAAAGACCTCCTTTGGAGACTCTACAAATACCCATCTCTCACATGTTCTGGTAGGAGGATAATTCACTCTCAACTCTCTCTCTCTCTCTATACTTATCACTTTCTCCAGGGATCTTCATCCCTTCTTCTCTTCTCTTTCTCTGCATACATATATCTCATACATACATACACTGACTTGATCGTCGGAGGGTTGATCCCGGGGCTCCGGCCTCGGGTCACCTTCTAACGAGTTCTCTTGATGTTTGCAGCATGTGATCCAAGCTCGGGAAGATGGAGAACGGCCCGACACAACCATCTAAACCAACCCGGCGGATCGATGTTTCAACAGTGACCACCTTTTATTTGTTTTTCACTTCAATTTAATTACTTTATTTTAGCGACAACCTCAACATTGCCATTTATTATATCAAATGTTTTTTTTTCTGGAACTACATAATCACCGTTTAATTACCATCGTGAAGTTTTCAACCGCATTGTTATCGTTATTTTCTCTTAATATGTGAAGGTATTGTTTTATATTCAAAATATATCATATGATCAACGTCTATTCATAATATTTTTACTATATATTTTATCCTAATGTCAATTTGATCATGTTTAAATGTTTACTTTGAATGACTTGTCAATTAAATGTTCATTATATATGATATATTCGTTGCCTGGATTAGATATATATATGAAGCTTTAATTATAAATAATATCATGATTTATTTTAATAAAAGAAAATCAATCACTTCACATGAAATCTTAGTAATTGATTTCAAATATAAATAAAAAAAATATTATCAAATTGTTTGCCTAGTACGTAATTTGAATAAAGATTTACAACTCATGTTAAGTTTGATTTGGCAACTATTGTGTATGACATATACATGATGGTATAAGATATAGCAAATAATAACTTAATTATTTCAGTATTTATCGGATTAGTAAGGGTTATATAAACGTGTAGGATTGTAATTGATTTGCCCTTGATTTATTAGAAAGATATTGTTACATGTGTGGTTAATTAAGTTGATTTAGTTAATTAAGAAATTATGATATTAACTCTATTTTATTAAACTTGTATAGACGTGAGTGGTACTTGTAATTTTAAAAGATAATATTTATTCCTCTCGTAGTTTATTTGATTTTTTTAATGCTAATCATTATTATTGTTTATATGCAATTAAACGCTATCATGATTTCCCAAGGTAAAGCTTTTCATCTTGTACCAACCTTCGTTTGAAAAAAAAATTGTTTATGATGTTATTTGATTCTTCTGATGAACATGTTTTTTTTATGGAATATTATTACAATTTACATATGGTAAAGAAAAAAAAACTCTTTTTCGAATGACTTGAATTTTTGGAAACTGTTAACGTAGAATTTTTATATTATCAATAATAATTTGAATTTTTTGTGTATTAACTTTTACATCTTGTTATTATATAGTTCATCATGTCAAATCTTGCAAAACTTGAATTTTTTGCTTTGGATATCACGGGAAAAAACTATTTGTCTTGGGTGTTGGATGCTGAAATACATCTAGATGCTAATGGTCTTGGTAACACAATCAAAGATGGAAATCAAACAACCACTCAAGAAAAGGCGAAGACAATGATTTTCCTACGTCATCATCTCCATGAGGCTTTGAAAACTGAGTATCTTACTATTAAAGATCCACTTGTCCTTTGGAAAAGTTTGAAGGACCGATATGACCACCAAAGAACTGTGATATTACCAAGAGCCCGTTATGAATGGACTCACTTGAGGTTGCAAGATTTTAAATCAGTAAGCGAGTACAACTCGGCTATGTTTAGAATCACTTCTCAACTAACTTTATGTGGAGAAAAGATTACTGATGAAGAGATGTTAGAAAAAACATTTTCCACTTTTCACGCATATAATATGCTCTTGCAGCAACAATATCGTGAAAGAGGCTTTAAGAAATATTGTGACTTGATTTCATGTTTGCTAGTTGCCGAGCAAAACAATGAGCTTCTAATGAAAAACCATGAAACCCGTCCAACTGGCATTGCCCCGTTCCCTGAAGCGAATGTAGCAAAATATAATGATCAAAGTGGAAATCGTGGACGTGGACGGAGACGTGGATATGGTCGCGGTCGCAATCACGGTCGTGGTCATGGCTGTGGTCGTGGCCGAGGAGGTTATCCCGGTGTTCAATATAATAATAAAAAGTGGCAAGACCATGGAAAGAAAAACACACGTGAAAAAGATGAAAAGGCTAAAACTAACACATCCAACAACTGTAATCGTTGTGGCATGGAAAATCATTGGTCCCGTACATGTCGTACGGCAAAGCATCTAGTGGAGTTATACCAACAATCACTCAAGAACAAAGGGAAAGGGGTCGAAGTGAATTTTGCATATGAGAATGAGAAGATTGGTAGCCCCTATGGTCTGGAAGACCAAAATAATTTAACTCATTTGGATGCCGGTGATTTTCTCACAAATGAGTGATCATATTATTAAAGTCGAACTATATTATCGTTATTTCCTATGTTTTTTTAAGTGTTTTTGATTTCCCGTATTATGAATGTTTTGGTACTATGGTGGTGATTCAAGTGTTTTGAGTTATAAGTATTTATAAGTTTTTTTATGGTATTGTGTTTTTAGAATATGGATTCTCTATTGGATATTGATGATGAAGACGTATGTCTAGTAGATAGTGCTTGTACGCACACCATTCTCAAGAAAAGGATATATTTCTCTCATTTAACTTTGCAAGAGGCAAATATCAGTACCATATCTGGTAGTGCAAAAATGATCAAAGGTTTTGGAAAAACGAATTTATTGTTACCAGGCGGAACACATTTAAAAATTGATAATGCACTTGTTTCCCCAAAGTCTCAAAGAAACTTATTGAATTTTAAAGATATTCGTAGTAATGGATACCATATTGAGACTTTAAGTGAAGGACATGTCGAATACCTTCACATTACAAAAATGATTTCAGGGGAGAAACATGTGTTGGAGAAATTAACTACACTTTCTTCTGGTTTATATTGTACTAAAATAAGTGGAGTTGAATCAAACATGGTCATAAACCAGAAATTAATGAACCGAGATGATTTTATTGTTTGGCATGACCGGTTAGGCCATCCCGGGCCAATAATGATGTGAAAAATTATAGAACAATCTTGTGGACATCCTTTGAAGAGCCAGAAGATTCTTCAAAATAAAGATATGACTTGTGTTGCTTGTTCACAAGGGAAATTGATTACTCGTCCATCACCGGCTAAAGTGGGGTTTGAATCTCTTAATTTTCTGTAAATAATACAAGGGGATATATGTGGGCCCATACATCCACCTTGTGGACCATTTAGGTATTTCATGGTTTTAATTGATGCATCGACTAAATGGTCACATGTGTGCTTGTTATCAAGTCGCAATATGGCATTTGCACGTTTACTTGCCCAACTAATACGGTTGAGAGCACATTTCCCAGATCATCCCATAAAAACAATTCGTTTAGACAATGCCGGTGAATTTACATCCAAGATATTTAATGATTATTGCATGTCTATTGGGATAAAAGTTGAACATCATGTGGCTCATGTTCATACACAAAATGGGCTCGCTGAATCACTTATCAAGCGACTACAAATGATAGCAAGACCAATGATTATGAAAGCAAAACTATCTGTTTCCGCTTTGGGTCATGCTATTTTACATGCAGCAACATTAGTTCGCATAAGGCCAACGAGTTATCATACTTCCTCCCCATTACAATTGGTTTTTGGTTGGGAACCAAATATATCCCATCTAAGAATTTTCGGTTGTGCGGTATATGTTCCAATCGCTCCACCACAACGCACAAAGATGGGACCTCAAAGGAGGTTGGGAATATATGTTGGGTACGAATCACCATCTATAATTAAATTTTTAGAGCCATTAACGGGGGACTTGTTCACGGCTCGATTCGCTGATTGTCATTTTGATGAATCAGAATTCCCAACATTAGGGGGAGAGACTAAACAGCTGGAAAATAAAATAAGTTGGAATGAATTATCATTATCCCACCTTGATCCTCGAACTAAACAATGTGAGCAAGAAGTTCAAAGGATAATTCATCTGCAAGAATTAGCAAATAAATTACCAGACTCATTCACCGACCCAAAGAGAGTGACGAAATCACATGTTCCAGCTGCTAATGCTCCTGTTAAAATTGATGTCCCAAGAGGACAAGACGATGTAGGTAATGCGTCTAGGGCACGCCTGAAGCGTGGTAGACCTTTCGGTTCCAAAGATAAAAATCCTCGAAAGAAAAAAGGAGCTAATAATCAAGATAGTCAAATCGAGGTAAAAGAAATGACAGAAGAGTCTCCTGAAGAGATGCTAGACATGATGGTTCCAGAAGAACCTCAGGTACCTGAAAATGAAGAGATCTCAATAAACTATATCACGTCTAGAAAAGTGTGGAACCGAAACAATGTCGACGTCGACGACACATTTGCATACAATGTAGCGCTAGAATTAATGGAAAATGATGAGGATCAAGAACCAAAATCCATCAAAGAATGCATGCATAGAGATGATTGGCCAAAATGGAAGGACGCAATGCAGGCGGAATTAAATTCATTAATGAAACGAGAAGTTTTCAGACCCGTAGTCCGTACACCTGAGGGTGTAAAATCTGTTGGATTCAAATGGGTCTTTATAAGAAAGCGTAACGAGAAAAATGAAGTTGTGATATATAAAGCACGGTTGGTAGCACAAGGATTCTCACAAAGACCCGGAATCGATTACGAGGAGACTTACTCCCCTGTGGTGGATGCAACAACTTTTCGATATCTTATAAGTCTGGTAATACGAGAAGGAATTGATATGCATCTAATGGATGTCGTGACCGCCTATTTGTATGGTTCACTTGATACTGATATTTACATGAAACTTCCGGAAGGGTTTAAACTGCCTGAATCATGTAAATCAAGTTCTCGAGAACATTGTTCAATCAAGTTGAATAAATCTCTATATGGGCTAAAACAATCTGGGCGTATGTGGTATAATCGCCTTAGTGAGTATCTACTAAAAGATGGTTACAAGAATGATTCTATTTGCCTATGTATTTTCATAAAAAGATCCGGATCCGAGTATGTTATAATTGCCGTGTACGTTGATGATTTGAATATAATTGGAACTCCCAGGGAGCTTCCTAAGGCAATTGAATACTTGAAAAATGGGTTTGAAATGAAGGATCTTGGAAAAACAAAGTTTTGTCTTGGGTTACAAATTGAACACCTTAAGAATGGAATCCTTGTGCACCAAAAAGCGTACGTAGAAAAGGTGTTAAAAAGATTTTATATGGATAAATCAAATCCATTGAGCACTCCTATGGTCGTAAGGTCACTTGATGTTAAAAAGGACCATTTTCGACCATCAAAGAGTGACGAGGAGATTCTTGGTCCTGAAGTACCATATCTAAGTGTTATTAGAGCATTGATGTTTCTCGCTGGTCATACACGACCTGATATATCATTTTCATTGAATTTATTAGCGAGATATAGTTCATGTCCCACAAAAAGACATTGGAATGGGATAAAGCAAATCTTCCGTTACCTCCAGGGTACCAAGGATATGGGTTTATATTTTGCTAACACATCAAAAGGAAATTTAGTTGGTTTTGCAGATGCTGGATACATGTCAGATCCTCATACTGGTCGGTCTCAAACCGAATATGTATTCACTATTAATGGTACAACAATTTCATGGCGCTCGACAAAGCAAACCATTTCAGCGACATCATCTAATCATGCCGAGATTTTAGCAATCCACAAGGCCAGTAGAGAATGCGTTTGGCTAAGGAATGTAATACAACACATTCAAGAATCTTGTGGTGTAAATTCAGAAAAGGAGTCCCCAACAATGCTATATGAATATAATACAACATGCATTGCTCAGCTTAAGGAAGGGTATATTAAAGGTGATAGGACCAAACACATTCTCCCAAAGTTCTTTTTCACTCATGACTTACAAAAGAGCGCCGATATCATTATCCATCAAGTTCGTTCAAGTGACAACCTAGCCGATTTGTTTACCAAGTCACTTCCGACTTTGACTTTTACGAAGCTAGTCCGTGACATTAGGATGCGCCGACTTGAAGAACTCATGTGAGTGGTCATCAAGGGGAGAGAATACGCGTTGCACTCTTTTTCTCTTCGTCATGGTTTTGTCCCAATGGGTTTTCCTGATAAGGTTTTTAACGAGGCAACATCCCCGAGCGTATTGAAGTATTTATGTACTCTTTTTCCTTCACTAGGTTTTTTCCCATCGGGTTTTACCTAGTAAGGTTTTAATAAAACTTTTTATGGACATCTAAGGGGGAGTGTTATGAATAAATATATTATAGATGTCCATATCCCCTAATTATGGATTGTCAATCATAGGTGATGACATATGTACTTGACCAACCGATCCGGAGGTTGGTCCGGACTGGAGAAAGAAGTATCAGAAGCTACACAAAGTGCAAGGTTCCAGAAGATGTACTATACTACCCGACAAAAGGTACATGGGCATTTAATTATATGTCAGAGCTGCCAGAGGCCAAAGCAGCCAGACCATTGGATAAAGATAGTCAGCCCTACCAGAACAGCTGGCTGGACCAACCACAGGACAAGGACCATTGGACAAAGACCTCATTTGGAGATTCTATAAGTATCCCCATCCCTCACACATCTGGTATCAGATTTTACTCTCAACTCTCTCTCTCTCTATTTATCACTTTTTCTGATCTCTTTCCAGCCTCTCTTTATCTCCATACATATATCTTATACATACATACATATACTGACTTGATCGTCGGAGGGTTGATCCCGGGGCTCCGGCCTCGGGTCACCTTCTAACGAGATCTCTTGATGTTTGCAGCATATGATCCAAGCTCGGGAAGATGGAGAACGGCCCGACACAACCATCTAAACCAACCCGGCGGATCGATGTTTCAACATTTGGCGCCATCCGTGGGACACAAACAACAAGCTAATGTGACTCGTGATCTATTTCATTTTTTCATCCGTATCAGCTAAGTATTAATCTCATATTTTGATCTGAGTATCTACTTCTTTATGAATATACGTGATACTTGCATAATCTCATTTACGAATATGATACTTGCTTTATTACAAAAGTTGTTTCATGCAATATAACTTATTCTATAGAAGCAGCCCATGTCTCTTTGTTTGAAGTTTGGACTGTGAATCTAGTTCTAAATAAGAAATCAAATAAGAAGACTGAAACTTTTATATGTTGACATGAAAGGAAAGCTTAAACAAAGATGAGACTTCTGCGGGTGTCTCTACAATGAATCTATTTGTGTGAAGCCAAGAATACATTTGTTATACATTAATTAAAACACACGCTAATCTTCAAGTAGTTAAGTGTATGAGAAAGAAATTTGCGGATCACACAAAATACATGTTGTAATACACAAAGTACAACTAGTGAAAGCGTATCCCTATTTACCTTGCCTCGGTTAGTAGAAAATCACCATTTTAAAATCTTCAAATCAAACCCAAGGTCATGCTTGACTGCAGTCAACCAAGGTTCTCCCGATTTCCTCCTTGTTTCGCGACGGAGACGGCGTTGGAAACATTTCTAGAGCAATAGTCTAAGTTGAAGATACAACCAGCTTAATCACCTTACAAAAACGCCTTACCTAGCAACAATGGTGGAAGATACAACTATCGAAACAAGACCACACAGACTTCGCTTAGTATACCCCTGTTGTGGCCTCGTGAGGATGGTCGCTACTCGCTAGCCTAAAACAAATTTTATTTTCTCCTTGTCTCATTTCTTTCTTTTCCCTCCTCTCCAGCAAATACTTTCTCCTGGGATGCAAACATTTTCTATAAAATAAAATAAAATTATTTTTGTTGCAAAGATTGTATCCGAAGGGTATATCGCAAATCTGCATAGATACTTGCTAGACACTACAATGTGTTCTTGCCTTTTCAAACCTACCCTCTGCCTGCCCTTTTCACCTTTTGTACGACTTCTGCATATCTTTTGACTTATGAAAATGACTTCTCAGGAAAAAGGAATAGGGCATTGGGTTTTCAGGCATACTTTCTGCCAGCCCTATCTTTTCTTTTAGTAAATTCAATATAAGGACTACTTTATATTTTATCGAAGGAGTCAGGATTGCATTATTAGTTAAATAGTACATAATCAACATACCTTGTCAAATTATATTCGTTCGACAAATTTCAGATTTAAAGCATGAACTTATAATAAGAAAAAGAAAAATACGTTCTTAATATTTTAAGGATAGGTCTTGGATAATATCCTTAAAAAATGAGTATACCAACACCACCATATTCAAATACCTTTGCCCTAAAATAAAAAATAATAAATATGTATATTGTCTCCTTTCTCTTCCCTAGACAAAAAAACGAATCCAGCAAATCTTTTATGTTCCCAATAAAGCAGATATTTTTCTTTTATTATATCTTTTCTTATATCTATGTGTGAATTAAAAAAAGAAAGAGGAAGATAAGAGGGCCTGCACTAATCGATGTAGTCTACTGTAACACTAATCGATGTACTTTATATATAAAATAGGTCATGCTAATTTATGACAAGCAAAAGGTTTACAACTGTCACCTTCTGTCACTCTACTCATGTCCTTTCATCCTTTCCTTTTTAATTAAGAAAAAAAAAGAATGACTTTGATTATAAATAGTTCCGATTTACTTGACATTTCAATATTGTGCTATTAAAAAGAAAAACAAAGCATATAATAAATATGAAATAACTATACCACACTCATGACTCATGTGTTCATATACGTACACAAACATATTTGACTAAATAAGCATTTTTAGCATGATATAAATATATATATTGTATGTATTTATTATATAAAAAACACAAAGTACCGTACTAATATACAGTTTTAAACGTTCGTTCTCAATATCAAAAGGATAACGTATATGGATGAGATATAACCACCTTGGTGCATTTAACCCTAATATGTGTTGTCTATTAGTATCCGTTGCTATATCCTTCATCTATCACCACCTTCGGTTTAGCCTCATTAGATATCCACCAAATAGATATTGATAGCTTTTAAGCTTATTTATCCTCGTGTTCTAGCCGAACCTCCAAAAGTATCCAAAGTAAAGCTCATACTAATCCGGATCTCACCTAAGACCTCTAAGATTTCTTCCGAAAGCACTACCGAATGGTTATCTTTATACACTACCTCCATACTAAAAATCGAAAAAGTTAAGCTTTGAGATGCTTCCGAACCTTCAAATATCATTAAGACATAATTTGACCTTCAACCTCTGGCCCTAACGCTTTGACCTTCGTGCTTGTCTAGCTTATACACCAACTACTAGTGACAGTCACCTTAGATACTTATTTATAACTAAGGAACTCGCTTAATTTCCGAAACAAGAGAAAGATCGATCCATAGAGTATTGGTTATACAGTAATCCTCACTTGTATTTTAATCATATAATCGATTTGTCATCACACTTTAGTCACATGAACACGCCTCCGGCATAAAGAAAACGCAACCGGGTCCAATGCTCCTTTAGATCACTACCCTAAACAGTCATTCAGCAACCCTTGTCTGACACAAATGAGAACTGCTCCAAAGCTCAAAAACTCGTGCTCCAGCTGTGAAGGTCATGGTCCGGCTCCGCAGGCCATGTCCTTGCTCCGAAGGTCATGCTCCGGCTCCGCAGGCCATGTCCTTGCTCCGAAGGTCATGCTCCGGCTCCCTAGGCCATGTCCCTGCTCCGAAGGTCATGCTCCGGCTCCCTAGGCCATGTCCCTGCTCCGAAGGCCATCCTCCGGCTCCAAAGGTCATACCTTTGTAGTGAAGCTCATTCTTGTCCCAGAGCTTCAAGCTAAGGATTGATACGGATTAACAACATATTGTTGTGAAGCTCGTATTCAGATCCGAAGGTACCTCCAGACCACAAACTTCAGTAGTCCTTGGATGGACTTCGTCATTACGATAGATCAACTTTCAGATCTGAAGGTACCTCCAGACCAAGCTTCTTGTTCAATCCGCATGCCAGGACCATTCTCTAGTTGCAATGTTAGAACCAATCCGGACCTATGTCCGGTATAAATCCGAAGCTAACATTCTGATCAGAAGCTCCAAACCAACCATCGACAAAGGTCGATCGCGAATATCATTCGGCCATATCAGCACTAAGTATCATACATATTTTACTATATGACTTGTGCATAACCTTGTTCATGACATACTTAATACTTGCACAACCTTATATGACATGCGTAGTAACTATAGAACCTTGTCCATGGCACGTTCGATACCTGCATAACCTTGTTTATGATATGCATGCATGATCTTGTTACTCAATATACATGACGTTTGTTTTAATATCAAGATTTCTCCCATGAAAAAACTTATTTATAAAAGAATATTCATCTTCGTCACAACATGAATCTAGAACCATATAAGAGATAAAACCATTCATCCTTATTGTTATTATGAACATGTTTTGAAACTCATTCATCGTACATGATACTCGCGTGATCTTACCTACTAATAATAGAACTTACATTATAGATGAAACTCATTGACCGTTGTGACTACAAATCTAGACCTACATAAGGAATATAACCATCTACTAAGTGATGTTAATAAAAGATCATAGCCTACCAAGGAAACTCAATTCACTAATCACATGGCAACCCGTGCATCAACCGCTACTTGATTTTCGTTTTATCTTTCGATTTCAAGAGTGTTACTGAATTAACACTATTGAACTGAGGGACTGTGATGGTATTGTACCAATATGTTTTAAAAAAATGAAATAAAAAGTTGTTACATCGTGTATGAGAAACAATATATTATATCGTATCTAACAAATGCAAAAGAAACTCATTTTTATGTCTACTCTCAGGAAGATACACACATGAACAATTTGTTGCAGGATACACACCATAACATATTTAGCGATCTGATAAACAGACCCACCTGAACGGATCGTGGAACACCATGAACCTGAAGAAGTACTACCTCTAAAGAGGAAAGTAGCTGCTGCAACACCTTTTGAAACAACAACAAATAAAATTATGTCTAAGGCAAAAGGGTAGATCACAGTGACGTGACTATCGGACCGGAAAACTCAATCCTCTTGTATCATGCGATATTGTAAGTGAATGGAAGTACACTTTGGCAAATTATGTCAAATTTGTGGATCTCATAAACGAGCTCTATTGGCTTGTACAACATAAGTAAACAAAATCGAGCTTTGCTACCTCGTGTACCTACTCGGCCCAGAAGGGCCAAGTAGAAGGAAAACGAAGACCACAAACTTCGTACACTATTCCTACTATGTCTTACGGCAAGTAGAAGAAAATCGAAGGATCGCGACTTCGTACATAAGTCGGGTGAATACGTGTTAGAAAATACGTATGTGTGCATGACACAATAAAACTTCCTTTCACACCCGCAAGATCAAGCTTCGGCTATGTTTTTGGAGAGCTCGCGCTCAAAAAGAACTGGCCAAAAGAAGCTTGAACCATCGGCTTGTCCGAGAGAAAGCCGATTAACGAACCTAGCAAGTTCACAACATGTTGAACAACCTTGCGGAACGAAACCTAATAAGGAATCTTTCTTAAGCAAGGTCCGACCACTGGATCGGCGCATGTTTATTAAACAGGTAATATGAAGAGCAGGTAATATAAAGAACAGGTAGCATGAAGATTTTGAGTCTAGCATAATGTGACTAAAATCACATCATACTAGACTGGGGGACTTGAAGACGTATAGTGATCTCACGCATATTCAAGTACTTGTGGAGTAAGACACGTAGCGGCATCTGATAAATACAAAGCTCAGCTACTAGTCCGACACATGGCGCATTATTGAAAAATGAAGTGTGCAAAAACATAAACAATATATGAAAGTAACAACAGGTTACATGAAGATTTTGAGTCTAGCACGATGTAGCAAAAGCTACATCATACTAGACTGGGGGACTTGATGACATGTACTTGACCAACCGATCCGGAGGTTGGTCCGGACTGGAGAAAGAAGTATCAGAAGCTACACAAAGTGCAAGGTTCCAGAAGATGTACTATACTACCCGACAAAAGGTACATGGGCATTTAATTATATGTCAGAGCTGCCAGAGGCCAAAGCAGCCAGACCATTGGATAAAGATAGTCAGCCCTACCAGAACAGCTGGCTGGACCAACCACAGGACAAGGACCATTGGACAAAGACCTCATTTGGAGATTCTATAAGTATCCCCATCCCTCACACATCTGGTATCAGATTTTACTCTCAACTCTCTCTCTCTCTATTTATCACTTTTTCTGATCTCTTTCCAGCCTCTCTTTATCTCCATACATATATCTTATACATACATACATATACTGACTTGATCGTCGGAGGGTTGATCCCGGGGCTCCGGCCTCGGGTCACCTTCTAACGAGATCTCTTGATGTTTGCAGCATATGATCCAAGCTCGGGAAGATGGAGAACGGCCCGACACAACCATCTAAACCAACCCGGCGGATCGATGTTTCAACAATAGGTTTCTAAGGAAATGTTTATTACTATAGATAAGAGATTTGTTTCTCTAATTATTGTCTAATGTATGCCTATAAATTGAGGATTACATAATGCATATGAGATAGTTCTTCCTCTTCATTCTCTTCTCTCTATAATCTATAACAAAATCATATGTTTTATTTCTGATGACATATGTACCTGACCAACCGATCCGGAGGTTGGTCCGGACTGGAGAAAGAAGTATCAGAAGCTACACAAAGTGCAAGGTTCCAGAAGATGTACTATACTACCCGACAAAAGGTACATGGGCATTTAATTATATGCCAGAGCTGCCAGAGGCCAAAGCAGCCATACCATTGGATAAAGATAGTCAGTCCTGCTAGAACAGCTGGCTGGACCAACCACAGGACAAGGACCGTTGGACAAAGACCTCATAAGGAGATTCTATAAGTATCCCCATCCCTCACACATCCGGGATCAGGTTCACTCTTACCTCTCTCTCTATACTTATCACTTTGTCCAGGGATCTTCATCCCTTCTTCTCTTCTCTTTCTCTGCATACATATATCTCATACATACATATACTGACTTGATCGTCGGAGGGTTGATCCCGGGGCTCCGGCCTCGGGTCACCTTCTAACGAGTTTACTTGATGTTTGCAGCATGTGATCCAAGCTCGGGAAGATGGAGAACGGCCCGACACAACCATCTAAACCAACCCGGCGGATCGATGTTTCAACATTTGGCGCCATCCGTGGGACACAAACAACAAACCAACGTGTCTCATGAATTACTCCATTCTCTAACCATATCTACAGCTAAGTAAAACATTCAGAACCATACTGCTATGCTATGTGATCTGAATGTCATTTATATACATGCATTATGTGCCATACGAATGACAAGCTATTTATGAATACGAATTCTAGTGTATGCTCTTGTTTAAATATATACCCATACCTGTTTTTATCACTTTAGTTCGCTAAAAGACAGAAAGAAGAAGATGACTCTGTCATATTTACTTAAGAAAAAATGACGAAATAAAGATGAAGCACAGAAGAAAGCACTTAATGATATATCAAATGTACCGTGAGTAGAAGCATAGAATACAAGTAATAAAAGCATACGTTTTGCTCTGGTTAAGAAAAATATAGACAATACCACCATCTTCTTCTCTAGCTTTACCATCTTCTGGATCTTAGTTTTACGATCCGACTGCCTTTTCCGTATCTCGATCCATACTTCAAAACATCAAAAAATGTCGTTGTAAACCCCTTTAAAGCTCAGGCACTTAACATGTAACCTTGATCGAAAAACATTACAACTAGAATGAGCGGAGATTGCATACATCAGACCACAGAGCTACATCCGGCGATGCGAGTATTCTGACCAAACCTTACGCTAATCAGATCTACAGCCACCTGTACGTGGATTTTAATGGACTGAAGATTCGTTTTCTCGGGGATTAAAGGTGAAACATTTGTCTCCGTCTTTAGCCGTAGATGTCCGTAACCCGGTTGTAAGGAGTATCGACGAACGTCGTGGAGTCACCGATGTCATTTTTCCCTTTTGAGTTGCTCAGGTCAGTAGAGTCACCGTTAGTCACCGGCGTCTTCCCCTTAGACTTGCCCAAATCAGTCGAACCACCGGTTAGTGGGATCTTCAATAGCACCAGGAAGCAAATCAATAAAACCACCTAAAAGTCTTGTACTACCCTAGTGATTGACTGAATACTGAAAAGTTTAGCAGGCCTCTTTTTGGCAGGGAACTTTGAATAAAGATAAAAGATCTTTTTATTTTCCCCATAAATTATGTACACCTCGAGCAGACCGTTTGTAATATTATTCAAAGCCTGTTGTACACTTGTACCTAACCTAGCCTTGCATACTAGATACATAATAAATTAATATATAAAATATATTGATATTAAAATATCTTATGGTCAAATCAATGTCAGATCCTTTAAAGATCTTTTCAAGATATGGAGTTGTACCTTTTTACTTGTAAAAATGGGTTAAACCCACGTCAAAGCAGTGGGTAAAATCTCCTTTTACTAAACACCTCACCCAACATGCATCTTCTTTGTCTTATTGAAATATTATTTGATTTGATTTGATTCTATTTTTTAAGATTATTTATAAAAATACATTATTATAAAAAATTAATATAAGTAGACATATACGTGGTCGAACCAACCAACTTCTTCATGGGTAGGTACTCCTGTAATTTAGAAAATCAACATGACAACTATTTTTCTTTAAAAAATAAAAATAAAAAAAATAAAAAAATCATCCTTTCAAATCAGCTTTATGGAGAAAAGGACATGGCCTCCTGACAAAATCTTCTAGATTTATGAATAAGATCTTTTGGGTAGTTAATTCTTTATTTTTTGATGGTTTGTGTAGACGTTGATGTATAAAAAACAAGAGAAAGGTAGCTATAACATGACAAGCTACCCTTCACACACACTCTCTCTCCATTATTTGTTTAATTTTGCTTTTATTTATAAATAATGATGATAATAATAATAAAATAAAATAAAATTTTGACTAGTTCTTATCGTAGCTTTGACATTTCAATTTATGAATAATTTTAAATGTTATTTATTTAAGAATCTCTAGATTAAATTAGTTTATATATATATATATATATATATATATATAAAAGAACCATAATAATAACCATATCAAATGTACACTTATAGTGTATACATACATGTCTATTGAAACATATATGCCTAGATATGTATATTGTTATAGTGACATAAATATATATTATATAATTTTCATACATAAAGGGCGCGAAGTATCGTACTAATATCATGCTTTAATAGTTTTTTTTTTCTCGCGCAGTATCATACATAAAGGGACCAACCCGATAGCTAGAGGTTTGCTACTTGATCTTTCGATCATAGTCTCACAAGGTTCATGAACTCCGGACAACTATAATCAGATTCGAAATACCTTCGGCCTAAAAATAAAGAAAAGGCTTACAAATTAAGAACCTTCAAATTAAGAATGGTTATCTTTATACACTACCTCCATACTAAAAATCAAAAAAGTTAAGCTTTGAGATTGCTCCCGAACCTTCAAATATCATTAAGACATAATTTGACCTTCAACCTCCGGCCCTAACGCTTTGACATTCGTACTTGTCTAGCTTATACACCAACTATTAGTGACAGTCACCTTAGATACTTATTTATAACTAAGGAACTCGCTTAATTTCCGAAACAAGAGAAAGATCGATCCATAGAGTATTGGTTATACGGTAATCCTCACTTGTATTTTAATCATATAATCGATTTGTCATCACACTTTAGTCACATGAACACGCCTCCGGCATAAAGAAAACGCAACCAGGTCCGAAGTCCCTTCGGATCACCACCTTAAGTAGTCATATCGCTACCTTCAGCAGCCCTCGTCTGACACAAATGAGAACTGCTCCAAAGCTCAAAAACTCGTGCTCCGGCTCTGAAGGTCATGGTCCGGCTCCACAGGCCATGTCCTTGCTCCGATGGTCATGCTCCGGCTCCTTAGGCCATATTGCTGTAAAGCTCGTATTCAGATCCGAAGGTACCTCCAGACCACAACCTTCAGTAGTCCTTGGATGGACTTCGTCATTACGATAGATCAACTTTCAGATCCGAAGGTACCTCCAGACCACAACCTTCAGTAGTCCTTGGATGGACTTCGTCATTACGATAGATCAACTTTCAGATCCGAAGGTACCTCCAGACCAAGCTTCTTGTTCAATCCGCATGCAAGGACCATTCTCTAGTTGCAAGGTTAGAACCAGTCCGGACCTACGTCCGGTATAACTCTGAAGCTACCTTTCTAATCCGAAGTTCCAAACCGACCATCGGCAAAGGTCGATCGCGAATATCATTCGGCCATATCATTGCTAAGTATCATACATATTTACTATATGACTTGTGCATAACCTTGTTCATGACATGCTTAATACTTGCACTATCTAGTATGACATGTGTAGTGACTACAGAACCTCGTCCACAACATGCTTAATACTTGCACAACCTTATCCATGACATGTTTAATACCTGCAGAACCTTGTTTATGATATGAATGCATGATCTTGTTACTCAATATACATGATGTTTGTTTTAATATCAAGATTTCTCCCATGAAAATTTATAAATGAATGTTCATCTTCATCACAAAACAAATCCAGACCAACATGAGGGATAGAACCATCGAAAGGAAGTTCTTTAAGAGTTCTGGTAAAAGGGGAAATATAGACGTAAATGAGGAAGCTTCTATAAGCTATTCCCAGGATGATTCGAGGACGATAACGATACATATGCTCCTCACACATTAGATTAAACATGTAAACTAAGATATCAACTAGAGATGAGAATAAAGTATAAATACTTATTACTATGCACAAACCTGGACATAATGCTCTTATACTCACCTGTCCTTATATAAATCTTGATCTTTTCATTGGTAACTAAGTACATACTGTATAGTCTCATCTTCGTCTGCTACAGCATCTGCTCCTCTCGTCGCTCTGGACCTAAAGCTCCTTCGTCCTCCGTCCCTTGTCCGCCGCTTTTGCCCAGAATTACCTCGATCTTCGGCTCTTCAGGACCGCTGATCCTAAGGTTCCTTCGTCCTCCGTCCATTGTCCTTTGTTTCTACTTCTGTATTCTTCCAGCTCTGCTTACACACTTACATAAAATGAAAAAGGAAACAAGATGATTCATTCTTAAAAAGACCCAAACACACAGGAGATTCCATGCCTTTATCTTCCAGATCTGGAGGATAAGAATTAATGCTATTTCGATAAAGATTTTTCCTTTTTCAACTAATACCTCCTAACTTTTTGCCTAATCCTAGTTCATGCATATACACCATAAGAGAATGTAAAGGAGCAAAACTTGTTATTAACATAAGAAGGTATAATAACAAATGATAAATTAGTTGACGCCTTGAAAAAAACAAATAGATAGGACCTCACTATTCCTCCTCATCCGAAGAACTCGACCTAGTAAAGAATAACATAGCTTTTAGCTTTGTGATTTGAATCAATACCTCAAATTATTCAACGATGCTACTACTTCATAAACTCCCCTCTCTTCAATCAATTGCCTTAGATTTAGAAAATATTTGAGGACCCTTCCTAAAAAAAAATGATTTTAAACCTCTGATGATTCTGAAGCTCACAAAAGGGACGAGACCCATGCGTTTTTTATATCTTTCGAGTTCAATAATGCTACTGAATTAAAACTATTGAACTAAGGGACTATGATGGTATTGTATCTATATGTCTTGAAAAGATGAAATAAAAAGTTATTACGTCGTGTATGAGAAACAATATATTATATCCTATATGTCGTATCTAACAAATGCAAAAGAAACTCATTTTTATGTCTACTCTCAGGAAGATGCACACATGAACAATTTGTTGCAGGATACACAACATAACATATTTAGCGGTTTGATAACTAGACCTACCTGAACGGATCATGGAACACCATGAACCTGAAGAAAGTACTACCTCTAAAGAGGCAAGTAGCTGCTGCAACACCTTTTGAAACAACAACAAATAAAATTTTGTCTAAGGCAAAAGGGTAGATCACAGTGACGTGACTGCCTGACCGGAAAACTCAATCCTCTTGTGTCATTTAAAACTCAACGGATTAACAGTTGTTGTTTAAATATCATGCGATATTGTAAGTGAATGGAAGTACACTTTGGCAAATTATGTCAAATTTGTGGATCTCATAAACGAGCTCTATTGGCTTGTACACTATAAGTAAACAAAATCGAGCTTTGCTACCTCGTGACCTACTTGGCCCAGAAGGACCAAGTAGAAGGAAATCGAAGACCACAAACTTCGTACACTATTCCTACTATGTCTTACGGCAAGTAGAAGAAAATCGAAGGATCGCGACTTCGTACATAAGTCGGGTGATACGTGTTAGAAAACGCGTATGTGTGCATGACAAATAAAACTTCCTTTCACACCCGCAAGATCAAGCTTCGGCTATGTTTTTGGAGAGCTCACACTAAAAAAGAACTAGCCAAAGAAGTTTGAACCATCGGCACGTCCGAGAGACGGTCGATTATTGAATCTAGCAAATTCAAAACATGTTGAACAGCCTTGCGGAACGAAACCTAATAAGGAATCTTTCTTAAGCAAGGTCCGACCACTGGATCGGCGCATGTTAAAAATCCTTGTGGAGTAAGACCCCTAACGGCATCCGATGAATACAGTCCGACCACTGGATCGGTACATATTAAAAATCCTTGTGGAGTAAGACCCCTAACGGCATCCGATAAACGTAAGGTCCGGCCACTGGACCGGTACATATTGAACAGCCTTGTGGAACGAAACCTAATAAGGAATCCTTCTAAAGCAAGGTCTGACCACTGGATCGGCGCATGTTTATAAAAAGCCTAGGACCACTGGATCCGAAGCTCAAACTATGCCGGACCATGGGATCCGTTGCATATCTTATTAAACAGGTAACATGAAGAACAGGTAATATGAAGAGCACGTAACATGAAGAACATGTAACATGAAGAACATGTAACATGAAGAGCACATAATATGCAGAACATGTAGCATGAGGAATATGAGTCTAGCATAATGTGACTAAAACCACATCATACTAGACTGGGGGACTTGAAGACGTATAGTGATCGGGCGCATATTCAAGTACTTGTGGAGTAAGACCCGTAGCGGCATCTGATAAATACAAAGCTCAGCTACTAGTCCGACACATGGCGTATTATTGAAAAATGAAGTGTGCAAAAACATAAACAATATATGAAAGTAACAACAGGTTGCATGAAGATTTTGAGTCTAGCACGATGTAGCAAAAGCTACATCATACTAGACTGGGGGACTTGATGACATATGTACCTGACCAACCGATCCGGAGGTTGGTCCGGACTGGAGAAAGAAGTATCAGAAGCTACACAAAGTGCAAGGTTCCAGAAGATGTACTATACTACCCGACAAAAGGTACATGGGCATTTAATTATATGTCAGAGCTGCCAGAGGCCAAAGCAGCCATACCATTGGATAAAGATAGTCAGTCCTGCTAGAACAGCTGGCTGGACCAACCACAGGACAAGGACCGTTGGACAAAGACCTCATAAGGAGATTCTATAAGTATCCTCATCCCTCACACATCTGGGATCAGGTTCACTCTCACCTCTCTCTCTATACTTATCACTTTCTCCAGGGATCTTCATCCCTTCTTCTCTTCTCTTTCTCTGCATACATATATCTCATACATACATATACTGACTTGATCGTCGGAGGGTTGATCCCGGGGCTCCGGCCTCGGGTCACCTTCTAACGAGTTTACTTGATGTTTGCAGCATGTGATCAAAGCTCGGGAAGATGGAGAACGGCCCGACACAACCATCTAAACCAACCCGGCGGATCGATGTTTCAACAATTTCTTTTATCATATGGCAACCTTATTTGAACTATAATGTATAAATATTACACGAATTAGCAAAAACCATATCGTTTAGATTGAGATATTTTAATAAATCGTTATAATTTTACAAGATCAAATTGTACAACACAGTGCAACACATAATGATTTATATTAGTAATTACCGTATTATAAACACAGATTTTAAAACTTTCAGACAAAGAAAAAAGCTTTAATAAAATAATGCTATATGTTACTTAATTAGTTATCCTTTTTACATTTTAATCTTATACTAACAGAAATAACTCGTTAGTAAAATTTTAATTCACTAGCTAAGCACGAATCGAGATCTTATGATCATTATATGGTTAAAAATAAGATTTTTCTTAAGATTAAAAATCGAGATCTTATAGTTCAAAATAAGATAAGATTTTCGTAAATACAATGCGTTTTTAAGTAACGAGAGGGTATCCTTTTTTAGTTTAACCAGATCTATCGAGTTTCCTCCCTCTCAATCAAATATTTTTGGGCTTTTAACTGACTGGATCTCCTCCGCCGACAGCTCCGTTTATCCGATTCCGACATGTATCCCGACGAGTGATTTTTTACACCACTTGTTCAGATCCCAATTCAAACTCTCTTGGTTCTCTTTCTTTCTGACATCAAATTGGTTGCATTTCATTCTACCCATTCCTAAACTATTCTCTCATTCCGACTTGAAATGGGTGGCTTTGCTTTCTCCGTATCAGCCTTCGATTTGAAGTCAGGCCAAACCATACTCTTGCTTCTTCTACTCATGATTGCTTCTTTCTACACCGGCACCTTTTTTGGCCACAATTCTTCGCTTTACCTAAATCAATCAGCCTTCAATTCTTCATCACCAGGTACCCTTTTCTTGTTTGTCAATATTCTTTACTAATTACTTCAGGGTTTTAGTTATTAGTAAGCTTTTATACTTTAAAATCTATGCTTTAGTTCAAACATAGAGGTCTCTTGAACAGAGTGATTGTGTTTGTCTGGTAAGTTTACTTATGCAGATCTGATTTTGACTCAAACTAGTAAAAAAGATGCTTGAATCACTTCAAAATGAAGAAAATTGATGTTTTTCGACACAGTAGAGTTGAGATCCAACTTTGATTTGTCTTCAAAATATTCAAATTTTGTTTACATTGATCAATCTTATATGCTTGCAGGTAATCCTACATTTAGTAACAGAGTTAAGCTAACTTATAGACAGTCAGCTGTGATAATTCCAGAAACTGGGATGAACATATGCCCTGTACAATTCAATGAGCATATTCCTTGCCATGATCCATCATATATCAATGAATTACTTCCGAATTTAGATGTCTCCAAGAGAGAAGATTTAGAAAGGCATTGCCCCCCGTTACAAAGACGCTTATTTTGCTTGATACCTCCACCTTTGGATTATAAGATACCAGTGAGATGGCCTACAAGTCGAGACTATGTATGGAGGACCAATGTGAATCATACGCGTCTTTCTGAAGTTAAAGGAGGCCAAAATTGGGTGCATGATAAAGGTCAGTTATGGTGGTTTCCAGGGGGTGGTACCCATTTTAAACATGGAGCTACTGAATACATTGAGAGGTACCTATTTTAATGTGTTTACTTACACTGAACTTCTTGTCTGATTCTCTAAATCTGCTTATTTTGACCCTAAATAATTAGTTAATCAGAATAATTCTCACTTCTGTTGTACTCCAATACAGTCAAGACTGATCATTGAAGTCATGATTCATTTTGGAGATAACAGAAACATATTAAACACAAACTATGAGCGTATCTATTAACACTACAACATTATTTTGCATCTTAGTTTGAGCTTTCTATAATAATGATATATTTTGGCAAGTAAATAGAAGTCACATTTGTTCACTCTGCAGAATTTGAATTTATCAGCTTTTAACTTTTGCAGATTAGGGAATATGACCACCAATGAGACAGGCGATCTTAGTTCATCTGGGGTCTATCAGGTTCTTGATGTTGGTTGTGGGGTTGCGAGTTTCTCTGCTTATCTTCTTCCCTTAAACATAAGAACTATGTCATTTGCTCCAAAAGATGGTCATGAAAATCAAATCCAGTTTGCTTTAGAGCGCGGGATTGGTGCTATGATATCTGCTTTAGCTACAAAACAGCTACCATACCCCAGTCAATCATTTGAAATGGTTCACTGTTCAAGATGTCGTGTTGATTGGCATGAAAATGGTAATATTTGATTTTCTAAATTAAATATTGAGAAAGTAACGAGCTTTCGTTTTGATCAATTTGATTTTTTATCTATATATGCAGATGGCATTCTTTTAAAAGAAGTAAACCGACTTCTTCGGCCAAATGGTTATTTTGTATACTCAGCTCCTCCTGCTTATAGAAAGGACAAAGATTTTCCATTGATTTGGGATAAACTGGTGAATATAACTTCTGGAATGTGCTGGAAGCTTATTGCTAGGAAAATCCAAACTGCAATATGGATAAAAGATGCTAGTCAATCTTGTCTTGAACAAAATGCAGAGCAGATGCTTGTAAAGATCTGTGATTCTGTAGACGATCATAAACCCTCATGGAAAACACCATTGAGAAACTGTGTTACGCTCAATAACATAGGTCCAGAGTCTCCAAAACTACCTCCTAACCCACATCGTCTTTCAGTATATTTACAAAGTCTCAACGACATAGGTTTGTCCTTAACTCCATTTTTCTTTCCATTAATGGTTTATAATCTGATTAATTAATGTAAGGGTAATTAAAACAACCTTGTTACCCTTTCGCTTAACCTAATCTGATGAACTACTGCTCTCTTTTTAATTAATTGATTCCAAACACAACCATGTATAGTCGTTACAACATCAGAAACACATCAAACATGATCAAGATCAATGAAATGTTTATTATCTTGGTTGCAGGTGTCACTCAAGAAATGTTTCTTGCGGATACACTTTACTGGCAAGATCAAGTTCGTCATTATTGGAGGTTGATGAATGCTGACGAGACATCAATTCGCAATGTTATGGACATGAATGGCCTCTATGGTGGATTTGCAGTTGCCTTTAATACATGGCCTGTTTGGGTGATGAATGCTGTCCCTGCAACAATGAACAACACTTTATCTGCTATTTATGCCCGGGGACTGATTGGCGCTTTCCATGACTGGTGAGTCAAAATAGGAAATGAATGCTACGATTTCAAACCTATTTCGTGAATAAGTGCATGATTAAAAATGCTTGCTTGATAAATGTATCTGACTTGAATGATTTACCATTTGTATATAGTGATAGCCTTGATACAAGTTTACACCGCCATGTGTAGGTGTGAGCCGTTCTCATCTTATCCGAGAACATATGACTTGCTCCATGCGAGTTATCTCTTTAGTCACTACACTACCATCAACAATGGTGGTTGCTTATTGGAAGATATCATGCTAGAGATGGACCGTCTTTTACGACCTCAGGTAACTTTTTTCTTTCTGGTGTTTGTTTCATGGTATAGTTACGTGAATATCCTATTATCATTGTTACAAACACATTGATGCAACACTTTGAAACTATGTTTACACAGGGGTTTGTCATTATTAGAGACGATAAAGCCACTATATCGATAATAAGGGATCTTGCACCGAAGTTTCTTTGGGAGGTTACTTCACATGTACTAGAAAATCAACAAGGGGAATCAGAACTGGTTTTAATTGGGCAAAAGAAGTTCTGGGCAATCGCATAATGCCTATAGAATGGTGATATAAACTTATGATTAACAGGTGCAGATTATTTAAGTTATTTGTTTCTCTTTTACAAGGCACTTAGTTTTTGTATACCATGTACCAGATCTATTCTTTCATTCATTGTAAATCTCATGGAACGCATTTGTTGTCGATCACTCGGCTAGATGTCCATGGAAATGGAGTTCATTTCAGGTCTAACCATGTAATATAGGAACCTGGTTATGTCACGATGTTATAATTATCACGAACGTATGTACAACAATGTAATCACTTTATTGATTTTATATCTATTTTAGTATAGATCTCTCTTTAAATATACACCATCTTGCCGTTAATTTATCAGTATTTATGACTTGGGGTTGAGATCATTAATTCACTCATATATTAGCAATTCATCTTTGTAACTATGTTCCTTTGGAAACATTTGATGATGAGATAAGTTAACGAGCCATAGTAGACCCGCCTTACTTGGTTCATTCCGTACATATTAATACAAGTTATAATTTATTGATACGATTTTCACATGTTACAACCGAAAGCTAAGGAACATGTCGTAATATAGCAAAAAAACGCTAGAAATTTAGTAACACGTCTTATACTATTATGGTTGAAGAAGATCGGATCCAGAGTCTAGCATAAACTGAAATTCATATTTTCACATTTAAGGTAAGTAACAAGAGAAGTAAAATGCCTACAGATGAAGTTTACCAACATGGATACAAGCTCAGATCTTTAGAGATTTCATCAACTATATATGTAATGCAGTCTTTATCCTAAGACGTTTTGTAACAGCATTTGCCTCTGCAATCACCCTGATCATCAACATTCAACAATGTCATCTCAGTCACAGAAACAACTCATCAAACCCTCATAGCAGAGCATCAAACTTCCCATTATCATTATAATTCATATATGAAATTATGAAATATTTGATAATTATTTTGCTCTTGTAATGAAGATCCGATTCTAATATAATATCTATATGTATGTATGTATAGATGAGAAAGATGAAGAAATTATTACCCAAATTCAATCATCCCCGATTGACGGGAATAAAGTGAGCGCCTTTTTCTCTTTTGCAGATTCCAGATCATCCACATAAGAATTACGAACTGGAGTGCCTACCATGTGAACAGACTGATTGGATGATTGTCTACCCAAAAGAGGTAACCCGAAGTGCCGATGGAGGTGATGCCCAGCGGCGGCCGCCATCTGCTGCTGGTGGTGCTGCTGTTGAAGCGCAGCCACCGGCATATACGGCAGGAAATTGTCGGAATTGGGATGATGAGGTTGATGGAGAAAATGGGGTGGTACCGGAGAACTCGCGAAAAGATGATCGGTCGCAGGGTCGCCGCCGGACACAAATCCACCGGCACCGTTAGCACCGCCACCTCCGGAAGACAAACCCTGCATACGTTTCAAGTAAAGCCGGTATTTCTGGAGATGACTGGCGACGTTTTCACGAGTCAACCCGTCAACACTCATTAGCTGCATTATGGTTTTAGGGACTGCGTTTTTTATCCCCAAATGAGCAACAGCGTCCACGAATCGCTTGTGTAGTTGCGGAGTCCAGACCAACCTAGGGCGTTTCAGGGTCCGAGCCGGCTCATCGCCACCGAGCTCCGACGATTCAAATTCCCCCGAATTGGGTTGCGACGTCGCCGGCGGCTGTTGAAGGTGGTGGTTATGTGGGTTGTGGGAACTTCCGATATCGAAAGCGATGGCAAGATCAGGTGTAATTAGGGTTTGAGATAAGGGTATAAGCTCCTCTGGCTTCGGGAGTTGTTCTTCCCACTTCGAAAACCAATTAGATTCATCTTCTCTCATTTCTGGTTATCAAATCAAGAAACTGATAGAAAGATTTTTCATTAGTATCTGCTTTTGATGTTGATCAAGCTTCTTTAATCTCTCTCTCTCTCTCTAAAAAGATTCGAGAGAGAGAAAAACAAGAATGGGATGAAGGTGGGGTTGCGGTGAAGGAAGGGGGTTTCGAGGTGGATTTACTTATTGTTTCCTTTTTTACATGTTATATTCCTCATCATTCTTTTTCTAGTTTTAAACCAATTATTGTCCATTCGGTAAATGTCACTTCAATCAATATAATCACAAAATCAAGAATATCTTCTTTTTGGGCTGTTTCTATTTATTTATCTCTTAAAATAGTATATAACATAAACATCTTCTACAATAAATTTGCTTAATTTCATCTTTTTCAGGTCTAACTTTAACAAAGATGAAAGCCTATGTATTCTGCAGTCTGCATGATTGGCTCGTTAAGTCAAGTCTTAAAACCAAACTGGAACTGTAGAACTAAAATAGTATACAGTTTTCGATTCAGTTCCAGGCTTGACACTTTTACGATGATCAAAGTATGTTGTTCAAGCACGAGATTAGGTTTGAATTATGTTAGACCGATACTGTTACAAGTAGTTCATTCATAGCAACAAATCCCTTACAGTATCCATACATTATTAGAACAAATAAAACAAGAATATGTTGAATGACATGTTTTGCTTAGCAAAGAACTAGTTAACTACTTGAAAGATTTGTGACATTATTCTGGGAAACAACCTGCCTTGCTCAACCTCGTTCTCCAAGTCAAAATCTATAAGTGTAAAAACGGGAGAATGGGGATAACGAGAAAGTCACCTCTCCTGAATAATACCGTTTCTTCATTCTCATTTCTTTTTCCGTGAATTAGAAACATTTCCTGTGCACTATTGAAGGTCCAGACTCATCATATTCAGCCTTCGCGATCCACATCTTCAGTAATCACAATAAAGAAACATTAGGTTTGCATATAAATCTATTAATATTGAAATCAAGAAAGCAAAAGAAAACCACCTGCTGGAAAGTGCTAAGTGAAGCCAAAATTGACCCTCCAATCCAAACACTATATTTCCTTTCGGGTGGAGCCACGACCTTAATCTTCATGCTGCTTGGGGCTAAAGCAGTAATTTCCTTACTCATTCTATCAGCAATACCAGGGAACATAGTGGTTCCGCCACTAAGAACAATGTTTCCATACAAATCCTTTCTAATATCCACGTCGCATTTCATTATAGAATTGTATGTGGTCTCATGAATACCCGCGGCTTCCATACCTATCATGGATGGCTGGAAAAGAACTTCAGGACATCTGAACCGTTCAGCACCAATTGTAATCACCTGACCATCTGGTAACTCATAACTCTTTTCCACTGCAGAGCTAGTCTTAGCAGTTTCTAGTTCCTGTTCATAATCAAGTGCAATATACGCCAATTTCTCCTTCATATCTCTCACAATTTCCCGTTCAGCGGTTGTGGTGAAAGAATAACCTCGTTCAGTAAGTATTTTCATCAATGCATCAGTCAAGTCACGACCTGCAAGGTCCAAACGCAAAATGGCATGCGGGAGTGCATACCCTTCATAAATGGGAACTGTATGGCTCACACCATCTCCTGAATCCAGCACAATACCTACAAAAATATTGACCAATATTAGTACTTATAAATGATTAAGGCATTTTTTTTATTTGACATTTCACAATTAAGGGGCAACTTACCAGTCGTACGGCCACTGGCATAGAGTGAAAGAACAGCTTGAATTGCTACATACATAGCGGGAGCATTAAAGGTCTCAAACATGATCTGTGTCATCTTCTCCCTGTTTGCTTTTGGGTTAAGTGGGGCTTCGGTAAGAAGAACAGGGTGTTCTTCTGGAGCCACACGAAGCTCGTTGTAGAACGTGTGATGCCAAATCTTTTCCATATCGTCCCAGTTATTCACAATACCATGCTCGATTGGGTATTTCAAAGTAAGAATGCCTCTTTTGGATTGAGCCTCATCCCCAACATATGCATCTGTTAGAACCTAGAGGGGGGGTGAATAGGTTATATGTCCAATTTTTTAAGTTTTAAAGAGTTCTTGCAAGAAAATAAAAAAGATAGAGTTAGAGAGATATCACCAATCACAAGTTGAACACAATGATTTAAGTGGTTCATGCAAGTGTTAACAAACTTGCACTACATCCACTCCTTGGCCTCACCCACCAAGAGTTTGATCCACTAGCTTCTCTCTTTCAAGGTAGAGATAAACCTTTTACACTTCTCCTTTTTTAAACTTGCAAGAATTAATCTTCAAACTTGCAAGTAAGGTAAAGATAACCTTGCTTCACTCTAATTCTATAGGCTAGAGTTGATCCTCACTTCACTCTAATTTGGAAGGCTAGAGTTGATCCTCACACTATTACAAAATGTATGAAATGAATAAGTAGTGTTTAAGCTTTGATGGCTTTGACTTCTTGCTTGAATCTTGAACTTGAAAGATGAATTAATATTCAAAGATATGAGCTCAAGTGTTAGAGAGTATTCTGGATATTTTGTGTTTGCAAGAGGTAAGTGATAAATGAGGTTTGAGTTGGTTTAAATAGAAAGAAAAGGTCCAAGTCTCAAAACTGTCCAGATGTTCGACGGTCGATCCACGGTCGACCGTGTCTCGACCGTGAGTCGTCTGGCAATTTTTGGTTTTTGTAATATAGACGTTGGGCTTTATTTAAAACCACACTCAACTCATTTTTACCATAAAAATCAACTGAAAAGTAGATGTTTAAAAGGTTGGTTGATCCCATACTTCTAATGTTTGAATTCAAACACAAAAATGGAAGTTTAGAAACCAATACACAAAGTATGTTGGAATTTTACCACTTTGGGAGATTCCTTTGCTAGATATGGTTGTGTATTGTTTCAAAGTGAGATTGTGTTTGGTATTTGCTTAAAATGGGAAGTCTTAGAGTAAATCAACCCACAAAAATAAGTTTATAAAAATTTGTCACTTTTTATAAAAGTTTTATAAAAATAATTTTATAAAATCTTAAACTTATTTTAATTATTTTATTTTTATGCTCATATCAATTGAATATATTCTTGTAGGTATCTTCGGCGAATACTTCATCTTGAATGTTGGTGGCGCTTTATCTTGGACGATTTGGATTTTGACGATTTGTTATAAACAAACTTTGTAACAAATATTTATTTGCTCGATTATATATATATAGATGTATATGTGCACATATGTTAATGTTAGTGTATACAATTATATAAACATATTGTATATTTTTGAATTTAACAAAAGAGGATTCATATTTTCCCAACAATCTCCCCCTTTTTGTTAAAGACAAAAATTTACAATTTGTGAACAAATTGTATAAATAACTTTAACATGTTAACATGTGCATTTATACATATATATACCTTCTCCCCCTTTTTTGTTTTGACAAAAAGGACTCCCCCTAGACACAAGCTCCCCCTTGAAGAGAACTCCCCCTTGATTGTAGAACTCCACTTTTTGAAATCTATAAAAATGCATGGAGATACTACCAAGGACTTGCCATGGAGGGTGAGTGCAAAATATATATAATGCATCCAATATGGATAATATTTTTAAGCATGTCAAACCAATGCAATAAGTTAATCATAAGAGCAAAGCATAGAAAAGCATAAAAGCATCCATGATCACAAGCAAGAATTATACATGTCTAAATCCATACATAAAATAGTTAATTGTTCTCACACCAAACACACCAAATGAATCAAAGTGAAATTGTTTTTAAAGCATACAACCCAAAGATAAATTGTTTTGAAACATACATATCAAAAACATGGCATAAACAAAGAAATCATTCCCGGTGAGATGGCTCACCCGCGTCCGTGCCGGAGTTGCATTTAAGAGCATTCATGATCGTCCGCAACATCCCTTTAATGCCCGCGACCTCCTTTCGTAAGGATCGGTGCTCATTGCGCAATTCATTAATGTTGCGATTAAGAGCCGCAATTCTTTCATCAGTAGAGCCCTCACCAAGGCCATAATCCGGGGCAAGAGTACTTTCCACCTCCGCGTCCCCTTCATCATCCCCTTCAAAGAATCTCTCAATGTCCTCCTCCGTGTCATGGGAGGAGGAATGCGCCCTCTTCTTCCCTTTTCGGGAATGTGAGTCCATCTTGCGTAATGTAGCAAGATCGATTGGTAAAGAAGTACCCGGAGTTGGGTGGAGAGGAGGAAGGTTCGGAAGTTGGTGAAAGAGGAGTGTGAGAAGTCTTCCATAAGGAAGATCCCGTCGGCTAGAGGGAAGACCAATCATCCTTTTTGCAAGGATGTACATGATATTGATTTCGGATCTCGATTTCAAAGCATGTAGGAGGACGGCCTGAGTGACACTAATTTCGGAGTGGTGGCCGGATTTAGGAAAGATGTTGGAGTCAATGACTTTGTTCCAAACATTGCACTCATGTAATAGATCCTTGCCTAAGAGGTTTGTTTTGTTACGAGGAACATTGGATTGACAGATGGACCCAATGATCTCGTCAATAGTAAAGGCCGTTGGGAGGTGGTTGAGGCTATGGGAGTCATGATAGAATTTCAACCCGGAGAATGGGACTTGCAACATATCCCCGAGTTGAGCAAGTGTGAAGGAGAAATCTTGGGCGGCTATCTTAAATGTGATCAAGTCGTTATCTTCATCGTATGCATATGTTGCATAGAACTCCCGAATACGCCTAGGAAAAGTGTTACTAGGGAGACGAAGAAAAGTTGACCAATGCATTTGGTCAAAGGTCGCTTGTAGATTAAATTGTTGGAGGTGGGCAGGAACGACCAAGCGCCCTTCATTAATGGGGCGCTTGTTGAGGTTAACCATGATATCCCTCTGAGAGGGAGCAGCGGAGCGAGATGAAGATGTCTTTTGACGCGGCATGGTAATCTAGTAATGCAATAAGTCGTATATCATTCACAAATAATCGCAATGAATAAGAATAAACCTAGTGTGTGTCTATGGTGTAACAAATGTTCAACCAAGCTTGTCATGACATTAGAATTATAAAAGACACTTTGTTTTGCAAAGTTATGACAAGAGGATGATAATTCAATATATATGAACATATTTAGAGAGTATAGTCAATTGATACAACAAACTCTATAGGAATATGTTCATACATTGTGTGTGTATGTCCTAAACGTGAGAAGATTTTATGAAAATTTGAAATTATGTGATTACTAGTCTTAGTTATACTATAACAAACCTAAAGAGGATTAATTTGGGAATTAAATTTCAAAAAATAAAAAAAATTAAAAAATTCCAGCAAGCTCACGGTTTTAGCACGGTTTCAGCCGTGGTTCGACCGTGAACCTGCTGTTCCATTTTTTTTTTTTTTTTTTTTTTTTTTTTTTTTTTTTTTTTTTTTTTTTTTTTTTTTTTTTTTTTTAAATAAGTACACGATGGTTTTTCCCGAGGTCGACCGTATATGGACCGTGGGAGACCAGATCGATTTTGTGTACTTTTTGTTTAATTTTCTAACATAATATATATTTATCACATATCTTTACTTAACCCATAATTTTCTCATAATCCTCATCATTAAACTATACCCACAACCATACCCAAATATTTCAAGTCAAAACCCCAAAACAAATATACACAACCTAAAATCACATGAGTTTTGGGTGCAAAAACGAGATCCTAATGAGGAAGAAAGCAAGAGTGGTGAAAAATATACCTTTGGAGATGAAGATTTCGTGAAGAGGAGAAGAAAATTCGTGAAGAAAGCTCGTGGATCTTGAAGAAAACTCGAAAAAGAATGAAGAAATCGCAACTTTTTACCGAGAATCTTCCGAGAATAGCTTCGTGGGTTCGACCGGATCTTCAACCGTAAGGTAATCTTTAATTTTCTTGTGAGTTTTTGAAGAAAAAATTGAGATTTTTGAGCTTGAAAAACGGCTATGGCGGCTAGGGTTTGAGAGAGAGATAGTGGAAGTGATAAAGTGAGGAAAGGAAAGAGAAAGTGGGCTAAAATAGGGTCCTTCTCGTCAGACGAACGACGGTCGATACACGGTCGACCTCGTATCGACCGCGTGTTCCTTTTCAAAAATGGCCTTCATGGACAGTGCTTCCACGGTCGATACACGGTTTCGACCGTGGTTCGACCGTGAACCCCCTGGAAATCAATTTTTGGCAATTTTCATACAATCATGCATAATTTTTCTAAGGCACATGCTCCATCATTCCTAAACCAAGTCTCAATAGATCAAATGTTTCTTTCTTAAGTGGTTTAGTGAATATGTCCGCAATATTTTCACATGAGTCAACCTTTTCTAAACTAATATTCCCTTTTTGCACATTATCACGTAAAAAATGATGTCTAATGTCAATATGCTTAGTTCTAGAATGCAAAACAGGATTTTTACTTAAGTCTATGGCACTTTTATTATCACACATAATAGGGATATCACTTAAATGTACCTCATAATCCAATAAGGATTGTTGCATCCATAGTGCTTGTGCACATGCTTTTCCGGCTGCAATGTATTCGGCCTCGGTTGTTGATAGAGCTACGGATGTTTGCTTTTTTGAAAACCATGAAGTAAGTGAATTTCCAATGAATGCACATACTCCACTTGTGCTCTTTCTATCCAAGTAACATCCTCCAAGATCCGAATCCGCATAGCACATGATGTCAAGTCCACACATCTTTGGATACCACAATCCTAAGTTGATTGTTCCCTTTATATACCGAAATATTCGTTTAACGGCCTCATAGTGTGATTTCTTGGGATTCTCCTGAAAACGAGCACAGACACAAACACTATACATAATATCGGGACGACTTGCCGTTAGATAAAGCAAGCTCCCGATTAAACCACGATATTTTGTACTATCAAATATTTCACCTTCTTCATCAAGTGTCAAGTGTGTGTTTGTGGCCATAGGAGTACCCATAGGTTTCACATTTTCAAAATCAAACTTCTTAAGCATATCCTTGATATACTTAGATTGGCTAATGAATGTACCATCTTCATATTGCTTTATTTGAAGACCAAGAAAGTAATTCAATTCCCCCATCATGCTCATTTCAAATTCATTATGCATAAGAGTTGAGAATTCATCACATAGGTCTTTGCATGTTGATCCAAAGATAATATCATCCACATAAATTTGCACAAGTAATATATCATGCTTTCTCTTCTTAGTAAACAAAGTATTATCAACTTTACCCATGACATAATCATGTTGCAACAAGAATGATCTTAATCTATCATACCATGCTCTAGGTGCTTGCTTAAGTCCATACAATGCTTTTCTAAGTTTGTATACATGAGATGGATTAATTGGATCTTCAAATCCGGGAGGTTGACATACATAGACTTCCTCTTTTATAAAACCATTTAGAAAAGCACTTTTGACATCCATTTGATATAGTTTAAAATCATCGGCACATGCATAAGCAAGTAGAATCCTAATGGATTCCAATCTAGCAACCGGAGCAAATGTTTCATCATAATCTATTCCTTCTTGTTGATTATACCCTTGGGCAACTAGTCTAGCTTTATTTCTAGTGATATTCCCATTTTCATCAACCTTGTTTCTAAACACCCATTTAGTCCCAATTATGGTATGACCACTAGGTAAAGGTACTAAGTCCCATACTTGACTTCTAGTGAATTGGTTTAACTCTTCTTGCATTGCCATTACCCAATTTTCATCTTTGATTGCTTCCTTAATGTTCTTGGGTTCTATGTGTGATACAAAGGCAAAAGAGTTGTTAAGGTTTTGGGCTTGTGATCTAGTAAGTCTTTGGTTTAGGTCTCCTATTACTTGGGTTATTGGATGGTTCCTATTTTCCCTAACCTCATTTTGTTCACTTGTGATCTTATCATCTACTATAGGATTTTGGTCACTAGGTTTATCTAAGCCAAGCCTAGAGAGTTGCGTTTCTATGGCTTCTTCTTCTAGTTTGTCATCATCTACTAAGGATTGAGACTTAGGTGGTGGAGATTCATCAAATGTAACATTAAGGGATTCCTCCACAACCATAGTGGATTTGTTTAGTACCCTATAGGCTTTGCTATTTAGAGAGTATCCTAAGAAGATACCCTCATAGGCTTTTGGGTCAAACTTGGTCAAATAGTCTTTGGTGTTAAGGATAAAACACTTACTACCAAATACTCTAATGTGACCTAAGGATGGTTTCCTACCTTTGATAATCTCATAGGGTGTTTTACCTAGCGTAGGTCTAATCAAAACTCTATTGAGTATGTATGTGGCCGTTGAGACCGCATCACACCAAAACTTTTGGGGTATTGATTGTTCGTTAAGCATAGTCCTACTCATTTCTTGTAAAGTCCTATTTTTCCTCTCAACAACCCCATTTGATTGAGGAGTGCGAGGAGCCGAAAAGTTATGAGAAACTCCATGTTTATCACAAAATGCTCCAAATTGCGCTTCATTGTCAAATTCTCTACCATGGTCGGTACGAATTGAAATAATCGTACAACCAAATTGGTTTTGAATTTTCTTTCCAAGAATTTTAAACTTATCAAAAGCTTCATTTTTTGTTTTCAAAAAGGATGTCCATGTATATCTTGAAAAATCATCTACAACAACTAGTGTGTAGAAGTTTCCTCCATAGCTTTGAATTGATGAAGGTCCAAAAAGATCCATATGCAAAAGCTCAAGACATCTCTTAGAGGATATAACATTTTTAGATTTATGAGATGAATGCACTTGCTTACCTATCTTACATGCATCACAAAAATGATTATCAAGTTTTACAATAGGCATGTCTCTAACAAGATCACTACTAGACAATTTATGCAATAATCTCATGTTAGCATGTCCTAGTCTCCTATGCCACAAAGTTGAGTTATCAACAATAGATGCAAGACATACTTGAGTGTTAGGATTGTCACCAAGTCTACATGTATAGAGTCCATTCCTCCTAACACCTTTTACGAGCACATGATCATCTTTGCATATAACACTTTCATGCTTGGAAAATCTAACATTCAAATCTTTATCACACAATTGACCAACACTTATCAAGTTATAAGCTAGACCATTAACATGCTCAACATTTGTAAATTTAATATTGTCATGAAGGATGTTACCTCTACCAACCACCTTTCCTCTTAGGTTGCTTCCAAACACCACATGTCCTCCATCATACTCTTTGTATGATGTGAAGAGTTCTCTATTTCCGGTCATGTGTTTTGAGCAACCACTATCAAGTATCCATTCATGAGACATAATCTCATTTTTGTTGCAAGCCTACACACATGGAATGATCATTCAAACTTTTGGTACCCAATGTTTCATGGGTCCGGGATGGTTAGCATCAAAAACTCCTACCCTAATCCACCTTTGAGTAATCTTGAAACCTTTATGATACCATGTGTTCAAAGAGTTAGTAGGTTTGATGAAATGCTTTGGTCTTTGAACCACATTTGACTTAGGTTTCTTGAATCCAAGTCCATGCCTTGTGGTTGGAGTGTAAAATCTTTTTACTTGTTCATCACTTGCAACTTTTGGTATACAAGTGGAAGAACTAGAGCCAAGGGACAAGTTTTGAAAATTTAAAAATTTCCAGTGGGTCGACGGTCGACCCACGGTATCGACCGTGGTTCGACCGTGAGGTTCCTGGATTTTTTCCTTCCCTTTTTCTTTTACAAATTGGATTTGTGTCACATAGCTTTTAGGCATATTGTTTGAAAAGCTTGAGAAACCAAGCCCACCCTTATCATTTGATGATTTTTGAACTTTTAACATTTCATCCAACTTATGTGTGCTCTCTTCAAATTTTGACAAGGTGGAGTTGTCAAAGTTTGTCTTTAGCTTGGTCTCCAAACTTGTCAAGCTTGGAGATAGATGAGGAACAACTTGACTTTGTAAATCTTTAATAGTCAAGTTTAACTTTTCAATCTCCCTTTTCAAACTTTTGTTTTCAATCTTTAGTTCCTCATTTTTTGCAAGAATTTTTGAGCTAAAGTCACACAATTTATCATATTGGTCGTTATCACTATAATAACTTGAATCGGATTGTACCTCACTTGTCTCAAATGCCATGAGACATGTTTCCTCCTTGATGTCATCTTGATTTTCATCACCACTATCACTCCATGCTCCTCCTAGAAATGCTTTGTGATTTTCTTTCTTCTTGGATGCAACTTTGGGACAATCACCAATGAGGTGTGAGGAATCACCACATCCATAGCATTCCCTAGAAGGCTTTTTGTCTTTCTTGGCATCAATGCCTTGCTTATACTTTCTTGGGTCAAATGGAGCCTTCACATGTTTGCCCTTCCTTTTGAAGAACTTCTTGAAGTTCCTCACCATCATAGCATATTCTTCATCATCATCACTATTTGCATCATCTTCCTCATCACTTGAGGATTCTTTAACATGTTTGGCTTTGAGAGCAATGGATTTTGACTTCTCCTTCTTCAACTTGGCAATTTCATCATCTTTTTGCATTATCACCTCATACACCTTGAGGTTTCCAATAAGCTCATCCATTTGGAGTAGATTCAAATCCTTTGACTCCTCTATGGCCGTCACCTTAGCTCTCCATTTTGGTGAAAGAGCCCTAAGAAACTTTCTCACAATTTTCTTGTTAGAATACGTAGTCCCAAGTGACTTGAGACTAGTAACAATAGTATTGAATTTAGAGAAAGCATCATCAATGCTCATTTCATCAAGTATTTGAAATTGCTCATACTGTTGTACAAGCAACTCAATCTTGTTGTCAAGGACTTGAGCATTTCCTTGATGGGTAGTGACAAGAGATTTCCAAATGGCATTTGCACTATCCAACATAAAAACTCTTTCATACTCTTTTCTAGGTAGTGCATTGTATAAAAAGAGTTTTGCTTCAAAATTTTTGGAAATCATCTTCTTGTCCTCTTGATCCCATTTGTCCTTAGGAGTTGGTACATATGTATCAATTTTAGAATCAAAGGTTTTTGGCACATGATCACCATCCTCTATGATATCCCAAAGATCAACATCTTTGGCTTTAACATATGTCATAAACCTTTGTTTCCAAAAACAAAAACCTTCTTCTTCAAGAAGTGGAGGTCTAACCATAGAATTCCCCTCTACAAAGTTTTGTCCCATTTTCAACTCAAAGAATTTTTGAAAAATGTTTTAGAACACTTCAAAACAAGTTTTCAAAAATTATCAAGAGCAACTTGCTCTGATACCAATTGTTAGAACCTAGAGGGGGGGTGAATAGGTTATATGTCCAATTTTTTAAGTTTTAAAGAGTTCTTGCAAGAAAATAAAAAAGATAGAGTTAGAGAGATATCACCAATCACAAGTTGAACACAATGATTTAAGTGGTTCATGCAAGTGTTAACAAACTTGCACTACATCCACTCCTTGGCCTCACCCACCAAGAGTTTGATCCACTAGCTTCTCTCTTTCAAGGTAGAGATAAACCTTTTACACTTCTCCTTTTTTAAACTTGCAAGAATTAATCTTCAAACTTGCAAGTAAGGTAAAGATAACCTTGCTTCACTCTAATTCTATAGGCTAGAGTTGATCCTCACTTCACTCTAATTTGGAAGGCTAGAGTTGATCCTCACACTATTACAAAATGTATGAAATGAATAAGTAGTGTTTAAGCTTTGATGGCTTTGACTTCTTGCTTGAATCTTGAACTTGAAAGATGAATTAATATTCAAAGATATGAGCTCAAGTGTTAGAGAGTATTCTGGATATTTTGTGTTTGCAAGAGGTAAGTGATAAATGAGGTTTGAGTTGGTTTAAATAGAAAGAAAAGGTCCAAGTCTCAAAACTGTCCAGATGTTCGACGGTCGATCCACGGTCGACCGTGTCTCGACCGTGAGTCGTCTGGCAATTTTTGGTTTTTGTAATATAGACGTTGGGCTTTATTTAAAACCACACTCAACTCATTTTTACCATAAAAATCAACTGAAAAGTAGATGTTTAAAAGGTTGGTTGATCCCATACTTCTAATGTTTGAATTCAAACACAAAAATGGAAGTTTAGAAACCAATACACAAAGTATGTTGGAATTTTACCACTTTGGGAGATTCCTTTGCTAGATATGGTTGTGTATTGTTTCAAAGTGAGATTGTGTTTGGTATTTGCTTAAAATGGGAAGTCTTAGAGTAAATCAACCCACAAAAATAAGTTTATAAAAATTTGTCACTTTTTATAAAAGTTTTATAAAAATAATTTTATAAAATCTTAAACTTATTTTAATTATTTTATTTTTATGCTCATATCAATTGAATATATTCTTGTAGGTATCTTCGGCGAATACTTCATCTTGAATGTTGGTGGCGCTTTATCTTGGACGATTTGGATTTTGACGATTTGTTATAAACAAACTTTGTAACAAATATTTATTTGCTCGATTATATATATATAGATGTATATGTGCACATATGTTAATGTTAGTGTATACAATTATATAAACATATTGTATATTTTTGAATTTAACAAAAGAGGATTCATATTTTCCCAACAGCATCTTTCTGACCCATGCCCACCATAACTCCAGTATGACGTGGCCGCCCGACAATGCTTGGGAAAACGGCTCTTGGGGCATCGTCTCCAGCAAATCCAGCCTTGGAGACAATATAAAGAAACAATCAAGAAGGAAAAAGAAAGGGAGAATATCAAGATGTGTTTAATTAAAAATTAGTTCGATACCTTGACCATTCCAGTTCCATTATCGCAAACAAGGGGCTGAATATCCTCTGTTTCCGCCATTCTTTAATATCTGTAGGGACATTACAACATCATATCTAATTGGTAAATCAAGAATCACCACAGCAGTATTAATCAGGCCTTTTGATTTGATGATTATGGGTTCAAGGCTAGCTTGTAACAGGCTGTGTGTTAAACCAGTTTCAAGATCAAACAACTTAAGTGAGTCTACAATCCGATCTTCCTATCAATACTTCAATTATCATTAAGATAGTACTCAATATGGCCATAAGTACATCTTTTTTTTAACAGATTATTCAATTACTATGTGTATCGACAATCTATAGAGATTGCCCAATAAATTGGATCAAATCAAGATAAATGATACGAAATGAAAGATGACTGCTAGATTAGAGCCAAATTTCATTATATACAAAAAAAATCATAGCAGATTTCTTTTCTAGTTTTAGAAGATTAGATTTTACATCCTAATACAAATGCAGCTGTGTATCTTCAAAACTAGCTAATCAAACAAAAGTTGCAAGAGGATTAAAATTATGCTTTCTCATTCATCAACAAGTAATTCGATCATAGAAAGATCAGACCGGTCAAAATAATCGAAACTGATAACATTGTAACAAGCGCTTACATATATATGATCACGTCGAAAAAGCAAAAATATACAACAGATAACGAATTGTCATAAAATAAACTAATCAGATGCATTAATGTGAACAGTTATCTTTACACAAGAAGATCCACGGACAATTCACATAGATGTATCACAAAACTGAAATCCTGCATGAGAAATGAAGAACATAAGATGGGTATGTATTGAATTGGGGGTTGAAGAATACTAACCTTTGAAATTGAAAGTGAAATCCAAGAAATCGATTGATCCTGTGAGACGGGTAGATAGAAAAAGAGAATGGAAGTGGGTTAGTTAAAACAGGCGTAGTTTGGTGGGTAAATGGAGTAAAAGAAAAGGTTGATGGAATGAAAATCGGGCGATGTGGACGACAGTCCGTTGGTTGAAGAGAATGGAAATTATCTATACAATTAATTACATAATTTACATTTTTGCTTCATTCGGTTAAAATCATGCTTTTAATCCTTGGGTTATTATTTTTACGGATTTAGTCCTTTCGATTCGACTTTCTTACACGATTGTTCTCTGGTCAACTTAAAATGATTAAAATACACATGTCTCATAAATTTATTCGTTTTTTATTATATAAATTTTAATATTATTAATGCCTGATTAAGATTATTTAACTTCATTTAATTTTATAAATTTATTAATTCTTTAACAGTCATCATCAATACAACCACCACAACCATGATGGCGTACCACCGCCAACTATAACAACCAAACCACCTAGGTCCACAACTCACCATTACTGTGAACAGACCCACTACAACCGTTACATCCTACAAATTCACCACAGCCACAGCCAATTACAACCGCTAAATCACCCTCACACAATAATCGAACAAACACCATAAATAAAGTTCTATAAACATCACCAACTCATGTTTATCAAGCACATAGACAGCAAAATCAAAATCATGATAGAGATTCATCAAACCAGTCTCCCCAATCAAGTTCCATCATACAACTATCTAACGTATAGGGACCAAAATCAAAACCCTAATTGAGATTCATTAGACCCCTTTTCCCAAACAGCTCCTACCGATTTCAAAAATCTAATCAAGTTTATCAAACCCCTAATCGAACAAATGTACACATGGAATTCACCAAAACAAAAAAGAAGAGATGAATAGAAGTGGAGAGTAGACCTTGGTGCTCATAGCGGTAATTATTTGTGAAAAAACCCAATCGCAAAGCTTCCTTTTTTAAGAACCTAATGCAAATAACGATGGTGTTTGTACATGATAAGAATGGTGTTGGTGCAAGCATTTACACCATGTTCTCGAGTTTTTTTTACGAAAGGAATGGAAGGATCTGGAAGAAAACTAAAAAAAGATATGTTCTCAAGTTTAATTTAAGGAGGGGAAGAGAAGCAAAGAGAGAGATTAGGAGGGGGAAATAAGCTTATTTTATGTTACAATCTTTCCTCCAAAAAATGAGAGGAATATTTGAAAGAAAAGGACTTTCTCCCCTTTCTTTTCGTTTCCTTTCTTTCTTAAACACGAGAACATAGTTTAGGGTGGTTGTTGGCCGAAGTTCATAATTGTTAGTCGGAGCGGGTAGCGTTGATGGAAACATTTAAAGAGGGATATGATAGGGAATTAGTGAGAGAGGGATACGAGAGTAGGGACACATGGATTATGATCTAAGAGAGGTAGATATACTTTTGTACCTTTTTAAAAAACTAAATTTTATGTAATAATATTATTTTAAACACAGTTTTTTACCTTTATTAGAAATTAAATATTATTTAATAATATAAAATTCAAGTCATAATTAAATAAAAATGAATAAATAAATAGTTAAGGGTGATATGGTCATTTCAACTAGACCAAGGAATAAAACCGTTAGATAATTAGGTCGGGAGAAACTAAACCGATAAAAGTTATGACATATGGAACTAAAAAGTTATGACTAAAGCATAGGAACTAAAATTGTAATTAACTCTTATATTTATTTTTATATATAGGTGGAAAACATGGGGTGTGTGTATGTCGTCAAATGCCACGCCTGGAATCTTGTGACCACGTTCCTATGCTTCTGGCTTTGGCTTCGGTCGATCGTTTCTTCCTTGTGGCATCTCTTCATTCTTGGATCATTTTGTATCTCAATTAATCATGAGCTTCTGAACACAAACTATAAGTAATCTCCATATTCCGTCGGAAGTTGCATATTCGAGTTACGTAAAATGCATAATTGGTCATCATCTCAACCATTAATTATTCATATTTAAAAACTAATATTGATTATGTAGTTTCTGCATATAAGGCTGGTTATGTATTGAACCTTACCCCGCCCAATTATGATTACAAGAAATCAACAAGTATAATTGAAAGATTTCTTTCCTAGATAACCCCATATGTGATTTCGTGTTTGTTACTCTATATACAAACACATAAGCGTCAAAATTATAAGTTATACAACATTATACTGTAATTAGGAACATCTATGAAATGGTTAACTCAACTTTTAGCTCAGTCACTTAGCTGAGCAATGAACACTTGGCCAAGCAGTTGGCCGAGGCACTTAGCCAACCAATGAACACTTAGCTCAACACTAGATCATCTAAGCTATAGGATTCAACTAAGACTTAAATGAGTGTGCACTCCACACCACCGAATATGTAATCAAGTCAGCATCGAAACCATTTAACTTTAGATTAAAATTACTAACAGTATAATGATCAAAATATTTATACCTTTTTTTATAGATGGAAGTGTCTAGACAATTTACACATCAACAGTGAATCGATTACGAAGAAATGTTTGCTCCGGTTGCATTTGAACCGATTAGAATAATTATAGCTATTGCAGCTAAATATAATGGAATATATATATATATTAGGTTGATGTCAAGTGCGCCTTGCATCTTGTGATTTAAAGGGTAAGTGAATGTAAGTCAGTCGTCTAGTTTCAAAAGCAAGACTCCTAAAGACAAAGTCTTTCGCTTGAGGAAAGCTCTTTAAATGTTTAAACAAGCACCTTTTTCTTGGTACATCAAAATCAATGAGTTTTTGGTTGTCTTTATGTTAAATATCAACAGAATGATTTACTCATTAAGTTTATGATATGATCTATGTCAGCTCATACTTATGTCACAAAAAGAGTATGTAGTAAACACCTTATGATGCAAGGCTGTACGACTATTGCAACGCAAATGAATGTCAAAGAGGCTATATATAGATGACGTACAATATTGGTTAACAAACACTATGAGTAAGCTGGTTGCATATTGATATATCTTACTCATTCTCGTCCCTACATTGTTGTTATCTTATCTCGATTGTTCAAGAATGCATTAATTTGGAGCAGCAAAGAGAGTAATTTTACGTTGCTTTGCAGGAACTACAGGTTATGGAATTTTACAATGTTCCGGCGAAAGCAGCCATTTGGAGTGATGATAAGAAAAGCAACTCAGACAACTGTTTTCTTCTTGGCGTATCTAATCAAATATGGAGTTCAAAGAAGCAAGCAACAATTTTCTTATCTTCGACATAGGCTATCGAGCAGCCTATTCATCAACTTGTCAAGCATTTTGTTTGTGAGGAATTCCTACTAACTTGGGGAAGTGCATTTCTCAACTACAAGTCTCGATCGGCTGTGATAATTAAGCCGCCATACTTAACATTATCTAATGTGTTGTGATAGTGTGATACGCTATAAAATTTTTTAACACTTTGGTTAAAAAATGGGTTGTATCACTACAAGAAAGTGCTTAATTGTACACGCTTATTAAGCCATATTTACACACTTAAAAATGTGTGGAAATAGAAAGTTGGTTCATACGCGAAGAAATTAGGTGTCACAAATTTCTTAACACTTATAAGTGTGAAGTTATTTGGATAATTCCTTACGCTTTTAAGTGTGAAGATGTATTTAAAAATTTCCACGCTTTTGAGTGTGAGGATTTTAAACAATTTCTTCACGCTTTTAAGTGTAAAGAATCTTTAACTATTTCTTCACGCTTTTAGGTGCGATAATTTTTATCTATTTCTTCACACTTTTAAATGTGATAATTTAAGCTATTTATTTATAAATCAAGCTTTATTTACAAGCTGCAATGTAAAAATTATAACAAATCCAATAGCCATGACAAGCTTTCTATCACATTCAAAAATATCAAAACTAATTACATATTTTGAGGTCAGATACACCAATTCATCATTTATAAGTGGATATCATCTCTAAAGAGTCACCCCAACCTAATCAAACATGACCAATATGCCTAAACCAATTCGACCCACTTCTCTACCCTTTGAAGTAGACTTTGGAAAAGACGAAGTTCTCCTCTGAATTCATTAATACTTTGCCCCATGTCTTCAGTTACCTTGTCTTAGATTCAATCTTCTATAAGCATATGTGTTTTCTTTGAGATTCAATTTGAGCTAAAAGTGTGGAAGCTTGACTTTGACATGCAAAGTTTCAGTCACTCATTCCTTTAAATACCTGAATACAAAATGTTTAATCAAGAAAAGGTACAAACAACATACCAAGAACTCCTAAATCAAGTATATGCAAGGTTACAACAACTAAATGTAGTTTAATGTGATATTATTACCAGCATACACCAATCGCATGTGTGGATCCTCACATTCATCTGCTAGCTTTAGCAGGTGGGAATATTCCATTAACTAGGGAGAAAGTAGAAGAAACTAACCATCAACTCATCTGCTATTAGACGTCACCTTAAACCAACCGGTTTCCGGCAACCATTTTCATATTCAGGCAACTATTTCCAGATTCCGACGAGATTCCGGCGACCAGTTCTTTTATATTTCCGGCGACCATTTTCGCGCATTTTGCCCTTTCCGTTTAGGCTCAACCATAGTTATCAAAATCGCGATCCTGATCGTAGGATCGTACGATCCTACGATCTTACCAACCAAAAACACGCCGGATCGTACTTAGGATCGTAAATAGGTAGGATCGTACTCAGGATCGTAAGATCGTAGGATCGTACAGCGATCTTACGATCCTACGATCCCATATTTTTTGTTTTTTAAAATTTTTAATTATTACTATTATTTTCACATTTTTATTTTTTTACAATTTTTGGTTATTACTATTATTTTATTTTATTATTTTTAAATTTTTAAGTGGTTAACGTTGTGCTAAAAACAATTGTTCGCGGTTTTCTACTTTATACACGTCACATTTTTCATTTTTCTTTTGTTATAAGAAATATAGGTTTACGAGAATAAGATTTTTTATGAAATAAATAATTAATGTTGTGCACAATATGATCTAGATTTATTGATTGTAGTTAAGACTCACATTTTAAATTTTATTATGATATGTTAATTTATGAATTGTGGTGAGTCGTTATCTATGCTCTTAATATTTAAAATTTGGACGATTTGTTATATGTTATTTTAAAATTTTATGTTTCATTCTCTCGTAAAAAAATCTATTTAATTGGTTTTTGATAAAAATTATAGCATATAAAAAACTTAAAAAATCATTAATGACTTGTGGTAGGATCTTACGATCCCGATCTCGATCTTACGATCCGATCTTGCAAAGACGAAAACGATCCTAGCTAAGATCCCGATCTTGATAACCTTGGGCTCAACAAAAATGAGCTTACATATTTAAGTTAAAAAGCATTTCCAAAAAAATAGACCCTTACTAACAGGTTTTAAACGATTACCCTTATTACACACCTCATAAGACGGTCATACCGTTTCACCACACTTAATTCCAACATCAAAATAAATAGCATTACAAAACATATTAAAATAAAGTTACTTTTATTAATAACTTTACATGATAAATGTTTTTATTTAGTAGTAACTAGGTGCGTTTCCCAAAACATTATTTATTAAATGTTTATATTTAGATACTTTTAAGATAGAATCCACTATAATTAAATGTTTATTTTTAGATCAACTGGTTTTAGTAGTAATTAATTTAATTTAATTTTAGCCTGTTGTACTCTATGCATAGAGTTTTGTATTTTAATACAACAAGTTTGACGTTTAACGGACGGCTATCTGTGTGAGCCGTTTTTTTCTTGAGGTTCAAACTTTGTACAGCACTTTAACGTTAACGGAAACCGTCACTGACCGTTAACTATGCCCACGCTTTCAAGTTTTAAATCCCATGTACCCACTAACGTGGCTAAACGGCGACGTTGCTCGCCCATTATATTCGTTAGAATACAAACCAAAATTTATACGTTTTCTCTTCCTCTATTGCCTTCTCTCTCTCTCTCTCTCTCTCTTCCTCTCTCTCTCTCTATATCTCGATCTTTCAACGGGCAAAGGTTTCTTTCTTTCGAAACGAAAAACATCTCTCCTACTGATGGTTTCGATTGGGTTTTGAGGAGGGTTCTTCGTTAGCTTCTTCACTTCTCTACTATCAACGGTATGTTTAATTTACTTTATGTCAATGAATTATTAGTCAAACCCCATTTGAATTTCAAGACGTTTTTATTTTTATCAATTCGCGTACTGGTTTTCTCTTCTTTTGTTTAATCAATCAGTTCGTTTTTCTCTATTTGAAGTAGTTGGGGTTCTTTGGATTTCTATTTTTATAGGGTTTTTGTGTGGTAGAATTATGATTGCTTGAATCGTTTTATAGAAAGTGGAATTGGATTGGGTTTAGCCACTTAGTTTTGTTCTGATCTGATTGTTTTTAGTTCGCAGATCTGGGTTTATTTGGTTAGTATTTATTGTTGAAAACTGAAGAAGCTTTTATTGTAATTAGGGATTCTGATATATCCGTTGTGAGGGTTTTATAGTATTATGAAGAATTAATGGTTTCTGTACTTTTAGGGGTTATATTTAGAAGAATTAGATATGGGTAAGGTTGAGTTGGAGGAACTTTGCATTGAGAACAAGCAATCTGCAGCTGCATCAACCTCTTCGATCTCAGAAGGTAGCAGTGGCATTGTCTTACCCAAGTCTCCACGGGTTTCTAGCCCTACCGCAACATCACCGCCTAATCGGTATGCTTCAGTCTATTCACTTGCATATGTAATATTCTGGTACTCGTTCTGTGAGTTTAATTTTGTTTTGTTAACTGATTCGCATTTGTGCATTTGATGTTGAAAACCCATGATAATAACTTGTGACGTGAACTTTTGAATTTTGATGGGTTGTGTAAGTGATGCCGGATGCTCAAACTTGTCGGAGAATTAGGGCTTGGTTGTTTTAAAAAGAATTTGATCAGCTTACAATTAATTACTGATGTGATGGTGCATAAGTCATGTGCTTGCATCTTGTATATCCTTTGAATATCAGATCTATTAGTTATGACATTTTTGGACATTTCTTTTGTTAAGATACTTTTAGTAGTGACATAATATATGAGGTGCAACTTACTATTCATGTCTAGTCAGGTAGTATAGTTACAAACAGGATGTAAAACGGTTAATCAAGAACATCTATAACCAGGAGATAACATCATAACATAACAGGCTTGGAAACGTACATTGCCTTACTGCATAGTCTAATCGTTATGTTTAAGTGTTCAGTATTTTACTGCATAGTCTAATCGTTATGTTTAAGTGTTCAGTATTCTCTGTTTAACTTATATTCTTCCTTCAAGAGATGCAACTCTTGAGTTCCTTGAACTGATAATGCACTTTGGAATTATAGGAGGATGACTGGACCTATTAGACGAGCAAAGGGGGGTTGGACCCCACAGGAGGTATGCAATTTGTTTGGACTCTGGAGTATACTTGTCTTTAATGTGATATTGATTTTACGCTTTCTCTCTCTCTCTCTCTCTTTGGGGGGGGGGGGGATATTTGCATTGGAGTCATTGTTTTATAATAATTATTTGATTTTCCACAGGACGAGACACTAAAAAAGGCTGTTGGTCTTTTCAAGGGAAAATGCTGGAAAAAAATAGGTGAAACTCTTCTCATTGCTTTGCCTGTAGCATCTAATTTTATTTGACTAGGCACCATAAGTATGTTAAGCAAATTATATAAGCCTCCTGATAACATAAATGGATATGCCGTTGGTATTTGTTGGTTGAAACACTGTAATAGTCCTTTAGTAAGCTTCATCCTTGTTAGATAATTACTTTTAGAGTTAATTACAAAGATGGTCCCTGTGTTCTTGTCCAAATTTCACATTTAGTCCTTTAAAATCGAAAATTACACTAATAGTCCTTATGGTTGACGTTTTCTTTCACTTTTAGTCCTTTAGACTAACTGGTGTTAAAGTTGACCGTTAGTCAAAGGGTATTTTCGTCTTTTTCCATTTTATCCTTGTTACCAAACAAGTTTTCCCTATTAAAACTATTTCCAAACATAAATTATTTAATCCCCCTCTATTAACCCCCTCTCTTATCTCTCATTTTCTCTCTCAAATTAAAAAACAAATCTGCCCTCCACCCTAGACCACTCACCACTGCCGCCGCCGTCCACCCTAAACCACCGCCGCCGTCCACTCCATATGGTAGACAACAGCCACCACACTAGGGCCGACGTCCACCACCACCGCTCATCCACCACCACCTTATTCTCTCTCTTCTCTCTTCTCTCTTCTCTCCTCTCACTTCGACAGCCGGCCACCACCGCACGAACACCCATTTCTGAAAACCCTCACCGCCGCAGATTTGTACCAACACCCATTTCTGAAAACCCTCGCCGCCGTCCACTCCATAGGGTACACCAACATCGCAGATCTGAAAAACCCTTCTCGCCGCATTTCTGAAAACCCTCGCCGCCGCAGATCTGCACCAACACCACCGCAGATCTGGAAAACCGTCGCCGCAGATCTGGAAACCAACACTACCCTTGTCGCCGAATTTCTGTAATATTATCTTCATGTCTCTCTCATCCTTGTCTCTCTCATCCTCTCTTATTTTGAAGCTATTTTATGTGGCAACAGTAGTGGTGGTGAAGTGGCGGTGGTGTTCGCGTTGGTCTTGGGAGTGCGAGAGTGAGAGAGAGGGCGGTGGTGGTGGCTGGTGGCGGTGCTCGAAAGGTTGTGGTGGGGGTTGTGATGATTAAGAGGGAGAGGGAGAGGGAGAGGGAGAGGGAGAGTGAACTGAGAATGTGAGAGAGTACGTAGAGAGAGGGGGAGAGAGAGTGTAAAGAGGGAGGAGGAGAGAGTAATTAATTATTAGTTAATCTTAATAAAAAGTTAACTAATAATTAATTGGCAAAGAGAAAGAAAGAGGATAGAGGATGTTTGGTAACAAGGATAAGATGGAAAAAGACGAAAATACCCTTTGACTAACGGTCAACTTTAACACCAGTTAGGCTAAAGGACTAAAAGTGAAACAAAACGTTAACCATAAGGACTATCAGTGTAATTTTTGATTTTAAAGGACTAAATGTGAAATTTTGGTAAGACCACAGGGACCATCTTTGTAATTAACTCTTACTTTTATTTTCATAAAACCTTTTCATTAAGATCCTACTGCATGGTCAGTCTACCAACACCTAGAACCACTTTTAACCCAAGTATAATCGTGACATGTTTGTTAGCCGTTTCTTTGAGCTTAATTAGATGTAAAACCATTGGCAAGTTCTTGGTTCATATCTATCTGGCTTGTTACTGTCTCTAGTCTATTTATTAGGTTTTACTGGCTAAACCTTTGATTCTTTGAAGAGGTCAGTGGATTCCGAGTTTCTGAATCTTTATTGTAATTCTCATTCTCATGCACATGATAAATTAGGTTGCTATCTCAGCTATTCTTATGGCCAAGTGTACAATTGTGACTGATACATCACAAAACTGTACTTGGGAATAGTTTGAGGAAACAATGGAAAAGTTAGTCAAAATGATAATTGGGAAGGAATTCTTGGAAAATTATCTCAAGAGGTATGATGAATAGTAGTATTTGAATGAAGATCATCAATGATCTCTTAACTTGAATGTTGCATTACATGTTGAGAAGGCTTTTGGGGAGAAACTCAAAGCAAAGGTATATATTTCCTTAGGAATATTGGATAAACTTGCAGCAAGTATGTAAGTTTTTCACCAATTGTTTGTGTGGATAGAAGTTTTGGGAACATTTTGGTACATCATTTCTCCATAACTTTGCTTAATTCATGTTCTTATTTGCTGGAAAGTTCCAAATATTGATATAACCGGAAAATGGATTATTTCAAGAAAATATATGTAAGGATCAGCCTAATTGTTTATTCATCAAAAAGCAAATTGTTAAGAGTGTCTTTAGGTGGTATTTATTAAGAACATGAATACCAATGTCACTAGTTGTTGGGCTCATTGCAGGACGTCTATATTAATGGTTTCACTAGTTTAGGATATATCATAAAACGGAAAATTCTTTATTTATCAAAGCAAATTGTTCTTGTAGGAAACTGCATGAGGCTTTTCATTAGAAGCTATGCTTATATTTTAGAACAGTCTCTTATATTGTGTGGTATGGTGGGGCCTGTATGTAGAATATCACTTTCAAAGGAATCTGTTGGTCAAATTTGTTGTGTGTTTGTCAGCGCGCGCGGAGACCAAAACAAAAAAAGGAAAATAAAACGTAAAAGGCAGTTTTTTCCCTGCTACTGTGAAAATGGTACTTTGCGCTGATAGAAATTAGAAAGGAAGTATTAAAATGTCTCCAAAAGTCCCAGTTTTTGGGATCATGAAAGATGTGTGCCCTTCTACTACTAATTGAAATAAAAATACCTCAAAGTGCAGAGAGTTTGAAGTGTTGATTCTGTTTGATTGAAAACTGGTTTCTAGTCTTGCTTTGCTCATTTTTGTGGCCTCGTCTGTGAGCAATTATGTTTTAAATGCTTGACCTTATGGGCATGGAAAATCATGAAGGGGTGAAAAATGCTTAATGAGGGTGGGTACTCTATCCTCAGTTCCTTACTTACGAATGTTTTTCTTTTGTAGCTGAGTATTTTCCTGATAGATCAGAAGTCCAATGTCTGCATCGCTGGCAAAAGGTTCTTAATCCAGAACTTGTGAAAGGTCCATGGACTCAAGAGGTTTGAGCTCATTCCTTCCTACTCTTTTCAGTTTATCTAATTGCTATATAGTATATACTCTTTTCAGTTTATCTAATTCCTCTATTGTTTTCTTATTTATTTATTTTCTTTTTTCTGTAGGAGGATGACAAAATTGTTGAACTGGTGAAACGATATGGGCCTACAAAATGGTCTCTCATAGCAAAGTCTCTGCCTGGTCGTATTGGGAAACAGTGTCGTGAAAGGTACTTCGGTTCACTGATTATGTTGATTGCTTTTTTTGGTCCTTTGGTTATTGGGACTCACATTTTTTTTTTGTGCTTGTTTAAATCGTCAATTTTATAAGTCCACAGTGTTTTTTTGTGTTTGTTTAATTCATATTGGTGATAGAATTATGTACATGCTGCTTTTGTGACTCTGAAGACGACTACAAATTATTTCAGGTGGCACAACCATTTGAATCCAGATATTAAAAAGGATGCGTGGAACTTGCAAGAGGAGTTGGCCCTCATGAATGCACATCGTGTTCATGGAAACAAATGGGCTGAAATTGCGAAGGCATTGCCTGGAAGGTATCAAAATTACACTCCATTTTTATAGTTCTACTTCTATAATTTTACCACAAGAATTGACTATAATACAGTGTTAACTAAAATGTAGTTCTATATGCATAATTTTTAAGAGGGTCGTGTCAGGTTGGCGATTAGCAAACACTTTTTTCTCCTCAATTTTATATTTAATTTATTTATGTATCACATATGCTTAAAGACTGTATTATTACAATAACAATTCCTAACTTTCTTTTAATAAATCCATGTCTATAGTTGTATACTTTTTATGCGTTAACATAACTCATTTGACATGTAAGATATCAAACATAACCCAATTGTAACATTCTTGTCTTTGAGGGGAGATTGCCTGCTACTTATTTACTCATTGTTACATGATTACATACTGGCAATTTTTATCATTTGGCCATAACTGTAATTTTCTCACAGGACTGATAATGCAATAAAAAATCATTGGAATAGTTCCTTAAAGAAGAAGTTAGATTTCTATTTAGCGACCGGAAACCTTCCAACTGCCTCAAAGAACGATGCCAATGGAGGTGTAGACATAAGCAAAACACCTTCAACTGGAAAACCAGTTGCTTCTGCAGTTATAACTGCCCGCGAATCACCTGTAACTGCAGAACTCCGTATGGTAGAAACAGATACCACAGATGATATTGAATGCTCAACCCCTTCTCAAGATGTAGATGCTTCATCAAGTTTTCTTCGAAGTGGATCTACCGATTCTGAACCCATTCGAAGCAAATCACAGCAGCCTTCTTCAAAGTTTCACCTTAGTAGAAATTTGGTTCCAAAATTCGACATTTGCAGTAGAAGTGATGGAATTAATCAGGAGACATTGAATACATCCCCGTTACAATCCAATGTTCCAACATATAGTTCTTTGTATTACGAGCCTCCACAAATCGGGAGTTTTTTGCCATCTGAAATGGGTGCTCTTTATATGCCCTGGAAATCCGGTGAGTATACAATTATGTCACCCCAGTGTTCCCCAACTCTGCCGCCTTATGCCAACAATTGTTCCAGTTTACATGCCCAATCCCCTGAGTTGAGATTAAAGATTGCTGCTAGGAGCTTTCCTCATACGCCATCTATATTAATAAGAAAGAGAAAAGATCAGTCCCCTATTTCAGTTGATAAGATTCTGAAGGCCGGTGAAGTAAAAAAACTCAACAATGATTTGGAGGAATCTGAATCATGTGGTGGAGGTGATAGCCTTGCCGGAAATGTGGCGGCGGCTACTTTTAATAATACATATAACGCATCTCCTCCTTACCGGTTAAGGTATAAACGTAAATCCAATGTTAAGTCGGTGGAAAAGCAGCTTGAGTTCAGATCTGCGGAGGAGATTTCTAAGACTGAATCCCAAACTGCAGATTTGAATGTTCAAAAAGATGAGTCTGTAACTAAAGCTTGTTCAAATGCATTATAACTGGCTGTTGATTCTCCAAGAAACTGTAAGTCGCTTTTTAAGTTGCTAATTACTCGGATTTTTGTCTAAATAAACAAGCCAACTTCTCAACTTTAAACTGGATCTATCATCTTGTTATTTTGCAAAGGAGTTTAAGTACCATGACTAAAGTTTCTGCTCTGGTGTACTTTAGTGTCGTTTTGTTCATTTTAGCAAGTACATTGTTTTACTGATAATACTATGTCTTCTGATCCAATCGTTCTCAAGTTCTTAAGATCAATCCTATTCGAATAAAAATCATCATACATCCATCCATGTGTATATGTACATACATTCATGCATACATCCATCCATCTATACATACATACAAGAACAAGAAATCTACAATGTTTGATTATGTTAATTTTGTTCTATTTTAGGAACCAGTTGGCGTTGTACTTACGGGAGATTGCTCGGACTTTGTACTTAAAAGAGGAGGATGCTACTTGAACACATATTTCATTTGATGAACAAAGTGATTACAGATCCCTGGAAAGATTCTTATAATTAAATGCTTCAACATAGAAAAATTAGATTTAACGACCCTTTTATCTCTTTCTTTCTTTCTTTCTTTCTTCCTTTCTGTATTGACATAATGGAATTTAGGTAGGTTTTTAATTAGGTTTTGATGAGTCACAGGTAGCCCTGGTAAGATCAGCTGCCTATGCCACTTTCTGTTAAAGATGATAAGGTTTTGAAATGTGTTCTTGTAAAACAAAGGTGCATCAAAAAAGTGAAGTTATATTGAACCTAATGTTTATGGTTGATTGATTTGTATGAAATATGATAACAGGGCAGCCCTTTCTGATAAGATTTTGCCCCTTTTAGTACCATGTTTCATGGTTTTGTTCTTATAACCCTTGCATCGCCCAAACTACATCTTCTGACAGTGAAGTTTGTACTATTGAACCCAATAGCTCTGATTGTATGTATGTGAAGCATCCCACTTTTAAGGAAGGCTAATAATATTCCGTGACAAGAAAATTATCGTCTATGGGCAAACTCTGCAAGATCTAAATCAAGATTTGAAGATTTAATGCAAATATCATAGTTTCTGGTGTAAGATGATTCTTCACGGATTCCATGTTATATCGGATACTAGAGTGTATCGACATGTTTTCACCATTTGAAATAGTAGGATAACATTTTGAGGAGCTAGTGATTGAAGTCTAGATAACTGTGAGTATATTATTGTCTTGATATAACATGTCGGAATCATCATCGAATACTATCCTAAAGTTTAAGCTATTGTTATTAGCGATACGTTAGAGCATAATTCGACGTTTGTGAAAATCTCCTAAAGTGGGAAATGTTTATTTACAAATAGTAAAAATATCTTAATAGTCATGTTATAGTCTTAGTGTACCTTTTTGTTTAATAGCTTTTACGCAGAAACAGATTTTATTGGACATCGTTTAAATTGTCATTTCATATATTGAAACCGTATATTAAGAAAAAGGCCCCTTTCCTACGTTAAAATTGTATAAATTACTAGGACCGAAAATTATTTAGTAGGGTTTGAGTATTTCAAAACATATAATAATAATGTATAACTGAGCTTTAAATTTATCATCTTTATATGAGTTTAGTACTTTAGTATATTGTCCGTTCGTTCTTGGCGATACAAAAGAAGGGAGAATGATAACTTGACTAGATTGTCTTTATATGTAATAAGTTAATACCATTCGATATTTTTTCAAACTTTTTTTAATATTATTATTAAGATTATATAACTTTTTTAGTGTAACGGGGTTACATATTTTTATATGTTACATACTTGCATTAACAAACTTCAGTCAAGCAGATCAAATCGGATCGAAATCTTAAGATCCTATGTAAAGATCAGGATCTTATGTAAGATCATATGTCTGCAAAGATCCTACTATGGGTCAGAATGTTTTAGCTAAATGAGATCCTAAGATCTTAAGAATAAGATCGGAGTCTTAGGAACTATGGCTGCTCCCATGTACCTTTGCCACCCCTCCGACATTCTTACACCACCACCGTTCCTTCTAGCACCTCTGCACCACCACCAATAACCCTGCAAAAACCCAAATTTTACACCTATAGTAACCCTGCACCACATCCTTTATCATCTTTGATGCATCTCCGAAAACCCAATTTGACACACAATACACATAAGAACAAATAGAAATCAGAAACCCGATTTGACACAAATTAAAACCCACGATCAAGGAAGCTAAGCAGACGGATGATGATCGGATGGTGTGGCTAAGGTGGGAGAAAGGTGGTTAATAAAAACGAATATTGTACTCAATATAATTGGTTTTGAGTGTTATCAAAGACACTAACATGCAAGTCTAGAGAGGGGTGGATATACTTTTATATTAATATTCAAGGATCAATGATTTTATTCTTGTAGACAATTACAAACTTGAAGTGGATTAGAACAAACATAAATAATTTTTTTAAAGTCCAGTCTTATGTAAACAAGTCCACCGAGCTTTAGACTAATTAAGTCAGACTCATTTAAAATTGTATGAAGCTCGAGCTCATAACTTGAGGCTCGAGCATGGCTCACGAAGTGTTTATGAAGCTCGTGATAGGCTCCCTAAAGCTTGTTTATATGTCATTCCCCAATTTCTACACTTGAATCATAACCTTCCTCTTTCATATTTGTGCATTTACTAGTTTGAATACCTGGCCAAGGATATGCTTCAGTGCTTTGCATAGCACAGCTTTACACCTGCAGAGAGGAAGCCTTCGACACAGACACTTTTGATCGGCTCAGATACTCAATGGGATTCCCTTGTCTTCTTCTTTTAATCACCACCAACTAGCATGAACCAATCCTTAACATCTAACGTGATATCTTCCTCTGGATAGCAATGTCGTCAGATGGTTTCTATATATTCTATAAGCTTCAGATTGTCATCATTACTTTCTTTAGTTAATACATATGTATAATACTAGGTTCAAAGGTGGCTAATGGTGACGACATTCATATCTGTTAGAGCAAGGGAAGAGGAGGTGGAGAATCTTGTCGCCCCTAATGCCCTTTTTCTTTGTAATGAGAGGCACAACCGAAGGTTGCAACGATGTGTGATAAAGAGGAAGAGGCGCTGACTACACAAATAGGGGTGTAAACAAGTCGAGCTTTTATCGAGTAACTTGAGCTCGAACTCGAGCTCGGCTCGTTCAAGTCGAACTTTATTGAGTTCAAGTTCGAGCCCAAAAAACGAGCTCGAATTATTTAACGAGTCAAGCTCGAGCTTCTAAGAGCTTGACTCAAGTCCTTATCGAGTTTTTCGAGTCTTGTATAGTATATGTATATTTGTATATGTATATTTGTATATGTAATATGTATATATCATGGACTAATACTAAAACATATTTAAAATGAGTACTTATTGAAACAAATCTACATTATATACGTACTATTTACAATAAGTAAATACTGAAAAATCATTAATTTCGGATTTTATCTATATTTTGAATAATTTGGTTTTTGAATTCAAGTCCTTATCGAGTTTATCGAGTCTTGTATAGTATATGTATATTTGTATATGTATATTTGTATATGTAATATGTATATATCATGGACTAATACTAAAACATATTTAAAATGAGTACTTATTGAAACAAATCTACATTATATACGTACTATTTACAATAAGTAAATACTGAAAAATCATTAATTTCGGATTTTATCTATATTTTGAATAATTTGGTTTTTGAATTCAATATTTTTATATAATTTCGAGCTTTCTGAGCCGAGCTCGAGCTAATTATGTATCATGTCGAGTTGAGCTCGAGCTTCAAGTATGAAAGCTCGTCGAGCTATCGAGCCAAACTCGAGCTTAACATAAAATTTCGAGTCGAGCTCGAGCTTGATTCAACTCGTTTACACATCTATACACAAATATGTGTACATAATTATTTAGTAATTTTCAGTTAATGTGTGTTAATTTTTGTTATTAATTAAGTTAAAATAATTATTAAGTATGATATACTTCTAAACATCAATTAAGGATAAAAGGAAAAAACAAAAAAGACTAGTTGTAAGGTTTGTGATGCTATCATGCATAAGGCAAGTTTTTTATATTAAACGATAAGTATGATAGTCAATTACATAGAATAATAATTTAGACTGAGCTTTTATATTTCACCACATTTTGCTAAAGCTAGTCATGTTAGTTTGAGGGAAAAGTTCATTTGAAAACTGGTTTTAACGAGAGAACCATTTGTAATCATCATTAATGCTCATTAATAACTAATTAATATGGGTATTTTGGTCATGATATATTTACCAAACTGTGAATTGTGTCTATGTGGACGAGACATTATATAACGAGACTTGATTTTTTCCAAAATACCCATGTTATAAGTCAAATAATAAACATTAATGAAAGCTCATTAACGAGCCATTTACATTATTAGCTATTGAGTTAATTAAATCAAGGGACAAGATTTGTTCTCAGGCTTCTCGCAATAGAAACGGTTCTCAAACGAACCTTCTTTGTTCCTTTGACATAACACGTAGATACTTATGGATTACGTGGATCCGTGTGGCCTTTGACCAACCATGGGAGAACCTTGCTCTAATACCATGTAAGTTTGTGGGGTTCCAACTCAAAACCAAATGGCTACGAGTGGAATAGCCCATAACCCTTATTAAGCACATTACAAGTCACTTTTCATCCAATGTAAGACATTACTCAACATATACGATATCCGCCAAAAAAAAGTTTGATATATGTAGTTAATTCGCTTTTTAAGGAAACATTTTAAATAGTTGATCACTTTCATAATGGGTTGACTTACTGACATTCAGGAAAGAAAGTTGCAACACGTTTTATGTAAGTTTTTGTTCAAACCAGCCAACATTCAAAATAGACTTATAGGATAGTATAGTTTCACTATGTTTCTACTTTAGAGTGAAATCACTAGATAGCTCCAACAAGGAAGACTTCGTAATTTTGGCCTGAAATGGAAACAAGATGAATATGCAGTCTTTTGTTTAATTATGTAGCTTTGTAAGTGATTTGCCTAAAACATGCCCTGTAGCATGCGGTATGTGACATCTGTGTATGTGTGCACACAGTGTATTCTGGTTTAGCCTCCATATATCCTAAAAAAGATAACCCGAAGTTACAGGATCCCAGTTCAGTATGTGTCCTAGATTTTACATTACAGGTTATTTTAGAATCAAATACAGTTGTGGTTGTAAACGGGAGTTTACAAGCACATTCTATGGTAAAAAGTGTAAAATCTTACCAGATAACTCTAAGAAGACATTGGCAATGACCGCCATCAGAGCTGTAAACATTTAACCGAATTCCCAAATTTGGAGTAGGGTTATTCACATGTATCACCACAACATTAAACAGCAGTTGGTCGCCTTTTTTTCATTTCTGAGTATTGATACCAGGACGATACTCTCCGATACCTACCAGGTCCTGCTAACACAAACAAGTTTTACTTGTCAATAATTAATCTTAAATCTAGCCATAATGAAAAAGAGTGATTCCAAATGGAAACAAAAACATAAACTAAAAAGAGGAAAAGAAAAAACTGATTATATGATCTTTTAATGTCATATTTCAAAATGTACAAGGACCCCAAAACCTACAATGTTGAGAGTTCATCTTCTGTATAAAATAAAGCATTTCAAGTAAAAGTATTTATTGACCCTATTACAGTGCTCTAAATAAATTGCCAAACATTACAAAAGTGACTGGATAGAGGTACAACCGTACAAGTGTATGACTAGGGTTGTAAATGAGTCAAGCTACTCGTGAGTTGCCTCGAGATTGTATCGTTAAAAGCTTGAAAAGAGCTGAGCCTGAACTAGCTCGAGCCTAGACTGATACTCATTTGGTAAACAAGCCCGAGCTCGAGCATCAAAAAGTGGACTCATTTAGGCTTGCGCTCAATATAATATAATTTGTATTTTATATCTCAATATTTATATCTACTTTCAAAACAATACCCGAGCCTAAACGAGCCAAGCGTAAACAAGTTGAACCCAAACTTCATATAACTTAGACGAGCTGATATCAAGCTCAAGCGTAAAAAATCCTAAAAAAGCCCGACTTGAGTATGATTGGTCACTGTTTTTGTTGGTGATCACAAAAGTGACTTAGAGATTCGGTCTTTTTGGGCATTCGGGCAATGCTCATGTATTAGTGATTTGGTGGTGTTATGATGAATGTTAGTCATTGTAGAATAGAAGTTCCCTAATGAGTCTGAAAGAAGCAAAAATGGGCATGGATGAAATTAAACATTAAAGAAACCATAGGAATAAGTTAAGCAAAACTCCATAATACGGGTTCACGTAGATGTATAATCAATTCCTTCACAAGATGTCACTGTGTTCATGAGATTTATGATGTGGAACATGAAATTCGCATCCATCAAATTAAGTTGCAAAGCTTATACAGCCCCCTAATAATAGGATTGTAACAAGAATATCAGGTCATGCAAGAGGAGTCACAAAGGGACTGTTCATAACAGGGTTGGTTTTCATGCAGCATACAAGAATCTCAAAAATCAGCTATGATAGTAACTTAGATTCTGTTATATCTATCAGCAAGTATTTCCGTAAGCTGTAAGCAATACAAATCTGATAGATGTTAACTAATTTCGCTTCAATCTTTTTGGAACGGTTATCTTATTCTGCAAGCAAACACTGACAATTGACAAATGCTAAACAGCCTAAACTTGGTGCACATTTGCAGAGAGATAAACTTACCTGGCATGCTTTATTCTTTGCTCTGGTTTCAGCCGTACTAGGAACATCATGATTTGGTTTCAAAAATCTCTTTTCACGTCTTTCACATGATCCCCATCCATCGGAGAACCTACCCCCTCTAGAAACCAAAAAAAAAAAGGAATTGTAACAGATATGGACAATCAAAACCAACTCTTTGTCTTATTATATTCAAGTAAAGAAACATACTGCATGTGTGCCCGAACTATGAATTCAGCACGTTGGACATTACGATTGTCATCAAATTCTATACTCTTATCTTTAATTTCGTAGGAGATGTTGAAATAAAATGATATCTTTCTCCAGCCTGTTTTTGCGATCTGAATCCATCAGCAATATTTACAAGGATAAATAAAGCTAGGAGGTGAAACATTTTTACCTGACTTTTTGATAAAAGGATTCCCAGATATCATAGTATAGTCACCCTTCTCCAGAATCTGCAAACAGATATCAACTGGTGTTACTCTTGGTGTCTTTGTATGAAGTAACATAATCTGAAGTAAGGGGGTAGTATCAAGTACCATTTAGCCTAGCTAGGTGGTATATCTGATTGTTATTGATGTGTTTTTCTTATACTACTTTATATTGTATCATATTGTTCAATAAGCGTGTTTGACCTGCTGATATGAACAAACAAGAAGGCAATATTTTCCTGACAAAGAAATGGTCCTGTTGTTTTTTTTCTTTCAAAAGTGGTTCGATGCAATCAGATAAAAAGAATACAAATGGCTTTTTGACCAAAACTTTTGCATGTATTACTAGTATCACGCCTCTTCTGTATCTTCTTTTGAACTCACTCAACGAATATCACCAACAAGCTCACATTTAATTGGTACCAAGCCCTAAGGAAGATCACAGATATCCAATCCCTGAACCACAATACAAGTTTTTGTTTATATATATGCTTTATCTTTAAATACTTGTCTGTGATTAGTGCAACCACTTTCCACTTTAGATAAATCTTCAAAGAAGTTTGAATCAAAGACCATTGATAATCTATTCACTATTTGCTTTCTAGGTCAGAGATTTGCTTTCTGGTAAGAATGTGATATCTGATTTTTTTAAACAATCTCACCCTCCAAAAGGAAGACAAAGAGACTGATTTTACGTCCCAATAAGTGAAAAGATGTATAACCCCTGCATCAACAATATTTGATGCTTTTCTTTATGGGTGTTCCATATAAGCCCACCGGAAACTGTTCACTCTTTGACTCTCACTTTTTGTGCCTTATCATCACCACACCACTTTCACTCCCAAATCACTCCAAGTTTGCAATCAATCATTCCACTGTAAAACCTACTTTTGGTTTATACACACACATGCCAATATAGAAAGAAAAAGAAAAGACCAACCATGGGGAGTGAATGGCTTCACATGGAGTTAAAGAATGACACGGGAAAGGGAGGTGTGAATTAGCAGGGACGTGTGAAAGGGGGGCCATCACACACAGATAGGCACCGTTACCGGTGGCCTAATGTGCAAGCTTTCCTTTATGAAAACTATCTCAAGTACAATTACAATTTTGTTGTCATACAACATATCATAAAGCAGCAGTTATCAGTTTTGTTCCATAATCTTTACTTTGATTCAAATGTACATGATATCTGCAATATTCATTATTACCTATGGCTGACTACACTGTATTAATATATATGATCAATATTTGCAATCCTTGTGGGACAAAGTCAATAATAGGTACTCTTCACATTTGAAGTTCAACTTTGACCTTTCCTCACTCAATTTGATAGATTTCTCAGAATTTAAACCCAAATAAATTCGAATCCTAATATATACTTGTCACATTTTTATGTAAATTACTAACTTTTCGGATGAACTATCATTAAGACGTATTTGAAGCAATTAATTTGCATAAATGAAAAAAAGGAGGAACATGAATCTAAGATGTACCGACCGCCATAGCAGCATTCTGATATTCTTTGAAGAGAGCAACAGTGGGAAAACGGCCAGACAAGCTATGTGTCATCACTGAGTAATCAGAGGAACAGTTCACAGGACTCTGGATCTGATAGTCCGGACAATACGAGGATGGTGGCGTCGTCGGCGTGCGCTGCACGTGCTTCACAATAGCAAGAGGAGCAGTAGGAGAAGTAGCTTCAGAGAGAGAAAACCTGGCGATCTTATTCGCGCGTTGGTCGGTGAAGCTCTCCTCCTGCAAAACCTCGCCGTCGGCCATTGAATGTTTTCTAGCAGTTGTGTTGCTGGGTGACGGGGAAGAAGAGGCGAGTTTTGAGATGATTGGGAACTTGATTTTGGGGGAATGGAAGCGATTAGTAGAGTTTTGAGGTCTGGGAGATCTGGTGGTGGAATGAAGAGATGACGACGACGCAACGGCGGCAGCGGCGGCAGAGTCAATCATGGCCCACAGAGCTTCATCGTCGAGGTCCTTGTCATCTAGGGCTTGGCTCGTCGGCGAGATCATCTCTCGGAAACGGAACAGAGAACCTCTGATTTGCCGCCTGATGATGATGATTCAAAATTGTAGAGTGTACGATGTCGTTTCACCTATGGACCATAGTCCATTGGTCCATGGTCTGTTCGAACGAAAGGAAATGCCGGAATGGTAACCGGGATTAGAACTACTTGGATAAAAGTGAAAGTGCTATGTTTTACTTTTGATAAAGAAGGATTAATTGTAATAAACTATACGTAATATAAAATTGTATGTAACAAACTAAATTTTTTTGTAATTAATACAATGAACAATCAATTTTTAATATTTAATGTAATTTTGAACTGCAAAGCAGGTAATTGATGACGTGAACAGGTAATACATTATTTTATTCTTTTATTTTTTTAAATAATTTACAAATGGCATTAAATGTGCTGATATGACATTATTATTTTTGTTAATATATTATTAACTAGGTTAGTGACCTGTTTATTACACGGGTTGCTTTTACGTGACTTATAAACAGTAAAAATTATATGTATATATTGGGCATAAATTAAAACTGAAAATATGTATACAAATTGGGCATTTATTAAAACCTGTACATGATATCAAAACAGAAAAACACGTGAGAAACCTAATGAGCACTTGCAAGTATGCAAGCTTTAAGTATTAGTGTTGGGACTATTAATTTGAGTCTTGATATTGGTTTCATAAGCAATGGGATCAAGCATGAGCACATACCATCTCGATATTGGTTTCATAATGAGCACTTGCAAGCATGTAAGCTTTACGTATTGGTGTTGGGACAATGAACTTGAGTGGTCTCATAAGCAATGGGATCAAGCATGAGCTCACACCATCTTTATCTTCTCCATATCATCCTTGTCTTATCTATCTGCAATTTAAAAAAAATCAACAAAGATTCTATTGTAAGTAACAATAAGTTATTTAACATAAGAGTACGCTAGGTAATAATTTAGGGGCAGTCCCATGAACCTAATTCCCCAAGTATTTGTCAGTTTGATACGAAAGTAACAGTTACTCGAATCTACTGCTTCACCATCCACTTGTTCTTGTTAACCTCTAAAACTTGGGCATCAGTTAAAATCTAATTTATACACAAGCTTTAAGTTCTTATACACTTGTTTCAGCACATAATTCTTCTTCCATTTTCTCCAAACAGCAAACATGACATCCCAACAACTAATGCAACAATTAGTGGAACCATTTTCCATTTCTCCATACGAGAACCTTTAGTTATAGTTGTAAAAAAAGGAAAATCGGAAAGGCGTAAAGTAGAAACATATAGCTCCCATACATACGGGTAAATAGGATAAACCAAGAAACATCAACATATATTAAAAAGTTTTTAGAAACGATTCCAATGACATTTGTACAAGAATATTATACTCATCTTATCAACTACTATCACTGGCCATTTTTAAGACTATATTCATCCTATCATCAATGTTCTTGTTTATCCCGTAACAATGTAACATTTTAACAATAATATTTATTAGTGAAATTTATAACAATTTTTTGGCAATTTCAACCTATTGTTTATCAGTGAGTTGATATAGGCAGTGTTTTATCTTAGATAATTCTAATAATCCACTTCATAAAAACTGGAGAAGGAAATGGATCATATAAACGTCGAATTTTAACAAATAAAACAGAAAGGCGGCTGACATTCAAATCATAAGTTACTACAAACTGTGAGATGAGATTTCATTTCGACTTTCATCTCAGTATTAAATATCTGTAACTAAACTGAGTAGTCCGAGGGAGTTGAGCTTCAAGACAATTAATCAACTAAATGTAAGTACTAACCTCACTGAGCTTTACAAAGTTACTACGAGTTTGGAGATTTGTAGCTACACCATGTTGTAGTATTATTGATCTTCATGTTCAAATAGGACAAGAGAAAGCTAAAAAAGCTGGTAGATATTATTTAGGTTAATACCGTGCCTTTACAGTTCCCAAATGCTTAAGCCATTCTTATTGATCTTTAGGTACTGTGAAGCTCCCTAGCATATCAGTTAATACTAAACACAAGTACTACCACATGTATGCAAAGAGCTACAAACAGCTAAGCATGCATATGGCAAGCTAGGTGATGTAGTCCTCTCTTAGCTTTCCCAAAAAGCATAGCAAAAATAAAAGTGGGGAGTATTATAGACATGACCGTTTTCAATATCATATGAAATGCATAAGTTTCTATACATGTTCATTTCTACCTGTGTTGAATTTTTAGTGTGTTGCTTGACAACATTGTTTGTAAACCATAACGGTAGAAGAATACAACAAAAAAATGAAAATTTGCTAATAACCATAATAATATAGATAATCATCTTCTTAAACAACATTTATACCTAACACTATATTTTACCAATTGGATGAAGAAAGACCTCAAATTGACATAGCCAAGTATTTCCTCTTAGACATTTCATCGAACAGCTGGTGTGCAAAATCAATTCATCAAATACGAAATCAAAATCAGTAGTTTCAGATTCCCTTAATGGAGTTTGTAAATTAATAGGCACATCGATCGTAGAAAGCCTGATCACACAAACACCCATTGCATGTGGTGTCCATCAAAATTTTGAATTACATTAAGAATTAGATGTGGAACTTACGAATTTGCTTGCATTGATTCACTAATTCATAAGAAAAATAGAGAACAGACCTGAAGCAGAAGGATCAACCGCCTTCAGTTACTTCATTGATCGGACTCCATCACCGATTTCATAGTTTCATTGATTCATTGAAAAAATGATATAGCATGAGAGTGAACTGATAGATGGATGTTGTAAACATGTGGTCCTTTTTTATCTGCGTCCTTCACGGAGAAAACCTCTTATTTAGGGAAGTATTAAAATTGAAAGAAGAGCAATAGGGTAGCAGTAATAGAATCGAGGGGAAAGATAAACACATGTCAGTATTTTAGGAATTGTTAATGAGCGGGAAAAGTAATTTTCATATGCTAGGAAAGCGACACCTGTCATCCCATTTACTTATTTATTAGAGAAGGTAGATAGTATTATTCACTATTATTATTATTATTATTTATTTGTTTTATTACTATTATTATTTGTTCATCATCTTCATCAATAAGCACTAACACCTTCTTACTACCACCACCACCTAGCCACCACCGCCACCTCCATTTTCAACCACCACCACTCAGATAAAAAAACATTTTGTAAACCCTCAAACAACCAAGAACAAGATCACCACCAAGAACCCTCAAACTCAGATTCAGATATGTGAAAACCCTCCAACTCAGATCTGTAAAGTGTAAACCCACAAACGACCATGAACAAGATCACCACCGTCGACGCCACCGCCACCGCCACCTCTTTCATCTACAACCACCACCATCACATTCAAAGATGTACAAAAACCGAACTAACTACAGATCTGAAACTAACTACTTCATCTGCCACCACCAACTACTTCATCTGCCACCACCGCCACCACCTCCATTTTCAACCACCATCACTGCCACCATCTCATTCAACCAAACAAGATCAAAACCCAAGATCTATGGAAACCCAAGAAACAGATCTGCTTCAACTAAGAAGAAAATAAATCTAAAATCGAAGATCAAAACACCCAAACAAGATCATTTGTGAAGCAAATCAACAACAAAAATTTTAACGGTTTTGTTCGATTTAGGGTTTCTCGATTCACAAATATGGGTTCATCGACCACCACCGCCGCCATCTCCTTAACGACAACCGCCGCCATCTCCTTAACGACAACCGCCTCCATCGCCTTAAGGACCACCACCGCCATCGCCTCTATTTTATTGTCTAGATCTAAGTCACAGATCTGTTTTCAACCATCATCGCAACATATCGCAACACCTCGAGAAACCTTAAATCGAACAAAACCGCCGGCTACCAACACAATCTGCGACCCTAAATCAACATATCTAGAAAAAGATTAAGGATTTTCTTTGGTGGTGGTGGTTGAAGTCGACGGAGGCGATGGCGGCGATTTAGGGTTTTCTTCGAGTTAGGGTTTTGGTGGAATTCAAGAACCACCAAACAAAACACAGATCTGCGAGTAAGAGAGGCGGCATACGACGGTGGTGGTTGAAGTCGGCAAAGGAGGGAGGAGGAGGCGGCAGAGGAAGGATGTGGAAGGCGGTTGTAATCGTGGTTGTAAATCCAGGTTGTAAGATTAAAGGGTGTGGAAGGTGGTTGAGATAGGGAGTGAAAGAAATACGCCATCATCATCAAAATTTTCCACTCCATCGCTGCGTTATGAAAAGTAGGTGTGGAAGTCTCCACAATTTCTCTTTCCTCGTGGTAGCTCTTCAAATGGACCCCACAAGTTAGCAGCCATTAATTTTTCTTCTTTTTTATTTTGTTTTTTATTTTTTATTTTTTAATTGGTTAGTGACTATTAGGTGGGTCCCAAAATTTAGTGTGATAAAAAGTGATCATTACGGGGCTGAGTGATAGGCTAAGTGATAGGAGAAAAAAGATGACGTGGCGATGTGGTGGGTGTGATAAAGTGTGACCATTACCAACACTCTAATCGTGGTTGTAGATGCAGATGGTAAAGTGGTTGTAAATTGTAATCGTGGTTAATAATAATAATAATAATAATAATAATAATAATAATAATAATAATAATAATAATAATAATAATAAACTTTATCTATGTGGCGTCCTACGTGGAGTGTCACGGAAGCATTAGAAAAAGAATGTCAGCTATGTATAAGGGTAACTGGAACAGGCAATTGAAGGTCAAAATTGTATAAAATGTAAAAAAATGATAGTTTATTGTATTATTTGCAAGAAAAATTAGTTTGTTATATACAATGTTACATTGCGTATAGTTCATTACATTTCCGTGCATATAACCCAAGATATAAATACAATACTTGTGTTTCTATTTTTAAAATAATCATATTACTATTTTAAAATAGAGAGGTGATATACTCTCCTACTTCATTCTCCTACTAGTTCTTCTGCTCACAAAATTAATACAAGTTTCAAAATCAAGGATAAATACAAGTGTCAAAATTAATAGAGGATGTAAAGAAAGAAAATTAGTGGACTTCACATGTTATCTCATGATGAGCAGGAGGATAAATGTAACACTGTACTTTTTAAACATATAATTTACTGCACGCGGAAGCTAATTACATATAATTATCTTAATTACATAATAAATACAAAAAAAAAATTTGTTTGATGTACAATGACTTTTTACAGTGTTAATACAAAAACAGACTCTAACAAAATATTTGACATCAGAGTATTGGTTTGTCCATATTCCCAGTCCAAAAGCATCAAGCTCACCAAAGAGAATCTGCAAAACAATCTAGTGGGGAATTAGCACAAAGCTAAGTGAGGTAACCAATATCTAATCATAAACAAGGCAAACATGCCTAAACCCAAATAGCTCATGAATCCCAGGAGAACCGGTGGTGTTGCAACCACCTACAACCAAAGTCGGCCAAAACCAAGGTTTACCGATAGCCCTGCTAACATGGATAACAATACCAGCCTTCTTGTGTACAACAAATGCACCCTAAGATCTGATACGGTAAATCCCTAAGAAACAGGCTCAGACTCAATCTGATCTCCAAATAACATGTATATACAATCCAAACAAGAGCATTCCAAATAGGATATCATATCCTGTATATCAAAAGATATAAATCCACTCACCACATTCAGCACTGTTAGGTCCCACTCAGATGACTAAATTCACTGAGTCTTTTCAATTCCTGAGATAAAGGTAACACAATATCAGTATTCATTTCATAATACTGACCCAATAATAAATATCATATTTATTCATGTTTCTCATGTAAATACACATATACATATATATTCATCATACATAAACCCAACTAATATACAAATTCATGTTTATCTTCAAATCTTCAAATCCGAGTAAATTCAAATCCGATTGAATTGAATTCCGAGTAAAGAGCCAAATTCCGATAATATCCAATTCCAATATTATCCAATTCCGATGAAATCATAATCAAATTCCGAGCAAAGGTAAAATCCGTGCAAATGGTCTAATTCCGATTGAATACCAATTCCGAGACATGTACAATTCCGATAAAAGTCACAATCCGAGAAAAGCATATACCGATCAACTTGAATTCCGATATAAGGGTTAGGGCAATTATCAATTCCGAGAAATAGGCAATTCCGATATATTTATCCAATTCCGAGTAATTGTTCAAATGATAATTCCGAAAAAAGAGTTAGGGAAAATCCATAAATATAGTAGTCGGATTTCATCCAATTCCGAGTCATTCTGTCGGAATTCACTAATTCCGACTAAATCTCTCGGATTTCACCAATTCCGACCAATTCTGTCGGAATTCACCAATTCCGACTGATTCATCCTTAATTCCGACAGACTCATAAGTTCATCCCCAAATTTTGACTTCTAACACAAATCACTACTGATTTTAGGCATGCAATTGTTCTATGTTTTCCAGAATCATTCTAAACATATAAACAACACATATCAAGCATAAAATCTAACATGCATACATCCTAAGTTCATCAAACCATTATCAAGATCAATCGGAATTCATATATATTCAAAACCGAATATAAACACTAATTAACCAATTCAATTCAGTAATCTAACCTTGTTAGTGATATGAAATCAGAAGTCTAATTGCATGCAAGATTCAAGATCAAATTGTTTGTTTTTCTTTCTTCCTTTGATTCTCGGCCGAGAGCACAATTCAACACACACACACACTAATTTGGGTAAATTGCATGTAATGAGGGTCAAAGAAGGTTGAGATGGTGACTAATCACCATTCCCGGCCACTTCACAATTCCACCAACACAAAAATCAATTTCATATTTAATTTAATTAATTAATCAATTAATCACATAAAATCCATTAATTCATAAAATTAAATTAAATCCCAAACTTGATTTAATTGATTACCTTAATTAATCTAGGTCGGGTAAGAGGGTGTTACAATAAAGTAGGAGGAACCGCATTTGACTTATTTTTAGAATCATTTTTATTGTAAGTATGATTTGTAACTACCATTAATGCTTGTTAATAAAAGTATTTTGGTCATTTATATACTTTATCCAACCGTGAATTGCTTATTGCTCCGAGTGAGCAGTCACTAATTATGAAACTTGATTTTATCAAAATACTCTTATTAATGTGTTATTGACGAGGTTAATGAATCAGTAATTAGCTGCCAGAAAATCTTATTGATCAAGAAATAAGATTATTTATCGTAGTTTTCGGACAAAATAGTTCTTATTCAATACCACAAATATGACAAAGAAGATGGTACGTGTTTGTTGCACTATCTTGAACATCCAAAACACCCTCGTTATATTATCAAATATAAATGTTGTTGCCGATCTAAGCAACAAAAAGATCCTCGGCGTTCGTCTTGGAAGACTCATGTTATTGCCGGTCTAACAGATATTTTCATGAATTATGAATATCTGAATCATTATTTTTTTTTAAGATTAAAACCCATGGTTTAAACTTTCCATTTGATTTTACAAAGTAAAACTACAAAATAAAATGTTAACAGTATATTCTAATGTACAATCTTCGGTTCAGGGATGGATGGTACAATTTCCTTGAAGTCCTCCCAATCGTGTAAGTCATTGGTATACATGAGTCTTTTAATCATCTAACTAGCTAGACAGCTAACCTTAAACAATCATCGTATCCATAAGCATGCTTACAACCGATTACAAGCGCCCAACCTTAAATGGCAGACCCACATTTTGAAAAACTTTAATCTCACCACCCAACCCTCCAGTCACAATCACGAACCCCCATGCTGTGGCTTGGATGGTCTTGTGACCATGGCTACCACCCCATGAGGGAGACGACCTAGAGTTGGGTGAAGGGGACGTCATATCCTCAAACCTACCCGATGAACCAAACGACTCACATGGCCCAACAGTTGAGTCAGTGTGAGCTTGGTGGTCTATGTCCTCAATGCCGTCCATTGAGGGATGACCCTTTTTAGGAAGCGGTGGAAGCGGTGATGATGATGGTCTATTATGGCCAACATCATCGCGTGTAGGAGAAAAGCCAGGGGATGGTAGCGGCAGGGTGGTGGTGGACCTTTTCGAGTGTTTTTTGGAATGCATTGCCACTAGTGGTTGTTCAAGTCGGCTGCTTCCAGGCCATGGTGCTGTGGCAGAAACTTCTTTACAAGGGAAGTGTTCGTAAGATTTATTGATTGGGCGTTTATGTTTTCCTTTGGTTTCTTCGTGCCTCCATATATATACCTGTGAATCTTCGCTAGCGCTGATTATATACTTCCCATCTGGACTATAATCAGCTGAAAATTGGCTGTTATTGTTCTTGTAACCTGTAGCAATTCAAAAGTCAAATTCATGTTCTTCCAGTTCAATATTCAAATGATCTTCTTCCCACAAATTTGTTAATTCCATTTCTCTAATTCATATTTTTGTCAACAGTTCAAAGGGACTACCTTTGAATTTTTGGACGATTTTTGTTCCATCCAAGATCCTAACCCGTGAATCTGCAGATGTCACGAGTACTTCAGACGGATTCCACGTAGAAAACTGAAAATCGTCATGATCAGTTAAGTTAATATAAAGAACTAGTCCACATAAGAAGTAAAAAACCTGAATACCTGAAAACCAGTTATCTTTTTAGGTTGTGGTTTTTTCTTAGTCTTCAATTCAACTTGATCCTTAAACTCAAGCTTGCAATCTAAGATTAAAATGAAACTAATTATGACAATTTATTAGCCAATATACATGGGTCATGCATTAGTTTTAGAAAAACTTTATACCAGCAGTGTTGTAAAGCCGACAAATCCCCTTGTGCGACCCAACAACCGCAACCTGCATTTGACCAAACACAAATCATAGAGTGACTCGTTTTTTTATCGACAAATAGAAACACAACTTGGAGTTTTTGGTTGAGTTATACCTTGCCATCGTTAGAATAGCCGACTGCAGTTACCATTTCATGAAGATCGATCCAGTCCACGACATGTCGATCTGGTATGTTCCATATTCTAACCTTAGCGTCTAGTGAACCACTTATAAAATAGTCATCGTCTGCTGGATTGAACTGAATACAAGTCACTGTTATAAATATCAAGTTACTTCGTTACAAAAGATTGTTGTTTCCAATAATCACGGAAAAAAAAAAAACTCAACTGCTGATGAATTTGCATACCGTAATCACTATGAGAAAATAACTTTAAACAGTTCTTGGTCTCGATATCCCATAGCCTTACTGTCTTGTCCATGGAAGATGAAAGCAAGAGCTGCCATAAACGAAGTGTTAGTGTTCAAGACAAGAAAAGATTGGAACTTTATGCAAATAAGCTTATTTTTAATTACTGTATTATGATAATTTGAGGTTAAAACTGACCCGAGATCTTGACCAGGATACGTCCAAGACATCTTCAAGATGACCTTTCAAGGTGCAGAATGGTGTTTCCGACAATCCAAAAACAGTTTCTGGCACATGGACATAATCCGGAATCCCTTTCTTTTTCTTCCCTTTCTTCTTCTTCTCCGGCGTAGAATCCGGCAACGGTGGCCTACCATCAGGACTAGCCACCGCCGCCATCGGGTGAACCGGTGTGCCGCCAGCTGAACTCGAATCATCTCCACTCCGCATCGCCATTACATCGAATTCTTGCACTTCCCATATATGAATCACTTTATCCTCACCTGCGGTCGCCAGATAATGACCGTCGTATGTAAATTTCATTGACCAAATAGATCCGTCGTGACCCTGAATCTCTTGACTCAGATGCAATGCTGTGAATTCCTTGTATGGTTTTCCATGAACCCGAGCTTTTACCCACTGTGAAGATGATTTCTGCTCGTTTATCGATGCGGGATTGTTACTATTAATCGAAGGAGAACTGGTAACCGTGGAAACCCTTTCTTTATCCGTCTTTGATACGACCATTGATCCTAATTTTATGTTCTTAAACAATGCAGCCCCTCTTTTCTTGCTTTTTTTAAAGCTTTTCTTAAAGGAGGTATTACTACCAGTTGTCAATTTCCGATCACCGGAAGCATGTTTGCCTTCGTTAACCGCTTTCTTCATTAACTCCTTCACTTTCGGCGAATGACCTGCGTTTTTCTCGAATTCCTCCATTGTAATCTGCTTCCCTGTTTGAACATCGCTCAGTTTATTCCAATTTCCTTCTTTATGACATTCCTTAACCATGAATTCCTTCCCGTTATCCAAATTCTTGATCAAGAGGATGGATTCCTTTTGACCAATTGGCTTCGTGTCATCGCTGTCGTCGTTATTGCTGATTTGATCTTTCGCCACAAATATCCTTCTCTGTTGGCCTTTGCTCGGAGATGATAAACCGACGAACGGCGTAGAGAACCCGGATGATGTTCGGGTTAGGCTCTGTTTCATTACGGAGCCAATCATTTCATCTTTCCTCCGTTTTGTGTCGTCGGAAGATGCATCGATTCCTCCATCTGATCTTGAACGCAACATTAATGGGGATTTCCCTGAAGAAAAAGGCTCCTGGTGGTGCAATTGCTGGTCGTGTTTAGGTTTTAAAGAAACAGGGGATAACTCTTTCTCTCCCGTATTACGGAAGTTCGCCGGCGGCGGAATGTCGGTTTTTCTCGATAGTATTTGAGTGGATTGAGCTCCGTTTGAGGTCCCAAACCCTAACAGATCTTTGTTGCTCCCTAATCCCATATCCTGAAGAAGCCGCCGTCGTCTGTCGGTGATGGATTCCGGCGCTGCCATCCACATGTCGTATTCGCTGGTCTGGAATTCGGAGAAATTGGAGTAATCGGAGGCGGTGGAGGAGAAGGACATCCGGGTGTCGTCAAATTCCTCATCAGATGACGAGGAAGCGAGATCCTGCGGGACGACGGCGGAGAGACGTTGTGCGTCGAAGAAAAGGTCGTCGTCATCGTCGAGGTCGCCTAATCCGTCCCAGTTCATCGTCATGGTTCTCCGGCCATCCATTTTTACAGATTAATTCGTAAACCAGCAACAAAATTGCAGCAAGCAGATATGAATAAAATTGTGTTGAATTGGATTGAAAGGGGTTTGTTTGTTTGAGGGGAAATTGGCGATTGGAAGAGAGGAAATCAAGGGGGTGATGATAAACAAAATCATGGAGGATCCATCCTTCCATGGCGTGACGTGATTACTACTTGTCACGTTGAGACATGCAAAGCTTAACACTGTTACAATGAATATATAGCTTTCCACATCATTTTTAAAAGATATAAAAATATTTTAATTTTGTCGAAAGTTTAAATATGTTCATAAATTCACAAAGTATCTTTCTTTTACAATTTTTATACTTAATTTATGTTTTCTTTTTTTATATGGAAGTGTTTGAATACAAAGATAACATTAATTTTGAATGGGTACTGCTATGCACACGAAATCTGTATAGCTAGAAAAAGTGAAAAATGCTATTTTGCGTTTAGCAGAAACGAAACAAGGACACTTTTTCATGGTAAGAAAACAGAAGTGACTGGTAACAAAAAGAAAGTTATAGATAAATTTTTTTTGTTAATAAACACATACTGACCAATGACCAAATTCTAAGTGTATCATTTATACATGATGATCTAAGACTGTTAGTAGTGGTTGCCCCATCATACTGTCATGTCAGTTTTTTTCTTCTATTACTCAGTCCATCAATCAGTCTCGTAATAGTCAATATCTACCACATCAAATTTTGTGATCCACCTAATACGCACCACTAATCAAAAGAAATAAAATTGTGAGAGTGATGGCCCACAAAACCAACCACGCTTCCATTTTCTGCACGGTAGCCACCACCCACAACCATCCACCATGCCGCCAAGTTATGTTATTGCCTTTCTCCATGGCGCGGTGGAGGGTCTCCATGCACATATAGCCGCCCACTCCAACCTCTCTAACATTGATATACTATGGGTATATTCTATCAATAATTGGTAAAATATCAACAAATATACATAAAAAAAAATGCAAAAATCACTCAAAACTTATTCAACTATATATAACATACCATATCGATTTGTTTTAGAAAAAATTAATTCCAACTTTTTTAACCATATATCATCTGTAATCATATTTACAGCACAATTCAATTCATAAAATTCAACAAAAACAACAAAGAACAAAAGATGGTGTTAACAGATCAGCACAACTCATTCCAACAGGTAAACTCGCCCAACTCATTTACTCTCTCTTCACCACTGAGTTACATCAGAAGAAAAAAATCATAAACTCAAGACAATTACAATGCTTTGTATATACATATTACTTGCACTGTTTAGGCCTGAAATTTTCTGTACTCAGAAGATCAGATACAAGTTTCTCGAGTCTCTTTGAACTCATTGATGGTCTAATGGCATTCGTCTGCCCAAAATTGACGTTACTTTGGACTGATCTCCCATGAGGCCCGACTCTTCCCAAAAGCTCTTTGTCAATTTTGTCAAGGACAGGATCGTCTTGTGAGAAAGAATGAGCAAAGGGGGCCCCGCTGTCAAGCATTTCGGACAGATGTTGTATTGTGAGATTCATGGGGTACTGTTTTGGGGGATTGTCCCATTTCATGAAGTGCATGTCGTGGTTGACGGTTGTGTTTTGGTAGTCTTTATGGTTGCATATAACGGTGTGGAAGTAGCCCTCAGGGGACGACAAGAAGTTTGTGTAATACATAAGAAGTGTACGAGGAAGGTTATCCCATCCCCAAACACAGAACTCGAGGAATGGTCTTGTAAGCACAACCCAGGAGGAACCTGTTGCATAAAGTAGAAGTAATTAATGACTCGTAAATATCAGACTGAAGTATCATTGTCTAATCACAGATGATAATGTTTATCATCACTCCCTCCATTCTTAGTGAAAAGGTGTGGCAGTTTGACTTCTATGGTCAAATTACAGCTTCTAAGAGTAATCTGAAACTACACCTAGAGAGTATCAATGTTATAGTGGAATCTAGTGTTTTACAAATATAATAATAATAATAATAATAATAATAATAATAATAACAACAACAACAACAACAACAACAATAATAATAATAATCAATCAATCAAAAAGTATGAATCAGTAAATCATGTTTGAAACTTTCGCAAGGGAAGTATTCAAATTCGAAAATCCCATTAGAAGAGGTGGCAAATGAGAGGTTTAATAAGTTGGGTAGTGGGTCAAAATGAGTACTTTAAGTGCGCGTTAAAGCGGTCGGGTGGAGCCTACCCACCAACACTATTGTCTTTTCTTGAAATTTAAATGTAACTAAATAGCTATATCTGTACAGTGAAAATTTTATTTGTGGAATAAAAGTTTCGGAGTTTTTATGCATATTGATAGCTTTCAATTCGTTTGACTGGCTAGACCCATTTTCATTTTACCAAATTTATTAGAATTTTACCTATAGAGACAAAATTATAACCCAAATATCCATTTGCCCATGAACGGGTCACAGCCCCCCACACCCACCCCAAAAAAAACACCCACACCCACACCCACACACAAGAAAACTCTTTCTTAATACGTGAAAACATGGGATTAAACCAAGTATGCCACATTGTAAACCACCTAACAAAGTCCATGACTTGAGACAAAACAAGGCACTGCCAGGGCATGACATGACATATTGAAATGGATGCTACTCTGCTCGAAAAAGTATTCCAAATGCAAACGGGAATTGATGGAATTTTACCACTTTATCCCTAGTAACAAAGATGATGTTTTCTAGAAAGGGTCAGAAAACCACCCCTAAAAGAAAGGTAACTTCTACAGCCTCCTATTCGATGCATCCCTGGCCATTCATAATGACCCAGGGTGGGATTCAAACTCCTTAAGCACTATAACTGGAAAGGCTAGCAACTAAAACAAAAAATAGAGGTATTCTATTACAATTTCTCATTCTCACGCTCTCAAGTAATATTTCATTCTTCTACTATTTATATTTGTTTATTGCTTCTATTTTCATTATAATGTTCGACTTGTGAAAATGCCAACTTTAATGACTCACACAACATCTATGTCTCAACAAGTAACACTGAAGATAAGAGATCATGAAATATGTAAGATGAAGCACAAGTACCCATGAACAGCTTGAATGAAGAAGGCATGGATCGTTTCTCTTTCGCCCAGAATACACCAGATTTCTTTGCATGATATAAGCCGGGATCAATAATGATTGGCCTTGCCCTTTGAAACCTGCAAAGTTGCAAACAAAGTAAGAATATCACTGAATATTCTATATAGTATATGATAAAGGTGATCTATCCTTGTGTAGCTTATCAAAAAGACAGAACTTAAAACCTACTCTTTCCAGCCAATGTTGGTTGTGTGCTCAAGAAAGTTCAAATCCCTTGGCAGGTAGGAGAAAATGTGGAGAATATCTGAAAATTTAAACAAGAAAGAGAAATAGAAATTAAGAACATCGTGAAAATGCAGCATCAGCATAGTCAATTTTAACAAGTTAATAATAGCTAACAGATTTGATATCCTATTAATAATGTCACAAAACTTAATGTGTGTTATGGATGGAAGGTACACAACCAGAATGCAAATTACTTTTTTTGAATTTTGTGTCTTCACAGCCAATGAAAATTCTATAAATGTGCAAGAGACATATGAGCATATATGGCAATAAGAGGATATTAACTTAAGAAAGAGTGATACTTGGGTCCTAGAATATGTTTACACCAGAAAGGATTTAATACGACTCAAGTCGGCATGACTATATTAATCGCCAAAAAGGATAAGGAAATACAGATAGTTGCCCTGGAATACGAGAGCCATGGAAGTCTCTTAAACAGACCGAATGGAAACCAACCCAAATTCTAGACAAAAACCTAGACCAACTCTTTCCCATTTTATAGACTAATTGATCAAACAAATTAAGAAATATAATGATTATAACAATAATAATAATAAAACTTCCATAAATAAACAACTCAAAAAGAACCAATCTTTTCCTTTTTACGATTGTAGCAGAATTGTGTGGGATGCAAGTGGGCCTTTGCTGTAATGTTGCATCATGATGATCATCTTCACTGCCTGAAGCCCCCACATCATCAAGTGTTCTTAAAAGTATGAAATTCACTATGATGAGACTTCCCCTCAAGGTTTCATATGAACATGTTCATTGTAGACTAGTTGTAGTTATTTAATATTCAATATTCTATAAATAGTCTCTGGCATTCTAACAGATGTGTATTAGAAGGTTCTTACATCTCCATAAAAAAGATGTCCAGAATTCATAAAGCTTGTTCATTGTCCTAATTGAAGATGATTAAGAGAAAATTTCAAGGCGTGAAAAGGACTAGAGGATAATACTCTACGAAGAGGTTCTAATGTGTATCCAAATATTGAATATCTAGACACAAATTTGGTATATTCACATTTGACCAGAAATCAATTTAGGAAGATGAGAAACCTGGCGATCATGGTGAAAGTGTACTACAGATATGGAAATATGTTTCACTGCAGGATCAAGTCAGTCAATTCATTTGTTCTTGGTTGAGAACTAAAACCAAACACACCTATCTAACACTAGTGCCCCTTGAATTCCATTTACAATAATTTCCATGAACTCCTTACTACCCAACCAATTAACATAATTCAGAAACTTCACTAAAAGTGTTCTATCTATCACAACAAAAAATCTAACAATAAGGGGTTGTTTGGGATTTCCTTTTAAAACAATTTAGAATCCGATATTCAGCTGTGACGCAATGAATATTCTTCTCCAATGTCAGAACACAATAATCATAGAATCATTTGTATGAGTATTTGGAAATTCAGAGGTAAAATAATCTGAATTAGAATATCAGTTTAATCATTATCAATTTGTCTCACCTCACGTATCGAAATGCAATTATCAGATGACTAGTTCACCCAAGTTGCATGAATTCATACAGCGATCTAATGTGTAACATTTCAAAATTTCTTGGTATACAAACTAGGTTATATCTTAACCTATTGGAACTGATAATTAGAAGGAGAAAAGGAAAACGAACCATCTTGAGGCATAAGAGGATAATCGGAAGCACTAAGATTAATAAACCAGTTCCAGTCCTTCCCTTGCTTCAATAAAAGAGCAACAGCGTGCAACATACACGCGATCATGGTGGGTCCCTTAGAAGTCACCAAATTAGCCTTCCTAACCACCATTACATTCTTCAGCACCTTGACATTCTTCGCGAGATCAACCCTCTCTGCATCAGAAGCTTCCAGATCCAGATGCAACAAGTAATAATTTCGCGGATGGTACACCGCCCGGAGCAACCGATTCAGACGAGCTCCGTCTCCTTTGGTACCCGTAATGAAATAGGCAAACCGAGGAACTTCCGGCAAGTCATTGCCGGTGATGGAGATGGAACTGGAAGCAGCGGCGGATATTGAAAGTGATTTAGAAATGGAATGCGGCGATGTTCTTAGAGCGAGAAAGAGGATGAGAGAGAGTATGGTGAATAGAAGGAACAAAGGGGCGAGATAGTTGCTGAATCTTTGACTGGAAGTGAACCTGAATCGAAGATGTGATCGTTTGGAAGTCATTGATTTTTGGAATCAGCAAAAGAATCGATTGGGGATGACGATGAGAAAACCGTCTGACTCGTTAACATCTTTTTGTCCTAACAGAGAACAATGACGTCATTTACATTTCTTCGTTAAACTCATGAAATTACATTTTTAGAATAATTTCCCGACATTATATCATATAATTAAAAAGCGTCGTCTCCTATGGATCAGTGCCCGGATTCGGGTTTGGGTGAGAAACCGGGTTTGGGCCGGATCTCAGTTTTGGGCTTTTTGGTTTTTTGACGATTGTGATTTCGTGGTCGATCGGACATGGCGTGCGACAGTAGAGGCCACCGGTGATGTGATGGTTGGTGTCAGATGTGGACGGCGAGGGGCGGTGCTCCGATGACGATTGTGATTTCGTGGTCGGAAGTCTGACGAGGTGGCGCAAACCTGGTGCGATGACGATGATGACGCTATATAGCCAAAAGTCAGGTGGAGGTTAGTGTGTGTGTGGTCGGACCTCCGGACTCCGGTGGAGGTCGACGATCATACAGAGAGAAACGGGAGAAATGGTTTTGGTGTGGGTATATGTGTGTGAGAGAGAGAAAACAGTGGACGGGAGAGAGAGAGAGATAGAGCAAAAAAGAAACCATTGAGGCTCGATAGTATAGCCATACATATTCCAACTTCGAAGACAATTAAAACACTTTTATTATTCCAAGACAATTAAAACACTTTTGTTTCTCAATTTTGTTTGTTTACTGTGATTCATAATTTCATTTATCTTCTCTTTTTTGAATAATTCATATCTTAAATTGTTAAAATAATATAAATATTATTATATACAGTAGTTTTATTTTTTTAGATATAAATGACAAATTATACGACGTCCGTTTTTTATATCACTTCTTAATATTACTACAAGATTATATTATTAACTTTTACAATGTGAGCTTTGCAATGAATTTCTAAAAAAGGTGATAATATCCCTCAATTAGAAATCGAGTAAACGCAATGAATAAAATTGATCCAAATAATTTTTTATTTAGACATTAAGATTCGATAACTTGCTTATTATCAATATTACAACAAATTATTAAAGATATTTTACAAAATAATTAATTAATAAAGGTGTGATAATATTGAAATTGGTAATTATAATGTGAAATTTATTTAGAAAAAATGGATCTATATAAAAGATTAAAAAAAAAATTCATCCCAACGCAAACGCGTGGGCCGTTGCCTATGGTTTTGTGCCCGGATCCGGGTTTGGGTGAGAAACCCGGTTTGGGCCGGATTTCATTTTTGGGCTTTTTGTTTTTTTTTCGAATTTGTTTTTTGGGCCGGGCATATATTCGGCCAAATTTTTTTGGGGCCGAACCAATTGTTTGTTTTTTTTTTGAAATAATTTTGTTTTTTTGGCGGGCCGGTTACGGGGTCGGTTACGGGTTTGGGTTTTGAATTATAATTTTTTTTTATCGTGCTCTTGTGGGACCGGGTCGGCTTTTTATTCTTTTTTTTTGTCGGATAAGAGCCGGGTTTAGAATGGGTAGGGTCGGTCAACCCAAGACCCGTGCACTCTTTTCACAAACCGGGTTTACGTTTTCAGTCACGATCAGATTTTAGCCCTCCCACACCCGTGCGGAGCACGGGCTCAAACTAGTTAGTACACAAAATACGTTTGTAAACATTATAACGATTTGATAATAATGTTTTTTATTTTAGTTTACGGTATCTTAAAAATAATAAAGTTTTAAATTTATATTAAAATAAATAGAAAAAATGATAAATTTAATAGATGAATCTAAGATTTATATATGCATCTTGTTTTTTATATACATCAACTACTCAAATATGCTCTCTTTGAAAAGGTATTTTCTATAATCTTATCCTTACAATTTTATGTATGAAAACTATCAAACCCTATATAATTTAGGGGTTGTTTGTTTGGTGCTTAATGAAATCATTCAGCAGTGAATACTGAATCGTTCAGTATTCAGCATGTTTGATTATTCCCTCTAAATGAAGATTGTGTTGAATGAATCAGAAGAACGCTACTGAATCATTCTACCTTAAAGTGCATTCTGAATCATTAAACACTTAGTATTTTACCCTAATACTCCTTCTTTCACATGTTGTCTTGTTAAAAGTCATATTTTATAATAATAATATATCACTATGAAGGTTAAAATGGTAATTTGCATCATTCTGATTGTTCATTCAGAACATTTATCAAACAACATGTTACATTTAGAATCAGATCCATTCTGAACATTTAAATTATTCAGGTCACATAATCAATTAGTGTTTAATCATATGTTTTAAAAAAACAACCCCTAAAATGATGTTAAACTTACAAATTATCTAAATAGTTAATTACATTTTTAAACTATGTGGTTTAATAGTTTATATGATTTTTTCCACTAACTTTTAACTTTACAATTTAAGAATCAGTATGACCAAACCTTCCTTACTTTTAGTCACTATCAAACTAGAGTGACTAAATTTCCGTATCCTCTTTTTTTATTCATTTTCCCTATTTGTAATTCATAGACTCATAGTTATAATAAATCTCTCTCTTATATAGTTTTTTTTTAAGGCATCTCCTCTTATATAGTTATATCCCCCATCTTTCTATCTCTCTCTCTTTCTCATATCCTACACCTTTCTCTAACTCTCCCCTCTCTCTCTCTCTCTCTCTCTCTCTCTCTCTCTCTCTCTCTCCTATACCATCGGCCACCATCACCTTGCCATAAAGGGCTTCTTGTTTTGATCTTTATTACCAGACACTGACTCTCTCTATACGACACACACACTCTCTCTCTCTCTCTCTCTCTCTCACACACACATACTATGCAAACATTCCTTTCCAAGTCAATGAAGATGAAAGTTATGACAGTGGTGTTACTTGATGGTGATTTATGATAAAGGTTTGAGGGTGTTGGCTATTCGTCTCCATTTATTTGTAGTTCATCGATTAAATGTTTATATGTTAGATCTTACAGTCGTAATTCGCCCATCACAAATCATGACCATCGCGATTAATGGTTTTTATTACTAATATAATGAAATGTCAAATGTAGACCATCCGATCAAATTAAATAAAGAGTTGAGATTAGTCATTCATTCTCATTTAAAAATCTATTCTCATTTTTGTTATTCTTATCATTTTTTCAGACCCTATTTATAGATATAGGGTCTTTCATTGTAAACTTTATTATGTTATTGCTTGTTTTTTCCCTAATTAAATTTTTATCATTAACTTTGTTAAGAATTTTTATGTATGAATGCTTATTGTTGATTACCAGTTCAAAATGTATGTTTATACAAGTAAAAATCGTTACTTTTTTCTGTTTAGAGTAAAGGAGAGTAACCACTCTCACATCTCAATACCACCTATGTTTGCTTTAAACATGAAGTAATCATCACTCCCACTTTCTTGGTACCAGAGCATGGCATGTTTCTCCTTATTTCTATATTGGAAGGAAGAACACAGAGAAATTATTTAACAAAAACTTTTAAATATATGAAGTATTATTTATTTATTGAAAAAGTAAAGAGAAAGTATTAATCTCTTATGGTTTGTTATTTTGATTTTATTTTAATTCGGATTATGTGTTATCAAGTTTGGACGTCAGCTTTATTAAGGGGGTGTTTGTTTAAGCTTATTTAGGACTTAGGGGGTGTTTGGTTCATTCTTTGATTTTGAGGGGAATGAGATTTATGGATGGGAATTGCATCTGGGGGGAATTCATTTGGTGGGATTTTAAATCCCAATTCTTTGTTTGGTTCACACAACAACATAAACCCATCAACACCACCACCAAACCGCCAGCCACCACCTCACCTCCTTCGCAAACCCTAGCCCTCGGGTTTTTGCGAACCCTTCTCTGCGAAGACGAAGACAACGAACAGAAGAAGTCGATTTTGGGTTTTTGAGAACCCTTCTATGCGAAGACGACGAACAGACAAATCGATTAGGGTTTATTGCAAACCCTTCTCTGCGAAGTCGATTAGGGTTTCTGTCGAACGGAAGACGAACAGACTAAGACGGCGAATATCTAGGGTTTCTTTAAACGGACGAAGATGAAGAAGAACGGCGGCGATCTACAGTTTCTTCGAACAGATGGCGAACATACGAAGACGGCGAAGATCTAAGGTTTCTTTGAACGGACGAAGACGAGCGACGGCGATCTAGGGTTTCTTCAAACAGATGACGATCTAGGGTTTGTGTGACGACGGCGAACGGACTTGTGATAACGTCGACGGCCTTGTGATGATGGCGAAATAGGGTTTTTCGTGGTGAACTGGATTTGTCGTTCGCCGGAGCAATAGCCGGAGGGTCGCCGAAGCAAATGACTCAGTGGAAGGATTTCAGAATACTAGGGGGGTGTTCTAAATCCCTCATCCATGGAATTTTGAAGATTCCTGTGAATTCAAATCCTCTCTCCCTTTTACAAAACAAACACCATATTTGGAGGGATCTGAATTCTCAATCTCATGAAATCCTTCCAATTACCTCTAACCAAACACCCCCTTATATTTCGCGCTTATTTTTTATAACTTAGTTTTTTCTAACTTATTTTTTACTTTAAAGCTTATTATAAGTTATAAAAATAAAATAAACCGAACTCATACAAATAAACCGAAAAAAACTAACTTATAAAAAATAAATTCGAAAAATAAACCCTTGAAACAAACACCCCTAACCCTTTAAAATAATAGAAAGCTCGAGAGTCGCGACTTAAACCTGTCTGGAAAATTGTTGGTGCGTGTAACTCGGCAGGAGGAAGAAGTGAAAGTGTCCTCTCAAAGATCGGAAATGTCAGGTTTTCTCATATTGCGATTTCGATTTATCTAGGTTTTCAAACTAATACATCATTCGATTAGATTAACATCTTCTTTTTAATTATTTTTAATTGCGTTCGTCGGGGTTGATTTTTATATGGTTACGATTAAGCATTGAGATTGCATATCTTGTCGGATTTGATTAGTAGAACATTTAAGCTGACAGAAAAGTCGATGGATTTAGCGTTTTGGGAGGAAGTGGGTGGTCTATGTCAAGTTTTCCCTCATTACGAGTTTAATTAGTTTTAGGGTTTATAATTGTTGGGTTTTGATAAACAGAACCTTTAAGGTGTCATAGCATAGGGGATGGATTTTGGGTTTTGCTAATAATTGTGATGAAATTTGGTATAGATCCAGGGTTTTGATACAAGTTAGAGAATTTTTGCTGAAATCTGGATATTGATCTCTCATTATTAGCAACCATGTATAGGTAACAGAGGAGTATGCATGATTGTCTAGGCAACAATGTAAATGAAGTGGCTTTACAGAGATCTTGTGACCATTGTAGTGCCAAGATCAGAGATGAGAACAAGGAAATGCAACTAAAGTCGACGTGATATTAATATTATATGTTATTGTATTACTTTTAGATTAGGTTTTGTAAAGAGCCTAAAGTTAAAAGGCTGTCAACTGGGCATCTTGGTCAGTGCGAATTTAGGTAATGTATTGTATATATTGACCTGAACATTTAGATGAAAGGTCTGTGGTTTAGATCGAGTTGGGTAAATAGAAGACTTTCATGAGGACATTTGCTCAATATGAACTTGACATAGTTGCCTGCCTGTTTGTATTTGGGCTGAAAGTGTTTGTAGGCTGCCAGGTTTCATGTAATCGAAATTGATGTGATGAAAATTGCTTCAAAATAGAGGTCCCATAAAACACAGATACCTGCATTATATAGTGTCATTACTCATTACTGAGAGTTGCATATCAAATAATCATATGAAGTGTTATTACATGCACCTGTGATAGTCAGATATATAAGATCTTATTAAATACACATGATGTTCAGAATATTTTGGGTCGTATTTTGTGAGATAGCTAGGATCCAAGTAATTGTATGAAATAGTTAATATGTTCCTTTTATTGTTATTAGAGTAATATTAGTTTTTATAATTATTAGACAAGTCATTGAGATATTTATTTGTAGATAGGCTTTATGCTAGGTAAAGATAAAGAACCATAATTATTATATTTTGTGCCTTTTACATGTAACACCAATGGCCCTTTATTTCATTTGGTTCTTTTATTAGTATTAATATTATTAGTTACCAAACTAGTTATTTAAAATATTATTAACAATATAAAGTCTTTTAATATTAATAATAGAATAACCTTCATCAATTTAATTAGATCATTTAGTCAAAATTAAATCTAACAATTCTTTTTGGTTAAAATTGGAACTTAATTTCGAGTTTAAATGGTTAATTGAGACTCGATTCTAACTTTAAATTCTTTTATTCAAAATTCTTTTCCACTAAATACAAACAATTCATGTGAGAACTTTTCGTATCACGTGTGCAATTGATTGGATGGAATACTCTCCAACAATTTGAAAATCAAATATTAATTTTTTGTAATAATATCTTTTAATAATTGTTAATTAAATATTTAATCTTCTAATATAAATAAAAGACTAACATGAATAAAATCTATTAGACAATCTTAGCAATTGATTTAGATAAAAAAATTAGATTGTTAAATCTGAGCCATCCATTTTGGTTAAAATTAAAATCCAATCTTGTCTTTTCTTGCTCAAATTTGGATTCAGTGTAGACTTTAATTTAAATCAAAATTATTAGCGAGAAGTTCATTTTATCATATATATACTATTCTCAAACCTTAAAATATCGTATTTACCCACCCTAATTTATAAATATCATATTTACCCTTTTAACATGTCAAAATATCTTATTTAACCAAATATTTAATTTTATCATTTTAAAATATTTTATAATCATTTTAAATTCTTTGTAGTTATGATCAGTTAAAAGTTGACCTTATTTTCCCTAATTGTAAAATGATGATCGATGACTTGTACAAGATAATAAAAACAGTTAATCACGTCTTTTCGTATCATGATAACACGTTTCTACACTGTCACTTCTTTTCGCGTTTTATAATTTTTTAATATTTTTTTATTAAAGTTCGATATTTATTATTTTTTTAAACCAACCCGTATATCACACGGATATTTAATCTAGTATACTTAACAAGTATTAACAGTTCATTAAATATTTAACAAACCAGTGTTTAACAAATGATGTTTTTGTAAATGTTAATATTAAGTATTTAATAATTTTCTTTTTCCTTTTTATGTTCATGATGTTTAGAACATTCTTAAAGTTCTTCAGACATCACTGCCACTATAACAATGTTGGACCATGGTTGGCCACCATGGACAACCCACTTACCCACAACAGATTGATACACACAGTCAAACAAAACCCCAGTGATCTGGAACATGGAATCGAACATGAAACACATTAACACACACAGAAACATATCTGAATCCCCAGAAACAACCCAGAAATCTGATATTTGAAATCAAACATGAGCCTCGACACAGATCTGGAAACAAAACCTCCCCCTACCCCAGAAAAGAACACTCAGACTGTCACATACAAACAAACTTGTCGCTCCCTGTCACACGCATATCAGAATTACCCCCCCCCCCCCCCCCCCCCCCGACGCGCACACACAGACTCACTCGCAAAAAAGAACCACTAACCCAGATCTGTAAAATATGAAATGATGATGAAAGAGTTAGGTCAGGCTCGAGGTGGCATTATGAGCCTGGGATCTTGTTTGGTGGGCTGGTGGCCATGATGGATTGATGGTGTCTATGGAGTGGTGGTTTGGATGGGGCCGCGGGCTGTAGAGGTCATTAAGTGAGAAGGGGACTAGAGAGATCAACTTGAGAAGATATGCTTTAATCAGAAGTTTTCATGTTCTTGGTCAGTGTTGGCCGTGGTGGTTGGCAGAGAGTAGGGGTTGGGGAGGAGGGGGGGGGGAGAGAGAGAGAGAGAGAGATAGAGAGAGAGAGTGTGTGTGTGTGTGTGTGTGTTAGAGTGTTTGGTAGAGACGGGTTTTCTTTGTTTAACAGATTTTTCTTAAAAAATGAAATGGCTAATTTACCCTCATGTGCCACGGGGTTTAACACTTCAAACAAATGGACATTCAAATAAAGGACCATGAGTGTGTCAAAAAGGAATACCCATGTAATTTTGAATCTTAAAGGATTAAACTTGTCATGGGGTGAACTTAAAGGATGAATGGTGTAAGTTAGTCCTTAGCAAATGAAGTACCCAGCACAATTAATTATATCTTTCGACCATTGGCATAAATTCTAGCATGTTAATAGTAACTGATTGTTGACACCAATGTAATCCCCATAATTTTATGGGAGTTTCAAGGATATTGATGTGCACATGATCTTATGCCCTATGACAAAGTGGGCATAGCTGACTGCTTTACAAGATAAGATTCCATCTTTTTATTCCTTCTCTTGATATACTTGGAAGACAAATGTTTACAGGCAGACATACCCCTCACAACATGACTCTAGTCCTAGAGCTGTAAAATTGGTTTGAGACATAACTGTAATCTCCAAATCCCCTTAATCATGCGATTTGTCTCTTTCAGAAATATAAGGAAAGTCATTCCTTTATCCTAAATTGTAAGATCCCCTAGTTCTTTTATCATCTTCTTGATACATCGCGACTGGTTCAGAATGAAGATATGTTTTAAAACTATCTGCACTTTTACCAGTTATGTTTGCCAACTGAAAAACTTGTTAACCTGTTACAATCAAGATATTCTCATAAAACTTGTACTCTAGTAGTACTTTTTGAAAGCAGGGTTATGTAGAATGAAAACTATCCATGTCATTCATAGTTGATATTGCGTATGCCACATCACTTGTGGTAGGTTATAGATACTGGCTTCTGTTGGCATGCAGAGAAGTTCGCAACTCCTACACTATTGTTATATGCTTATAGAGTTATTAGTTATTACACGCAGTGAAGTTACAAATTCCAAATGCTGTGTTTATCTTTGCAAATTAAGCGTATAAAGCATGGTTGTTTTGTTTTCCCTTAAAACCAGCTGTGGATCAAACTTATATTTTCGTTAATATAACTCCAACCTAAAATCTAGTGACAACTGAACGGAGAACTAGTCGCTTTTAATTACGCATACGTCCCTTTTCATGTACATTCTAAAAACTTGGTATCTAAAGGCTCTGTTTGGTTGGATTAGCATTGTCAAATGATTCGTATGATGTCATCTGACGTATATTCTTGACTCTTTTATCTATGCAGATGTTTAATGATCAGGACCTGGGATTCTTTGCCAATTCACTGGGCATCATTATACTTTTTCTGGTTATTGGGTATCATTTTGTGATGGCTGATCCCAAGTATGAAGGCAACTAATTGATGGTTGTTTTAGATAGCACCAGAAATGTAATTGGATGGTACATTTTTGACAAGAATTATGTTATAACAGTATAATAATGCCATCATCTGAGTTGCTTGACCTTGAGAAACTGCATGCTTTAAGTACAAATCTGTGAAGATACTTTGGTTATATAAATCGCATATTACCTGCATGCTCATTTACGCTACAAGTTGCATGATCGACAAATATCAAAATTAAGAGAATGAGTAGTTTATATTTTAATAATGAGTAGAAAGATGAATTATAAAAATTTAGTACGAGGTATCTAGGTTAGTTAATGCATAGCTCCGTTTAGTGACTCGGTTAAGGCTAGCTTATTTTCACAACCTCAAAAGTGTTGTTTCCATGCAGTATTTTGCCTGGAAATTAGCCTGGACGTGGTGTTCGTCATTAGATTGTAGTACAATTCTAATAATAAACAAACAATTTGTTAAATTACTTGGATTTTTTGTAAACTCTATGTTTTTTAACACATAGAAAGGTTTTCATGTCCATATATAAAAATAAGTGTTGAAACATGGAGTGTCAACAACGGAGGGCTGAAGCAGCCTTCCTCTTCGAGTCGTCTGCAGGTTCTTCTGGATCTGAAAGACAACAAACGGGTAGCCTTGCCACGAGTTTCAGCTCGTGACCAAGCTCGGGCACAAGGATGAGTATTTATCTCAGGGAGAAGGTGATAAATATAGAGAGAGTTGAGAGTGAATAATCATACTAGAATATGTGAGAGATGGGTATTTATAGAGTCTCCAAATGAGGTCCTTGTCCAGTGGTCCTGGTCAACATAACTGGCTGTCTTTATCCAATGGTTTTGCTGCTTTGGACAGTGTTCCTCTGGCAGCTCTTGTATGTAACTAAATGCAATTGTACCTTTTATCAAGTAGTATAATACATATTCTAGAACATTATACTTTGTGTAGCTTCTGATACCTCCGGTTCGATTGATCAGGTACATATACCATCAATAAGCATAAATCGGTTTACAGAAGTTATCTAAAATTCATTTACCACATATCAATCCAGGTTGGGCCTGAACCGTTTAAAAGTGGCTAAGCCCGAGACCGATGATTCCTTTTTTGTTCGGTCCTTAGGTTTATGATTCAATATTTTCTGACTTTCAGACCAGTGGGTTTAGGTTGGTTCAAAATGTGCTTTACACCCATGCTCACTCGGTCACTCCTACAGACTTTATATACTTTGTTGTCCTTTTATTTATTTATTTGATGTCTAATTCGACAAAATAATAAATATCCCCCTTCTACGAAACAAGTTATCGGTGTTTTATTAAGATCGCCTAGACTTTTTCAAATACAAAAACAATGCTGCTTTAACATTGTTCTGCTATGTTGAAAATTTCATAATTCCTTCCGTTATGGGCGACTCGGAGAGGGCGAGCTCCATGCGAGTGAGTGGCGAGCTCGCGAGCTACACCACCTCGGGTGGTTGGCGACTCGCGCGGGTAGGAGGGCTCCGGGTCTCAGAACTCGCTGCGTAGGTCGAAGCAATTCACCCCACCCCCACCCCTCCAACGGCTACTTTTGCAAACGGCTATTTTTTTTTAAATTTTTATTCTTTAATTTATCACTATATAAACCTCATTCATTCCAATAATTTTATATCATTTTACACATTCTTCTCTCTATTTTCTCTCTATCTCTCTCATTTTTATATTTTTTAAATATGGATTCGCCAACTGAGTCAATAAACACTGAAGAATTTATGGATCGTCAACGTACGGTTGCAATTGCCGTTGCGACAGAAGCGGTCCGCCTAATTTTTGGTGACGACGAAGAAACCTCGAGTAGACAAAGAAGAAGGCCGGCAAAAGATAGAAATCGTATTGAAGGACACGAGATGCTATTTCGCGACTACTTCAGTGAAACCCCGGTATATGACGATGAAATGTTTAGACGGCGGTTTCGGACAAGCAGACGCCTATTCACACGTATTGTTTATGATCTCGAGTGAAAGTATGAATTTTTCAAGTTGGGATGGGACGCAAGAGGGCGGAAAGGGTTTTCGCCGATACAAAAGTGTACTTCTGCTATCCGACAATTAGCATACGGGACCGCTGCCGATTCTCTTGACGAGTACTTGAGGATGTCGGAGAAAACATCACGGGATTGCATATACACTTTTTGCGAAGGTATCATTCATCTCTATAAAAGAAAATACTTACGCAAACCTACTTATAATGATGTTCATACATTGTATTCCGCCCATGAGGCCAAACACGGCTTTCCGGCATGCTTGGTAGCATAGACTGTACTCATTGGGCTTGGGCAAATTGCCCGAATGCATGGAGAGGTGAATATATGAGAGGCGACCATGAGCGACCGACAATTATGCTAGAGGCGGTGGCATCTCACGATTTGTGGATCTGGCATGCATTCTTTGGTGTTGCCGGTTCCAATAACGACATCAACGTTTTCAACCAGTCGCCAATATTCAACGATGTGTACGACGATAAAGCTCCTGATTGCCCATTTAAGGTGAATGGAGTAGAGTACAAACACGGATATTATCTTGCCGATGGGATATATCCAGATTGGGCAACATTCGTCAAATCATTTACATTCCCACAAGACGAGAAAAGGAAAAAGTTTAAGACTCGGCAAGAATCGGCAAGAAAAGACGTTGAACGGGCTTTTGGTGTGCTTAAACAGCGTTGGCATATTCTTCACAACCCGGCACGACCATGGACTCCGGCACGGCTAAGAAATATTATGTACGCGTGCATAATATTACACAACATGATTCTTGAAGACGAAGGAAATGCGATTTATGATTTCGATGATGACGACCTTGTAGCGGATGATATCGAAGCACATATCAGTGAGGAACAACGGGCAGAAAACGTTCGACAAGTCAATAACCGGGAGACTCATATCAACCTTCGGTCAGACTTGGTCGAACACATTTGGAGTATTCAAGTACCCGAGAATGAAGACTAGTTGAAAAAAAATTTATGTACTTTTTATTTATTTTTTATTTTCGTATTTTTAGGATTTTAAATTATGTAATTTTCTTTTTTTTATTATCGTCGTATGAATTTTTAAATTATGTAACTTTTTTTTAAATTATTAATGAAAAAAAATATTTAGTTTAATAATGGTTTATTTAGTATAAAAATGAAATAAAAAATGGGGGAAAGGAGAAAGGGAAAAAGGAAGGTATAACGGGTGTAATGGGTAAGGGAAAGGGAAGGAGAGAGAAAATGATGTGATGCTGATGGGGCAGTGAGTAAGAAAAGGGGAAAGGGGGAGTATAACAGATAGCCTAAGAGCTACCCTAAATGAAATAATTATATAACTCAATTACTATTAATGATTTTTTCAAGCTAACCTGAAGTGACAAATAACTTCAAAGAGAACTCTAGATAGTAACCAACTTATATGATTATTCCGACTTAACATGTTACTATTTAATGATTTCATATAATTTAAAAATTGTCAGAAAAGCAAACAACAAATCATTAACCACAAACTAGTTTAAAAACCCGCGTATAAACAAACCATTGCAAATAGGGGTGTTAAAAAAAACCACAAAACCAACTTGCCCCGCAAGAACCGAAACCGAAAAAACCGATACCCGAAAAACCCGTAACCCGAAAAACCCGAAAATTAGGGTACCCGTTAAACACGGGGCGGGTTCGGTTTTTATAATTTGATATCCGCGGGTACCCGCCCCGCCCCGCATGCTCTTAGATTATATATATATATATATATATATATATATATATATATATATATATATATATATATATATATATATATATATATATATATATATATATATGAAATAACAAGCTAATAGAAAACCGAAATTCTTCAAAACTATCTAACTTACTTCTTGTAGCCCCCACCGTCTGTCTCATTTCTTTTTTTTTTGAGTTCCCAAATCGAGACTTTGCAAGCTAGCAACAATCGAGAGTTCAACATGGAGACACTAAATCGATCAACAGTATCAACTTCAATCCTATCGGTTTTTGTCTCTACAAGGCTCTTATCAAAAGAGTGATTTATTCATTATATTAACGTGTTTCTACCATTGTTTATTGTTTTATGATGAATCTAAACATGTTGAAGAAAGAAAAAACTTAAAACAACATAAATTTAGGGTACCCGTGACCCGAACTGTGAATACCCGCCTCCCATAGGGTACCCGCTGTTTGCGGGGCGGTTACGGTTTTTAAAATTAACTACCCGCCCCGCAGTGACGGTTTACGAAAAATCTACTACCCGCCCCGTGAACACCCCTAATTGCAAACCAATAATATCTGAAAGTCGAGTTTTACTTGAACTCTTTTGCCAAATATATTGTTCTTGGCTTGGTAAATTTTCTATATTTTCTAAATAATCATGGCGTCAATAATCTGTAAATATGATTTCCCAACCAACCACATGCTTCACACACGAGATGGGTAACAAAGCTAATGGACTGTTTGTTTGTTTTTTTTATAAAAAGATAGAGAGAGGATCACTCGAAGGCCAAAGCCATTGTATTTTTTTTTATCACTTATACTTGGTACGCTCCATTAAAATCCATAATATCATATATCATATTGCCACTCCCAGTTTAGCCTCTTACATGAGGACCAGGAGGAAAATTCCATAGATACGAGATGGGCAATAAGAATTTTGAACCATGTACGATCAAACAGGCACGATATGGCCTTAATATGTGATCATGTCTCGGAGACGAACCTTGGTGATGACCGAACCTTTTGCTTCTTCAAATCAAGGGACTTATTCTTCGAACCATAATTGCTTCCACCATTGTTCATCACATTCCCTGTCATGTGTACCACGTGATTATACTATTAATAAATTAAATAGAATTATTATAACTTTATATCTGCATCTTCTTTTTTTTCCCGAAAGTGATTATGTGATACAGAATAATCAGAATCACATAATCAGCCGCCACAAAATGGGTTGCAGGAGATAGAGTGTTTGGCCATGCTTCTATTTTTTAAAGTTGTGAGCTTGTGATAATATGAGTGTTTGAAACATTATAATTATATAAAGTTGTGAACTTAGGATTGCTTATTAAAGTTGTTTATCAGCTTATTACATTTTGAATTTTTGATCAATTTGAAAAAGAATAAACAAACATTAATCACAATGAAGGTTTGAGGAATTTCTTATTTAAACTGCTTATCTAGTTATTTTTGTAAAAAATAAGTAGTTTTAGATAAGCAGCTTGTAGTTGCTTATTTCAAAAGGCAAAACTCACATAAGCAGTTTTAATTAGCAATCCCAACCGCCTTACATGTTAAATTACCCCTGATCAGGTAATCAGAATAAGCGTTGTTGCAACTACTCCTAAACTGATTATTTGACACTCCGATAATCTGATAATAAGAATCAGACTGTCACACCCAACACCAGAAGTGACTTCTTGCGACTTGAAGCACTATAATCAAATAACCAACTTCAAAGCGGATGTAAAACACCCCCCAGTAAATGGAAATGTGGATAATGAAACAGCCAAAATGAAAATTTGGAGGGAAATGACCTAGTTATGTTAATGCTACACAGTTGCATAATTTTATGATAATTATGTCCCTTTCAACAAAAAAAAAACATGAAAGGTGTCAACAACATACCTCCAGAATCTTGGGTTTTACATGCAACATCCGGCATACTCCTCTTCTTCTTGTTCTCTGGCTCAGAGGGAAGTTCATCATCACTGCCTGATTCCTTCAAGGTTTCCATTTGTATATTTACAGCAGCCTGGTTAAGTACTGAACGGGTAAGCCTCCTGTTACTGTTAGTCATCACAGTAGTAGGTTTCGTCCTGTCAGCAGAACTGCTCCTTTCTTTATTATCATCAATAACACCATTGACCTTCTCAACTTTTGAACGAGTCAACCTGGTTTTTACTTGAAGGTTTGTCTTATCCGCTGCTTTACTTTGTCCTTTTCGACTCTGGTTTACCACTACTACTGTATCTGATGGGGTACTGGTAGAGAAAAGTGACTTCACAATTCCACTTGCTTTTGGAGAAGCTTCTGTTTCCAAGGATAATTTCGTAACTTTGTCCATCCCGGTTGAATCATTAAGGGAATTTTCAAGGCTCTGGGGTAAACCTGACATCAAAGAAGCAAGTGCTGCACGAGCAGCTAGAGGATTGAGAGGGGACCTGTTGTCTGGAACTTGAACTTCTGGCTCTCTTACGTTTGGCGTATCTTTTACTTGTTTATGAGTATTAGCTGCATCATGAAACCTAAATTTATAACATCAAATAGATAGAAGAGATTCTAAATAGCACACACGCACACGCGCACGTGTATACACACATATATACATACATGTGTGTGTAAATAAATATGTGTGTATTGTGTATGTAAATGTATGTATGTTTTACCCTTGGAGCCCTTGAAAGATTGATTGACATTAAAAAAAAAAGACAATACAGTGGACCTTGACAGATGCTAAAAGCCTAAAACCTGAGATACCATTTGGATGTAATCAATAAACCTAAAACTTATAATAGAACCATAAATTTAATTCATTAAAAGAGTCTGAAGCAGCAGATAGCTCAGTTCTAACGCTCTGGTAACCAAAACTCTCGGAAGGAACATAAGATATTGTTGGTTGCAGAGCTTACCATCTAACTCCAAAATCTCATCTCTAATTCTCTTCTTGGAACCATGAACAGAGTTTTTGATTCCTTCTATTTGTTTTTCTAACAAATCATGGAGATTGAGATCGAAGTCACTGACAACATTCACTTGTGGAGACAAACAGGAATAATCAGAGTTACGCAGGGAGACTGCATCTATGAATGTTGAAATTGTTGGATGATTATTTATGCTTTTGTTATCCAATCTCATTACTGAACTAGAAGGAACTTTTAAACTTCCATCATTCAGGTCTTGGTGAAGCCATTTAATCATAAAATTACATCTACATTGAACCCTCTTTGAATGCCTTACTCGTAGCACCTGTTAGTGTACATTTATTAGATTATTGATGCTTTTTATAATCAGAAGTTCTAAAGTGCAATAAATATACCTTTTCTACCTCTGCATCAAAGAAGCCATTCTCATATTGTGAGCTTCGATTAATGACAACATGCTCACCTGGTCTGATGTCATTGCAACCATCATCTTGGAGAGGAAGAGAACGTGCGCGAATTCGCATCAGTGCTTCTTTTTCACTCAATAATATGTCTTCAGAACCATCAGTCTCAAAATTTATAACAAGACCAGCACCATTTGGGCTGCAGATACACAAATAATCATGCAGTTATAAACAAATGAAAGGTAACCTTTTATCTGTCATAATTGTAGTGTACAAAAACCACCTGATACCAAACCCCATGTTGCTTTTTTTTTCTTTTACAATAATGAACACCTAAATAAAAGCCATGGAACATATTTAATGTTATTTATTATCTTGATTGTATATGATCAGTATTATAGTTATGTTTATATTATGTTTACCTTTTACCTTAAAACACATCTTTCGCATAAATAAGAATTAATGATACATGCACAAGGTTCCTTCCTGGCTACCGGTGGCGGATCCAGGAATCCGGCTTAGGGGGGGCATCTTTCATTAAAAAAGCAAGACGACTTAGGTAAGGAGCCAAAACATTTCGGGTCAAAGCAAGTCGGGTCAAAAAAGTCGGGTCAACGTTGTATGGTAGTGATAATAATCTTGCAAATTTGACTTTTACTTTAGAACTTTTGAAGGTTTATGGTTTCTTTCTCAAATTATAACATAATGTCACATAATTGACACTCAAAGTTTATTTTAATGATCCCAAAAGTGTCTAAAATAAGCAAGAAACATAGATTTTTTTCTTAATTAGTTGAGAACTTAAATCTTGGGGACCTCATGTTTAATTATTAGGGGGCCTAAAATTGTTCACCCATGTAATCCTATGTAAAAGTTTGTGGGCTAATGGGGGCCTTTCCCCCCCCCCCCCCCCCCCCTTCCTTGGCTGTGGATCCGCCAGTGCTGGCTACGACTGCCTATACCGACTTCTTTCATGTACATTTAAATCATTTTAGACGTCAGATCAGACAAAATACGCTACATTAAGCAATAAAGGATAGTGGTACAAGAGATCGATCTGTAATGAGAAACAAGTATGGATAGATGCCCTGCCCGGATAGATTCACAGTGAGCACGCATCAGAAGGCACATCATGAGCATTTTGGGTGAGACTTAAGAGGTACCAAATGAGACATCGTAGTAAAGGTTTCAGGAATGTTCGATACGGCTATGGTTAACCCAGACCTAATAAGATCATGGTGACCACAGAACAAATGGTGTTAAAGGAATGCTTATGAAGGAAAGGGTTCAAGCAAATCGAGGTCATTAGTAACGAGTTTGACAGAATACATTGTACTGAAAACGTAGCCAGATTGTCAACTGTGAGAGGATGTCACGGAAACAGTATATGATAATCATGAATCCATTAAAGAATAACAAGATTTAGATCTAGAGAGGTGTGTGTGCTCACTGAATGTAGAATTTTCGCACTAAAAATATATTTGATCAAATAAGCCATCACAATGAGACATCAAAATTCAATAACTTAATCCAATCAGTATTTGGATAGACTTCTTGATTTCAGGTGATCAAACTCAATGTACAACCCCCAAAGGCAATAACTCTATGAATAGTGGAACTAACTCTTTTTCCTTGCAAAGAGACGTCCTGCACAAAAATATCCTCTTCTAAAATTGTCGTGTAACCCCTCACAGCAGTTTACCTGCATGTGGAAATTGGAAAGTAATGATCTCTACGGAACTTTCTTAACTTGGACAGCAAACGAAGATCGTATTTGAGGAACTTCAGATTCTCAGCGATTGTATGGATTGTGGATGTCAAAATCAGACTCGAGTTTCACGATAAACTGATATAGATTGACTATTAAGAAGTACAGATTAGGATCATCATCTACTGCCTCCAAATGAAACGATCATTCTATTTCTTAAATAGGTATGTGAATCGAGTGAAACTAGTCAGGGGAGTGAAGATAAAAACACAATAATCAAACACATAAGATTACAATAAGAAGAACTTACCTGAAATAGACTTGGCAAGGGTGCCAAGAGCAATCATCTCTTTTCATGGCCTCAAGTTCCATGTCGACGGCATCGGCAGCAATTACATCGGGATTGCCCGCCATTGATGAAATCAAGGTCTCGCAGCAGGTAATGGAAGCAGCTTTGAGTGGAGCTGTGCTGGACTGGTAAAGAAAGCAATGGTGTGAATAATTCAGACAACTTTATTTTTTAGGTACATAAGAGGTAGAGTTCACCTCCTATCATACTTATCGTACCGTAAGTTCGCATTTTTACATATTAAATTTTATATTTATTTTAATATTACCCAATAAAAATAAAAAGAAATAAAAGATTTGTTTAATATTATTTGTAATTTTGTTGAAAGCTTCACATGTACTACATGAGATCATGAGAAAGATAAAAATAGATAACAATATCACTCATAAAAAATAATTCAAGAATTAAACGTCGACGATGATAATTTATATCAACCACCATATTTGATCTACCAAGCACCATATTTAAATTGCTAAATCAAATGAAATGCAATTTTATGTCCACCCAACTTAAAACAACAAATGGTCTACCTTCTACCAACCACCATATGAGAATTACCAATTAAAAATATAATAAAAAAGAAATTAAATACAAGCAATTCTCCGCTAACCAACACAAAAGAAACTAGAAAAAACCATTAAATCCTTTCAATATATATACTCCACCATCACTACGTGATAGATGCCACGTCAACACTCTAATTACACAGTCATGATGTGGTGGCCCCTCCAACTACGATGCAATAGGGTATTTTCACATTGATAAAATTTAACCATCCATTCCGAGTTCTCTAACCATGTATTGGAATTTGTATTTGTTCATATCCCTTAATATATACAAAAGGTGAATATGACAGTAGGTGATTCGTTCAAAAACACATTTCTAAATTAAATATGGGAAAAATATGTATGCATCTAGAAACATCTGTGATAGGTGCTTCTACACTTACAAACACTTAAATGAGTATATGATAAAATAACTAATATACCCCTAATTTATTTTGTCTGGTATTTTATAGTAAACATTGTATAAAATAATAACCAATATAGATTAAAATTCGAGAAACCAACTTTTTTCTTTTTTATAATAAATAGCAGGTGAATGGGTGTGTAGTGTTCAACCGGTACATAATTGTATGGCAAATAAATATAAGATATGGATGCAATGTTTGGATTGATAACTCGGATAAAAATGGTCAACCCTTTTCGTGTTAGTGTGTATCTTCATGGTATGCTTAAAAGAAGTGGACGGTGTTCTTTTCGTTTCATTGCAATAAGCAAAACATTTGGAAAATATATTGAATTGAAAAAAATATAATGATTGATTCTTTATTACTAGTGTTCTTATCTCTTTGATATGGCGGAATCATATTATGTTATATTATATTATATATGAAATCAATGTATTATTTTTTATATATATTTAAAATTAACTGAACACTTAAGTTTGTTTAGATAACGACAATATGTTTTTCAACACTTAATAAATTTAATTTACTAATAGTTTGAATTTCAACCTGTTGCATTAGTTTATTGTGTTTTTAGATAAACTTAATTTCGTATGTTAATTTCTTAGTATAAAATTAGATTGAATGTCTCTATGATACACTAGTTGGTTTAAGAAAATAATAAATATTCAATATCGATAAAAAATGTACTACATAATTATAAAACATAAAGAGACGAGAGTTTAAAGAATGTTAGCATATAAGTTCTACGTTTATATGAAGAATACAAGTATTTTGCTTATTTATTATTTACTTATAAAATAACAATCATGTGTGTTGCTAAAAAAATGACATTTATGTGCGATATTAAGACATTTTATGATAAGATTATAAAATGGAATTTATTTTTGGTGTAACGTGTGGGCTTTTTATAACACTACTAGATATAATATATGGGATGGTTTATAAAATAATAAGTATTGAAAATTACACGAATGAAATGAGAATTTTAAAAAACCACAATTGTCATCAACACTCAAACTAGCAGTGAAAACGTCGATTTTAAGGGAAGTATGGATGTGACGTTGAAAATGTGGTATCGTGATACAATGATACGTAATTGTATTTCTTATACAAGTTTGCGACTATTATTGTTACAATTAACGCTAATAAAGTTGAGCGTTTACGGTTATGATTAAAAAAATTAGAATAATTAACTAAGAATTTAGTTGAATATGATATGTCGAAATATTACAAAGGGGAAATACGATATTTATAAATTAAGATGAACAAATATGCTATGTTAAAGTTTAAAAATGACATATATGAATTATCTATAACAATTTTGATTTGGAATAAAGTTAAAATTGAATTTTTTATTTTTATTTAAGATAATGGTTAAGATTTGGTAATATTTTTTTATCTAAATTTAATAATTAAAACTATTTAATAGGATTTTCTGAAGTTAGTTTTTTATTTATATTAGACCATCAGCATCCATCACATATTTCACACAGCCACATCAGCGCCACATCATTCCCTCACCATTCCCTCATCCAATCACATAAACCCCGTATTCATCACATACTTCACATCACAAGAAAAGAAAAAAAAGTAAGATCTTCTCACATCATCTCCTCTCACTAGCGCGACCACCGTCACACTCGTGACCGTGAGGGCGTCCTCATGAGCTTCCGCGATGGTGTTCACTCTCGTGAGCACCTCTCACGAGCTCCCTCACGACTCGGATGCGGGTAGCCTTAGAGGAGGCGTAATTAATATAAATATCATAATCATAATAATAAAAAAACGGAATAAGAAAAATACGACATTACATAGTAAAAAGAAAAACAAAATAATAACATATATTGTTTCCTCTTCCAGGTTTCAAATTCCCGCTCATCCAGAGCGTTTGGAACTCCCCCATTTCAAACCAACAACACAGAAATATCTCATTTCTAGTTCACCGGAGATTTCTTTTCCATGTCGCCGACGTTCGTATTTCCCCAAAATCTACGTGCTCTTGAAGGCGACTCCGGTGACGATGCCGGTCATCTCTCCGTCCAAAATCCCACCTCCATTTCCTCTCTCCGACCTTCAGATCTCGAAGAATTCGTTAAAGGTACTTGCTTTTCCCACCTCACGTCTTCAGCTTCACTTCTAGTTCCAGAATTTACAACTTAACTTCACAAAAACTTCAAATTACAGGTGTCTCGTTCGATTTGTCCGACAAAGAGCTGTTTTGTGTTGAAGAGCAAGACGTTTTTGACCGGATTTACTCGTTGATCAAGTGTTTTAGTGACCTAACACCTGGTTGTAAGTTGAATATAGTTGAGAGTCTCCGTTCAAACTTTAGCGTGTTGCTTCCCAACATTGATTCTCTTTTTAGGGCTCCGACATCACCTACCAGGGATGGGCGTGAATGCAATGATGATAGTACAGTACTCGATCGAGTTCATTCTCACCGAAATGCGTTCAAGATCTATACATTCTTTCTTATCCATGTTGTCCTCTCCCAGGAATCAACCACTGCTTCCAGTAACAATACCAAAGTACCTATCTGTTTCTCTCTTACTAACCATTAGTTGTGTTATTGACGCTGGTTAACACTCAACATTAAAATGTTCTCATATACTCATATATACTAGAAGGGTTAAGATCCTCATGTTAGGTCTCCCATGTTAGGTTAAACATGATCGATCATGTTCTTTTTTATAAACATGTGAAAGTGGACCCCAAAAAGGGAACCGATTCTTGACTAAAATAAGGGACTCACTCTGAGAATGCATGATAAGTCATGAGAGCATCTTAACTCATACGAGAAATAGCCTTTAATAGTGGACCTAGTGGTCACTGTTTCTAGACACTTAGATATGTATTTGTGTTATGATCCAGGAACTAGGATTCATAGTTTGCTGATATCCAAGCTGTGGTCGGTAACATGCTCTGTTTTGTTTAATTTAATTTAGTGTTACTTTCAGAAAGTAGATGCATCAATTTTAATTTTGAGTCCAGAACATGATCTTTAGTTCTTTACTATATTGGTCAAACAATAACACTGTTTCTGACACTGGAAGGAGTCATGCTATGATTGAAGATTAGATTCTTTCTAGGGTATACTAAGCCTAGGGCCTTGCCAATATTTATTTTCATATGGATATTTAAGACTTACAAATAGGGACACTTGGCATATAGGGAAACCTTGTGCATGATATCATGCATTCTGTATAAAAAATAAGTGCATCTGTTAAGGATGCTGGGTCACTACTCACTAGAATTAATGAACTTCCCTTTTAGGCTCTGCCAAGTGGTAGGAAGAAACATATTGCTAGCTCATGGAACTGGGAGACTCAAAGGGGACGTATACTAAACTTGATTGCAAATTCCCTGGAGATCAACCTCTCATCGCTCTTTGGATCCTCAGACCCAGATGAAAATTATTTGTCTTTTGTAGTGAGGTATGTTGGTTATCATTACTGTAGTAGATGTCATATCTGATTTGCTCAAATATATGTATCTAGAAACTTGAATCTTTATCTCAATTCACAATGCATGGTTTGGTTGTTTGTAGTAATTCACTTTCCATGTTCGAGAATCCAATGTTGTTGAAAGATGCTGATGCAAAGGAAGCTTTATGTCGTATCATTGGAACCTGTGCAACCAAATACCACTATCTAGCACAATCTTGTGCTTCAATCCTGCACTTACTTCATAAACATGATTTTGTTGTCATACATGTGGCTGATGCTGCTGATTGGGCAGAGAAAAAGTATTCTGATGGAAGCCTGTCCATTTCTCTTATCAGAGAAATAGGAAGAACTAACCCTAAAGATTACGTAAAAGACACTGTTGGTGCTGAAAACATCGGACGGTTTCTTGTAGAGCTTGCTGATCGTCTCCCAAAGTTAATTTCAACTAACATTGGTTTATTAGTTCCCCACTTTGGTGGGGAGTCATATAAGATAAGGAATGCTCTTGTTGGAGTGTTGGGGAAGCTCGTGGCAAAAGCTTTTAATGATATTGAAGGTGAAGTAAGTTCAAAGTCTATTCGTCTTCGAACCAAACAGGCGATGTTGGAAATCCTTCTAGAACGTGCCAGGGATGTTTCAGCATATACTAGAAGTCGAGTATTACAAGTATGGGTTGAACTGTGTGAAGAGCATTCTGTATCCATTGGTTTATGGAATGAAGTTGCTGTAGTAGCTGCTGGGAGGTTGGAGGATAAGAGTGCTATAGTTAGAAAATCTGCACTGAGTTTACTCATTATGATGTTGCAACATAACCCATTTGGGCCACAATTGCGTATAACTTCATTTGAGGCAACATTAAAGCAATACACAAAGAAGTTAAATGAACTAGTAGAACCAAACGGTTCATCAGAAAGTGTTTTGGACACATCAGCATTGGAGAGTGATACTGGAAATGAAAATGGTGAAATAGGTAATGATAAGGATGGAGTTCCCAAGGAGCAACCTGATAGTTTGACTGACAGCTGTATGCATCAGGAGGATGAGCAAAATACTCAAATGGGTAGTTCTGTACCAGATGTTGGGAATTTGGAGCAAACCCGGACTTTGATTGCATCACTTGAGGCGGGATTGAGATTTTCTCGGTGTATATCTGCCACCATGCCAACCCTTGTTCAATTAATGGCTTCATCATCAGCAACTGACGTTGAAAACACAATTTTATTGCTTATGAGGTGCAAACAGTTTCAAATTGATGGATCAGAAGCATGTCTTAGAAAGATGTTGCCACTGGTGATGCACTATATAGTTTCATGTTTTTTTTCCTTTCAAGTCCCTAATACACAATTTCCCTGCTTCAATGGGGATGTGCTTTTTGTTCCAATTCTGAATTTTCATCTTAACACCGGTCTTTTTTTAATATGTATGAAGGTATTTTCCCAAGACAAATCTATTTATGAAGCCGTGGAGAATGCGTTTGTTACAATTTACATAACAAAGAGCCCTATAGAAACTGCAAAAAATCTCATTGCTCTTGCCACTGATTCAAATATTGGGGACCTTGCTGCATTGGAGTTCATTGTTGGTGCATTGGTATCTAAAGGGGATATCTCTTCTAGCACTGTATGATTCTAGTTACCAAACTGTCTAAGTGAATCTCTAGTGTTTGGGTATAGTGGAATTGATGCTACAGTTGTAGTAGCTAAATCTAATTGTCAAATGCACCAACGAAACCACTATAAAGACTTTTAGGCCTAATTTTCACTCCTGACTCCAACAATTTATTATATATGAAGGTGTCCTTTTTGGTCAACTTTTTTTTGGAAAGGCAACAATTCTTTTTGGTCAATTACTACTAAAGTTTAATTATCGGAACTTGCCAAAGGCTCACACAATTGCTTATTTGGATTATTACAACTCCAAACAAAACTTTATTACTTTCAGCTTCTTTTATTACAGCCGATTACCTGATCTTGATTAACTCCATATCATTTAACCACTTTGATGAAATTTGATTCAGTTTTTTATGTAGTAAAGATGGCATCACTATGAAAATATATGCCAAGCACATGTTATTTTTTAGTTTCGCCAATCTCTTTTCTAGTAATTCCTTGCTAGCGATCCTGCTGCTTCCTATCACTAATTGTTAAATGAAATTTGTGCATGGTGGCAGATCTCCGCATTGTGGGATTACTTTTGTTTTAATGTCAGTGGAACAAGTGCTGAGCGCAGCCGTGGTGCTCTGTCTGTGTTATGCATGGCTGCAAAATCATCAGCTGATATTCTTAGTTCTCATCTACAAGACATCATAGATATCGGGTTTGGTCGGTGGGCGAAGGTTGAACCTCTGCTTGCTAGAACAGCTTGTATTGCACTGCAAAGGTTATCTGCTGATGACCAGAAAAATCTGTTGACTAGTCATGGAAGCAGGGTATTTGGTGTTTTAGATGGCTTGATTACTGGATCTTGGCTTCCAGAACACATATGGTATGCTGCTGCTGATAGAGCAATTAGTACAATATACGCTATCCACCCTTCTCCAGAAACTCTAGCAGCTGATTTGGTGATAAAATCTCATAATTCTGTTTTTGGAATTGATGGGTTGCAAAACGATAATGATGGTGGGAGCTTAAATCTCCTTACTGCAGTTCAAGTTACAAAATTAAGTAGATTTCTTTATGTTACAAGCCATGTTGCCATGAATCAACTGGTGTACATCGAATCATGTGTTAGGAAAATTCAAAAAGAGAAAGCAAAGAAAGAAAAATTGGCCGCAGAAGGCCATAATGTTGACAGTACTAATGGTAAACCAAAGGTGGGAATGTGGTGCAATTTAACTGCAAAATGTTATTAATAAGATTATGTTTTCTTGTTTTTGACCTTTTTCGTGCTTGGTGCCATGTAGGAGGATGATATTAACGCAGAATTAGGTGTTGCTGCCTCTGAGGATGCAGTGCTTGACATACTTTCTGAAAGAGCCGAGAAGGAAATTGTTTCTGGCACTTCTGATGCAAAAAACTTGATTGGACACTGTGCACCATTTCTGTCAAAACTGTGTAGAAACTTCAATTTGATGCAGAAGGTGATTATTATTATTTTATTTTTGATGTTTTCATGTGATTCATATAGTTGCTGACATGGTTTCTGTTTCTACTTTAGTATCCTGAATTACAGGCATCTGGGATGCTTGCTTTATGCCGATTGATGATCATTGATGCCAGCTTTTGGTAAGATTCCTTCATCACTGTCTTGTCCCTTGTTTCTGTTTTCTAATACTCCAAGTTCTGATCTACTTTCCAGCGAAGCAAATCTCCAGCTTCTATTCACTGTTGTTGAGAGTGCACCATCTGAAACTGTTCGCTCTAATTGTACGATTGCCCTTGGTGATTTGGCGGTTCGTTTTCCCAATCTTTTAGAACCGTGGACTGAAAACATGTACTCAAGGCTGCATGATCCTTCTCTTTCTGTCAGGAAGAATGCTGTATTAGTTCTCTCTCATCTCATTCTTAATGACATGATGAAGGTTAGAGATGCTGGCTAATTACTTTGGTTAAAAATTTTCTTTTGTAAGTGTATATATGTTAGTTCTGAACATGATTTTTTTATTAGGTCAAAGGTCATATAAATGAGATGGCAATGCGATTAGAAGATGAAGATGAACGAATTTCTAATCTGGCAAAGTTATTTTTCAATGAGCTATCAAAGAAAGGTAAACAGTGATGCTAACTGGCTTGTCTCATTTTAATTTGTTATTAATCATTCTTTTTCTTTCAGGGAATAATCCTATTTATAATTTGCTGCCGGATATTCTTGGCAAGTTATCAAACCAGGATTTGAATAGAGAATCCTTCTTCAACATCATGCAATTCTTGATTGGGTCAATCAAGAAGGTAGAAGTTAGTCGCTTTTTGTGGCGTTAATGAAGAGTATAATGTCAACCTGACATGGAGTTTTTTTTGTAAATTTTCAGGACAAGCAAATGGAAGCTCTTGTTGAGAAGCTATGCCATAGATTTAGTGGTGTCGCTGGTAAAATCTCCAACAAGATTTATATAATTGACTGAGTTTTTATTATTTTGTTTTTCCTTATCATCCATTTTTAAAAACTCTTGGTTGTATTCCATTAGAGTTTAGTTTTTCTTCAATGTTAATAAGTTGTGTTTTATCATCATCAATTAACTTTTGGTGCAGACACTAGGCAGTGGGAAAACATATCATATTGTCTTTCGCAGCTATCATTTACTGACAAAGGCATTAAGAAGTTGATAGAATTATTTAAAGTATATGAGCATGTTTTATCTAATGAAGCTGTGATGGATCATTTTAGAAGTATAATAAACAAGGTATCGTCTATGACCTATATCATTATATGTATTTCCAGGGTCTATGTTAAATTTTTTTTCCTTAAACATGATTACTGTTTTATGGTTTCATATCTCTATATAGGGTAAGAAGTTTGCCAAACCAGAACTAAAGTCGTGCATCGAAGAGTTCGAGGGGAAAATTAGCAAGTTTCACATTGATAAAAAAGAGCAGGAAATCACAGCAAGAAATGCAGCAGCTCATCAACAGAGAGCTGATGCCATTAAAAACATTACCTTGGATACCAATATCAAAGAGGAAAGTGGTGAGGGTGAAGCTCCTGAAGGTTTGTACCTATGAAATACGAGATTGATTTTAATTCTTTTTTTAATGATCATTTCCTAAAAATACTAAAAGTTGTGGTTTCTTTTAACATTGTACAGATGGTGAGGTCATGGATCCCTCGATTGATGAAATGTCTGATGTTTTTGGCAATGAATGCGCGTCAAAACCTGTGGAGTTTGAAGAATGTTCGCAGGCTTCTAGTGAAGTAATTCAGTCAGAACCATGTGATGATGAGGTCCAATCCCCCCAAGTTGTTCGAAAAGGTACTATTGAGAAACTTGGATGATTTTTAAACATTTTTCATGCAATACAATCTTTGCAACAATTTTTGTGTCATATTCTTACAGGAACAGCAAAGCAGAGAGCCAAGAAAATTAGTACCACATCTGCAAAGGTGGATTCTCATGTCTCCAGCGTGAGAGTTACAAGGTCTAGAAGAAGGTGAGTGGAGCTTTCCGGTTGTTTCTTTATTGTCTAGAAAACACAATTCCACATGTTGTCTTCTTCTCGCATGGATGTTTTTCAATATATGAATGGATAATTTTATTTTCAATGAAGACTATTGTTTTATGACCTTGGCAGATGATCTATCTGCTTTAATTAACCTGATGGTAGTTGATGAGTTGATGGTTCTGTTTATTGCATGCTAAGATTTGACTCATTTTGTTGCAGGTAGGTGATGGAGCTGATGAACGAGGTTCTCTCGACCTCCTGGTGGTCTTTTTGTTGTTGTAATCATGTAAGAGAAACTTCAGTTCATGAAGAAGGCATATATGTGTTCACTGTGAAATAGAGAAAATTGATGCAGTAAACATACAGATGCCTTACCTTGTGGTAATGGTTGGTCTATATTGAAATGGTTTGGCTTGGAGATTTTATAACACTGGGCTTGCCTTTTGAAACTTCTTTTTCGATTATACACTGCAATGAACTTCTTTACTAGCTAAACTTTGCTACAGAAACATGTATCATGTATGTATGCAAAAGGGATAAAAAAACTTAGATCACCTTCCAAAGTATATTCCATACCAACAATTAAATAGAGAGAGAAAGAGAGGACTTGATGATGGACCCACCATCCATCACCACACTACCCCCATGTGGATTCACCTCCAAACCACTACCACACAACCATGGTGTCGAAACACTCTCACCATATCCATCCTCTCCCTTGCTCTCTATACTCTTGCCTACAAAAAAAATAAAATAAAATTTAACATGTGAAATTATTTTATTTAATTTTTTATCTTTTTTTAAAACCTGACGGTTGTCTTAATTCAGTGAGTAAAAGAATAAATAGGAGAAAATATAATAGAGGATGTGTGCTACCACACTCGTAAACCATATTAATGTGTAGGAAAAATGTGTGTTTACATTTTTTTGGACACAATTAAATTATATGTAGATATAATATATTTTGTTAGTGTTTGATTGATTTACGTATTCCTTGAAGAGAGTTATGCAACAATCTAAAGAGTATCTAAAACGGAGCTAAGGTGAATGAAATATCAAGTCTTAGTAGAATCTTTAGAATGATAATTTGAAGTTGAAATTTTGATCCCACATATGAGAAGAAGCTTAAAATGAGTATGTAACCATGGACAAAGAAGCTTGGTAAGCTTCTTTGTATGTTTTTACTCTACCTCCTACCCGTGCGCAATGGGAGGTGCAAAATCTGGATTTCGTAGGTTAAGTTCGTTAAATTTGTGTGCGAACATGAATGCAATTGGGAAATATCGCATGTGGTTGGGTTTCTTTTTTTCTCTAGGATTTTTTAAATTCTATGTATGGGAATTATACAAACTTGCATATCAAGTTTTGATTTGATTTTTTAAATCAAATATCCAAGATATGATATAGTTCAGTGTTGTATACAGATACATTTTTTATATTTATCTGATCCATTCACTATATAGTCTAACCTCATTTTCGATTTTTTGGTGCTAGAATTTTCGAAATTTCTCTCCCAAAAATCGTCTTCTCTTGGCTTGGTGTTCCACCAACAAGTTTGTGAATTAGAGGTCTCACATGATCAGGTTACAGTAATCATTCAGACAAGTAAGTCTAATATAAAAGTACACACTGCTTCGACCGTTACACTTTGAAAAACAAATGCCAATTATATTTTAAGAGAACTGTGTCTAACACTGATCTCTATCCTCCATTTATTTTATTTTGTGTCTAATACATATCTTCTGTGGTTGTAACTTGCGTTTATTCATAAAGTCAAACTTTTCCAGCAAAATTAAGGGAATTTACTTCATTAATTTGTTTAGTGATTTAAAAGATTTCGAGTACAATAGCATATAACTTACATGCTATTATCATTTTCTTATCTTATATATACGTGTTTTTTTATAACTTATACACAATATTATTTTATTACAAATAACCATTATTACATTTATGTTTCATTATCATAACTATTTTTTCTTAACAATATATTCAGGAAATATGCAATTTATACTGCGTACGACAAAATTTGTTAATAATTCATAATTACACGAATTATCTCCCATATCTTAATAATGTGTTTTCCGAGTTTTAATTTGGAGAGAAGAAAAGAGATTCGAAAGAAAATAAAAAAAGTTGTGTTTTAGAGATTTTTGTAAAGAAATAAAAGAAAGATTTTAGAAGAAAATTTTGTTTAATCATTTCCCGAATTTTCCTCTTAAAAGTGGGAAGATTTGAAAAAAAAAGAAATAAAAAACTTTTATGATTTTTAAGTGGCTAAATTACGCTTAATTATAATAAATAATTTTGAAAAGTAAAATAATACTACAAAATAACTTTTTTTTCTTTGCTTCGGCTTTAACTATATAACACAAACTTATTTATTTTCTTTTTGATTTCATTTCTTTTCTTTAAACTCGAACGAAAACACCAAAATCAAAATTATCTATTCTTTTCTTAAGTTATTTTTTTTTCTTCTTTTCTTGTTATATGTCGGAACACAGAGTAAATGTTGTCATACGTACTGCTGTGTCTAGATACATTCGTCGGTTCGATATTCGTGGACCCACTCCACTGCAACAATCCAAATTACGACAATGGCGGCTGCTGCTTCTTCTTCCCTTCTTAGATCGTCGCTGCTATTCGCTACTCTACCATCTGAATTGAACAGTAACCGAGTAAGTATCTGGACTCATAAACGTTCAATTTACCTGTTACATTTCACTATTGCTAGATTTCCTTAGGTTTTCATGATAACACAGAAACATAAAAGAAACCTAATGAAGTGGATTTTAAGCTGTGAGGTTTGGAAATTTCACTAATTTGAATCCATGCTTACATGCGTTTGATCATATTATTAATCATTTTGGCCATTTTTCTGTACCAACAGGTGTTGAGTTTTTTCTTACAACGTATCTGACATCAATACCTTTGCTCTTATGTTTTTAAGAAATGCTAAGAAAGAAATTTTCTAAGTATAATTACTAGAATGCGTCATACCTAGAGGGAAATGCATTAATAATGCTGTAAGATATCTTGCAATATAGATGTCTGCCATGATTAAAATTCCAGATGGAGGGTTTTGGTTTGTTTGGATTATAGATTTTAACCCTAAACTTTTTATATGACACGTTAGGGCGTTGCTAAGTTCGGGTGTGCAGTCGGTATTGCAAGCAATTGTAGTTCACCGCCACTTGGTGGAAAATTGGTGTTACACTGTTCCAGGGAGGATAGGATGGATGTCAGGACATCAGCTGTTGTTGATGGGATTGCAGAATGTTCTGATAGTAGGTGTTTGGAAACTCTTTTAGAAGTTTTTCTTATAAATGTGGTCATTTGGTTGATTTGATGGCTTCAATTGCAGAGACAGACATCAGGGAGCCCAGTGTATCAACTATATTGATGAATTTTGAGAACAACTTTGATCCTTATGATGCAATGAGCACACCCCTATATCAGACAGCTACTTTCAAACAGGTAACAATGACCTAATGGTTTAAAATTAAAAACACTCATTCTCAACTCCCAAGTTCAGATTTTTTCCGCGTAGGTTCTGTAATATAGCTTGATAATTTACATTACAATATAACAAAATCATTGCAAGTTTGGGAAACTGATGCTGAACATGCTAATAAAATATGAGATTGGGAACTACTAGGTTTAACATCCAAAGGTCAAGTTTGACTTTGTGTAGTACCAGGAAGAAGGGGGTGGATCTGTTAGTATGTACTTTGACTGAAGGTGGGGATTAGTCGAATAGCATCCGTAGGATAATAATTATAAGTTTATATATGTTTTTGCAGCCTTCAGCAACTGAAAATGGCCCATATGATTACACCAGAAGTGGCAATCCCACACGTGATATATTGGAAAGGTTCATCCTCTTATGTGCATAATGTCACAATTTTTTAATTGTGCTTCTTTAGCATCTTAATTTGACATTATTTTCGCTTCATATTCTTAGTCTCCTGGCAAAGCTTGATAAAGCAGATCGAGCTTTTTGCTTTACTAGTGGAATGGCCGCTTTAGCTGCAGTCAGTCATCTAGTTGGAACTGGTAAACTAAACAGATTTTGCTGCTTTTTACATGATACTCATTTTTCTTTATAAAATTAGTCCATCAATGTTGCTCTGTCCATCATTATTATATATAATTGTAGGTGATGAAATTGTTGCTGGAGAGGACATATATGGTGGTTCTGATAGACTACTGTCACAAGTCGTTCCTAGAACAGGAGTCTTGGTTAAGTCAGTACTTATCTATGAAAATACAAGTATTAAATCTATATAACCTTGAGTCTATAATATATTGAAATGAAATTTGAAGGCGAGTGGACATGACCAATTTAGATGAGGTTGCTGCTGCAATTGGCTCCCAAACTAAGCTAGTGTGGTTGGAGAGTCCAACCAATCCCCGGATACAAATTTCTGATATTCGTGTATGTTTTAGTAAAACTTCGAATTTATCTCGTTTTTTGTTAGCATTATGTAAAGTATATGACGATTTTTCTTTCAGAAAATAGCAGAGTTTGCTCATGCGAATGACGCTCTTGTATTGGTGGACAATAGTATCATGTCTCCTGTACTGTCTCAACCATTGGAACTTGGGGCAGGTGCTTAAAATGTTATGTCTTTTATTTTTTATTTTCCTTTTTAATTTGCAAAATTTAATGAGTTGTATATCTGCACTAGTAACATGTGTGTTGGTTTTTCAGACATTGTGATGCACTCGGCTACCAAATTTATTGCTGGGCATAGCGATGTCATGGCTGGAGTTCTTGCTATAAGAGGGGAAAGGTCTGTATATTTCGCGATATTCCCCTTTGATTTATTTGACTATAGATTCTTTTTCATATACCAAACTGCATATAAGAATCACATTATTTAAAACAGGCTTGCAAAAGACTTGTATTTTCTACAAAATGCGGAAGGCTCTGGGCTAGCACCTTTTGATTGTTGGATTTGTTTACGAGGAATCAAGACAATGGCCCTACGTGTTGAGAAGCAACAAGTAATATTTCATACATACTAATATAATCCTACTAAATTATATACCAAGTGAAAAAGAATTTTGACCTTTGTTCTGAAAACAACTGTTATCACAGGAACATTTAGCTGTGTTGATATTGATATCAATTTGTTGATGTCTAGCACACAAATTAACAATTATTCTTTGTTTGAGAACACGGGCTATTTATGTTCCTCTAGCAATTTTTTAAATTAAGTGATTTATTAGAACTGAAAAGATAGAAACCAAGACCATTTTACTCCCACAACTAACTACTCCACACCGTCAAACGGAGTCACCACAAGAGGCACTGATTTCCGACCCACAACTAGCATTACTACCAAAATCTAACCACAAACGAAGCAAATAACACATTAGACTGAATCGTTTAAAGCCGAACTGTAACTAATCTAACTTGATCCTTGCTAGGAAAATGCGCAAAAGATAGCAGAATTTCTCTCCTCACATCCCCTGGTAAAGAAGGTTAATTATGCTGGTCTTCCTACCCATCCTGGACGCTCACTACACTTCTCTCAGGTATTTACTGTTTGTTTTCCAACAACCCCATATATGTTTGTATGTGTGTGTGCACGCACTTTGGTTCATTTTTTAAATAGAAATTGCTTTAAAATTTAAGCACCGAGTAAAGAGGAACGGAATAAGGGGAGAGATAACGACTAGAAAGGTGTGGTCAGCCAAACAGAGAAAGAACACTAGTTTTTTAATCAACACCCATGTGAGTGAATGGCACTTTATGCAATATTGCTTGTAGCTGAACAAAATTGATATCACACCAATAAGGCAAACTTAGCAATCTACAAGAGCAAGGGCAAAAGAGTAATGTTGCAGGGTTAAGTGGATTGCTGGGGATATTAAATTGGGGGTAATTGTGGGGTCTTCAAAACAACACAAGTTGATTGGCCTTATATGTGGCTACAAATATGAACATATACTATCAAATTTTCATTAAGTTATTTATTTCTTGGTGGATCACCATAAAGTTCGATGGTGACTTCGATGTTGCACATGGTGTTTAGTAATTACCAATGTGTTTCTTGTATGCACTTTTTCATAACCCAATACAAGTTGACTTGTTATTTGAAGTACAAGAAAATTCAGGGTATATACAAAAATAAAAAAAAAATAAAATAAGTTGTTCAGTTAATGTGTGAAGTATATATAATGTTCCTTTCAGAAGCAAAGCGATTAGTAAAAAAATTAATTTCATCTTGCAGGCAAAGGGAGCCGGATCTGTCCTGAGTTTCTTGACAGGGTCATTGGCCCTCTCGAAGCACATAGTCGAAGCTACCAAGTACTTTAGCATAACTGTTAGTTTTGGTAATCATTTTTCCTCTTGGTACATATATTTCACTTGTTTTATACTTTCCACTTGTTGAGAATTTGTGTATGTTTAAAGGCTCATGAACTAACCCAAAAAACAAAACAAAACAAAACAAAAAAAAAAAACAGAAACTAGGGCTCTTTGGGGTGCTTTCTTTCTCATCATGACACTTGCTTTCACTAGATGACAAACTGGACATAATTGGTTGATGACTTTGATGATTTGGCCAATAAGAAAGAGTAACTTACAAGATTTGAATATGTCTATTCATCGTCCTGATAATGTCTCATTTTGCAGGGAGTGTCAAATCACTAATTAGCATGCCGTGCTTCATGTCCCATGCATCTATACCAGCAGAAGTTCGCGAGGCCAGAGGTCTGACTGAAGATCTTATCCGTATTTCTGTGGGGATAGAAGATGTGAACGACTTAATTGCTGATTTGGACCATGCGCTAAGAACTGGGCCAATCTAGGGCTCTTGGCTACATCATGTTATGATAATTCATAAATCAATGAATCAATACAAAGTTTATGAGACTATTTATTTTTATTTTTTTGAATTTTTCAAAAGGCATCATGCTGCAGCAGCACTTATGTACTACATCGTAATACCCACGTTTCATAGACCTTGGAGGGAAGCATAGCTTACGTTTCTGATGAAGCTGCAGGCAATCAAATAACAGATGAACCAAAACCAACTATGAACCCATGTGAAATGTAATGATCAGTGGCCGAGTGAACTCATCTACATATGTTTATCTGCTGGTAAGAGAATTAAAAGGTTGCGGAGTTATCATATTAGCATGCGTCCTTCTCAAATTGACAGGCGTCTGTTGAATTGCTGCTATGACTTCCAGATTGTTTACGATGTTTATTAGCTACTACCTTGGCAAGACCCGTCAACTAGTCCACCAAGCAAACATTTGATCCCGTTATAAATATGGTTTGTGAAAAAAAACAATGAATAGCACTTGTGTTTTTAGGGTAGTCGGGATGGCCTACCTTATGAAGCTTTCTAAAGTCTTTAGAGTCAGCAACTTCTTTTATTTTGAAAACAAAAAACTTTCAGCCACTTGGAGCTAGAAACTTTTGTTTTGAAAAACAGCTACTTGTGTGTTATCAAACATCTACTTGTGCGTTGTTTTGAAAGAAAAAGGTCTGGATCAAACACATTTTGAGTTTTTAATATAGATTTTTACATAAATAATATTGATGAGTTTTTTTCAATCATTTAGCTTTTTTTATTCGTCATCGTGTGTTATTTTAAACTTGTAAGCTCCAACTTCAAGTAATTGTATCAGACACGTTTATAAAGAAAGAAAAACTCTATTTTTCATCTTAGAGTTGCTAACTACCATGTTTTAGCTCAAGCTATTTCAACCAAACCAAGCATACTCTATAAAGACAAAGCTCAATACACAAACCATTTTAAAGGTCAATATAAGTGGATCTAACTCGTTTAAGTTTAATACTGATGCTTAGAGTGCTCCTAATGGGATTGTTGTGGGAGCGTGGTGAAAGTTGAGTCCTTCATAGCGGGGTGGTGAAAGGTTTGATGAGGTGGCTATCGCGCAAGAAACCCATTCTTAAATTTTAAAGCATTTTTTAGACGAGGCGCAATTGAACGCAAGAAGCAATCGAGAGTTGAAGTCAGCAAACAAGTCTGACCAAAATAATGAGACTCTATGGTGACTCTACAACCACCTGCACTTTGCTTTGCTTTATACCATGTCACCCTTCCATAATTACCAAAAGCTATTTAACACCTCTTACTCATAATTCAAACAGTTACCCAACTAACACCACTCCACTACCTTCCTAAACCCCTTTTAGGAAGCCCAAAGGTGCTGTTGACACTTGGCAGCAGCACTAAACATCAAACCACAGGAGAGTAAGCCTGCCTCAGCTTTTCAAGTTTGAATATTAAGTAAACACCTGGAGGTTACATCTAACAGTTATGAAGTCCAAATTTTCTGCTTCATATGAGAAAAAGTAATATAATACCATGAAATGAACCTGTTGACCAATGAAGTTGGGTCAGTAGAGAGAAAGAAAATAGACAGGCACCCAGATGGGGGAAAACAACCAGTTCATCACAATCACAGATATGGGAGATATTCTCCCACCAAGAAAGAAAAGAAAAAGGCATGACAACACCTTCAATAATTCACACAAAAGGAAAGTCAGAATTGCACCATAAACCTTGATATGGCCCAGCAAAACAAGATTCAAAGTAACTCAACTTCCAACAAGACAGCAACATGAATCAAACCATAAAATCACAAGATTAATAGTTATGAAAACATCAAGTTCAGACATTTACTTTAGAGCAAGATGATTTGATATGTATCTATACAACATACATCAAACATTTAATAACTATTTAATTTAATTTATATAATATATGATAAACTTTGTGGCTACACCTTCTTATTATTTAGCAACCCATCCATGCTGCTAAAAGATGACCAGCAATGAGACTTCAAACGTTTCATACAGATAATACATACTAAATACTACTAAACTAGAAACCATGATCCACCATGAATTACTCACTCTTCAAGTCAACATGAGATTGTTACCAACAAGATGAGGGCGAAGGCAAACACGCACCTCGTGTTCTTCCGGGCCCTCTCTGAGCTTGGGGACCAAAATCTCAAGAACCATTCCAGGCCCGTCATAATATGCTTCTATGTTGGCGTCTTCAGGAATGCGAGTTGAAAGAGGGATCTCTCTGACGAATTCTCCAGGAGGGCAGTGTTCGAAACATGGATCTGTAAGCTTGAAGGTGCGGTCCCGTCTTTTAACGAATGGCATGCGTGAGACACTTATACAAGATACCTTAATAATCCCATGTGTAAGTGTGTTGCGCCACGAAACTTTAACCTTTTGTAGATCCACAAAGGGCAAGCTTATAACAACCAAGTAACCTTGTTCATCTTCATATATTGTTTTTGCAGCTGTCACGGGTCCACAAGCATTCCTCACAACCCCACTGAACTCGTTCAACCAATATGGCTCGTTTGAATTCATTTCCAGATTTGGTAATCTTTCTGATGGAGGATGATTAACGGTCAAACAGATATCTTCTTCATTTCCATGTGGGAACAAGTCCTTCCTCTTCTTGGTGCCAATCGGGGAAAGGTCCATCGCATTCGCATCACCATTGCTGTGGTTATTGTTGTGGTTGTTGTTGGAAGGTTGAGTTGACAGATTTAACCCTGATCCATTAAGTACCTTTTTAGATTGAGAATTCATGCTGGTCTTTATAGTAGATGGCCTCTCAAGTTCGAATTCAGTGCTGGGAAGATTTCTCCAAGAACTGAAATCACCAGCTTCTTGTGGGATCAAAAAGTTGATATCTCTTCCAGTGAGTTCTGTCCATCTTTTGCGTTCATCTTCATCAAGTACTGACAGATTGGGCAATGGAACAACCTCAATACCATGAACACACTGGGGATTTGAGAGCCCCCTGTAATGCTTGCGTTGCATCCTATGAGATCGAACAAACCCCTTATCAACACTAAAAGGGAAAGGACGCTCCCCTTGTCGTGAATGCCCGTTCATGTAACTCCTTAGCTGCATCTTACCAAGGGCATTTTCAGGCCTTTCTTTAAACACCCACATGTACATGTTTTCCATATCATGTTGAACCATGAAAACATCAAGATTCAGATCCGATTTCTCAAACCCAGAAACCCCATTACTGTCTCTCGCTATCTTTGCTTTAGATTTGTCATTTAGGACCGGCCTAAAATAAAAACTAAAGAAAAACCAAGCACCCCATATGCTATCGACTCTCTTAGCACATTTCCTCCCAACTTTCGGGACATGTAAGAAGCTCTCAGTCTCATATAGCTGGGAAACTAGTCCAACTCCAACATCCACAACTTCACATTGATCTTGGTTCCATGACTGTGGTGGGGAGCTTCTCTCAGATGACAGGGGCAAATTGATGTCAGGAGGACGGGTGGGGTTGATCTGATGACTCATCTCCAGGTCTAAGTCATCATGAGAAGAAGACGCGCTTGAATCCATTGACAAAAGAGTTGAAGGATAATGATTTAACATTAAAAAATCCGTGAGAAGAAAATCTCCCATCTCACGAAATCACACTTCTTAGGGCTACCAACTGAGATCGTGGGTTCGAGTTCTTCATTACAAGGCCCATTTTCAAAGGAAACAAACCTAATTATTCATCGATCATATCGATATCAGCCTCCACATACTATACCCTAAACAATCACTGAACATCCTTTAGCAACAATACACCACCACTATGTAAAACAACCCCAATAAAAAAAAAACCTAATCAAAGATGGAGTCAGCTTTCATATTACAAGCCGATACTAAGAAAAAACCCTAACTTTTTCCAGAATTATTACCGAAAACCCAACTTTTTTTTGTATGAACGAGAAAGGCTAATCGGGCAGATGAATGAGCAAACAATTATCTTCACAGAGCAATTATATACCTAGATGAGAAGTACATGTAACGTTCTTCCTAACGCATAAATCTCCATGTATCGAATGAAAATCAAGAGAAAACCCATGGTATTTATAGCAGAAACAGGAAAGAAAACCCTAGGTTATTAAGACCAGATGCAGCAAGAAAAAGAAACCTACCAATCTATAAAACCAAGGCCCAAGAAGAGGACTAAATCAGAGGGGATCTTGGATGAGTACCTTTTGGGATAAGCATTAACTATGAGAAATACAGAAAGACCTGTGGGACTTTGACTATTACTATTAATTTTCTTCACCATCCTCCTCATCTATGTTTCTCCTTTGATTACTGATTGATGAGCCTCACGTTATGATTATCAACTCAACCATAAATGGAACGGACATAGAAGAAGACGATGAATCAGAGAGAGAGAATCGGGTTTAAAGTGGGGAGAGACGTATCTGAATTTGTGGGAAGTTTTTGTGTCTGTGAGAAAGGGAAGGAAGGGGCAAAGGCAATCAATCCACCTCCACCCTGGATATTGATATTGATATTGATGATAAATTTAACGGTGACGGTGCAAGATCGCAACAAAATTGAAATTGAATACTTGTTTCTGTTTTTTAAATTTTGGGAAATTGCTTTGGATATTATCTAAATATTTTACAAGTCTTTTTTTTATATGTTCAACTAAATTAATGATGTGTTTGTTTGATAGAAGTACTCGGTGATCGAAGCTATAAGTTTATTGCAAGTATAAAAACTGTAGCTTTATTTATATATGTATATATACTTTAATAGAATAAGACGATGATTAAAGCTAAATAGACTTACAACTAAAATTATTGCTTATTTAAGTGTAAAACTTACTGTTAAAATGTTTTGTTAAACCGGAGTGGTAATGGATAGATTTATTACAAAATCATATATTCATCATCTTTGTCTTAATAATAATAATAATAATAAAAGTAAAAGTAAATTATTTAAAAACTTAAGATGACTTTTTGACATCAGATGTGAATCTTAACAACATTATTTTTACAAATTCTTTTCTTTGTTACATCGAATATTAAAGTATGGATAGTTAGTTACACTTCATGCACTTGAATTTCTATAAAATTCATTAGCCGACTAGGTCTAATAACCTAAGCTTGTCTAAACACTTGTTAATGGATGGCTATCCAATGTTCTACATAAAGAAGACCGAAGTCTTATCTACATTAGTGATGACATCTATAAAGGTTGCAATAATATTATTAATTTATTATGAAAAACTTAAAGCTTGCTTAAAGGCACAACTAGAAGATGTTTCTTTATATATTTGAGAGCCATTTAACTTTAACTCAAAGCTACAATAGAGGGCTAATAGAATTTTATATATGATCAAAGAGATGCACCCCTGTGTACAATCAATTTAAGTTTTACTTCATAAGTTTAAATCATTGATAAAAAACATAGTATTTTATTACATATAAAGTAAAATATTGTTATTGTCATACATTTCTTTACAACGTCTATAATGGAGCTTGTTATAGCCTATAACAAGGCACAACAACGACCAAGTTATTATTATTTTCATTGCGACCAAATAGTCATAAGAATGTTATCGATCGCCTTATTATGGTGGTCACGAATTCAGCTTCTCGTTATTCATTTTATTTTGTTTTTTGTTTTTTGTTTTTTCTTCAGTTAATAGAAATTAAGATAGATAATTATGTGTGTGCTCAATGATGACGGTTGTTGGTGTTATCACTGCAACTGTTTAGTTATGCTGACATGACAACTAGTTATTGCAGTTATTGATGTTTATCGCTACGGATGCTCTTAATAAATAAATGTTATAACGACTAAAACATCTATCATTTAAAGTAGCATGTTAAAGTGACATCATATAACTTAACAAAGTATGAGATTGCGATATCTATTACTTAACTATATAATCTAAACTATTGTTATAAAAAAAGTTATATAATCTAAACGACTCCATTATGAACTTCATACGATGTTTTGCGAGCTAAACTCAAGCTCAAAATATTAGAGCTCGAACATTTTATAATTTTAAGAGTTAATTGTCCCAATAGTCCTTAAACTTGACAAAATCTGCCATTTTGGTCCTTTAGCTTTAAAAGTGGTACAGATGGTCTTTTATGAAGCATTTTGTAGCAAATTTGGTCCTTTCTAACTTTGACTAACGGTCAACTCCGTTAATTCAAGGGTAGTTTGGTCATTTTACAAATGTTCTAACCTTTTATTAATAAAAATAAATAAATAATATATATAACCTTTTTAAATTAAAGAAATAAAAGCCATAAACAAAATACTCTCTCTCTCTTCTTCCTCTCTCTCTCTCTCTTTCTCCATCTATTCACAATTACACTCTCCCTCCTCTCTCTCTCTCTCACGGTAGATGACCACCGCCATAAACACCGCCCCACCACCACCCTCTACCAGCCCTCACCCCACCGCCAACCGCCAACGTATTCCACCTCATCTCCGCCGCCGTCTGTTTCTTCTCCGCCACCACCACCTCCTTCATCTGCGCCACCTTCTTTATCTCCACCACCACCACCTCCTTGGCCACCACCACAACCTTCATCTCCGCAATCGTCTTCATCTTCAAAAACAGATCTGAAAAAGAAGCCTTCATCTTCAAGAACAGATATGTATCTCCGCCACACTCCCTACTCTCTCTCTCTCTCTCTTCTTTTCTTTGCTCTCTCTCTACTTGCTACCCTAGGACTGCTGACACCCACAACTGCACTCCTAGATCCGCCACCACAACCGCCACCGCCACCGCCAAATCGTGAGAAACCCTAATTCCGAGATAGGGTTAGAAAACCCTAACTACTAGTTGCTTGAATCGAGTAAAAAATCAACACCCACGTGATTCTTCTTCTGTTCCTTTTGTTCTTCAGATCTGAACTTTTTGTTTGTTTATTCTGTTCTTTAGATCTGAAATGGTCGAACTTCGTGTTCTTTAGACGTGTTCAGATAGGCATTTGTTGTAATGATCGGACTTGGTTGAAATGGTCTAAATGGTGATTTTTTCTTGGCCGGAGGTGGTTGGCCAGAGGTGTGGAGAGAGAGAGACAAGGTGAGAGAGATAAATGAGGGGGAGAGAGATTAATGATATTATATTATCGTTTTCTTTTTCTTTAGATCTGAAGCCAAGGTGTGCGTTTGATTGTATGTATCTGCGTATTTTTTGTTTGAAGGTTGGTGGTTGCCGGCGAGAAACAACCGGTGGTGGTAGTTGGTGTACGGTGGTGGCAGTTGGTGTACGGTGGTGGCGGTAGAGAGTATTAGAGAGAGAGAGAGATAATGAGGTGAGAGAGAGGGATGGTGGTGTGACTGTGACAGACGAGAGTAGATGGCATGTCAGTATCTCCTTAATTAATTAATTAACTAATCTAATACATATAATATTTAATTAATAAATACTCTTTTAAATCAATAAAAGTAAAATAAAATAAAAAAGAAGGGTAAAAGGGTCATTTAACCATGAATTAACAGAGTTGACCGTTAGTCAACGTTAGAAAGGACCAAATTGGCTACAAAATGCTTCATAAAGAACCATCTGTACCATTTTTAAAGCTAAAGGACCAAAATGGCAGATTTTGCCAAGTTTAAGGACCATTGGGACAATTAACTCTAATTTTAAATAAGTCTTACTCAACTAATATATAGTTTAGTGAGTTGTGTTCAATTAAATCCATATAAAAAACATAGTCCTGAAATTTTAATATTCAATCACATGTGATTTAGTATACAATCACACGTGATTGTAAAAACATCATATGTTAATTACAAAATCAGTCCGTCAAAAATTTTAAAATTCAATTTGGACTATTGATGGGGCTGATTTAAAGGCTAAAATTAATCACTCAGAACTATGAATTAAGTATGAACTATATTGAAAATTTCTCTTTTAGTGAATTGTGTTCAATTAAGTCCATATAAAAAACATAGTCCTGAAATTTTAATATTCAATAACATGTGATTCAGTATATAATCACATGTGATTGTAAAAACATCATATATTAATACGAAAATATTGCTCCGCCTAAAAATTTAAAATTCAATCTAGAAAATTAATAAGACTAATCTCAAAACTATAAAGATCAAACATTTTTATTTATTTAATATATAATTTGGTTTGAACTAGTCGTTTATATCCCTCTAAAATTTCAGATTTTAGAAGTAATTATCGTACGTAGATTTTAGCATTACCCGTTACCTTTCGGCCGGCTATACGCATTTGAGCATTTCCCTTGAATCTGAAAAGTAACGTTTTGCATTTTTTTTATCAAATCACCCCCAAATTCAAACCCTAAAATCGATCATCTAACCTAAATATCGAGAGAAATGAGCGAAACATCCGATCTCCCACCACCAACTGTAAACGAATTGTCAAAATCTAGCAGTGGATCTTTCGATACGAACCGAGTCGGCGAAGTAAAATCTTGGCTGGCTTCCCAATTCGATTTGGCTGGGAAAGACCATGTTCCTGATTTTGAGTATACCCCTCGCAGCATTTCATATTTACACAATTTGGCAACAATTTCTCAAGCCAAAACCCAAGCTGCCACCATAATTGCCAATGATTTTCGACTTAAAGCCTCGGAATATCGATCCCAAGGTTGTCGCTTTGTTCTCTATGTTTGTGTTTTTTGTTCTATTTACTTGAGATCTGGTTGGGAGGTCATACTTGTGTATTGCTAACTTTATCATATTTGATTTTGCCAAAAGGGTATTAGGAATATAGGATGGATGAGAAACACATATCATTGCTATGTTTAGGAGAATGATTTCAACTTCTTAATACATTATTTTTAAAACACAAGTTTATTGATTGCGAAAAAGAGGGCTAGAGAAAGCTTTTGTTCAGTAATTTAAATTGGATGCAACTGATGAATTGGTATGGTTGTGATAGGATAGGAATGTGATTGATAAATCATTAAATCTTTTCTTTGAGTATTTATGGTTATGATAGTATAGGAATGTCATTAATATATCTTTTTGTTCGAGTATTTATGGTTATGATAGTCTAGGAATGTGATTGACAAATCTTCTTATTTGAGTATACAAATTATTAGTTGAGAAAAAGGCGAGGGTACAAGAATGTTTTCCTCTATTTTGTCTAATTGATATAACATGTTCGAACCTTAGAAAGGTAAAGTTACAACTACATTACAACTTGTATACAGTATATTACAATTTACAAGCTTAAAACAGTGGTGGTAATTTCTGTTAGCTGCAAGGATTAGAGAGATACTAGAGAATGTGGGGCTAGCACAGGAAGGCTTGCCAGCAAATGTGGTTGCATCATCACAAGTTCTTGCCAATGTGGCAAATTTGCTGAACATCAGGGACACTGAGCTGAGTAGGTGGGTAATATCTACTCATTTATCATTCTACACTTATTATGTATGCTCGGTTATTGGACTTTAAATTGGAAAGACGTGTAGTTTTCTTGTGGCAATGGGTGACGTTTCATTAAGAAAGACTGGAGTAGAGGATAAGAGGGCTAAAGTGCAGAAGGAGTCCAAAATTCTTCTTGATTACACCAGGAAGGCCATAGCAAGATTAACTTATTTGAAAAGGTAAATCCACCTGTTTGACTATCGGGTTTCTAATGTGACTTAGTAAGGAGGTGTTTTTGAATGTGCATTTTCAAAGTGATTATTAATAATTGAAGAACTAGAGTTAGAGTCAAATAATCAGAGAGGCAACTTTACATGTTCCTGAATAATGAAGTTTTCTTGCACCAACTCCTTATAATCAAGATTTCAGAACAAATTCAGTTTTTCTAAACACTCAAAAAACTAATTGTTGCGATTTACTAGTCGTTTCAGATGCACATCCAAAAACCTCTGAAATGTTCAGGCATGAGATACTCGCAGAATGTTAGTTCTCTAAATTTAATTGTCCAGGCATAGGATATGCTTGTCAAGCAGTTCTAGTTTAACAATTTTTAAACTTTTCCTTGTGCGTAGAACACTGGCACAACTTGAAGATGATGTAGCTCCTTGTGAGACTCAAATGGATGGCTGGAAAACTAACCTGGCAATTATGGTTTCAAAAGAGAGACAATACCTCCAACAATATTCCAACTACAAGGTAAACTTTCAGTTACTCCTTTTTTCATGATATACTTTTACGATTTCATAGTTATTTTATTAATATCAGTTTCCTGTATTACTCACTGTGCATGATTGCAGTTTATGTGTTCGATTTGGGTCACTTACTATTGTTATGGCCAATGGTTTTATAATTATATTTTCTATGCCCTTAATGAACTGACAAACTTAAGAAAGCATATTGATCGTTCTATGAATGTTCACAGAGATACAGTACATCAGTACTTGATTGAATATGTGATCATTTGGAATTAATAGGAATCAACAAAATAGATGAAATAAAACAGAGAACAAAGATTAGGGAAACGCTAAGTATATAAGATACTGAATAGGAAGAACAGATGGAATGAAATACAAGAAGAAAAAGTAAAATCAGAAGGAGATCTCAATAGATGCTCCACTGCCAAATCATAGAAGAACTAGCCATGGTTTCTTCCTGCCCAATCTCCAAGATCCGTAATCTTCAGATGAAATTGAACTCTTTTCCCCTTCTTATACAGCTATATATACATGTTCCTCTTCTAAAAAGGCCCTAGGCCCAATGGGCTGTTGGTCTAGAATTGGGTCTGTAGCATATTCTCTATCAGAAATGGTGTTAGATTTGCAGAAGATACAATCACGCTTTCTTGCTTCCAAATGGATTGTATTGTTGATGCATGATGAAAGACACCAAACAATCATTTTTTTTATGAAAAAAAATGTTAATTACTTAGACTTAAAGAACTTAAGCCCTTTTTTAAGTAAATCTATTGTCATATTTGCTGTAACCTTTCTCATTGTTCAACTTGTAACATAAATTCTAACCTTTTGTTGTATGTGTGCCTCTTCGATTCTTGTAAGGTTCCGTTCTAGTCTGTTGTCCCCCTTATTCACACAAACACATAACATATTGCATTGATGATATTCATGCTTTTTGTGATCCTCTTATTTCTTTATGTGCCCAAATATATGTTTCAATGTTGTATTTATAGGTTTAAGAATGAATAGCAGGGGTGGGTATGTCGTATGTGGGTTTGGCATTGACGGGATGCCAAATAATTAACCAGCAGAGTGTGTGTGGTCTCACACAGTATTCCTGAGAAGTTTTCCTCTAGTCCCTTGTTTGCCCCCTTTTACATATACATATGTAACACATAACATACATATTGACCAAAGACTAATAGAAAATGCTTTCTAACAGGCTATGCTTAATCGTGTGGGCTACACACCAGAGATCAGTCATGGAATGTTGGTGGAAATGGCCGAACATAGAAAAGATCTAGACAAGAAAACAAAGCCTATCCTTGATACTTTAAGAAGTTATCAAGACTTACCCCCTGTAAGTACATGCTGCTATATCATTGTTCCATGAAAATTGCAACACTTCATTTCGGACTTGGTTGAAAAGAAATGTTTGGTTAGGAAACACCCTTTCAAATAAGGAAGCAACGCAAAAGACAGCTACTATGGTTGGCTTAAAAATAGAGCGTGTACACAGTATGTACATACAAACACGTATAGCATACACTCTAATGACTAAAGCCTTCATACAGTTATAGAAGCTTAGCTGCATTTTAAATGCACAACCAGTTCGACTGTTTTTCACAAAAAAAACACAGATTACTGACGGTTGGTTAGCAACTTAACATTTGAAAATGTGGTTGGGCTTGGTTGCAGGATAAAGCTTTGGCTGCACTTGCGATTGAGGACAAGAAAAGGCAATATAATGCTGCTGAGAAGTACCTTGAAGATGTATTGCAATCAGCACTTGCTACCTCAGAAGATTGAATATCTGTATTGCAAATGTATAGCAAATGAGACCCCTAATTATAACTAATCATATATTACTGAAATGAGACGTGTGATTCCGATTGTAGAATATAAGATATCTAGTAATTTCTCTTTGTTAGGGGATTTGATTTTGAAGCCCAGGGTCCTGGTGGTTTGATGATTTCATGAAAAAGGGATATCTGTGTATATCTTCAATTTATATGCAGTTGAAAAGAATGTAAAGAGAATGGAATCATTCTCTTCTAAAGCTTTCTTATTTTTAGTATGTTATTTAAAATGATTTATATATCTCAAACTATAAAACCCGAAAGTTTTGATTTCGTTTAACGTTAAGTTAGGGTTTGAACCACACAGGTTAAGACCAATTGGTCTGATTGTCTGCTGAAGAGCTACTTTAAAGCCAATGTTTGTAAAATTGGTGTAAATGACCAAATCTTAAGAATTGTATCCGACATGTTGTCACTGTAACGTTGTGGGCATCACTATTACGACTTTGTAAAACATAACCACATCTCATATATTGTGCCTGTAATAAATAACATAAAAAGGATCGCTCGCCTTCACAACTCCATGCAAACTTTTATCTTACATTTATTGTTATACTTCCATCAAAGTCGTATCATATCAATCAAATGTTATCATTTTTTAAAAGGGACTACAGAAGGTTTATACTGGTGCCCAGGAGTTGAGTTTTGTTAGAACTTGAAGCCAAGTCAAACTTCAAGTCTAATGATAAAAATAATGCTCACATCTCACACGGACGAAGTTCGATCACACAAAACTGCATTCCAAGAGCTAAAAACGAAATGCAGTCTTGACATTTGCAAATTGCGTGCATTAATAGCGAGATATACTATGTACTGCATTATTATAAGAACAAGGTAAATTTTACCTTCTACCAAGCAACAAATAACACTAAATCAAAGCAGTGAAATCTGTAAATGGTTGCTGCTTTTCGAGGGGGCTAGGTTAAAACTAAAGGGGCTGCATAACTGGTTTAATAGAACATTACCACCAAACTACAAACCAGTGCTATAACAGAAATCCATAAAATAGAAAAGAAAAAGGGTGATGCTATTATTGATGCAGTCATGAACGTTAGTTTTTTCGGACCAATGCTGCAGCAATCCCACCAGCTATAAGTCCAACAGCAGTAGCAGTAATCCCGATTCCAATTACACCATCTGCATAATGATAGTAGCAAGTTTTTGAGCAACTCAGAGGTGTCAATTTTGAATGATTTACTTATGAATGAGTCGGCTTTGTTTTATGTTCTCTCTGTCTAACAGATTAGACGAGTCAATAAAATAAAAAGCTAAGAAGACATGTCAAAAGTCACTCAAAGTGTCTTTGATGCATACAATCTAGTAAATCGTTTTATTCACACATAAAAATTATTTATTTATTATCAAATTATAAGATAAACTATTTAAAATTACTTTTGAAAAAGGTTGATGTATTTCAAGTAAAGCCGTCATAAACCAATAATGTCAATATGAACAAAAGGAAGACCTTTAGTGATGCGATCTTCAATCGCCTTCTTAAGTGACAGTGCTTGCCTCCAATCTGGTGCAATCTACAACACCCCATCAAATCAGTCATAAAATCACCTTCCAAAACTTTGCCAATTGAAATACTCAAGAATTTAAAACACAACTAAATAAAAATCATAGAGAAGGCATGATATGATACATTGGCGTATGTAGAGTACCACACTTGTAAGTCAAAGACCAAACTACTTTTCAATAAGCATCACAATGTTCCTCTTTAACTCTAAACGGATAAACGCAGAGGTTTTCCTTGTTCAGGTTACCCGGGGAGGGCGAGCCTTTGACTCAGATGTACGCGGCTTAACCGGGGTATCCCCATGACCGTTTCCTTACCCTTCCCTGGCCACCCTTAAGATGTTTACCTAGTGAGATCTCTTTGAGGACGGGACGCCTTACCACTAGGCCACCTTGGTGGCTGTTTCCTCTTTAACTCTCTGAACCTTAAATTACATGAAACATTCATTTTCATCTAAGTAGCTATTTGCTTATTATTAAGTGGTTACACATTATATTGGCATTATCAAAGACTATTATGAGTTATGACCATTCAGAAATTTGAGGTACTGACAGTTTTTTGGCATTACTTTGGGACTCTTAAGCATATTGGACACATAACTAGCTGATTTGAAATTTTGAACGACTTCATCTCATATAGAAACCAGGATAGGCTAACTATTTCCCTAATGCAGTCAGGAATCAAGATTCATTAGATATATGTTTCCCAACGTCAAATTCTGTTGAGTTTTCATCTGTAGTTGAGCTACGATACTAAAGCATCTTAGATTTCTTTCCTAATGGTACAAAGTTCTACTTATGGGTTTTGCCTACTCTGAGAGTCTGAGGTTTGAAAATTCTAGCTTTAGTTGAGTTTAAACCTTTATTAAATATCTATTATTAATATACTTCGAAATTAAATTGACGGCTGAAAATAATCATTCATAATAGTTCTCTCCTCATTTCACATTCCTATACATATCCAACATCACTCGAAGTCGGTATAATATTATAAATCATTTGACCACATGTACTTTTATGGGAATAGATATGAAGTCTACAATTAACTACAGGAGTTTATTCACATGCTATTTATTATAAAAAGTGAAAACTAAAAATTGATTGGCAAAGCTTTAAAATACTCATGTTTTCATTTGCACTCAAATGTATAACCCAAAACTTGTTCAAATCTGAAGTACGCAATGAGAGTTTCTCTGTAAATAATTCCAGTAGGTTAGATTGCTGAGAAAAGGTTAACTATTGTTATTGATAACAAGGGGTGCTTTACACTCAAATAGAAAGTTTGCCAAGATGCAATGTAAAATGACCAAATAAACAATTTCGGCCCTCACGTGTCACAAAATATTCTTTCTATTTAATAGAATAGTTGCTGAACAAATATAATGATGAAATCTAAAAGAAAATTTAATTCAAATTCTCATGTATCTGTCATACTGAACTATTTCGAGAGATAAATTATGTTTCAAGAATAAGGCATTAAAAGATTTGATGGTGTGGTTCAAACTCAATTTATTAGTTCAAGGCTAAAGCACTGATAAGATAAAGTTAGGGTTAAATTTAATTTAAAATATTATTTTCACATAAACATGGGAGCTAGGAGATTAGAAGCTTAATCCCTTTACTCATATATGTAGTCCAAGAAGTATGATAGATTTTATAGAAAATTTGCGAGGCCCTTCTTTCCAATTAACTCATATTGTTAGGTATTCTTTTTAGTTTAATGCATAACTAAAATTATTTAAGAAACCTGGAAAGAACAAGACTCTTCTTGGTCAGATGACTATTATAGTATTATCAATCCGTAACTCACTTCTAGTACTCATTGTATATAAGAGGATTTTTCAAGCAAAAAGAAAACAGCAACCAGGACTTTTTATTACTTTTTCTTAAAGAGGGGGGGGGGGGGGGGGGGGGTTAAAGGAATGATTCGAAAGTAGTTTTGATGTGAAGTAATGGTAATCTCTCTCCCTTGTCATGTCTTAAAAGTTGAAAGTATCATTAATAATGATTTACCACAATTGCACCGTAATCAGCTTCGTTCAAGCATATGAAACATTAGTGTCTTTTACATGAGATGACATATTAAAGTTATCTTATGCATATTGGCAGGTAGAAAAGAATATATAATATGATTTTTTTTTACATTGTTAAAACATTGCTACTTAATACTAGTATTCTAGTAAACTGGAAGTGCTGGCTGAAAGTGAAGTGATCACTTGTACCTATGCACATATATATAGGCAGTCACTAGTTAGTAACAATGCCAACCCCACAAGAAATGTAGAAGGAAAACAGAAGGTAGAGTAGAAGCCATAAAATAAAAGAAAGAGAAAACCTCCAAACATTGTTCAAGCAGCATCCTACTCTTTGAGAAGTCACCACTTCGGTAGTATCCAACAGCCAGTAGATATATTTTCTCTCTCTTCTGCAATGGACTGTTGGTGTTGACTATTGAAGCTGCAGATATAAGTTGAGTTAATTCTAGGATTTCAATTTACGTTTTAGGATCCGACATCCAAAACCATATGCTCAAAACTTAAGTAAAAGGAAACATGGTCGGCCTAAGGAAGTCAAAATAGAAAACAATCTGTATTACCTTCAAGCATAGCTATCCCACGTTGCACATCATCTGGTTGCCTAGAATGAACCAATGCCCAAGATAACCGCATAATGCTCTCACTCTTTGCCTCATCAGAGGCATCGTTTGCAGCTTCAGCAACTTCTTTCTCACAACCCTGTTACATATCAGGACTTGTTTAGCGGCTTACTTCTTTTAAATCCAAAGCAAGGTAGCAAAGATTGTACATCAATTAACATTGGGACAATAGTGAAGGCAGAAATCAAAACACAAATCATTGTGAGCTTCAAGACTAGCAGCAGAGAACAAAGGGTCGACTTAGTGACTGGTAAAGATAGAAAAATAAAGATTCCGGCTTTATCAAAGTTAACAAACGTGAACTTGAAGAAGCAATGTCAAGCTTGGAAAACTAAAGATCTTAAAAAAACTCTAGTGTTGAAGGTTTTGAAGAAACCAAACTGAAAGATATTTGGGGTCGGGCTAAATGAAATTAGACGGCGATAGAATGCTCTTGTAGTTGAGTGACTTGCACTTTTGTTAAGTAGAGATAAAAAGGTATGTTTATAAGAAGTGCTAAAGTTAAAGGATATACAACCAAGTACACTATCCTTGGCTGTTCAAAAATCACATTTCTGCCATAAACACTTTCTAGAAGATTAAAACTACATTACTTGTTAGAAAGAGCTACAAGGGCTTAGCCATTAGAAAGAGTATATCACAATACATCATAAATATTTCTCCTGAAGTGATTATGTTGTTCTTAAATGCAGGCAGAAGCAGATGGATATACCTAACCATATATGTATCACTATTTTTTAGCTTCAAACTAGGCTTGTGAATCGCTGAGAGAGAGAGGATAGCTTCGAAGGATCCATGTTTAGGAGAGTGAAATCAAGAACTACTAGGTTTGCAATACTAATTTCAAATACAGAAGTTTAATTGGTGATAAGTAAATAGTATCAAAAGATGGGAACAAGACCAAAGAGAACACGGCTATTCAAATTGATTTTATTAAGCTATTAGAGAAAAGCACCTTCAACCCTTACAGAAGATGTCAAGTCCAATTATTCAATGTAAGCAAGTTTTTCTATCTGTAATCCAGAAACAAGCACACACATGCTGATATTGGGCACTATGATTCAGGCTTTAATCATTAACTCCAAAAGCTACGCTTCTCTTATAGTCTTACGGTTGTTTGGTTCGTATTTTCTGGTGTGGACTAAACCATTATAGTTTCTAATTGCATATACAAAGCTAACATTCGCTAACATGGAGCAAATAATCAACAAACCAGGATCAGAGTAATCCAACTAGAGACTTCAATACAGTCTTGGTCATCAAGTATCTCCGAATCAAGCGAAAAACGATCAAAAGAATTTGAAAAACAGGAAATTAGGTTGGGTGTTAATTAATAACCTTGTAATGAATCTTACTCCAATCATTAAATTACGGTAGCGATTAAACGATAAGAAATTAAGAATTCCGTGAAATGAGAAGATTACGGGGCACATGTTGAATAATCTTCTATTTATCAGCACGAATGATCATAAGATGCATATCGACAATGGATCAGAACGAATCAAATAAAAGGAAGAGAATGGATATAGGTTTTACCGCAATGATATCGCGAGAACACCACGGGAGCTGATCTCCACCGGAGAAGAAGGAACTCACCGATTGGAAGAAGTCGTTCATCTTTGCACAGACGCAGAAACGAAAGATGGAAGTTTGTGGACACCGGTTCGCTTTCACAGCAAACAAATTCTTAATTTTGTAGTATGTATATATATTTTCCCTTTTTTTTAACAATTACATGGATGTATTTAAACTCACTTTTATCACTTAAATTATTAAAATAATTAAATAACCTTAACATTCTGTTATTGTTAAGTGTTATCTTAGAGCAACTTCACCCTAAGTGATATTAGCTATATGTATTACTTTTCTACCAAAAGTTAGTTAGTGCATCGACAGTTCAACACTATGTCTAAGATCTTGGGTCTAGGTCTAGGTCTTGTTATGTACAAGATGTAGATTTAAGATTATGTTAATGAGAGAAAATGACATAGTGCGAAAGAGAGAAATAGATAATACACTATAATTGACCATGTAAGAGAAAATTTACCATTCACATAAGGAAAAATGGGACGGAAATGAGCAGGGGTGGCGTTACCGCATGGAAAGAGGTGCCAAGCAGGCTTCCGGCAACCATACGGCCATACCAGATATCATATGTGATTTGTAACATACAGTCTCTTTTCAACTACTTTCCATAATTTTTAATAATTTAATAATCTCCATGTCTTAATGATTCGCAGCCCAACCTCGTACTTCCCATTCTCTCTCCCCTTCAACAATAGTCCTCTAACTCCATCAATGATATTGGAGGCAAGAATCCGCCTTTGTAGGAGTGAATTAAATATGGATATTCGTTGGAAAATTTTATTTTTTTTAAGTAAAAAACTTTTGTTTCTTGTCATTATCAATTCTTTTTATAGGCCTAATGTTGTATGTCTCCCCTCTCTTTTTATCTTTCTTTTTAAACAGAGAGGTTTTTTCTGTTCAGGTTGTCTGGTAAGGGCGAGTCGGACCGAGTCTTTAACTAAGATGTACACAACCTAACCAGGGTATACCCGTAATCGTTTCCTGACCATTTCCTAGCCACCCTCAAGATGTTTATCTTTCTTTTAATTAGATAAGATAAATAAAATAAAAAAAGTGAGGACGCAAAGAGTTATACTTTGGTCATGAAAAAAGGAAAGGATAAGAAGATATAACGGAATGCCTAAAGAGTAAAGATGTAAAACAACTTATATTCATTCCCCATTTATTTTCGGTATACAAAGATCGTACCATACAACAGTTGATGAGAAAAAAAGAAAAAGAGTCCCAAATACCGGTTCAGCCAACGAGACACTTCACTAATTAATTATTGTATAATACTGATAATATCAAGCAAATCAATAGAGTAATCTATATTGCAACAATTTATATTAAATCGTCTATCAAACCAAATCTCCAACTTTACCGATCCTCAGATAAACTGGATATGTGACACTCTTTAGTCCATTCTCATCTTCTTTCCACGCATTTCTGAATTCTTCAATCACATCATCACTCAATAACTCAACACCCTTCTCTTTTGCAGTTTGGTATGCCGACCATGACTTTATGTATGTAAAGAAGTCATCCAAATTCATCAATTTCTTGCTTTGAAACTCAAACGGCCCAGTATGATCACATCCATCCACTGGTTCAAACGGAAATTTGATACTCTTATACTTATCGTCCACCAATCCACGCAGCTGATCCCAGTATGGATTTGATTCCGAGTAAAATTTCTGGAATACTAGATCGAATTGATCATCAATTACTGGACTAGTATAGCACCATGCTGCGATGATCCCATTTGGTTTCTTGAGTATCCATTTTACTTGATCGTAGAAGGTATCATTAGCAAACCAATGGAGTGCTTGTGCGACTGTAACCAAGTCAACACTTGACTCTGCCCCGATCGTATGTTCCAATTCAGATCTAGAAATGTCCGCAGAAGTACATTCGTAACGAATATTTGGAAGCTTTGGGGCAAATTCTAGCTGTTTCTTGCTTGTATCTGTGCCAATTACGGTCTTGAATATGCTCGCAAGCTACGAATTAAGAAAAAGTAAGAGCGATTACAAAATGGAGTAACAAAACTCGTTCACTCGTAAAAAGATTAGGTGAGTTTTGATCGAACTTAAAAGATCAACAATTAGTAAGAAAACTTTCCGATAAAACTTAAATAGATCCAGAAATTGTTATCACCGGGAGGAAGGACTTACGGGGATAGCAGCCTGACCGCTACCGGTGCCGACGTCCCAAACGACGTCGTGGCTGGGCGTCTTGGAGACGATGAAATCAAACAGTTGTTGTGGATAACCCGGTCGAGTCGCTGAGTATTGCTTTGCTTGTTTCAAGAACAGATTCGCCATATTCTATTTTCCCTCTTCCGATCGATCTTCTAGTTTCCCAGCAGCAACTTAATTGGACTACAAATCAGCCAATTGAACCACGATAAATCATTAATCATAAGATATTTTGGAGTTTAAAGTCCAAGAATTACACCCAAAGTTTGACAAAATTGTAGATAATTCCACACATTTGGTGTAATTACAGTAAACACTCTTTTTGGTTGTAAATTTAAGGCTACGTAAGGTATACTTCATACTTGTACGTACATATTTCGAGCTTAATTAGACCATAAGTATATAGTATTCATCATCTTTCTTTTATCGAATATCATATCAGCACCCACATCATTTATTCCTTCTTTTCTCTTTTACCCGAAACCCAAGTATAGTTTAACCTAAACAACCCAATATTTTTGTTTTTATACTCTCTCTACACAGCAAAAAAATGAAAGGGAAGGGGGGGGGGGGGGGGAGTCTCGGGTTAGGGAACGGAGGGATCCCAACATATAGCGTATTGGTAAACCCAAACATATATACTTGAGGAGCCTGAAGTGTTATCCAAGGCCTTTAAGGCTCTCGGTACGCATGGCCTTACGAACGACAATACATATCCATGAGTTTGACAGGAGAGTAGCCACTGCACGCCAAGGTATAGCACCGCCTAGTGATTACTCGCCGAGTACTCGGCCGTCTAGGTCGAGTTTTACAACACTGCAAACTACAAACATATACATGTGTAACATCCAATGTTAGAAATGACCTTTTTTTATTTATTATGATTTATGGCAATTATTTGAATTTTTATGAAATATGTTTCTATGTTTAAATAAAGTTAAGGGACTAGAATAGTCAATTTTAAAAGTAGAATTAAAGTACAAGGGCTGGTAATGCTAATACACCAAAGTTAAACCCATATATACTTGAAAATTAGAGGTTTTAGCCATTTTAACACACACACACACTGATAAGAAGGAACTGGAGTTCATAAGCTCTTGCATGTATATCCAAAGAAAAAATTAAGAAGGAATTAAGAGTTTTCTTGTTGAAATTAATGTATGTGTTGGTTAGATGTGTGTAATTAACACTTTATTAGCTTAATTAAGACTTGAATTGCATGTACATTGATGATTGATGGTTAGAATGATGATTTGATGCTTAAAAACAACTATATAAGTTGTTATTAGTGTTTGGAAATACATTATTAGTAGCATCATACTCGAATTTGGGGTTAAATGACCAAGAACACTGTTGTTCAAATGATATACTCTGGCTGTGTACGAGGGCTACATGGCCCATATGGCATAAGACATGTCGTGTAGCCATGGCGTGTAATACTTTTATTATTCTTGAAGATGATATGAATGTTCTTCAATTTGATGTGAAAGATGAAGTTCTTAGAAAAAAAAATATGTGAAACAAATTGATTAAAGATCTGAAACTCACAAACCAATATAAATGAGTTTTCCACTTCAAGATCTTCTTTTTAGGACTTTATTCGACTTTCGTTACCCAAATATGAGTTTGTAGATAGATTTTAGGTTAGATGTGGCGATATGTACAGATCTCTGATTTCATTCATCTTTATGTTTTGGTTTACTTTCAGTTTTTGTTTTTGACTTGTTAATGCACTTGCAGGTACATGTTCTTGATATCTTCAATGTGAATATTTATGTTCATCAACATAGAAGAGGAGATGAATATTCATACAAAAAACATGACATGAAAATTAATTACTGATGTTGAATCAAAATTAAATGAAAAAATAAAAGTATTACATGAAACTGTTAGGCACGTAACATGATACTTAAAATGGTAAGTTTGAGAAATCCGGTATATTAAACGGTAAGTTTGTAAGTTCAATACATAAAATAGCAAAACATGATCACTTAAATATATTTTTATGAACTAAATGCTAATTAATTAAAATAATAATAACTAGGCAATGACTAGTTTTGTATTATAAGTCAAATATATATTGTATTTTATGAGAATTATAAAAGCAAAAGAGATGGATTTGATGCTAATAATTAGTTGCCCAAAGTTGCAAGCAAATTACTTATTCTCATTACCACAATCCAGCCTACACTTTTTCTGCTATATATTTGACCACCTTAAGTTCTCTCTTCAAATGTTTCCTACAAATCAGCCAAGCAACTCAGCTCATGTGTTTTTATTACCACCACTAAAGGTCTCTCTCTCTTAATTAATTTCATAAATGCATTTTTTTAAAAGACAAACAAAATTATATTACTATCTGCATTTCATAGATGCATTAAAAATATGTGAACTCAAAATTTTCTTATGGTTCTTATTTATATTTACACAGGGGAACTTATGATGCCAACCATTGCCTAGGGGAGAAAATCAAATTATCCTTGATCGTTTATTATACCAATAAAAAGGTAATGTCGTTTTTTAAAATCCGTGTTGAAGTGGTTGATTCACAAATTAGTTGAGAGAGCGGTTCAATAGTGACCGACATTATATCAATTTTTAATCCATATTAAACCGGCCGAGTTTCTTATTCAACCAATCATTTTAACACATTATCGACTCGTGTTGCTTTTCTTTTAATAGCAAAAGGGTATATCTCTTAAATGTTAATAATTAAACTAACAATAATCAAATTTAATTAGACAAACTCAACATTTCTAAAAGTCAAAATTAACATTATACTTTAATGGGTCAATTCTACGGATTCATTTGGTTAAAATCAAAACTCAATTTGACCCTAACTCAAAACATTATTCAAATTTAATTCTAATATGCGATAAGATAGGAGGTAAAACTATTATTTAAATTAAAAAATAATATAAATATACTACATAATATTTATTTATCTTATCTTAAGTATATAACTAAGCTATCTTCTAATATAAATAAAAGACTAATATTCATTAATTTAGTTAAAAGTTCTTGACCCTTTATTTAGTTAAAACTAAATCATATCCGTTCATTCTATCAAAATTAAAAGTCTAATTTTGAGTTTTAATAGTCAAATTTAAAAACTCAATTTTTGGAATTTAATTCTAACTAGTATTATTTTGTCCGCGCTTCGCTGCGGAGGATAAGTGTATAAATTTTGGGGCAAAAGACTGAGAAAGGTAATATATATATATATATATATATATATATATATATATATATATATATATATATATATATATATATATATATATATATATATATATATACATACTAGCATTGTACCTCCGCAATGCGACAGCAGTAAATAATTTATAAAAATTATTTTTTGATACCATGTGATTTAATGAATCATATTTGTTTATCTATCATCGTTGTTTTATTATCATTATTTCTCCTTTTTCCCATGAACTCTTTTATTAATTTTTAGAAAACAATAAAATATAAAAAGTTATCTATTATTGTTTAACAATTAGATAAAAAAGTATTCTTGTTTTGGAAATTTAGTTAATGTTAGTGATTTAACTAAAATTAGATTAATAAATTGTTAGTGTCATGTTTGATGAGTTGTTAAAAGGAATTAACATAAATTAGTTGAAATGATTAAGGAGCTAATTGATTGAGTTATTATTTTAAGAGTTTGTATATATAAAGTTAGGATCCACAAAACCTCCTTATTAAATAAAGCCCTCAAAGACCAAATTCTAACAAATAATTTAAAAGGGCAAAATAAGAATTATAAATTTTTAGAAAAACTCACGCGTCTTTTTCAACCATTCTCAAAGTTCCTTTTTTTTACCCATTAAATCTTTAAATGACCATAACTATTTCATTTTTAAGAATTTGAGCAAAAAAATTATATCAATCTACTCATTTTTTTAATCCTCTTTCAAACGAGACCACTCTTCCTATATTTCTGAAAATTTTATTTTTGACGAAAATGATGAAAACTGGCTGACTGTTATAGATATGAAAGTGATGACGAAAATGATGAAAACAGGTAGCTGTTATAGATATGAAAGTGACGACGAAAATAATGAAACCGAATAACTGTTATAGATATGAAAGTAATGACGAAAATGATGAAAACTGATAGCTAATAGAAAAACGGGTATTTAAACTAGTAAGATTATATAATATAATTAACAATTCGTAAAACTGATTAATAAGATGCTTATTGTTTATTGTTTATGATAAATGATAAATGGTGATTATTGTTTGCTAAGTAAATAAATTAGAAAAAAGTGAGAACTAAATTCCTAATATATTACAATAGAATAATAGAGTAAATAATATAAAAACGCGAAAGTAAACACTCTATGTTTTCAAATAATAATAATAATATTTTAATATAAATAAAAGAGTATCTAGAATAAAACTTATTATATAATTCTAACAATGAGTACACAAAAAAAATTTAATTATTAAATCTAATTCATTCTTTTTATAAAAAGTGAAATATAATTTTAAATTAAATTTTCTTTAATTAAAATTGAATTTAATTTCAACTTTATTTCAAATCAAAATCACAATATAATTTTTATTATTTTACGTTTACGTAGCAAAATAGATGTCGGTGAAATCCTTCAAATAATCAAATTCCCTCGGAAGATTTGATTCAGATCGATGTTATAGACTATGAGTTGTATTCAATATAGTCCATCTTTTTTGAATAGTCCTGAGGGACGAATCTCAGCCACACGATCAGTGGTGGTGGTGGTGGTAGCCGACAGCGTGCAATCACATGTGATTGCGTCGCCAGAGGAGGTGGCCGGAGGTGATGGTGCGGTGGTGGTGGTTGGCGGTGTGCAATCACATGTGATTGTGGCTTCAATCACATGTGATTGTGTAGCCGGAGGTGATGGTTGGTGGCGGTGGTTGGCGGTGTGCAATCACATGTGATTGTGGCTTCAATCACATGTGATTGCGGCGGCCGGAGGTAGTGGTCGGCGGCTGTGGTGGTGTCCGGAGGTGATGGTCGATGGTGGTGGTTGGCGGTGTGCAATCACATGTGATTGTGGCTTCAATCACATGTGATTGGGTCGCCAGAGATGATGGTCGGTGTTGGTGGTTGGCGATGTGCAATCACATGTGATTGTGGCGGCGGGAGGTGGTGGTCGGCGGCTGTGGTGGTGGACGGAGGTGGTGGTTGGTGGTGGTGGTTGGCGGTAATCACATGTGATTGTGCTTCAATCACATGTGATTGGGGTGGCCGGAGGTGGTGGTCGGCGGCAGTGGTGGTGTCCCGAGGTGCTGGTGGGCATTTGCCTTTTTTTTGATCATGTGGCTGAGATTTGTCACTCAGGACTATACAAAAACTTTGGACTATATTGAACATTTCACTATAGACTATAAAATAACGTGACAAAAAAACATTAATAATAATGATAAAAATAATAACAATCTTTTGTTTTTTTATCTTTTGATATTAATTATAATAAGTTAATGTGAATAAAATTTATATGGAACAATCTTAGTTATAGATTTATATAATATGTTTGATTATTAAATATAAACCATCTATTTTGGTAAAATTAAATTTCAATTTTGACTTTTTCTCATTAATATTGAATTCAGTTTGAACATTAATCGAATCAAAATCATAAAAGAGCATACATATATGGTTTTCTTATATCTTAAAATTTTGTATTTACCCATCCAAATTAAAGATATCATATTCACTGTTTATAATATTTTAAAATATCATATTCATTAAATATTTAGATTCTTATCTTTTAATATTTTATAATCATTTTAAATTCTTTTTAATTTAACCATTAAAGACTTAATCTTATTATCCCTAATTATAACAATAATTAATAGATTGTACAAGAAATACAAATACGCATCTTCGTATCATGATACCACATCTCTGCCATCACGACTCATGACTGCCCTCTATCTAGCGTCAATACTCTTAATGTTGCTCTGGTTGTTAATGTTGCGTTATGCCTTTTTTAAAATTCTGAATTATTTTGCATTATATGATTAATTAATATATTTTTATCTATATTAAATGTTTATTATTCTTTTAAATAAACCTATATATGTATCACACGGAATACTAATATAGTAATAATAATATAATAAAATTAATCAATCTAATTAAATAATTCTAACCATTCATTTAGTTTAAATTTAACAATATTCTTTGATTGAGTAATCATAACTATTTATTTGGTCAGAATATAAATTAATTTTGACTTTAAAGCTTAATTAATTTGATCGCATTATGTATTAAATTTTAAAATATAAAAGTTTTATTTGTATATTTAATAGATCAATCCATTTAAACAATGATTATTTCACTATTGAAAAAAATGACACTAAATATGATAAACATTAACTTTAAGGGAAATCATTTATTATATCAACACTTATCAAATGTGCTATTACACTCAAAGCATACTTAAATAAAGGTAGATTTGTCTTTTTATTATTTAATAGTTTAAGTATTTAAATGTTTTTATAAGTGTAACAACAACTATGATAAGTGCTCTTGCACAGCATAGATGATTTCCCTTAACTTTATAACCAGTTGATTCAATAGTTATTTTTTAATTTAATGTTATCAAATCATATGAATGATTTTTATAACGTGTAGTATATAAACATTTGTTTATTGTTTAAACGATATTACTTTAAACTCTTATTAATTATCCGTCATCCTTCTAAAGTTTATTTTTTTCACATTTTACAATTATTAAATATATTTTCATCCGTGCTTAATAGTTTTAAACCTGTATCAATAGTTTAATCTAAGAAAAACTCGATACTATTTTCATATTGGTATGTTTTAGCTACTTAACTAATTATAATTAATCTTAATTAATTAGTCAGCGCCGCATACATATATACTTTTTCATCCAATTAACTTAATTACCATCTGATTTCAACAACGTCGTTGTACGTATAGTAACAGCAGATCGATCGAATGGAGAATATGGAGATGTACTCTGATGGTGAGAATGCAAGGATTGAAATCCCCGGTAATCATCAATCTGCTGCTCATGCGCCGCCCAATAACAACAACATTCATATTACTGTTGTGCTCAAGGAGTGGGAAGACAGCATTAAAGGCCACGAGTAATACCACCATCGTCAAAGGCGAATCATCGAGAAAGTACCACCATTGCTCTTAAGAACTGAAAAAGGTCGTAAAAACCAAGAGTGCTACGAGCCAGCGGTGATTTCACTTGGCCCTTACCACCATAAGCGACCCCACCTGCTCAAGCCGACAAGTACAAGCTCGTAACTATCGAGGACTATTGCTTGAGCTGCGATGAATCCATTAATTTATTATACGACAAGGTGTTTGAGGTCGTAAATGACGCCAGGGCGTGTTATATCGACGGATCTACGGATAATTACGACGATGAGGTGTTTAACAGAATGATGTTACATGATGGTTACTTTATTTTGTTTTATATAGAGTGTACAACACAAGCAGATCGAAAGTTGGTGCTAAATGACGAGTATTTGGGGGCATTAGGGTTCGATGATGGTTCATCTTCTCGAGCTTTACAGGTCGTACTTCATCTCTCTTCCCCCCTCGCTTTGGCTCAATGATGGTTCGAGTAATTACCACAACACGAGTAAATTATGGGCAAAAAATCATGGTGTCGACCCTGATATGGATCAGAGCTTTAATTATGTAAAGCGAAATCGAACATTTGCTTCTCAAAGCTAAAGGGGTTTTCTTGAAACGAATTGATCACAGACATTTTTCCGACGAATACATTAAGTTTTACTCTGGTGGTTGTTACGGTGAGCTTGAGCTTGTACGTCGAGCTGTGACCTCAAACACAAAAGTTTTATACTTGAACATGATCGCGTATGAGTTGTGCCCGCATAACCCGAATGACTTCCGGATTTCGAGTTATGTTAGAGTAATGAAATCATTGGTTACTAAAGATGATGATGTGAAGGAGCTACGAAATAAATACATATTGCTTCACAGTCTTGGAAGAGACGAAGATGTGGTGAAAATGTACGATGAGATTGAAGTACCGTCGTCGCTTAACTTGTACACGTTTGATATGCTCCGACGAGGGATAGATAAGCATTGCAATTCATCTTATGTTGCGTTAATCAGTGAGTCGGTGACGGAGCTGATTCACTCCTACTTTAGTAGTCCATGGAAGACGGTAGCTTTGTTGTTGGCTTTTGCTATTATGATCTCCGGTTTTATACAAACTTATTTCACGATCTGGCCACGTAGTAAGTAGCTAGATCGATCGAGGCATCGATCATGATTCTCGATCGGTGCATGCTAGCTAGCACATGCACATGCATATATAATTATACCGATATCTATCTTATGTTGCCCCCCTTAATCGTATAAACAAAACTTAAAAAACGTACCTACGTAGATCGCTTTTTCTTTTTTCCCCTCAATAAAGATCATCAACAATTGTCTTTGTTTATTGTTTATTGTTTAGTGACTTAAATATTAATTAATACTGTTGTATGTTATAGATTATGATGGAAATGACGATATATTTATGATGGGTGAGGATCCTCTCATGTTTGAGTCAAACATGATTCTCACAAATATGAGAGTAGACCCTAAAAGGGGACCCATTCTTGACTAATATAAGTGACCCACTCTCATGTTTGTGAGAGAACATAATGGGTCATGTTTGACTCAAACATGAGAGGAACCTCACCCATTTATGATACTCACTATCCGGTTTATTTCTTCCTCATCGCTAGCTTGAGAGGATGGGAATAGACAATACGTATGACTCACCTTTTAAATATTTTCAACACATATCATACACTATCCGGTGTATTAATTGCTAGCTCATATTAAAAGTCTATCATTCTTTTGGATTAAACAAAGATCGAGAGATGTTTTCTTCAAATATAAGTGACGTGAATGGTGTAATTCTCCTCTTTCTTGTTTTTAGTATGTTTTCTTCCTTGTACTTGTACTTGTTCTTTCGGCTAGCTCCTTACTAGTTCTTAATGAAATTTGCTTGCCGTTCAAAAAAAATAAAAGAGTGATCATTCAGGTGAATACAATGAAATAACAAAATTTATCAACACCACGCATCTATAGAAAAATAAAAATATCCGATTCAACAATTTGATTAATTTAAAATAAGTCAATACTCTGTAAAAAATAAACTTTACTATATTATGATCCATATTTCACATCACCTAGGTGGTTTGGGCAGATCCCGCAGACACGTGCTATTTCTGGTAGTGCACAACCTCTTTACCAATCGTATTAATTAAATACAAACACGACTCCTAGATCTTCTGGATATTGAATATAAATCCGTGCATGCTCTAGACCCATTCTAGTGCATTAATTAGTCCTGAGATTCGTGTCCATTATCAATAGATCCACCTTCGAAGACGTTGAGCTCTGGCCTATCAACAATCAGGTAATTGCAAAGTCACACCTTAACCTACATAAAGTTTGACCAAATATACTTACGGTTTGAACACGCCAAAACACCAATGTACCTTAAGCAGAATAACTTATTGAATGGGTTGCATCCAAGATTTTGAAAAAGGGTTTAAGTTTCGAAAAACTTATAACCAGTTTTCAATTTAAACGAACTTTTAAAATCACGATCTATTATCAAGTCTTAAAGTCACAAGGCGAACATTAAGTCGAAAACTTATTGTCTTAAAAATAATTTTTAAAACACTTGTTAATGCGTGTGTACAAGTTTTTAATAAATCGGTTATTAAAAATATTTTATTTATTGCACAACCACACATATATAAAATATGTAAAGAAATAAAATAATCATAAATTGTGCTATAACCTCGCCTTAAGTAACATCAATTTTCCTGGGCCAAACGATAACTAATGGTATAGACTTAAATGGATACATGCACAACACACAAGGAATGAAAAACCGGTGCTTCTAACATCCGTTACTAGGGCCTTGCTTGGTTGCTCCTCGTCCTAGTACAAACAATATTGTTTCTATATATATATTCTATATCCAAAAATAATTTATAAAAGTGCGAACAATGAAAAAACATATAGTCCTCTCTAATCTATTGCTTTTACAAAATAAAAAGTGTTACAAATAACACCTAGACCTCCACCACCATTTAGAATTAATAATAACTAAGAAAAGAATATAAACCATCCACAAGATGTATACTCTCCTAGACATTCAAAACTAAACAAAAACATTTAAAAGAATAGTTGTCATAACAAATGGTGAAAATTTTGTTTTAACTATCTAGTTGTCTTAGAATTCCATTCCTTTTAATATATTATAATTTCAAGTCCTATTATGAAACCATGACTTAAAATTAACCTAACTCTACCTGAAAAATTGGTTATAGGATTATCAGGAATTTAAACCCATGACTCCATGAGTGTAAACCCATAACTTGTGGGCTGAAGCCCACTTGTCGATTACTCACACTGGGACGTAGCCCATTTTGTGTGTAACCACTGACCTCGATATTGACTTGGACTGTAGCCCTCTCGCGCAAGTCACATGACTCGGGTTGAGGCCCTCTTCTGTTGACTCGACTTGGGCCGACGCCCTCATGTCGCCGTCAAAGACATGGGCTGCCCAGACCGACCGGACCGGTCCGACGAGAACCGCCCAGACCGAGCCGGTCCAAGACCGGTCCAAGACTGAAAACGCGAAAAACGGTCCGAACCGGGCCGAGCCGGTCCAAAACCCGAACCGGTCCAAGACCGGTCCAGGACCGAACCGGTCCAAACTCGGTCCAAACCGGTCCAAGTTCCAACGGATATGTTTTTTGAAAAAAACGGTAAAAAACCGGTCCGAACCGGTCCAAATCGGTCCAAGACCGGTCCGAACCGGTCCCAACGGCTAGATTTTGAATTTTTTTTTTTCCGAAAATTTCCCTATATATACCCCATTCTTGAAACCAAAAATTGCACCAATCTTTCTCACATTCTCACATTCTCTCATTCTCCAAATCTCCAATTCTCTCATTCTCCAAATCTCCAATTCTCTCATTCTTGAATCTTGATTTTTCTAGTTTTATAATTCAAGTTTGTGTTCTATATACAATACAAGTGTTCTATATAATATTTCGATTTGCTTCAAGATTATAAAAAATGGCCGGTGAAGGATCTAGCAATTTGAACGCGGGTCGAAGTGATTTCAACGTAAGTCTCCCGTATGAAGAAGTTCCAAAAACAAATCGACATGCGGAAACTGATTGGACTATTTTAGATATGCCCATGAGATGGAACTCGACTTATAAAATGATAGGGCGTTTGATACAAAATAAAGATTTACTTACCGAATATCATTGAGAACACCTACCCCAATTTTATGAAGTCATTACGGAAACTGATTGGACTATTTTAGAAGAATTACACACCGGTTTGGGAGTTTTGTATCAAGCCACATTGATGCTATCACAAACATATTTTCCAACATCTCACTCCGCTATGATAGGTGTTTGTGAAATTTTGAGAACATTACACTCTTTTGGTTCTTTGGATGAAACATGGGATATGATTACCAACGAAATGTGTGTAAGTCTTACAAAATATTTTAAAGAGTTTCCAAAAAAATTTTTGATTGCTTCGGCATTAAACCATCTTGTTAATTTTAAGGGTGTAACGGAATCTTTAACTACTATCGGGGAAGCATTGGGTCAATCTCCGGATGAGATTACGATAAGTATATCAAATTTTGAAAATTATGTTAAACGCTTATATACTATTTATGATAATGAATGTGCACCACAGGGAGAAGTTGCTTCCACCCCGAGGTCTTCGACTTCACAAACATCGGCTACTCGGCCAAACAATACTTTTAGCATTGGATCGTCTTGGTTTAATAATATATCTCAATCGAAACGTACACGAGTTCAATCGTCTTTAGACGAACTTTCCATATATAAAGAAACTGATTACACTAATTATATTGGCACCGAAGATTTTACAAAATTTGATGTATTAAAATGGTGGCAAGAAAGAGAAAACGTTGGTCAATTTAAGATCCTAACCCGTATGGCTAGGGACGTACTAACCGTCCAAGCTAGTAGCGTAGCTTCGGAATGTTGTTTTTCTCTTAGTGGCAGGATTTTAAGCGCACGGCGGTGTATGTTGAAGGCCGAGTCGGTGCAAATGGCCGTGATGCTTAAGGATTACTATGATTCTTTGGAAAGATGTCAAAACGATGCGGATCTCGAAGAAGGCATAACTAATTTGGAGGAAGCGATTCTCGAAGACGATTACAATAGAGACTTCCAATCGGGAACATCAAACACTAACACCGAAGCTGAAAGTGAAGAACCCGAACCCGGCGAAGAATACGTTGACGACACTCAAAATAGAATGAACGCAGGTTCATCATCCAACGTCCAATCGAACGATTTCGCCTATTATGGGCATGGGCCATATGCCGACGATAGTTACAACTATTGGAATATCAATTCCGACTATCCATTTCAGTAGTTGTCTCTTTATATTTTGTGACGTTATTTCTTTCGAACAATATGTATTTTTCGGGTCTCTAACTTGGGGTGATAGCCATGCCGAAGCTCCATTGCTAGAGTCCCCTTTTCTTGTTAAAAATATAATTCAAGTTTCAACAATATGTAATTTTATTTCGTAATTGTATCGTAATGTTATTTATATGTTTTTATTAACTTGCAATTATATATGTTTATACTTTATATTTTATAACTTGCAATTTTTTTTTAAAATTTACAAGTCACTTTTTTTTTTCAAACAAAAAAACAAACCGAAAACTAAAAAAAAAAAAACCCGACCGAAAAACTAAAAAAACCCGGAAATGTCTAAACCGAACCGGAAAATACCCGACCGAAAAACGGACCGAAGTCGGACCGGTCCGGACTTGGACCGGTCCGGAAGTGGTCTAGGACCGCCCGAGGACCGAATTTATCGAAATGGTCTTACGCGAAGACCGGTCCGCCGAGGACCGGACTGGCCAGGGACCGACCCGGTCCGGACCGGACCGGACCGGCGTGGTCCAGGACCGGTCCAGGACCGTTTTTGCCCATGTCAGGGCGTCAACTAGAAACCGGAATGATCCCCCACTTCCTTGTATTTTTTTTTAAAACAATGGAGAAAAAGGAAATAAAAGATGAAGAACATAATTAAAACTAAACCATAAAGGATCACATTTGGTATTATAAAATTAAAAACAAAATGTTCACAAATTTTATTAACCATTTAACCAAGATCGAGACTAAAACTTTGATCATTATAATTGTTTAGCTAGATACAAGGAATCCAAAACCTGTTTTCTATTAACATTAAAAGTGATTTTGATACAACTGTCGGATTTAAATGTTAAACAACTTATTAATCATGCATAGCAGAAATTTAAATCTAATTAGTATACATTAAAGATCTCAACCAGAGAACCAGTCTATTCAATTAAAACATAAAACCAGAAATGAAAAAATATTAGGAAAAAGCCACCCTTTTGGAGTTGTTCTTGATCTTGAGAAGCTAAAGGGATTTACACAACCACTACATCTCCTCGACTTGTGCTGTTATACCACACAATGGAATCACCAACCCTTAAATCCTTAAAAAATATGAATTTGATGTATGTATTTGTGTGTATGATCAGCGACGAGAACATACACAATGTGTGTATGTTTGTGTGGTTCGGCCGACGTAGAGGGAAGGGAAGGGAGAGAGAGATGAGATTTTCCTGATATTAAACCTCTTATAACTCAAACTTAAATATTAGTAATAGAAACCTTTATTATGACCAATTTTGACTTTAAAAGTTTAACATTGAAGTTCTTTTAACTCTGAAAAGTACGCTAAGCAACGAGTTATCTGGTATTTTTTTCTTCGCGACCCGCTTTACAATTCATGTACCTATTTTAGGGGGTGTTTGATTTAGCTTATCAAGTGTTTTTTTTACTTATTTTTCATAAACTTGCTTTTTGTAGCTTATTTTTACGATTCTGGCTTATTTTCTTCTTATAACTCATAATAAGTTCAAAAATAAAAAAAACAACAAAAAAAACTAACTTATAGAAAATAAGACCTAAATAAACTAAAACAAAAACCTCTAATTTGTGTTTATCATCCCGTTCTCCATTCAGAAAATTAAATAAAAAAACCTACGCCAGTTAGGGCATAGTCACATAGTTCGTGGATCGCTTCGGTACGAGAACAAGGATCGGAAACGCGGTTCACTAGGTTGGGCGTATCCGGTACGGAGGGGGTAGGTTCATTTCAGTACGCGTCCGGTACAATGTACCTTATGTTTTGGTACGTTGTACCCACTACCAAAAACAGATTTCATGAACCAAACCTTAAATAACATTCTAGTATTAAAAACCAAACCAGAAACATAACATTTAACAGAAAACATAAACATAACATGTTGTAATTCATTAAAACAATGCAGAATTGCACAACATAGTGCAAAACTGAACTGCAGGAGCCCAAAAAGTGTGCAGAATAAAAAAACAGATGCATAAATAATGCGGAGTAGAAGAAATGGAGAGTAGAAGAAACGAAGAACATGATATGAAATTGGACATACTAATTATATAATATAATATTTAGCAGGAAGTGATTTGACATGTGAACAGTAACTATTTTTATTAAACTTATATATTTTAAGATGGAAAAAAGATAATGCAATCGTTCAGGCGGAGTGGTAAGGATGCTCTATGACAACCAAAAGGACCAATGATCCAGCCTTGACTTGCTTATTTTGAAGCAATTTTTTTCTGAATCCACGCTCCATTATCATTGGTATATAATGTGCAGTGTTTTTTTCTGAATACTTGCTTTCAGCCTTCCTTTTCTCCCCTTCTTGGTTTCAGCCTTTCTTTTTTCACTTTTGATGTGCAGTGTTTTTTTCTTCAAATTCTATTCAACTAATGATTTTACTTATTATCATGAGTATATTATTACAACATTAAGTTTATATATATATATACAGGGAAGGTTTATTCGAGAACCGTTGTTAGTGCGAGAACCGCGAGAACCAATATCAGCCGTTCCATGGATATGAGAAGTTTCATGGATGGTGAGCGTGGAGGGATAGAGTGTGGCATGATGCATGTGAGGAATTCATGGGTGAGCAATGACATTGAAGGATGGGGAATTGGAAGGCTCAGATTGTTTCTCTCGGTTCGCATTAACTTTTTCCTATATATATATATATATATATATATATATATATATATATATATATATATAGACAAAAGTTCATGCGAGAACCGTTGTTAGCGCGAGAACCGCGAGAACCAATCTAAGCCGTCCAATTCCCCATTCTTCACTGTCATTGCCCACCCATGAATTCCTCACATGCACCCTGCCACACCCTATCTCTCCACGCTCTCCATCCATGATACTTCCCATATTTAAGGAACGACTGAGATTGGTTCTCGCGGTTCTCGCACTAACAACTGTTCTCGCATGAACCCTCCCCTATATATATATATATTTCTTCTATAATTTTCAACATGGTTTTCTTTAAATTTGAATATCAGTTTTGTTATAATAATATGATAGTTGTCTAAATGATGTATTTTTTATATCTATTCTTAACTATTTCATTTTCTATATTTTAATATGAGTTTTATTGTAATAAGATATTTATGTAAAATGTATTCTTTTGAAATTATATAAAGTTTCACCATATTTACAATCCGAGATACTTAAAAGTTTTAACTTATTAAAAAAAATTCAAAGTTGATTTTATATTTTGTAAACCTTAAATTTTATTTCCCGCTGTCATACGCGGGTTTAATCAACTCGTTCAGTAGTAATTTCAGAAAATAGGAGTTAAAAAGTTAGATTGAATCATTAGAATTGTTTAGGAGTGTGCGATTAGTTGTCTGTTAACAGAGATATCAGGTAACGAGGCTGGGTTTTGCCGATTGGTTTTTGTTTTTCCCGCCTACGAAGAAATACGACCCCAATCGGCCTAAATCGCGTTTTAATCTTCACTGGATTGTTCCAGATTGTGTTCCAAACAGCGAATTGAAGAGGCAATTGATCGATTTGACCATCGAATGGGGTCGATTTGACCATCGTACCAGTTCGCGATCCAACTAATGACGGGAACGAAATCGTACCGCGATTGGGAACGCATATCGTGGCTTCCTAAGCGATCTATGTGACCTTGAACTAGTATGAATGATTATTATTTTTTATTAAGTTATGAATTTGGTGTAATCAGGTTATTTCTTCAAACATAAATTTGACCTTTTTTGGTTGCTCTATTTCTTCTAATCTCAGTCGTTGCTCACTTCACTAACCCGGATCACAAGGCAATCATTTATCTTGCGAAAATCATGAGGTTTGTGTCATATAGAAAGAAACTTTTGTTTCTTAACCAATGTAATCTAACATGTTTGTCAAACCATTGGATATTTCACAAGTATTGCACCATTTAAAATGGCAGGGTGTAAAAACGTTTAAGTTAAACTTGTCTGTAGTAGTTTCTAATTTCAGTGGATTTGCGGTTCCTTAGTTTTCCTTTCCTCATTGATTATGACAATTACTCTTGATCTCTTTTGTTTATCTTGAATTTTTGATCGATTTGTTGTCTAATTTACATTCCTTTTTGTAATCAGGTGAGGGGACGAGTACTTCGGTAGGAATAGCTTTACACCTTAAATAATCAATATATGTTGAAATCAGAGAGATGTTTGGACCGAGACACCTAAAACAAGCGTTAGTGATAGCTTACGAATATAGTCTACAAAGAAGTTATAACTACAAATATTTAATAAATATGTCATTCTTTCTTATGTGTCAATCAATATATTTTACTTTCTTTCATTGCTTTATATAGTATGTATACATTATATGTTTAAGTTTTTGTAACTTGTTATACGCGAATCTCTAAACTAGTTTTTATTACGTAAGAATAATATATTTCATTTCATCTTTCTCTTTATACAATGACCAAACACTCTGTAGGTGAAGCTGATTTGTACTTTCATAAATGCAATTATTATTTTTCAATTAGATACAAAGTTTACATGTATTTAATATAAAGCAATGAATTTTGTATTATATATAGTATTTTTATGAGAATTGCAAAAGCAAAAGAGGTGGAATTGATGCTAATAAAGTAATAATTAGTTGCCCAAAGTTACAAGAAAATTACTTATTCTCTAAACCAGAATCCAGCCTACACTTTTTTTTGTTATATATTTACCACCTCAAGCTCTCTTCAAATGTATCCTGCAAATCAACCAAGCAACTCAGCTAATGTGTCTTGAGTACCACCACTAATTAAGGTCTCTGTCTCTCTTTCTCTCTCTGTTACATGAGCCTTCTTTTAAATAAATATTTAATATGATCATTCATTCATTAAAAATCAAAAAATTTTAGAGTCAAATTATTTAAAAAGTTACATTTAACCAAATTTTCAGTTTTACCAATTTAAGATATTTTATAATCATTTAATGTTCTTTTTAGTAATAAATTATCAATTTATTTTTCAAAACCCAACCCGTGTATCACACGGGTTTCTAATCTAGTAATAATAATGATAGACTAACACTAATCAATCTAATTAGATAATCCTAACTATTCATTTAGTTTAAATTAACAATATTTTTTAATTGAGTTATCATAGCTATTTGTTTTGTTATAATATGAATCAATTTGACTTTAACGCTTGGTAGATCGATTGCCTTATGTTTTTAATTTTATAATATCAAAGTTTTTTATATATAAGTTGTGTTAAATATTAAAGTCCATAAAAAATATAGTCTTAAAATTTTAATATTTAAATACATATGATTCGGTATACAGATTGTAAAAACATTACATGTTAATTACGAAAATGTCACTCCGTTCCAAATTTTAAAATTCAATCGACCATTGATGAGACTGATCTAAAGACTAAGATTAACCCCTCATGATTATGGATTAAGTATGAACTATATTGAACATTTCTCTTATATGTATATCCAATAGATCCACCTATTCAAATAACGTATTTCACTCTTAAAAAATGACATTAAATTTGACAAAAATAAAATTTAGGGGAAATCATTTATGATATCAACAATAGTTATCATAGGTACTATTACACTTAAATGAAAGGTATGGTTGTCTTTTTACTATTTTATAATGTAAGTGTTTTTATCCGTGTAACAACACCTATGATATGTGTTGTTGACAACATAGATGATTTTCCCTTAACTTTATAACCATTTGATTCGATAGCTATTTTTAATTGAACGTTCTCAAATCATTTAAATGCTTATACCTTGTAATATATAAACATGTATTTACTGTTTGAACCATATTACTTTAAATTCTTATTATCCGTCATCCTTTTAAAATCTCCTTTCTCTCACATTTCACAATTATTTAGTCTCTTTTCATTGATGCTTAATATTTATCAGTTTTAAATCTGTATCACCACGATAGTCTAATCTAGTTATCTAATAGATAAATTTATTTTCACATTAGCAAACTAAAAAATTATTTCATTCATAGTGTTAATATTAAAACTTTTGCAAATCATATACTTTTTATCATTGTCTATTTGTTAATTTAGTAAAATTAGTTAATAGGTCATTAATTAAAAACTCGACACTATTTCCTTCTTAATTTTTCATATTGGTATGTTTTAGCTTTTTAATTAGTTATAACCTTAATTAATTAGCCATCGTTGCATACATATCCATATACTTTAATTTTCATCCAACTTAATAAATTACCATCTGGTTTCAACAACGTCGTCGTACGTAACAGCCCAATGGAGAATATGGAGATGTACTCTGATGGTGAGAATGCAAGTATTGAAATCCAAGGTAATCAGTCTGCAGCTGCTCATGAGCTCAATGACAACAACATTAATATTGTTGTGGTCAAGGAGTGGGAAGACAGCCTTAGAGGCCTCGAGTACTACCACCGTAGTCGAAAGCGAATCATCGAGAAAGTACCACCGTTGCTCTTAAGAACCGAAAAAGGTCGTAAAAACCAAGAGTGCTACGAGCCAGCGGTGGTTTCACTTGGCCCTTACCACCATAAGCGACCCCACCTTGCTCAAGCCGACAAGTACAAGTTCATAACCCTCCAAGAGTATTGCTTGAGCTGCAGTAAATCCGTTAATTCCTTATATGACAAGGTGTTTGAGGTCGTAAATGACGCCAGAGCGTCTTATATCGATGGCTCTACGGATGATTACAACGATGAGGTATTTAACAGAATGATGTTACATGATGGTTGCTTTATTCTCTTCTTTATAGAGTGTATAGCACAAGTAGATCGAAAGATGTTGTTAAATAACGAGTATCTGGGGGTATTAGGGTTCGCGAATGTAGTTCGTGACATTTTGTTGCTGGAGAACCAAATCCCGTTTGTAGTACTTGAAGTTTTGTTGGAACTGAGATTCCCAAAAGATAAAGGCGAAGATATTATGAATAAGTTCTTTAACTACTTGAACCATGGTGAGGTGAGGACGAGGGATGAAAAGGTGCTCCAAGGGAAGAAACCCCTTCATCTTCTCGAGCTTTACAGGTCCTACTTCATCTCTCTTCCGGTCTCTGTCGGGTTGGTTCCGACTCATTATCACATGTGGAAATTATGGCTAAAATATAATGATGCAGATGGAAATTATAATTATGTAAAGCGAAACAGACCATTTACTTCAGTAACGAAGCTCAAAGCTAAAGGAATTTTCTTGAAACAAAATTTAAATGAGGATATTAATTTTCACTCTCGTGGTTGTTATGGCGAGCTTAAGGTTGTACGTCGAGCTGTGTCCTCAAATACAAAAGTTATCTACTTAAACATGATCGCGTATGAGTTGTGCCCGCATAACCCAAATGACTTACGGATTTCGACTTATGTTCGAGTGATGAAATCGTTGGTTATTGAAGGTGATGATGTGAAGGAGTTACGAAATAATAACATATTGCTTCACAGTTTTGGCCAAGATGAAGAGGTGGTGAAAATGTACGATGAGATTGAAGTACCGGCGGTTAATTTGTACATGTTTAATATGATCCGACAAGGGATAGATGAGCATTGCAATTCATCTTATGTTGCGTTAATCAGTGAGTTGGTGACGGAGCTGCGTAACTCGTACTTTAGTAGTCCATGGAAGACGGTGGCTTTGTTGTTGGCTTCTGCTATTATGGTCTCCGGATTTGTACAAACTTACTTCACCATCTGGCCACGGAGTTAGTAGATCGAGTCATCATGCATGAATATTCTCGATCTTCGCGCGGTGGATCTAATTAATTAATGCATATATATGTAATAAGTTTCAAGTTGCCTGAATTAATTAACACATGCATATATACCGATATCTTACGTTGCCCCCTTAATTCATCGTATAAACATTTAAAATTGTCGATCGCTTTTTTTTCCCCCCACAATAACGGTCATCAACAATTGTCTTCGTTTATTGTTTATTGTTTAGGGGCTTAAAGCCTTAAATATTAATTACTACCGTATGTCATAGATTAAGATGGAAATGACGATTTATTTAGTGACATTCATGATACACGTTAACCATTTTATTAATTGTTGAAATACTTTTTAAAAAACAATTAAAAATATTATCATTAAATAATTAGAGTAAAAAAATACTATAGCATTAAAATTGTATTTGATAAAATTTATTAGACAATTTGAGCCATTCATTTAAATAAATATTTAATCTTGACTATTGATTAATTAAAAATCAAAAAATCAGTTTTGACTTTTTAGAGTCAAATTATTATAGATAACGTCATATATGCCCTTATTAAATTATATAGATCACATTTGCTTATCTTAATTTATAAATATCATATTTACCATTTATAATATTTTAAAGGGTTTAGTTTCTAAAAGTACACCGAAGTTGTCACTTTTTACTATTGTGTATACCTATCTTTCAAAACTCCCATTTAGTATATTAAACTTTCTAAAACTCACGATTTATGCATCTGGTTACCTGCTGAATAGGTAACCGGTAATTCTATGATTTTTTACTTATTTGATATACTAATCTAATTCCACATAGATAAATCAATGCCAACTCATATATTCTTGAAGAACATTCAATGTGTTCTTCCAATCTTTGAAGATCTTATGCATCAATCCCAGAAATCCAAAGAACCAACATCTTAAACAAACATATTAAATGAAATAATCAACAAATGATCTGGAAGCAAGATCGAAACATAGAAATAAAAACCCGAAACGAAACCAACTAATCAACAGATAATCCAAAAGTATACCAGATCTGCTAGTAACAAAAATTGGAGCAAAATCGAAGAAAATAACAAAAGTATGAATCCAAAAGTATACCAGATCTGCTAGTAACAAAACATGAATCCAGATCTTCAAGTAAATAACAAACCCTAAATCGAAGAACAGAACTTGAACAAAACTTACTGTGATCGCAAAAAACCCCAAATCGATAGCATGTGGTGGTGCAGTGCGATGATGAAGATGATGAAGATCCCTAGATCTGTCGAAACCCTAGATATGTAGAAAGAAACCCCAATCGATAGAGCCTTTGAAGATGATGGTGATGTTCTTGTTCTTACGGTTGTGATGTTCTTGAAGTCGTGAAACCCTAATCGTTCTTTGTAATCATTCTGAAAATGGAAACCCTAATCGTTCTTTGCAATCGTTCTTGAAGTCGCGAAACCCTAATGGTGTTGAAACCCAGATCTGAAGTCGTCGTTCTTGCAATCGTTCTTGCAATCGTTCTGAAAACAGAAACCCTAATCGTTCTTGTGCCGGTCTGAGGTCCCAGATCTCAGTCGCCTTGAAGTCGTCGCCTTGAATGGAAAGATCGAGTCGTGAAGATGGAAGATGATGGTGGAGGATGAAGATGGAGGATGAAGAATCTGTTATTTTTATTATTTTTATTATTATTATTATTATTATTATTATTATTATTATTATTACCATATCACTTGCCACATAAGCAAAACTGATGACACATCACTAGCCATGTCATGGTGACCTGATACACATAAACACTTAGCAAGTAACAAGTTACTTAATGTATTAAATGGTAGTTGTAGTAACTTTGATACACTAAATGAGAGTTTTGAAAGATGGGTATACATAATAGCAAAAAGTGACAACTTCGGTGTACTTTTAGGATCTAAACCCTATTTTAAAATATCATATTTAACCAAATTCTTAGTTTTATCATTCTAAAATATTTCATAATCATTTTAATTTCATTTTAATTATATCAAATAACGTCTAATTTTATTACCCTTAATTGTAAAAATAATGATTAATGATTTATATAAGAAATACAATCACGTCTCTTCGTATCATGCTACCATGTTTCTGCCGTCAAGTCTGCCCTCCTGCTTGCATCGATGAGTCCACTGCTGGTTAGAGTGTTGATACCGTACGTCATCATTTTTTTAAATTCTCATTTAATTCGAGTTTTATTATTATTTAATACGTTTTTATTAATGTTTAATATGTTTTATCTTTTAAACCAACACGTGTATCGCACGGACATTTAGTCTAGTAGATTTATATAAGATGTTTAATTAATAAATATAAACCATCTATTTTGGTAAAATTAAATTTCAATTTTGACTTTTTCTCATTAAAATTGAATTCAATTTGAACTTCAATTGAACGAAAATCATAAAAGAGTGTACATATATGATTTTTTTTATATCTTAAAATTTCGTATTTACTCACATCCAAATTAAAGATATCATATTTACCGTTTATTATATTTCAAAATATCATATTTACTAAATAATTAGATTCTTATCTTTAAATATTTTATAATAATTTTAAATTGTTTTTAATTAAACCAATAAAGGCTTGATCTTATTGTACTTAATTGTAACAATAATTATCAATAGCTTGTACACGAAACATAATTACGCATCTTCGTATCATGATACCGCATCTCTGCCGTCACGACTCACGGCTGCTCTCCTCTAGCGTCAATACTCTTAATGTTGCTATGGTTGTTGATGCTGCGTTACGCCTTTTTTAAAATTCTGAATTCTTTTGCATCATATGATTAATTTAATATCTTTTTATCTGTGTTTAATAATTATTATTCTTTTAAATCAACCTATATATGTATCACACGGAATACTAATATAGTAATAATAATATAATAAGATTAATCAATCTAATTATAGATAATCTTAACCAATCATTTAGTTTAAATTAACAATATTTTTAATTGAGTAATCATAACTATTTATTTGGTCAGTATATAAATCAATTTTGACTTTGAAGCTTAATTAATTTGATCGTCTTATGTATTAAATTTTAAAATATAAAAGTTTTATCTGTATATTCAATATATCGACCCATTTAAACAATGATTATTTCACTCTTGAAATTAAAAAATGACACTAAATCTGATAACCATTAACTTTAAGGAAAATCATTTATGATATCAACAACACTTATCAAGGGTGCTATTACACTTAAAGCATACTTAAATAAAGGTAGATTTGTCTTTTTACTATTTAATAGTTTAAGTTTTTTTTTTAACGGCAAGCTTTATTAAAAACTAGCAAGGCGCTAGCAGAATACAAGAAATAGAACAATCAAAAACAAAGAAAAGGGAAAATTACACCAATTCACCCATTTGTATTTGAAAGATATGTCCCCTGATCTTTGTTTAATCCAAAAGTAAGAAAGCGCCTGAACCTCAGAAAAGATCATACTGATCCTTGATTCTGACTCCTTCGAGAACGTTAGAGAGTTTCTGTATTTCCACACAACCCAAAAGAATGTAAATATCACACAGGAAAAAGCCTTCTTGTTATCACTAGAGAAGTCCATTTTTGCAGCCCAATGCAATGGATGAAAATTGCACAACTCATCCCCCACTCCCCACCATCTTCTAATTTCAACCAAAACTTTCTTTACAAAAGAACAATCAGTAAACAGATGCTCCTCGGATTCGTCTACCAGCTTGCAAAAGGGACATAGAACATTACATATCCGAATACCTCTTTTCAACAAATTCGATTTAGAAGGCAGCCTATTTAGTGAAGTTCTCCAAACCATAATGTTTACCTTTATGGGCACCCAATTATTCCACTCAACCGGTGAAAGACAGGAAACCGACAAAGAGGAGTCATCAAAGGCAGCCCTTAGAGAAGACACCGTAAAGTTGCCAGAAGTTTCGATCGCCCATCTGTATGAACCAGATTGATCACGCTGAAACCATGCAGATAGGGGAATATTAACTTTTTTAAAGTGTTTATGAGTCTTGAGAATATTATTCAAAACCTCATTTGTCGAAGCCTTGGGAAGGGAATTTCCCAAACCACCGTGATCCCCATGAATTGATTGAACTACCTGTTTCCATAGTGTGTCTTCCTTTTTATAAAATCGCCAGATCCATTTGGTTAACAGAGACAGATTAGACGCTTGTAGGCTGCCGACACCGAGACCACCTTTTCTTTTTGCTGCGAGAACAATGCTATATTTTACCCATGCAATCTTCCTTTCTCCGATCTTACTACCCCAGAAAAAGCTCTTCCTTAGACTTTCCAGCTTGTCGAGAACTTTCTTTGGGCATTTATAAAGAGAGAAAAAGTACGATCCAAGACTTCCTAATACAGATTTGATTAGGGTGAGTCTCCCGCCATACGAAAGGGATCGGGCCTTCCAAACTGAGAGTTTTCTTCGGAATTTATTCAGAATAGGTTCCCAGAGCTCACATATATTCATTGATTCTCCCACCGATACACCGAGATACGTGAAGGGAAAAGCACCAGCTTTGCAATGTATAAGACTTGCTAGGAATCTGGATTCCTCGATGCTAGAGCCAATCCCCAACAAGGAGCATTTGTCTAAATTAATTTTAAGACCCGAAGATAGTTGAAAACATCTCAGAATTCGAATAAGGTTGCAAAGGTTAGTATAAGACCAGTCACCGATAAATACGATGTCATCAGCATACTGCAAGTAGGATACAACAGGACCGTTTCTAGGCAACGAGACACCGTGATAGACCCCTTTACAACATGCCTCCTTCATAGCTATATTGAGGGTTTCGGCAACAATGATAAACAGATATGGGGCCAAGGGATCTCCTTGCCGAACGCCAATCCCCATATTAAATACCTTCATGGGCGAGCCATTAACCAAAATAGAAACCATTGATGAACTGAGACAGCCCGAAATCCATCGACGCCATTTTAGACCAAACTTCATCAACCCCAATATTTCATCCAAGAAATCCCAGCGAAGAGAATCGAATGCTTTGTTGAAATCGATTTTAAAAATAAACGATTTCCTTTTAATCTTTTTAGACCATGCAATCAATTCGTTAATAATGAAAGGCCCGTTATCTCGAGTTGCGGTGATGTTTCTGTTCCTAAATGAAGATTCTTTCTCTCAATGCAAGAGGTACAACTTCTGATCTCAAACAAAGCTGGATCAGAGGTCTAATTGGTGATAATAAAATTAATTTAATAGTTTAAGTATTTAAGTGTTTATAAATGTAACAACAACTATGATAAGTGCTCTTGACAACATAGATGATTCCCCTTAACTTTATAACCATTTGATTCAACAAAATGTTATCAAATCATTTGAATCATTTTATAGCGTGTAGTATATAAACATTTATTTATTGTTTAAACCATATTACTTTAAACTCTTATTAGTTATCCGTCATCCTTCTAAAGTTTATTTTTTTTCATATTTTACAATTATTAAATATGAGTTATTTTCAATACAGTCCATAAAAAAACATAGTCCTGAAATTTTAATAATCAATTACATATGATTCAATATATAATCATATGTGATTGTAAAATCATCACATGTTAAATACGAAAATACCACTCCGTTCAAAATTTTAAAATTCAATCTGGACCATTGATGGGGCTGATCCAAAGACTAAGATTAGTTCCTCAAGACTATAGATTAAGTATGTACTATATTAAACATATCTCTATTAAACCTGTATCGATAGTTTAATCTATGAAACACTCGATACTATTTTCATATTGGTATGTTTTAGCTACTTGATTAATAACCTTAATTAATTAGTCAGCGCTGCATACACACACACACACACACACACACACACACACACACACACACACACACATATATATATATATATATATATATATATATATATATATATATATATATATATATATATATAACATGGATCAATATAGAACCTAGTCTTAACTATAGAACCTAAAGAACCAATAATAACCATTGGATTAGATTAATGAAAGGCTGAGATTAAATAACCACTTTGACTATTTAAAAAACGTGGAGCATATATATTTACTAGTTGTGAGGGTATTTTAGTCACACCCAAAAAACCACCTATCATCCCCTCCCATGCCCTACGCCTATTCCCCAGACACCATTTTTTTCTCTTGCAGGTTTAGTTTCAATATCTATCATTTCCCCATGAACTATTTTATGCTAATAGGTGGAAGTGGGTTTCAATTCATTTGAATCTTCTTCTCGTAAAGACCCAGGCGATGGTTAGCGATTTTGAAGTGGGTTTCAATTCATTTGATTTTGAAGTGGGTTTCAATTCATTTGAAGTGGGTTTCAATTCATTTGATTTCGCCACCAACGATGGTCAGCGATTTTGAAGCAGTCCATGTTTTCCCGATCTAAAGTAGCCGCCGACGATATCTAAAGTAAAGACCCAGACCATTGCCGCCGGTGAGTTCTTCCCGACCGTCGTTCAAGGCATCGAGAAAAGCAATTTTTCCATAAGAAAGGTTATGGTTTTGCATTCAGTAGATCATTAATACCAGAAATTAATTTATTTTTTGGTTTTTGTTGATTTCAATTTATGGCCTTGATAATTGTTCTTTCTTAAGATGTTAATTTTGCATTTTCGGGTTGACTATATTTGCACTTTGGGTTTGACTATCTAATTTGCATTTTTGAGCAACATTTTCATCTGAATCAGTTGTGAAATGTATATGAGAGTTGTTGTTTTGCATTTTGTATTTTGTATTGGGTTATTGAAATTGATACTGAATCTCTTCATCAATTGTAAGGTATTACCATTTTGCATTTTCTGGATTTTTGTATTGGGTTTTGTATTCTGTCTTCCTTACCATCTTTGCTTCAGGTTTTTGCATTTTAAATATGAAGTGATTGTACGTACAACAAAGATGAATATAAGTTGCGGGTCAATCTCATTTTTTATTTCGTTGTGAACAGTGATGTCCACTTTTTTAACAATAAGTTAATGAATTTGTGAATTGTAGATATCAGGTTTTGCATTTTAGTAGAAGTACAAACAGATATTGTAGTTTTTTGGGTTTTATTATATCATGTTGGAATCAAGGTTTTTGCATTTTCACTGGGAATCAGATTGTAGTGTTGTGTATGAATATGAGGTGAGTTATGTATTTTAGTTAGCTGTATATTAGTTATTTTGCATTTTTGGTCTTGTTGAATATGGGTTAGATATGTAATTCTAGTTCTTTAAATTAGGTTTGAGATTTGTATTTTGAATCTAAGGTGTGTAATTTTAGCATTTTATCTGAGTTGCATTTTTTCAAAATAAGAGAGTGAAATTGCATTTTGATGACAGAAGCACATAAGTGATGTAGTGTTGTGTATGAAAATTTTGCATTGTAGTGTTATGTAAGGAATTTTGCATTTTGGTTTGAATATGTAATTTGCATTTTGGTTTGAATATGTAATTTGTATTTTGGGCTGCATTTTCATTGAATCTGATTGTGAAAATGCAAATTTAAAGTTAAAAATATGTACAGGTTAAAATGTAGATATGAAAATGCAAATAACCAATTTTTTACATTTTCACTGTGTGTTCATACATCTACATATTCATATAACCAAACTTTTATGCATTTTCATTATGTGTTTATATTAAGCATGTTCATATAAGCAAATTTTGCATTTTCCATAAATCTACATTTTCAAAAAAAAGTTTCAGAAATATATATAAAGTCTGGTCTTGTTTGAAAGAGAACGAAAAACTGAATCTAATGACATAATTTTTTTGCTAAAATTCTAAAAAACGCATGAGTTATGATCAATATAAGAATTGGGGGTGAATTTTTTTTTAAAAATTGTTGTCTGATGTGAGGCGCGTGGGTTAAGAGAAAGAAATGTAAATTCCTATTTTACCCTTTAAAATGATTGGCTGAGATTGGTTTTTTAGGTTCTATGTATAAGGTTGGTTCTAAGTGTAACCTTACCCTATATATATATATATATATATATATATATATATATATATATATATATATATATATATATATATATACTTTTTCATCCGATTAACTTAATTACCATCTGATTTCAACAACGTCATTGTACTCTGATGGTGAGAATGCAAGGATTGAAATCCCCGGTAATCAGTCTGCAGCTGCTCATGCGCCGCCCAATAACAACAACATTAATATTACTTTTGTGCTGAAGGAGTGGGAAGACAACATTAAAGGCCACGAATACTACCACCGTCGTCAAAGGCGAATCATCGAGAAAGTACCACCATTGCTCTTAAGAACTGAAAAAGGTCATAAAAACCAAGAGTGCTACGAGCCAGTCGTGGTTTCACTTGGCCCTTACCACCATAAGCGACCCCACCTTGCTCAAGCCGACAAGTACAAGCTCGTAACTATCAAGGACTATTGCTTGAGCTGCGATGAATCCATTAATTTCTTATACGACAAGGTGTTTGAGGTTGTAAATGACGCCAGGGCGTGTTATATCGATGGATCTACGGATAATTACGACGATGAGGTGTTTAACAGAATGATGTTACATGATGGTTGCTTTATTTTGTTATATATAAATATAGAGTGTACAGCACAAGCTGATCGAAAGCTATTGCTAAATGACGAGTATTTGGGGGCATTAGGGTTCGAGAATGTAGTTCGTGACATTTTCTTGCTGGAGAACCAAATTCCGTTTGTAGTACTTGAAGTTTTGTTACAACTGAGATTCTCAGATAAAGGCGAAGATATTCTAAATAGGTTCTTTAGCTTCTTAAACTATGGTGAGGTGACCACAAGGGATGAAAAGGTGCTCGAAGGGAAGAAACCCCTTCATCTTCTCGAGCTTTACAGGTCGTACTTCATCTCTCTTCCCCCTCGCTTTGGCTCAATGATGGTTCGAGTAATTACCACAGCACGAGTAAATTATGGGCAAAAAATCATGGTGACGACTATGATATTAGTCAGAGTTTTAATTATGTAAAGCGAAGTAATAGAGCTTAAAACTAAAGGGGTTTTCTTGAAACGAATTGATCACAGCGATTTTTCCGACGAATACATTAAGTTTTACTCTCGTGGTTGTTATGGCGAGCTTGAGCTTGTACGTCGAGCTGCGACCTCAAACATAAAAGTTTTATACTTGAACATGATCGCGTATGAGTTGTGCCCGCATAACCCGAATGACTTCCTGATTTCGACTTATGTTCGAGTAATGAAATCGTTGGTTATTAAAGGTGATGATGTGAAGGAGCTACGAAATAAAAGCATATTGCTTCATAGTCTTGGAAGAGACGAAGAGGTGGTGAAAATGTACGATGAGATTGAAGTACCGTCGTCGCTTAACTTGTACACGTTTGATATGCTCCGACGAGGGATAGATAAGCATTGCAATTCATCTTATGTTGCGTTAATCAGTGAGTCGGTGACGGAGCTGATTCACTCGTACTTCAGTAGTCCATGGAAGACGGTAGCTTTGTTGTTGGCTTTTGCTATTATTATCTCTGGTTTTATACAAACTTACTTCACGATCTGGCCACGGAGTAAGTAGCTAGCATCGAGGCATCGATCATGATTATCGGTGCATATATGCTAGCTAGCACATGCATATATACCGATATCTATCTTATGTTGCCCGGCCGGCCCCTTAATCGTATGTATAAACAACATTTATATAACTAATTAAAAACCGTCGCTTCCTATGGAACCGTGCCCGGATCCGGGTTTAGGTGAGAAACCGGGTTTGGACCGGATTTCATTTTTGGGCTTTTTGGTTTTTTTCGAATTTGTTTTTGGGCCGGGACAACCTCTGCCGCCACAGTGTTTCATCTGAAACTTGGTCTTCAAGGACTGAACCGAACAAAAGATTGACGACCATGGAAGATCTAACCATCGATTAACCATTGGAAAATGTATCCATCTTCGGAACCGGGATAGTGGGAGAGAGAAATGGAATCACGAGCCATGGCGTGCGACAGTAGAAGTGATGCTTGGTGACAGATCTGGACGGCGAGGAGCGGTGCTCCGGTGAGGATTGTAATTTCGTGGTCGGAAGTCTGACGAGGTGGCCCTAAGTTGGTGCGATGACGATGATGACGCACTCCAACAGTCAGGTGGAGGTTGGTGCATGTGTTGTGTGGTCGGACCTTCGAACTCCGGTGGAGGTCGCCGATTTTGGAGAGAAAGAAAATGGCCGGAGCTCGCCGATTTTGAAGAGAAAGAAAAGGGAGAGATGGTTAATTGTGTGTGAGAGAGAAGGGGAGAGAGATAGAGAGTGGACATGAGAGAAAAAAAAGACTATACAAAATCCAACTTCCAAGAAAATCTTGATTAAAGTGATATGGATATTTTAAAATAATTTTATTTCTCAATTTTGTTTGTGTAATGTAGCTTCTGATATCATTTAACATTTCTTTTTGTCTTTCTTTTTTTCAAAATAAAGATCCGGTCATTTGCTTACTATCAATATTATAACAAATTATTAAAGACATTTAAAAAAAACTAATTAATAAAAGTGTAATAATATTGAAATTGGTTATAATCACCACCTAGCTCCTCCGTCCGGAAAGGTTGCACCACCATGGTATTATCTGATGTTTGTGACCCACCTTAATATTCGTAGCAGGGGCATTTAGGTGCACATTGACTAGCCCAGATTGTTGATTTTGCTTTTATTTAGTTTCCTATTTGTTTCGAATTCATTGTATTCGGTATCAGCACAAGTTCTTATTCAATAAACAGTCAAGACCCGTGCACTCTTTTCACAAACCGGGTTTACGTTTTCAGTCAGATTTTAGCCCTCTCATACCCGTGCGGAGCACGGACTCAAACTAGTTTAATTAAAAAAATGTACGTACGTAGATCGTTTTTCCAATTCCTTTTTCCCCTCAATAACGATCATCAACAATTGCCTTTGTTAATTATTGTATATTGTTTAGTGACGTAAATATCAATTAATATTGTACTAGGCTTAAACAATCGACAGAAGTCATAGAAGACATGCTAGATCTAAAGATAAACATAAATTCGACAATGGAAGGGTTGGTTATGAAAATGGAAGGGTTGGTTATTATTAACATATTTTTTAATAATTAAGTTAATTTGTAGTTATTTGATCTTTTACTTTTTTTTTGAACTTTATTGAATTTTTTAAATATGAAAGATTTAGTTATTAAAATGGAATATAATAATCTTATTAACTATATCTAATAGTTACTATATTTAGTTTATATGAGAGGGGTAATCTTGTAATTTCAATATACTTAAAATTTAAAAGTTTAAGCAAAATGCTTAATTGCTTTATATATAGTATAGATATAGATAATTGTTTTTTGTAATCGTAGGGCGAGAGGAGAGAGGAAACTTATGGTAGAAATATATAAAGAACCTAGTCTTAAACAAAGAACTTAAAGAACCAATCTGTATCATTGGATCATCAAAATTAATTAATAAGATTTAAAGATGGCAAAATTATAATTATCATATATTAATTAACAAGTAAAAGGGTAAACATGGAAAATCTCCCCCCCCCCCCCAAAAAAAACCACGTTTTTTCAAGAAAATATTATCCCAAAAAACTTTAAATTGTAATAATTTTTTTAAGTTTTGGTTCAAAACATGGCATTCCCTTTTCCGTACAAAAAACTATTTTTAATTTTTGTGAATTTAAACAAAAAAATTATACCAATCTTTTAGTCTCTTTCAATCAAGACCAATTTTCCCATATTTTTCTAATTTTTTTTGAAAATGCAAATTTTGTTTGCCTTTTGGGCTGCATTGTAGTGTTGTGTACGGATTTTGCATTTTGGGTTTTAATATGTAATTTGCATTTTGGCTGCATTTTCATTGAATCATTTTAGGTTTGCATTTTGCATTTTCAAATTTTGTATTTTGGAAGCATCTGCATGACCTGCATCTTCATATTTTGCATTTTTGATTTTTTGCATTTTGCATTTTCGAATAAAACACAGTTCAAAATGTAAATTTTGAAATCTCAAAAAAAAAAATTTCATAAATACATCAAACCTGGTCTTATTTGAAAGGGGACGAAAAAACTGAATGTAATAGTATAATTTTTTTGCTTAAACTCTAAAAAACGAATGAGTTATTATTTTTTAAATGTTTGAGTGATTTTTTTTTGTTATGAAGGTGGGTTTATGCTGGAAGAAGGAGGAGGCGCGTGGGTGGATGAGGTTTTTTTTTAATTTTCATGTTTTGCCCCTATTCATAATGCAATGTGTAATCTTCAGGGTGGTTCTTTAGGTTTTATGTTTAAGGGAAGTTATTTATAGAACTTACCCCCGCTCTCCCTCCCTCTCTCTCTCTATATATATATATATATAATCAGGATCAAATAAAAAGAGTTTTAGGATAAAAAGAGTAAGAAGAAACAAGGGCTTGACACGTGGCATAACTATAAAAAATTAACAAAAGTGTAAATTAGGAACTTTTCAAAAAAATAAAAATTTTCTCTCACCCACGTACATAATTAAATCGGTACATCCCCCACCCCATTCAATCCCGTCTCCTCTCCCGTATGAAACCCTAATCGCCTCTCCTAGAGAAAACCCTAATCGCCATCCTACAATCATGCATCGTTGCAACCGTGTTCATCCTCCTACCACTATCGTGATATGGATTTTGTATATCCATCATACCCTGCATCATCATCGCGATAAGGATGTTGCATATCCATCGCCGTCGGTTTTTGAGAGGCGCTGCTCTACGCCGTCTCTTCGCCATACATACGAATTGATCCCTGATTTTCGTCGACCCCTGATATCCGCCACCACAGATTAGGGCTTCGACCCCTGTTTGTACATCTGAAACTGCTCTCGTCGCTGACCTCCTCGAACGCCTTCGCTCCCTATCACCTCCATAATCTTGCTTGAAGTCGCCGTCACAACAGCTGCTTTGCGCATCCCGTCGCCGGTTGTTTCGCCTTCTGTTCCGTTCGCACATGACCTTTCGCCGGTCGATTTAGGGTTTCTGTGGTGTATCAACGCCGGTGACCACCGCATCGATTAACGGTTTCTGTGGTTGTGCATCAACACCTGTGACCACCGCCATCGCTGATTGTTACAAGATCGTCATCAGATATGCACAATAATTCTTGAAGGTCCACCACCGCCAGTGTATCAGTAGAAGCAGCCCTTCTTTTAGCGGTTCTTGAAGGTTTTTGGTGTTGTAATCTGTTTTTGTGGTTCTAGAAGGTTTGAAGGTCCATGGTTTTGTTTTACCTCCATGGATGAAGGTTTTTGCCCTCCATGGTTTGTTGTACTGTGAGTCTTTTTTCTTATGAATATTATTCATCAACTTCTTTGCATCATTCGATGATTATTGTGCATCTTTTTTTTTATCTTTTTCAGTAGTCGATGTAATCAGTCAGATGTATTTGTGCACCAAATTTTAGTGGGATTTTGAATTATGACATTTTTGTATCTGATGAATTATGATCAAAATCTAGATGATGAATGTAAAAAATGGTTTATCTTTTTTTATGATTTGTGTTCATCAGATGTTTATAGTTCTTTGTGGATCTGTTGATGCACAATTTCTAACGGATCGATGTAGTGGTGTCTGGGGAAACGTATTTCTGAATTTGCCCCTAAATATCAGGAAACTATTTTTTTAAAAGATCGATTATGCCCTTTTGTAATTTTTTTTTAATTAATAGAAAATTAAAAAAGCCATTTTTTTAGGGACAGATGGATGACTGATATTTCTCCTTACTATTTGTACCTTAATTCTCTTTTTACAATATTCCTACCCTATATATATATATATATATATATATATATATATATATATATATATATATATATATATATATATATATATATAAGACTAATTGTAATCAACTTTATTAATCAATATTATCCGTTCATTTTAATCAATTTAAATCTCAACTATTCATTAATATTGAAATTAGAATTAAATTTTGACTTTTATAAGTTAAAGTTATTTACTTATTTATATTATAAATTATTATACGTTATTCAAATCTAATCATACTTAAATTAAAAATCAAATTATTTATTATATTTTAATCTTATCTGATCTCACTGTTATGGTAAATTAACTTTTGATTATATATGAAATTTTGAATTAACTTACAATGAATAATTTTTTTAATTATATATCTTTTTATAATTGTAACGATAAATAATGATACACTCATATCGAAGTTTCTACTGTTAGTCTCCGTATTGACGCCGTCTTTCATTATTTTTTAAATTCTCATATTTTTCGTATTTTATAATTATTATCTTTATATTAATAGTCAACCTAAATTATGGGTAGGATCTTGTGCCCTCGATTTAAAATATTATGATCTCGATCTTTCGAGTACTAAAACATATATCCATTATAAGATTGGCAAGATCTAATTAATTAGTTATAAGATAACAGTGAAAGTGATGTGCACTTTCACATACGAAGTTAAAAGATTGGATGCTGAAATTTATAAATATCCTCATTAACAAAGAGGTTAAGATACTTGGTAAAATAATACGTGACTTTGAGAATCGTCTCGATTATATGTTAAATAATCGACTTAAATATATAATTTAATATCAACCCGGCCTTTCTCATACTTTTAAAAGGAAATTAACTTTAGTTACTTAATTAATTAAATAAAGAGTTAATTGTTAAAATGGTCCTTTAACTTAAGAGTTTCTGTCATTTTCGTCCTTTAACTTTAAAAGTGGTAAGGATAATCCTTTAACTATCATTTTCATGCCAATTTGGTCCTTATTCACGTTAGCCGTTAACTTTCTCCGTTAAAATAGGTAAAATGACCATTTTACCCTTGTACATATATTTTAATGTTTTTTTTACTCATTTATAAAATTAATTAATAATTAAAAGTTAAAGTCAACTCTATCAAATTTCAAGTCATCCCTATCAAAGTTCAATCATTTCTTTCTCTCTCTCTCTCATACAGTCAACTGGAAACAACCACCCACCACCACCACCACCACCACAACCCACCATCACCAGCAACCACTTCCACGACTGTAACCCACCATCACCACAACCCACCACCACCACAGCTACTACTTCCGAACACACACAAGCAGTCAGTCTCTGTTGCCACCACAACCCACCATCACCACAGTCTCTGTTCATCGGAACACACAAACACAGAAAAAATTCAGTTTGGGTTTTCTTAAGAACAAGAAAAGAAATTAGGGTTTTCTTATCCTCCTACGCCGGCAACAACCACCCAGAATTCCAATCTCGTATGAAGCGGCGTCAAGGGTTACGGTGGGAGATGCGTCGACTACGGAATTAGGGTTTTCATGTGGCGGCGTCAAGGGTTACGAGCACAGACATACACACACTGACCAAAACACTAACTTTCTTAAAGAATTCGACCAAAACCCCTAAAAAATTCGAACAAAAACCCTAAAAATCCCAGATCTAACCAGAGATGATATTGATGGCCTCGTAGTCGGAACTCGGTTGGCAGTTGGAGTGAAACTCAAGGCGGCTAGGGTATTTGTAAAGTTACAATCTTGAATCGATGGGCTGACAGCGGAGGAGTTCGCCGGAGATGAAGGCGGTTTCTATGGTGGTGGAGTCAAACCACCATCTCCTTTTGTAACACAGAGAGAGAAGAAGATGACGGTGGTAGTTTCTGTGGTGGAGGCGGCGGCGGCAGATGAAGATGACGATGGTGGTTTCTGTGGTAGCTCATCGGAGATGGAGGGTTGGAGGTAGCCGACCTTCAAAGAGAGAGAAGACAGAGAGAGAAATATTATATAGAGAGAGTGTGTGGGTTTAAAAAGAAAAAGAAGAAGAAAAAAAGGGTGGTGGTGGCCTGACAGTTTTCTTTGTAAAAAAAAGAAAAAAATTTATTAAAAAGAAAATATATAATTAAAAAATATTTAAATATTAAAAAATGATAAAATGATCAAAATACTCCTGACTTAACAGATATAACTAACAGCTAACGTGAATAAGGACCAAATTGGCATGAAAATGACAGTTAAAGGACGATTCTTACCACTTTTAAAGTTAAAGAACGAAAATGACAGAAACTCCTAAGTTAAAGGACCATTTTAACAATTAACTCTTAAATAAAAGTTAATTGTCTAAAAGGTTCTTCAACTTAGTTAAAACTGTCATTTTGGTCATTTAAGTTTAAAAGTGGTGTGGATGATATTTTGTGAACCATTTTATAGCCAATTTGTTTCTTTCTAACGTTGACTAACAGTCAACTCCGTTAAATAAGGGGCAATTTTGTCTTTTTACAGATTTTATAACTTTTATTTATAATTAAAGAATTAATTAAAATATAAAAGGATATATATCTTTTTTTAATAAAGAAAATATATATTCCCTAAACACAACACATTCTCTCTCCATCTCTTACTCTAACAAATTCCCCTCTCTCTCCTCTCACAATCTCACTCTCTCGGCCACCACCACCACCACCACAGCCCCCGTCTTTGTCTCTGTCCTCCATCTCCTCTCACCCTCGCCCTCTATAACCACTGTCACACCATCACCCTCTAGCAAAATGCCACTGCCAACCACCGCCAACCGCAGAAAACCCTAGCCACTGTAGAAAACCACCACAGAAGTCCGTCTTTGTGCTCCATCTCTTTATTTCTCTCTATGCTCCATCTCTCTCTCTCGCATTACCAACACCAAAGAAAACCCTAGCCGCCACCCAACGATCACCAAAACTCCTAGCCCCCGTCATCGATTCAAGATAACCCTAGAAAACCCTAACGATTTTGTGGATTCAAGACCGATTCTTTTGATTTTGTTGGTTCAGACCAGATCTATTATCTATACGTCGATTCAAGATCTCGACGGTGGTTGTGGTTGTGGTAAGTTCTCTATCTTGTACACCTAATCGCCATCGTACCCAACCCCAGAAAACCCTCGATTACAGATCTCGGTTCCAGATCGTGTATGTGTTTCTATACATCTCAAATATTGTGTGTGTGTGTGTGTGCGTGTGTTTGTTTGAATGTGTGTATGTTTGAAGATGAAGGTTTAAAAAATAAAAATGGTGGAGGTTGGCCGGAGATAGCGAAGGTTGGCCGGAGGTAGCGGAGGTTGGTGGTGGTTGTCCGGAGATGGTTGAAGGTGTGTGGTGGTTGGCCGGAGATAGTTGAAGGTGTGTGGTGGTTGGCCGGAGATAGTTGATATGTTAATCTGGACTTGTGTGGGTTGGAGAGAGTGATAAATGAGGTGTGTGTGAAAGAGATAGTATTATTATCTAATATATATAATTAATAAGTAATATATAATAGATTAAATTAATAAAAGTTAAAAAAATAAAAGAATAAAATAAAACAGAAGGGTAAAATGGTTATTTTATCCTGAATTAACAGAGTTGTCTGTTAGTCAATGTTAGAAAGGACTAAATTGACTATTATCTGTACCACTTTTAAACTTAAAGGACCAAATTAACAGTTTTACTAAGTTTAAGGACTATTTGAACAATTAACTCATAATAACTAGGCAATGACTAGGCATAAGTTTGCAGTTAAGAAAAAATAACTAGGCAATGACTAGTTTTGTATTACAAGTCAAATATTCAAATATATATTGTATTTTATGAGAATTACAAAAGCTGAAAAGGTGGAATTGATGCTAATAATTAGTTGCCCAAAGTTTAAGCAAATTACTTATTCTTAGAAACAGAATCCAGCCTACACTTTTTCTGCTATATATTGACCACCTCAAGCTCTCTCTTCAAATGTATCCTACAAATCAAGCAACTCACCTCATGTGTCTTTAATACCACTACTAAGGTCTCTCTCAAAATTTCATAGATGCATATATTTTGAAAGATAAGCAAAAATTTATTATTATCTGCATTTCATAGATGCAATTAAAATATGTGAACTCAAATGTTTTTTGTGGTTCTTATTTATATTTGTACATGTATATTTGCACAGGAAACTCATGATGCCAACCATTGCCTAGGGGAGAAGATCATAATTATCCTTGATTGTTTATAATACCAATAAAAAGGTAATGTAGTGTTTTAAATTTCAACTTGAATCGCTTGATTCACAAACAATTGAGAGAACGGTTTATTTTATTATTATTTAACTCATATTGAACCGTTCGGGCTAACTGTTCAACCGGTCATTTCAGCGTATTGACCCGCATTGCTTTTCTTTTAATGGCAAAAGGTATATCTCTTGAATCTTTTAATATTAATACAAAAACTACTATAACAAAATTTAATTGGACAATATCAACATTTCTAAAAGTCAAATTTAACATTATTTTTTAATTGGTCAATTCTACTCATTCATTTGGTTAAAATTAAAACTCAGTTTGACTCTAAATCCATTATTCAAATTCAATTCTAATATATGATAAAATTGAAGTTAAAATTATTACTTACATTCAAAAAATAGTGTAAATATACTACATAATGTTTATTTATCTTATCTTAATTTATAACTAAAAATTGTTATAAATAATTAATATTTACGTAAAACTATTATGAAGATGCTTATTGTTTATGATAAACTAGTTTAATACCATGTATATAAACATGGAGATTGTTCATGTAAATTTTAGACATGTATGGTTTGAAATCTTAAACATATTCATGTAAATCTTAAACCTACTTTATTCGTATTTTTTCAATTAATTTTCAAAAAAATAGTTTTCAATTTTGGCTGTTAAAAGTTAAAATTAGATTTTCAGTTTTGATAAAATGAATAGATAGGATTTAATTTTGATTACATAAAGGGTCAAGATCTTCTATTATAATTGATGAAGGTTAGTCTTTTATTTATATTAGAATGTTAGAAGATAGTGATTATTGTTTGCTAAATAAATCAATTAGAAAAAAGTGGAAACTAAATACCTCATATTTTGACGATAAAATTATAAGATAAAATAAAAACAAAAACTTGAAAATAAACACTTTATGTCTTTAAAATAATAATAATAATAATAAGTTTTTAATATAAATAAAAGATTACTTAAAATAAAATTTATTGTATAATCCTAGTCATTGATTTATTCAGTTAATTAATTACACAATCTTAATCATCCATTAATTCAAAATTGAGAGAATCAGTTTTAACTTTCATAGGTCAAACTAATCCTTAATTAAATATTTTAAAGAAATTAATCGGAAAAATAGGAAATCCTTTTATATATGTAATAAATTTTATTATAATAAAGTAATGCGTTAATTAAGAAGAAATTTAGAGAAATTCATTTTTAAAATTATGGAGACCTATTACATCCAATCTTATATTGTAATAATATCTAACTAGTTTATTACCCCGTGTAAAAATACGGAGATGTTTAAAAAAAATTATAAAATTTGATGGTATGAAATTATAAAAGGTATAGTAAAATAAGTTTAAAAGTATTTCAGAAATGTTTTAAGATATTAAAATTTTAAGATAAAAATAATAAAATATCACCAAACATTTACATATGTCAGAATTTTAACAAAAAACAATAACTAATTTTTTTTGAAGTACTACTATTAATGGATAACAAAAAATTAAGAATATACTAATTTTTAAAAAGTGTCATATTACAATAAAATTTATACCAAAACGTAGATAAAAATGAGACGATCATAAATATATAATTATTTTTTCTTTAAACAAAATGTATCACAAGTTACTAAACATAATGTATAAACACTGGATAATTAAGGGCAAACTGCTCCATAATACAACGAACTTTTACTAAGCTACCAATGTATACAACAAACTTTAAAATTAAAAAAAAAATACAACCAACTCAGTTATTTGCCCCAATGTATGCAAGATGTAACCTGTATAGCAGGTTACAGGTAAACTTTTAATTCTTGCTTAATTTTTAATTTTTTAATTATGGTATTCATGATCTTGTTCTTCAAGTTCAAGAACATTCAAACATTCAAGCTCCATGTTCTTCAAGTTCAAGAACATTCAAACATTCAAGCTCCATGTTCTTCAAGTTCAAAACATGTAAACCCCATTTTAAATCTGAAATGTGTATGAAGATTCAAGGAGGCAACGACCCAAAGAACATTAAATCCAAATCAAACTCTATTGGCATCAAAGAAGATTGAAACTTCAAATCTGTAAACAAATCATAGATCTAAACAAAAGACCCAAACTGAACAAAATTAAGATGCTTGAAGATTAGGGTTAAACAAAAAACCCAAACAGAACAGAACCAGATTTGGATGTGTGTGCGTGAGATAGAGATACTGTACTAGATCTGAATTGAACAAAATCCTTGAAGATTAACCCTAATCTTCACCTTTGCACCAGATATGAATGTGTGTGTGAGATAGAAAGAGAAACCTGTACTCAAGGCAATGGCGGCGGTGGTTAGCTTTGACGAGAACTTATAGGCAAATTAGAAACCCAAAATTCAAGGCAAAGAAGAAACCCTAATCGCCAGAAACCCTAAGCACAACGAGAACTTAAAGGAGATGGCGATTGTCAGCTTGAAGTCGACGGCGGTGGAGATCTTCGAAGGTAGAGGTAATGGCGGTGGTCGGCTTCGAAGACAGAGGCGACAGTAGTGGCAAGCTTCAAAGGCAGAGGTGTGGCGGTGGTTGGCTTCGAAGGGGATGGCGGAAATGGTTGGACCAGGGCGGCGACGGTCAGATTAGGCGGAGATGAGAATTAGGGCTGAAGTAGAGAGGGTTTGAAGGTGAGGACGATTCTGAGTTCATTAGGGGATTCTGAGTTCATAGGGGATGCTTGAAGGTTTCTTGAAGATGATCTTCATAATTGTGTAGAATCTTTAATGATCTTCATATTTTCATAATAATAATCAAAAAGTAAATTTTTTTTGAGAAAAACCGGTTGTTAACTTTTTTCTACCGGTAACTTGTATACATTGGGAAATAAAAGATGGTTGGTTGTATTTTTTTTAATTTTTTGAAGTTCGTTGTATATATTGGTAGCTTAGTAAAAGTTTGTTGTATTATGGAGCAGTTTGCCCTATAATTAATTATATTAATATACAATTATTAAAAAACTCCCTCACATTTTCTTAAAAACCCCTCACATGTTTTATAAAACCTCCTCATAATTTTCATTCATGCCCCTCCCAATTGATTTAGATTTGGAATTTGATGGCTATTAATCTTTCTAAAATTGTTTTTGAAATTGAATAATTTTGAAATTCAAGGTTATGATTAGTTAGAGAGCATTTCCTATATGTCTTTCTTATATTTTAAAATTAAAATATCGCATTCACCTACCATAATTTATAAATATTATATTTATCTTTATAACATATAAAAATATCATACACCAATGATCACTAAAGACTTAATTTTATTGCTCCTAGTTCTAACAACAATAAAAGATAACTTATACAAAAAATACAATCATGTCTTTTTGTATCGGATACCACAATTCTATCGTTATATCTACCCTCCCAATTTAAAAACAATACTTTTTGTTTATCTAGTATATCAACCAATCTATATATATATATATATATATATATATATATATATATATATATATATATATATATATATATATATATATATATATAAAAGAGGCTTACCAATTTTCTAAAAATAGTCATTAAATCAATCTCAATCAACCAATAGGAACACTCAATTGCAAAATTACTTGATTTTCAAAAACAATTTTAGCAAGATTCCAATCGAATCATTTCAATTTTAAATCAATTATGAGGGGGCTTGATGAAAATTGTGAGGAGGCTTTATGAAACATGGGGAGGGATCTTTAAGAAACTATGAGGGGGTTTAATTAAAATTGTATATTAATGTAATTAATTATGGGTTGTTTATAAATTATGTTGAGTAACTTGTGATATATTTTATTTAGAGAAAAATAAATTATATATTTAAGTCCGTCTCATTTTTATCTACGTTTCGGTGTAAATTTTATTTTAAAATGACACTTTTTTAAAATTAGTATATTCTTAATTTTTTGTTATCCATTAAAATAGTAGTGGGTAGGTAATTTATTGTTTACCTAAGTGAGTTTTTTTTTAGATTATGGTGATGAGTTGAGCGATCAGTTGGGTATGTTATTCAAAGCGTTTAGATTAATTTTAAAGCATTTTCAATCTTACTAGAAAGATGTATGAAACCTTATATTATATATGGTTTAAAAATCAAATGTATCATTAGAAGATGATATATTATATATTTAAAAATCTAAATTTAGAGATATAAAAATAGTTGTTCTTGATGATCCTAAAACTATATTATTAGTGTAGGTAGTTAACCAAATGTAACATTAAAATAGAAATGTTAATTTTTTATACACAAAACAATAAATAATTCTTTATTTTCTAATATTTAACACGCGAGTTATTATTTTTTTTCTTTCACTTGCAACTTGCAAGGTGTATAAAAATTCGTCTTTAGAAGTGGAAATGCAATGAAGCCTGTTTTAGAGGTAAGACATGTGGTTACTAGGTAGCGGATTTAAACATGTAGATGAACCTCTTTATTAACTAACTTGATTCATTAAATTATTAAACGATTCTATATTGGATTATGCTGTATTTCAAGTTTACTCATATAATGCTCATGTGTACAAATATGTATGTGTAGTTTCTTTCTCTTAAACATGTACACTTAAATCGTTATTTATTTATTAGTTATGTGAACTTGGATTTTCATTTTCTCTATATATGAAAAACTTTTAGTTATTATTTATATTTGACAGTTTATACTGACTATCATTTTATTAGTTTATATTCTTTCCCAATAATGAGGTTGACCAAATAGAATGATTGTTTATTAAAATATTGTTGCTTTTACTTGATTTAAGAATTTGTGTCTTGAGTATATTCACTTCTTTTTTCTTATTTCTAGATTGTCTATTGACTAATCCGTAAGATGTTATAATTTGAGCATTCTTAAGCTTCTTATGTGTTTTGTGTTGTTTTCTATATATTTTAAACAATTTGTATGTCTACTTTTTATTTTTTATGTGTTAGTCTTAAATAGTTCGGTTGTTATCTATATACTTTAAACGTGTTTTATATTCAATTATGTTATTTTTCGAGTTACTTGTGTATAAAGTATTTCAAAAAAATTAATTTGGTTTCTTATGTACGTATTTGAAATTTTTTGTATATGTAAGGTAATTATTTTTTTTTTGTTTTTTTTATAATGCATTTTAAGTTTACTTCTCTAATAGACTAATACGCGTGAATGTACGGGTCTATAAACTATCAAAGTGTTTAACAAAGAGATCTGGTAGCATCCTCTCTTATGATAGTGAAAAATTATATAAGACAGTTTTTAGTTCAGAATATTATCTTATTGACTTCAATATATGAATTTACTAAAAATGACATTAGATAATACATGTTCTTTCAAATTAGATTAGTGTTGTTTTGGTTTTAGTAATTTATATTTTGATTTTCAAACTTTTATATATCTTTTAGAGAGTTAAAAGTTTTGATTTGTGCCAACAGTTGTAATGTTACTAACAAAACAACAAATTTAGTCTACAAATAAGTGTTTCAAAAAATTTAGTCATTTTTTTGTTAAAAAATCTAACATATGTAGTTTTTGATGAAATTTCATTTATTGCATTATTTTTATTTAAAAGTTTTAATATCTCAAATACACTTTCAAAATACCCGTACGTGTACGGGTCAATAAACTAGTTAAACAACAATAACAAATTCATACATATATTATATATTTTTTTTAAATTTTATTTTTTTCAACTTTGAAATGTGTTTGTATAGATTATTACACTATTTGAAAATTTCACTAATGGGTTGTTTGTGTTTCTTAAAAAGGTCTTAATACATTTTAATATAAATCAATAAGAGGTATTAAGATATAAGAGTTGTATGTTTTTTCTTTTTATTAAGATATGAAAACCTCTTAAAATCTCTTAATGAATAAAAGATAAAAAAGATCAGTCCAAAATTCCAGCTTCACTTCTATCATCCACATACCAGAAGTGTCTCTGTAAAAGATTACAACAGTGGGGGATTAGCACAAAGCTAGTGAGAGAATAGATATCAAAGTACATACAAGGCATAAAGCCAAACACACAATGCTCAATCATCAAAGAGAATCGGCGGCGTTGCAACACCTTCAACCTATGCCGGCCAAAGCATAGGCTTACCAATAGCCCTGCTAACATGGATAACAGTACAAGCACCCTTGAGTGCAACAAATTCCCCTCAAGATCAGATACTGTATATTCCCAAGCAACAGGCCCAACCATACAAGCTGATCTCTGAATACGTCATGTATATATACAGATAAACAAGATACAACATCTCAAAGAGCAAGTCAACCAGGAATTACATCCCATATATCCAAAGATATATATCCACTCACCGATATCTTCAACAAGCTCAAGCTACTCAGCAATCTTATCTACTGAGCCTTTTTACCACCTGAGCATACAATTACCAGTCACTATTTGCTTAACAATCTACTTTAAGCACAATACAATAGTTAAAACATATGTACATAAATCAACAAGTACATTTCATCTACATGTCACATGTACCAATAATCTACAAGTACATAATCATCAAGTATAAATATACCCGTATTCACAATTACTCTTTCCAATTTGTAACTCTGTGAATTCATTCAACTCCTTAACTTAGACATTGCTTATACTCCATTCATATGTCAAGGCCACAATGAATATACAAGCTCATATTTATCTTCAAATCATCAATATCTTCAAGGAGTCATTTGGTTTCATCTTCATTCGGATTTATTATCAAAACCCCTAATTCCGAGCATGGGCATTAGTTTTAAACCAAACAAGTCCAAATCCGATTGAATCATATTTCAATTTCAAGCAAGGGCTCAAATCCGTTCAACCCTAATTCTGAGCAAAGGCACATTCCGAACAAAAGTCAATTCCGAGCAATATGTTAATTCCGATCACATGTTAATTACGATCACATGTTAACTCCGATCACATCTTTATCCAACTTCGGTAAATATTAAATTTCCGAATAAGGTAAATTCCGAGTAAAGGGAATTTCGAGTAAGGGCAATTCCGGATATAGTCATTTCCGAGCAAAGTGATAAAATATCCAAGTCAAGGAAAAAATCCAATTCCTATCATTCTACTCGGGTTTCAAACTAATTCCGATTAAAGATAATCGGAATCACCAATTCCGTTTGATTCAAAGCACCAATTCCGACCCATTCAAAATCCTAAATTCCGACTACTGCATATTTTCTAACAGTTTGCTCAAACATCAATTCTGATCTGTTTCTAAGCATGCAATGTAATCTCTTTATCCAGAATACATTCTAAACATATAAGGATCATATATCAATCATAAAATCTAACATGCATACACTTAAATCATCAAATTATCATATAAGCTTCAATCGGAATTGTCTTTTATATATATATATATATATATATAACTAATACCGAATTTAATCAACATTTAATCATCATAACAAATAATCATGCTAACCTCTTGATGATAATCTTTTCAATTAATCGATTACTCAATTAGGATCAACAATTTTGATTGAAATCTCTTCTTCTCTCTTCTCGGCTGGGAACATACAACATACACACACACTATCGATATCTCTCAATTGCATGCAAATGAACAAACAAGTGGTGTGTTGGTGACTAAGGTAATTGTGTATTGACACATCATATGCCACTATCTCTATTAATTAATAATAAAACACATATTACACATTAATTAAAAGAAATAAAATAACATATCAAACAATTAATCAATCAGAATAATAGCAAGATAAACCCACTAATTACCTTAATCATACTAGGCCGGTAAAGAGGGTGTTACAATTTTTTATTGTTTATGTATGTAGCATTTAAATAGACTGGTTTCTAACCGGTCTACATATTGTGGGTACTTAAAAAGACCGATTATGATATAAAGACCGGTTTCTAAGTGGTCTATATAGTATTAATATTGGCGGAAGAAATGGGGGTACTTAAAAAAGACCGGTTTTGATATCTTTTAGACCGGTAGTGAAGCATTTTTCGTGGAGGAGTTGTAGTTTTTAGGTTTTTATAGACCGGTTAAGTGAAACCGGTCTAGAAAATATGTTTTCGGTTTTGTAGAATCGGTCTTTAAGCCTGGATCTTTAAACACTTATATAACGAACATTTGATAAATAAGTTATTCTTTCTTACCTTGTCAATCAATATAATTTACTTTCTTTTTCATTGCTTTATATAATATATATTTTACACGTTATATGTTTAAGTTTTCGCAACGTATACGGATCTCTAAGCTAGTTGTCAGAATAATGTATTTTATTTCATCTTTCATTCCTATATACCAATTACCAAACACTGTAAGTGAAGCTTATTTTTTTCAACGGATATTAAGTTTACATATACTTAATAGTAAAGCAATAGATTTTGTATTACAAGTCAAATTTTGTTATCTTTGCATATAAAATTTATTTCAAGATATATGAGTGAAAACGTCAAACTGATGTGCGATTTCACAAATGTACTTAGAAATGATTGGCATGTTGAATATACAGGTGTGATTATATCTTTAGCAAAGAGGTTAATTAACTTTATAGGACATTAATTAACTTTAGGCACTTCAAAACTAGACAATGAATTCTGTTTTGCATTTTCCTTATTTTTGTTAGAATTAGAAATAAGAATCATTAAAAGCAAAAGAGGTGGAATTGATGCTAATAATTAGTTGCCCAAAGTTGCAAGCAAATTACTTATTCTCTGAACCAAATCCGGCCTACACTTTTGCTGCTATATATTCATCACCTTTAAGCTTCCTTCAAATGTCTCCTGCAAATCAGCCAAGCAACTCAACTCAAAGGTCTCTCTCTCTCTCTCTCTCTCTCTCTCTCTCTCTCTCTCTCTCTCTCTCTCTCTCTCTCTCTCTCTCTCACACACACACACACACACACACACATTTAGATGCATCTAAAATACGTGACCCAGATATTTTTTGCCGTTCTAATCTATATTTACACAAGGCACTCACGTACGATGTCATCCATTGCCTTAGGGAGAAGATTTAGATCATAAGAGTGCTCATGGCTCGTGTATTTGTTTTTATAAAATTGTTATATTCAGGACAGTAGCGTATGGTATCTATATCTATTTAGTAACGTTTGTTGGATATTAATGAATACTTATAGAATAATGCTTATTTAATGTCTGGTTTCTATGAAAACCAACCCCCTAATTAACTTCTATAAAAGAAGATTACAACTTTGATGATTAATCGAAAAAAGATATAAAAATTTGAATACAAAACATGAGTCATATATGACTTGCAAAGTAATCAACATTCAAGTAAAGTAACTACTACCCACTACATTACTTACTCCACTACCATGACTTAAACAAACAAACTAATAATAGTAATCATGATGATTAAAATAGTAAATAGCTAACATAAAAGTACAGTTGCCTCGTTTTTTATTCTAGAATGTACGTTTATATATCTAAAATATACGTTTTTTTATACAGCCCACCCAACGGAGAAGATGGAGAATCTGGAGATGTTCTCTGATGGTGATGAGAATGTAAGGATCGAAATCCCCGGAGATCAAACGTCACAGGCAAATAACAACAATGTCGTGATCAAGGAGTGGGAAGACTGCATTAGAGGCCACGAGTCCACCCAACGTTACCACCGCAAGCGGCTTATCGAGAAAGTACCGCCATTGCTCTTAAAAACCGAAAAAGGTCGCAAAAACTCTGACTACTACCAGCCTGCCGTGGTTTCACTTGGCCCATACCACCATAATCAAACCCACACTACTCATGAAGCTGACAAGTACAAGTTAATAACCCTCCAAGAGTATTGCTTGAGCTGCAGTAAATCCATTAATTCTTTATACAACAAGGTGTTTGAGGTCCTAAATGACGCCAGAGCGTGTTATATCGATGGCTCTACGGATAATTACAATGATGAGGCGTTTAACAGAATGATGTTACATGATGGTTGCTTTATTCTCTTCTTTATAGAGTGTATAACAGAAGGAGATCTAAAGGTGTTGTTAAATAACGAGTATTTGGGGGCATTAGGGTTCGCGAATGTAGTTCGTGACATTTTCTTGCTGGAGAACCAAATCCCGTTTGTAGTACTTGAAGTTTTGTTGGAACTGAGATTCCCAAAGGATAAAGGCGAAGAGATTCTAAATAAGTTCTTTAACTACTTGAACTATGGTGAGGTGACCACGAGGGATGAAAAGGTGCTCGAAGGGAAGAAGCCCCTTCATCTTCTCGAGCTTTACAGGTCATACTTCATCTCTCTTCCAGCCTCTCTCGGCCTCAATGATGGTTCGAGTAATTCCCACAGCACGAATCGGAAATTATGGGGAAAAGATCACGGCCACCCTGATGATCAGAATTTCAATTATGTAAAGCGAAATCGATCGTTTGCTTCAGTAATGGAGCTCAAAGCTAAAGGGGTTTTCTTGAAACGAACTCACAACGAGTCTTCCAATGAAGACATTAAGTTTCACTCCAAATGGTGCTATGGCGAGCTCGAGCTTGTTCGTCGAGCCGTCTCATCGAATACAAAAGCTATTTACTTGAACATGATCGCGTATGAGATGTGCCCGCATAACCCGAATGACTTCCGGATTTCGACGTATGTTCGAGTAATGAAATCGTTGATTATCGAAGGTGATGATGTGAAAGAGTTAAGAAATAATAATATAATGCTTCACAGTCTTGGAAGAGATGAAGAGGTGGTGAAAATGTACGATGAGATTGAAGTGCCTGCAGTTAATCTATATATGTTTAATCAGCTTCGGAGAGGTATAGAGAAGCACTGTAAGAACAAGTATAAGACGTGGGCGGCGGAGCTGATTACGGTGTACTTTAGTAGTCCGTGGAAGACGGTGGCTTTGGTTGTGGCATCTGCTATTCTGTTCACTAGTTTTCTGCAGACTTACTTCACGATCAGGCCACTTCCTGACGATGCAAATGGGGATATTATGAGGCTACTTAGACGATGCGCGCATTTTCAACCTCCACCGTCACCTGCTTCATTTGATCGAAATGCTTGATTTATTTCTCATCAACAAACACCGCCGCTCTGCCACCACCTGCCGATGGAGAACAGCCTTTTTTTTTCTTTTCTTTTTCGTCCAATCGTCCCTGCCGGAAGAATGATGAAAATACTGCCGGCGGTTGGAAATCGGAAGCTCCCGAACATCTAAATAAGCAGTTTCCAGAATTCAAGGAGGTTATTATATTCAAGAATATGTTGGAAGTTTTTTACGATACACTTTTAGTTTGAATCTGATTTTTTTGTTCGACTTGCTATTCGTGTTACTAATGTTACTCTGTTACCAATAACCACCAATCCGTAGTTACTAATGTTTAAAGTAGGCTACAAAGTTTGTTTCATTTATATTTAAAACTTTTCATGTTTTTATATACTTACAATTTTATTCACATTTTTTCAACCAAATTCTCTCATTATACACTCTAAATATGAATGCAATGAATTTGCCTATGCACTTACATAGGATATGCTCCTCACCTCTCATATATAGTATTATTTTACATTGTAACGAGGTTCCTGTGACATGACTAATGGTGTCAAAAATACCTGGACCCGAACCCGAACTAACATATTATGTACGGGTTTGTTAAGGTTTAAAATGCTTTTATAGGGTTGACAAGACGAATTATAAGTATATATAGGGTCAGGTTTGGGTTAGTTTTCAAGTTTTTCTTTGAGTTCGGTTCAACGTGACTAACCCGAAGCTTAATATGATCGGATTTCAATGAATCATGGTCTTCGATCAAAGAAATTACAAAGAGCTTAAAACAAAACGCTTTGAAGATTTGACCCGACCAAGTCCCTAGACATAACACCCATGACTAGAATATTGCACCATTTTTTTATTTTCTAATTGATATACGATGTAACGGCTATAAACTTTGCAACACAACACCAAATTTATTTGCAACATATATGTAATTTTAGTGTATATAAATACCATATAGTAAATCAAAGTAAGATTTACGAAACTTTAAAATATTTCAACCAAAGCTTATTGAGCATCAGTGCATCACCCAATATGTCTCAACACTACGTACAAAGCATCACCCGTTACAACCAAGAATTGATCAAGTTGAATAAAATGTCAGTAAACGTTGCTCAAGAACAAAAATAAACTCGAACGATGCTAAAGGAGTTGAAACTTACAATCAAACTCCTACCTACGGGGTATCGAAAGAAGACCATCAACTTTTCAAAATGACAAAACACACAATTGTATATGAAAAAAATATATATCTCATTAGATGTAGTGTTTTTTTAATATGTTTATAAGAAAATTAGTGTGGTGTTCTATTTTTAATGTTTTTTTTTATGTTAAATCTGAATTTTAGTTTATATATTTTATATGCTTTTATTTAAAATAAAAATTTTAAAAACGAGTCTAGTTGAATATCATTAAGATAAGTAATTCATTAATCAATCACAATCATAATAATTATCACTTCAAATACAATAAAATGTTTAAGAAGTTTAAAATGTTTAGAAATTGGAACTAGAATACGATAAAAACCTAATTCTCTTTGATTTAGTAAATCAGTAAATAGAATTGGAATATAAACAATACTAAAATAATTTATCTTTTATTTAAGTTTTCTTTTATAGGGTTTTTAATGGAAAATTAAAGCCACAACCATAAACACTAAACAATCACAATCAATGAACACAAAGGGATTGATTAACATATGATCTGAAAGAACACAAAGGGATTGATTAACATTTGATCTGAAACCAATAAATTGATTTTATTTATTCTTACAGATAAATCAAAATCACAATCGATGAACATCAAACATTCACAATTGTTTAAACAAATTAACATTAAGCAATTCATCCGAAACCAAGAAATCAATAAACTAATTAATCAATACGATGAACATTAATTCCAAAATTAGTGGTGAAAAGACATGGTAGAGAGCTTTCTCCTTGGAGGACGTGAGGTCAAGAGTTGGAGACTTAGGAGTTTTAATAAGAGGTGACCAGGGTAATGCTTCTAAAACGGTCACCTATAAAATTGGTTGACCGTGTACGTTTGAGTCAAAGGCTTCGACGTCTTAGGAGGAACCTTAACTGGGAAAACTACTTAAAAAAGATGATCAATCTCTCAAATAAATCGACAATGAACAAACCGACGAACCTTAATTAATCTTAGAAGCAACAAACCGACAAATACGAATATCATAAAAGAAGAAGAACTTGAACGCATATAATAAAGAAAGGGAGGAGAAAGAAGTAACCAAACAAGTGGTGGAAGAGGATGATAAAGGTCGGCAATGAAGAAACCAAACCAGTGATAAAAGAAGGTGGAGATGGAGGCGTCGGGAAACAAAGAAGCCGACGGTGGCAATACGGGTGTCCACGAGTCGAACACCAAGCATATTGTTTTGTGAAATCACCATTATGGTGATAAATCTTTCATGAGGATGTTCACAAATGATTTCTCAACAATCATTTATATTAGCTGATATTTTGATGAAACTGTTTTCTTACATCAATGTGTTAATTTTTTTAATTTTTTTTATCATGACTTCAAGTGAAAAGCATAAATAAAGACTTAGGTTATATTATTTTTGAACAAAACTGTTCAAATCATCCGAAAGAAAACTTGAAGGTTTAAATTTAATGTAAAGTTTAAACTTTAAAATTTGAACTATTTCAGATAAAATTTTAAGGGTTAAATCATTCAAAAAAATTAAAAGAGAATGATGGATCCGGCCAGTCAGCAATATACTTCATGGATGTTATCAGATTTATATAATATACTTAAAAGAGTATGTTTAATCATTTTAACAAATTAAGTATTATATACGTAACATATAAATAAGGATTTAGTTCCTAAAAGTACACCGAAGTTGTCACTTTTTGCTATTGTGTATACCCATCTTTCAAAACTCCCATTTAGTACATCAAAGTTCCTAAAACTCACGATTTATACATCCGGTTACCTGCTGAATAGGTAACCGGTAATTCTATGATTTTTTATTTATTTTATATACTAATCTAATTCCACATAGATAAATCAATGCCACCTCATGTATTCTTGAAGAACATTCAATGTGTTCTTCCAATCTTTGAAGAACATGAAGATGATAACCCAGAAAACTTGAAGATGATCAAAATAAACTATGTGAAAAAGAATCATTAACATTTATACAAACCTGTAAGTCGATAAATCGAACCAAGAACTAACTTAGATCTGAACCTAAATAGATAAATCGAACCAAGAACTAACTTAGATCTGAACCTAAATCGATAAACAAATGTAATCTGGGTTCAAACAAATGAAACCCTAACATCGATAGAACAACTCAAATCTGAACCAACAGGAAGAACAATTAGATTTGAAGCAAGAACTTACCTTGAATCTGAACCAAGAACAACAACAACTCCGATATAAACCCTAACTTAGGAACGGTGACCTCCGATCTGGAACGGTGCCCTTGATCAATTAATCATGGCTGTCGTCGATGCCACCGGAGAAGATGATCGATTAATCATGGCTGCCACCGGAGAAGATGATCGATTAATCATGGCTGTCGTTGATGGTGTTCATCGCAGCCCTATATCTTTGAATCGGTGCAGATCTCCATCAATTTCCCTAACACCGAATACACAGATCTGGAAAATAGATGGGCACAACCACCATCATCGATTCTCATCTGCAAGAATCCCAAAATTGCGATTATTCATCATCGATTCTCATCTGCAAGAAACCCAAAGAGGTGAAGATGGTGGTTCTCGAACTCAGATTTGTTCATGGGAGATTAAACAAACCCTAAGTTGCAGATGAAGATGGTGGTTCTCAAAAACCCAGATGAAGATGATGGAGGTGATGGTTCTCAAAAACCCATATGAAGATGGTGGAGGATGACGAAAATCTTGTTCAAGTTGGATACTTGTGTGTGAGATTTGAAAGAACTCTCCATCTGAAGCTATGAAGATGAACAGAAGCTGAATCGTGAATGTTGATGGTGTTCTTGGCCATGGTCAAAGTTGTTTTTCTTTTATTAATATCTTCTTAATATGATAACACCACATAAGCATCCAAGTCATTGCCACATCATCAAAGTCATTGCCACATCATCAATTACCTGATCCACATCACCCTTAACATGCTATCACAGGTTAAGATGTACTAAACGGTAATTTTGAAAAGTTCGGTGTATTAAATGGGAGTAATGAAAGATAAGTATACACAATAGCAAAAGGTGTCAACTTCGATGTACTTTTAGGAACTAAACCCTATAAATAAACAATATTTTTAATTATTTAAGTATTTTGTTGAATTGTGATTAGGTGTTTACACAATATTGACAACAAAATTGACCGACTCCCTTGTTTTCCTTTGTGTCTAAGCAATTTTGTTGCTTTGATAAACCTTCTCTCCCTCTCCTCGTCTTCACAAAGCAGCTTTCAGTCATCGGTGGTTCTTCTGTTGTTCACCCAAAAATGGAGGAACCCCTGCTTAATACTGGTACACTTTCTGCCCGATTATTAACTTCAATTCTCTGGTCCTCTATTTATCAGTTTATATGATCATCCAAACCCCCTCTTATCTTATTTATTGCAGAAAAAGGTCAAATCAGGGATAGTGAAAGCGAGAAATGGCATTCTTATCCATCCGTGGGACGATCAGGATCGATGATTCCCACCGCTTCTGAAGTCAGCGTTGACGAAATTCGATCAGCTGCCACCGGTTCTGAACGTTACCCGCCTTCTCTCCATGCCCCCTTAATGAGTTCTCCAGACCCTCCTCCTTATATTAATGGTACACCAGATGATATCAATTGTTTATTATATTTTATATGCAATTTTAGGCGCACGCCTTTTATCATTCAGTATCTTATACTGTGAATTGACTTGGGGAAATTCTGCGTTATAAACTGATTTTGGGAGCTTCTGCACGATCATTTTTAGTTTGAGGATAACGATGTAGGGATGTTTGGGGGTAGTCGTACTAATCTGTTAAGGGTAAACAACACTGAATGTGATTATAATTCTCTGATTGTTTAGGATCAATATGATCAAACTAGAAACAGGTATGGAGGTGCTTCTTTTAGACTTTTAGTAACTTAGCCAATTATTCATCACCATGGACTTGAATATCTGATTTTGATTTTGATTCCTTTTCTGATCTTCAAATCCCAATAACCACTTTAAAAACCCACATCCAAACTGTCAAAATCCCCCTCACCCTTAGGCCTCAGTATGGATTCACTGAGATTTTGATGAAATCAGGATTTTGAAGTTATGCAAAACTGTTATTTGGGGACAGTTTTCATTCTTTTATTATTGTTATCTGCAGATGGTGTTTATAATTGACCGATGTGGGTGTACATTGATACTAACACCAGTGGGGGTAAATCAGTGTTTTTCATGAATTTCAAAGATGTAGGATAAGTGTGAGTAAATAACACCAGTTACCACTTACCAGAAAGGACAGAACCTAAGTTCTCTAAATCCAAACTAGCACAAAGCTGAAATGGAACCAAAAACTCCAACTACCAACTTTTACAGGAAAGAAAAAAAGTCATCTGAAGCAGTAAAATTTCAGCTATGAAGGTTAAAAACACAGCTACAATCGCAACAGAGACAGTAACAGAACTTTCTTTATTTTGCTCTTTAGACCTTCGAAAACCATGTCTGTAGCTCGAACCAATCTAAAATTCTGAAGGGACGACATCCATGTCTGGAAAGTTGTAAAGTTTGCCTTCACTCGGAACTTTATCCTTTCAAAAGTCTCCGGTGAAACTCAAAAACAAAATCACCAAATTTTCTTTTGACCTGTTTAAAGATGATTATTTTCCTATGTAACCAAATCTGATACAAAGACGATCACAGAGTTGCCTGCCACACTGTTTGGACTCCTGCGGATTTCCAATTCGGATTAATGATGTGAAGGTCTCGAACTCCATTAATTTGGGAAATCCTAGCTCCCCCAACTCTCTTTCTCTAGGGGCCCTTCTCCATCCCCAAGCCCAAGTCCATCTTCCCTCCCTCATCCATCCTCTATCCTTAATTGAAACCAAGCGATTTTCATCCAACCTAAACAGCCTTGTAAATCTATCACTCCAACAATAAGGACCTAACCATGAACCATCTATCGAGCAAAAACTTTCTATCAGCACTCCTCCCTTCCCACCCCCCCCCCCCCCCAAAAAAAAAAAACCAAAAAAAAAAAGAGATCACCTAATTACCAAACTAAGACCACAATTGATACCTGGTGATTCTAAACCAGTTCAGGCCTTCACAATCCCACCCCATATTGATATTTCTCCCCTTATTCTTTACCCTAAAAACAGCTCCCATCGACCCCATATATAGTTTTTAAACTTTGACCCATAGAGATTTCCTTTCTTGAAGAAATTTTCATACCCATTTCCCAAGTAGACCCCTTTGGTAGCCCGAAGACTCCCAATATTCAGATCACCTCTTTTGAAAGAATCAAGCATTATATTTCACTTTACCCGAACAATATGTTTCCCCAACCCATCTACGTATCCCGAAAAAAAAAATTTCCTCACACTCTCTAAAAAGTTTAACACTCTGCACAGAGCCAGAAACAGAGGGAAAAAAAATACAATGAAACACTACCGAGTACTGCTTATACCAAGGTAAGCTTTCGACCAAAAGATATGGCTTTGGATTTCCAGCTTGCCATTTTTTTAGCATCCATCGGCAACTTCCAACTTTCAATTCTATTCAAATTTGCACCATCTTGTTTGATGTGTTTGGATATCAACTACTGCTCGATGATGAGTTTGATTAGTGAAATTTTCGCTTTTATGTAAAATAAGCAATATGCAGTATTGCTGTATTGACAACAACGCTAAGACTTCGGCATAAATAAAATAAACATCTCGAGTAATCCCCAAACAAAGGCAATGTTTTAGATTAAATTAATAGTCCATGGAAGTTACTACTTTTTTTGTTTGTGAGCTAATTTTTAATGATACCAGATAGATAAAAACTTCTATGCTCCTCTATGGCTCAAACGAGAACTGTTTTTCGTACGAGAACTGCGAGAACCAATCTTAGCCGTTGATTTGATAAGTGGAACTATATAGCGCGTGATTTTTTATCACTAAAGTCACATGGACTGTATTAGGTATCTCTTAAGCAAGAACCCATAGTGTATTATGTTTATGAGTTAACACACACTTTTTATATTGCAGAGCAAGCTTTTCCTTATGAGGCAGGATATGGAGGACAATATGGTAAAACTGAACATCACCCTCATAGGTATAAATACTCTTAGACCCACATTTATGCTGTTGCTCTGGTATGGCCTAGTCATAGACTCATAGTAACATGCTTATATCTTTTCATGGTTAAATTAATAAAAATTTAAAAATAATAAAAATGTCGCTTCATTTTGCTGAGAAATAGCCTTGTTCATGATGATTAACATATAATTCATATCGTATATCTGCACAGGCAAATATTGGACGAGGTTGAGATCCGGGAATTACTGATTGATCATGTTGGTCACCGTTGTTGTTGGGGAAGTCGTCCTGCTCGAACATGGAAGATTCATTCAGTTGAGGACTGCAATGTCTATGTCGGGACTCTTGAAACTTTTGTGGAGGAAAGGGAAGTGCTAACTGAAACAGAACCATACCGTGGTGACAATATTGATGGAAAAGATAAGGGCCCTGAACTTGGTGTTTGGGAATTAGATTTGAGGTCCGAATTCCCGGTTTTATTTACAAATCACAAAGAGTCACGTGCCAAAATTCCCAATTCTGAAGTTGTTGAGAAATGCGAAGGTAGTGGCCCTAAAGATTTGAGTTTTCTGGAGCTGATTAATTAAACTGCTGATTGATTGATTAATCTATTTTTAATCTTTTATAGCATATTGATTTGCTGAATTGATTTTTAAGTCATTGTTTTCTGATTAAACATGGTTTAATGGCAGATTGTGCTGGAAGAGGAGATATTGTTTGTGCTACATGCAATCCAGATCAAGAACCTGGAGTTTATAAAGAAAATCAAATGACTCAGTGTGCTGCCTGCTATGGGAGGGGTCTAATTGCTCATAGAGATGGATCAGACACAATGTAAGCCATTTCACACACACATAAAACGGGTGATCAAGAAAATTAAACTAAAATGTATAATGATGGTACTTTCTAGTTCTAGTATAATTTGCAAACCACTGACTGAAAGATTCCCTTTTTGCAGATGTGTGAAATGTAATGGCAAAGGCAATATACCTTGTGCAACTTGCGGATCTCGTGGGCTGGTTAAATGCTTGAAATGTTTAGGCAGTGGTTCCCTTTTGTCACGCAAAATAGCCGTTGTTAAGTGGTATGTATCCTAGGTTTTCATTCAAAACTTGACCATTTTGGTAAATTTTGACAAAATACTGCGTATTTTCTTATTTTAACTCCTTAATGATTTTTTTAAACAAATAGATAATAACTGAATCAAAGTTATTTTTATTAAGGTTAAGATATGTTTACAGGAATACACATGCAACCAGAAAACTAAACGCAACAAGTGGAGCTGCGTCTGTCCCTGATGATGTGTTCCATCGAGCAAAAGGGGTTCAGCTGTGCAACACGCAAGCCTACCATTGCACCCCGGCTTTCTTTGCTGATTCCTTCTTCCTGAACCAGTTCTCTTCAGAAGTAATTTCAGAAAGACCTCCAATCCCCCCTACTGCTAGAGTCATATGTGAGAGGCATACAATCTCTGTGATTCCTGTTACACGTGTTACAATGGTTAGTCGTAGTCAGGTCTTCAGCTTCTACATCATTGGCTTTACCCGAGATGTGTACCTCAAGGACTACTATCCTTCTAGGTTTTGCTGGGGGCTCTGCCCTTGCTTAGAATGGCTCAAGTTATAAGTCACAGGTTCATGTTTCACGTGTTTTAACGGTTGTGTGTATCGGGGGTGTATGCTACTTTGAGGCTGGCGAGTGTCAATATATTTGTTTGTATAATTTTTGTTTTTAAGTGAGGGTCAGTGTGTAGTAAGTGTTGAGGAATTGTTTGCTATTGCAATTATTATTATGGTATATCGAGCAAGTGTTGAGGTATTGGTGGTATTACTTGGTTTCTTTGACCGGCTTTGAACAAATTCATGTAATTATTGGCTTGAAACTTGAAAGCAACTCCTAATTCGTCAACCATAAAAAGGCAAACTTGACACTTGACAGGGAGATGTGAGAAAACCTCGGTTAGATGATGATCTCACGGTTTGTTAGATCGTAAAATTGTGTTTAATATATTTTAGTAAAGTTTAATATTCATATGACATTAGTGATAGTTTAGGTACATTATGTAAATACCTTTGAAATTATCTTCTAATGGCCTAGTGGGTAAGACACTTGCCCCCCGTAGGGGAGGTCAAGGGGTGTCCCACCAGGTTTCAATTAGGGATGGCCACGAGGATGTCTCGGAAACGGCCACGGGTAAAACTGGTTATACCACGTACATCTGAGCCAAAGACTCGGCGCCCTGGGAGGAGCCCTAACCGGAAAAACTCATTTGAAAAAAAAAATGTAAATACCTTTGAAGTATAAATAGTATGTAATTAGCCTTAATTCAATCAACCTTTCATTATACGTACATTGGCTGTGCCCTCGTTCTTTTCATACATACAATCCATATACGAGAGTTTATATCATTTTGTTGATTGTTTCAATTGCTTGTTGATACCAGATTCACTTAGACCTACAATGTTCCCTATTTTATACTTATTGCAATGGTACACCTAATAGTGTATCACGTTAACTTTTAAATTTGGTTTAAGATTATCTTGTATTGTGATCAAACATAACCTATTACTCCCTCCGTCCCATTTTTATTGTCCAGTTTTGACTTTTATAGTCTTTCTTTTTCAAGTTTGACCTTAAATATTTTTGTTTATGTTATATAATACTTGATGAAAATTATATCAATAAAAATACATTTAAAACACAATGAATTCATATATTTTATATCAAATATTATATAACACAAACAAAAATCTTTAAGGTCAAAGTTAAAAAGAAAGACTTTAAAAGTCAAAACTGGACAATAAAAATGGGACGGAGGGAGTATATTTTTTTTATAAACAATAGAGTGAGTCCGTTATTTTTTAATTTAAGAAATGAGTCCTTAACTTTCATATTTATAAGACAACTTTCGGTGTTTGATTACAACATAAAGGTATCTTGACTTTTTTAACTTTTATAAATGACATGTTTGCAGATTTTGGATTTGTAAAAAGTCTAAGGTATTGCCTGTATTCATGGAACAACATATTGTTTTGTTTAAGGTTTAAGAAAGAGTATTCAACATTAATGTCGTCTTCTGGAGTTTTTTATGCTTTTTTTAGGAGAAGAAAGAGATTTTGGAGGAAACAATGAAAGGGTGTTTTTAATTTCATTTTAGGAAGTAAATGATTCGAGGGGAATTAAGGCTATTTTTTTCTTAAACTTTTTTTTTTATAAAAAGTGAACGGATTTGGAAAAGATTTTCGTTTCTTCTCATTTCCTCTCATGTTATAAACTTGAAAACGTAATGTTAATAAAATAATTAGAAAGTAATATGAAATGAAAAATATGATGTTAGTACGGTTATATAAGATACTCTTTACAGTTTGAAAAAAGAGTCAAGTAACTTGTAGAATAAAAAATTATCTACCTATTATTATTATTGTTGTTTTAAAAATACGAGTACATTAATTACATTATTTGAACAATAGTATAATTCTTTTATTGAAACATCAGGGAATTAAGGTGTATTCAAAATCAGTTTTGATTTACTTTTTCAAGTAGATTTAGTTAACCATCAAACATAAAAGATTACTTTAATTCAACACGTTATTAATTTGGTAGAAGGAGTCCAACTTCATCGATTATAATCACACGATGACTTATCCAATTACACAATACATATATATATAGAGAGAGAGACGAGTAAACTTGAGCAAAATATCTATTATAACAAAAATACTTTTTAAAATTAATATTCTGAAATTTATACTCGAAAAAAAGTACAATTTAACACCAAAAAAAATGTATATTCTTTATGACACAATCGAACGGGTTGAAAATGACGTAACGCATCTTTGAATATTGATTTTAGAGTTAATTACATTTTTGGTCCCTGTGATTTACACATAATTGCATATTTGGTCCTTAGGCTTCATTAATTATAGATTTAGTCCTTGTGCATTACCATTTGTTTCAATCTTAGTCCTTAGGGCACTTAAAAAGACAAAATTACCCTTACCCTTTCTTTTATTTAATTTTTTAACTCTAAAATCAATTTCTTCAATAATTAAATAATCAAATATTATTAATAAATAATAAATAAAATATTATTATTATTATTTGATAATAAAACCCATCCCTCCCACCTTTCCCCATTCTCTCCCCGTCTTTTACTTTGTCTCTCTCTCTCTCTACGCCACCCCTGCCACCGCCTCTCGCCGGAGCACCACCATGATAACCACCCCCATTTGAACCCTTCACCGTCGAAGCCTTCCCCCCGTCGGCCCTTGCACCACCGTCCACATCTACACCGCCGCCTACAGCCACCTTCCACATCTACACCGCCGCCCACAGCCACCTTCCACATCTACACCGCCTGAAACTCCGGCCGCCACCGTAGGTCACCACCACCGCCACCCAGCAGCGAAAACCTTCACAAACACCACCCAAAATAGAAAACCATTCACCACCACAACCGTTCACTGATCTGAAAACATTTCAACACCTTAATCTGAAAACCACCACCGCCACATGAAAACAAACACCTTCACTGATCTGAAAACCCTAATCTAAAAACCCTTCACAAACACCCTAATCTGAAAACCCTTATCAAAAACACCCTAAGAACAAACCCTAACCAAACCCTAATCAAGAACAAACCCTAACCAACCAAGAACATTCAAGAACAAACCCTACCTGGCTCAAGGCGCTGGTTGCGACGGTGGCGGTCTTCCCAGAGCGATTGAGCAAGGTTTTCGACGGTGTTGGTCTTCCTCCGGCGACTCAGTACCAAAATCGATCAAACTACCTGGCTCATTTAGAAACTGATGAAAATGTAGCAAGAATCAGGCTTAGAGTGGGAGGCGGTGGAGGAAGGTGGTGCCTGCGATGGTGGGGACTGGGGGAGAATACGGTGGTGGTGGTGATTTTCAAAGAGAAGAGAGAGAGAGAGAGAAAGAGAGAGAGAGATTGTGGGTATGGTGGTGGTGATTCTGCTCCGGCGAGAGGAGGTGGCGAGAGGCGGTGGCGGGGGGTTGACGTAGAGATACTGACTATGAGACGTCGTAGAAAGAGAGAGAGAGAGGCGTTGTAGAGAGAGACGGTGGCATGGTTTTAATTACTCCATAATAATAATAATAACAAAATAATAATATTTTATTTTATTTTTTTAAACTTTTTTATAGTTATTATTTTATTATTTATTAATAATATTTGATTATTTAATTATAGAAGAAATTGTTTTTAGAGTTAAAAAATCAAATAAAAGAAAGGGTAAGGGCAATTTTGTCTTTTTAAGTGCCCTAAGGACTAAGATTGAAACAAATGGTAATGCACAAGGACTAAACCTGTAATTAATGAAGCCTAAGGACCAAATGTGTAATTTTATGTAAACCACAGGGACCAAAAATGTAATTAACTCTTGATTTTATATTTGTTGCCTGGTTTACAAAATAAAAGATACAAGAAGAAAAAAACAAAAGAAGAGGGTCACCGACACGTGTTTATAGGAACTGAGCCACGAGAAGGTTCGCACCGGCCGACTAATTGATTCGCATAACGTACAACTCCCTAGCTCGACGCATGAACCTAGCTGGTTTGCCATTAACCACGCCCCTGCTGACTGACACGTACTCGTATGTATATATTTATCTTAAAAACAGCTAAACACACATTTATCTAAATATATCTACTATTAAGACTTTTGAATCTACTACCTTAAGATTTAAAATATCTTTTTCAATTTTCAATACTACTAGACTGATCGATAAGTTTAATTAGGGTTTACTTCCTAAAAGTATACCCAAGTTGTCACTTTTTGCTATTGTGTATACACATCTTTAAAAACTCTCATTTAGTGTATCAAGAGTCCTAAAACTACCATTTTATGTATTGAGTTACCTACTATACAAGTTGCAGGTAAATTTTGTTTTTTGATTTATTTTAGAATTCCATCTCAGTTTAAAATCTGCCATGTCATTTAACTTTGGCTTTATCAAATGCCATGTCATTTTTAATCTAACTTTATCAATAACATGAAGAACGCTATGAACATAAGAATTAAGAACATAAGAACATCAAGGATACCATGAAGAACTCAGATCTGAACAAGAACATATGCAGATCTTCAAACACAAACACTTTAATCAAAACAGAGAAACATATGATTAACATATGAAACCCAGATCTGGCAGATTAACATCCAAAATCGAATCTTGCATAAACATAAGAAACTCAAAAAACAAACGAAGAACATCAGATGAAGATCTTCAACATTCAACATCCAAAATCGAATCCATATCCAGCTGAACTTAAACCCTAACATAAGAAATAAACAATTAACAAATGAAACCAAAGAACATATGGTCATCTTCAACAATAAACAAGATCTAAACATATCTGAATCGAATCCGCATCTGATCGTCCTCCTGACCCACAAATCGAACCAACAGATGATGAAACACACATAATCAAAACTTACAGATGAAGAAATCGAACCAACAGATGATGAAACACACATAAGATGTTAAACCTAATCAAAACTTACTTGGAATCAGATTTCAGATCTGGAAGAAAACCCTAATCGCCGAAGATGAAAATGATCGCCGGAGAACCCTAATCGCCGATTCATGGGGTTCTTTGTATCACCGAAAACCATAATCGCCGCCATGGAGTTCTTCAGCGATTGTGGTGAAGTGCAGATCGGTGGTGATTCATGTCTGGGTTCGTCAAGTCTGGGTTCGTCTTCAAGTCAGGGTTAGTAAAGTCGGTGGTGAAGTGCAGATCGCCCGCCGATTCATGGTAGTCCTTTGTATGCAAATCATATGGTGAAATGGCTGCGTCTCCAAGATCTACCATTTTGCAGATCTGGGTGTTTGATTTTATTATTATTATTATTACTACCATTATTCCATGTCACCTGCCACATATGCAAAATTGATGACAAATCATTTGCCACATCATGTTTACCTGATACACCTAAACATATAGCAGGTAACAAAGTTACTTGATACATAAAATGGTAGTTTTAGAAACTTTGATATACTAAATGGGAGTTTTTAAAGATGAGTACACACAATAGCAAAAAGTGACAACTTGGGTATACTTTTAGGAACTAAACCCATTTAATTAGTAAAAGAGAAGATTAAAATAAAAAAGCACACGAGAATAACTTGACGGGAGATTCAATCTTAGCCGTCCAATTCCCCCTCTTTCAATGTCATTGCCCACCCATGAATTCCTCACATGCACCATGCCACACTCTATCCCTCCACGCTCACCATCCATGAAACTTCCCATATCCAAAGAAAGACGGAGATTGGTTCTCGTGGTTCTCGCACTAACAACAGTTCTCGAATAAACTTTCCCATATATATATATATATATATATATATATATATATATATATATATATATATATATATATATATATATATATATATATATATATATATATATATATATATATAGTGAGAGGTTCAAATGAGAACCTTAAATTTATTGAGAATGGGAGACTCAATCACAGCCGTCAAATTCCCCTCCTTCAATGTCATTGCCCACCTATGAATTCCTCACATGCATCATGCAACACTCGATTCCCCCACGCTCTCCATCCATGAATTCCACTTACAAAATGAACGGCTAAGATTTAGTCTCTCATTCTCAATTAATTTCTCATTCTCATTTGAAAATTCTCATATATATATATATATATATATATATATATATATATATATATATATATATATATATATATAGGCAAAAGTTCAAACGAGAACTATTTTCGTACGAGAACCGCGAGAACCAATCTGAGCCGTCCAATTCCCTCTTCTTTAATGTCATTGCCCACCCGTTAATTCCTCACATGCACCCTGCCACAATTGATCCCTCCACGCTCTCCATCAATGGACTTCCCATATCCAAGGAACGGCTGAGATTGGTTCTCGCAGTTCTCGTACGAAAAACAGTTTTCGTTTGAACCCTCCCCTATATATATATATATATATATATATATATATATATATATATATATAAAGTCTATGGAATACTGGAGCGTGGTGTGCAAATGGGTTTGTGGCTCCAACTTTTGAATTAAGAAACTCACGCACTGCAGCATAAAAGGCTACTTCAGAGACGGACTTAGAATTTTACATAAAGGATTCATTTATCAAAATACTAACGGTATTTATAATATACGAATGGGCAAATTACCGAGAAAGGTAATTAAAATACCTAAATTTGCCAATAAAGGTAACATCAATTTTTTCGGGCCAAGAAAGGATTACAAATTTCAAATTTTGACAAAAAAGGGTATGATGACCTATTAAACCTACTAACCATCTAGTCAGCAGGTTAATAGTGACGTGGCAACCTACGTGGCAGTCCAGTCAATGCCATGTCATGTTTATGCTGACGTGGCAACACATGTGGCAACACAACTTGTCTAATTTTTAATAATAGTTTATTTAATAACTTTTAGTTTCTCTAATTAATTTTTAAATAAGAATTTATGTATGTATTTAATAATTTAATTAATTAAAATTTTTGTGTTTAGTAATTTAATTCATTAGAATATATGTGTTTAATAATTTAATTTATTAGAATTTATGTCTGTATTTGTTAATGACCATGTTCTTGAAGTAAATAGTTTCATCTTTGAACCACCACCGGCCAAACCACCGTTGCCATGAACCTCCACCGCCGCCATGAACTATCGCTACCATGAACCACCACCGCTGCCATAATAAAGACACATATCTGAAAGAGAACCACCTCCGTGAACCACCATCGCTGCCATGAACCACCACCGAGAACCACCGCGCCGTGAACAACCTCCGCCGCACAGATTGTGGATCCAAACTTGAGTTTTCAAATTTTGAAAACTTCATTCCTAATTTTGAAAACCCTAATTCGAAGATATCTGAAAACCAAACAAGAAAACCCAAATTCGAAGATATCTGAAAACCCTAACTCGAAAAACATAAACAGATTTGAAAATCAAACTTGAAGAACATAAACAGATCTTGATTCAAACCCTAACTCGTATATGAAAACCCTAACTCACAGATCTTGATTCAAACTCGTATATGAAAACCCTAACTCACAGAACTTGATTCAAACTTGTATATGAAAACCCTAACTCACAGATCTTGATTCAAACTCGTATATGAAAACCCTAACTCACAGATCTTGATTCAAACTCGTATATGAAAACCCTAACTCACAGATCTTGATTAAAACAAAAAGAGAGAGAGAGAGATCTGAAAGATACGAACACAGACAGTGGCGGTGGAACTTCGAAGAACAGAAAACCTTCAATCTCGAAAACCTTCAATCTTGATTCAAACAGAAAGAGAGAGAGAGAGAGGGGGAGAGAGGGGATGATTCTGGACGATGGTTCATGGCAACGGTAGCGCAACAGTAAAACGGTGGTGTGATTGTGAGATGTCGGCGGTGGTGAGAGGGTGGCGGTGGTGAGACCACTGGCTGTGGGCAGAAACGGTGAGGGAGAAGTCTAGAAGAAGGAGTTGGAGATAATTAATATTTGTGAAAGTAATAAATAATTTAATTGCCACATAAGCATTTTTTTAATAAAAAAATTTAGATTCTTGCCACCTCATCAGATGTTAACCGGCTACCTAAATACCAAGTCACCATATTCCCTATTTTGAATAAATTAGAATTTAGGGTCCTTTATTGGCCCGAAAAAATTGATGTTACCTTTTTTGGCAAATTTGAGTATTTTAGTTACCTTTCTCGGCAATTTGCCCTATACGAATAATATATAAAGTTTGATTATTTGATAACAAAAATAAATAATTAAAGTTTATTTAAAAACATGAAATTATGTGTAAAAAACACACTTAAGCTTTGTTAAAATCCATCGTTTTTTATTAATTAACCCGCTTGTAACAAATATTAACTAAAACAATTTTTCGGATCATAAAAATAAAATAATAATGATTTAATTCGACGACGTTAACTCTTGATCGTGATTCAATAATTCAATAACAAAAAAAGTTATTCATTACAAACTCATGACTTACAATTCAAATAACAAAAAGTTTTTTATTATATTAAATCTAATAATTCAATAATATAGTCTAATAATGAAATAGATTACACTTGGTTTCGTGAAGATCAAAAACAACATTTACATTCAAATTAAAATGATACAAAGTCAGAATTGCAAAACTGAAAATTAACTATCAAGTGATATATTGGTAGCGCAATAAAATATTATGAAAAACATTTCGAGAAGAAGTGAATAAAGTCAGAAAACTTCACCTTCATAATTAGAATGTCACTTCAACATTTATCGTATATTCTGGTGTTAATAACTAGGTTTCTAATTTTATTTGGTGAAAAACTTAATAAAACGTGATTGGACTTATGCTTATTGCCTTATTATATATAAGGACTTTGGGCTAATGAGGGGGGCTTAGTACCCTTCACCACCCCCAATGTGTCCGCCTTTGGGTGACTTTACATGAAACAAGGCTAAAAGATCTATCTGAAAGCAAATATTTATTTCTATGTATATTTTAGACGATATAATGGTTTTGTAGACAATTACACAAAAGGAAACATATAAGTAATCATGGGATTCGATGATGGTCAAGTATCAAGCAAATGTCATGGTACAACTTGCAAATTTACAATCTTACCAAGGACCTAGCTTTGAGTTGCTATAGATGTAATTGGAGAATTTATGACCGATCAACTACTTTGTACTTGCAATTCCTACATTTGTTTTGAAAGAAGCCTAATTCTAGAGTTAATGTGAGGGTGAAAGGGGTCTAGAAGGCAAAAATTAGGTTTGGAATAGGGAGTGATTGGTATTGGGTCGTGGGAGTTCTAAGGAAGAGGGGTCAAGAGTTATTAACCTTTTGCAATAGGTTTCTTTGTGTAAAAACATGCTAGACAGTTGTTGGTAGATGAACGCAAATGAAGGGTACCTAGTTAAAGACATGCAGAGGTGGATAGATTAGGTGTCGAGATTTGATGATTCAGTTGCAACTGAAACAAAGTGGTCCTCGTTGATCCCAAAGATAGTTTGCATCTTCTTTTGCAGAGTAAGTCATGAGTGGATTGCGAGTGGATAGAGGAATAGACCTACATAGTCCCCATGTCCATGTTGTGATTTGGAAGTAGAATCACTTCCTCATGCAATGTTCGATTGTGTTAGTCAAATCTTATTCGGGCTTTAATTTTCAAATGGTGGAATATGGATTTCTCAAACATTAGTTCGTTATTAGACTGCATTTGAACTTCAAAAAAGGTATCACTTTCAAGTAAATACTTTAAACTTTTGGAAATAACAGTTTGGACCGCCTCCTATTTTGTTTAGGAGTGTCAGAATGCGAAGATCTTTAAAGGCTTTAAGTAATCTCCTATTGATGTGTATTCAGAGGCTCAAATGTACTTATTACGTTGGAATAGGATCAAAAGCACAAAATTCAAATCATTCCCTTGGTCGAATTGATGCATTAATCCAAAACAAGGTTCGAAATTTATTTCTAGTTGAGCTGTTTTCTTTCATTTCAGTTTTGATTTTTACATTTTGGGTTGTTTTGTATCACTTTCAGTCATGAATTGTGGTTTGTTGATGCTAATTCTGTTTTTTCTTTTAATATAGTTGATGATTGTATCATCATTTTAGTGAAAAATTGTATCTTGTAGAATTCTGACTCTCAATTTTAAATCTATCATGTTTGTGGTTGTTTTTAATTAAATTTTTTTTTCATGACTCTTAGTTGATCTAGTTTTGACAAGTCAGTTTTTAATTCTTATTTTTCTTGTGATTATTTGTAATCATTTTTTAAAATCAAAGTTTAATATTAATTATTTTTTAAACCAACAGATGTAGTATAAATATATTTAATAATCTAATCTAGTTATTTAAGCAGCTGAATCCATAATAATAATAAGAATAGAATAGATTAAATATTATTTGACATTATGTGTGCGTACCACAAAACATGGGAAAGTCTAAGGCAAAGTGAAACGGGAAGAAACATTTACTTAAAATTCAACTATGTTTTGCATATTATTATTATGTGCGTGTTAAGAGAACGAAATACGCGTAAGAATGAGGGGTGACTATAAATACACCCAAACACCACAAGTCATAACCAACCTCCTTTTCTTCCGCCCTTTTCAACTCTCTGCTTTTCACCCCTTCTTATTTTTTTCCTTTTCTTTTAATATTTTTATTCTAATTTTTTATTATTATTCTAATTCTAATTCTAATTCTCATTCTGATTCATCCATTAATTAAAACCCCAATCAACTCCTCCTCTCTCTCTAATCATAATCATTATCTTCATCCTCCTATCGATTTTGATCCTTAATTTCACCGTCAATTCTATTCTTTGGATTTCGAGATTTCATTTCTATTGGTTATTGATTGATTGATATACAAGTTTTTGGATGTCAACCGGTGGCGCCACCCCCAAATCCACCACCGGCAGTCCACGATTCGGGGGTGTATCAGCCCACCGCCGCCGTGGCGTGGAACAAACCAACGATGTCGCGGCGGCAACCACAGACTCCGACGCCGTCAACACAATGGGACACCAGCAACAAGATAAACACCAGCTTCCCAACATCAATGACTGTATAGCAGAAGCGGCGGTTGATTGTTTCGGTAGTTGCACCGCCGCCACCAGCCACCACCATAATAATAATCTTCTCCACCGTAAAGGGTCGGTGGAGATTCGTAATTACGGCAAGTTAGGGAAGAATCTGAGACGTACATTGCTTGGGTTTCTGATTATTGTTGTGGGTTTTAGTGTGTTTGTGAAGTTTTCATACATGACCGGCGGTGGACCGGTGGCGGAGATGGAGGAGGAGGCGGTGAGCCGGAGCTGGTCAAACGCGCACATGTTGTTATTGAGGGATTATAAAAGTGATGTGATGAAGGCTCAGAGAGTTTTAGCAGACATTGATTATTTTTCAAGCTCTTCTTCCATGCCCAAAAGGGTTTTAGAGAAATCCCTTGACAATCCTGTAAGCCTGCCTGCCTTACTACTCTTTTGAATTTTGATTATTCACACAACAATATAACAATGTACTATGACTCATTCTATTAACTTCGTGTAAAAATCTTATATCTTTATTCTAATAAATGAATTTTTGAAGAAATAAAAAATATGATATAACATTAATTGACATGATTATGCTTATGAATAAAGCAACATACATATTTTTGCATAATAATTTAGCCTATAAATCACCTCCCTAGCTTTTTTTGGTATATATATCAATTATGCTTTTGGGATCTGAACTTTTTAAAAATTATTTCCAAAAATCAAGTGTTGTACCCCTGAGAATATTAGTGTTTTATTAACATTAAAAGATATTTTTTGGGGTACATTTGTTAAGAACATTTTCATTATATGTTTAAAATAAAAAATTGATAAGATGTTCATGCTCTTATATCGAATTTTCCTAGTCTTCTTTGTTTTGCTAGTTTCAAACAATGACAATTGACAATTGACAATCGATATGATTTTCGTTCTTATGTTGAGTTAATGAATTTATTTTTGTTTTTATCATTAATTCGGTGGTTAAGGTACTTTTATTTATTTTGGTTTTAAGTAATACGTCAAATTTATGGTCAATAACGAGAGTGTATCATCAGATACTAGTTAAATAAAATAATACTTTTCTTGTAAAAGTTGGATTTTTTAGAACGCGCAATGAAATAAAATTGAAGTTTTTATAAAAAAATTAAATTTAATATTAATAAAAAAGCAAATAATTCATATATCATGGAAAAAAATCAATAAAACATGTGAAACGAAAGAATTTTAAGAATAAATTAATGTTGAAGTATCCGTTGTAAATTGACATTGACCAATGATAGTTTAAAGTGATGGGCAGCCACCGTATTCAATTTGTGGAACATCATCTTCTGCCTTTGACAAAGAAAACACAGAAAGGAAGACGAGTGGAAATCATCACGTGAATCGTTTAGTTGACCGTTAAAACCGCATTTTATTTTTTTTATCAAATGACATTTTTACCCTCGTGTACTACTGCTTTACAGTTATGTTTTGCTATATAACTAGAATTTTTGACACAAAGTTTATATTAATTTATTTCCCATAGGTCCCAGAAATTTGGGTAAAACCAAACAGCAGTCGCTATCATCAATGTATCGCTAGACCTTGGGATCGAACCAGTAAGTCTTTATTATCTGTGTCTTCTTTCAAATACATATTGATTCATATTATTGAACTATGCTATCAAATGACTTATAGCTTAGCGGTATCTGATGTTTAAGTGTTTTACAAGATTGTGGGTTCAAGATTTGCTATGAAAAAAAAATAATGTAGATTCAGTGTCCGCGTGTTTAGCCGTTACTAAAAAAATACAACTAGGGAGACGCTAGAACAAGTACATAGGATAGAAAAATGAAAAACAACAAACAACAAACTAAGCAATAAAACAAAGGACTATTACATCAAACTATCCAACTGATCAAAACACCACCATTCCTATTACATGAAATATATATTATTAACTTTTTCACAATGCAGTGCTCTATTACATGAAATTTCTAAGTATGTTAATCAATTACAAGTGTTCAGAAAGTAAGATATAGTTTAACTTATGATCTAAACCTTGAAATATGCTTTAATTTAAATATTTTTTGTTTTTCAGAGAGTAGCTTCCCGACGATCGGGTATCTTCTTGTCCATGCCAACGGCGGATTGAATCAAATGAGGACAGGGGTGAGCTGTGATTCACTACTCAAAACTTTCTCTACTTAAAAACTCAATAATGTTACATTAAAATTAAATCTGATCTGATTTTAGTAACACCGCCCTTATCTATATGGTAGATATGTGACATGGTGGCTATCGCAAAGATGATGAACGCCACACTCGTTCTCCCGTCTCTTGATCATCAATCTTTTTGGACAGATCCTAGGTAAGAATATAGTATACAAAATCAGCTAACATATTATTATTAACATAGGAGTGTTACCCCTTGTTTTGAGTCAAAATTGGTCATTAAATTTTTAATAGGGTTCGAGGTCTTAACTTTGTAACATAACATAACCAGCCATATTCAATCACAATTAAAGAGAATCCAAATCTTATACTGCTTTTACATTTTACGATCCGAGCTAGTAAATGAAGTGAAGGTCATTTTTTGTAGTGATTTTAAGGACATTTTCGATTGGAGGCATTTCATCGATGAGTTGAAAGATGATGTTGAAATTGTCGAGTCTTTACCACCAAATTACGCAACCATTAAGCCGTTTGTCAAGGCTCCGGTTTCGTGGTCAAAGGTACGTTTGTGTGTGTGTGTTTTATCTCGGTCTCTTTATTATATGCTTTCATCTTCATCTATCATATCAGCACGCATAAAGGGTAATTCACGTCACGTGTATGTTAACTATATATGTTTTATGAATCTTGTTAATTCAGGCAAGTTATTATAGAGGGGAAATGAAGGCATTGTTAAGAAAACACAAAGTGATCCAATTCACACATTCCGATGCAAGGCTCGTCAACAATGGCCTCCCATCGTCTTATCAGAAGCTTCGATGCCGTGCAAACTACGAGGCTCTTCGATACTCGGATGAGATCGAGAGCCTCGGCAGAAAGCTAGTTGATAGACTTAGGAGCGATGGGGAACCTTATATCGCCTTACATTTGAGGTACTATATAACATTTGTTATAAAGTATGTTGGGTTTGGGTCAAGGTCTAAACGGGTCAGGTCGATGGACCGGCTAACATCCACTGGCTGTGATTTGTAGGTATGAGAAGGATATGCTTGCATTCACAGGCTGCAGTCATAACCTAACAACACAAGAATCTCAAATACTTGAAACTATGAGATATAATGTGAAGCATTGGAAAGAAAAAGACATTAATGGCACAGAAAAGAGACAACAAGGAGGGTGTCCAATGTCACCAAGAGAAGCTGCTTTGTTCCTTAAAGCCATGGGGTACCCTAGAAACACCAAAATCTACATTGTCGCGGGTGAAATCTACGGTAACAAGAGCATGGAGACTTTCCAAAACGAGTACCCGAACGTGTTTTCACACAGCACCCTTGCTACACCCGACGAGTTAGTCACTCTTAACCGCTACCAGAACCGGCTAGCCGCCCTTGACTACAATGTTGCTCTTGAGAGTGATGTGTTTGCCTACACGTATGATGGTAACATGGCTAAGGCGGTCCAAGGGCATCGCCGGTTCGAAGGGTTCCGTAAGACGATTAACCCTGACCGGCTACATTTTGTGAAACTGATTGATGGGTTGGATGCGGGTGAGATCTCGTGGGAGTCGTTCAGTTTGCAGGTCCAGGCAATTCATAAAGACCGGGTGGGTGCACCATACAAGAGGAAACCGGGTTTGTCCCCGAAGCTAGAAGAAAGCTTCTATGCAAACCCGCTTCCCGGGTGCATTTGTGGTGAGTCAAAAAACAAAAGTATTCGGGCATTGCCGGAACAAAGACCGAGCGATGGAAATACACTACGGTCAGCAGAGTAGATGGTTTAGTTTGTTGCTCATATCATCAATTCGTTAATTCTTTGATTTGGGTTGTACAGGAAGGAATACACGCACGTATATGTATGTAGTTATAAGAGTGTAGCCTTGTGACATAGAGTTAAAACCATGGCCATTTTTTCAAGAGTAGATCTTAGGAACAAAGGGGAATACGAGGTGAAGACATTGGTAGTTTATATGGTTTTCTTAAGTTATGTTGTTTCACAATTATTTTAAAGAGTTTTGCACATTCAATGGTTAAATTATGTTTCTATTTTCCTGATGACACTAATTAACTTGACGTCAGGAATGAGCATCTTTCGTTGATGAGACTTGCAACTGAGAGACGCTATAAAATCTTACAACTCTAGTAATGACTATCACTACTAGTATTTTACCCGCGTGATGCGGCGGGGTAAAATAGTTTCATTTGTTGACCGTAATCCGAACCGGTCCGTAACCGAAAAAGCCGAAACCGTTTTCAAATTCGGTTTAAAAACCAAAACCAATTACCATAAATACTTTAATTACATAAAACTGAAACCGTTTTCAAATTCGGTTTAAAAACCGAAACCGATTACATAAAATAGTACAACTCAAATAGCATTATTTACAATATGTTCAGCAATGATCTTAAACACTTTAAATACTTTAATTACATAAAACTGTCAGAATTTAAATACATAATGAATGCTTTAAAACTGTCAAAAAATTAATTACAAAAAAATATACTGAATTTAATAACAGTTGTACTCCTTACCACACTTACCACACCGCCACATCAACTCTTTTTTTTTCACCACTCAGCTTACCAATTAGCCACGTAATGGTTACTCTCTACCACACCAGGACCCACATAATACCCATTAATTATATTAAATGAAAATGTGAGAGAATAATTGTGAGCCCCGCCTAAAAAAGACACCACACAGCATCAACATGTAAAAACTACCACGCAAGAGCCAGCTCCACAACGCCATGGAGTGGCATTTACCTTCAACATGACTCACCACGTGGGGAAAACCTCCCCACTCCGTCTGCTCTTAGAGGGTCTGTAATGGTCTGGTGGGAAGGTGGGACCTCAACCATGTTGCGGTGGGTTGGCGCCACTAAACCACGTCCGTGGTGGAATTGAGTATTGTTGAGCACGTACAAAGAGTTCAAGTAGTGGGTTTTCTATTTCTATTTCTTTTTTCTTATTCTAATTGAATCCAATACATGTGAATTATATATGGTAGGACTATGGTTTTAAAAAGCTCGTTTTGATTTCGCTATGGCTTCGCCAAGGTTTGAGGCTTGGCTATGCCGTCACGCCAAGATCCAAGACTTGGACGTAAGGCTTGACGTATGATAAGACCCAACTTGACATACATTTACCCGTTATAAGCCTTGTTTTTTTAGGCATAATAAAAGTATCGAGTCATATGAGCTGAATATGTATAATTATTCAGTTATATGGATGGTTGAATATACTATAACGAACAAAAAGATGGAAAAACTATGTTATAAATCTATAATTAGGTGCTTTTTTGTATAATTGTATACTTATAATTAGAATTATATATAAAATTGTCGCCTTAAGTCACGCCTTAAGAAATACCGTGGCCTCGCCATGACTTCCAAGGCTTGAGGCTTGATCATGCCGCCACGCCGCGTCTCAAGTTATTTAGAACCTTGGGTAGGACTTGGGAGTGATGATTAAGTGAGTCGAGTGGTGAGAATGATGATGCTATAATTTGGTAAATGGTAGAGCAGTGACTAAACTTGATTCGTAGATGATGGTAATTTAAAGCCTAAAATAAAAATCTGAATACATCAAACAAAACATGAACTGAAATCATAAATCCAAACATACAGATCAACAATGAATAATAAAGAAGTTAACAACAGAGTAATGATGATGGTGACGGTCACAACGATGGTCGGCGACACAAAGTTCAGTGGTGACACAGCAATGGCGATGGTTGGTGACACAGAGGTCGGCATGATGATTGCGACGGAGACAATAATGCTTGGCGGTGCTGCCGATGCAGAGGCCACGCAGATGATTGAGACAACGTCTGTGATGGCGATGATCAGCGACTCTGAAGTCGGTGGTGGCAGAGATCTATGAGCTGAGATGAATAGGGTTAGCTGAGCTAAGATGAAGGTGATAGCAAAGCACGAAGGGCTTGCCTGTAATGTGGCATGCATTCCAAAGGATTATTCCCCTTTAGGCCCCGTTTGGTTCGCGGAATGAAATTGATCGGAATTGGAATTCGTTAAGAAATTGGAATTGGTTCCTTTCTGCGAACCAAACGGGGCCTTAATTCCTACCAACCAAACAAGCCCTTGGTTGCAAACACAAATTAAAGCATCCCAAAGTCAAGGACGGTCGACCTAGGACGAGAGGACCTATGGACCAATCTCAGAGCAAAAGACCAACCTCACAGGGAACGGTGATTATGGCTGGAGCTATAATTGTCAAGGACAATGACCCCATGGGCAATGGGTTGAACCAATGTAGGGAGGTCCCTCAAAGACCACCACCCCAACTTTAAACTTACAACCACTACAATCATCACAGGAAAAAGGAAGTCTAATCTCATGTAAGATAAAAGTACAACATTCCATGCATTCTGTACATGCCCACTCTACTCTACTTTTAAATAATGTAGAAGTGTCTTCTTTCCAGATCAGAAGCAGCACTTTCTCCTTTCTTGTTAACAAGTAAGAAGGCAGTTGCATGCAAATACACAAAAGCATTCACTATTCAAATGCCACTAGAACACACAAATCACACTCTAAAACAGATAGAGCACTTCAAGTAGAATCATAAGAATAATAACATTTAGCTAAACAGAATCACATGATTGTTCATAACATATAACTACTAGAAGCAAACACTAGATTCAGACCATTTTATCATCAAAATATAGTAACACGATAACAAGAAACCGTTACAAGATCACCCACAAGCAAAATCCATTTACAATTCACAAGAAATAACATCTAAGCAGCTACTGAAACACTTACCTATTGCTTCTCATTTGCTGAAGCTTTATCATTAACCACTGGTTTCATAGGATACTCTACGGGTGCAATCGGTCGCCTTTTTGCAAATATTGTCCACAAAAACATACCAATAAAGCTTCCCAAAGCTCCTAATCCGATCCCAAGTATGAGGGCAGAAAGAATCCTCATAACACAATCACTTTTCTTATGAATCTTCATCTCATCTTCTTTTCCTTCTTTCATAACACTTGGATCCAACGGTTCAGAATGCATCCAGTCCAGTAGTTGCCGTGTTTTTAAGCTCCAAGAATACAAGTTACAGAGCTGCGAGGAGTTTCCATTTGATGAAGTTAAGCCCACAAAAAAGCCCTCATTTTCAGGCCAGATTTTAGGCAAATCAATATGCTCGAACAGCAAGGGATCAAGAGGCCGGTTTTCACCAAATCTATTCAATCTAACCTCTAATCGCCTTGAACCCGACTCATAATCGATCCAAGCTTGCAGTCTATTACCACTATTCAGTCCCAAATTGACTGAAGATAAGTTTGTCACTTTCAAAGACACGAAGTTCGATAGATCAATCCCAACATGATTCCCATTCATATCACCATACTTATCATCCATCAATGTGTCAAACTCAACACTCAAGAACTTGAAACTATTATCCCCATTTGAAAACCCAAATGAACCATTATCATCAAACGAATCCACAGGAAACCCATCTGAAAACACAACAAAAGCTAAACCATCCCCATTTCTCGAATCCGAAGAAATCGAAAACGAGAAATACGTAGAGAAGGACACCAATTTCTTGGGGATCCCAGCATATAACTTGATGGGGTTTTTGTAAATCACTCTACCAGCACTAGAATCTAATGGAGCAGTGAGTTGTAAGGACAAACCGTCGTTCACAACTTTTGCATCGCCATAAAGTGCAAGAACAGACTCAAAACTTGAATTCTGTCCGAAATTCTTGAAAGAAAACGATGAACTCGTGTCTGCGGTTAGGGATTTGAAGCAAAGGGTAAAGAAATAGAGAATCACAAAGTAAATCGAGGTGGGAAAAGAGGCCATTGATCCTTGCTGTGTAAACGAAGAATTACTCTTGCTCTTGAAGTTTTACTAAAAGGGAATATATTATGAAAACCCCATTGAGGAATTGATGCTTTAGGGTTTGAGAATTGAGGATGATAAACTTGTGGGAAATGGTGTAGAGAGAGAGAGTGTGTGTGTGTATGTGTATGTGTGAGAAAGGAGGTTGAGAAAATTAAATATGAGGATTTATTTGAGTGGGTTCTGCTACTGCAGGTGTCTGATTCTCTCTCACTTTTGGTTCAGTGGTTGCTGACTTGGGGAGTAGAAGAATATAAGGGGAGTTGGAGTGAAAACTTTTCATCACTATGTCCCCAACTTTCTTTTATTTTCACTTACCCTCCCCTAAACTCTCTTGGTTTTTTATAAATGACCACACACAAATAGGGTAAAAAGGTTATTAATTAATTAATTAATTAATTATTATTATTATTATTATTATTATTATTTATCTCTTCTGATTTAATGTAATATTTTTTGGTTGCTTTTAACATTTTTATTGGTATAATGATAATAATAAAAATAAAAATAAAAATAATAATAATAATAATAGTAAGAAAGGACACTTTACAAGCCTTTTTATACAGAGAGATGATTTTTACATAATATATTTTTGCCATATACAATAATTAATTGTTGTTTAGATAATCATACATTTCAATATGTGGATGAGAATAAAAGGTAGAGAAATTCTAATGGCATAAATATCACAATTTTTATGTATGATAAAAATGTGTTATGTACAAATTATCTCCCTTTTGTATATGACAATCTACACCCCTTTTTATGTATGACAAATCTATTTTGCTATTCTATTTCAGCATTCAAATTTTTAAATGTATTATTATCAAAATGTACATTTTTTATTGTATATGATAGATTTATATTGTGTAAAATCACCTCCCTCGTAAAAATCATTTGTATTTATGGTAAGTAAATACATGGGAAAGTGAAAATGAACTAGATTGCAAAGGAAAGTATGAAAGTAGGGCAGTTTTGTAAAGATGGAAAGTAAGTGGTAAAAGTGAAAAAAATAAGTAGTATTAGAATTAGGGGAGTGGTAGGGGACAGCTGTTCCTAGGATACGTACCCGTCATCCTCATGTACAATACAAAAATAAATATAAATAAATTAAATGCTTGTTACCTTTGTTTACTTTTTCCCTTTATTTCACGTGACTTTCCCATTTTTAATTCTTATTGTGGTTGCAAGAAAACGATAGGAGCACAAAAGGATGTGTGAGTGGTCGGGTACATAGAATTACTACACACCGGAGCCCTAAATTTACTACTATTTTATATACGCTTAAAACAAAATTACACTAAATACGTAAATTCTCATCCATTTTTGTTGTTTTCGGACAATGATACTGTTATATATGTTCGTGTAATGTAAAATTTTGACTAAATTTGGTATATGAGTAAGGTGGTGTGGACATACTTTCGTCCAAGTTTTATTTGTATGGATCTAGCATAGCGAAGGTCTAGGGGGTCGAGCCTCCCGCAGGGTCCTAGGAAAAGCACATTTGGCTCTCGTTGCCCATCAGTGAGCGGGAGTCAATGTGTCAGAACTCATGCCAGAACTCATAAGATATACTAATTCTGAAACTGATAACATGCTCAAATTAATGTAGAACTAATCACCAATCCACCATGATGAGTTGAGTGCTTAGCTATCTATGTATCTTTGCTTAGCTAAGCATTTGCTTGACTGATTGGTGCTCAACTTAACGTTAATTGTTATGTAACAAATTATGATAGTTATATATACAAAATTAACCATTTTAAATTGATTATAAATAAAATAAACTTTCTCAAATGATATTTATACGTTACAAATAAGGATTTTTAGATTATCTTCAATTAAAATTCATGATACTTTTATACGAGTCAAACTAACAATTGAAAAAAACGAGCATGAGACTAACAGAAATTGTCCAAAACAAGATAACGGTTATGTATTTGTTAACGTACATTAGTTTTTTTTAAGGCAAAAAGATATAGTATTATTGTACATTTGGTTTCTTATATTGATGTTTTAATGAGAAAATACAATATTTGAAAAAAAAAATCAGTTAATTTATCAATTTTTCGTACGTCAGAGTATGTAAAAGGATTAATAAAAAGATGTGTGTGAGAATTATATTGAAAATTGTAATTTTTTACCAAATCATCCTTTTAAAGATTATGATATAGGCAAAAAAAAGTATATTATATTAATGGTGAGCAAACATAATAATTTTAAAAGATGGATGATAATTTTACCTTTTTAAATTAGTTTAGTGGCAATTATTACTCTTTAAAAAGAATGTGTCATTGTGTTCTTGATGCCAAATTTGTCATTTCAATCTTTATAAAAATATTCTACTCTAATCTTATAGGTTGATGTTTTAGTTACTTGTAATATAAATAGGTGGTTGATCGAGTTCACACTTTGTTTAGATTTAATACCGGTTCTGATATTGCATTCATATTTTTTCCAATTCCTGACCAAATTAATCCATTATATGTTTCCGTTAATAAAAATAATTGGTCATGATATTTCCACTAAATGTTTTTATTCATCCACTGCAAAAACATATATATTTACCTTTATACACCTATTTTTACTTTTACGCTCTGTTCTCGAGTTTAAGCTACGAAGGAAATGAAAAGAAAAGAAAGGAAAATTTATCCTTCCAAATCATCCCAATTTTGGGAGGATAGTTTTGTCATCAAAATAAGCCTACATTACCCCTCCAAACCCCTCCATTTCCTTTCTTTTCCTTCCTTAACAGCATGTTCTCGAGTTAATTTAAGGAGGGGAAGGAAAGAAAGGAGGGAGGAAACTGTGATCTTGAGTTTTTTTAGGAGGGGAAGAAAAGGGTTAGGAGGGGCAATTTTACCATTTTTGTGTGTAAAAAGCCCCCCCCCCCCCCCCCACTTTTGGGATGATTGGGAGGGGAAGTTTTTTTATCCTTCCCTTTCCTTTCCATCCTTCCCCTTCCTTCCCTTCCCTTCGTTTAAAAACTCGAGAACAAGCCGTAAGTGAAACTCAAGAACACACTTTTTAAAATTTCCTTCCAAATCCTTCCCTTCGTTAAAAAACTCGAGAGCAGGGCATTACACTTGAAGAGACTTTTATTTTCCGACTCCACGAACTGAAAAAACGCACGCACAGCCTGCTCCGCCGATCATCTCATCTGGTTTGCCGTTCGCCGTTGGTATGTCGATTTCTCCTCTGCTGTCGGTTATCCGTATTCGCTGATGTCTCCTCCTTTTTTGGTTTCATCGCCGCTTCGCCGCCGTCTCCTCCGGTTATGGTTCGCCGCCACTTCACCGCTCGTCTCCGGCGGTTCTGGTTCACCGCTGCTTCATTGGTCCCATTTCTCCGGTGGTTTTACAGCTATGGAGGATGCTCTTTTTACGGTTCCAAATATACAAAGCTTAGGTTGAAATCATATTCTTGTTGTCTGTGTTTCTTGGTTACGTTCTTGACATTCTTATTTATATTTATCCTAAATTCATGGGCACTTGATTTCTTTTGGTAAGTTTAGACAATTTCTAACTGAAATTCTTGGGTTGTTGACTTGTTGCCTTTCTTGTTTGTATTTCTCTTGAGATTCATGGGATTAGTCTTTCGGTAGCTTACCTAGTCGCATGCGGCGGTGTTGAAAGCAGTGGTTGGCCGGCGGTGGCGTTGAAGACGATGGTGGAGGCCAGCAGCCGGAAAGCTGTAGTTTTTCTCCGGCAAAAAAAAATGGAGGTGAGAGGCGGAGAGAGAAAGAGTAGAGGAGAATCTTTTGTTCTATTTTAATCAATCTATAAAATAAAGGGTATATAAGTAAAATGACTTTTAATTTCAGTCGATTACTCAATTATTTTAGTGGAAGTATCAATTCCCAAAAATAGAGTTAATTACAAAGATGATCCTTGTGGTTTACGCTAAATTTCACATTTAGTCCTTTAAAATCGAAAATTACACCGATGGTCCTTATGGTTGACATGTTGTTTCACTTTTAGTCCTTTAGCCTAACCGCCGTTAAGTTCAACCGTTAAAAGTCTCTCATGTGCAAGGCACATGAGGGTATTTTGGTCTTTTTGCTTGTTATCCCCTTTACCAAACACTATTAACCCTATTTCTTTATTTAAAGTAACTTTTTTATAATTAACTCCTCTCCAACATAACATTCACCACACTTCCCCATCTTAATCCTCTCTCCCTGTGAAGAACATCACCACCCCTGCACCGCCGTCAACCACCGCCGGCAACCACCACCGTGCAACCACCGCCGACAACTACCACCGAGCAACCACCGCCGACAACTACCTTCAATCTGCACTGCCATCACCGCCACACGACCTCACCGCCGTAGAAGAATCAGAACGATAAATGGTCTTCAGATCTACGGCGTTTTCTTCAGATCTGCCACAGTGATGGCTTTTTGGTCAACGACGCAGATCTGCCACAGTGACAGTGGTTCTTCAGATCTACGGAGGTGAGAGACGGCGATGATGGTGGTTTCATCATATCTGCAGCGGTGAGCGATGGTGATGGTGGTGGTTTCATCAGATCTGTGGCGGTGAGCGATGGTTTCTTGACATATGCGGCTTCGGTGGTGGTTTCTTCACATCTGCGACAACGGCAGTGGTGGTTTCTTCACTCTGAGCGACGGTGACCGGCTGTTTCAGGGGTAATGGTGATGGTGTGAGAGGCATTTAGAGAGAGGAAATGAAAGATCTAAAGTCTTTGAAGTGGACGCAGATGGAAACAAGCTAAACCCAGCCATCGCTCTCTTCCTTGTGTGTTTATTTTAGTTTATAATCTATTAGTTTTCAGATTTGTGTTGAAACCCAGCTATCGCTCTTCTTCCTTGTACCTTGTGTTGAAACCCAACCATCGCTTTTAGTTTTCAGATTTGTATTATTTCAATTTATAATCTATAAGATTTGTGGTTTTGATTGAGGGAGATTCATTGAGTTATTTTATCATTTTCTTACTTCACCTACTTGAAGCTAAAGATCAAGAACATCAGTAAATTAAAAAGATATAACTAAAATAAAAAATAATTTTTTAAAGATAATCACTAATTAATATGTATGAAAATATTAAATAACTTTATTAATAACTAATTAATTATTGGTTAATCTTAATTACAAGTTAATTAATAATTAATTGATTAAGAGAAAGAAAGAGGATAGAGGATGTTTGGTTACAAGGATAAATGGAAAATGACCAATATACCCTTTGACTAACAGTCAAAGATAACTGGAGTTAGGCTAAAGGACCAAAAGTGAAACAACATGTCAACCATAAGGATTATCAGTGTAATTTTCGATTTTAAAGGACTAAATGTGAAATTTAGCGTAAACCACAGGGACCATCTTTGTAATTAACTCCCAAAAATAATATAGTCAGTTTAATATTATTACAACCTTTAAAAATTCTTATGTGATTCTTTTTATGTTATAAGCTTTTGTTATATATGTAAATTAGAGACATAAGAGTCGCATACACATAAAATAGACGAAGTATGTTTTTGAAATTGTCCCTTCCCTACGTGTAGTTTTAAATATTTACCAATAAATAAATGAATGTCCTATATATCATTTTGATCTCTCGACTTCACTTACACGTGACTACATTTATGTCTCTCACAATTTATTATTCTTTAATTACTTTTTCATCCCAACTTACAAATGAGGACTTAGGCCTTGTACATTATAACCATATGCATTTTTAGATACATTATTTACTAAAAACAAAGTTGAGATACATAAATAAAATAATTGGAATTAGGAGTGAGCAACGGTCGGAACTGGCACGGTCTGGACCTGATCAAACTCCGATGGAGACCTAAACCGGTTTAGATATATATTGAGAACCGATTACGGATAGTAAAGCTATACTAGTTTTGATACTGGTTTTTCAATTAAAACCGATACATGTCTTATGCTATTGTTACAACTAATTAATTCTTTGAGACAGATGACTTTGAACAAAAAAACACCACGTAATACCTTTCAAAAAATTATAAATTAATGTTGAAGTAGTAAGTTACATAATGACACCATGCATATGTGAAACTTGAAAGAAAATATATCAAGCTTTAACATAAGCATCATGCAATAACTAAGACATATCTATACTATATTAGAAAACAATTAGGTCATTATAATCTCTTAATTTTTAAGTAACTTGAATTTACTAATTTACCACCCTTATTTAAACATATAAGGAAACCATTATATGTAGTTAGTTAGATTCTTAAATACCATTTTTATAACTAAAACTTCTATAACAAATAATAATTAAAAAAGTCAAGTCATTGAAAAATAATTTTGAATTTATATGATATTATGTACAAATTAAAAAATTAAATATAAGGATCTTTATAAAAATAATTATTCTAAATTTTTTATCATATAACACATATGTTAAAGTATTAGAAAATACGTATATCAATCAAACTTTCAGTTAAGCTTCTTTTATAAATCAAGAAGTTTGATTTATCTTACTCTAACTAAACTTAAATATTATATTAAACTGAAGGCTAAATGCAAATATTTTTATTATTGGACGATTTTGATCAGCAAAATATAATATGAGGTATTATCGAAGAAATTGCAATATTTTTGCAAAAGTTTATATTACATATGAATTTGCCTTTTTTTAAACAAAGATATATTATAAATGAATCTTAAAAGCAATAAGGATCAAAAGTTTAAAAAAACTAATTTATATTTTACTCAATTATATTTATATATTTTAATACTTTATTAGAAGAGTCCTTTTTTCTTTTTGTCAATGGCCTCGTATATATTTCAAGTGGCCATATTTTGAAGTACTAACACCGTAACCCATTGATCTCCATTTTTTGTAAGTTTTCATCATCTTCATTTAATAACCAAATATCTCTGTTTAACCCAAATCGACCCATTCTATGTAATATGGGTGGTTATTACCTGTACTAGTTTTTCCTTTAATCTCTAATCCTTTTCACTATCATGTAGAGTACCTTTTTTTTTTTGTAAAAGTAGATGGTGTGAATTTTTTTGATGTGTTGCTGTTTTATACAATATTTCATTAATTTGTTATAGAAAATCCCCTATGACTGTGTGAGTGTGTGCTAGAAGCTCTGATACAATTGGTGTGGGTTTTTAGTTTTTATGAGTGAATGTGACTCTATGTAGTTTGTTATATACACAGAGTGACACACACTGACAAACCTCTCACACTAGCCCACCACACACCTATGAACCAAAACAGCTAAACTTAATGCCTCCAGTTGGGTCACAGGTCCAAAACATTAAAATTGGCCCATGTTTATTGATAATCCAAAACATTAAAATTGCAAAATCCAAACTGCTGATATCAATCCAACAAAGTAATTGCTGATATCAATCCAACAAAGTAATTCTGGCCTACTGCAGAGTAGAGATGGGCTTTTAGGACCGACCGGACCGGTCCAACGAAGACCGAATGAACCGAGCCGGTCCAAGACCACGGGAGAGAGAAACGGTCCGAACCGGTCCAGGACCGGTCCAAGAGCAAAACCGGTCCAAAACGGTCCGTGAACCGGTCCGGACCGAGCCGGTCCAACCGAAAACTGAAAACCGAGCCGGTCCAACCGAAAACAAGTCACTTTTTTTTCAAACAAAAAACAAACCGAAAACCGGAAAATTCTAAACTGAAACTAAAAAAAGCCGGAAATGTCTAAACCGAACCGGAAAATATCCGAAAACCAAGCCGGTCCAACAGAAAACAAGTCAATTATTTTTTTCAAACAAATAACGAACAGAAAACCGGAAAATTTTAAACCGAAACTAAAAAAAACCCGGAAATGTCTAAACCGAACCGGAAAATATCCGAACGAAAAACGGACCGGTCCAGGACCGAAGTCGGACTGGTCCGGAAGTGGTCTAGGACCGCCCGAAGACCGAATTTATCGAAATGGTCTTACGCGAAGACCGGTCCGCCGAGGACCGGACCGGCCCGGGACCGACTAGGTCCGGACCGGACCGGACCGGCTGTGGTCCAGGACCGATTTTGCCCATCTCTACTGCAGAGTGCAGAAGTGCAGAGTGCATTATTTTGCATAACAAAACTTATTTTAATCACGAAAATAGGTATATTAAAATATTAAATACAGTAAAAAAACACACTTTAAACAATTTTAGTATCCTTTCATACATATTACCGTATTACATCTTAATCTAATGTTGCATCAAAGTGATCCAAAAAAGATATTCTATATGCTTTTACTTTGTATTCATAAGTATCCCCCTACTCACAATATCAAGACAGGTGTTAAAAATCAAAAGAACAGACAAAGATAAAGAATTAATAAATTCTACATATCATCGTTTAGTGAGTAGAAGGATAATGTCACTTTTCAAAGAGAATCCTCTTCATGTAGAGAGATACTCAATAATATCAATTTTATTAAGCTATTTAGTAATTCCTTTTGGTTATAACTTGTTCTAGCTGATCTTAGTATTAGGTGTTTTTTATAGATTGTTATATTAAGTATTGCTCTTGTTATTTCAGAAAATCTGAGAGACACGATGGATTACATTTGGAGGTGGTTGTGGTGAGTTGAGGATTCTGATCTTACCTTTTTTCATTGACAGTTTCAAAAGCAATTAAGCAAACATGTATGTACTTAGTCTTAACGTTGATTTATTCATATATAAACAATGGAACTAGTTATTTTCTAAGGAGGTTAAGTATCATGTTTACAACATTTGTGTATTGACCACAATATATATTACGTACGCTGAAAATGAGAGATCATACTTGCATACATATATTACTAATTTTAACCCACAATGTATGTTAGATAGGTTGTATTATGACCATGTAAGTGTTATACCTTATCCATATTAATTTTTATTTTTATTTTACTTTTGAGGATTATATATTGTTCTACTAATCTTTCCACTCAACCTGCAATTCATGAGATTAAGATAAGTAAAAATAATCAAAACAAGAGATATGGGAAGGAATTAATTAATAAAATTTAACATGTCACAAAATAATCATTAGGATAAAATATAAGAATTTCATAAGAGAAAATATAATTTTTGTTTTTTAAGCTGTATGTCAAGCACCTCATATATATTATAATAGGATATGAATTAAATGAAGGTGATTCTCATGTGCACCCCTCCGTATATATTCTCAGATTTTATAAAAAACACAGGCAGGTCTTCAGAAAAAGCAAAATATTTGGTAAATGTTTATGATGAGTGATTATATATATATATATATATAGAGAGAGAGAGAGAGAGAGAGACAAAAGTTAAACGAGAACTGTTTTTCGTACGAGAACTGCGAGAACCAATCTGAGCCGTCCAATTTCCCCTAATTTCAATGTCATTGTCTACCCATGAATTCTTAATATGCAGTCTGCCACACTTGATCCCCCACGCTTCACATCCATGAGTTCCACTTTATCAAATCAACGACTAATATTGGTTCTTGCCCCTATATATATATATATATATATATATATATATATATATATATTATGATTCTTTAATTTGGTTTATATGAAATTACATACTTAATTTTTTTAAAATAAAAATTTATATTTATTTTCTATATTAATTTGTAACAGTTGTTACATTAACAGTTCTTTCATTGGACGCCATTTTAAAAGTTCATTTTCGGATATCCGGATTTTCGGATATCCGAAAATTTCGGATAGTTGATTTCAGTATCCGAATCCGAATCTGAAATTTCGGATATCCGAAATTCGGTTATCCGAAATTTCGGATTCGGATATCGGATATCCGAAATATCCGAAAATTTCAAAAAATATATTTTTTATATAATTTTTAAAAAATATATAATTACTAAATAATCATATTTTAAACTTTAATCACAAAAAATAGCTCACGTATGTTTCAAAATGAAAAAAAACATGAATATAAAACTATATATGTTAAGAAAACTAAATAAATAAGCAATATAAAAATAAAAAAAATAAAAAATAAAAAATATTTTCGGATATCGGATATCCGAAATATCCGAAATTTCCAAAATTCACTATCCGAATCCGAATCCGAAATTTCGGATATCCGAATTTTCGGATAGATTCGGAGCGGATTTTCGGATATTTGATTCGGATGTTCGGATTCGGATGATTTTGAACACCCCTAAGATATATCATGTTTTGTGTGTGTGTGTGAAAATTTAGTAGGTAATTTTAAAATATATTTAACAACTTGACCACCGGTAGTTTGTAAATGTTTGACATTTTGATCGCCACACTACTAGCTAGCTTCTTTGAGACATTCAAAACCACCACGTATTTGCGTATATTACTTTATTCAGTTTTAACTCAAAACTAATAAGTTATTAAGAAAGGTATTCCATCACTTTTATTAACTAAGCACATTATTATAAAATAATTTTTTATCCTGTGAATTTACTCAATACTACTACCATCATTACAACTCGATCTACGATAGTACGCTTAATATGAAAATCATTATAAAATACTTGCAAACGAAAATGAACTCATAACCCTACATTCATTTGTACCTATGTGTTCATACAAAATTATTATATATACACAGATGGAGGTTTAAATGAGAATAGTAGACTCAATCTCAATCGTTCAATTTACCTTCTTTAATGTCATTGTCCATCCATGAATTCCTCACATGCATCATGTCACATTTTATCTTTTTACACTCTCCATTAATGAATTTCACTTACAAAATAAACAACTAAGATTGAGTCTTATATTCTTATTTAATTTTTCATTCTTATTTGAATCTTCCCTATATACACATACATCTTCAAACTTGTTAGTTAAGCATTTACCAACAACAACCGCCCTCGATATCTTGATGGCCAACTTTTTCAAACTCTGGCATTAATTTCTACTATATATTTTTTATATTTTTAAAAATTAATATGAAAAGAACGTTTGATATCATTTAAAAAAATTGAGGTAGTGTTAAACTGTCAATTTATTCACGATAACAACACAAAAAGACAAAGTTCCTTATAAACAAATAAGAAAATACCTATAAATTCGACCGCGTCTTTCTTGTATTTAACTCTGGAATTGAAGCTTCTAAATAATTTTCTATACAATTTTCTTATAATTATGTTGGTTTACTAGCTTCTTATGGATGAACAAGTTGATTAATAATACAACTTATTGTTGTTAGTTCAATTTGATCAATTGATCTTCGGTTTTTTATACAATATCATGTGACTTGGATTTTTTTTCCTTACCGAGCAAACGAATTATTAAGTCCATAAAGTTATACTAAATACATTTTAGTGAAGTATGCTCTTACTTGTGACATTCGTCATAGTATTGTAAATACCCAGTTGATATAAGACCATCAGCATCCATCACATGTTTCACCTACTTTTTTACCCGCCACATCAGCGTCACATCATTCCCTCATCACATCACACAAACCCCTGCATCCATCACATGCTTCACATCACAAAAAAATTCAAAAAAAAGAAAGAAATTGGGCGTCACACTCGCGATGGCGGTCACACCCGTGATCGTGAGCCACCCCCCACGAAGAGGGGCGCTAGTTTTCGCGACGGTGAAGATGGCTCACGCATGCTTCTCGAGCATGGATGCGGACAGTCTAAGAACTATGTTATTAACTCTAAAATCAAATACTCCATCCGTCCTATTTTTATTGTCCACTATTGACTTTTTGAGGTATTTCTTTTTCAACTTTAACCTTAAAGATTTTTGTTTGTGTTATATAATATTTGATAAAAAAAAACATATGAATGCATTGGGTTTTAAATGTATTTTGATTGATATAATTGTCATCAAATATTATATAACATAAACAAAAATATTTAAAGTCAAACTTAAAAAAAAAAACTTTAAAAAGTCAAAACTGGATAATAAAAATGGGACGGAGGAAGTTAGTAATTCATTCTTATCATTTTTTGTTCTTTGGTTTATTACATTTTTTTTTTTGAACAGCTAAAAACACACTCAATCATCTAATTTACATCATATGTCCACATCAGTTCTTGAACTCACAACCATAAGGTTGTGAAGCACCTTCTCCAAACTTCAATTCCTCTAGGTCAAAGCTTTTAAAAAAATATGTTTTGATGATCGAACTCAATACCTTGAGCTCATATCCAATGCATTTGCCAATCCGTCATAACATAATCTAAATATTTGATTGATATTCATTAATATATCATTGATACTTGATAACAAAGATCTTACACGATAAGAAAAAAGAGTGTAAACATCTATTTCTACATCGTCATTCATACCAAATTATTTACGAGATGAAACGTTGACCCTGTTTTATATATTGACAAATCCAAATAGGAATAGGAAAACTACTGTTGTTTGGTCGGATTGGTTCACTTTCTCCAACAGCTTATAAATTAAATGTTCCTAGCTTGTTACACTTTTTTATGGTGTTTATAGTCTTCTAGAATAAGCTTTAATAACATTTGTTATATAGAAAAAAAACTAATATGATTAATGTTTTTATTTTCAAACTGTTATTTATTTTTCGCATCCCAATTTTTCTGAATTTTCATGTTTAGCTTGTGTGTCTTAATTAAACTATATTAGAAGGGATATAATTTGTATGATATATTGTTAGCTTACTGCTTACAAGTATGTTTTGGAAAGTATCATCTTGTTTGAAATTATAACTCCAAATTTCTTAAAATTGTACCTTACTACACCAAAGGCTTGTAGCCCAGCGATATTTGTTGTTGTGAGGTAGTGTCCCCTTCTAATAGGTTGTGGGTTCAAGTCCCGACGTAAATAGTGAAGTAGATTTAAGAGTTGGTTTAGAGAGTGTGTGTATTGTTAAAGAAAAGCTTACTCGATGTAAAATTGATAAAAACACTAGTTATTGTTTTCATGCTTACAATTACATGTCAAAATAAAATAATAAATTTACAGTCATCATAATTGTACTCTCACAACATAAGACTGCTGGCAGTGGTGATAAGAGCACTCTACGACGAGTTAAAACTTGTGTGTCATGAATATCATATGATGACACAACCATTTGGGGTGTTTAGTCATCCGCTCATCGTTGTTTGGCTCTTCATTTAGGTGACGAGTTCGGCAACCATTTCTTTTTTTTTTCAACCAATGAAATTATTTTAAGAGAATATTAAGTGGATTCATTAAGGGAGTTGATTCTTCCACTTATAAATTTGATTCATCCACTAAAGATACAACACCTTTGAAGCTATGTTACAAGTTATTAAAGCATGGGTTTGTAGTGATTGAATCAACTTTCTAAGTGGAAATATCATCTCCCATTCATTAATGGTAGTGATGGTAATGTGAAAGTTAATCATGACAGTCATGTTTACGATTGTTTAGTCATAGACTGGAAAAGCTAAAGTAGCCGTCAATCATGCATATCATAACTACGAGTGACTAATAGAATAATTTCAGTCTAAATTTATTCTCGCCATTACAAGCAAATTTCAGTCTTAGTTAGAATGAGAGATCGAAGTTGCAGAAGGAAGACATAAACATTGATTTGGGTGTTACCGTATTATATCATCATTTTTTACATTTTCATTCCGCATATTATAATTATTAAATATTTTATTATATATGTTTTCGCAAACAATATATTTTTTACAGCTTATTAGATTGGATAATATAAATTATAGGAAATGATTCTTCCACCTTTAAGATAGATTCATTTAAGAAATGTGTGTTTAATTAACTTGTAATGAAATTATAATAGTGTTATTCTTACATAAATGAATCAATTTAATAAGTAAACGAATCAACATCTATTGTTTATATTATCTAATCTAATAAGAAGTTGTCAAAAATGCATTGTTTAGGAAACATATAATATAATTATTCAAAAAATGAAAATTAGAGAAAAGAACAATATCGTTTATTCGCATGTGGAACGATCAGGGTGCCATATGTTGCGGTTGCACGATCTAAATCGTGAATTAGTGATCATTATCTTTTTGTTTATTAATTAATTAGTTCATCATTAATAATATGAATTTTTCCATTTTACTATGATTATTTTCGTTAGTTTGCTTCCACACTGAACTTTCTTTCTTTTGACTTATAATTATTAAATTTCATAATTATATATTTACTTAAGTACCCTAATTAACAACTACTTCTGCTGGCCAACTCAAAGGGTTTAGGTAACGAATTTTCTACAACATTTAATAATACAAAATAAATTATGATAACTAAAATATTCCAATTTCAACTCTGCCTTGCTTAAGCTTTCGAAATACTATGAAACGACGAGTTACTATAAATACAACGTATAAGCATGTATAGTTGAACTTAACTCGTAAAAAACCATTTATTCGATCAAAAGAAAATAAGAAGAGTTTGCTGTTAACTCTTTCTTGTTTGTCGAGTGTCGAGTTTAACTTGTAGGCCGTGATGTTGACAACGGCAAGATGCTTGTTGTTTGGGGCAATGGTTATCTTTATATCGTCATTGATTGTTTCTGCAGAGATTGTGGAAACTTCGTTTCATGTAACTATTATCTTTCTTCTTATCTTTTTGGTTGTCGGAATTTTGTGCGAAGTTTCTTATTTTTTCTAAAAGGAATGTTAAATATGAAGATTTAGTGTGGTATAAGAAAAGCTTGTAAGAAAGCGAATGGCGTTTCTTTTAGAATGATAATTAACTTACTATTTATTGTGGTTAATGAAGTTCGTTAGGTTAAATTCTTATTGGTAGGTAAATAGTATCTTATCGTCATAAAAATTCTTAAGCCTTTCCTAAAAAAAACAAAATAATAATAGTAATAGTTCTTAATGGTGCCAGTTTTAATTCTTAAGAAAATCTATAAAACATTTTTAAGATGAAAAACGATGAGTTTTTATAAGTAAATGTCACTGAATAGCAAGTTATCAACCTACTTTTTATAATGTATTATTATAAATAAAAAAAATTTGTTACTAACAAAGGTAGCAAACTTTTATATTTTGTACATAAATACAACTTTATGTATATTTGTGTCGTTATTTAGAGGTAGTCTATATGTAACAAATTAATATTTACAAATGTTAACTTTTAATGGTTATAGGTGAAAAATCTGACGGTAAATCGTTTGTGTAAGACTCAAGTAATAACCGCGGTTAACGGAAGTCTTCCAGGGCCAATATTGAAAGTCAAAGAAGGTGATACGGTTATTGTTCATGTCTTCAACAAGTCTCCTTACAACCTTACAATTCATTGGTACGATACTTCGTAGATGTTTATATATTTAACTAGACAAAATTAATAATTTACATTTGTAATTTTTTTGAAAAGTAAAAGTTATATAGTTCATGTATCCGATGTCAAAATATAAAAATTTTGACAAAGATTTTAATCATCTCATGTCATCTAAATATTATCGATTATGTTCTCTTACAAAGATTCAAGCGTGACTTACAAGAAGACTCAATTTTGATTGACATCACACTTTTTCTAACAACAAATTCAGGAATGGCCGACACCACGGTTTCATTCTTTAGTTCTAATAATTTATAAAGATGTTAAAATTATAAGTATAAAACTATATATAAATAAATTCTCTCTTCCAATAATTTAGTTTTTTTTTAACTTCCTTCACCATTATCTAGTATCACACATGCGGTTCATGTGTCTTGTCGATCAAATGTTAAAACGAATTTTACAAATAAAGTGTGATGTTGAATACAGGCATGGAGTGTTTCAAAGGCTAACACCATGGGCAGATGGACCTGATTTCATCACTCAATGTCCGATCATGCCCGGTAATAGCTACACTTATAAATTCCATATGATCGGACAAGAGGGAACTCTTTGGTGGCATGCCCATGTTCAGTGGCTACGAGCGACCGTCTATGGTGCCATCATTATCCGCCCGAGAGAGGGTCGCACATACCCTTTCCCTAAACCGTTCCGCGAAGACACTATCCTCATTGGTACACTTTATTTTCATAACTAACCGGAGTATATTGTATGCAAAAATTATCAATCTTAACAGTAGTTATTGGTGAACCCTGTAGGAGAATGGTGGAATGCTAACCCTGTTGATGTCGAAAATGCTGCCATAGCCACGGGAGCTGCACCTAACAATTCAGACGCTTATACCATCAATGGCTGGCCTGGAGATTTATATTCTTGCCCTTCTAAAAGTATGCCATTACTCGATAAATCTTATCATTAAAATCCTATAATCTTCATGTGGTTTAACTAATTATGTTTTAAACTATGTCTAATCAGAAACGTACAAATTAGAAGTAGTCCCTGGGAAAACATATCTCATACGAATAATCAACGCTGCACTCAATAACCAGTTCTTCTTCAAGATAGCCAATCACAACATGACCGTAGTAGGAGTAGATGCAGCCTACACATCTCCATACCATACAGATGTCGTGGTGTTGGGTCCCGGTCAAACGACTGATGTCTTGTTGACCGCTGACCAATCATCAGGATCTTATTACATGGCCGCACATCCTTACGCGAGTGCAGCCGGTGTCTCCTTCAACAACAGCACCGCCACCGCAATACTAGCTTATAGAAAGACCGCTGCCGGCACGCCAATCCTTCCCTCCCTACCGCAGTTCAACGACACTCCAACCGCCTTTCGCTTTTCAAGCAATCTTACTAGCCTTGTCACGAGCCCGTTTTGGTTACCCGTGCCACAGGAAGTAGATGAAAGCATGTTTATTACCATCGGACTTGGGTTGTCTTCATGCGGAGTAAACCAAACTTGCGGCGGATTATTCGGGCAGCGAATGTCGGCCAGCATGAACAACCATTCATTCGTATCTCCGACCAAAGTGTCGCTCTTGCAGGCTCATTTCTTCAACATTAGTGGGATTTATACAACAGATTTTCCTAACCAGCCGCCAATGATATTCGATTACACCAATGTCAACAATAGTTTTAATCAATCGCTTTTGATGACACCCAAATCGACAAGTGTGAAGAAACTAAAGTATAATTCAACTGTGGAGATTGTGTTTCAGAACACGGCGTTGATCGGAGTGGAGAACCACCCAATGCATTTGCACGGATTTAATTTCTACGTGTTGGCACAAGGTTTTGGAAACTACGACCCTGTAAATGACCGGAAAAAATTTAATCTTGTTAACCCGCAAGAACGGAACACTCTTGGTGTCCCTGTCGGCGGTTGGGCGGTTATCAGATTCCGAGCAAATAATCCAGGTATTTAAAATTAGTTTAAAACTTTATCCTGTTATAATTATGGATTTTGCGGTACTTTATGATGAATCTCTGTATTTAACAAAATTACAGGAGCATGGTTTATGCACTGTCATCTGGATGTACACTTGTCGTGGGGCTTTGCAACCACGTTCTTGGTTGAGAACGGAGGGACACCGGAATCGACGCTGCCACCACCACCAGCGGATTTACCTAAATGCTAGAAGCTGTAGCTCCGGCAGGCCGGCCGGTTCAATTGTTTCGTTATTTGGTTTCTATTTAATAAACTATAATATATAACTATATAGCGTGTGCCATTATATGAAATAATAATACTTGATTGTTGCATTTTTTGTTATATTTTTCATACTTTAAAAAGTCAATTTTTGTTTATTACTTCCACGATAAGTTATCCTAATAAGTTTCGTCAACATGCATGAAACAACAACAATCGTATCATCAAAACACTGCAAAAATGAAAAGTAAATTATAAACGCATCTTATTTTCATTTCTTGGTTTTCTACAAAAAAAAAAACGTCATTCATTATAATCATGCTTTCATAATTTACATCGATTTAAGCCAAATACCTCTCCAATTTTTCCACTTCCTCAACGCTCCCAATGTATAGAGGAACTCGCTGATGAATCTGCAAAAGCAACACACTTCAAAATCAACTCCAATCCGATTAAACTCTATAAAAGTCAAAGTCAACCATTAAAAAAGTCAAAAACATAATGATCACATAATTTATCAATCATTTTCACAAACCTCAGTTGGCTGGATGTCAAGAACTCTTTGATGCCCATCAGACCCCTTACCACCAGCTTGTTCAACTAAGTAACTCATCGGTGCACACTCATACAACAGCCTAAGCTTCCCATTCTTGCTCTTTTTGTCTCGCGGGTATCCGTATATCCCTCCGTATAAAAGCGTCCGATGGAAATCACCAACCAAACTACCGATGTACCGAGCCGAATACGGCTTGCCTGAAGGACCCGGGTCCTTTAGATCGTCCATGTACTTCTTAAGCTTATCATCCCATAGTTGATAGTTTCCTTCATTGAACGAGTAAATCTTTCCCGATCTCGGGATTTGAATCTTTTCTTGAGTGAGTACAAACTCACCATACATGGGATCTAAAGTGAATGAATAAACACCATTTCCTATAGAGAGCACAAAGATTACGGAGCTTGAATACATGCAGTAACCAGCTGCTAGCAGGTTGGTTCCAGGCTGGCATACGTTAACAATGCACTTTTGTGTCACGCTGTCCAGCTGCATTTTGACATTTTAATAGGGTCAAACTTGCAGCATATTATATTCCAAATTTACATGTATGCAGCAGCATTTTGGAGACGATACTCATCTTCCATTAACATCTAGATGTAACTTCTAGTGGGTTATCAGTTATTTTTCAAAAGCTCTTTGAAAATCTAATCAATTTAAGGTCAGACCTTGGACCTTTTGAATTCAAAATTGCTATGTATGCAACTAATAATCATACTCTGTTTTCATCTTTGATGACAACTAGGTGTAAGGTCTAATGTATTATCAATTGTTTCACGAATAATTGACAAATATTAATCGATTTTTAAGAATTCTTGATTTTAAATGATTGACCTTTACAAGTCAAAGTGTATATTTGGAGAAACATTCAAACTGAAATTACCGCGGAGTCATCATCAATATCAGCAAGGCACTCGTCGTTAGGGCTGTAGATTCCGAAAATGGAACCAGTTGAAACAGCAGCATCAATGTTTGACGATCCGTCAAGAGGGTCAAACACCACTATGTAGTTGCCGGAGTAACTCTCTTCCACCGCCACCGGCACATCTTCCTCCTCCGATGCAATGATTCCCGTTCTTCCGCTCGATCTCAAACAATTCGAAAACACCTGTTCATTTCACACATGTTTAATTACTTCAATTGTTAAAAAAAATTTGTATGGATTTTTAATCACTTAACAACCTTTTAAATGTATGGCTGAAAATGACATTTTTATAAATTAAACTTGCATTATCTTAGACAGTGTTTTTTTTGTCAGTTACCATAATTTTGAAATGTAAAAATAATTGTTGATATAAAGAACCTCATTGGAGACGACATCGAGCTTCTTCTGATCCTCGCCCTGGATATTAACAGCTCCCTGAACTCCGGTGAGGTTTGAGATGCTGGCTCGTTGAACCAACGATGCAATCTGCTTACAAGCCATTGAAATGCTGGATAACACGATTGTAAGTTCAGCATCAATCACCCCAGATTGTTCTTGTTTCAGCAACCAGTTTGTCAATGTTATAATCTGATAAGAACTTGTTTTCTTTACTGATTCCGCCTCGGACGCCACGGCCATGCATCGTACTGATCCTCCGGCTGCAGTGGCGGCGGCGGCGGCCACCGAGCGTCTCTTGGAGCATGAAAAGAGGGTGGTCTTGAGAGGGGAAAGGCGTGAAACAGAGTGACAACTGGAGAAGTGAAGGAGGTTTGTGGATGTAGTTGCTGCCATGGCTGCCAAGGTTTGTGCTGTTATTTTGGTAGTTATAAAATAATGTGATGTTTATTAAAAAGTTGAGATTGGGTTATGGAAAATGTAAGGCTGATAAGGGATGGATTCTGATGGGTCCCAGTTATCCACCACTCATTTTTGATCCTTGTAGAATTAATAAAAATATTCTTTGGAATAACAATTGGGTTCCTAAAGAAAATCGGTAGTCGGGACTTCGCCGACTGTTAACTACATTTCTAAAAAAAATTAAGTTTAAAAAAAATCAAAATTTTAATTTGTAATAAAAAAAGTTATAGAGACTTTAATGATCTGCTAACCGTTAGATCAGCATATTAACAACGTCGAAATTTATCAATAAACGTAATATTTATTTTTTTATATTAACAAAAAAAAATTCAAATTATAACAAAATGGTACGGTAACATGACATGCCAATCCACATCTTTGCCACATCATAGTTACGAGTAAATTATTATGGAAATATTGATAATTAGCTTTTTTTTTAATTAGTTTAGTATTGATCTTGACTAATATCTTCAAGATGTATCAATCAATCCGTATGAAACCACATTTGATTTGAAAGAACAAGATGATCGAAAAACATGTATGGAAAATGAGAACAACCCGTACACAAACAAATCTGTAGGTAGATCTAAAAAAATCGAACACACAAATAGGTGAAGGTTTCGTTAAATACCAGTTTTATTATGAGTATTCCGAGAACCAAAAAATCAGATTATATGTATCTACGAATTTATTAAATTCATAATTTTGCATATTATTTAGAGTGCTACATGAGATTTCAAAAAATTAGGGTCAAAGAAAGTAAAGGAAATCACCTATATACAAAGATGCATTAATGTCTTTGAGATGTCATTTTTACCGATTACTTATCATGGTAATATTTATAATTGGCCTTTTTAAATTAGTTTAGTATTGCTCTTGACTAATATCTTCAAGATGTTTCTGTCAATTCGTATGAAACCACCGCCGGAACCGCCATAAACCTCCTTTGATTTCGAAGAATGAGGTAATGATCGAAAAAAAGATATGAAAAACGAGAACATTAAGAACTCATATAGTCATACACAAATAGATTTGTAGTCAGATTTACACAAATTTAATAGACACTGGGAACACTAATCCAAATTTTGAAGATGATAATGAAGAAAAGTTCAGTTCTTAAGTTTACTGCCACCACCGCCATTGACATACAAAGATCCCTTTTGTTATAAATTGAAATTTATCATTCTCTCTTGGCATATAGTGATGGTAACATTTATGTTACCTTTTCGGCAATTTGCCTTATCAAATAGGTGAAGGTTTCATTACACACTAGCCTTATTATGAGAATTGGAAGAACCAAGCAATCAGATTATATGCATCTACAAGTTTATTAGATTAATTATTATATGAAAAGAAAATCTTCGTTATATAAAATGCATCTGATACACATCCCATTTTATGTACTTTTATGTTATCATGAATTTCCTTATCATTCTTTGATACAAATTTTATAAAAACTCGTTGAACATTCTAATTAATATGCATAACCATAAATATAATCCCTTTTAGGGTTAACTCTGTAGAATAGTAACCTACTTTCAAATTTGTTTTTCTAAAGTCACTCAAACTTTTTTTGTATACCAAAAATCACTTAACTTTTTTTTTTTGTTCCAATCCTATGTAATTCTATATAGGTAACTTGCTATAGCAAGTTACCAAGTTACCTTCCATTTTTTTAGTTAATTATCAATTAAATAAAACCTAAATATTAATAATTAATATTAATAATACCTAATTCTAATCGTGGACCTCAATACGTACCTGATCAAAGTCATACCCTGAATTATTAATATTAATAATACTTAGTATATTTCTAAGCAAATAACAAATTGGGGACCTTGATTACATCGATGCCCACCTTTAATTTTTTTTATTTAAATAACAAATAAATAACTAACATAACAAAATCAAAATTGATGCCGTGCAATTCAATAAAATTCGATAGCCCGCTCTTCAAATAACCAATCAAAATTTAGATTCAAATAAAATAATAAACTATATATCGATGTCTAACGTATATATTTCTAAATCGATGCCCAACATATATATTTTCAAACTAAATTCGATTAATATCCAAAAAAACAATTTTCAACCTAATAATATAATCACCCAAAAAATGTTTCCAACTGCTAAAGCTCATATATCTTGATCAACATGAACTCCGTCTTGAGTAAAATGATCATGTAAAACACCTCTTCATAAATCTATTGAATTCTATATAAACAAAAAATAAAAAAAATAAAAGGTAAATATGTGTTGAAAAGTGATAAACTAACTAGAAAGATTATTTTTGTATATTTACCTTGATCACAGTTGTAGTACATTGGCTTTTTTAGGCCTGCCTTTCGGCCTGACTTCCCTTGGTGGCGGGTCTTTTTTTTGCTTCTTGCAAGACTTAATATTATGCCCTTTTTCTTGATAATTTTAACAAGTCATCTTTCTTCCAATCCTAACATTTAAATGTTTTATCTCCTTCTCACAAGCATCTCTTTTCCTCTTTATTGTTGGTCTACCGGGCAAGTAGCAGTAGTTTACGAAAAGACACCACGATGTATAGTTTTCACTACACCTAATGAATAGTTTAATGGATTTTTAAGAAAAACCCCACCATAAAACACGTCTACAATAAGATTGGAACTTGAAGACGATGTCATTCTGCCAAAAAGAAAGAGTTATAATGATTCAATATACGCATAGATTTTAGTTAATCATATTGTCAACTAATACTCGTAAACAATCGCTTGACATTAAGAAAACAACAAGTAGTAGTAGTTTACGAAAAGATTGATAGCAACAGGATTCATAAAATAAGCATCATCTAGCTACTTCCGAGAGCACACTTGTTTTATGAAAGTCTACAAATGAAATATTGAACTTTATCCAATTTAGAGTTAAAGTATATTAAATAACTAAAGCTACAGAAAAATACCGTCCACAACCAACTTATGATTAACTATAATGATTCAATATACGCATAGATGAATCTGAAGTTTAAGTAACTGGAAAAAAATACGCATACATGTAAACGACAGTGGATGAGCCTATCGTTGACAATGGAGAAATAACTTACGTCCGATGGAGGTATGCGTCGATGGAGGTATGCGATAGGGGAAGCCTACAGTCGACGCAAAATCAAAAAACGAAGGGCAGGGGCGGCAGCAGGTTATCGACTTTGATCAGGTACGTATTGAGGTCCACGATTAGAATTAGGTATTATTAATATTAATTATTAATATTTAGGTTTTTATTTAATTGATAATTAACCAAAAAATATGGAAGGTAACTTGGTAACTTGCTATAGCAAGTTACCTATATAGAATTATATAGGATTGGGACAAAAAAAAAGTTGAGTGCAAAAATTTGAGTGACTTTAGAAGAACAAATTTGAAAGTAAGTTACTATTCTATAGAGTTAACCCTTAATTTTATAGATAGACCTGAGTCGATTACTTAGTTCTCATTGTTTTTACAATAGGTATAGTTGATTACGAATAAAACATATCCATATCAAATATACATTTTATTTTGGACCTAAACTATCGTGGTTAGTGGATGGTTAATCGTTTTTATGTGATTATAATAATCTTTTACGTATTAAAAAAAGGAAAGTTATCCTCCAATTGGTAATTATTTCATACCAAACCCTATCGTGGTTCCAGTGGCTGCATGCATACATAACTATGAAATAAAAAAAAGAGTTAATTACAAATTTAGTTCTTTTAGAATAGGGTCTTTTGCACTCTTGGTCCTTTAGTAAAAAATCTTGCAATTTTAGTCATTTATTTAAGAATTTGTTACACTATTGGTCCTTTAAGCTAATTCTGTTAGATTTGACTGTTAGTCAAAGGGCAATTTGGTCTTTTCCTTCGTTATACCTGTAACCAAACACACCTCTGTTATTTGTATAATTATTAATCTTTTTTTTATTTTAGGGTTTTTATTTAATTACTTTTCTCTCTCATACAAACACTACACACACTCACTCTTCATCTCTCCCACTCGGTCACCATATAGACTCCACCACCATCCGCCGCCGCCGCCGCCACAACCACCACCACCGACACCAGTTGCTTCACATTTAACCACCATCGTCGCCACCACCTCCATCATCTTCATCGCCATTAGCCACCAACACCACCGCCATTAACCATCATCATCTCTCTGCTACAAACACCATCACCAACAAAATCCGTCACCTATAACCATCGAATCACCAACAAAATCCTAAGAAAACCCTAATCACCATCCAGTGGCGGACCCAGGATTTCTGGGGACCGGTAGCACCATATAATGCGAGAATAAAATTAAATAAGTTTGAGGGTCTGGTTCGGGTTTTTTTTCGGGTTTCCGGTTAATCGGGTCGGATTAACGAGGTTTCGGCTGTTTTTCTGGTATTTTAAGGCCAAATTTTAAAACAAAACACAATTTATATGAAGACCTGTTAACTAAAATGCTATTTTAAAGGTAAATTAAAGTATTTTAAAGGTATAAACCGAAAGATTAAACTATTTCTTTTTATTTTTTTATAAAAAGTTTCTTTTTTCCTTTGATTTTGGTGGCATCACCGGTGCACCCCGAAAATTTACCGGTAGCATCGTCTCAAAAAGTCAAAAATTAACACTGCGAACCGTCGAAGGACCGGTGGCGCTTGACCCCCCCCCCCCCCACAAAGGGCAGGTCCGCCCCTGCCACCATCTAGTGCCCGAACAAAACCCTAATTTTCAGATCTTGGTTTTCAGATCTAGGGTTTTGCAGCCAGCGATTTTAAGATCTTGGTTCAGACCCCGATGAAGGTGAAAACCCTATGAAAACCCTAATCCGCCGCCACCTCCTCCTTCTCCTCCGTATTTAACAACCGCCGTCGACACCTCCTTCAAGGGTTTTCATCGCAAAAATCTACTCTCTGTTCTTCTAGGGTTTTCCTCGTCTTTAACACCTCTCAATGGTGATGGAAGGTGTTGGCAGCGGTGGTGTCCCCAAATCGGAGAAATGGCAAACCCGGTGGTGGCAGTGGTGGTGTGGGAGGGTGGCAAATCCGAGAAGAGAGGGAGAGATGGAGAGAGAGTGTGTGTGTGTGTTGTGTTTGTAGTGAGAGAGAGAGAAATGCATTAATTATGTAATTAATTTTAAAACTAATTAATGATGATAAAATCAATAAATTAATATTTAAAAAAGGTTAAAAAAAATTAATTAACTATTTTAATTACAAAATTGGTCCTTTACACGTAAAAAGACCAAATTGCCCTTTGACCGTTAGTTGAATTTAACCACTGTTAGGCTAAAGGTCCTATAGCGTAACAAATTCTTAAATAAAGAACTAAAATTGCAAGATTTTTAGCTAAAGGACCAATAGTGCAAAAGACCCTATTCTAAAAGGACAAACGGTGTAATTAACTCTAAAAAAAAGAGGTATTCAGCAGCAGCTCTATTAAAGTCACTATTAAACAAAGAGAATTGAACCATGTACACTTGAGATTCCAAGAAATAAGCAAAATATGTAACCAAAAGTTTGGGAAATGAATAATGCTGCTAATAAAAGAAACATCGAATTCATAATACAACCAACCAGGAGAAGGTACTCTACAATCTAAAATTTTTAAAATCCAAAATGAATAAACCAACATCACCCTCCTCTATAACACAACCAGCCAACAGGTTTTTACTTTGAAATACAGATTAGCGTTTAGCGGTCTTTGAATATCTGAGGGAAATATCGACATAGCAAGCAATCCATATGAAACTTGGTTTCATCACAGAGCTATGCTATAGCATCCAGTACATCTGCGAGTGTATCGCCATCTTCAGTCACCTTCCCGTTGGCTTGACTTCTCAACCTCTGTATCACCAAACATTACCTTAAATATACATATATCAACTATTTTAATAATCAGTATTCCTACCATAATTAGCAATCAGATTATATGTATAAATGATTAATGTGTTTTACACCAAGAATATTCTTAAATTATAAAGTGACTTGAGTATACACTTTGAAACGACTTTCTGCCTATTTGACATGTATTCCTTCTTAGTCGAATCTACTAGTTTAACCCGTTAGAGACTAAGCATAAACCAAATCAACCTATTAAGCATTATTCATCATGCATAATGACCTAAGAACTAAACCAAAGGTAGCAATGAACCCCCCAAGAAAAAACAGCATTTAAGAAACCATAGAAATTTAATAGTCATAATACCCGATCTACAGGATCTCCTCCAGAGTTGCCATTCACAAGTTTAGCACTTTCTTCTTTCATTCGGCCATCCTTGCTCAATGGTAACAAAAGTGCACCCATGCTGCGATCAGGCATCTCTGAAAACCAATAGTTGTGTGTTTTAGTATGCTAATACATTCTGTAGAAAATGATCAAAGTGGTAGATTCAACATATTTTATATCTTCATATGATACTAACCTGGCAGCTTATGGTCAACAAAGAACACGACCAAATTAACGGTATACCTGCAATAATAATTATAATAATAAGGTTGTCAACTTGCATAATAAATATATCGAATGCCTGTTGAAGATACATGGAGGGTTGACGAAACATTATCTTACCACGCCACAATGACATCAACTGTGTAATGCTTACGAGATGCAATAATCAATAAACTCTGAACCACAGCAACTAACCAAGCACACTGTTTTATAAATCTGCAACACAAGTTTGAAAAGGAATATTAGGAACGATATGAGCGTTTTTATAAAATGGTTGAATGAAACATCTGATAAATTTTTAAATTATAACTGTGCAGTTGTTCTAAACTCTCAACAAGATGCAATAATCATGCTGTTTATAGTATTAGATATATAATTATATACATACATACATACATACATATATATAGGGGAGGGTTCAAACGAGAACTGTTTTTCGTACGAGAACTGCGAAAACCAATCTCAGCCGTTCCTTGGATATGGGAAGTTCATGGATGGAGAGCATGGAGGGGATCAAGTGTGGCAGGGTGTATGTGAGGAATTCATGGGTGGGCAATGACATTAAAGAAGGGGGAATTGGACAGCTTAGATTGGTTCTCGCAGTTCTCGTACGAAAAACAGTTCTCGTTTGAACTTTTGCCTATATATATATATATATATATATATATATATATATATATATATATATAACACGTTGTCTAAGCTACAGTTTTAATGCAGAGTTCCAGCTCAAAGATCTCAACAGGGGGAAACAGCAGAAATAGCAGCATACATCCATATGTGTAGTTTTTTAAAGCAACATACTCTTTTTGTACACCCTGAATTGTTCAATTCTCACAATTGTTATGTTCTATAGAACATTATCCCATTTCAATAAATCCAAGCTTTTTGTACACGATCTACACACACATATATATATATATATATATATATATATATATAAACCTCTGATGTAGATAAACGTAAACCTATGTAAAGTTCACAACATTACCTCCGAGTACCATACTTTTGATATGTCCGCACGAATACAAGTGAAAATATCATGTGAGATGAGAATATCAAATCCCCACAACCATAAAGAACACCACGAGGAACTGCAAGTTCAGATAAAGAACATAAGAAACTAACTGAAGGGCATCAGCAAATGCAAATGAAATCTAGAAAAAAGAAGTAAGGAACTTACTGATTACTAGAACTTCAAAAAGATTATCCGGGCGTGGCAGCGTTGCAAGCCGTGAACCCTGCAATCAATCATGGACAAAGATTTCAACATTAGTTGGGGCGACATCGAGGACATTGCATGGACATTTTTCATCTTTTAAAGTAAACAAACAAACAAATAAGAATCAGATACCTCGCGGCAATGGTAATTTGGACCTGGCAGTTGAGTTGAATAGAATGTAATGATACGAAGAAATTGGCAAGCCTGCAGGACACAGGGTTAACTCGTTACATATTAGACAACACTGGGTCTCACACTAACCATCACATCACCGAAACAAAATCTGTGTAATAGGTTATTATAAAAAATACCTACTTGCTAATGTATTATTGCTAAACAGTTACTAAATAAGGCTACTCTTCTGTACCATGAAACTACAACATCTAAGGGGTGCAGAGTTTTTTAAGTCTTAGATTATCTGTCAGATGCCTTTAAAACCTCCATAATAACAAACTAATATAGAACACATTTAATTATCATAAATAAGGTTCAGGAATGAAAATGGGCAAATAGGTAATTCTACAATTAGTATACGCAATATGAGATAATGTTGCAATTATCATTAGGGAGTCTCAAAAGAAATAAAATTTGTTCCACTTATTATGGGTCTGATGAACCCACAAAAGAAAAGAACATCTGATATCCCAGACAAACTTCTATTAAAACTAAAACATGTGTAGAGGAATGGTATAAATGTGATAATGCTCAGAGCCATCAAACTTCAACTCCCAACAGAAAACTCAAAACTTGAGAAAATAACATTACAAGAATCCCAAAGAAAATGAATAATGCAAGTATCAGTCTTATGCACTAACCAACCAGCATGCACATCCACTTAACTGACATACATACTCTGTGTGGCAATAAAAATTTCGTAACCAAATATTCATCATGTGGGATTCCATACATTAAACCATTCCTATATGTTTAGTATGTGGATGGATAAGATTCCAACATTCATATATGTTCAGTAGGTGGTGGATAAGATTTCAACAATAAAAAAACTATTCATTATTTATCTCGTGTTTATGTATACAGTACATATATACATACATACCTGCATCTACATATACATGTAAAAGATACATGCGGATAGATATTTGTGTCTATGTGGGGGGATCAGATTTTACCAGAAATTATGCATTGTGTTTATGTATACAGAACATACATACATAAGTTATCACATCTACGCATACATATAATAGATACATACATATAGATATGTATTTATGTGCGGGGGAATAAGATGTCCAAAACTATTCATTGTGTATTAGTGTTTATGTGTAAAGTAATTTATACGTATAAATGTGCGTGTCAATAATGAGTACCAATCATAACAGTGTGACAGGACCTATTTTCTTGACAAGCAGTCCTTGAAATTAATAAACCTTTAGCTCACTTTACCCAAAAGAACAAAAACATAAGCATTTATTGTGAAACTGTGTAAATGTGCTCGTACAAATTGCCACTTACAACTAAAAACGCGAGGACCCTGCACCATATTAGAACTGTGTAGATCTTCTTGCTCTTGAATATGAAAGGATGAAAGGTCCACTGTACCAGAAGAAAGGTAAAACGGTACAAAATACTGGATCAGGACAAAATGTACATAACAGTCATAAATGCAAAATAAGTTGGAAGGTAAAGCATAACCAAAAATAAATTACTTTAACTAATGAAAATTTTAACACATGAAAAAGAAAGCTTAATTACCAAGACAAATGATAGAAAGACAAACGTGAATACGGTCTCGCTGACGTATGCTCTCTCCTGCCCAAGTTCCTAAAAGCCATAAAATTACATATACAATGATTAGCAACTCTTTTTCCATGAAACTCCGAAACCATTGTCCTCAATTAGTCCGCATGACCCGTGCAAAACACCCGTGGCATAGCTCAAAAGATTTTCAAGCCATTAAATTCACAGGCATTTTCCTTAAGAAGTTAATACACACATCAGAGTTTAAAGACATGATGCTTCGTGAAGCAACAAGTCCTGATGACTTGCCACCAACCCCTTGGCCCTTAGGGTTTGAAACCATTCGCACCAAACAAAGTTATCTGTTTTACTTATAAACAAAAGACCAAGCCATAAATTATACGTACAGGAAGAAGAAAGAACCCAGCATCCTGAAGAATTGGTCCTGGGCGATGAAAATAATGAACTCCTCGAGCTGCTAGGCCATGAATGTACTGAAGAAAATGTACCAAAATAAAGAATAAGATAAACATTATCTTAGTAAGGCGCTAAGCAATACAAGAGAGTGAAATAATAATTGATTTAGCAAAAAATTTAACCAAAATAGGTAAATAATTGAGCATCACATAAATCAATACATAACCAGTATTGCAACTTGGATACTGTAAACACCTTTTCAAGATCAATTGACCAGTAAAGTGCAAACTAAAGGAGTTCAAACAACTTTTTAGCAACCAAAAAACTTTTAAAAGTTACAAAACGCATCATCATCGCATAACGTCAGTTGTAAAGCCTTCAGTCAAGGAACATAATAAGTTGTTTAGGTCAAAGGCTCCAGATTATAGTAATCTACATCTGTGATCTCAACTTCATATATGGATCAAAAATCATCATCAAAACTACTTTAACAATCAAATAAGCAAGAACGAGATTAACAAGAAGAAAAACCTGGCAAATTAAACCGCCGAGAATATACTTCCAATTCTCCACAAGAAGGTTGATTTCTGTTGTAGTTTCCGCACAAATTCTTTTCCAAAGCTATTAAAAAAACAAAGAGGAGATCAATAAACAGCAGTAATTACAAGTATTTCAACAAAATTGTTTGCATTTGGGGGTGAAATTGGCTTATTTCACCTTCAATTCTTATGATTTGGAAAGAAAGAATTCCTTCCCTTTACTCCCAAAATTGGGTTCTTCTTCAACTCGAGAACGCAACGTAAGAGAGATGATTATAAATGAATACAGTTTAGAAGAAAGGATACCTTCGAAGCCTCGCGACCAACGTAAAGCGACATCGTATGAGTGTGTGAGGGCCAATGCCATATTACAACACAAACCTAACAGTTAACGTCAACATCGCTCTTAGCGAATCAACGAAATCAAACTTATTTTCCTCCGAATCCCAAAATCAATATATCAAATCCACTGACGGCGATTTAAACTTTCAAGTCCGACGATTAGCAAATCAATTCACGAATCCCTTTAAATCGAGAATCAGACGGTGAGATTCAGAGAAAATCAGAGTTTTTCAACCGGTAAAACAATTCAAAAGCGGAGATCGAAGAGATAATATTAAAATACTTGGAAGTTAAGAATCAGAAGTTGGATTATTTCACGAGTGGCTGCTCGTTAAGAAAATTCTGTATATGATTTCGCAGAAACGCGAGTTGAACACGGAGCGACCGTTGAGAGAGAAAAAAGAGATTAAAAGGGGCTTAAGTTTTGCGATAGCTCATTAAGCCACCCCAGCTTTACAAGTGTTTCTATTTCAACCCCTTTAGATTCTAAAAAGAACCAGAAGCTCCCTTTTAAGTTTAGGGCTTAGGGTTTTATTTGTTTTATTTTTATAATAGGTTTTGTCTTGGTATAGTATCAAGAAGCCTTGACGAAGTGATATTTTAGCATATACTTTCCAACTATATGGCCTTTCTTACATAGACAATATTTTTCAATTAAAAGATACAACAAACAATCTTTTATGACTTAGATTTAGGTATTCTTTAATTAATCAAATCGAGTGACTTCAAATACTATTTGATGTTATCTTTGTCTAATAGTATTTGAGGGTGTTTGTAACCGGATATCCGAATTTTAGATAGTAGATTGCATAATACAAAATTTGCATCTGAATTTTTAAATATATGAAATTCATAAATCCAAAACTTCATATACGTATTGAATACAATCTAAGACTCGTATATTTGATTGAAAAATAAAGACCCCCTAACATGATCTTACATATTTGACCATGCGCACATAAACCATATAACCCATCCCGAGGTCTTAGCCGAGACTTGACTTTACGCCCTTTGGTCTTCCTTTTCTCATTTCAGTAAAAAAAGGCCTCCGAGCAGGATTATCTTTTCTTTAAATAAAATAATATTTCATTGCAAGAATAAGATAACACGACAACAAAAAACATTAGGGGTGAACGTAAAAAAAACTAACGGAAAGTTTTTAAAATTGACATTTAGGTTTTAATTTTTATAATGATTTTTTATTAGTGGTTATCCGACCCATTTACTAAAACCGGCTTGTAAAGTTGATTCATCTAAGAAAAATAAATTTTCCACTAACTTTAATGATGTTATATCTTTTATAGATAAATCAAATTTATAAGTGAAATAGTTGTATCTCTTGTTAGTAACTTATAAATCCTTGACGGAATCAATTTGTTACAAATATAGCAACTTTTATAAAACCCACAATGGGTGTGTTTGGTACGTAGATTTTTGGAGCTAGTAGCCTTTTATTTTGAAAAGGCTACAAGTCCTGTTGGATGAAAAAACTGAAAACTTTTTTTAAACAAAGAACTCTAAAATATAAGACTTTTTGAAGTAGTTTTTTAAAATTGACTGCAAGCTTTTTATATGTATTAAATTACCAAAATATCATTTTTAATTTTTTTATAGTTCTTTCTATTTTTATGATTTGTCCTTCTTTTGTCATTATACACAATTCAGCTACAGCTACCAGCTATCAGCTAATTTGTCAAACACATATATAATAAGAATATACAGCTTTTAGCTTCAGGTGACAACTATACCAGTTATTTTCGCTAAACATACCCAAATATATAGTATTTTCAAGTAACCGAAGTCAGAAATTTACAGTCTATTAACAAATAGCTTTGCAAAGTTTAAATCGTAAATTATAGACAATGCACCACTATTGGATAATTGTTTGTGTTAAAAAAATACTACATAATTGGTTAAAATCTATGATTTTGCTCTTTAATTTCGTGCGTACTCTACCATCCGATCTTGTTATAGTGTTATACTAGTTTATTGACCAGTGCACGTACGGGTATTTTGGAAGTGTATTTGAGATATTAAAATTTTTAAATAAAAATAATGCAGTAAATGAAATATCATCTTTGTGATGAGAATATACTAATTTCAAAAAAGTGTCATATTACAATAAAATTTATACCAAAACGTAGATAAAAATGAGACGGACGTAAATATATCATTATTTTTTCTTTAAACAAAATATATCACAAGTTACTAAAAATAACTTATAAACAACTTATAATTAATTACATTAGTATACAATTTTTATAAAACCCCCTCACATTTTCTTAAAACCTCCTTATATGTTTTATATAACCCCCTCAAAATATTCATCTAACCTCCTCCCTATAGATTTAAAATTAATATTTCGAAATTGAAATCGAATAATTTGAAATTAAAATTTCTTATCCACGTTTTTAATCTTTCCAAAATTATTTTGAGAATGAAATAATTTTGAAATTGAAGATTATGATTGGTTAATTAAGACTTAATTTATGGTTATTTATGAAAAATTTGCATGCCTTTTATATAGAGATATATATAGATAGATAGATAGATAGATAGATAGATTATATTAAACTAGTTAATTGCCCCGTATACTATACGGGTGACTACAAATTTGTTAATACAAAATACTAACGAATATATGTAATCTTTTAATAATATAATTAAGAGAGAACAAATCAAAAAGGTAAGAGATAAAAGTTATTTTTAAAATTAATAAAATAAGAACTAAATCATACGTATGTGATTTGAAATCTAAATTAATAAAATTATTTTTTAAACATTTAGCAAATACTTTATTTACCTTCCACTTTATCTTAAGTTAAAACTAAATTTAAATAATTAAACTAAAGAAAAAAGATTAGTTATTATCTTAACTTTAGTTTATATCTATATATATTGTAGTTTATTTAGGGTATATTGGTTATTTACTTTTATTTATGATTATAAAGATATTAAATAAGTGTAGTTAAATTTGGATAAGATTATATAGTTATCTTGATATGATATTTAATACTTTGACTATAAGAAAATTTTAAATATTAAACATTAATAAAAAATTAAATAATTATCAAATTTGAAAGAAATGAGAATTTAAAAAAATGGTGACAAACGACATCAAACTCAGGCCAGCTGTGGAAGTGTTGATGCGAAGTTGAGAACACATATAACGACAAAAACATGGTATCATGATATGAAGAGACATGGTTGTATTTCGTGTTCAAGCTATCGATCATGTTACAATGGGGGCAACAAAGTCAAGTATGTTTATTGGTTATAAATTAAAATAAATTTAAAATGAGTATAAAATATTTAAAATGATAAAATTAAGATTTTACAAAATATGATATTTTAAAATGTTATAAAAGATAAATATAATATTTGTAAATTATAATTGACTGATGTTATATTTTAAAGTTTAAGAATGAAAGCAAAATTAGAATTCCAAATTTTAATTAAACTAATGGACAAGATTAAATAATATATTATATTTATTTTAGTATATTAAAAGTTATAATTATCTAATTAATATAATACATGTTAGTAATTTATTTATATTAAAAAATTATTCTAACCCCACAAACTTACAAAGTGCTTCTATTCGTAGAATTGTGTTCTTACTTAAATCAATTTCGTACTTATATTACTATAAACATATCTATCCATTATTTATAGAATATTTGCAAAGTATTCGTTCATTTGAATTATGTTTCGGATATGTATATATGGTTTAAATTATCTGTGGTTTATATTCATTAATTATGTAGAAAGCAACTTTCTTGTGATAAGTCAAAAAAGACGATATTGTCAATACAGGGAGGAAGACTTTCCAAATGCTATAATTACGAATATAATTCAAAATTCAAAATTTTAAAATTTTTTCTCTGTTTTTAGATAATGTACGTACCCAATCATATCATGCATAACTCATCATATGACTAATTTAAACAATAATTGATGGTTTACATTTTTATAAAAAAACAATAATAGATAAAATAAGGATAATCATACATAACCCTAACATAAGTATATATCATAACGCCTTGGACATCCAATCCAGCAAATCTTAATACAGGGTTGTAAATGGATCAAACGAACACGAATGAGGACTTGTTCGTTTTCGTTCGTCTAAATTAGCCGAAAAAATGAACGAACACGAACGGATAAACGAACGGTTTTTTGTGTTCATGTTCGTTCGTTAAAATTTTCCGAACATAAGCGAACACATATACAAATATAATACAAAACTTAACATTATTAGATATAAAAAAACACTACAAGGTATATATATTGTGTATGTGAAGAGTGTGTGTGTATGTGTGTGTCTACACACACACGCGCGCACACATATATATATATATCACACACAGACACATATATACACGCAAACGAACATAAACAAATGTTCACGAACATAAATTAATGAATGAGACATTTGTTCATGCCCATTCATCTAATCAAACGAACAAAGAATTTTGTTTGTACTTGTTTGTTTATTAAACAAACGAACATAAACGAAATTCCTATCGAACTGTTACGGTTCGCCGAACGTTCGGTTCGTTTACAACCCTATTAATGTGTACAGTAGTGATGTATTATTGGTTTGTTGATCAAGTCACATAAGGGGATAGACATGAGATAAGAGATTTAATATCCATGTAAGTTTGTGGGGTTCCAACTCAAAACTAATTGGTTATGAAGGAGTAGCCCAACAACTTATAGAACACATTACAAAGTCACTTTTCCGTCTGATGTGAGACATAACTCAACAATCCTAACATTCATTCACATGGTCATATCATGTTATATGAGTTTCTTTTATCACTATGATAATCACATATCCTTTACGCTGAACTTGTATGGTAGCCATCAGACTTCGTGGAGCTTCCTTTTATCTCCCTATACCCCTAACAACCTGACGGTAAATGATTATCATAACAAAGTATTCTAGAAACTTGTCTTTGGCATTATCAAGCCTCTATAAGTGATTTAGTAATGTTTTTAAATATGATTGTTAGTTTTTGGTGAGATAGACATAGAGAGGCTTATTCAAAGTTGTTAGAAGTACGTATGTGTCTGAAATTATATGTGATTTTGGTCAGCTCAAGACTCTTATCTAACATATTAAAAAGTTATTTTTCATTTAATATGGGACATCACCTCAACTCTATTAACCCATGTATTATATGTGTCTTATATAACAAGTTCCTAGCTACCAAGAGTTATGATGAATTTATCTGATTTACAAGTGTCTTAAACTCTTAGCAACAAAGAGACAAGCTTTTGCGTATATCACCTAGAGATAGTGTTGCCTTAAACAAAGAGTTATGGTTTCTCTCTTAAAGGGTTATGAAACAAGATATAAGCCCGTGATCATATAACATACTAGCACCTGGTAAGAATTTAATAATTAAATAGGAGGCGTGTAGAAGTATGGCAATGAGATCACTAAGGTTCAGGATTAAACCTTGGCACACCATTCGCATAGATCTTATCTTGCATATTATTAATGAACAAGATTAATCATAGAGACGCCTTCGTAACATAACCTATTAAAGTAGGGCAAATTGTATCAAAATACAACGAACTTGTACTAAGCTACTAATATATACAACCAACTCTGAAATTTTAAAAAATACCAACGGACTTACAAAAGTATACCATTGTATACAAGACGACTTGTTATAGCAAGTCAACACCATGTACAACCGGTTACCCTTGACTTTTTATGTTTATTTTTAATTTCTAATGGTTTTAATAAATAGTTATTTAACTAAAATCTTCATCTCCTTCAAATCTTCATTATAGAAACTAGAAGGGGGATTGAATAGTTTCTATGACCACTTTTTCGAAAATTTAAATAAATAATTAATTATGGGACACAAGAGAAACAATTGTTAGTAGATACAAAATAATAAATATATGTGACTTGAATGTAAATAAGCGGAAGTATAAAGATGCGTAAAGTATATAAATATATATAGTAGTGCTTATATATATATCTTGATGAGTGTACCAGATATATATATATAAGATGTTTGAAATGTAAAGTGCGGAAAATATATAAATATATATATATATATATTAATATATATAATAAGACGGAAATTTAAATGACAGAAATAAATAAATAAAAGAAATAAGAAATAAAGTGCAGGAATATAATATGCAAGAAATGTAAATATGCTTGCGAAAAATAAATATGCAAATGTAAGTGCGGAAATTTAAAGAGTTAAGGGTTTAAAAGGAAGACACCAAGATTTTTACGTGGTTCGGTTGAACTCCAACCTACATCCACGCCTTGACCTCCGTCAAGGATTCCACTAGCAACACTTGCAACAATCTCTTAACCCGGAAGAGATCACCGTAGTACAATCACCTTTACGGGTAGATGATAACCACCAAAGATCCAAACTAGATCTACTAAAATGTTCTTCCCCAAGAACACCTTCTTCTTCACCAAGAAGAATCACCAAGTTCTTCACCAAGAACTTCAAGAACACTAATCCAAAAGCCAAGTGGGGAATAGTCAAACCCACCAAAACACTCAAAGTGTTCTTCACTCAATAACACCTCACCAAGAACACAAAAAACACCAACAATGGTGTATGAACAATAATCTCTCAATACAAGAAAAATCGATTCACTCGAAGTGTATATCACTCAATTTATTTTTCTTGCTTCCCTTTTGCTTGATCTTGAAGTATTGTATAACTCTTACAAATGATGAAAACAACTTCAAGAATCAACACACTCAAAAGTATATATTTGAAAATGAAAGATCAAGATATGAATGTGTGTAGAGGAGAGAATTTTCAGATTGCAAAAGGTGGTTTTTGTTTGATAATGAGTTGGTATTTATAGAGGAAGAGAGATGAAGGAGGTGGGGACAACTCTGCTGTGCCGACGGTCGATCTCACGGTCGACCGTGTATCGGCCGTGGGCAGAGCTGTAGTCACCTTGCGTCGTTTAAAAATATTTTCGATGTTTTTCATCTTCCTCTTTTTAACTGATATTTTAGAATTAATAAATACCAAAATAAATATCGTTACACTGTGTGTTTGGACTGGCTTTTGAAAGAATTAAACACATGTTGAATTTAGAGGGTGACACCTCATAGTACTTGCATGTACTTGCAAGATCTTCGAAAGATATTCTCCCACCAATCTGACGGATGCCGAGTCAACCAAATAATAATACCAACTATACTACAACGACTACAGATAAATATAGTAGCAGTGGCAAGTCAGGTCGAATCCACAGGGACTAATTTAACTATAAACACCGAAATTACTTGAAAGGGGGGATAATTTTGAGTACTGAAATAAAAGGATTTAAAATTTAAATAAAATCGAGTACGTATTAAACTAAGAATTTTGAAAGAAACAATCTAAGGAAAAATCATTCAAGTCTAGGGTACAATCACAATTCACTTTCAGTGGTTGTTGTCAATAGTGTATTATACGAGCTTGTCACTTGATTAAATCAGTTATAGTCATTAATAAGCTCTAATGACCAGTTCCAACTTACATAACACTCTATTCAGAGATAAGCATCCCAAACGATTCTTAGCATTCAAATGGATTTAAACAAGCTCTTAAATTCCTAATTGAAGCTAGCATAAAACTCTAATGGAACCTGATTCCGAATGAATTAACACGCAAGCTCGATTAATTCTTTTTATCGTTTCACCTAATTTCATAGCATGAAATAGATATCTGCTACAAAATCTATCATGTTAATCGCCACCACAATCAGTTCTTAAACAATTCCGTATTCAAGAACCAACATGACAATATGCTAACCAAATCTCAAACAATTGATCAAGTTGTAACGAAATAAAGATAGCAATAATCATTTAAGCACGGAAATTAGATAAATAATCAAGTGATCAAAACACAATCTTAAACAACCATCTAAAAACAAATTGCAATTGCTTGAAACCCTAGAGTTAAATCAAAGAAAATTAGCCACACATGATTAAACTCATACCCAAAATCAAGATGAGTTTTTCTTCTATTTTCTTCGTACGTGAGTAACCAACGAAAGAGATTGAGAAAACTGCTTCTCTTGTTCTCTCCTTTTGTTTTTAACTGCCAGCCCTCTCCAAAAACCCTTTTTCTTTTGTTCTTCGTCGCAATCCCCGCTCCTCTCCATCCACGTTTTCTCTATTTGCTTGCTATCAATCCTTCTAAATATTTGGTTTGTACATAACTAGCCCTTTGATTTTGATAGCAATGCCAATTTCTTTTTTTTTTCGTTTCACGCTTTAAAGCTTTGAAGGGTGCAGGCTGGTGTCACGGTCGCGAGCAAGTAGTGAGGCAGGTAGTGACAGACTAATTGTTTACTTCATCCAGCCCTCAAGGCCACGACGAGACTGCGAGCAGGTCACGACCAAGGGATGCAAATTTCCAGTAGCCCACTAGAATATGAGGGAGTCTGTCGTGACTTTCTTCATGGGTGTGAGCACCTAGTGACATGCAATCGAGGGCACGAGGAAGCTGCGACAAGGTCTCGACACAAACTTGAGAAATTTATATATTTTCTTCTTGCGTTTTGCTCTAACTCTCTCCAAAATCTTCCATTACTTCTTGAACCTGAAATTATAAAGATAATACGAGAATTAAGCATCTTCATCATGATTAAAACATTTAAGCAACAATTTTCACTTTTAAGCCCATCGTGGAATATTTAAGCACTAATGCATACAAAGTGTAGTATATTTAATCATGTAAATGTGTGAATATAAGCATTTATCACAATCATTTGTAAACACAGTATAATAATACCTCTTAAGGATATTTATCTTGTATTCTAAAATACATTTTTTCACTTTTGCCAATTTATAAATTTACGTTTATTTAGATATGTTGGCAAATAGTTATAAAAACTGTATTACATAGATAGATATCACTTGACGCAGTATGGAATAACTTTTATAAGTGAAATTTTATTTTTATAAAAATGACAATTTAAAGATGTATACTTTTAAAATCATATTGTCATTGTTTTGTTACAACTCATTAGTTAATTTTTACGAAACATACAAGTATATATTTTTATACTTTGATCTTTCATCAACATATATATATATATTATCATTTTTCCAAACTTATTATTTTCATATTAACTTGGAAATGTATGTTTTTCATTTTAATATCATTATTTAAAATTGCAACATCAAAACAGATATATTTAAATATTAATCTTTTAATTGCACTAACATTCATCATTCTCCATCATCCTTCATCTTCATTAGTGTTTTGATTTAGGGTTGGTACAAACACCCAGTTGAAAATTTTCTCAAGTGCTGCCCTAATCCAATCGCCGGCGCCGCCCTGGTCCGACCACCAATGCGAACCGCTGTAGTCGTCCACCGTCGCCCTAGTCCGCTGTAGTCATCCATCTTTATCTTCCCAGATCTTCATCCTCTACCCCCACTGTTGTCGTGGTCGTCGGCCCATCATCATCAACCCACCACCACTGTTGCAATGGTTGCCGCCGCCTTCAAACCACACCACCACCTTCGGTTTTTGGTTGTTGAAGCCCTTGAACGTTAGATTTATGTTCAGACCACCTTTAGGGTTTTTAGATCTCGATTTAGTGTTTTCATTCTTCATCTTGTTCGTTTTCATTCACCATCTTGTTCAAACCACCATCTGGATTTTGGGTTTTCATTCTTCATCTTCTTCGTTTTTTAGATCTTGATTTTGGGTTTTCATTCATCATCTTGTTCAAACCACCATCTAGATGTGTTTGTTTTTTACATCTCGATTTAAGGTTCGATTTGTGTTCATTATTTAGGGCTTCATTCTCTGATCTCGATTTAAGCTTCGATTTAAGGTTCGTTTTTTAAATCTCGTTTTTCAGGGATTTCATTTTTCTTTATCTTGTTCATTATTTTGAACTTTCATTCTCAAATCTGCAAGTTTATGATTTAGGGTTTTTTATTGTTCTTCATCTTCATCTTCATCTATGTTTGAGTTTGATTTCTAGTTTAAGTTGGTTTCGATTTCATGAGTTGTTACTTCATCATGTTGAATTTCTGGAGTTAAAGACCAAGAAGATAGAACTCATAATCATCAAGAACATCAAGAACATTAAGAACACATCAAGAACAATTAATTAAAAAAATAAAAAATAAAAAATTAGAATGACCTGCAACCTGTAATCTAGGTTGCATTTTGTACATAATGAAAGATATATGTGGGTTGGTTGTATTAAAAAAAATTAATTGTATACAATGGTAGTTTAACAAAAGTTTACTGTATTTTGAAACAGTTTGTTTATTAAGAGTTGTGTTCAATATAGTCCATATAAAAAACATAGTCATGAATATCATTACATGTTAATTACGAAAATGCCGCTCCGCCCAAATTATCAAAATTCAATCTGTACCATTGATGAGGCTGATCCAAAGGCCAAGATTAGTCCGTTGAGACTATACATTAAGTACGGACTATATTGAACATTTCTCTGTCTATTAAAATATACATAGAATTATAGAAACTTTTCAACTTGATAAATATTCTTAGAAATTTTGGAAAGTTATTTTAGAATAACGAACCATATCCATTTTTATACATATTAGGTTAATTACATTTTATAATGAAAATCTTAATTAAGGTTGATCATGTAAAACCTGATCAATACGAGGAAGACAATATGTTTTAGTTTATGACAGACGGATTAACCTTAAACATAGATTGGATAGCCCAGTTGACGCATCATCAATGGAACACTTTATATCGATGTGTGTGAAATATGAGGGGCCAAAGTTTTAAAACGGTAAAACATTAGAGGGTGTATATGTAAAACTTTTTTTATTTTTAAAACTGTTTGGGCGGAGCATCGCATTCTTAATCACGCGCTTCCATACTTACAGCCGACACCCTTCATCTTTTCGTCGTCTTCCATAATCTCCAAACCGAATAACTAATTACAAGATAAATTGTACTTAACACACGATTCGATAGGTCCACGTTGACGGTCAATACAAGGTGATTAACTAACAAGGATTTAAAAAGGGAAGGCATTGTTTATAAAATACTAGAAATATGGGAAGGCACATGGCATCATGCAGTTGCTTTTTAGCATGTCTGTCCTATGATTTTTTTTATTCATTATTCTTTTTTTGTCAATGTATTAATAAATAAAAATAGTGTATACATCTACTATTTCTTTCTCCTTATCATCTAACTTGTTACAAGATTATATATATGAAATACATTAATTCTATTTCATCGCATAATTTTAACACTTGTATGATCTTATAAGTATAAAAATAATAGAAAGATAATATATCATCTCTCTTAAAATATTCATTGTCATTTTCTTTTAAAATTTCTAGTTGAAAAAGTGGTTAGTTTTATAACTTTTTTAATGAAACAGAGACATGTTGGTTAAGGTAGTTTAACTTATTAAAAGATCACATGGTTATTTCTTTTATGTTTGAAAGAGTATAAGAGCTTTAAGGTTTTTGTTTACAACTCATCATACAGGTTTTCTAATAACCAGTCTCACGTTTACATAAAAGTAATAGCCATAGCCAAACTTTTCCTCTTTTTGAATTAATTCGAGAGGATAGACGAAGAGATATTTAGATTAGAAAACTTGGTGTTGTGGTTTTAATACTGAATTTTAATGTGTTTTCTAAAGGGTTTAGTTTCAAAAAGTGTACTGAACTTGTTACTTTTTGCTATTGTATATATCCATCTTTCAAAACTACCATTCAATGTACTGAAGTTTTGAAATATACCAATTAATGTATGGTGACCTTTGATAGCAGATTATAGGTGATGTGGCACGGTCATAAGATGACATGGCAGGTGACATGACTTTTTAATTTAATATAAATAATAATAATAATAATAATAATAATAATAATAAACAACTTCTGTCGATTGCACCACCACCATCAATCTATCTTCTGAACATCACCACCGCCGGACTTTACCATCGATCTAGCTTCTGAACATCACCACTGTCTCTCAACTTCACCATCAAACTATCTTCACCGTCGACTTCACCATCATCACCATGGCTTAAGACTTCTCCGTCGACTTCACCATCGATCCGACACCACCACCACCACCACGGACTGCACCATCTCCGACGAATTAGGGTTTCGACTTAGATATCGATTTCGACTAAGGTTTCGATTTGGATTTCAACAGATTAGGGCTTCAACTGATTGGGACGTTTTAGGGGTTTCGTCTATTACAGATGGAAAATCAGTAAAGAAACACTAATCGCAAACAAAAATGGAAGAAAAATGAAACATATCGAACACAAAATGATTATACGATCGCATAAACCCTAAATCGAATACCAGAACAGGGGAATCCATATACAATCATATATGCCCTAAATCGCAAGGTTATGAACCCAACAGTCAAGCATACGTGAACAGATGAATCGAAACCATTTTAACCCAAGAATGGAACTTATTGCCAAAAACTCAAACAGTTCTGTGAACAATACTTAGTGAAGATCAAGAAATCTGGAATAGTTCTGTGAGCAACCGTGTAACATGTATATCGTACTAGCTGACCACAAATATGAATCTTTGTTTTCTTTAAATCGAGGGGATGTGATAATCATATTCGAAGATGTTTCAGTTTCTGATGTTCTTGGGTTCTTAGATTTTGGGGATGTGATATCTTCTATAAACCCAGATCTTCAAACATTCATTATTTTGAATTTGGTCATATTATTTTCAAAAGAGAAATACATAGGTGACAATTATTTATTGATGTGGAATTATAAAAAATAGGAAAATGAAAAGATAAATACACATGTGGCAATTAGTTACCTGTTACCTAAAGAAGAGGTTTCCCCATACACTAAATGGCAGTTGTTAAAACTTTGATATATTAAATGGTAGCTTTAAAAGATGAGTATACACAATAGCAAAAAGTGACAAATTTGATACACTTTTGAATACTAAACCCTTTTTTAAATTGTTGTATCGTGCTAGGCTGCTAGCCATTTGCTAGCTTTTTTCATTTTTTTAGAATTTTCTATTTTGTTCCTGGTAAAAATAATGTAATGTATTGTCAAATAACATGTATCACATGTATTAGAGTTTTATCTCTTAACTTAATTATAGATTTAAACAACTACTATAAACATTAAGTTCTGTGTAAAATCTCTTAGGGGTGAGCATCAAAATCGGAATACTGTAAAAAAAATCTGTTAAAACCAACAAAATCGAACAAATAAAACTGAAACCATTTCAAGACCAACGATTCGGTTTTAAATTTTGAAAAAACCGATGGGTTATGTTCGGTTTCGATTTTAACCAGAAACACCGCTTCATTAAGAAACCAACATACTAATATTTAATATATTGTATATATCTTTTTATTTTATAGTCATTAATAGAAGTCAACAAAGCTCATTATATATTTCAACTTCCAATTACTATGGTCAATAACTTTCCGTTCCCTTTGTCGTTTACCCATTTTCATATCGATATTTTATTATGATTTATAATACAAAATATGTTTATATTTTGAATTTGTTGTGTGAAAATGGTATTTATTGCTATATTATGCTATTAGACATTGAAATAATGCCAAAAACTAGATATTGTTGCTATAATTTGTATATAATGCTGGAAAAATAAAGGTTAGTATGGGAAATTATATATTAATGTTAAAAATCTGGTGAGTCCAGTTTTAAAACCAAAACCAAGTTGTTATTAATCAGATCGATCAAAACTGAAACCGGTAAATCTGAGATTATTGGGTTTGAAAATCCTATAACAAAAAAAAAATTTGATTAAATTCGGTTTAACTTTAAAGTCATCCAAACCGCTCTATGCACATCCCTACCCTCTTTGTCTTCTTATATAAATAACGTTTAACTTAAAAACATCAAGTTTTGGCTATTATTCATCCAAGTTCATAGATGATTGATTTAAAAAGATTACAGAAATCTATATTTTTTTACTTCTTATGTTTTTTTACTGGCAAATTGTGACACTTCCCCGCCTCTCTAGTGTAAGTTCGAATTGCTTGGTGGCGGGTTTTCAACCACCCCTTGTTATTTAGCTTTAACCAATATTCGAGCACCACACATTCACTCAATGGAGGAAACCCCTAAAGGAAAAACCTCCAACCCCAACCTCTTGCGAGGAGGGGGGCGCCTTACCAAATGAGATAAACCCCGTTGGCCATACTTCTTATGTAACTCGTTATTTTTTTAATTGGCCTTTTGTATAATCATGGCATGTGATAATAATTAATAATAATATAATAATAATAATAAAGGATTTTGATAACTATAACCATAAAATATGTGAATAAGAAGATAATATATAATTTTTAGTTTTTAAAAATAGTAATATTGTTTCCTTTATGAAAAGTTAAAAACTAATTAAAAGTTCACTATAAATATATGAAAAGTTAATTATGACGACATGAGTTATAATTTCTATTTTGAAACAGTTATAAGAGTTATGGTTATCATCCTTATAATAAAAACTAGGGTAATTCTATTGAGCCCACATTGAGAATCTAAATAGCCTCACTTGATATAACATATATAAGTGTATGACATATATTAAAATTTGAAATAAGTGATTTGATATGTGTGATATGTTAGAGAAGAGAGCCAAATAATAGCACCCTAAAGATTATTTGACATTACAATAGAAAGATTTCTCATACATTGTATATGTGCCGTGTGGTTAAAGTCGTTACGACGTTGTCAATCAGTTGTTGCTCCGAACGAATGGACCCTCTCCCACAATCACTTGTCTAGCCTTCAAATTAATACATTTTCTTTTTATAAGATTTAATATTATTAGTAAAATATATTAAGCAAATCAAAGTAGAGATGAACAAGTTGTAACCTAAAGAGTCCGTCTTTAATAGTCGTACAAGACTTGGGGATTTGGTCCTAAACGGTTCTAACACCGAAATTCTTTTCTCAATTTTTTCCTATAAACATCGCACAATTTCTTCCATACTAACCGACCCACCGAAAACCGAACCTATCCGTCGAGAACTTGTCCAACCTCGGATGAACTAAAAAACGACAAGAGCCATTTTTTGTGCATGTAGTATATTCTTTTTAACCCTTACTTTTTTAACTATACGATAAAACATTAATTTTTCTGCACAACAAAATTTTTAGACTTGTAAAACATTATTAAATGCACATCTTAGCCCGAAAACAATGTCTTTTTTTCCTTGCATCTCCATAACTTTTAAAACATATCGATGGTGTTTTATACACAATAATATTTTATCATATATATGTTTAAGGAGATAACTATCCAACTAAACTCTTTTTATTATATATAATAAAATATTGTTATGTATAAATCATTTCAAATTCAAAAAAATAAATATTTGTTTAGAGTAATCTTAATTTACTTGTTTAGAAAAAGTTCGATCATGAGCTAGTTAGTTATGTACTTATATATACTACTATATAAATCATTTAATATTTTCTATATTTCTTAACTTCAAGAGATCTTAAAATTCAATTAAGATAAAATGTTGACCTATTATACTACATAAATTAACTTCATCTACTAATCTTTAACCGTATCGATCACTCTCGATCTCTAGTAATTTATTCTAACTTTTTATTCATTTAAAATATACTAGTTTATTGCCCCGTGCATGCACGGGTATTTCGAAAGTGTATTTGAGATATTAAAATTTTCAAATAAAAATAATGCAATAAATGAAATAACACTGTAAACTTACATATGTCATAATGCTTAACAAAAAAATAACTAAATTTTTTGAAGCACTTTTTTGTAGACCATATTATTATTTTGTTTGTAACATTACCACTGTTATCACAAATTAAAACTTTTAATCTTTTTTCACTTTTAACACGTGAAATGACAATATACAATTGACCATGTTTAAACATAAGTTTCCTGAGAAATAAACCAACTTTTGAAAGTGACTATCCTTGACTTTTGTTAATTGTCATAGCAAAACACATCATCAGAAGAAATCGTCTTCTTTAGCTAACTAACTACCTACACAAATAATATAGTTTTATGACCATCAAGAACACATATCTTTACATCTCTGAATTTAAATTTTTAAATATATAATATATAATCTTTTAATGATACATCTTATTTTGAACCATATTTATAAAAAAATTCATATATTTTTCTAATAAGATTGAAAATACGTCAAAATCAATAACTAAACACTTTGAATAGCATATTTAAGTTGACCACTCAACTCATCACTATAATCCCAACAAATACACTCAACTCACTACTATTAATGAATAACAAAAAATTAAGAATATACTAATTTAAAAAATGTGTCATATTAAAATAAAATTTATACCAAAACGTAGATAAAAATGAGACGGTCGTAAATATATAATTATTTTTTCTCTAAACAAAATATATGAAAAGTTACTAACAATAATTTATAAAAAGCTTATAATTAATTACATTAATATACAATTTTTATATAACCACTTATATTTTCTTAAAAACCCCTCGCATGTTTTATAAAAGTCTCTCATAATTTTCATCCAGACTCCTCCTAATTGATTTTAAAATTGAATTCCGATCTACCTTTCTAAAATTGTTTTGAGAATTGATTAATTTTGAAATTGAAAGTTGTGATTAGTTGATTGAGACTCAATTTATAGTTATTTTTAGAAAATTTGCATGTCTTTTATATATAGATATAGATATAGATTATCTCATTAACACACTCTCTTACTGTCTCACACAAACACAATTTTCTACTCATATCAACATAATTTCTAAAATCTTATTAACATCTCTCTCCGTATTTCATAAATATACATCTTTTTTCTTGTTTTGATGTATCTTATGATTTACGTTTATAATTAACTAAATAGTTGAGGTAAATAAAAGAAAATTTGAAAAAAACGGACATGTTGTTGTTAAAACTTCATCGTGACATTGAATCGTGTGAATAATATATATCATTACATTATTGAAACGACATGTTATAAACAAAAACTATCTACCACTACAACATTGCGTGAACACGATGCTGATATTCAATAAAATACAATGTAATCTTGTTTCTTAGAAGATTTAATTGCATATAAACTTTATATATCTTTTACTTTAATTTAATCTTTTTTGTTTAAGTGGTAATGGCCAGCCGGATTAATGACATATAACTTTTAAAGTTCCTGGCAAAGTCAAGTTTAATGCTTGGCATTTGGCACTTGAGGAGGCTTCATTCCAAAATAAAAATAATAAAAAAATTTACATATTCGTATGTTAATTGTGCTCCTCCTCTTAAAAGATTTTCAAATACATATTTGATTTTTCTTGACCGCAAACGGATGAGGCCCTTTTGGTGATGGTGAGATGCAAGAAAATCAAGTTATTGATATATATGGTTTGTTTAATTAGGTGGTGGTTAAAGTAAGGTCACGTGAGGCGGCTGCATAAGTAAACATGGTTTGACTCGGCTAATTCAACGTTACCACTTACCACCACTTGTCCTCTCATCCATCAGTCCATCCATGTTCACGCTAAACCATAACTCTTTTCTTCCTTTATTATGTGTTTTATTACATAAAAGTTTGTTTGCGTCGGGTCAACCTTGTGCCCGGAATCTCTTAGATCCGAACCGACCCTTTTCTAACGACCGGTCCGCAGGCAATGAGCACCTGTCTTGGCTGCCCGAGTAAGTGGTCGGGATTAAACCCGGGACTATTTTCCACAAAGTCTCCCTTACTTGACCCATCAAACATTTGCGGTGGGAGAATATACCATCTTCAAGATGTTTACCAAGGGTAGAACACATGACCTCTAAGAGGACATGAGCCCTAGCCATTAGGTCACTTTGTTAGTTTATTATGTGTTTTATTATTCTTTTTCTAGATGAACATAAAGAAAATGATCTATTATATATCATCTAATTTAGGTAATATTGTTTTTACAAATCATATAAATGAGAAGTATACTAGTCTTTTTAGTATTTATTTATTTAACTAGTTTGTAAGAGTAACATCATCTAAATTATAAGCTAATATCATGTATCATTTCCTATAAATATAATAGAGTTTTTATATCATTCTACTCATTTGATCATACAGATTGAAAATAAAGAGAAGGCTGTAAAGGAGAATTAAATTATATATAAACATTTTATAATATAAATAAGTAAACAACTTTGACTTATAAAAGTCAAAAATCAAATGTTAATTTTAGTATTAATGGATGGTTGAGATTTAAATTGATTAAAGTAACGGATATGATTGTTTAATAAAGGTGTTTAAAATTAATCTTTTATTTAGTTATTACTTTTCTAAATGATTCGTGTCCCACACGAGCATTTAATGTAGTTACTTTTGCAACATTACTCATATTATATTAAAAAAATTATTTTTATCTCTTATTTTATCTTCCTACTTCATCATCCTACACTTATTCAACGATTTGCATGTGGGATACAATTATAAAACGCAAATACATTAAGAATTTAAAAAAAATACGATAACCGGCATCAACACACAAACCAATGTAGAAGCATCGACGTGAGGGAATGACGGACCTGACACTATAATTGTGGTACCATGATACAAAAAATCATGATTGTATTTTTTTACAAATCATCGATCATTTTTAATATTGTTAAAACTAAATAATGTAACTTTAAATATTTATTGTTTATAATTTAATAGAATTTCAATGTATAGAATAAAATGATAAAACTAAAAAATTAGTTTAATATGATATTTTAAAATAATATAAAAGGAAAACATGTTATCTATCAAATAGTATGTGGAAATACAATTCATTAAGGTTTCTAAATTTTTTTTATTCAAATTTGCCGTTGAATTTCAATTTTCACCAAAACAGATGGTCAATATTATATAATTAAAATTGATTTGTTGAATGAAGGAGATCTTAAAATAAATTTATCAAAATTAGTCATTTATTTGTATTACTAAATTAAAAGTTTGTGTGATACACGAATTGATTTAAAAAAGAATAGACATTAAACGTTAGAAAAAAGTACTAATTAATTATAAAATGTGAAAAAATGAGAGTTTATGAAAATGTTGACAAACAGCTTCAACATCCAAACAAATGGCGAAAGCTTGCTTCAACTTGATTTGCGTTAACTTATTTTTCTAATTCAAATTTTTTATCCACTACATTAATTTAGAAAAAATCTATTACTTAGAGATACGTCAATATTAGAATATTATACATACTGAAAATTTGTTGTCCTTATTTATGTTTATTATATATATACTACAAATCTTATCATAATTAAATTTTACATTTTTCATAAAGTTAACATTATTTGATTTTCTATATCGATTCGAATCAATACAAATTTCTTTCATTTTTTAAGAAAATTTCAAACTAAGCTATTTTTTTCAATCCAAAATAATTATATATTCACCTAAATAAATATATAAATAACTATGACATTCTTATGTGTTTACACAAATAACTAAACTAGTAATATAAATTAAAAGTAACATGTATTAATTTAATTAGAAAATTTCACTTAATTGGTTAAATTTGATTTTCAGCATTTGACTTTAATGATTAAAAATGAAACTTGATAATTTAAATCAATTTAATTTATATTAAGCTATTTTTTTTATTAAAATGTTTATCTACTAGTTTAATACCCTGTAAGTAATCACATGGATATAAATTTTAAATATTTTATATTGTAAAATATTACTAAAATATATAGTAAACAATTGTAAACAGTATATAAATATAAGATCGTCTAAAAAATAATAATGTTATAAATAAAAAATTCATATAATGATCATTATCTTGTAGAATCACTATAGTCACTATTCATTGTTTAATCTTTAGGCTTACCATCTTTATTGCAAATAGGAACTTTAAAAATCCATTAAAGAAATAAGGGGTTATAATTTGTGGTGAAATAAAAATTAAAAAAAGAAGGATGACATCATAATTTGTTTTCTTTTAATAAAGATTAAAGAGATTAAAATGGTCTTCATCAAGTTTGAGTGTAATTAGATTTTAATTTTTACCAATATGTTCGAGTCATATTTCATAATTTAAATTTTAAATAAATGGCTATGATTATCTGATAAATTTTATTTAAATTAGTCTTTTATTAATATTATAGATAAATAAATAATTTTATTAAATAAAACATTGTTTGCATGTATGTATACGTGTAAAAAAGTATATATTTCTAAAGCCTAATATTTTATAATTATCAACAAAGTTGGTTGCTATTTAAAAGCATATTATCTAGATACATTTTATTCAAGGCGTATAACTTTTTTGTTTTTATTTTTTTAGTTTTTGTCAAGATAAGCAAGGAAACCAATCTTTAAATAAAAAATTTGAATCTTATGAATTAGTTTTTTTATTATTACGTTAGTTAAACCTTTAAAAGTCAAAATCAATTTCCCAATTTTAAATAAACGTATAGTCAAGATTGTATAATTTTCTAAATGAAGGGTTGAGATTGTTCAATAAACTTACTTCAATTTGTCTTTTGTATACATATATATACATACATATATATATATATATATATATATATATATATATATATATATATATATATAAGATTAATTTGAAAAACATAATTATATGATCTGAACCCTTCATTTAATAAAAGATTTAATCTTAGTCGTTAAATTCTTTAGTTCTAAAATTTTGATTTTGACTTTTCAGAGTCAAACTAATATAAATTAGATAAAGATAACCCTTAATCAAATCAATGACAAATATAAAAAAATTTATAACATCCCGTGTGTTACACGGGATTTAAACTAGTATATATTTTAAAAGATTAAATAAAATCCATGATCGAAACTCGAATTAATCCAAACATGTAGATACAAATTATTTTAAAAATGACATAGTTAAATTCTTATTATATAAATTTTAAGTATTTAATTTCAATCTTAAATGTATAAACAAGTTATCTTATATCTTTACATAGAAAATGATTTTTTTAAGCAATAATACTTAAAACTAAAGTATCACAAATTGAATTATTTTTTAGATTACGTCATTACGATAAAATATTTGTGGAATTTTAGTAATTATTTTTTCGGATAATAAAATAAATTTTACTTCTTGAACGATTTTAAGTTAACCATCTTTTATCTTTTAATGTTCATATTTATTGATCTAACTATAATAATCATTATTATTCATTTAGTTACTTTTTCGGATAATAAAATAAATTTTACTTCTTGAACGATAAGTTAACCATCTTTTATCTTTATCTTTTAAGGCTAATACATGCTAATATTTATTGACCTAATTATAATAATCGTAACTATTTATTTAATTAATTGAGATTATTCTTTTAGTTAGACAAACTGATTACTTTAATTAGTTAAAATTAAAAGGATTTCTAATTTTAAAATCTTAATCCTTAAATTGGTCAAAATCAAGATTAATTTTAACTCTAAAACAATTGTTATAATATCTTTTTGACAAAATTAATTTACCAAAATGTTAAATAAAAAAGGTTAATATTTATTATTTTTAAACCAAACCGTATATTATATATGTATATAATGTGATATATTTTAAATAGACAACATTTAATTGAAACATTGTTATTTCTTGATACAAAAGCACAAAAAAACTTATATGTGAAACCCATATGTCAACATTTATAACAATCTATTTTATTTTGCAAGTGAAGTAACGGGCTTTTTTTTATCTTATTAATACCAAATTATATGCTCATGTAATATATGTATTAGTTTAAAAAATTATAAATATTATTAATAATAAAAAGATATTAAGTAGGTATATATAAAATACGAAAAAAATAGATTTTTAAAAAATGCCTAGAGGGCGTTTACCCTGACCAGCGGTTGAAGAGTCCATGTTAGGGGGATGACAGATGTGACGGTAAAAATGTGTATCATGATACGTAGAAACGTAATTATATTTATTATACAAGTCATTAATTTATTATTATTACAAGTAGGGGGAATAAGAGCAAACTTTTACTATATATAATTAAATAGAATTTGTAATTATTATAAATATTTTAAAATGATAAACTAAGAATTTGCTTAAATATGATGTATTAAAATGTTATAGAGGGTAAATATAATTTTTGTAAATTAAGTTAAACAAATCCGATATTTTAAGGTTTAAGAATAACATATATGAAATATCTCAAATAAATTTGCTTAAAATTAAAGACAAAATTGAATCCAATTTTGACTAAGAAAACTCAAATTTGGATTTTAATTTTTAACAAGTAGATAATTCCTATTTAATAATTAAATTTCTATTATCCAAATCAATAACTAGAATTGTCTAATAGATTTTACTCATTAGTATTTTAAATAAACTTGTTTTTATACTTAAGATAAAAAAATAAACCAATCTTATTAAAAAAAGTAATGAAAAACAAGCCGGCCAACAACTAAAGGTTGAACACGATGATTCCAATGTCCATGATCTAATCTTGGGATTCAATTTTAATATTTCATTTGCCTGGAAATTTCAAAATTTTTTTTTTAAATTTATGCTCATTTAATAGACATATCACGTAAAAATCTGACAATTTATTAGGTATATATTTAAATGATAATTGAATGATAGAGAAACCAAAACTGAATGGAGACGAAGAGGACCAAAACAAGTATAAAAGTCATCCAATATGGACTGGTCTTGGCTAAAATCCTGACCCCATCATCATACTCAATAATATCTTTGCATTTTTTCTTGGTGGAATTAGGAATGGCAATGGGGCGGGTTCGGGGCGGGGCAGGCAATCCCCGTCCCCGAACCCGATAAGGAAATTATGCCCCGTCCCCGCCCCGTTCCCCGTCGGGGAGCTTATCGGGGTGCCCCATTGGGGTTACAGCTTGCCCCGATCCCCGCCCCGATCCCCGTTTTTGCCCCGAAATTTTAAAAAAAATACATTTTAAATAATATAAAAATAAATATAAATACAAAATGCTTACATGCCAAGGGTAAAGAACTAAAGTGATTTATAAAAACCCTAATTTGCACCCTCTACATACACTAATACACATTAAATAATATAAATATATATATAAATATAAATATAATATATAAAATTATAAATATAATATATAATCGGGGCGGATCGGGGCGGGGCAAGACATCCCCAGTCACTGCCCCGATACCCGAAAAAATCCCCGTTAATGCCCCGTTCCCCGCCCCGATCCCCGATAATGCCTGCCCCGCCCCGCCCCGTTTAGTTCGGGTTTCGGATTTCCCCATCGGGTTCGGGTGTTTTTGCCATCCCTACGGTGGAATTCGAGTCAATGAGAGTCTACTCTCTATTATAATCCAGCATCAAATACCCACCTACATTTTTCTTGGTGGAATTCGAGTCAACGAGATAAGAAGCGGGAAAATTGAGAGGTTATATATCATCTTATTTATAAGATCAAATGAACGTTAAATTAATCAAGAAGGTGATAAAACAGACCTAGTAGATTCAACATGTCATCTTCTTATTACTAGAAAGATACTTAGTTAAAAATAAATAAATTTTCCCAATATATTATATTCATTGGAACTAAGGTCTGGCTGATATCACGAAATGTATGGCGCTAAGCTTGCTGACACAAGTTGACTTGTTTATTTGTTCATACAGCAAACAACTTGTCCTATTGTACATTCCCTCCTATGCTTCTTATGTATATTTTAATTTAATAATTTAATTCAATCAAGAAATAAATATATAAGTGATTGATCAGTCACGTCGAGCTATAGATACTCAATAGCGTCAATTATTTTATCAGGCTTAAACTTGACTCAAATGAGCTCAATTAGAGTTGTAATCTTTGATTTGTAAGGCCATATATTCAACTCCATTTTTTATTATATCACAGTAGAGTTGTAATCTTTGCTATTGTTTTTACTTAATTTTATAATTATTTTCTATAATTTCTGTAAAATTAACTATAAAAAATTAAAACAACGTTGATTAGTTTTTATGTCTACTTTAAAAAAAATTTATCTTACAATTCTAAAAATGTATAAATATATCTATGAACAAAAAGGAATCGGTTTATAAAATAAATATATGCAGCAAATAAGTAACGACAAGGGAAATAGATTGATGACTCATTGGTCTTTTACCAAGAGTTGTATTCACCGCCAATGTCTCTCTTTTTAAGAAAAACATTTGCCTTTTTTTCTTGACGAAAACGTCTTATGGACATGGATGGAGTGTGCATTCTTCGTCAATCGGTCAACAATGACCCATATTGAATCAAACCCTCTCAGTGTCTGGGGTAAGTTGGTGATCAAATCCATCGTGATGTGCTCTTATTTTTCATCCTGAAATCTCTATAGATTGAACATTTTCGTGGGGTCTCTAGTGCTCGGCTTTCACTCCCAAGCATGTTAAACACCCTTCAACATACTTTGCTACATTTCTCTTCATACCTCACCACCAATAGTTTGATTCTCTGTACATCTTTATTGCCTCTGGATGAATAGAAAACTTAAACTTACGAGTCTCGTCAAGTAGCGTTGTTCTGACGTCGCCCATACTGGATACCTTGATCGATCCACCCATAACGAGTCGGTAAATCCTTATTATCTTTGATAATCTTGACAATTTGCCCTTTAATCCGTATTTTTTAATTATTTTTCTTAATTGCCTCTATTTCAGCTGACTTGATAATCAAATGGGAAATAGAATCTAAAAGAAATTAAATGAAATTTGAATCTGAATAAATATGTGTTTAGTTATTGAACCCATAAATCTGAGAACATGAAGAAGGAAGAAGAACAAGTCATATATAAAGATGAAGACAAGGACTGCAAGATGAACCTTGTGATCACAAAGTCGAAGATGATGAAGTTTGAAATAAACCCCACCCTAGCCTACGACTAGTTTACACCACATGATGACAACGTACGTACAGTGGTGGCAGCTGTTTGAAACCCAAATTTGTACAAACAAACTGAAGTCGGAAACGAAGTGATGGTCGTGGACTCGTGGTTTGCAACCGAAGACGTGGGTTGTGGGCGGGTGGTTTGATCACACGTACAGGAACACCGCATATACGACGGCGGCGGTAAATGCATTTTTTTAATAATATGTTTGTTTTCAAAAAATAAAGGGTATGGAGTTTTTTTTCAAAATTATCGTTGGTCAATAAAATTTCACATGGATTGATAAATATTTAGCAATTGTGTTTGTGTGAGGTATTATATATGTTGATGTAGCTTGGGGGTATGCTGGTATGGACTATGGAGGAATATATTTGTCTAACTTTTATAAAATATTGAGGCTATATAATAGTTATTAATCTATTTAACAGTTTTTGCTTGATATTGCTTATTCAAACATTAGGGTGTGCTTTTTACGGGGTTTAACGTGACTTTATCATCATTAATTGTTGTTGTTTTTTCTTATAGAATTAACGAATGTTCATAAATCTTTCGATAATTATCACTTAAGAAAGCTATAACATTTCATCCATAAAATTTGTCTATATTAAAAAGTGTATGAAATCTTAAAACATTCAACAAGTTTGAAAGAGAGAGAGTGTGTAATATCGTTATTTTTACTTTATATGAGAACAGTTTGTTTGGTCAAACATGAGATTGCAAATAGAAACTCATGAAAACAAATGTTAAAAATAATTAAAATTTCTTTTATTTTTCACTACTTTCATACATAAGATTGTAGCTTCATTTAATTTTGCTAGTAACACGTATTTACATGCAATTGAAACTATGAAAAAGATAGCATTGTCTGTGTTAATTATGTATCTTCATATGGTGGAAACATTGACTTTCCTTTAAGAATAATAATTTGTTACACTACTATAAGTGAAAATATTGAGTTTCTTTTTATTGCGATTTTTATACAATTAAAATGAAAATGATCACATAAGATATGAAGATGGGCAAATGGTAATTTGGTAACTTCAAAACACTTAAACTTTTAGAGTTTAAAAAAAATGTAATTACGTTATAATATAATATAAATTACACGTATTTTGATTTGATCATACAGGAAAACAATTTAACTGCTTTTTAGCTGTCAAATTGTTAAACTATTTATCGAATGGACATTATTTTCTTTCTTTATAACAAAAAAATAATTGATATGTCATTATCACTTATCAGTTATCAGTTATCACCATACCATGTCAAAATAAAAGCCTGTGGATAGGGAAATAAGAAGGGATGGTCCAGACCAGACTCCAGAGTAATGGGCCTAACATTTGGACCAGGCCTATATTTATGGCATGACCGCATGAGAACTTGAGAAGTATACAAATTAATGTAAACACAGTTATTTATTTATTTATTTTTTATTATTATTATTATTATTATTATTATTATTATAATTATTATTAATTTGCGATGTTTGTTCTACGGTTGTTTCACACCCAAGGTTCGAAAAATTTCTAATTTTGAGTTGTCTAATTAAGGATAGGAGGTGCTTATCTAAACTTGAGGGGTTAAAACTATCAAATTATAAACTTAATAAGTTCAAGGACCATTCTTGTAATTAGTTAAGGATATACATGCCATCTCCATTTGAACACATACACACTATCATCTGCAGATTGAGAAAGGATTGGGCTGCACATATAGCTTCATGAATTTGTTCTATAACATCAGATTTTGAGCACCAATAGCATCAGCCTAGTGATTCCTATAGCATAAGGTATGAGTTGTTTGGTGTGTTTTAGTGTTTAAAGGGTCAAAAGAGATTTCAATGGTTGAATCAATGATCATATCATGTTAATTATGTCTCTTGTTGTTGTTTTAGTGTTTTTAACAGTTATAGTATGTTAAGCAAGTGTTGGAAACACTGTTGTTGTAGTTCGTTAGACACATGCGTACTCAAGGAGGTTCAATTCACGTCAAAAATAGGGTTGAGAATGGGAATCACAATTTATGGGTAAAGTGAGGTTCAATTTTGGCTATCTTTGAAACGATTTACATTTATTATAAATTAAAAAACCAAACATTTTTCTATTTTTGGGGTGTTTAATAGTGTTATTCCCTCTACAGTTTTGAAGTTTCAAATCATGTCGTAGACATAGGTATAGATTAGCTAGATAAGGTGATAGGTGTTTCGGATTTAAAAATATCTAATAATAAGTTATTGCATTCTTATAAATGATTTGTACTTCATATTAAATTAAACCAAACATATTTTGATTTTATTGTTGATTTAGGAGCTGTTTTATAACATGGAATTATTAGCACCGAATGATTTAAAGATTTGAATGGTTCAAAACCTCCTAATAAATAAACAGTTAGATAATTCTTGTATGAAATTACCATGTTGACCAAATCAAACAGCTATTGTGCATGATAAATTAACACATGAATTTCATATAGAAATGGTTTGTATAGCAAACAACACAAAATTAAAACATGAATGGTCCAGTTTCCTTCGATTATTAGGGAACAACATGAATTGCAAAAGTAATACTACCTCCGTCCCATTTTTATTGTCCAGTTTTGACTTTTTAAAGTCTTTCTTTTTCAACTTTGACCTTAAATATTTTTGTTTCGGTTATATAATACTTCATGAAGATTATATCAATGAAATTACATTTAAAACACAATGTATTCATATATTTTGTATCAAATATTATATAACACAAACAAAAATATTTAAGGTTAAAGTTGAAAAAGAAAGACTTTAAAAAGTCAATACTGGACAATAAAAATGGGACGGAGGGAGTAATAATAATAACCAGACAAAGCTACTATTATTTCTCTGATTCGAAGGCCATGAGAACAATCATAAGCGAAAAACATATAATATGGATAGTGGCGACAATCTATGAGCAAGAAATCAAATAGCAGAAAACTCATTGAAAAGCATAGGAGGATTTCTTGTGGCATCCGCCGGTGAGAGGTTCGTGTGGGACGGTGGCTTCAATTGAACACAAATAACCTCGATTGAGTAGTCGGTTGAACAAAGTGTAAAAACTTTTGATTGAATGGAGGATTTCTTGTGGTATCGCCTACTAAAAAATGTGGAAACTTCTATCAAATGGAAAACAGGATTGAAGGAGAAACCGGGATGGGGTAAAAAACCGGGATGTTAAGTTCAGAATGATTCCACATATCAATTGATATGATCGATTTCGGGGATTCAATTGAAATTGGAGAATCTAATACAACGAACCAGAATTCTCAAAGGAAAGAATAAAAATTGAAGCTAGTGCGTAAATGGTTTTATCTCATGATGAACTGAAGATGGAACATGTTAATTCCCTAGTGGGAAGGCCCTAATATAAGGAGTGTATAACAAGCATGTGCTAGCAGATATATATACATACAGAAAATAAAATACTTCTTTTGCTAATAAATTACATGTAACACTTCTCTACTTGCACAATATGTTTATATCTCCATCACTATATAACTGATTTTTAAAATCCTCATACCTGTCTCCCACTCAATAAAAGAAATATAATACCTACCAGCAGCAAGCAAAAAACTAATAAAAAAACTGTATATGACAGGGTACTAAAGATAGCCTAACAATATGCACATTGCATTGTATATCTCCAAATCATCCCTATGTGGTGACATGCAGCAACGTAAACTATTCTGTGTTGATCCGCTTGCAAATGCTATCCATCATCATCATTTAGTGTTTATGTAGTGATCGTTATTCAAACCTGAGCAAAAGACAGCTATGGAATTAGTTGTTCCTGCTCTTATTCATTTATATACAGTGTTAGACCTTGAATTGCTCTCCCTGCTCTTTATAAAGGTAAGCTGCACTTCAAAATCATGTACTTTAACCTAAATATATAACTATACAACTCTTGATTTTACGTTAGACATGTAGAGGTATCCACATAATTTCATAACATCAGTTTCAAAGCTGACTCAAACCTAATAAAGCACCTAAGTATAAAAGTTTATATCTATTCCTCAAATTGAATTTGAAGTAATCTATATCCTGAACTTAAGAGTTTAACCTACAACTTAAATTTAGGAGATTTGTTCAGGGACAAGATTGGTTCGCTCAGTATCATAATTAGACCAAATGATCCTACATTCCTACTATATTCACTCCTAGAAAAAATGAAAGCAGCTATAATGGTGACATGCTATTGGTATAAATTGGTACCTTGTAGTCTCCAAAGTTCACAAATCAACATGAGAAGCATGGTGAATACAAATGAACCAATGACCATCAATCTTCTCAAAAACATTGGTTGCAAATTGACTTCCCCAATTTTTACCAGTAGTCCTCACCACTTCGACACATGTGACATAGCCAACATCGCCTCTCACCTGAACCTGAACATCCTTAACCTCAATACTCAGTGGGAACTCATAATCTGCCCACACGAATTCCCAGCTTCCCATTACAAGTTCATAGCCAGTTATCCCACTAACACCTGGATGTACAACACAAACATTTTCGTTTTTCGACCATAGTGCTTGCATAGTGGCTAGATCACCCTTCCTAAATGAATCATAAAATCGGGAATTTGCAGCTAAAACCGCAGCCTTGCTATCTTCATTCAGAAATTTCAGCTTATCCCTAATTTTCGCTGCTTGGGCGTAATCCTCCTCCTGGATAGCAACTTGCAGATTTCGCTTCAACGTCTGTTCATCTAATACAATACTTTCACTGCTTAATGTTCCTTCTGAATCCTCCCTTTTCACTTGGCATGGTTTTAACAAAATGTATTGTTTCTTAGATTGCAATGGTGTTGTGTCAGTCTTCCTCAAACCACTTATAGAAGAACACAGCAAGCTGCGAAGATCCATGTTGTTATAGAAGCTTCCCTGAAATTGAAGCATGAACATGTGAAATGAACTCTTATGTTAAAAAGTAGCCAAATTGTATTGTTTTTGAGATAAAAATTGCTACGACTTGCATCTTCAAAAAAAAAAAAAAATCCTACAGTTAGCACCGAACTTAGATCTTAAATTTGCATCACAATTCATATCGATCGTGCATCACGTATTGAAATGTAGTTCTTCATTGGATGATATTCATACTGCTTTTATCGTGTAGCAACAGATATCAGTCAAAATTTTGAGATGATTAAAACAAATCTGTAAGTGAGATACTTGGGAAGATAAGATCGAAGAAATCGGAAAAAGATTATTCGGTTGCTCATGGTGATAAGATCTACTAAAATCTCAAAGGGAAAAGAAACTAGATGGTAACAGCGACAAAAAAACTAAAAAAGGAATATGGCAGAATACTAGTAGCCGTACTCACATTTGTGATGAAAACGGGTCGGATCATCCGTAATGTAGTGGAGATACCTGGTACCTCCATGATTGTATGTTCAAAACATCTATAGCAGAAGGCGATTATTGATATGATGTTGTTTTCGAATTCTAGGGTTTTGGAGACGATTGAATTATGGGTTTGTTGATAAACTAGTATTGAAATGGAGGCAGTTGAGCACGGTTGACAATTCGCAGGAAATTTTTTCCTTCTAACATCCAATCAGGAGTTTTGACATCACACCATCTTTTACTTTCAATCCTCTAACCGACAAACCCCACATTAACCTACATATATTATTAACTATTGAATATATATTAAGAGAAGAGAGAAAGAAGTAATAAAAAAATAAAAAATCATGACCCGAAACTGATGCCAGAACCCAGGATGGTTAGAACCAGTCATGTATAGCTGGTTAGCGATGGTGTTTGACGCTAGAAAGCTTGGAACCAGCGCTGACTTTAAGGCCGATACGCATGGTCTTATAGTCTTTTAGATGGTTTTTTTTTGTTTCTTTCCATACTACACGGACATAATAAAATTAAGGATAAGAGTAATAAAATATAATCTTAATTTCTTATAGATATGAAAGGTTGATAATAGAAAATGAGTTATGATTGTTATTTTTAGTTAAGATTACGGATTACCTATTTTACTCGTATTCACAGTCATAAAGACTATGATCTGTGGTTATCATTCTCCCAAAAAATTAATAATAAAATAAAACAATTACAAACCTTATATAAAAATAGAGAATCTCTTAAAAAGTATAAATAAATCTTTTAGAAACTATATATTCATACATAATATTATTATCTAATTTTTTTCAAACCTCTTTATAATTAATTTTTTAATTTAATTTAATTAGCATACGTGTTTATATAAATAAGAACGAAAATATTTGGATCTCTATTAAATGATTTGAATAAATATTTTTGTTAAAATATTAAGCGTTAACAAACTAAATTACTTAAAAATGACATTTAAAAAACAACTCGTTCATAAGGCATTTGACGAAATAAAGAGAAATGATTGATAAAATTGTGAAAAATAAAATTAAAAATAAAATGATAACTCATTTTCTTTTAGTATATACTAGTTTAAATACCCGTGTAAACACACGGGTCAGACATAATTATTTATAAATATGTTTTAGATTAAATATATAATTGTTTTCTAGGAATGAAATAATAGACCGATCAACATAGAAAAGTAATGATTACAATTTTAAAATGATGTAAAATTTATTTACGATACGAAATGTAAAACAAATTAAATCAAACCTACCAAGGCTCATGACATAGATAAAAATTTTAATTATTTAATCTGAATAAACCATTTTTGTAAAAACAGATATCCAATCTTGATTTTTCTAGGTTAGAATTAGATTTAATTTTGACATTAAATTCAAACCTTTTGATTTCATTTTTTACATTCTTGTTAAATAATTTGGATTTATATAATTATTTAGTATTTTTTTATTAATATTTAATATTTATCTTTTTTACAACCAACCCGTATATTACACAAGCATCTAATTTAGTTATTAATTTAAATATTATTAAGGGATATATATTAGTTCTAAATTAATATACAATAATATTTAATTTGTATTTACTAACTTAGATAGATCTTCGTATATTACAAAAGCATCTAATTTAGTTATTAATATAAAAAATTATTAAGGAATAGATATTAGTTCTAAATTAATACAAAATAATAATTAATTTGCATTTATTTAATTTGTTAAATAATTTGGATCTTCGTATAATTAACTTTTAAGTATATATATGTTGATTTTAAATTTAGAAGAGCACTTAAATATGTTAAATTTTTATTTAACTTAGATATAACCTTATGTCATATAAACTCAAAATAAAGTTTTAATTTTGACTACTTAAAATCAAAATTGAGTTTTTAATTTTAACCTAAATAAATGACTAAAAATTTAATTTTAATTAAATAAAAGGCTAATTTAATGATAGTTAGTCTTTTATTTATATCAGAAGATTAGATATAAATATTCATGAAATATGTAACTATATCTTAAAATTGTGCTCCCGGAAATAATAAAATCTATATATTTATCATTATTTTTATGTGTTGTAGAAAACTTACAATTTTACATGAAAGTTTCCCACTCGATTAAAAGGTGCAACATTTTGAAATTTTATTATTGATTTGATTATATGTTATCTTTATCTTAATTCATATTTGTTAGTCATATTAATTTGACTCTAAAAAGTCAAAATTAAAATTTTAAAATTAAAAGAATGAACGGCTAAGATTAAATCTTTTATTAAATTAAGGGTAAAGATTATCTAATAATTTTTTTCAAATTAGTCTTTTATATATATTTGAAGATTAATTTTTTTTTGATAAACTATTACTAATATGACAATTTTTCTCCGTTGCTTTGATAATTATAAAAACAAGGTCATGTAATCAGCGCATTCTATCTGGAAACAATAAAACAAGGATGAACAAAATATAACAGAAATATTCAAAACAAAATGAAATAATGATTAAACTTATGAAGGAAAAAACAACACCCTTAATCGAGTCAAGTATTAACTAGCACAAGCTTCACACCAGATTTCGGTTGATTTAAGAAGGTAGTCTACTGTTTCGCACACTATGAACAAAATCCGGCAGAACAATAATTGTGATTTTGGAGCTGGAGCTCTACACTCTTTATAATTGTACAAGCTAACATATACATGATCTTGTGAGTGTTGCCACAACTAAGATGTAATGCATCCTTGAGGAGGTAAATTTATGATGCCTCAAACTTATTTAGACAATCACTGGTTTAATTAGGGCAATAATGCTAAATTATTATTGGTTATAATTAAATGAATATAAAGTGATAAACTTAGGGGGTGTTTGGTTGGTGGTATTTGGAGGGATTTCATGGGAATGGGATTTGAAATCCCTCCAAATGTGATGTTTGGCTTGCAAAGATGGAGAAGGATTTCAAATCCAAGGATTTGATAAAATCCCTTAGGGGGTGTTTGGTTGGTGGTATTTGGAGGGATTTCATGGGAATGGGATTTGAAATCCCTCCAAATGTGATGTTTGGTTTGCAAAGATGGAGAAGGATTTCAAATCCAAGGATTTGATAAAATCCCTTAGATGAGGTATTTTTGAATCCTTCCCACCCCCCTGGTATTCTGAAATCCCTCAAATGAGGTATTTGCTCCGGCAATTCTCCGGCGACTATTCCGGCGATCCATCACCGCTTTCCCGTCGCTTGGCTGTCACTGTCGACCATCTCCTTCGTCTCAACTTCTCCGTCGACTATTTGTCTCGACTCCGGCGAATATTCGTCTCAACTTCGACTCGACTGAAACCCTCTATTGACTCCGACTTTGACGCAAGAAAACCCAGGTCGCCTACTGAAACCCTCGCCTTCGTCTCCGCCTTGCCGTCGACTTCGACCGAAACCCTTTGCCGTCGAATCCAACTTCGACGCAAGAAAACCTTAGTCGCCTACCGAAACCCTCCACCTTCGACTGAAACCCTAGCCTTCGACGTCGAGATGATTTGCCGGAGACGATTGGGTACGCTTAATTTCCCGTTCGAAAAAACCCTAGTCGCCGTCGCCTTCTCCTTCGCCGTTCTCCTTCCCGTTCGAAAAAACCTAGCGGCGGTGAGGTGGTTTAGTCAACCCTAGCCTCTGTCGCCTTCTCCTTCGCCGTTCTCCTTCCCGTTCGAAGAAACCCTAAACGCAGATCTGGTTCGTCGTTTTCCGTCGTCGTGGTGTGGTTGTTGCAGGTGACAGAGAACGGCGGCGGTTTGGTGTGGAAGGTCTTGTTTGGTTGGTGTGGTGGCTTCGACGGTGGTTTGGTGGCGGAGAAGGGCCTTCGTCAAACCCTAGCGGCGGTGAGGTGGTTTAGTGGTGGTGGTGAGGTGGTTTAGTGGTGGCGTACGCCTTCACCCTGGTGGTAGCAGGTGGTTGGTGGTGACCATGGATGTTGCAGGTGGTGGTGGAAATCCCTTGTAAAGAATGTGAAACAAACATTGGAATGGATTCTAAATCCTACCAAATACAAATCCCACCAAATGCAAATCCCATCTTAAATCCCAATCCCACAAAAAACAATACTTGAACCAAACGCCCCCTTAGATGAGGTATTTCTGAATCCTTCCCACCCCCCTGGTATTCTGAAATCCCTCAAATGAGGTATTTGCTCCGGCAATTCTCCGGCGACTATTCCGGCGATCCATCACCGCTTTCCCGTCGCTTGGCTGTCACTGTCGACCATCTCCTTCGTCTCAACTTCTCCGTCGACTATTTGTCTCGACTCCGGCGAATATTCGTCTCAACTTCGACTCGACTGAAACCCTCTATTGACTCCGACTTTGACGCAAGAAAACCCAGGTCGCCTACTGAAACCCTCGCCTTCGTCTCCGCCTTGCCGTCGACTTCGACCGAAACCCTTTGCCGTCGAATCCAACTTCGACGCAAGAAAACCTTAGTCGCCTACCGAAACCCTCCACCTTCGACTGAAACCCTAGCCTTCGACGTCGAGATGATTTGCCGGAGACGATTGGGTACGCTTAATTTCCCGTTCGAAAAAACCCTAGTCGCCGTCGCCTTCTCCTTCGCCGTTCTCCTTCCCGTTCGAAAAAACCTAGCGGCGGTGAGGTGGTTTAGTCAACCCTAGCCTCTGTCGCCTTCTCCTTCGCCGTTCTCCTTCCCGTTCGAAGAAACCCTAAACGCAGATCTGGTTCGTCGTTTTCCGTCGTCGTGGTGTGGTTGTTGCAGGTGACAGAGAACGACGGCGGTTTGGTATGGAAGGTGTTGTTTGGTTGGTGTGGTGGCTTCGACGGTGGTTTGGTGGCGGAGAAGGGCCTTCGTCAAACCCTAGCGGCGGTGAGGTGGTTTAGTGGTGGTGGTGAGGTGGTTTAGTGGTGGCGTACGCCTTCACCCTGGTGGTAGCAGGTGGTTGGTGGTGACCATGGATGTTGCAGGTGGTGGTGGAAATCCCTTGTAAAGAATGTGAAACAAACATTGGAATGGATTCTAAATCCTACCAAATACAAATCCCACCAAATGCAAATCCCATCTTAAATCCCAATCCCACCAAAAACAATACTTGAACCAAACACCCCCTTAGATGAGGTATTTCTGAATCCTTCCCACCCCCCTGGTATTCTGAAATCCCTCAAATGAGGTATTTGCTCCGGCAATTCTCCGGCGACTATTCCGGCGATCCATCACCGCTTTCCCGTCGCTTGGCTGTCACTGTCGACCATCTCCTTCGTCTCAACTTCTCCGTCGACTATTTGTCTCGACTCCGGCGAATATTCGTCTCAACTTCGACTCGACTGAAACCCTCTATTGACTCCGACTTTGACGCAAGAAAACCCAGGTCGCCTACTGAAACCCTCGCCTTCGTCTCCGCCTTGCCGTCGACTTCGACTGAAACCCTCTGCCGTCGAATCCAACTTCGACGCAAGAAAACCCTAGTCGCCTACCGAAACCCTCCACCTTCGACTGAAACCCTAGCCTTCGACGTCGAGATGATTTGCCGGAGACGATTGGGTACGCTTAATTTTCCGTTCGAAAAAACTCTAGTCGTCGTCGCCTTCTCCTTCGCCGTTCTCCTTCCCGTTCGAAAAAACCCTAGCGGCGGTGAGGTGGTTTAGTCAACCCTAGCCTCTGTCGTCTTCTCCTTCGCCGTTCTCCTTCCCGTTCTAAGAAACCCTAAACGCAGATCTGGTTCGTCGTTTTCCGTCGTCGTGGTGTGGTTGTTGCAGGTGACAGAGAACGACGGCGGTTTGGTGTGGAAGGTGCTGTTTGGTTGGTGTGGTGGCTTCGACGGTGGTTTGGTGGCGGAGAAGGGCCTTCGTCAAACCCTAGCGGCGGTGAGGTGGTTTAGTGGTGGCGGTGAGGTGGTTTAGTGGTGGCGTACGCCTTCACCCTGGTGGTAGCAGGTGGTGGTGGAAATCCCTTGTAAAGAATGTGAAACAAACATTGGAATGGATTCTAAATCCTACCAAATACAAATCCCACCAAATGCAAATCCCATCTTAAATCCCAATCCCACAAAAAACAATACTTGAACCAAACGCCCCCTTAGTACTTTGGTTAAATAAGATATTTTGAAATATGAGGTAAATATAATATTTATAAATTGTGGTAGACGAATATGATATTTTAAGGTTTAAGAAGGATATATGAAATTTCTTTAATAAATATGATTCGAAATAAAGTAAAAGTTGAATTCAATTTTGACCAAGAAAAATCAAAATTGGAATTCTAATTTTGATTATATAGATGTGAAGATTGAAAAATGAAATTTATTTTATTGGGGATGAAGGGTTTGAATCATTTAATAAGTTTGATGTATGATAGTCTTTTAATGATATTAGAAGATGACATAGTTGGTTGGACAAATCAACATCTGTACCTCATACAGCGCTGACTTATGTGGTACAAGAGTCATCTTCTGTAGCACTTAAAGATATGCAGGCAAGTAAAAAAAGTTTAATTGCATGCATGCTAAGCCGGGAGCTACCTGCTATGAAAACTTTTGACTTGAGGCCTGCAGATTAAATACTTTTAAGCATAAATATTTGAAACTTGAGTTCCACAAAAGTGCCATTACCTAGATTGACAATGGATCAGAATACACCACTAATAAAACTTGCAGAAAAGAGAAATAAAGGAGAAACCACATTTGCAACAATATAGTTCATTTGACAGTGATGAAAGTTTCTGGTTGATGAGTATCCATTTTGAGTACAAATTGCTTCAAGATTTTCAGGTACTTCAGTTGATGTTCTACTCTACTTTGCATGTCTCATAAGATGCAAAAAGGGAAAAAAAAGGTATAAAGTTTACGTTTAAAGAAGTGAAATGGCTCGATCATCATACATGTTCATAGCTTTTTATATGTAACACGAACCTTTTGTTCCTGGCCATGAATTAAAGGCCCTTACAATATTAGTATGTCATCAGCAGTATGTAAAGGGTAGCCTGCATTCTGTTTACCTTCTTCCTATCCCCTAACATACAAAGTGATTATTATCTTTAAAACTAATATTGCTGCTATTAAAACTATACCCTGCCAACAGGTGATGCTGGTGGTTTTGAAATGTATTTTTGAGCTATTTCCTCCTGAATTTTGACTTTCTCATGGCCTGTCGGTGTGGGTTCAGACAAGTCTTTTGACTCAGGGAAGTAATTCACTTGAAAGATGTGAGTTAACTTCTGGCTACTTACAACTGCTACACAGATAGAGAATGCTTGAAGCAACGACATTGACGGATCGTATTCAAGCGAGTAAAGTCCACCCTCAAGTGAAACCAATCTAAAACTGCACTTGTTCTTGTGTCCTACCTGTATTAGCAGCATTGAACAAATTAGATTCTAGGAAAGTCTCAACAATTTTCACACAAGAATAAGCTCCTATCATGTTGGTTAATATATTGGCGAATTAGAAGCAGGTTTCTCACATATGTGGCAGTTGGGTCTTGGTTGTTATTTAGTAGAGCATTTTTTAAGGAGTGCTCTTTACTATAAAAGCATCTCGATATAATCCAGGCAAATCTATAATTTCCATCATACTTGCCATTATTTCCTTTTGTATAAAGAACATATAATAAGTTAATATATGTGCATTTTTTGAAAGGCATAAATGTGCATTCTCTTTCCTTAAAAAAGGACAAGTATGGTAAGTTTTGATATGCATAGATTTACTTATAACTTTGTAATGCTAAAAAGTAGGCATAGAAGTAATTTTCACTTGGAATCTATTGGAAAAGGCAAGTGCTAGGAAACTAGATTGGTATTTATAGCAAATACCTGGTAAGAAAGGTCAAGACGATCTGAGGTGGTGCAAAGTGTAGATGCAGTTGAAGTTTTGAGTATTTCAGTCTGCTGATGACTAAGAACATGAAATTGGCAACCAATGTCCCAGCCTCCACAGTCGCATGCTCCACCAGATCTCCATCGGTTTATCAATGGAGAAGGCAATCGGCTGTTTGGCCAACTATGAGCACCCTCCGGGAGAACAACTATCGTGCTTTTAGAGCTCCCAATATCTCCACAAGTTTCATCACTTGGATTCTTGACAATTATAGCAGCTAGCTCCCCATCTAACATGCAATCATGCCTTTTTTCATCTGCCTGCATGATATCACTACTATACAAGACCGATTCTCGCACCACATATAGGTCTTTCTCCGCACCGCTAAACTCAGCATGGTATGAGCTAGAAATCTTCATCTGTCCAACAATATTATAGCCAAAGCTGTAGCTTTTCTCTTTTAGACCTTGGTATATCCAACCTCCACTCTTTTTCTTGGTCTCATGTACGGAGTAGAATGAGTAAATCAAGCTAGAATCATCTTTACCAGATGGTAATTTTTTGACAGCAGCAGCTAGGATGTCGCTACTGCTCTCAATGACAAGTTTGAAAAAAGGGATTCCGTTCTTCAATGTAAGCTGTAGAAGAGCCTGTACATTAGATGATCCGTGCTTCATGCTGTGAAGCAATTTATCCTTGTTCACAGGGGGGACACTAGATAGATTTAGGTCTAGTTTAGATTTCTGAACCTTCTCAGTCAACTGAGCTCCTTTGAGCTTCAGCAATGGGTCCAGTAATCTCCTCAAAGGACTAGACCTGGATGGAGTACTAGTATGTCCCTTCTTCCAGTTGTGGTTGACCAAATCAGGAGAGGCTTCAAAATTCACCGGACCAGACTTGACAGAAATATATGATGGACTTAGTTGTGGAATAGATGAAGTACTCTCCTTGAAGCTAAAACTTCTGGCCATCTTCCCAAAGTTAAAGCTAAACCTCCTATTGGGAGATGATGGATGTCTCCCTTTTAGAGCAAACTGTTCATCCATGTCCAAATCACACTTCTTGAAATCCTTGCTTTTTTCTTCAAGTGATGTACCTCTTAATGGAGTGACTGGTATCTCAATAGGACATTCAGACTCACTGAGAGGTAAAGGGAAAGGGCAAGAGTGAGGAACATCAGAAAAGGGGTGGTTTAGTGAATGACTCTCCTCTGGAGAAAGGCAATTGGATAGTCTACTCTCATTCTCTTCTATCAACTGATCTTCATGTGATTTCCTGGCGTCTGGAATCCAAAGATCATCATGAGAAGAACTGCTTACGTGGAAATTTTCAGATGAAATCGGTAGAGAGTTATGGTTCCCCCTGGGGCAAGGATCATCAGACCCCTGTTTTCTCCAGTCTGATGATGAAGTTTCCTCATATTCTGATGTTATTTGATCTGTTGCTTGTTTCCCATTGCTACTGTCAAGCTCGGGCATATTATAATTACTGCGAGGTGACAGACCATTCGAGCAAGGAGGACTTTCAGAAATTTGTGGTCTTACTGGCTTCCCTCTAGGCCATCTAACACCTGGTGGAAGTCTTTCTCTAGAAGACGCATTTAGTGGAGAACCATTCGCTGCTTGATGATCCCTCCTAGGAGGATGAATCTTTTTCTTACTTTTTGAAAACTTAACTGCTCCGCTTTCCACAAGTATGGAATTATTGCTAGAGAGTGATCTTTTCATGTTATATCTTGGTGGAATACGTTTTTCATTGGACTTCCAATTCTCTAGACGACCCCAGTCAAGAACTCCAAAATTCAAAGCCTTCCCTTGGACATTTTCAACTTTTTCCACACGCTGAAGATAGCCAGGCAGATTTCTCATGTGCCTAACAAGGCCATGATTTTTAACTGGTTCATTGTGGTTTGTTACAGGTCGCAAATGACCCACACGCTCCTCACCTGCAGTTTGTCTCAGTTCATGCTGTTGATCAACATATAATGGGTTTTCCATTTTGGTATAATCTAGAGACTTTTTAATCCTATGTGCTCGTAATGTTACAGCTTCCTCCTGCAGTCCTTTTGAGGTTTGTTGTTCGCCTATACCCATTCTGAACTGTGCTTTGTATCTCATGTCTCATACATACATGCTAGCTGGCAACAATGACATAGGAGAGGGTAACAGTCAATGTGTTGTGGATTCAAAATTTATGTGCATTATATTTGTTTTTATTCTTGATTAAAGCGAAAATATATTTATATATGTTTTGTCATAAGCAGGAACACACATAAACATAAAGCCGAAAGGAAAATAAACTGATCGCGGTGTGTACGCAATAGTTTGCAAATATAGCAAGAAGAGACAAAATTAGGAAAAAGAAAAAAGCTAAATGAAAGAGATATTTCATCCACCCCCACCCCCAACAAAAGCATTCATTAGAGTCCGTATATGGTGAGAGAAAGAGCAAGGAAGAGACACAGACACCACGTTGACAAAGTAGCTAGATATGTAGAGATCAGCAGAAAATATTTGGATAACACACAGAGACCCACATGGCCTATATCTGGACTGCATCTGATGCCAGCTTCTTAAAGCTCGTTTAAAGAGAAAACCCAGTTTGGTTTTGTTTTCATTAACAATGTCCTTGCCATAACGATTAATTATGTACACTTGGTCACTTTACATATATAAACATCATCTGGGATAAAGGTGGATACCTCAATGGCATCTGAGAGTAAATTCGCAGACAACAGGTGAAGCTATAATGTGAGGTTTCAGGTAGAAACAAGTCTCCTTGACAGAAAACACATGCTCAAGAAAGTACCATACTCGGATATGACTCAAAACAGCAATTATTTTAAAAACTTGATTCAAGATGGATGCGCTTACCACCTAATATGAAAATCAACCTACTTTTGGCGAATACGGTTTAGAACATTGCTATTACTTTCTGAATACCACCTGAATAATACATGATGTTGGAACAAAGAAGCGAACAGAAAAGTCAGAGCATATACATTAAAAAGAGTCGACTGTACATGCAAAACGTGCTATAGCAACCCCCAAACATAGAACCAACTATGAAATTATTTCTTGTGAGAGCAAGATAATTGAGGTACTAAGAGGTGTTGGTGCAGCACTCCAGTCAAACAGAACAGAATAATACAATAGTTCTAAGAGCATAACTACTTGAACTCTCGTATCAAACAGTAAAATCATATGAGAGTGCTTTAATATACATCTAGTTCATCAGCAGCTTTTGAGTTTTCCTATGCTACTCAGCAGTTAGAGGCATTCTATCAATTTCTAGGTCTGTATGGAACTCACAAGTCAAACTGCTTTAATAGACCGTTTGCAAATGTTAGTTTCTACTACTTTCTCCTGTGTTCATGGGTTGAATATGTATTACACCTTTCCATCTTTCACTATATTTACAGCATTTCCTTTTCTGAAGGGTCAGGTTATTCCCCTTTACTTGTGCTCTGAAGTTACACCATCCCGTTTACTTGTACCTCACAATATGATTGGATTTACATACAAAAGCTTCACGCTATTGCACTTCACTAAAAGTCTAGAACTCTAGAAGCACATGGCATGTGATATCACATTAAAAACAAAAATATTTTATATGTGCTTTACACCAGTTAAAACATGCGTGATTACATTAGAGTCGAGCTGATAAGGCCTCTTCATTTCTCCATCAGAATTTTCAATTATCTTAATATTTGTAGCTTTAAAAGAAATCCAACACGGATGGAAAGAATATAAAAAAAGCCATGTGAACAAAACTCGCATTTATTGATACTTTTTTTGGCCAGCACGCATGGAATTTTCTAAAAGTATCTCAAAATATTCCATCAGTGATTGGATGGTAAGGAGGTGGAGCCTGATTGAAACGAATCTGGAAGCCAATATTTGCAACTGATACATAAGATTTCATTCATAAATCTTCAAGATTAAACACAAGTATATACGCAAAATATCATAGATCCAAGGAATTATAAAGCTAAATATAAAGAAAATCGCACATACATTATAACTAATTATCAGAGAATAAGGAAGAAGTCCGATAGAAAGGGAAGCAGATTACGGCGCAAACAAGCAAATAAACAAAAGAGAGAAATCACAAATCTGGACGCTACCTTCATTCTAAGCGTCAATAAACGTGGTTCTATCATATGCATTACACGAATGAAACAAGAAGAAAAGAGTTCCTGCATTAACAACGAAGCCTTACTCTGTATTTGACGATTGTCGGTTTGAGGGAGAATAGGGTGCTTCTTTGAGGTCAACAATGGTGGAAAATGAAGAAATCAAGAAAGTAATGATGAAGGAGAGTGAAGAAAACCCCGCGAAATCTGCTCCACTTGACTCACAGAGTGTGTGTGTGTGTGTGTGTTCCTATGAAGATGAAGATGGGAGAGAGGGGTGGGATGGGGTTTCGTCGCTTTCAATCGAACGGTTAAAAGGTGGATGAATGGAATCGAGAGTGGGGCCCGGGAGTAGGAGGTTGCGTGCTGGTGGGCCAGGGAGTGACGTCATAAGAGTTTCCCGTGAATTGTGTGTGGCAGTGAGGGTGTAGGGACAAGTGGCAGGTGGTAGCAGCGACTTCACATTTGTATTTTGTGCTCGCACCATTTTCTTCCAATCACACCCGTGGTCGGCCAGTCTAAGAATTCTTTTACCCAATCACCTTACGCCACGTTGGCTTCTTTTTCTTAATACCCCGTCTGGGCGAGCGATTTCCTCATAGGCAACAAAAAACACTGTTCCACTTTCACGTTATTTTCCAATTTTCACTTTATTGTCTTAACAAAATATTTAATTAATTAAGAATTATAATATATAAGCGTCTTTCCGGAAGATGATTTGTACACAACACCAATTAGCCATACACAACAATCATGACTTTTATGTCCTTACCAATCCATTATATTTTATTCTCATTCATAAATTCAAGAGTATAATAATTCAAACAGTCACTTTTTATTGTGCATGACTAATTTGTATTGTGTACAAATTACTTTTCTTACATTTAATGTCAATTACAACTTGATAATTGAACTACCAACACTAATTAATCACATGCTCATAATTTTACAATAATATCTCATCGTGATTGAATATATGTGTTAGGCAACACATAATAATTTAAGTTATGTAATTATGAGAAGATGAATATGCATGTAATCAATGAAGATCATTTATTAGAGTATATGCAATTACATAATTAAATTATTAACTATAAAAGTGTTATTAATAACAGCATTATAGGACCCGTTGTATCAAGTATTAATTAATAAAAAAACAATCAATAATGATTATGATAAACTCTTGTATCTATCTATGTATTGTATGAGAGAAACAAGAGCGCAAGAATATACGTATGAATGAATTGCTTAATGATTTAGGTTTACAAACTTGAATTTATACTTGGGTGTTCAAAATCGTATATCCGAAATATCCGATAATTACAAAAACATATATTTTATATATAAAAAATTTCTAATATAATTACTAAGTAATCATATTTTAAACTTTAATCACCAAAAATATTTTCGAATATCTGATATCTGAAATATCCGAAACTTCAAGAAATTACTACCCAAATCCGAAATTTCGGATATCCAAAATTTTGGATAGGATTTCGGATAGTTGATTAGATATTCAGATTCGGATTATTTTGAACAACTCTATTTATACCCTTTGGTATTTACAAAAACTACCCTAAACTATGACTATTATCATATGTAATAACGAAATTCACTAGAATATATTGAACACAATTTAAGGACCAAACATTCTTCCCCCTTGCATTCAATTTACAATTAAGTATATTAACAAAAATAATCTATTTAAGCATAAAACATTCTCCCTTTTCGGATACGCAGATATTCTTTTTCTTTTTGCATTCAACGTTGAGGAGATCCTTATTTGAAGTTATGAGTCTCAAGAGATCTTTAAAAACTCATCCTCATCTGGTTATTTATTCGAGATTGCAGTGGAAGCCTCAGGCTTATCAGAACTTTAAATTTATCTTCACGCGAATAATCTTAAGCTTTATATTAAAATAATCTATCTCAGATTATTTAAGCTATGTAATTATGAGGAGATGCATATGTAATCAATGAAGATCATTTATTAGAGAATGCGATTATACAATGAATTTATGAACTATAAAAGTATTAACAACGCAATCAACAATTATAAAGAATAATTACATAAAGGAAAGGATATTTTAGGTCGGTGGATATAAATGGATGGCGGGTAACTAAAGACATATAATGGTATGTAGCCTTGGAGTTGTAAGGTGGCACCATATATGGAGTACGTTGTACTATATGGACAGACACATGCACGTTGAGGATCCTAGCTTTTGTCTAGAATTGAGTATGGGTTGGTTAGGGACTTACGGCCTTAGCCGAACAAAAACCGACAAGTTATCATGAATTCAAAATTTATCATTTCCGGATTTTTAATGAGGCGGTAATTAGTTAAGTGAGACGGTTAACCACTGTTATAAAATATTATAACATAAAAATAAAATTTTAAAACATGATCCTTTAAAAATCAAATTCTTTTATATTTCCATACAACAATCCTTATAAAAGTTTCATCTATAAGTAATACCAAAATTACAAAATATTTAGTTTACGGAGGTTTGGTTAACAGTGTGTCATTTGTACGCTACTTCTCCTGCGTGAAATTTTTTCCAAAACAGTTGGAAGTGAAGTTGCATCAAACCTCGAGTAACGTACGATACAAGGATTAGGTCGGACTACTATCGGGCCAAAGCTATTCCTTTGTAGGGATGAGCGCGGTTCCAAACCCGGACCGAACCGAACCCGAAAATAACCAAAATACAGAACCGAGAACCGTCCCATTTAGGTGTAACCGGTTCCGGTTCCGGTTCCAGTTCGGTTCCGGTTTTTCAGTTCCAAAACCCGCAATATTTTAAAAAGAAACAATGAGGTATGCTCTAAAACCAAACAAACAAATCCAATATATTAAAAAAACCAACAAGGAACAATGGAAACATCAAGTCAATATGCTTCATGTATCATACATTAAAATTTCATCACCAAAAGCAAAGTTATACCAAAACAAATGATATAAGCAGGTTCCACAATCCAAAAAACAAAACAAACATCAATTGTTCTCTTTCATTTTTTTCAATCTTCTTCTTTTATTGCATCTTCGATCTCTGTATAAAAACAAAAAATGGTAGTTAGTAGCTAATCATTCTAATTTATGGTTTGTAACAAATAAACCAAAAAATACTATGAAAATGTCAAGTAATAACCCAACGTTATTTTATCATCTTTCAAGATATCATTAATGTCGTCTATAATTAGTTTCCTTGACTTTCTAACCCAATCTTAATGCCTCCACTATCGATATGGTTAAACGAGTTCGATACTCATCTAATATGCGGCCACAAGTGCTAAATGCCAACTTGGATGCCACGGTTGATAATTGTATCGCCAAAATATCTAACAAAATAATATAAAATTATAACTTTATAAGTCGATTATTTTATAAGTAAACTTAAAAAATACTAAAAATAATTAGTAGAAATCATCTTTAGCAATCCGAGCAACGATATAAGTCGATCTGTCGATGTATTATATTAATTCAAGTTTTTCGGCTCATAACTTTTGCAATTTGATATCCCTTTTACAAAAATACTCTTATTCGATTAATTTATTGATTTTTCTTTCACTTAATTAAATTCATAATATATAAATAGAATGTTTGGTCAAAATCATGAGTTTGGTTTCTTCCCATACCCATTAAACATATAGATAACTCGATTTTGGAAGATCTTTGGTAGGATTCTTGTAGTGCATCTGAACATATTTGGTATTGAAAGAGTTGTCATCATTTTTCGATTTTAAGGAAGGTCTTTTTTTGTTGTTATCTATTATAAATAAAAAACAACACAAAGTGAGATATAATTAAATATAATAAAAAAGAAAGTAAATGAGATCAATTGAACCTTAATTACTTCAATTCTGCTTCTGAATCCCTCTCTATTGACTCTTCCAAACAACTCAATACTCAAACGAGTCGAAATTGGTCAAATGCAAAAGTTTATACACCCAAAATTTATATTTTTACAAAATATGTCATTTTTATAAAATAAAATTCGCTATTTACTCTAATAAAAAAAAGGGGAAAAACAAAATCCATTGGACCGCATTAATCAGGGGGTTATTTGACTTCACAATCCACCCAAACACCAAAGTAACGAGCGTGAAGCATAGCCGTGTAGGTGATGGACTCAATAGGACCACCTAACATCATTACTGTATTAGGGCCACTAGTGACTACTCTAGCCACTTCTTTATTTTATAATCTGAAATCTTATAAATAATATAAAATACAGATTATATACTTATATATAGGAGAGGATTTATGCGAGAATCGCGATAACCAATCTCAGCCGTTCCTTGGATATGGGAAGTTCATGGATGGGAGAGCGTGGAGGGATAGAGTGTGGCAGTGTGCATGTGAGAAATTCATGGGTGGGCAATGACATTGAAAGAGGGGGAATTGAACGGCTCAGATTGGTTCTCGTGGTTCTCGCATTAACTTTCTCCCCTATATATATATATATATATATATATATATATATATATATATATATATATATATATATATATATATATATATATATATATATATATATATATATATAGGGTAAGGTTACACATAGAACCTTACTTAAACATAGAACCTAAAGAACCACTTTAGGTGATGACACGTGACATCCCCCTCCCTTCCAACAAACTTTAAAAAAAAAACCTCTCAATCTTTAAATGATCATAATTCATTCGTTTTTAAGAATTTTAACAAAAAAAGTATATCGTTAGATTAAGTTCTTCGTCCTCTTTCAAACAAGATCAGACTTGATATATTTCTGAAACTTTATTTTTTTTTTAAAATGCAAATTTTTCAAAATTTGCATTTTTACCTGGGTTTCATTTGAAAATGCAAAAATGCAAAAACCGAAAATGCAAAAATCGAAGATGCAAGTTATGCATATGCTTGCAAAAATGCAAATTTTGAAACCAATACTGAAAATGCAAACAAGAACTAACTGAAAATGCAACCCAAAATGCAAAACAAAATTTGCATTTTCATAAAAAAAATTGAAAAATATGGCAAGAGTGGTCTTGATTGAAAGAGGATTGAAAAACTAAAATATTTGTATAATTTTTTTTTAAAAATTCACAAAACTTAAAAAGTTATGACAATTTAAAGTTTTGGGGGGTATTTTTTAATTAAAAACGTGGGTTTGTTGGGAGGTAATTACAATTATGTCATCCTTAATCTCAACCATTGATTTTGATGATTCAATTGTCCAGATTGGTTCTATGGTTCTATGTTTAAATAATGGTTTTATATTGATCCATTTTCTCTCTCTCTCTCTCTCTCTCTATATATATATATATATATATATATATATATGTATATATATATATATATGTATATATATATATATATATATATATATATATATATATATGGGAGGGTTCAAACGAGAACTGTTTTTCGTACGAGAACTGTGAGAAGCAATCTCAGCCGTTCTTTGGACGTGGGAAGTTCATGGATGGAGAGTGTGGAGGGGATCAAGTGTGGCAGGGTGCATGTGAGGAATTCATGGGTGGGCAATGACATTAAAGGAGGGGGAATTGGACGGCTCAGATTGGTTTCGCAGTTCTCATACGAAAAACAGTTCTCGTTTGAACTTTCACACACACACACACACACACACACACACACACACACATATATATATATATATATATATATATATATATATATATATATATATATATATATATATAAATTGGATCAATATAGATCCCTCCTTAAACAAAGATTCCAAAGTCCAAATCTTAACCATTAGATTAATCAAATCAATGGTTAAGATCTATAATAGCATGATTGTAATTAAGTAAACAGTCATATGACTTAATTTTAGAAGGAAGGGTATTATGGTAAAAGCCCTCTTTTTTTAATTTTTTTTACCCCTTAAATCTTTAAATGACCATAACTATTTCAATTTTGTGAGTTTGAGCAAAAAAATTATACCAATCTTCTCATTTTTTAATCATCTTTCAAACGAGACCACTCTTCCTATATTTCTGGAAAAAAAAATCGACGAAAATGACGAAATTCATCATTTTGTCACCTGTTGTTGCTGTTACGTGAAAACAGGTGACGAAAATGATAAAAATTCAACATTTTCATCATTTTCGTGCCCCCTGTATGTCACGTAAAAGCAGGTGACGAAAATGATAAAAATTCGTCATTTTCATCATTTTTTCGTGCCCCCTGTATGTAACGTAAAAGCAGGTGACGAAAATGATAAAAATTCGTCATTTTCATCATTTTCGTAAAAAAAAAAGGTGAACAGGTGTTCGAAAATGATGAAAACTGTTAGGTGTTTATGGGTATGAAGGTGATGGACGAAAATGATTAAACTGGTAGGTGTTACTCTTTTCCAACAGCCGAAAATGATTATTTTCGTCATTCATATCATTTTCGTCAAAAAAAAAATTTCCAAAAATATAGGAAGAGTAGTCTCGTTTGAAAGAGGATTAAAAAACGAGAAGATTGGTATAATTTTTTTGCTCAAACTCAAAAAATTGAAAAACTTATGATCATTTGAAGATTTAAGGGGTAAAAAAAACTAAATCTGGAAAGTTTGTTAGAGTTTTTAAAAGTTGTTTTAATTCCAATTTTACCCTTTTAAATGAGTGGCTGAGATTGGGACTTTGAGATCTATGTTTAAGAAGGGGGCTATGTTGAACATCACTCTATATATATATATATATATATATATGAGAAATGTTCAATATAGTTCATACTTATTGCGTAGTCCCAAGGGACTAATCTTAGCCCTTGGATCAGCCCCATCAATGGTCCAGATTGAATTTTAAAAATTTGGGCGGAGTAGCATTTTCGTAATTAACATGTAATGATTTTAGCATCACATGTGATTGTATACTGAATCACATATGATTTTATATTGAATCACATGTGATTGAATATTAAAATTTAGGACTATGCTTTTTATATGGACTATATTGAACACAACTCATATATATATATATATATATATATATATATATATATATATATATATATATATATATAGGGGAGAGTTCCATTGAGAACCGATTTTAGTGCGAGAACCGCGAGAACCATGAATTCCTCACATACACCCTGCCACACTTAATTCCCCCATGCTCTTCATCCATGAATTCCACATATCAAATCAACGGCTAAAATTGGTTCTCGCATTCTCGCACTAAAATCGGTTCTCAATGGAACCCTCCCCTATATATATAGGAAGAAGTTATATATATATATATATATATATATATATATATATACATATATATATATATATATATGTATATATATATATATATATTATAGCATATTATAGATGGTCAATTTTATTTTTCTTAACGGATTTAAATATGGAAAATTACCATTTTTGCCAACATACTATTCATTTTTTCCCAATTTTACCAACATTCTTTTTATTTTATCAATTACACCATTACACTTTCAATATTTTTATAATTTTACCAACATTCTTTTTATTTTATCAATTACACCATTACACTTTCAATATTTTTCCAATAAACACAAGGTTTACCTACTAAGCGGTAAGGCTGGCAACTTGGGTTGGGTTCGTGTTATTGGGTTCGTGTCAGTTTCGTGTCGACCCAATTTCGACCTATTTATTTTCGTGTCAGTTCGGGTCGTGTCACTTTTTTCGTGTCGGGTTTGGGTCGTGTTTTGTGTCAACCGATTTCGGTAAAAAGTATTTGACTAGTTAACAATTAGATAAACATCAAGCTACAAAAGTTAATAAAAGAAATTTATATATCGTAAATAAGAGCCTTAACTATAAACCTTTGCATTACTTTAGTACGTGATTTCCGTAATTCTAAATTGCATAGTTTTTTTTTTAAGTTAATATAAGAAATTTATATATCGTAAATAAGAGCCTTAACTATAAACCTTTGCAAATTTACTTTAATACGTGATTTCCGTAATTCTAAATTGCATAGTTTGTTTTTTTTAAATATTACTGCAAAGTTTTTTTCTCCATTTTCATATAATTTTAAGAACTTCTTTTCATTTATTGTTTATATTATGTTTAATCCAAAACCGTATTTGAAACCCATAATCGAAAACCGTAATTGATAACCGTACCCGAAACCCGTATTCGAAAACCATAATCGAAAATCAAAAAAATACTAGTCAAATACTTTTGACCGAAATGGGTTGACACGAAACACGACCCGAACCCGACACGAAAAAAAGTGACACGACTCGAACCTGACACGAAAATAAATAGGTCGAAATTGGGTCGACAAGAAACTGACCCGAATTCGAACAACACGAACCCGATAACACGAACCCGACTCAAATTGTCAGCCTTAGTAGGTAAACCTTGTGTTTATTGGAAAAATATTAAAAGTGTAATGGTGTAATTGATAAAATAAAAATAATGTTGGTAAAATTAGAAAAATATTGAAACTGTAATGGTGTAATTGATAAAATAAAAAAAATATAGGTAAAATTGGAAAAAGATGAATAGTATGTTAGCAAAAATGGTAATTTTCCCATTTAAATATAATAACCCTTAAAATTGGAACATAACTACATCATTGCAAAGTAGAACATCTTAATTAATAGATGGTTGGTTGTGAAGTAGTTAAAGGTAAATCATGCATTATGTGTTGTACCTCTACCTTTGTATGGGGAGCTTCTACTGGATGGTTAGATATTTTGGTTTTGCTTTTGTAATAAAATATTTTTGATGTTCAAAAAAGAAAAAGAAAAAAAAATCTTATCGAAACTTTAAGAAGATGCTTTTATTTTCATTTATTTTATCTGTAATTCATAAATATACAAAAAGAGTACTTGAAATTAAAGTTTAATTTCTTCATCCTGAGTATAAAATCAGAAAATTTTAATATAAAAATACGTATAAATATCCGGATTATTGTAAAGATATTGGTAAAACCTTTGTAATGATATAAATAATATTCAATAGAATATATTTCGTAAACCATATACATATAAAAAATGGCAAGATATGAAAATTAAATAAATTAAATAGAAAGAGAATATATTATAAGCTTTTCTACAAGGTCAATACAACTACAAATATTAGAATAGAGAGTGCAATGATCCAAAACTTTTCTACAGTTAGTTTGTAATTCAAAGTTTTTGGTGTGTTTTAGTCTCGTCTATGCGATCCATGCTTAATGCCTATTATCTTGAGCAGTGGCGGAGCCACGTTATGAGAGGTGGAGGTGGGGGGGGGGGGATTTTTATGTGATAATAACTAAAAATTTCTAACAGGCCCTATAAATTGAACATCTAGGCCTCTTCTTATTTACCTATTTGACATTTAGGTCCCTTGAACTTTAAAATAAAGTCATTAATACAATATAATGGTACTTTTAATTCAAGGCCGCAGTACATTTAACCTTACAATTTAGTCATTTAACATCTCGATCACCGAACTTCACAAATTATTTGTTGTAAATTGTGTTAATTATGCTATGATTTGAAAATAACTCTTTAAAAGTTCCAAAACTAAAGCTAAATTATCCGATTATCGAACAAGTTTGATCCGACCCGTTTAACCTGAATATAGTTTCACTTGTTTTATTAGTCGTCTTGCCAATCTTTCATTAAAGTTGACCCCCGTAAAGAAAAATTCTGGATCCGCCACTGATCTTGAGAATTCTTTTCATACAAAAACCATTTGGATCAGATTAGTCTCTATCAAAATCAATGTTTTCGCATAGAAGTTACAACAAAGCCGATTAGCTACCTTCAAAAATCTTGTGAACAGGGCATTAGTCTCGATCAATATCATCCTCTTCTTGGAATGCCCTTTTAAGATCTTTAGAGTGAAAGAAATGGTATGGTAATCCTTTTTGAAGTCTCATATGTATTATTTTTTTCGATCTTTGTAATGTTTTAGCATCTTGCTAGTTTTTTATATATAAAAATTGCATTGCTTTTTTTTTATTTAAAGTTGTAATTTAGAGCTTATTAAAAATATAAGAAAAATGATATATCTTCTTACTATTTCATTCTTCAACTTACTACAAGATGACATGTGAAATCCATCAATTTTTTTCTCACTTCATCCATTAATTTTAACACTTGTATTGATTTTGTGAGTAAAATAATAAATAAATGATATATCACTTCTCTAAAAACCTAAGACGGATTTAACATTATTTGACTTCAATTTATTGTTTAATTGATTAAAGATGCTACTTTTTCAACTCAGTCCTATTTACATTTAAGACATGTTACATCACATGTTATACATTTGTATACATGAGTCAATATACACAAGTAAGAGATCTAAATATGCATACATTATTATTACCTATACTATCAATTTGCAAAGTAAATAGATAAAATATCATAATATTTTTAAGGATGTTTTAGTAATTTAACAAAATATCATGAGAATTTAATTTTCTCATGATATTTTCAAAGCTTTGTGTTCTTTTATGCTATTACATACTAGCCATATAATATTTCCTAAAATTGAATATTATTATGTTATACATATTTTTTAACCTTTTTTATTTTTTTTCCTTTAATTGTTACGTAAATGAAGACCCATGAGTTACATATTCTTTTTTTTTCTTTAGCATATTATTATTTCTAAAAAAAATTGCATCAAATTTACCTTTTTTAAATGTAGTAATTTTAAATAATTTAATATACTAAAACTAAAACCAATAAGCCAAAAGTAAGATTGTCTAGGCTCATACTCATGTTTAAAAAATTCCAAAAACCATTAAAACAAATACTTTTTTCCCTGCTTTAATAATAGGTTTAATTTATTAGCTTAGATAACATAATATTTTTTTATAGATATCAATAGCAGCTATTATTCATTATTTAGTATACTATTTAATAATCTCTAGTGATCGATTGGTGTTTGTGACATTTGTCAGACATTTAAAAAATTAATTGAGTAGGTAGTAGTTAAGTTTTATAGTTGTTTTATTGATGTTATTAAGTTTTAATCACTTAAGAATTGTTTATACTAATTAAAAATATTGAAAACCATGTGTTCTTTAAAGTTTAAATAACTTTTGTGTAACAGTAGTAAAACTTGGTAATCATTAAATATCATTTTTTAAAGAAACAATTAGATACATGTAAGAAGCTAATGTATTAATTAATTTATTTTTTCCCGACGCATCGTGCGGGCAATTTACAACTTGTATATATCAATTTGCTAAGTAAGGGACCAAAATCTCATGAGTTATTAAGGGGTAGTTTTGTAATTTTGTCATTATATCATGTTATTTATGTTCTCATGAGATAATTTTTCTCATTATATCTTAAATCTTCACACATTTAGATATTTTAGTCTCCACATTTTTTTGATATCTCATTAAGAAAAAAAATGTATGACAAATTTTTTATTTTTCTTTTTCATATATTTACATGCTATATATGTTTATTTTATTAAGTTGTGTTTGACGTAACGAGTTAGAACTACGGTTGGGGAAATTTAATTGATAATCTCAAACCAAATTCATAAGCTACTTAGAAAGACTAGTTTTGAGGGATTATGTTTTTAATTATCTTCTCAAGATTTTAACACTCCGACGAGGCTAGAAACTGAGGATCATAAAAACTAGAATCACAAATCCCTATATACTACTTACCGAACACACCCTGAAAAAGTTTGATATCTATATTTCATTATTTAAACTTTAATATAATTAGTAATTTTTTTTTATTTTATAGATGAAAACTATATTACCAAAGTTATTATCTAAATTCACTTTATGAAAAGAGAAAAAGATTTATTTAAAATTACTTTTATTAACATTTATTATTATATAATAATAAGACTGTTTCTTTTAATTTTTACCCTTCGCAATAGCGAGGGCGCCGATTAAATACTTGTTTTCATCAAAAGTGAACTAATTATCTAGCGACTAGCTAGTAGAAAGATGAAATGTGAAGATTAGTGAATTCTATGTGTTAAAATTATAAGGGTCCTCCTAGAAAATCATATACATCATAAGGAGAAAAAAAAATATATTTTATATGTTATTATCTAATAGCTAGAAACATGAAGTAAAAATAGTTATAGATATAAATAAATAATATTATATATATATATATATATATATATATATATATAGGGGACGGTTCAAACGAGCATCGTTTTTCGTACGAGAACTGCGATAACCAATTATAGTCATTGGACATTTTTACATTACCCCCACATTTTTTAAACTAATATATCTATGAAACAGAAAGGTATTAAATTACGAAAATTACACAAAATTAACGAGAAAGTTATACTCTTTAATTTGAGACTGATCTTGCAATACTTTTTTAAAACTTTTTTTTTATGTGTTTGCTGGGTTTTTTTTAACTACAGCACGAAATTTGCACGTGTGCAAATTTTTGCATATTTGCACAGGTGCAAATCTTTTTGCACAAGTGAAAATATGCAAATATTTGCAAAAATGCATATATTTTTGCACATGTGCGAATGTCGAGAACTGTGTTAAAAAACTCAGCAAACGCAATTTTTTCCGAAAAAAATATAGCATGAACGGTATCAAATTATGTAAATGCATGTATCAAACAAAACTTTTCAATTTTGTTTCAAATTCTTAATGAACCAACAAGCCCACATGCAAAAACTAGTGGACATTGTAAAAATTGGTGATTAGGAATTAGAAATCTTAAGTTGTTGTCTGTTTGACTTCAATTAAAGACATAGATAACATAGCTCATATTGCTTCTCATTCCATTGCTTGAATACGGACACAGATGGTTGTTCTATAATCCTCTCATCTTCATCACACACGAACACCAAAGACAAATTAAAGAAAAGTGATGCGGAGGTGGTTGTCGAAATCGGTAGTGAAACGGTGAAGCAGATTTTGGAGGTAAACTAAATATGATTTTTGGTAGCCGAGCACCGGTTAGACGAACAGAGTGAACTACTATTCTAAAAATAGCTCAAGTTATACATTACTAAAAACCCTTAAGTAACCCTTAAAAGTTCAACTACATGACATATAAAAACAAAAGATAAATTAATTGATGCAATGTTGAATTAGAACTCACCGACATGCAATCCATCAAAAATTCAAATAGCTCAAATGAACCAAACAAGCAAATCGAATTAAAAATAGTGCTGGACGGAATTTAAAATGTTGCAATTAAACAACAGATCAATTAATTATATATAAATTGCAATCCTACTTTTACTAAGGAATCAATTCCTACTTTTACTAAGAATTCAATTCACGAATGGGAAGATAATATCCATATCTTACGCAAAATAATGTAAAAACAGGGGAGAGAGTGAGCTCCAGCAGACGAAGGAAAAAGGGACGTTGTCCATCGCGTAATTGCTGTATGTTTTGTTAATAAGACTAAATTGCCCTTTTGACTTAATTAATGATGTTTTGAAACGGATAACAAATGATTGGTCATAAATGGTTCTCGCGGTTTTCGTACGAAAACCAGTTCTCGTTTAAACCTCTCCCTCTCTCTCTCTCTCTCTCTCTCTATATATATATATATATATATATATATATATATATATATATATATATATATATATTTACACTATATTATAAAACATTGTAGGCCATTATCTTAATCTCTCAATTTTAAGTAATTTAAATTACTAATATAACTCTTATTTAAACCTATATAAAAGGAAACCATCATATGAGGTTAATTACCATTTTTATAACTAAACATTCCATAATAAATAATGTTTAAAAAAAAGTCAAGTCAATACAAATTAACTTTCAACCAATATGATATTAAAAAAGTTTGGTTAATAATACATTTAATATTCTTTTGTTTCTTATTTTAGGGGTTTTAATTTTTTTTTTGCAAAAGTTATTAAAATAGTTATAAAGAAAAGAAAAATAAAAGAAATGGAAATAAAAAAAGACAAATAAATATATGACGAATGAAAATTATTTGATGTTATCATAATGATTAAATATAATAGCTTACGTTATAATAAACAGACATATTATCAAGTATAAATTATTTCTAACCATTGCATTATGGGTAGTATGCTAATCTTTTGTAATTCATGTGAAAATGTGTAATATATACAATTTAATATAGTTTTACTAAATTATCGGCTTATATCGCGTGCTGTTTCAGATAGATATAATTCATTTATAGTTTCACATCATTTTTCGGTGATTTGTACATAAAGCAAACTAACAAATAAACAGGTAATTATCATAATAACATTCTCAATTAAACAATGTTTTGTTAGCCACATACTTATAATTTATATTACGAGTATCCAAAATTAATTTACTACTAATAGTTGATACAAATATAAGAAATTTTGAAAAAACGAAAATGTTGTTGACAATTTTTTAATGACATTAAATCGCGCAAATAACATATCATTACATTCTTAAAATCAATATGTTGCAAAACAGAAACTATTCGCTACAGCAGCATTACTCGAATATAATGCTTGTTTATATTAATAATAAATGTATGCATGTTATAATTAATAAAAAGCGTAAAAGGTTAAAAACACTGCACCATTTGTGATGCTAGATTTTTCTAAATTTAATTAAAGTTTAAATATGTGTTTTAATTTTTTTAAGTTTATATATTGTAACATCCGTCCCACATCGGTTGGAGAGGGGAACGAAACATGCCTTATAAAGGGTGTGGATACCTCTCCTAGCATGAGGCCTTTTGGGTGGAGTGTTCCATGCCAGAAACAAAACCGTGAGCCAGTAGGGCAAACCGGACAATATCGTGCTACGGGGTTTGGGTCGTTACAAATGGTATCAGAGTCAGGCCCCGGACCGATGTGCACAACGAGGACGTTGTATCTAGGGGTGTAATCGAGCCGAGACAACTCGCGATCGACTCGAAAAATATTCGAAATCGACTCGTTGTTACCGAGTCGAGCTCGAGCTCGAGCTACTCGAGTAGTAAGCCGAGTCGAGTTCGAGCTTCATTATACTCAGCTCGTTAGGCTCGCGAGCCTAATCGAGTATTTATAAAAATACTTTTTTACCCTTCAATAATTATTAATATTACATATTTGACCATAAAAGTAAAACTAAAACTAACCCTAAAAGCATTTAGCCCTAAATCCATATTGTACGTATCATATTAGCGTCCGCCTCCAGCCTCCTTCCTTGTTTTCTCTTTCCACGAGTCGACACTCAACACTCGACGGAGGTGTTGTTCTTCCACGGCGCTGCTGTTCTTCCACGACGGAGCTGTTGTTCTTCCACGGCGGTCCTGCTGTTCCATGGCGGTGCTCTTTTTCGAATTCCACCGTCAACACCTTCACCAGAGATTTTAGGTACTAAGTTTCCTTGACTCTGATTACTCAGCAATCGGCATTTTGACAACAGTTGTTTTGATTCACCATTCTATTTTCTACTATGATGTAACAGGTAACTACATTTCGACAAGCGACATTTCGACAACAGTTGACTGCTTTCTTCCTCGTTCGTGTAGCAGGGAGATTAGGCGATTTTGAGGTACTTCACTTGACTCTAATTAATCTATGTTTAAACTTGACATTTGATTAGTTGACTGCTTTCTTCAACTGTGTGTGTGAATTTTTAATTATATTTTAGTTGTAATCTGATTGTATGAATTTAATTGGTTTGTTGCCTGAATAAACTAAAAGCATCCTAAATCTTATGGTTCAAACATGGATGCTCTGAGGAGAGTACACTGTATACCCATTCTATAAAGTGTTTAAAAGTGCTGAACTTTTAATAGTATTTGGAATTACTTATTTGCTTCAAGAAATCTATACCCATCCAGAATATTTCTCCAAACACCATTAAAGCAATGTAAGGTGCAACCAGAATTCCAGAAAGAACCTGTGTAAATATAAGAATAAAATACTCAAGGTAATATAATTAATTCAAAAATTAGCTAAACCCAAAGAATCACAATTCCTACAGGAACCGTCCATCACATTCCAACTATGCATTTAAGTAAATAAAAGTAGGAGTACAAATTTCAAACTTCTTGTTATCAGTTCACAGTTAAGATTTAAGCTGCTTACACTTCGTCAGTTCCATACCTTCATGTTATACTCCTGTTTTGGAGACTTTAAGGAGCAATAAAGCTGTTTTGTATGAATCTGTTTTTTATTTTTTATTCACTTGGTGTATCATGTATGAATGATGAATCTGTTTTGTATGAATCTGATTTTAGTTGTGTATGTATGTTGTACTCTAATTTGATTGTTATTGTTTTCATATATGGTGGTGTTCAAGTGTTCATAGGTATGGAGTCATCTCCAGATGATGTTGCATCTCCGTGTTTGGGGGAGAATGTTTCTACAACTCAAGACAAGTCAACAAACTCACTAAATACAACAAAAAATACATCTACATCTAAGAGAACAGAAGATAATGTGGAGAGCCCCGAAGAGGAAACGTCTCATTTTGAATCTAAAAAAAGGCAAAAGACTTCTACAGTTTGGTTAGAATTTAAGGAAGTGAAGCTATCTGATGGAACTAAAAAAGCAGAGTGCATGCATTGTAAGCATAAACTTGCCATACTTGCAAGTTCGAGTACTACTCACCTTGCAAGGCATTTGAAGAGTTGTCTAAGGCGATCACTTTTTCAAAAACAACAACAAAGAATTACATTGCAAGTTGTTGACCCGGAGAGTAGTACACAATTTGCAACTCCAGCTCTTACGGACGGGAAATTTGATATGATGAAAATGCGAGAATCAATAGCACATTGGATTCTAATGCATGAACATCCTTTCACAATCGTCGAAGAGGAAGGATTTAATATGATGCAAAAACGCGGGATGCTTGAATGGGAGGGAGTTTCACGAAATACTATAAAAAAGGATTGCATTCAAGTGTATGAAAACGAAAGGAAGAAGCTAAAGGATTTGTTGAAAACTATTAGTAAGATTAGTGTGACTACTGACATGTGGAAGTCTACTAATCAGAAGATTGAGTATATGGTTCTTACGGGACACTTTGTTGATTCACAATGGAGATTACAAAAGCGTATTTTAAGCTTTGTTCATTTACCTCCGCCTCATCGTGGTGTTGAAATTGCTGATAACATTTACAAATGTTTGAAGGATTGGTCTATTGAGAATAAGGTGTTTACGGTTTCAGTTGATAATGCATCCAACAATGATTCAGCAATTAGGAATTTGAGAGATACATTCTCAAGAAATAAAAATTTGCCTTGTAGAGGCAAGCTATTTCACGTGCGTTGTTGCGCTCACATCCTAAATCTTATGGTTCAAGATGGTCTTTCAAGAATTGATTATATCATTCAAGATATACATGACAGTGTCACTTTTATAAATCAAAATGAATCAAGGCTTAAGTTGTTTTCAGAGATTGTGCAACAGTTGCAATTGCCGGAGAGAAGACTTATACTTGAATGTAAAACGAGGTGGAATTCCACTTATCAAATGCTTTCGACTGCAATCAAGTTTAAAGAAGTGTTTCCAAGATTTGCAGAGAGAGAGCCCCGCTACATCTGCTGTCCAAGCAATGAGGATTGGATAAAGGTTGAGAAGGTATGTTCGATTCTAGAAGTTTTTAATTCCGCCACCAATATTATCTCAGGGAGCGAGTATCCAACTTCAAACCTTTTTCTTAATGAAGTTTATCGAATTAAAGTGTTGTTGGATAAAAAGTTTAATGATATCACTGAAAATGATTTTGTTCATGATATGGTGGGGTGCATGAAGGAAAAATTCGATAAATATTGGGGGGAATGTAATTTGTTGATGTCCATTGCTGCCATTTTAGATCCTAGGTGCAAGAATAGGGTTATTCACTTTAGCTTTCCTAAAATGTACTCTGAGATGGAAGCTAAAGAGAATATTAAGATAGTGGACAATGCTTTAGAAGAGTTATACGCTGAATATGTGGAAGAATATTATAATAATGTTGAACAAAGTGGTGATACACGTGGTGGTTCAAGTGGCAACAATGTGAGCAATCAAAAATCATCGTCCGGTTGGTCGGAATTTGATCAGTTTGTGAGGACGGTTGAAAATACTAAACCCCAACAATCAGAACTAAAGAACTATCTTGATGAGGGTTGTGTCATTTATGATGGTCCTAAACCCTTTGATGCTTTAGAATGGTGGCGGGCAAATTCTTTAAAGTACCGGATTCTGTCACAAATGGCTAGAGATATACTTGCAATTCCTATCACAACAGTTGCATCGGAAGCTAGTTTTAGCGCCGGGAGTAGAGTTATTGACACTTATAGATCATCATTGTCTCCCGAAACTGTTCAAGTCTTGCTTTGCGGAGGAGATTGGTGTCGAAGTCTTCACGGATTGAAAAGGAAGAATAAAGTATGTTTTCTTTTTTATTTCACAAACTTTTAATATATTTCTTTTAGTATTTAATTATGCTAATGTCATGTCTCATTTTCATGTATTTCAGAATGAGAGAAAACTAACTGAGATCATTCTTCCTATTCCATAAGGTAAGTGAGTATCTTTTGATGGTGTAGGTAAGAAATGTCATATTTATTCTCTGTTGTTAAATAACTCGTTTGTTTTATCTTTTTATAGTTGGTTAGTCTTGTGTTTGATCCAATAGGTTTGATCACATCTGGATGCAATTGTGTTTTGAGTTTGTGAATTTGCACTTCATATAAGAGTTTTTTTTACTGTACGTATGTTTGTCATTAAATTATCTTTAGTTGGGCTACTACAAATCCACCCATATATGGGATTTAATTGGGCTGCTTTTAATTGATGATTTACAGGTGATTGTTCGGTGTTCGTGATTCCCGTTCGACGTCTTTATGAAGCAAGCCAAGATGTGAGATTAAAACAAATTAGATGTTTACCGGAACACATATTTTAGATTATTGTTCATGACTAGATGTTTCTATTTTTTCCACTTAGACTGTATTTTGTAGTTTTAGTACTGTTCTGTTGCTATATTTTTACCAGGATATTTGGAATTTTATATGAAAACTGAAACCTATTAATGACTTTAAAAAAATTTATAAAGGTTCGAGTCGAGTCGAGTCGAGCTCGAGTTTGTCGAGTATTGATCGAGCTCGAGCTCGAGCCTGAAATGTAAAACTCGGTCGAGCTCGAGTCGAGTTTCGAGCTCGAGTTTTGTATCACGAGTCGAGTTCGAGCCTGCTAGTACTCGGCTCGGCTCGGCTCGATTACACCACTTGTATCCGAAGGGGGGAGGATTGTAACATCTGTCCCACATCGGTTGGAGAGGGGAACGAAACATGCCTTATAAAAGGTGTGGATATCTCTCCTAGCATGAAGCCTTTTGGGTGGAGTGTTCCATACCAAAAACAAAACTGTGAGCCAGTGGGGCACACCGGACAATATCGTGCTACGGGGTTTGGGTCGTTACATATATGTTAACAGCTGTATTATAATTCTTATTAGTGTGTTGTTATTAATCAACCGATCGGCTAACCTATGAATAATAGAGATTGAAATTAAAGAAGTTAATTTATGAAGGGTTAATGCTGTAAAAGTAAAATACAAGGGGCTGAGACGCTGATGCGTTGCGTTAGAGCATTTGGAGTATCCATGCTTAGGTATCTTAATGCTTCGTGTCACATCACCGTCACATCATCTATTCTTCAGCTATGCTTAAACCCCGTACTACTCATGCTTCAACGCTTAATGATTTTTTATTTTATAAAATATTCTCTCTCCTATTTTCTCTCGTCTCTCGTCTCTCTCCTCTTTTTCTCTCTTTCTCTCACCTCTCTCTCACCCCTCACTCTCGGCATCCATCCACCAAAAAAACATGCTCTTCGGTACCTAAGCATGGGGGATGGTGTAGCATTCGGTAAACCCCCTCCACCTCAGCATGCCAAGGGCATGCCGAGACGTACTCGCGTGGCCATACACGCGCAAGTACGTCGCGCTCTTTGACTACGATTCATTTGACGCATGGTGTTGCACATGACTGAAGCGTAACATTGCTTGAATTTCAAGACTCTTTTAATTTTCTTCCAGAATCGTACTCCGTAGTTTTTTCCTTGCTTTTTAATTTGCTTAAACTTCTTGCTTTTTGTTTAATTTCAATTATTTGCCGGAAGTATTTCAGGATTTAGGCTCTTTACCTTTGAGTAGACGTATAATTGTTTACATTTTACCACCTGTATATCCCTCGTACCTTGATGAGATTGGAATATGTTATTGTTGTCGTTGTCTTTATAAAAAAATATTTTTTGGCTTTGGACGTCTAATTGACCATTTATATTGATATATGAGAGTACATCAAAAATTAATGTAAATACCTTGAATGCAAATATCAGAGGGCTTTGGTCAAACTGTACCAATGAATAATTAAGTTGTCTCTCTTAGAAATTAAGATTTTAAGTCCTCTTGTAAACATATGTATACTTAGATGGATATGTTTGTCATAAAAACATACCCTGAATACAACTATACAAGTACATAAAAGCATTTCTAACATTTTTTTTGGGCACACACATAAAATAACAATTTACTTTTTACCCCTTATTTTATGATTTTATGTTGTATTGAAAAGTCGATGGAGTTGTTCAACATTGACCATTAAATCAATCACGATAATTAAAGCTATTGATTTCAATTAAAAGCAGAAGTCCTTTGGTCTCTGCGTGGGCTCCTTAATTAAACCTTCTTTCAGATTTTACTAACAAATAATGGTTTGTTGTTGATTTTTCATGATAAAACAAACAAGATTTAATATATACACATATACAGATCAAGAGAGAACGTATGTTCAGAACGAAGGAACGGTAAAAATAAATTAGAATCATCGAAAAACTAATTTAATGCCTATAGAAATTAGATACACCAACTAAATACATAATGTATTATCTACTTTTTGTATCTCGTTTGTTAATGTATATTTTAAAGTTTATTGTTTTTTTAAATATTTTGAAATTTAGATTTAAAAATAAAAGAAGTTTTATTATATGTTCTAATTTTACTAGTGTTATTCACTTTTTCATACTGTCATATGTACGAGTAATGGACTAATGAGTGTGAATATGACATATTTGTGTGGAACATAATCCACATTGATCATCATGCCACTTTCACTTAGTCAAACCAATTAACATTCTCTTTCACACTAAAACAATCATAAACATGCATGCATGCATGGTCATCTACGACCATTGTTTTTTTTCAAACATATATATGAGAAAAAGTGCATATCAATATATTATCACCGGATAATATATATAGGCAAAAGTTCAAACGAGAACTGTTTTTCGTACGAGAACTGCGAAAACCAATCTGAGCCGTCCAATTCCCCCACCTTTAATGTCATTGCCCACCCATGAATTCCTCACATGCACCCTGCCACACTTGATCCCCTCCACGCTCTCCATCCACGAACTTCCCATATCCAAGGAACGGCTGAGATTGGTTCTCGCAGTTCTCGTACGAAAAATAGTTCTCGTTTGAACCCTCCCCTGTATATATATATATATAGGGGAAGGTTCATGCGAGAACCGCGAGAACCAATCTCAGCCGTTTCCTTGGATATGGGAAGTTAAATGGATGGAGAGCGTGGAGGGATAGAGTGTGGCAGAATGCATGTGAGGAATTCATGGGTGGGCAATGACATTGAAGGAGGGGGAATTGGACGACTCAGATTGGTTCTTGCGGTTCTCGCACTAAGAATGGTTCTCGCATAAACTTTTTCATATATATAGGGTAGGGATCCAGTAAAAAAAATTATGGTACTAAAAGTAAGGAGATATCTCAACAATTAGATCTCTCCAAAAGTAAAAAAAAAAGTCAACAAAATCTTTTAATTTCGTATTTTAAAAAAAAAGAAAAAGGGTAAAATGGACAAATCAACCAAACAATAAATCAGGGAACAGTTACTATTTTGAAAAAAAAAGGAATTTTGCTTTAAATCATCTTTCACGGGATTTAATCACCGTGTGCACTGACCGGCGACGGTGCACCGACCGGTGACTGTGCACGACCGGGGACTGTGATGCATAAACTACACATCTTGAACCCAAATTAACATTTACAAAACTAATTCACAGTGATGCATAAAAAATCAACATCATCTGATGCATAACAACTACCAAAAAGAATTTGATGCACAAGAACATACTTTGGATGAACAAGAAACAACCAATAAATTATATAAATCTATTTACAAACATGAACACAGGTCAAAGAATCTTATACAAACAAGAAAAATTGAAGAAAAACATCTGAGATTCTTTCTTACAAGCATCGCGTACTGGAACAGAGGCAGAAACCCTAGAAAATCGAATGGCAATTGTGCATCTGCAAGCGGCAATAATCGACGGCGATCATCGCAAATGGGGACGGCTGTGGTTTCAGAGGCACGTACGGGGAAGAGTTTCCGAGGGCGATGGCGTCGGAATACGGTGGTGCTACTTCGCGTGGGGCGACGGTGGTGGGCTGCAAAGGCGGTGAATCTAGGGTAGCAGGGGATGGGGCGGGATTTGAAAAATGAAAACCCTATATTTGAGGAGAACGTGGGTATGTATGGCGAGAGACTTTTTTTTCTTTTAAGTTCCACTTTTACCTTTCATCCTCAAATGACACGTGGCAGACTATCATTTCTTCTTACATTTAGTACCCTACAATTTTTTTTACTTGAACCTGATTCTATATATATATATATAGGGAATAACTTAGCTACACCATGATGTAGCTACTTAGCTACACCTTCTACACACAAACACATGGTGAGTCCTACTTATATACTATGCACCATGGTGGGCCCACCAAGTATTTGTGTGTGCAAGGTGTAGCACTGTAGCTAAGTAGCTACACTAAGTTATTCCCATATATATAATGCAAATTAAAGATACGCAAATTATATTTTTAAATAGTACGTGCTTGCTTTAGACCAACTAAATTAAATATATATGTTGGTTACACTTTCCTCGAGTAGAATTTGGATATATTATAATTTATATAAATTAGATTATTAATGTATTATTATATAACCGCCTGATTTTGCTGAAGGAAATAAGAAGTCAAGCGAGTTTTTATTAAATAATTGTGTTGGATATGATATATCCCGGGCCATAGCTAGAAATTTTCAGCTGCTCCACTCACACTCACCTTTAGAAATTAAATAAGAAGTTAATTAGTCATTCATGTGTAGCTTTTGTTACGTACAACTTGTAATTTGCAAGACACCTTTAAGACTTGTGTGGCTCTTGCTCTTAGTTTAGTTATGCTGCTTTTGTGAGAGGAGTACTGTACAAGTAAAGAAGCATAAGTTACAACCCAGGAGTGATACCTCTGTTAAACATATTTCATACAAGTGAAACAAGTGATCTATGCATATCGCCTCTAGAATCAAAATTGGACACTATATACCGACTGAGTGATAATAATATAACACCACACGTCTTAACGACTATTCACATTAACATTACTAACATATATATCTATCTCATTACTAACAATCTTAGTTAGTAATTATTACTGACTGTTATAGCACCATCATTACTATTAGGGGGTGTTTGGTTCATTCTTTGATTTTGGAAGGATTTGGATTCATAGAGGGGATTTGCATTTGGATGAAATTCATTTGGTGGGATTTAAAATCCCACCCCCTTGTTTGGTTCACCTCATCCAAGACACCCACATAACCACCATCAAATCGCCGGCCACCACCTCACCGCCTCCTTTCTCTGCGAACGCCAGCCACCAGATCTGCTGCCGGCGACGAAGGGTTTGACGGCGACGTAGGGTTTGAAAGTCGACGGGTTTGAAAGTCGCTAGGGTTTGAACGAAGCCTGTCGAAGGGTTTGAAAGTCGGCGGCGGCGACAGCGAGGGATAGGGTTTCCGTCGTCGAACGATAGGGTTTCTGCGAAGCTAGGGTTTGCGAAGGGACGACGAACGGTAGAAAGTCGACGGACTAGGGTTTGCGAAGGGACGACGAACGGTTGCGAAGCAAACACATCATTTGGGGAGATTTGAATTCTCATTCCCTTAAAATTCTCATAAAAGAATGAACCAAACACCCCCTTAGTAGACATACATTTATTATTGATTTAGAAAAAAATGATAACAAGGGTTATGACCTTGTCATCCGGACAAGGCGGATGAATAAACTGGCATAGTAGATGACTAGCCATCACGAGGATGACTAGCCAATTTGACGAGCTCTATGAAGATCAAAAACCCACTACTACAAGTGGTCTAGCTAAATGAAGCACATAAGAACATATTCAAGCTAAAAAAAATAATAAAGTCATAACATAGGTTTGTGCATAAAAGTAAATAATTAAAATGGTTTTCACAGTGAAAAGAAAAAAAAAGTAATTGATGTATAAACACAATTATAAAGTTGATGTAAAATCTATAAGCTATACTTTTTGTAAAAGTTAATGCACAAATCTTAGATTAAATTTTAGATTTATTAATTATTGTATATGTAATTGGTGTTATAATAATAACTGGCATGTATAAACATATTGTTGATCAAGGAAAAATGAAAGACCTTTAATTCGGAAATTTTTGTTAACTAACCTACGTAAAAGTTGCATCCAAATATGTTATTTAATGTTGGTTTATTTTACTAGAAAATGGTAATACATAACCTATAATAAAAACTCTATAATAATTTTGTCAACGCGGACATATCTCCCAAATATTTTTTTTCAAAATGTACGTGTAATCATAAAATGCAGTTGCATTTCTAAAAAAGATATGAACATGTATTTTCATAAAGCGCAGTTGCATTTTTAGAAACAGTAGAGGTATTAGAAGTAAATATATATATATATATATATATAAAGATGCATCGAGCAGAACTTGAATGCATTTTCACATTAGTGTCACACATATCAAATCATAAAGCCCTCTAAGTATATGTTTTATATAAAGAGGTGCATAATTATGTACATCGCAATACATAAGTTGTAAGAGCATTTGTAGTGATGATTGTTGTAATTGACTGTCATATCAGCATGGCTGACCTATATTTATCTGTTTTTATGGTGATTGTCATGACTAGACTCATTTTTTCTTTGTCTTTTTACTTTAAAGGCAAAATTAGAAGAAAAAAAAAGAATAAAAGAAAACTCGTAGTGCTAGTCAAGGGCTTGAAAAAGAAGGAAACGGTGATGGGATAACGGGCTCGCCACAGTGGGGATGACATGTCACGATCATGAGTCATGACCGTGCACTAGTCGTGCTCTAAGCAGCCGGCGAGCGAATGTAATAACCATATATTAACTACACAAAAGCCCTAAATGAACCATTGCTTTCATTGGGTTTTCTCACATAAAAGAGGAACGTTTACGTCATCACTTTTTCTTTCAACTACTATAACTTTACTAAGTGCAAACTTGACATGGAAATTGGAATCGACTTCATAAAGGAAGCCCACGTAACCAACTTTTATGTTACTATCACCCACCTAAACTTATCAAATAATTGAATTTTTAGCAAGTAACCCCAATTCCACAAAATACTTGCAGAAACGAAGTCTTCAACTCTTTCTTCCTCATATCCTCTACATAACTTATTAAGATGTCTCATGATAAAGATGCCATGCCCATGCCCATGTCCATGGACAATGACACCATGGATGATGGCATGGTCATGCACATGACTTTCTTTTGGAGCAAAGATGTAGTCATGTTATTCAATGGCTGGCCAAATGGGGAATTAGGTATGTACATACTAGCTTTAGCCTTTGTCCTTATCCTTGCTGTTGTAGTCGAGTTCCTCTCGATTTTTCCGGTTATCAAGCCGGGAAGAAATCCGATCATTGATGGGTTGATTCACGCTTCGTTTTATGGACTCCGGATGGCTCTTGTGTATCTTCTTATGTTGTGTGTGATGTCGTACAATGTTGGTGTTTTTGTGTTTGTGGTAGTTGGACATTTTATCGGGTGTTTTCTAGTCAAGTATCGGGTGATTTCTAAGGCAGCTTCGAAATCTCGAGCGGATCCAGTATAATCATAATGTTTGAATCACACCATAGAATTTGGTTTCGCTTTGGATGATGCGGTGTTAATTGCGTTTCATGAAACCAGTTGGTTTAGTTTGTGATGTAATGTATCAAACTACGTATTTGATATTTCTTATATGAATCTTGAATTATATTTGTAAAATAATATGTTAAGATAACTTCCAAATTATGAAAGACTTGGATGTCGACAACATATTTCGCTTACTTTGACTCTTCAAAAAGTAGTTCGTAGTTGTGACTGCAACTCGTTATTAAGATATGAATCACTTCACATTTAGCGCATTTGACATCTTGAATTGAATAAAGACTGCTGTGCTGAACTAGAATAGAAAAGAAAATACTGTTGAATCAATCTACTCGACACTTTTCCATAATACTATTTTTTTATATACATTCTCTTATTAAATATCTTATTCGGCAGTGAGTTATCATTAAAGATAGGTAAAGTCATCTAACATTTTGTTACATTCAGAGCCTCACATTAATTTATTTAATGACATATATTTTACAAAAGAACAAAAATTGCTAGCAAGAAAACTTGGCCCATTCTAACTCCAGAAAACAGTTTGCTACTAGTGCCTTCCTCTTTCAGAATAAAACAGTTAAATCATGTAAAGTGTAAGTTGCTATAAATATTCAGAAACTCGTAGCATACTCTACAGTTGGTTTCTTCGGCATTCAGGCTTCTTTTTCTCATAAAATGGAACATCTGTTTACCCCAAGAGACTTGAAGAGATTCACACCACCGCTCCACAATCGTGAAAAGGAACCCATACGAGCAGGAGCTGGAGCCGGTGGTGCATCTTCATTACCATCATTCTCTTCCTGGCTAGAAATCAAGGGTTCATGTGCACCGTCTTTTTGACTTTCAATCATGGTCTCATTGATTTTATCATCTAGTCCAGCCTCTGATATTTCTCCAGGCTTCTTGTCAAACAGTCCTTTAAATTGCTTACGAGCTTTCTTCTCTGCTTCCTGTGATAAGCGCAGTGCTTTCTCTTATTAGTGACACTGACAACCCAAAGTCACAGTTAACTGCACCATCATTGTAAAAGGATACACTACACTAAAGGTGGCAATTTTGACACAATTACTTGTATATCTTGGGTCACTTTTAATCTAAACGGGTTAGCTAAAAATGAAACAGGTCAAACGGGCCAAACGACAGAGGGTTGCCTGTAAGTGTATAAGGAAAATGTGTACTAATGTGCATGCAAAGTCATTCACTCATTTGTTGCAAGTTTTTGTTCGAGTTGGACCGGGATATATAATGAAAAGATAATAAACTAACCTGCTCAGTTTGTTTCAGTTTTAGAAGGGCTGCTTTTGCATTGGCTTCAGATGACTTGTCTATGGTCATCATCTATATTCCAAACACCAAGGAGAACAACCAAAACAGAATTATATATATGATTAAGATCTTATGGTGAACCCATTAAAATTTAAAACATTACCTTATTAAAATCTGCTCTTGCTTCAGCAAAATCGCCAACCTCCATGTAAGCCATTCCCCGTCGATAAAGTGCTTTGACATGAACAGGATTTGCATCTAATACCTGCACAGAAGGAGAATAAATCGTACATATTCCTTTAGTTACTGTCGATTAATATGAATGACAAAAATATTTTGATCATATAACGAATTTAATTATAGACCAATCTTAGATATAAAAAAACTTACTTTATTGCATGTCTCGATTGACTTTCGACAATCCCCCATCTTCAGGTAGCAGGCGGCCACATTCAGATTTAACAGATTCTTTTGTGCCAAAAAAGAGAAAAAAAACAGAGGGTTAAAGAATTGCTATAAGTGCCAGTCTAGTTTATAGCTTTGAAACATAATGAAGCCCCATACTCGTGTATTTGCAAACTCTTTTCCTTCCTCATCATCTCCAGGATTGACATGATTGAATTCACGTAGAACCTGTAACATAATTGCATGATCATCTTATATTACAACCAAGAACTAGACCTTAACAGAAGACGTTAATGCAACAATGGTCCAGGTGTGTTACCTTATCATACTTTGCTTTGGCAAGAGCATATTTTCCTTCTTTGAATAGCCTGTTACCCTGGATAAGAAACAGGACTTTGAAAAAAAGTTGCACCAACAGTAAAACATGCTGCAGTTTACATCTCTATATTTATAACATTCCCAATTTATTCATTAGAAATACAGGACTGTCTACACATACATTTGAGTAACTACTGTGACTTTTTTATATTAAAGTCCTTATCAGAAGTCAGAACTGCTTCAGGCATTTCTGAGCAGAACACTTTCACAGACTGGGGTGGGTTCATGACAACCATAAAAACTTGAGAACCAGAAAAGTAATTTGGGTTCTTAGATAAAAAAACAAAGGGCTGAGATTGACATGTTTAACATGTGAATTTAAGTATTTAACCATGTAAATGTGCAAGTCATAATTTCTATGTGAACCTTCCCGTGAACATGTCCATGCGACCATGCATTAGGCCACATGTGATCTTGACCCTTCATTCTTTGATCTATGGGCCCAGATTGGTTCCCTGGTTCTCAAATTTTTTTATGGTTCACAAATGAACCTCTCAAGTTACCTTGTATGTGCAATTTTTGATATATCTTCAAACATATTTTTGGTTAACTTACAAAACCAAATTCACACATTATTCAAATGAAAATTTCAGGATCGGTAGAACATTTCTAACTACATTATAAGGATGATCTTGTAAGCACGCGATATAATTTTATTTACGTCTATATAAGAATACCTAAAATTTCAGAACTGCAAAGAAAATTGCAAGTTCCTAAAACTACTAGTCCGCAACCTGATGTTAGAAAGCCTGTAAGCTCTTGTACCGAATGGAGACGAAGCTTAAAAACCTTTCTTACAATGAATAGTTTTATAAAAAAATAATTCAAAAAGAAGATTCCAACCCTGAACTTCAGCCAGTATTTTAAATATTGGTCCTAGAGGGTGAACGACAAGCTAAATGAATATAAACTTTTTGGTTTAAATGCCTAGATAAGACTTCTACTGTTTAAACACACGTTTGTAATTAAATTCTATGCACTGAATTTCACATATCTAAATCCTCAATAATTTATTGAGCCTTATCCTCTCCCCATGCCAAAAGTAAAGTTGCTAAAATAGGTAACAGGATGCGATCCAAATTCATAGGATATATACCGTGCCTTTGGTCTTCTCAACATCGTCCATAATAGCTCGAAAGTCCATGCCAGTCCAGTCCTGAAGAATAAACCGTAAATTCAATAAAGTAAACGGTATAGAAACAAATCAAAAAATTGAGTAGTTACGATCAGTTGTACGTTAAGCAAATACTACAATGATACTAACAATAAGAAAAGACAACATTATAATTAAGGTATACCCAATTCTTTTCATCCTTCTGGAATTAGCAGTTATGTTAGGGATACAATTCATAGTCATCTTATGCATAAATCAGTTTCTCATATAATGGTACTTTTTCTATGGCTCTAATACCCATTCTACATTATATACATATGATTATCCATTAAAACATAGCATATCATTAGTGAGGGTGATAGGGAATGGATAGATAGTTCTAGAAGGGGTATAATAGTAAAATGGTTAGTATTTAGTTAGAGGTAAAATCTATATATAAGGGAGGAGGATTTCTTTGTTAGTAGACTAGATTTATGCATTGTAATGGTCTCTTAGCTTGGCTAGAGAGAGGGCTCATTGGTTTTCCCCATTGAGAGAGGGTTATCCCTGGGCAATCATCTTGATTGTAGTTCTATCCTTTGTTACTTGCTTAGTTATCATCAATATATTAACATTACCAGTTCATATTTCTTTTTTGCTGCTATATTCAGTTTTCAATCCCTATCAGAGGGCAAGTAGTTCATGTAATCAATAGATGCAAATGCACATACAGATGACTTATTACAAGCCACACGTCCAACATTAACAAGCAAAAGTTAGCATATTATAACTTCTACAACATGCATGATATGAAATACCATACATTGGTTTACCTTTTGCATTTCAAAACCAAGAAGCTCAATCTCCCATTGAACATGAGCGCCTTCAGGAACATTAGCTGGCCTATTCACGATAAAGAAGAAAAATAGATGTAACAAACAAACATCACGATTATTGAATCTCATAATTGTGGACTGAACATTTATAACTTATAAGCGATAGCCTACTTCAAGAACACTTTTTTTGCAAGTAAAGCTGTATAAAGAACAGAGTGGTCTGAGAAAAACCTGGTAAACTTGTCATATGCATAATCAGGGGGGCAAGTAACAAGTGATATCTCCTCAGGCAACATTAGCCTAACACACATCTCAAAACCTTCAGGTACCTGACATTCAAAGAAAGCTCCTCAATATATAATCTTCCCCACTAAAAAACAAAAAAAAAAACAAAAAAAAAAAAGTAAAGCAAGACAAGCGAAATTATATGAAATAATCCATCTCTATACACATTTTGCGACACTCCATTTATGAATAAATAGTTCAACGTAAACAAATCAATGCATAGATTAACTCATTTTGCATACTCTGGTCTCTGCCAGTGTAAAAGAAAGGTTCACAAGCAGCTGTAAAAACAAGATAGGTGTCCACAGATTAAATGACATGGTAAATCCGTGAGTAATGTTGAATTCCCCTATTTCATGATCCTTCTCATCCTCCTAATAACGTGTTATGATACATGGGTACATGACAAAACCCACGAAAAAACTGTTAGGATAGATAAAAGAATGCTTAGATTTTGAGATATCATCGTATCATTAAAAAACTAAGCAAGAAGACAAGTTAGAAGGATATATCATTTTATAAATCCAATTCCGTAATAAATTCACAATGTACCCCTGTCACGTTCTTAAAAATAAACTTATAAACAAGAAGATTTACATGTTGTTTATCTATATAAAATATTGGTCATTTGGTGTCTGCTTTTACAAGCTGAAGATTTTGGATGAATTAATGGTATACACAAACAGGTCCATGTGTAGATTACATTTTGTATGCACTTGACAATGCATACAAATTTACAGGCAGCTATAAAGTGACTTAGTGACATGTGGCATTGATAAATTAATTTAGCAAATGTATATATTTTTTTTTATAAAAGTCAGACATGCAACCAGTTGATGATAAACCGACTTGTGTAGGCTGCAGAAGTGCAGAGCATGTTAAAGGTTATATAACAATAAATTCCACAAAACTATTTCCTAGATAAATAAGTAGAGAATCTGAAAATGAGAGGGTGCAGCAATAACTTCCAGCTTTTCACTGGAATGCAATGAATAATTGCTAATGGCAATACCAATTCAATCAGAAGTAGAATTTAGCAGCAATCAAATTTTTGTTCAAGGATGGGATTAACTTACAAGCCCTTCCCCTGAGGAGAACTCCAAAGGCTGGCCATCATTATCAACTCTGGAATCATAAAAAACTGTCTTTTTTGCATCAATAAGCATGCCCTTGTAATGCACACGCAGTCGACTGTCTTGAAGAGGGCAATCCATAGGAAATTCACCTAGTCGTTTCAGAAAAACAAAGAATACATATAGCATCATCACATGCAAAAAAGATAGCTACAAAGTTTAGATGTTTAATGGAGCTCACAAATGATAGCAAACAAGATTAAAAATTGAACCGAAGTAAATTAAATAATAACAAAACAACAATACTACGCCAACCTTATCTCAGAGAATGATATGCCAAAAAAAATTTGTTACAGCTTAAAAGATTTTACATGCACAGTTTTTTAATATAGACATTAACTTCACCAACAAAAGGTAAATCACTTTAACATATATTGTTTAGAAATTTTACATGTTACTACAATATGCTTAAGCAGCTTTATAAAATATTTAACTATTCAAATCAAACATGCGCAACCGTTGCCAGGCACCTACATGTAATGCTCTCTTTATGTATATTTTCTCACTAACTAGAAGGAAGAAAAGATAGAAGAAATATAACTGCATACTGAAGACAAAAAGTATGGCGTAAGAGATGGAGAAAGTTTATAAATGAAAATCAATGCTAAAACTTCGACCTAGTTTTACAGATGGAATGGTTAGAAGTGTAAGCTTTCCAAATTTCTTTGCCAGACATCAAACGGACTATTACCAATACTGTTAAAGTACTAATACACAACAACAATAACAACGAAGTCCAATCCCAATATTGTTGAAGTACTAATACATAATCAAATAATATCATTCACATTTATCGTAAAGAAAACGTGTTACAAATTAAATTCTTATAGTCAAGGATTAAAAGTAACTATGTAATGACAAAAAGAGATTAACTTAAGAACAACAAAAGTACCTTTTCCATCTCTTATGCGACGTTTTATTAGACGACCATCTCCTAGCACATCCCGTACCTATGATGATGATAAACAGGTTGAAAAATACTATCTATGATTGAAAGAGAAGAATGGAAGTACTGAGATAAAACATAGAAGCATTGCTAAGAACAAAAAGAAAGCATATCCATTTGCAAACATCTACTTGAAAACCTTACACAATCCCCGCCAACAACCTCAAGTACAGACAATGTGCACCACTAATGGCATTAAAAGGAAAAGAAATATTCTTTGAACCAAGAAATTGAGATTTGAGAGTACAAAAAGAAAGTGAAATTACACACCTGAATAAAATGGATAAGCTCCACTTCAAAGTGAACTTCTTCAATACCTTCTACAGAGGGTAGCAGAGGGCTGTGGCTTAAGTACTGACTTGTAACAAAGATCACTGCTTTCTCTCCCTTTGACATAGTTCCCATACCCATTTCAAGACCTTTTGGTACCTGGTATAGAAATACAATGAGCACTATAATTGACCATAGAAGAAGTCATATTGAAGTCCTCAATTGATGTGTCAAGATCAGTGCTTATACAGGTCAAGTAATATAAATAACACTACATACTACCTTTCAAAATAATAGAAAAAAACACTAGATACTAATAAATGGGGGAGGGATTACGGAACTAATTGAACAGACAAGAATATATGCCAAAAAAGAAACCTCAGATTTTCCGAAAGTAAACAGAATTGGTTCACCAGTTGCATGTAGTTGAAGTGATTGCCCATCCCCCAGCTTGGCAGAAACCCTGAAATCAGCCACACCCCACAAGTATATTAAAATTGCAGCTATTTCTGATGTATTAATTAGATTTCCTTAAGCCTCTGTGTGTATTTGTGTGGGCGTGTGTGTGTGAAAGAGGGGCAGAGAGAGAGAGCACAGAGAAATATGAACCTGGCTTTAACTTCATAAAGATCTCTTGGATTTTCCCAACTTTGTGCCTCATGTACAACCTGTCCATTGAATGGCATATTTAATCTTCACAATGAATCATATTGCTAATTGAGTCCAGAATTCAACTATATCCTTTTTCATCCGGAAAAGAATGCAAACAAGAGATTAACTATAAACTAATATTCTTTATAAACAAGGCAAAAAGTAGGTGTCTATGTTAGGAGGTGACATAATGCAATTAAATCCCGTATAGTAAAATGAAGTTTGATCCTGATTCGAACAACCTTTTCTACAAGCAAAATGGCATTAACATTCTCCTGTTATCCTTCCTTATTTTAAAAAAAGTATGCTCCAAAGCATAATAAGCATTAATTTAGTTTATGTTGACAGACAAGAATTCTACCCCTGCCCCCTTTCAGATGCATAACCACACCCAGATCAGTTCCCACAGAAATTTTTTTTACTTGAATCCTTAATAAGCACATAATACATTAATAGGAAGAGTCATAATCTTTTTTCACGGCTAAACATACCTTCTTCAAGATTCCCAAGTCTTCAGTTACGACCTGCGGATTATTTACAAAATCAGAAAAAACAGAGTTCTATCAAGTAAAATATAAAAGGGAACTATAAAACCTAAAATAAGCAACATGAGTTCATCAAGAATTGCATTCTAGCATAAATCATAAACAAAATCTTTCACTTAAGAGACTTCAAAGTTCAAACTTCTTTAACTATCAAGATTTGTAGTAGCATGAAGCAAAATGGGGTATCAGAGAATACAGAACACGGACATAGTAGTGAAGATAAGGTCTAGACTGCTCATGCAGTAAAATCATGAAACTAGATGCCGAGACCAAAGTAAGAAATACATATCAACAAGAGATGCAGCTTTTTAACTCTTTTTGCAACAATATCAGATTTGTATAAATCCAATTTACTGTAATAATAACAATTTGTAGCTCTTGCCTTGATTTTGGAAAACTCTATTAGCTCAATCTCAAAATTGAGTTCTGCATCCTTTGGAAAGCTATCAGAAACAGAAACTGGACAGTCATCCTCACCATAGTGCAATTCAGGCTTCATTTTAAACTGAAATGGTTAGGACCACAAGAAGTGTTAAAGATCAACAACAATCAAGCATGACAAATAGATCTTTAATTGCTAAATAAACTATCACCACACTAAGTAAGAAACATTTAACAGACTTCACATTTTCAGGTTATTCGTATTTCACTGCCACAGCTAAATAGGTGGAAAAAAAGGTTAACTTTAAGCATAAAGCAATGCGTTCAGCATAACTAATACCAATCTGGAACAAGAATAATTTATAAAGTTACCCGTTTACTTGAGTCTGGAAAATTTATTCATTAAAATCCTCAGACATCAATAGATCTAAGCAGGTTCAGGGTCTTAATTCAGTCGATGCAAAAGAGCAAAGAGAACATCCATGGTGTTCCACCATAGGACAGCTCTCTTTTTCAGATGGTTAATTAGGCATGACTGCATATTATATGAACAACAAGAATATTACAAAGCAGCACAACAGTGCGAAGAATGACCCTGCCATCAATAACATAGTATAATATATACAATTTAATAATCATTGAAACGATGTATAGACCATCAGACGATGTGGATGACATAGTATTCAAATATGTCCCCTCGGTCATTCTTTGAGACGCTTATAATACCACTACCAAAAACATACCACTGCAACTTCACCCTTCAACATTGTAGGAATTCCTTCTAGCAGCCCTAATATCATCTTGCTCTTACCCATAACCTGCCTTACTGGGATGCCTTTGCCTGTAACAAGGAAATAAAAGAGTGTCACAGTCTACATGAGAAGAGACTGAACCCAAATAATGACTATAAGTCACATAAACGATTAACTAGAACATTCCAAACAACAGCAGAAGTCACCAGAAATCAGCATATACACTACTTTAACACTCAACCAAATTACAGAAAGCATTTTTGCTTAGAGTCTTGCAGTTGGCTGAAACTGTAACCCCATATAAGTTGTATATAAATAGAAATAAGATTTCATGAGATATTTATAGGCCAGAGAACAGGAAATGCAACAGCAGAACTATAATGTGCTGGTAAGAAACCGACAATCCCTGGGGGTAACCTTAGTGCCTTTGTGTTCAACATTATTCAGGGAAAAATATAGCTTATCTTGAAGGCAGCTTGTATCGGATATATCTTAGTTCAACGACCCAAGCCTTCTAAGAAGACTAAAAAGGTTTAAATATTTTTTTATTATTCTTGAGCAGCATAGAACTTAAATTTGTCGCAGTCAGATTACGTAGAGACTATTGAAAAAGAGAGCTCAAAGTATAGATGGATTCATTTTCCTAAGAAATGAAAAGAACATTGTGCACTTCAAATTCGTTTTCATCATAAATATATATTCAAATTACATAATTACACAAATGACACACACATATAGTTATGTATGAACATATCCAGTCACTAACAATATAAGCCATAAAGTATATTACAAAAAAAAAAGCAAGAAGAAGCATAAATTCGAAACGCACCACCAAATTCTGAGTGACTAGATTGAACAACCACACCGTCTAGAGTACGAACAGTGGAATGATATATGACCTGCACAACAAACATTCATAAAATATCTAGCTACGCTCTTTTAATTGGTACCTTACGTAGTTAGGTTCATACAAATGTTGAATTAATAAGAAAATAGCGCAGTTAATAGTAAATATTATTCCAACAAGGGAAAACAAGAGTTTAACTTCTCCGATCATTTGCCTTTTCAGGTGAATTAGACAACTCTTGCACTTTCAACTGAGATCATATTATCTTCTTAACAAACACTAAAAAAGCAAAACTGAAATAGCATAAGCATAGATTGTAATGTATACTTGAAAACAACTACCCCGGAACTAGAAGTGAAAAGTTCATCGCTCTATGCACGCTAAACCCAAATAGCAAAACGATACAAAAACATGACAGTGATAAAAGGAAGTACAAATAGGAGTCAATTTCAAACCTGATCGCCATCGGAAGGCATAGCCTCACCGCCTCCTGGCCTAATCACAGCCTTCATCAAACCACCTGGAACCATCTTCTTTCTCCTAATCAACATGGTAGACAATTAGAAGTTGGTAAAATTAAAGAAGAACACACAAAATCAAATTCAGATAGCTGAACTAGTACCTCTTATCATCTTCATCAGAAGTTTTCTTCTTTTGCGGCTTAAAATCTTGTTCCGCGTCTTTTACTACGGCCATTGGAGATGATCAGTTCAACTGTTTGTGATTTTTGAGGTGAGGTTGAAATTTGAGAGAAGGCAAACGATTATCGGCGTGATTGGAGCCTCGGAGGTTCCGGCCGTATTAGGTGAAGGAGATTATTAGAGAGAGAGAGAGAGAGAGTCCGCTCAGTTAAACCCCGAACTTACTCGTGACCAGACTAGAGGGAGATTGTTTGGATGGAAGTTGGAACGATAAAGAATGAAAATGGAATGTAGATCCTCGGGTAGGTTTGGTTAGCTTGGAAACACGGTTACGGCTGTCTTTTTGGGTTGGTTTTCGGTTTCTCCCTTATAACCAACCCGGAGAGAAAGAAGTATTAGGGGTGTTTGGTTCAAATATTGGTTTTGGGGGGATTGGAATTCATACAAGGGATTTGAATTTCATGGGAATTCATTTGGTGGGATTTAAAATCCCAAACATGTGTTTGGTTCATATTTGTTGGTGGGATTTGCACCACCACTAAACCCATCACCACCACCACTAGCCACCACATCAATATCTCCTCCCATCGTTGCCACCACCACCACCAACGGCGACGAACAACGGCGAACTAGGGTTTGCGACGACGGAAGCGACGGGTTTGCGAACTAGGGTTTGCGAACGGCGGCGTCTAGGGTTTTCAAACAGGCGACGGCAGAAGCGACGGGTTTGTGAACGGCGGCGTCTAGGGTTTTCGAACAGGCGACGGGTTTGCAAAGTAGGGTTTGCGAACGGCGTCGTTTAGGGTTCTCGAACAGGTGATGGCAGAGGCAACGGGGTTGCGAAGACGAAGAACAAATGAAGTCGATTAGGGTTTTTTGCAAACCCTTCTCTGCAAAGACGAAGACACAGACGAAGTCGACAGCTAGGGTTTCTCGATAGGCGACGGTTTTTTGCAAACCCTTCTCTGCGAACGACGGTGACAAAGACGGCGACGGTCTTGCGATGATGGCGACGGTAGTGCGACGACGAAGACGGCGAAATCGGTGATGGTCTGCCGGAATGTTAGCCGGAGGGTTGCCGGATGGTCGCCGGAGCAAATCCCTCATATGTGGGTTTTCAAAATACCATGGGGATCCAAGGATTTTCAAATGCCTCATTCATGGGATTCTATAAAATCTTTGGATTTGGATTCCCAAGTCACTTTTGCCAACCAAACATCTCATTTCATGGGATTTAAATTCCCATTCCACCCCCCCCCCCCCCCCCCCCAAATCCCCCCAATCAAACACCCCCTTAAGGTTTTTTGTGTTATATAATATTGGGTTTCGAGTAACAGATAATAAAAAAATAAAAAAGTAACCACCATATTTCTCATAAGGTCATAAAATAAGATAATAAGCTAAAAAAACTACTAAAATAAGCTAAAACAACACCTCCTTACAGTCTAAGGGATAATGAAATAAATTATTATAATATTACGTTTGGTAGATAGAAATAGACATTTAATAAAATAAAATAAATAAATAACCCTTCAATGATAAAAAAAATAGATGCAACTTAAGTTTTCATAATTTTACATACAAGAAGTTATTTTCATTACAATGTATCTTAAATAAATTAACAAATAGCTAATAATAGCAAAACCATGTCAAATATATATTTCATATGAGGACACTGTGTCGTTTAAAAAATTAATTATATAAAATCAGAAGCAAACATTTAAATACGAGTAAATGGTACATTTTCTTCTTATATTATAATCAAGAGATTATAAACAATAAAACATAAGTATAACTTATAAGAGAGAGTACACACAGTAACACATGTATGCATGGAAGTATATATTGAATACCCATCATGTATAAAAATTAGTTAATGTTTGCTCGTAAGGTGAACAAGTGCAAGATGTGTATGGTTATCTTCAAGAGAATACTTGGTTGAAGGGTGGAACCTACAAAACAAAGGAAACGCTACGTTAGAGGGCTTACAGGGGCCAGGCCCTGTAAACCGCTCCGACGCTCAAGTTAGCCATGGCAATGGTAAAGAGCTTAAAGGAGGGTGTTTGGGTTGTGAGAGGTGCATACCTTGGTAGGAGACGGTTGTCTCATATTTATAGTTGAGGGCTTATGTAGATGGACCGTTAAGATTGAGGACAGGTGTCGCAATCTCCCGTGAGGGACCAGAAAGGGTGTACCTTTCTGCCATAAAGGGGATTTGTTCCCCGTTATCGGTGTCAGCCAATCGTGAGGCGGCTGACAGTACCTTTGTACCATAAAGGCGATTTGCTCCCCATTACCGGTGTCCTCCAATCACAGCGAGCCTACGTGTGTCTCGGCGCAGACATGGCACGTTTGCTCGGGCCTGTAACTTTAGGACACGTGTATGGGTCGAAGTAAGGCTGTAACGGTTCGCCCCAGGGCTTACCTGTAGAATGGCGTATTTATTGGGTTGGACCTGCCGTGGCCGGAAGGACTTGTAATAATGTTGTTAAGCACACCAGGCCTGCTTGGACCGTATGGTGAATGTCTGGATCTGGCCTGCAGTTTGATCGTCCTGGGCTAGGCCAGGCCTGGGTTGGGCTTGGCCTTGTGATGTTTGGGGAGACGATGCTGACAGGCCCTTTGTTGCCTTTTCGGGCCTGGACGTAGGTACGTCATCAGTTAACAAGCAGCTGACAGAATGAATATAAATTGCGAGAGGCGGGTGGAATGAGAAATGGGAAAACAAGAAGAATGACATTTTCTATTGAATTACTTTTTCTACTCTCTTTTTTAAAACAAACAATGTTTTAAAAATAGAATGGAGAAATCTATTTCATTCTTTCATCTACTCCAGTATGAGTGCATAACAAACATTATCTTACTTTTAACACGTGTCTTGATTATGCGAGTGAAATAATATTATAGGAGAATGTATAAAACCTCTTGTTTTATGAAAAGTTCTATATCATCTTATTTTCACACTTGATTATGTCTCGATCACGCTAGTGCAAGAATATTGTAGAAAAATATAGAACTTTTATTGATTTTTATAAACATAGTGTTTTATTTTAGATATTATGGTGTTTAAATTTTATATAAAGAAAACATACCACTTTATTGTGTTCAAATTATCAAGTGTTGATGAGGTACAGTTACCAAACTTAATGGGTCAAATAGGTTGATAGAACATGTTGTAACAAATAATTATCAAGACGTTGATAGAACATGTTGTAACAAATAATTATCAAGACGTAAGTACATCATAATTATGCCACATACCGGTTATAAACATCGGTTACAATCGGGTTAATTAGTAAACATTTCATAAATATGTTGTATGTGGGCCATAAATATGTCTTATTATGTTATTTTAAATTTTGAATTTTTAAACAAGTTAAAGTTACTGTCTTTTATTTCCATTGCAACATTAATACGAGTCGTTTTTTGATTGAACAATTTACAGCCTAAACCTATTGCAACCTAACACAAATCCACTTATTTCCATATTTTGTGTGTGTGTGTGTTTTTTTTTTGTCATGCTTGTAATCGCCATTCATAATTTGGAGTGTAGAAAGTCCAATATAATATGTAAGTTTAACAAACTAAACTTTGTCTAAACACGAAGAGGCTATATATATGGCTGTGACTTATTTTATCCTACTTCATTCTTTCAACGTGATAAAACTAAATTTGAGAGCCTAAAATTGTACATAATGGAATAATGCACAGGAGTTTTAGCTTGTGACGTTTGTTTACAAAAGAAATCACCATGTGATTTTGTCATGAGATATAACCATGGGATTCTCTTGAAAAATAATTGAACCTAGCTAACTTATTGGGTGTGCAAAATTTGATCCAAGCTGTGAATGGAATTGGCATGACTAAAACTTGGTTTAAACAATAAAAACTTAGGGTTATTTTTAACAAAAAAACATACTTATACAATTAACCTACTTCTATACTACACATTTTTATCTACAGCGAGACCGAAACCCATGATTATAAGATACACCTTTTTTAGCATTTTGATATTCCTAGGTTACAAGTTATTTGATAAACTGTTAATTATTATCTTCTAGATTAGGCAAAATAACATGGTGATATCTTCACATTCATAACATTTAATTAATTGTTTTTCTGTGAAGTCATTTAGGAAAAAGCAAGCGGAACTGACGGAGGAGCTAATGATGGAGTTAACGACGGCCGGACACTTCAAGAGCCGGTGGAGGATCATGATTGGAAGGAAGTAAGCAGAAGAGATAGAAGAAACGGAGTAGGCTACCATGGCAACTTCTTCTTCGCCTACGAGTTGGAACGAATATGCCTTCAAGAACAAATACAAACACTAATATGTAGGGGAGTTCAAAAAACTAAAAAACCCACATGTCCTATATGAACCGAAACCGAAAAAACTAATAAATCTAAAAATTTCCCGAAGATTTGTCAGTCGATCAGAGACCTGTTGAAAAATTCGAATCACAAAGTAAGAAAAAATTTTAAAATTAGTCTGATGATTGATTTGACACATTAATACGGGTCGGTTTTTTTAATTAGTCTAGCGGAGTTAGATCTTGTAAAATGAGACCCAATTCTGGTCCGACAATTTCAAGGTTGAGTAGTTTTTACTTATTAGATAGAATAGAGATAAACTCTCAAAGGACCAGTAAGCATCGTTGCTAATGGATTAAGGGCCCATTTGTATTAAACTTTTTACTTTTTAGTCATAGGGCCGGCCTACCATGTAGCATTAATAAAGGCCCATTGACGTTGCTCCTTTTAATCATGCAAGAAACAGGCCATGAGGGTCCTTTTAATTTATTACATAATTAACATTTTATTTCATTAAACAAATTTAGTTTTAAAAATGAAGGGTGTTTTATTATTAGATAATGGATATGTACAACTAGAATTATCTATGATAAATATTTTTATACTCACAAACATTTAAAGTAAACAAATGATATAATGACTAACATAACATTTAGTTTAAAATGTTTAGGAGTGTAGAAACATTTAAAATATATGTTGTTGGATACATATATCGTATCTTCTTTTTTATTATCAATATGAGTTTAAGATGATTCTGTTTTAGATAATTTAACAATTAATTAGTGGATTTTGATCCTCTGAAAGTATTATCAAACATAAAATTATGACTCTTATTTTAAATTAAAAATTGGGTACACTTTTTAGGTCTTATTTCATGTTTGTAAGAAACACGAGCTGTCATATATATATTTAAATGATTTACATTTGTTTAAGATTAATAAAAATACGAATTTAGTATTATAAACTCATTGAGACTGAACTAAGAAGAGATGATTGGATGTGCTTAATGATATCCTAATATCATTTCCTTTTAAATCCCTCATTTTTTCATAGAAAAACTCAAAAACAAAGTGTTAAGTATCATTTTGATATCATTCTGCTGTGAAGTAATAAGATAGTGGAACTACTTTAAAATATCATAATTTTATATGAAGATGTAACAATTTTCAGTTAAAGTTTATAAAAACATTTTAGGAAAAATACGACTCACCATTGACAGATCAAACATTCCAAAAATGTAAAAATATAGCTGGTAGCAGATGCAGGTGATGTAAGAAGGTATACGACCAGTCAAACCATCTTTAATTCTCGAGAAACACATCCATGGAACATGGGACAGGCACATTACCTAAAATCTTCACCTTTCCCCACCATATGTCACATGGAACCTCTCCCACTCGATCCTCCAAACGCCGACTTCCATAACGTCGTTGCCACGCGCCCATGTTCCACCGGGCCCCAACCCTCTCCAACCAAACCCAGCAATGAAACCGAGTAATCGAACTGGCAACCACAACCGCAACCAACCATATATAACTAATGCTCTCTCTATTCATTCTAGACCAACGTAATATCCATCTTTTTCGTATTAACATCATCTCATCTCATGTTGTAGTTAAACATGATCCAATATGTTTTCTTACAAAGAGGCATATATAAGAATCCATTTTCAACTTTTAATAAGGTCCTAAGGAAACCACCAATTAGAGAATTTTAACCAGTAAATTTTCTAAGTTTGCTTTTGGTCAATAATATTTTGAGGTTAGTTTTGGAGGGTGATGACCATGCCGAAGCTTTCTCCTTAGTTAACCTCTTTGCCTTTCAAAAAAAAAAGTAATTTTTCTAAGTTAAATTATAGTTCCAGTAGTAATTAATTCTTTAAAGTTTCCAAAGAACATACATTCATGAGGAGTAGTGGAGGTTCATTACGTACGTACCTTGATTTGTTTTGAGTTCCAAGATTCATTTAAGCATTGCTGCATGTCATTTTGTCGTGGGTCCCTCGCATGATCATGATACCAACTCCATTAATTCGCATTGGATATCATAAACAGACTCTGATCATTTCCTTTGATTTGATGTACGTATTTTTAAATGGTTTATATTTAACTTGTTTATAAATTAAAATGAAATCCATATACTTTTAGAGATGCATATATGTAGCTAATATATAATCTAGCTCTTCTTTGGTTAAAAATATATGAGTCGAAAATATAAACTGGAAAGGAAAGGGTTGTAGAGCATAGCTAAGTAACTCTTTGGGATGCCAATTGGGTTTAGCTGATTTGGTAAGGCATCCTCCTTCCTCGCAAAAGGTTGGGGGATCAAATCCTGCTTCAAGCAGTGAATTGGAGGTTTTACTTAAGGGTTTCCTTCATAAAGTGAAGGTGTGGTGTTTGAATTTTGGTTAAATTCAAATAACGAGGGACAGTTGAAAACCAACCATCAAGCAATTAGAACCCACGCTAAAAAGACGGAAAAGTGTCATCATTTGAGGGTAAAAAAAAGTAACTCTTTGGGATAAAGATTTGATTAATGTGAGAGTGCGAGGTGACAAGTGGATATAGTTGAAGGGGGTGATGTGTAAAATGAGGCATAAGATATGCATGATCAATGGCGTGATTGCGTTAATGCTTTATGCAGAGATAGATAGATAGATACACGTACACATTGACAGCTAACGGGACATACTCCGACGTTGGCCCAACACAACACTTCCTAATCAACATCAATAACATACGAATATGATTGATTACGCTTCTTGTTAAATATTTAAATTAACATATTTATGTTTCAAATCTTAAATAATATTACTATTAATATATATCATATATTAGTATTAGTTTTCTTCAGATTTATATATCTTTTTATTAAATCCTATTATAACCTACTATCATACTTGCTAGATCAAAATAAATGTCAATATTAAGAGACGATAAGAAATAGAATCATAGATTTCACACGTTGATCATTTAGTTTTTTTAACAAATCCTGAATCTATCTCAAATGTGTCTTTAACGTGACTCGAACCTATGATTTTAGACCAAAAGCAACATCAAACTTAAATAGCCTATCACCATTACACTAGAACAAGTGTAATACAAAAACTTAAACTACCCCAATATCATTATACTAGAAGCATTGGATGTTAATCATCTAACTGTTATATTATGATAAAACTGGAATATTTTGTAGAAAGAAACATAAATTTTGTAATATTTTTAGAACTCTACTATACTCATATCAAAAAAAAAAAATTTTTTTTAGGCAAAGATAAGAATTATATTGATATAGTGAAACTACGGCCAATCATTCAATCCTTCTTTCTTTCTTTTTCTTTTGTCACGTATAATAATAGTGTATAAGAAGTTTTGGGATTCTTCATATCATGTGAATCTATCACGGATCTATACTATATTAATCCATTCTAGTTCTCATTGTTAACATAAATATAGTAAATCATATAATCATCGTTAATATGAAGACATTAAATCATGTAATCACTTTATATATATATATATATATATATATATATATATATATATATATATATATATATATATATATATATATATATATATATATATATATATATATATATATATAGGGGAGGGTTCCATCGAGAACCAAAAAAAATGCGAGAACTACGAGAACTGATCCCCATTTTTTTTAAACTAAAATATCTACCAAACGGAAAGATATTAAATTATGAAAATTATACCAAATTAACGACAAAAATATGCTCTTTAATATGACATCCATATTGCTATATTTTTTTCAACAAAAAAATTTTGTTACATATATGTAACATACCTTATAGTACTGATGACAAATATGTTAAGTACTGATTACATATATGTAACATACCTTATAGTGATAGAAAAAAACCCGGCAAAAACGAATTTTTTTTGTTGAAAAAAATATAACAATATGAATGTCACGTTAAAGAGCATATTTGGTATAATTTTCATAATTTAATATCTTGTCGTTTGGTATATATTTTACGGTTTAGATTGGTTCTCGCAGTTCTCGCATTTTTTTTTGTTCTCGATGGAACTTCCCTCTATATATATATATATATATATATCTTTAATACTTATTAAAATAAAGAAAAGGGTTTCTCTCCCTTTCTAAAATTTCTGCACCAATCATAACCCTCCATTTTTTTAAAAAAATTTAAAAAAAATCGAAAACTGCTCTATGATGACGTCAAACTTCTTAAGCCTCTAAAGGAATTGGAAGTGGGGTATTGTGCAACTTCTAAGAGTGTTTTATAAAATATGTTAGGGGCTTTTATGAAAATGTGAGGGAGTTTTATAAAACTTGTATATTAATATAATTAATTATAGGTTGTTTATAAAAATATGTTTAATAACTTATTATATAATTTGTGTAGAGAAATAATAATTATATATTTGTGACCGTCTCATTTTTATCTACGTTTTGGTATAAATTTTATTGTAATATGACACTTTTTTAAAGTGGTATATTTTTAATTGTTTGTTATCCATTAATAGCAGTGGGTAGGTTATTCATAAAAAAATTTATATATTTTTTATATTTATTCTATCTACGTATCAAAGTCGATATAATAACTGATTCCTCGGTCTTTCGATAAAAAGTATTAAAATGATTTTTTTTTAATTTTGTTTTATTTAAGATAAATTTATATAAAAATAGATAACATTTAAAACAGAAAAAGGTGCATCAATCAATATAAAAAATTAAATAATCATATATATAAGCAACTATTAAAAATAAAACTATTAAAAGAAAAGGGTTACTTACATCATCAACCCTTTCTCTAAAAAATCTCCACCAATCATAGCCCTTGATTTTAAAAAAATAAAGAAAATAAAAAATATATTAGTTATTACGTCACATTCTATCAAATCCCTTAAAGTAATTTTTTTATAACAAACTTCTATGTGTTTGTTAATCTTGGATAAGATAATGATATATATTTGAATTAATCGTGGATAAGATAATAATATATATATTTAAATTTGAATTGAATACATATTTCTAATTTACGTGTATTTAATTGTTTAAAATTACTCCACTTTGTTAGGTAAGGAAGTTACTTTTAGGATTAGATTTAAATAATTTTAAAATGTGATTTAAATGGAATAGTAATTGATAGATTAAGTTTGAAAATATAAACAAAAAGGAAAATGAAGTAGGCGATGAGATATACATTGATAATATAACAACCATTTGAAATTGAATTTAATTGAAAATTCAACCATTTGAACTATAACAAAATTCATCCCTTTTAAATGTTCCTATTATTAAGTAAATTTGTTAAGTTTAAAGGATTAAGAAATTATTTAAAAATTGTATGTTGTAATGGTAGGAAAACATTTTTCTAAATTTTAAAAAAAAATAGATGATGATATAAATAGGTAGACTTTAATAATCATTTGTCATTATCAATCAAATTGCACCATTTCATTATTATTCTTCAGGTAAAAGGTTATGTTTAAATTTCATGAAAACGATTCACATATGCTAATTTAATATATTTTCTTCTTTTTTTATAGCTATTAATTATGGAGAATAAACAACATTCTTCGTCGGCTCCAAAACGACCTTCATTGGGAAGGAATTCAAGAGAAAGGAAAAAATCAAGGGTGATTCATTTCATATATGACAACTCTATTTATAACAGTTCAATATCAAATGAAAGTGATTGAAGAAGTTCACGGATTCCTCCAAATCATATATCTAATGGTATGTTTAATTTCAAATTACAAGTTTGTTCAATATTTTCAACCACACCATTTGTTCTTGGTTTGGCATGCAATTCTATATATACTTTTTCTCATTTCTAAATAGAATATAAATAAATTGAATTTACGTCATTTAGCTATTCACGTCAATCTTATCATTCATATGCCAAAGGGGAAAATACAATTATAATAACACCCTAAGTTTTAAAATAAAATTTTCAATGCTCAATTATGTACTAAACAGGAAAGAAAGAAAAATTAGTAGATCATTTCGTAAGCTCCATTTTAATTCCACTATTCTAACACATCTCATTTGTCTGATTCTTGAAATTCTGTGACTGAATTACCTAAAAGCTAGATTAAGAAACGAAAATTATATATAAGTTTTTGAAGATTCATAATTTGTTCCTTTTTAGTTCTAATTTCCTACTCTGCCTTAATAAAATTTGTTGATTTTGTGTGCAATTCATTTAATAAACGCGAGGTAGTGAGTTCACAAATCAACTGTGAAAGATATCTTTGATATCTTATGATATTAAATAAGGAAAAAGCAACATTCAGTAGATTAAAAAAAATCGTGAATTGGGGCAACAATTATAAAAGTATAAAAAATACCCAAGTTAGATATGTCATTAGCCCATTTCAAATTAAATAACTTAGTTTTTGTGTGCGTTAAATTACTAATAAAACCATGAATGTTGTTTATAAAGAGTATCTACATAAAGTATTATGATAATATTATGTATATCAAATTTCTGTAATGTTTATAATATATTACGAGATTTTATATATATATATATATATATATATATATATATATATATATATATATATATATAGGGATGTGATCCACTAAAAAGATTGTTATTTTACAAAAAGTAAGGAGAAATCTCAGCCAATCATTTTCCTATAACCGCTCCCTAAAAATATGGCTTTTTTCCTTTTCTTTTAATTATAAAAAAATACACTAAAGGGCATAATTGTCCTTTTAAAAATTCAGTTCCTGATAGTTAAAAATAGATTTCAAAAATCGTTTCTCTGGAAAAACAGGCAGCATGAACACAAATCGATACACAAACACCCTCTGCAGCGAACAGATTGTGCATCGACAGATTTACTCAAATCAGAACACAAAATTTGATTCACAACCACTATTCATATTAAAAAACATCTGATGAACGCAATTCAGAGATAGAAAAACAATCCATATTCTTACATTCATGTTCAACAAAATACAACAGATGCAAACAAAAAAAAAAAAAAAGAAAAACAAATGAACAAAATAAGATGCACAAATACTTCACCTGGGCTGAAGTAGATCTTCGACTACATCTTTAAGCACAAGAACGGATGAAACCAGATGCACAAATAACAAGTTGCACAATCGACTTACTTGAAGCTTTAATCGACTGACCACCACAATCAAAGGGGGATCGGTGATGGCGAAGTGAGATGGTTGTTGCAGAGGCGGTGAAGACCTAAGCCGTGGTGGCGGTAGCGATGCCTTAAGCCATGTTGGAGGCGGCGAAGCCCTAATCCGTGGTGGCGACGGCGACTTGAGATGGGGAGACGACAAAGACGGCGGTGGTTCTGTCTTGATGCTTCCGTGGTGCAAATGCGGTGGTGGTGTAGATGCTGTGGTGGTGTAGCGGCGGTGGTGCAGACGATGCTGCATTTATGGCGACGCAGACGCCGTGGTGGTGTGGACCATGCATTTACGGGTGGTGACTTCATAGGGTCGGCGGAGGACGTGCAGTCGGGGGAGGTTGCAAGACGGCGGCGATGGTGCGATTAGGGTTTCAAGAAGGGAAGGGGACGGGACTCTTGAATTCAGATGTAGAAAATCAGATGTATACATGGGAGTTGTGACGCCGGAGAAGGAGCGTCGCCGGAGCAGGAAGCGGCGAAGGAGGGCAGATCGACGTGCACAGGCGCATCTCGATAGTGTTTTGGGGGGAGGCGGCTACTTCCTCTATCATGCGTATGGCAGAATGTGGGATAGAGAATTAGGTTTAAACGTGGGGAGGAGGGATAAAAAAATATGTGATACCTATTATACCCTTTTCTATTTTTTAATAGATTTGACACGTGTCGCTCCCAGAACTCTTCTTACCCTTTTTACCTTAAAACTCTTTTTATTTGATCCTGATTCTATATATATATATATATATATATATATATGTGTGTGTGTGTGTGTGTGTGTGTGTGTGTGTGGAGGGTTCAAACGAGAACTGTTTTTCGTACGAGAACTGCGAGAACCAATCTCAGATGTTCCTTAGATATGAGAAGTTCATGGATGGAGACCGTGGAGGGGATCAAGTGTGGCAGGGTGCATGTGAGGAATTCATGGGTGGGTAATGACATTAAAGGAGGGGAAATTGGACTGCTCAGATTGGTTCTTGCAGTTCTCGTACGAAAAACAGTTCTCGTTTGAACTTTTGCCTATATATATATATATATATATATATATATATATATATATATATATATTATTATTATTATTATTATTAGATCTCTGGATTTGAATTATAGATTTATATATCCAACCGTAAGACTGGGCGCATCGGATCGCGAGGGAGGCTTGTGAAGGCTCCTCACGGATGTGAGGAGTATCGCCGGTCGAAGTGAAAGCCTGCTCACGGTTATGCAGGTGAGTGGGATCGCGAGTGTGAGCGGAGGTACGTGAGCCGGCGCTTTTTTTTGTTGTTGTTGGTGATGTGAGGCATGTGATGGATGCATGGGTTGTGTGATGTGATGAGAAAATGGTGAGGGAATGATGTGGAGCTGATGTGACTGTGTGAAGGGTGTGATGGATGCTGGTGGTCTAAGACTCTTTTACACTAAGTTATAACATCTTTTATAATGTATTCATTAACTATCAATTTTCAATAAAGAAATTTGAGTTGCATAATATATTTTAATAATGAATTAACATAAAAAACATTACACTTGCATGTTAGTTTATGTACCACAAATAGTCAACATACTATACACAAACATACAAATGCAAAGCCATATGCAAGAATCTTTGATGTAAAGTGGAAAGCTTTTCACACTTGTTTCTTACGAACTATACATTATGCTTAATTAGGCTGAAAAATGAGTACAAAGGAGAAGTTGATTGTTATATTCAATGTGTTGGAAATCTAAGCAATACCGTCTTACGCTTTTGACACCATTGACGACAATAATCAATGAGGTCGTTCGTGGTTTTCACAGTAAAACACCTCAATTTCGTCTCTTTAATCGTATTTTCCTCAATTGTGTAGTAGGAAATTTTGTTTCGAAAGCGATAGCGTTTGTTTTTAAACACATAGAATATATTTTAAAAAATTATTGAGTCTTTGTAATCAATGCAACATACTAACCATAGTCCATATATGTACTTTGCCCCTCTAGTAGAAACAAAATGTATTTTTCTAATCACAAAATATTGTAAGTTGAATTTTGTTCTAGTCTTAACTAACAAATTCACATTTAATCTTTAACTGTTGGATTAAAAAACATCTTGTAGTTATACTTTAATGACTACTAAGTCAAAAGAATATTGGTAATCTAAAGGGTTATGAATGTAGCTCCTAATTTTTTTAAGAATGAAAATCATACATCATTAAAAAAGCGTTTGCTTGTAGTTAAAAATAGATCATCGATTTTTCTACTTATAAAAAATACATAAGAACTATACCTAACAATAATGTAGTATATTAAACAAACCATAACATGTTATAGATATAAAAAATAAAATACCATTCCATTTGTAATTTGTAAAAGTACGGTTGATTAAAGAAATGGTGTCAAACTAGAAAAATGTATTAATGAATAAAATACATTTAGAGACGGTTTAGTCATTAGCGTGTATTATAAAATTAGCGTGTAGTTTAGTTTGTGTAATAAGGACGAAAGACAAGTACGAAACCAAACGGCTTGGCCGGATACCAAGAAAAGAAAAGGGAAAAAGTCGTGAAAGCATCTTCTACTTCCAAAACAAATTAAGACACCACTAATTAACAACGTTTTTCTTTAATCCTAAAATCATCACAGGGATCGAGAAATTTTCAAGTACCAATTATACACCTTAATAATTCATATATCATATCATCAAATATAATAAACTAAAAATCAATAACTATGTTAATTAATAAAAAATAGAGTTAATTATCAAATTGGTCCTTTAACATAGGTATTTCTTTCGATTTGGTCCTTTAACTTTGAGAGTGACCAAAATGGTACTTTAACTACCACTTTGTCGCCTGAATGGTCCTTTAGTTAGTTGACTAACGGTCAACTCTGTTAAAATAGAGTAAAATGACCAAATTATCCCTCTGTTTTTATTTTATTTTTTTATTTCATACTTTAACTTATTTTACTCATTTTTAATAATTAAATGTTATTTAAATAAAAAATAACCACCATACCCCACCCCATCGTCTCCCTCACCCACCTCTCTCTCTCTCTCTTATTTTTCTCTCATCACAACCACCACCTACCACCACCACCAAACACCACCACCACCACCGCCACCACCAGAAACTGGTCTAAATTTACAACTGAATAACAGAGTTCTTAAACCACAATATGATTCCATTCATTGTCAACAAGCAGGGAAAAGAATTGGAGATGGATTAAGAACATGTCCAGGAGTATTAAGAACATCAAAAGCATCACCGCCATGACCAACAACCCCTGGACCAGCATGAACACCACCTTGCGGTGGCAGTTGCAGGTTGCGAGAAGAATCCTTGATCCTTAACACCAACATTCGTAGCAATTGAACCCGTAGTCTTGTTATACACATTGCCACGAACATTTTGCCTCATACGTCGATCTTTAACACCATCTGACGAGTGAGAATTTGAAGAGAGAAGTCCCGAGTTCGTAGCAATCTGCGCAGACATGGTTTGCACCCCACCAAAATCTTTTTTCGGCTTATCAAATGAGAAATCTGAGATCATGTTTATTTTCCTTGGATGTTTTCCCATCGACCCATGTCCTCCTCCCCCTGTTCGCCGCCGGCAGCCGCCTCAATTGAGGGTGGCGGCGCAGAAACCCTAATCTGGGTAGTTTTGCCTTTTGCTCGATTTCGAGTTAATGGAGGATCCAATAGATGATCAGGCTCCATAGTTTTGTTAGGAAGAGGATTCCGACATCCCCCACCAAGAATGGTAGTAATCCAACGGTGGACCTCGCCGGAAAAGCCAAGAAACTCGTCGGAAACGGCCACCACTGCCGCCTTAAAAAACTCGAGATCTGATATCTTTATCTTCTTCTTGGTGGTAGATGTGGTCGATCGCGGTGCCCACGACGGTGGCCGGTGGCGGCGGCGGCGGCTGTGCTAAGGGTGGTGGGGCTGTGGTATTGATGAGAGAGTGCGAGAGCAGAGAGAGTGAGAGGGTTTGAGGAGAGAGAGATTGAATAAATATTAAATTATAATAATTTTATATATTAAAAATAATTAAATATTATTTTGTTTAATAAAAAATAGTAAAAAATGGTAAAAAGACCAAAATGCCCCTATCTTAACAGAGTTGACTGTTAGTCAACTAACGGATGGACCATTTTGGTGACAAAGTGGTAGTTAAAATACCATTTTGGTCACTCTCAAAGTTAAAGAACCAAATCGGAAGAAATACCTATGTTAAAGGACCAATTTGATAATTAACTCTAAAAAATAATAGTCTCCATCTATTTTTCATTCTTTCATGTTTTTGAAACCAATAGAAACATTTGATCGATAACAATCGATGAGTTTAACTTTATTACAGTAGTAGCGCAAAAGATCTCAAAGAATCTTAGCATGAAATCATGAATTTTATTTACATGTTAATGAACATGAATCGAATAGAGTTGCCTCTTATAGGGTTATCAACAATTTAGCACGCATTGCCCTTCTTTTTTCTTTCTTCTTTTTGGGAGGGGGGGAGTGCATCCAGTGTGATGTGTTAGAATGTATACTTACGGTCTGAATTGCATATCACCTTCAATGTGACGAGCAAGCATGCATGATCTCCCAGTTTGGTCGAATCATGTTGCTAATGATTTTCTTTATATTTTCTTTTTGTTTTTGAATAGATGTGATGGGTAGGAGTCACGTGTAATTGGTGTGGGATCACCAACATAATAAGGAAAAAAGACCGACATAAAACAATTTGTTGAATGTGAAGGCGTGAAAGAAAATTTTATATCTACGAGTTGGACTCATACAAATTATTTAGGCTTTTAAAACTAATTCTTATGTGGTTAACTCTAGTCCCTTTTATATAAACACAACTTGATTTAATTGTAAGTACATAATCAAAATTAATAAAATCTCTCTAAATTAGCCATTAGCTAAGCAGATCACATCGATCAATCTTCCGGTCATTCATGTACCATTATTAAGTCAAATTACTATTTTCTTACATTTGAATCTTTTTTTCTATTTTTTATTGTTATGGTGTTGCTTAGGCCTAGTCTCTTAACATCTAATTAGGTATACAGACGACTTTAATATATATTTAAGTAGACTTAAAATCAATGAAACCTTTGTACTTGTAAAATGATTTATTTTACGGAGCTGAGATAAATATCGATTTGCATTAGCCAATAAAGTGGTTTAGTTAATATTCTAGTAACCTTGTAATAATTATTACCACCTTAATTATTTTCTCTACAAGTTAGTAGTTTAGTTGATTTTTCAATATCACTTTACGTAATTGTATTAATTAACTTAAACAAACATTTATATATAGTGTATTAATAACAATTGTTATGTTATTAGTATCAACTAAAAGTTGGTGAATAATTAAGTCTTGAATAAAATATAAAAGTTGATGAGTTTGTTAATAAGCATTGAAAAGTAGCAATTATTGTTGTAAAGTTGAATTAAGGAAGTTAAGGTACGTAGTAGATTTGGTTGTTGAACAAACGGGACAACAACGTTCGACTTCGACATAGGTTTAGGTTGCTTTTCACTCTCTTTCATTATTCCCTCTTTACCTATCGCACCACCAAAACAAGCTTATGGCTTACCAACCTTCGTATATATACTTCGTCTATAGGAAATACTTAAGAACAATATATAGGAAAACTTTTGTAACCTTGTGTATAATTATTTGTGAATTTAGTTTTAGAAATAAATTGGTGTCTTGAGTAAAGCCATATGTCAAATAATTTCTACTAATATCTCAATATAAAAAATGTATTATATCAAATATTATCTACAATTTTATTAATGCATTAGTACATAAAGCTAATACGGTCATATGACACTGTATAAACAATAAACCTTTAGTAACATTTTCTGTTGTAAACGTTATAGTTTATACCTATTCATATAATCGTATTAGCTCTATATGTTTTGTATAAATGTAACAACCGGATGTAATTTGATATGGTGTCTTATGACAATAGACATATTGACACATGTGCGCATAAACACGCGAACACACACACTAAGACAACTTACAAGGCTTTATCTTCTATCAAACACCATGTCGTAAAGACAACTCTTGGAGAGAATAATTTTAAGACCCAACGCATCATACATCATATAATAGCCAAGGATATGAAGTAGACCTGTTACATTTCATTTCGACCATTTACCCATGAAGAGTGGCATCATCCGCATTTTAGAAATTATGTCTTTCTTTACTTTTCATGAAGTCATGTAATTGTCAAATTACACAAAAGTAATTGTTGTTTTACACTAGAATTTTTCTTTAACTAAAATAAATCTTGATATAATAACTGATGAAATCAAATTTACCCAAACTAGTAAACAAATATAACTTGATGCGGCACCGTTCATCCTGATGATAATCTGAAGCCAAATGACTATACAAGGTGATTCAAAGGTGATCGGACAAACCTGATAGAACAAAACACCCGACAGATGTGCCTTTGCCGGGGAACGAATGCGTTTTTAAAAAAATATGTGAATCTCTCCAAGAAAACCAATGAATCCTATTAAATAATAATACTTGTAATATATGTTTTTCGCTCTATTTTTTTACCTTACATGTGTCGAATATAAGGATAAATAAAAGATTTAGGAAGTGTTCGATGAAATTAGCTATAATGGAAGGATTCTACAATCTATGTTAAAAAAAAATAAACTCTAAGAGGATTGTTATTCTATGTTTTATAAACACTTTGAAAATTTAACATGTAAAAAAATCTTTTAATTTGAAAAATATAAAAGAAAGATCCTCAAGTCTTATAATCTCTCACAATCTCATTGTTAAACATGCACTGTTAAGGGGATAAATTCTCTCTTTAAAAATTTGGATTGCTAAGACTAACGCAGATTTTTTTGGGATTTCCAGACTTGTTATATGGGAACAGCAACAAAGATTTGTTAAAAAAGAAAGCTTGCTATCAATGTGCTAGAGAGCATAAATACAAACATCAAAATGCAACTTTATATAGGACGACCCACCTAGTGCCGCTGCAGCTCAACACCGTCTTGACCCCTATCCAAATTTTGGGCCAATTCCCACTTTGTACTGCCAAAAAATGAGATTCATGCCGAATCCGAGTTTGCTACTCCAACCATTAGCAAACTAATACCTATTTCATTTAGTACTTTCACGTGCTTCTATCGCGTATAATGTAAATCTAGTAGCGGATCAATTCCAACGAGCCTTTCAAACTAGTACCCTTTGTAGCAACTCTATAACTTCTTCAATAAATACTAGGGTCCCGTGGTTCCTATGTTGTCCACATTCCCAGTTATTTTAGTGCTTCGACCTGAAGTGATAACTTCTAGCTAGTTTAGTGGATAAGATGTCAAGAATGGGATGACAGCTGTCCACTGGCAAGAAGGAAAGCGGTCTCTTTTTGTCATCCCTGCTACTTTCCTATCAATTTTTTTATTGAATGCATGACGTAGCTAAGAGCTTTCAAATAATGTTTGTGCCTTTATTCAAACCAACACAAACCCATCAAGTATATGAGTAAGATTGGAAAGAATGTCCACCAAGTTCAGATAAAGAAATGCTTCCCACAACTATTAAAGGAAAGGCTCGACGAAGGGAGGGAGATGTTGCACGGGAAGGAAAAGGCTTTTGAAAATATTTTCTTTCTTTTTCATCATAAACGAAGAAGGCCGAGGGTGGCCTACAGTGCGTCTTATTTGAAGAGAACACGTTTTTTCGAGATAGCGTTCCTTGTCGCCAAAAAAGAATGAGAATTAATATAGTTTTCTTGGGGTTTTTGAAATAAGAAAAGAAGTCAAATCAATGTAGACTTTGTACCCATCCTAAAGATCCTATCCTCTTTTAGTTGGAGCTCTTGATGGCGAGTTTTAGCGAGTTTATAAACAAATGGAATTTGGAGAAGAGGAACATTGTTGTGTCTAATTCTTTTTGCACTTTTTGTGGATTTTCTCATGAATCTGAAGTTCATCTCTTTCTATTTTGCCCTTTGGCTGCTCTCTTTTTGAAGGAAATTGGTAAGTGGTGGAATATCAATTCTGCTCTTCCAGATTCGATTGAAGATCTATTATCATGGGGCTTGGTGGTTGGTTTCAAAGGAAAACAATTAGCAGCTTTTAACACGGTGGTATTTTCTTTTTGTTGGTTGCTTTGGTCTTATCGAAATGATAGAGTGTTCAACTCTAAGTCGGAGTCGTTTGCTCGTTTGTTTAGTCAATTGCAAAGTTTATCCTTCTTTTGGTTAAATGTGCGTGGCAATCTTGGTAGGAGGTTAGTATGGACTAATTGGCGGTGTAATTAGGGTTGTCAAAAACAGACACGGCACGACAAAAATAAACGACACGAAACGAAATTGGGACGAAATCGAAATTCGAATTCGTGTTCGTGTCGATTATAAAAAACACGACGTCGTGTCGTGTCGTGTTCGTCTTGAAATTTTACCACGGAATTAACACGACAATAACCCGATATGGACATGAATATAACACGACAATAAAACGATATCTACACGATATATATATACAAATATAATTATATAATTATATATAATATCGCATTGTCCATATATCTCATTTGTTGTGGTTTTTGATATCCTTCTTTTCTTAAACAATTTAATTAAGCAAATGGATATTTTATGTTGGTTTTTGTTATGTTGTCGTGTTAGTCGTTTTTTCAGCATGAATTATTTAAAAGGGTGAAAATTTAATGTTACTTTTGTCGTGTTGTCGTGTAAGTCGTGTTCGTCGTTTTTTAATTGGGTCATGTTCGTGTTAGGAAAAAAAACACATCGTGTCGTGTTCGTGTCATGAAAAATCAATTCGTGTCGTGTCGTGGCAGACAAAAACACGACACGATGACACGATTTGACACCCCTAGGTGTAATCCTAGATTGGAAACTTCTTTGTAAATTTCTTTTCTAGCTCCTTTTATTAATAAAATTCTATTTTCTGTTGCTAAAAAAAAAAAAGTTCTGCTATGGTTAGCTTTTTTCGTTGTCCTGAAAACCACAAGACAACTTTATCATTTCCCATTCTTAAAGCTACTTCTAGGTAAAATTACAAACCCATTTACCTACTTACTACTGGTCCAAGATAACACCTTCCATAGTATGATACTGATCAGTAGAGGTGAACAAATACCGGTTTTTACTATATCCGGTTATAGTAAAAACCGGATCGGATTTTTCGGACAAAAAAAAAACCGGTTACGAAAAAAACCGGTTTAGTATTAACCGGTTTTGATATCGAATTCCGATACTATTTTATCCGGTTTCGGTTTATACTATAACCGGTTTTTATAAAAAACCGGTTTTTATTCGGGGCAAAAAATCCGGTCCGCGTATTTTTTATGTAGCCCACTGTTTTTTTTTTTTTTTTTTTTTTTTTTTTTGTTTTTTTTTTTTAAATACATTTCCTATAATATATACTATAAAAAAACATACATGTGAAAGAAAACTCAAATTTTGATTAATTTAAATACTTAAAAAGTACAATGTTAAAATTACAAACTTCCTAATTAAAAATATTCAAACTACAAACATCTAACTTAAAACCATTCAAACTTCGAATTAAAAGTGGGAAGCCAGGGAGGAGCTTCGGCATCGCCATCACCCCTACATAGCAACCCGTTCACGCTTCTTCTTCTTCTTCTTCTTCTTCATCGGGAGACGATATTCCAAGTTCCACTTCTTCATTGTGTATGTTTGATTCCAAGTCGACGTCAATTGGGTCTTCTAGTGTGGTCACGTGTTGTCTTCTAGCCGCACCATCCAAGTAATCTTTTAAACAAATACACACTTCCACAGATTCGGGACTCAACCGTGATCTTCTTGCGGATACGACCCTGCCACTCACAGAAAAAGCAGATTCCGAAGCTACCGTAGAAGCTTGGACGGTTAGTAGATCACGGGCCATGGCGGCTAGAACCGGAAATTGTGATTCCCTTTCCTTCCACCAAGCCAAAATATCAAAAGTTTGAAAATCCTCATATGTATATTTTGCTATAAAATTGGTTGACATGTAATTCCCTAACTCACTACTTGGGGTGGAACCACGTGCTCTCTTGGATTGAGAGTTCATAATTGTGTTAAAAAGTGACAAACCCGCATTACTTTGGCGTCTACTAGATTCCGCTCTCATTTGATCATGAATGGCACTAGATGTCCCGTATTTACCCAAATAGATCTCAAACATATCTCGAAAACATTTATTGAAATAATTGGTTTGGTTAGTTATAAAAGCGGGATCATCTTCGGTAAGGTTAAAAGAAAATGCAATTTGTTCGATTAATGTTTCAACTCCACCAACGTTTAAACAAGGGTTTAAAGCGGCGGCACAAGTAAATACCGGGGGAATTTCCTTAAAATATTTTAAAAGTTTTTCTTTCATTTTTGCCCCAACGAGTTTCAATTCTTCACCTTCAAACTCAAAGTCACCAATTTTGCTAGCCATCAAAAACAATTGGTTAAGCACCAACGGACTAGTGGGATAATAAACGCCGGATAAACAAGTTGTTGCGTCTTTAAAAACCTCAAGTAAATCGTGTAGTTTTGAAATCATTTCCCAACCGTCATTCGGATACTCTTGTGCTACAAGACCTTTATCAAACAAGTTTTTGTGAAAAGTTTGCAACGTATCTCTTTGCCTTAAGGCGGAGTGCATCATCATCCAAGTGGAGTTCCAACGAGTTGGACAATCCAAATTTGGACCCAAAGCTTTACAATTAACCGACTTGCAAAAACGTTTATAATTATTCAACCGTTTGTTGTTGGAGCAAAAAATCGATTTTATCATTTCTTTGAATTCTTTTCTTTTGGAGTCAATAACCTCCAAACCGGCTTGAACGGAAAGATTGATGATGTGTGCAGCACAACGAGTGTGAAAAAACACACCGTCTAAAATTGGTGAAAGTAGTATCTTTAATCGTGGAACCGCGTTTGTGTTATTTGACGCATTATCAAAAGACATAGAATAAACTTTGTTTTGTATGTTATAAACACAAATCACCCTTTTTAAAAGCGCAAATAAATTTGCGCCGGTGTGTGGTTCACCAAATAACTCAAACGCGATTGTACGTTTCATCATTTGCCAACTATCTTGGTCTAGCCAATGGGCCGTGACGGCTAGAAAAGAATGTCCGGTGTTATGTGGAGAACTCCAAACGTCACATGTAAGTGACACACCATAACGGTGTTCTTGGAATCCTAAAATCATTTTTTCTCTAGCCGCACGCCACATTTTTATTGCATCACGCCTAAGGGTAGTACGACTTACAGCGGTGTAACGCGGTTGCATTAGTGTTTGGATGGTTTCGGTGAAATCTTTATCATCAAAGTGGTCAAACGGCAAAGCTTTTGTAATCACGAACCTCGTAAAAGCGTCTCGTAATTTGTCGTTGTCGTAAATGAAAACACCACCTTGATTCGTCATGTTGGCTTGAGTTGCATCGGATGTTGCTCTTAGCGCCTTGCATGACTTGGAAATATGAGCCCTCAAAGTAGAGTTGCCTTCGGGTGCTAGAAACTTGTGACAAAGTTTGCACCGAGCCCTTTTTGAACCGTTGGACATCTCGCACAAGTCGAAATGTTCCCAAATTTCTTTATTTCTATTATGCTCGAGAATCCTCACCACATCGGGGTTTCCTCCGACGGAAGATTCTCCCGTATTCGGCATGCTACTACTACCGGCCATGATATCAATCTCAAGAAAGTGAGCTTTGGTGAATAAAAGTAGAGAATTTGGAGAGAATTTGGAAGATGTAAGTTGTGATTTAATCCCACAACATACCCACACTATATATAAGTGTTTTGGGTGGCAAAATGGTAAAAAAATAAGAAAAAAACGGTCAAGAAACACCCCAAACGGCTAGAAAACGGCTACTTTTCGAACCTAACGGCTAGTAGTAAAAAACCGGATAAAAAACCGGATAAAAACCGGTTTCAAAAAAACCGGTTTTTTATCCGGTAAAAAAACCGGTCGGCCCAAAATCCTACAAACCGGTCATACTATCCGGTTTTGAAAAATCCGGTCCGGATAAAAAAAAACCGGTTTTTAGAAAATCCGGTTTCGGATATTTTTTCGTATAAATCGGATATTCGGTTTTTTTGTGCACCTCTACTGATCAGTAAGAGTTGGCTTAATCATTAGGAGTTGAAAGTATTTTTGTGTCATATTATGGAAATCCCACCCATAATAGTGATCGTCGTCCCCTCCTGACGAGCTTGTGTCCTATCGTTAACTACTATGCATCGGTCGACCGCTCGTTATCCACAAACTCCTCCACTCAATTGAAAGGTTTAGATGTATCAGAATTATTACTCGAGTCACAGCTACCAGAACCAAAAGCGGAGATTTAACATTTTGCAGATTAAATCGTTTTTGTTTGGTTGAGATAAATTTTTGCAAATTGAGAAAGAATGGAGCTTATTAATTTTGTAATAATATCACGCATGCAACTATTGAGGTAACGGAGTCAAGGGTAGTGGCAAAAACAGTCGGATGATCAGAGCGCCATTACATAAAGAAATTAGAAGAATAACCCAATAAAAGACGAACTACTGAATAAGGTTTCACAAATCTATAGTCAATCTTTTATTACAAGTTCCCATGCCATGTAAAAATAGTGGCCAAAACAAAACGTAAAAATCACCACAAGTTAAAACAACCACACAACCCATAAGCCACTCACATGACTAACAAAACCAACAAATTAAAAAAAAAAAAACCTTACTCAACCCCTCTCCTCCTATCTATCTTCTATCTCTACACAAGCATTAAAAACTTGTCACAAAAGCTTCCATTAATTCTAACTCATTATTTTCTCAATACATGAGAAATTTCAACCCAACAAAAGCCCTCCTTCTAACCCAAAATGAAGCTTTTTGCTGGTATCTTCTCCTTCACCCCCAACAACAATTTCTTTATTCATTCCCCCTCCCTACTACTACTGCTACTATCATTCATCCTTGAAACAAAACCAAAATCATTCTCAAATTTATCTTCTATATATATTATTATATGTTTTTCCACCTAAAATTCCTACTTTGTTACTTCCTTTTTCTTCAATAGGTCCATTCTTGAGGTAGCCTGATCTCCGTCACACCTCCTTGTGGTTGCCGGAGGTTGTTCCGCCTCTGCTGACCCATCATCACACTTTTCCGGTACATCATCTCTGCATCTGTAACATCAAGAAAAGATTATTAGAAATCTTTAAATTAGTAGCATAAATATTTTTATAAATGGGTCTTAAGAAAGATAGTCACCATAGTCATAAGCCGTAGATCCTCCATTGTAACGATGAGATTGAAGCTTCGATTCAGCTTCCATGGCTTCTAAATTCAAATTCAGGGCCTGCACAACTCTGTCTGGAAGTAAAACAGTCGAACATCCTGCTAAGATCCAAAAAAGAAAAAAAAACCTTAACGTCAGATCTAGAAACAAAATATCTCAAATTTTAGTACAGATAAACACAAAAATTAGTACAAATAGTAACTGACCTCGTTTCTTAACGGGCTCAGTCGGGGCTCCGGTTTGACGTGGTAAGAAAACACCGGTACCGGTGGATTCTCGTTTGGTACCCAGGTTACCGAGGAAAACAGCCCGCATACCCGACCCGGGAGGCCTTTGTTGCTGAGATTGTTGAGGTGTAGGCCAAGCAGATAAAGGCGGTGTAACCGCCGGCCGACCATTTCCACTTTCATTCCTTGCTCTGTTCTGCTGGGTCATCTGAAGGTACTGCTGTTTCACCATTTGTTGTTGCTTCAACTGCCGAAACTACAGAAAGAAATAAGCCCAAAGAGTTAAAACAATGAAATTAAAAAGGATTTTCGTATAAATAGAAATTTTAAGAGCGTTAACTCACTTGAGCAACTTGAAGCTGTTGATAATGCAGACTAGGGTTTGACGTTTTGCTTGGCGGTCGAGCTAAATAGCTTTTGTTTGGATTATAGTATCGTGCAGCGGCTTCTTCAATCATCCTTAAACGAGCAACTTCACCGGCGGCGGCGTATAAGAGATCCCAAGACGGTTCGTGGCGGTTCGCCTCCGCCGCAGTGGCCGGCGGTGAAAGACAATTAGGGCTTCCCCTGCTTGAAGCTTGTTTGCAACCACAAAGCGTAGATTGTGGCGAACCTGCCAGAACTCTTGTCGACTGTTTTGTAAACAATAATAAATCCCAAATTAGAAAAATCAATATGAACTGAACAAGTAAAATTAACACCAAAAAAGAATGATAACGATACCTTGGAGTGGTTATTTTCGATGTTCCAATTAGCATCTACTTTCCAGAAATCATCTTCAACAGTGGTTTTAGCTAACTTTCGGGTTAACCCGTTGAGGTAGTCATCCTCGTCACTCTCAGTCTCTGTAGAGCCCAAGACCGACTCTACAGGAGAACTGAGATCCGAACCCGGTCCGTATGACCCGAAAGCATTAAGACCGGAAGAAGCCTTGTTGAAACCGCCGGTGGGAGTTCTGGAGTTAGTTTTTGCGGGTATGAAATCCATAAGTATGTCTTCGTCGTTTAGGAACTCCGGAGGCAGCCAAAACTCGCCGTCGGCCAACTCTTGCGCCATGGAAAGAGAGATTTGGTAACTTCACCGACAGACTTGGGTGGTGCTTAAAGGGGAAATAGTAATTATGGTGTTCACGCCGTCCGTCAAGATTTAGAGAGAGGAAAGGTGCGAGAGGAGATATTTAATGGCGGAGGAGGTATAAGTGCTGTGGATATATAAATATTGAGGAAGTTGTGATGGGAGAGTGGAAGACACGCGCCAACAGGAGAAGGTGGGACTACAACGGGTGGTTTTTGCTCTCTTCTCTCTTTTGCTTTTGCCAAGGTTATTGTAGGCAGGATAAAGCCATTGGATATACGGGTCGGGTGGTGCTGTACGTGGGGCCCACTATGTGAATGCTCACCCAATTTGCATGTGAAATTACAAAGTAATAGTAATATAACTATACCAGAGTTTATTTATTTAAATTTAGAAATTCTATATAAATAGTATGAACTCAAGAAAGGTGACATATTTGTTTTCGAATGAACGTAAATAAATTTGTTTGATTAAAGTAAATATTTATCATGTGTAGGAGAGCTGGATAGAAGTGGGGGTGGTGGTGGGGTGGGACCCAAAGACCCCGTTTTTATGGTTGTATGGCCGTTTTTGCAGGGATCGTGAGTTGAAGAGGCGGGAAAATGGAAGGCAAAGGTGGGGCCCACGTCGCCGCTTCCGTTTCTGCACTTGTTGGACTGCGTCGCAACGCCTTCTGTACACGTGGCAGTTACCCTTTGCATGTAAGTAATGGGACTATGTTTCATTTTCATACCCCGAACTTATCTTCAGACTCATAATAACGCCCTTTAATTTCCAATTTGTTTTTTTTAATGAAACTATTGTGTTGTTTTCTGAAGTTTTAGAAAAAGTAATTTAAAAAATATTCAAATTTAATCGTATGAAAATATAATAGAGACACTCTTATCAATATATAAATGTATTTATAATACTTAAATATTGTGTAATGAGAAATTAAAAATGGAACTTTTCAAAGGGGTTAGTTATGTATATGTGTATAATCTACAAGGGTGTGTTATGACACTTATCCAACTCTCTTGCGTAAATGGAAACATGGAGAGATGTAAGTGGGGGTGTGAGACGCGAGCTTTGTGGTTGACGGTTATACCCTCATGAAGAGAAGAAAATGACAGAAATAACCTTGTGATGAAAATAATGCCTTTTATAATGCAAATAGACAGACAGAGACAGAGAGATGTGAGGGGGTAGTGGTGTGAGTGCAGCGGGTTCAGGTTAGGGTATGGTCATGTGCTGTGCTGTGCTGTGCAGTGCAGGGTGTGATATGATATGAAAGCAAAGGCAAATTGGTGGGAGGAGATCTCTTTTTCTCTGTCAAAACATAAGATTTCTCCCCTCTTTTTTCACTGTCATAACAAAGACATGGGAAAAGTTAATACCCTAACTAATTTATTAATATAACATGTTTTATATGTTAGAGGAAGAATGTCTATCTAATTACGATTTGTAATCTCTTATTATTATTTGGGTTGTTTTTTATTATACACTATACATGTCACATTAATCAATTATATTTTTTAATACACGACACAAAGTTATATTTATCACATTACATTGGTCGATTTAGATTATTAAGTGAGTATAAAGTTATATTTATCACATTACATTGGTCGATTTAGATTATTAAGTGAGTATAAAGTTATATTTATCACATTACATTGGTCGATTTAGATTATTAAGTGAGTATAAAGTTATATTTATCACATTACATTGGTCGATTTAGATTATTAAGTGAGTATAAAGTTATATTTATCACATTACATTGGTCGATTTAGATTATTAAGTGAGTGTAAAGAGAATTACTTTTTTAGATTCAAATTACACACTCACTGATTTACATACATCACTATTTGGATATCTTGGTAGTCTATTTTGATGTTTGTGACATGATATATGTAAGTGTGTAATTTATATTGAAATTTTTTTTTATTAATATAATATGTTTGGTTTGTGAGAGAGGGTGAGTTTAAAAAGTAGCACCTTATTATAAATGTTAAATCAAATTAGCCAAACAAAGTGTCCGAATATGCATACCCTTTTGATTCATATTCAAGAAATAGGGTTTACTACTTCAAAATGTATTAAATTATACCCAAAATACTAATGTGTGAATCCACTTCTCAAAAATGTTAAATTTTTTTTTTTTTTGAAAGGCAGTGAGTTTTATATATGTATCAAAAGATGGTGCTGTACAATACGATTAGTTCACACATACAAGATGTATGTGCAGGAGGAAAATGGATGATTGTTAATTTTGTAAATGGGTCGATGTAGACACCAATTATAAAGTTAACAACCTCCGAACACATATAAACTAAATTGTTTTCTACCGATACATTATGTCGACTACCATAATCTGTGGATGTTTCTTGGATCCTGAAGCCAAACTTCCCACTTCAGAGAACCGTCGTTCTTTGATCTGTTCTTGAGCCATTGAAACGTTATGATCTGGATTTCGAAGAAGACCTGCTGTGGAATAAAGTTAGTAGCAGTAAATACACATTTGTTTCTGTTTCTCCAAATGTAGTATGCAACCGTTCTAACTATCAGCTCCCAAACTTGAACAAACCATGAGGAAAGGGTATTTCTAGCCTTGTTTACCAACTCTACAAATGATGATCCCCCTGAATACTGAAGCCCCCACCATGTATGCGCCGCTTCCCAGATTCCTCTAATTTTGTTGCATGTGAAGATGGCGTGGTTGACCGTTTCAATTGAGTTATTGCATCTTGGACATAAAATTGTATCCAAATCGATACCTTTTTCATCCAACTTTGTAAGAACCGGCAATCTTTGTCTATCTACTCTCCAAGCGAAAATAGATAATTTCTTTGGTACTCTTTTTGACCAAAAGGTGTGATTAATCGTTTGAGCCCCGATCTTCAGTTTTTCATCCAGCAACTCTCGTACCCATTTGACCACGTAGACACCGTTGTTTGATCCAGAGCTCGACCAGCAGTCCCTTTTTGATTTTTGAAGCGTTAACGGTTGCAGTTGTTGTAGCAATTGGTGAAGTTCTGTTGCTGCTCTTCCTGCGAGTCTATGACCCGACCCAATGTTCCAACTCCACGTATCCTCTTCCCAAAGCCCTGCTTGACTAACCTGTAAATTGAGACTTCCAAAATTTTTAAAGATTCTTGGATATGTGTCTGCTAAGCGTGTGTTGCCCAGCCAAACATCATTCCAAAAATTGGTATTTTCCCCGTTTCCGATTTCAACTTTCATAATGGAGTTTAGTGTTAACCCTTTGTTGTTTAGATCCCGACCCACCCTTATTATTCCTTGCCATATTCCGGCACTTTTTTAAAACGATCAGTATTTTGTCCCCCTAAAGGTCCATAAATACTTCTTATAATTTTAGCCCAAAAAGAATTAGATTCAACTTTAAATCTCCACCACCATTTTAACAATAAAGCCATGTTAAACGTGTTTAGATCCCCAATCGCTAGCCCGCCCGATTCCCTTTTGAGAATAACGTTCTCCCATTTAACCCAACATATCTTTTTCTTAGAATTACCCCCCGCCCAGAAAAAGTGTTTTCTAATTCTATCAAAGGATACAAGAGTAGACTGTGGAGCTCGGAACACAGATAAGAAGTATACAGGCAAACTGGATAGGACCGATTTAATAAGTGTAAGTCGACCCCCAAACGAAAGCAATTTTCCTTTCCAAGATGAGAGTTTGGCCTCCATTTTGTTTAAAACTCTTTCCCAGTGTGAATGATTTTTCATGTTTGTATTAATTGGCACCCCAAGGTAGTAGAATGCCCCCGTCCCCTGCTTGCAACCAATACAATTTGCATATATGCTTTCTTCGTCGCTTGTGACTCCAAACCCTCTAACACAGCTCTTGTTCCAGTTAACTTTTAAACCCGACACATCTTGCCAACATTTGAGAAGTGACCCCGCCGTTCTTAGATTGGATTTGCTCCAATCTCCAAAGATGATTGTGTCGTCTGCGTATTGTAAGTGAGAGACCACGATTCCTTCTTTACCCACCTTCAGACCTTGAAAAATATTTTTTTCTACCGCTTCTTGGAACACTAGATTCAGACCCTCTGCGACAATTAGGAAGAGATAAGGAGCCAGTGGGTCTCCTTGTCTCACCCCTTTCTCCACTTTAAATTCCTTGGATGGTGATCCATTAATTAAAACAGATAAAAAAGCCGAACTTAGACATCCCATGATCCAGTTTATCCATGTTGACCCAAACCCCATTTGTACCATAGACTCCTTCAGAAACACCCAATCTAATGTGTCGTAAGCCTTTTCAAAGTCTATTTTTAAAACAAAACCTTTCTTCTTTTTCAACTTCAAATGATTAATGACCTCGTTAGTGATTAAAATACCATCTGAAATGGATCTTCCTTTTAAAAAAGCCGATTGTACGTCACCTATCAAGTTGCTTAGTACTACTTTTAATCTATTTGCAAGCATTTTTGAGAGGATTTTGTAGTAGCAACCAATAAGTGTGATCGGTCTATATTCGTTAAAAGTCAAAGGGTCATTTACTTTTGGAATTAAAGTTAGGAATGAAGAATTACAACCTTTTGAGATGCATTTCTCTTTTCCGAACCATGCCACTGCCTCTAGTAAATCATCTTTTATCAGCTGCCAGTATTGCTTGAAGAACGCCAAAGAGAAACCATCTGGCCCCGGAGCTTTATTGTTCCCACAATCTTTGATTGCCTCCCAAACTTCTTTCTCTTCGAAATCTTTTTCTAAGAAAGCCTTTTCTTGTTCGGTTAGAGTTTTGTACTTCTTGCTTGTGAAACAACCTGATTTAGAGTTATTTTTGGCAAAGAATGAACTGAAGTGTTCTTGTGCCCCCAATTTGATTTTTGAGATGTTTTCTTCCCACAACCCGTTTATGATTATACCGGCTATGTTGTTTGATCTTTGTCTTCTTCGAATTGAGTTGTGGAAAAACTTTGAATTTTCGTCCCCCTCCACTTGCCACGAAATTCTCGCCTTTTGTTTTAGCATCTCTTTCTTTAACGTTTCCTTTTCTTGTAGTAACTTCTTTTTTTCCAACCATACAGCCCTATCTTGATCAGTTAGCCCACCTTGATCCGCAATTAATTCAAAACTGGACACCTCTTTGATTAGTACAAGCACTTCAGTGTCTAATCTCCCAAAATTTTCTTTTGACCACTTCTTTAATGCACTTTTCACGTTTATAAGCTTTGCCATGAATCTGCAATCTGGTTTGTTCTTTTGCACTTGTAACTCCCACGCCTCTTTCACCACCCTGTGACATTCTTCTTGTTGTAGCCAAATGTTGAAGAATTTGAAGGGTTTAGGGCCCGAATCTTGTCAGTTGTCGTAGCAAATGATGGGACAGTGGTCAGACTCTTTTCTTTCTAATGATTTGCATGCCAACGAACCCCATAGATTTTGAAATTCAACAGAAATGAGGAACCGATCAAGTTTGCTAAATTTTATCCCCTTAGAGCACACTCTTGTGTATTTTCGATTACCCATTTGGATATCTATGAGTTCATTGTTGGTAATGAATTCATTAAAGTCCCTCATGTTAGATGAAATTGTATTTACATTGTGTCTCTCACTTTCATCCCGTACTTTGTTAAAATCACCAAATAACATACATTTTTTCTCATTCTTGCTAATAACAGTTGCTAGCTTTGCCCAACAGACCTTCTTTTTCTCAGTTGAGTGTGGACCGTAGATATTAATAAACATAATCTCCTCTTCCGACCCAAACCATTTTCCTATAATTGCCAAGTAATTCTCATCCCCGGATGCCCTTACTACCTTAAACACTCGTGAGTCCCAAATGGTTAGTAAGCCCGCAGAATTTCCACTAGAATTGACCACTGCATAACCAAAATCTTGATTCCCCCAAAAAACTTCGACCAGACTGTCATCTATATCTGTCAATTTGGTTTCTTGTAATCCAATTATTGACGGTTTTTCAGTTAAAATTAGTTTTCTTATCTTGTTCTTCTTGTCTAATGATCCAAGGCCCCTAATATTTAAAGATATTACTTTCATTTGAAATATTTGGGAACGAAACTTACTTGTCTTTCTCTATGGTTTATCCACCCCTTGCTCCCAAGAGAAGCCGATTTGCTCACCAATCAATCTTTTTTGCTCATTTGAAGACCAGCTTTTGCTTCTGTTTGAAGTAGTTGCTTTATTTTTCCTTTGAGTGATTCCTGAAGAGTGAATAAAACCTCCTCTTCCTTTTGCCCTAGCTATCTTTTTCATCAGATGAAAACTTAGCTTCCCAGTTCCTTTCCAATTCGATTTTGATTTTCCAGTTGCTTGAGATCCTTGATCTTTCTCAGTTGGTGCCGTATTGGTATTTTTATCCGAAGCCTCCGCAGATTGTGTTTCTTCGAGGTTTTGATTTAAAAGGATAAAAGAGTTTTGACTGCTTCTATCTGAATTGGAATTGAATTCAATTGTTTTGGGTCTTGTATCTGAACAACAGCCTTGTTCCCGTAGTGGGCTTCTTGTGATGTTTAATGAACCAACATTTGAAGTGGGCTTCTCAATTTGGAGTCCATTAAGCTTTTTTACCCAGACCTCTACTTTCCTGCTTACTTTTGTTGGGCTCATTTGTTTACGGAGTGAGGATCCTTCACCGTCAATATCAACAGATCTTTCCTCGAGACCTGCTCCTGTTTCAGATCCGCTTCGAGAAGAAAATCTGTCAATCTCGTACGTTTGTGTCAGGTCATTATTAAGGTTGACATTTGAAACTTTCTCCGGTACAGTTCTTTCCTTTTCGGCGCTTTGTTGTTTTCTAGGAATATCGTCGTTTGTTTTTTCCGGTATGTGTTCCATCGCCGTCCCCTGCTCAGATTTTTCCGATGATCGATCGTCTGAGTACACAAAGTCTGATTGATCGTCTTTAGAAGGATTGTCTTCGTTTTCTATCGCGTCTACCCAACCATCTTCTCTCATGAGAATCTCTCTAGAGTATCCATGGCATTTAATCACATACTTCTCAAGAAGTGGAAATTCGTATGAAGTGTTGATAAGAACTTTCCCGGCCACCATCGACTCTGTTTCCGACCATGAGCAGTTTTCTGTTGATAGGGGTTCTCCCCATTTCGACGCTAGTTTCTTAAAGTTTGTTTCATTCCATAAGTCTAGTGGAACCCCGTAAATTTTGATCCACGCCATTCGATAAACTCCGTTGGAATAGTCTGCAGACCACGGATGGATTAAATGGCACCACTTCCAAAGTTCACCTTCTTTATCCTCGACCAAGTTTTTCATTGTTTTTTCTGAGTTGCATATCAACAGAACTTCCTTACCTCCCAAGAACTTCCAACCGAGAATGTTTGTACATGTTAGTTTGCATATAGAAAAGAAGTCTTCAAGCATGTCTGATCTTGTGACTCTTGCTACAACACACTTTTTCAGAGTTTCTTCTATACCTTTTTCTTTCATCAGATCCTTTACAAGACCCCAATCCTTCATAAACTTTTGACTTTCCACTTCTTTTTTTTTGTTTGACTTTCCTTCTAGCACCTCAAGAAAAGATCTGTTATCTTTTTTCTTCCATTTTTGAGCATCTGGGTTTTCAGTCTGTTGTTTCAAATCTTCATTTCTCTCCAACCTTCTTGAAGTTTGTTCCTTGTTGGTGTATGCTTTAAAACATCTTAATTTATAGGTTCCGATCCATACCCCTGTAAGAGCTTTTAATACGTCTTCAATGTGTTCATTAACTCCGAATCTGACGAAACCGAACCTATGGCCTGATCTTAAAAGTCTTCTGGAGACATAAATATCTACAACTTTCCCGTAAAGTTTGAAGAGAGCCCATAACTTTGTTACACCACAACCCTCTGGGAAGTTGTAGAAGAATACTGTCTTTACGTTCTTTGTACCATTATCTCTTGTCCATGAACCTGTTTGCCTGATTGCTTCTGTGTCTGTAGTTCCGATCTTCCATTGTGCTCCTCTCTCACCTTTCTCTCTCACCATTCTTAAACTTTTTTTTGTGTGTATCAAACTTTCAAAAAGTGTGTTATTGTATGTATTTTGATTACATAAAAAAGCAAAAAAAGTATAAGTTTAGTATATACAATAGGAAGTTTAATACACATAATAACATTTTTGAAAGATGTATACATACATTAACATTTGAGATATAGTTTAATACATTTTAGAAAAATAAAACCTAAGAAATATTCTATATCATTATACAAGATATTTCTACAATTCTTTAAGGTAAAAAAAAAATATATGAAGAAAAAGAAATAATAACTTTTACATGTCATTATATAATGAGTTTGAAGATAAAATAAATTGAATACTTTTATAAACAAGTCACATTTGATAGCGTTTTAAATAGAAATGTTGAACAATATATATACAAGACAAGATAGCTCATTTCATGTTTGAAGCAAATTCGTTATAATCATAGAATATAGTAAATTGTTTAATTTCACACTCATTTTATTATGTGTTCTATGTTTTGAAAATCTATGCTATGTTTGATTCATGATTTGAAACGTATCTCCCTCAGAATATATTGTTTAACAATCTCATTTTCTTCTTATTCCTAGACCCTTAAAATAGGGTTGTAATCAATTTGAGCTCATATTAGCTCGACTTGTTTTTTAGCTATAATTGACTCAAAAAAGTATTAATAATTATGTGATTATACATGTAACCAAAGGGTAAAAGTATAGAATGACATAGTCTCAAGTCGAGTTAAGTCAAATTGATTTTGAGTATTATCCAAATCAAATGCATCCTCAATCTCTTTTTAGTTCCAAATAGAGTGTCAACGAAAACAATACTTTCACTTAATCTCTTTATGGATGTATGTTTCGAATTTCGATTATGGTTGAGTCTCTTCCTCTTGGTGTTTTTGCTGGATCTAATTAAGTTCGCATAGGTCATGTTTCTAGTCAAAATTTTCCTTTTTTTCTGTTAGGTCTATTTAACGTAGTCATTTTGTTTTTCATAGTTGAGAAAATAAAATCTACGCCTTGCAAACTTTGTTAGGTTTGTGTTGGTAATGGTATGGTCTAAATTAAAAAGATACCTATATAAAATAATTGATAAGCAGCCATAAAAACTATACTATTTTGATTACCAAACTGCTCTTGGTCGAGTTGCATCAAGATATTGTTCACGCATACTTTTTTATTGGAGTTAAAGATTTAAGTTTCACTGTAAGCATATGCGTCATTTAGGAACGAGTGTTTCAAATACGATTTTTTTCCATAACTAGAATTGAGAATTAGTTAACATGATAAAATAACTTTTTTCCATTAATAACTAACTATACACGACTTAGATAAGGTGATTTGAATTTAAATGAACATACAACAAAAAGACGTAGATAATAAATAAATACATACTTTATATACAAAATACATACATAATAATAGAGAGTAGTCTATATTTTATGTATTATTTTGGATAAAGTAGGTTGAGTAGGAAAAACATCCATCCATATGTTAACTTATATTCCAACACCGTGGCGTGTTTGTCTCCCAACATCCCATTTCAAGTGGAATGAATGATCATAACATCGAAATGATATGCAAGACAAACTGCGGTTGACAGTCGGCCATTTGTCAGTCACCTTCGCCGTCGTGCATCCGTCGTCTTATCTAACGCCATGTCTTTTTCTTTCACTCATACAACGTGCCGGCACGGACGGCCGCCTTCATTTCTTTCGTCTCGCTTGATGTTCGGAGTAATACGTTAATACCTCCTCATGAGTTTTTTTTTTTTTTTCTTTCTTTTTTCAATCAAAGACTTTTATTAATAATTCAAGAAGGCTATTTTGTTTTTGGTCTCAAAGGCTGAGAACCAACATAATCAAACTCACGAGGTTTTTATCGCCGGTAAAAACAAAAACGCCAAAACACAAAGTCAAACGTTATACAATAGAAAGAAGACATAGGCAACTGTAGGTTTTGGCACCATATGACCAAATCAATTTTCATCCCTTTCTTCTACTTTGCACCGAAAAAGCAATGACCCTCTGCACCCCTGCAACAGGATCTTCTAACTTGATCTTCTCAACTTCCAAAACCTCTGCATGGAGAATATGGTTCCTCCATCAACCAAACTACCCCTGCATCCATGTGCTTAAACTGGGATTGTAAACGAAACGAACGAACACGAACAATGGGGGTATAAGTGTTCGTCCGTTTAATTTTTGTCGAACAAATAAACGAACACGGACGATAAACGAACGAGCACGTGTTTTTGATTGTTTATAAGATTAGTTAGTTCATGTACATTTTTGTTCGTTTATTTAAATGATAATCAAACATAAACGAAGCAAAACACGCTATAATACAAACCCAATATTATTAAACACAAATAAACACGATATCTAAACACACACATATAATACAAATATATATTTTCATATAATATAAACGAACATAAGCGAACGCCTTAGACTAATGGGATTCCAAATCGTCACAAAGTACGATCGGACTTATGTAGATGGTGGCCAATGACTCGTCCATCTACTCCAACAATTTTTTGACATATGTGAGATTCGGACATATGACCACCATTGTTAAGATCAAAACGTTTACTATTAAGTCAAAAAAATAAATTCAATAATCAAAATATTACCTCTTTCTTAAATAAAATATTAAATAGTTTAACTAGCAATCGAATTATTTCGGAGTGTCACGTAGCAACACACCCCTTTATTAAACTGAAATTGGACATAAGTTAGTGAAATAAAAGTAGTAATTAAAGCATATGTAGATTGATTGAGAAGGAATGGGATTAGATTGGGTATAGATGCCGGCGTGAGTCAATATAAATCAAGTGGGTCGGCAGTTGCGACTTCCCACTAAAATAAAGAAGCAACAAACGGTCGATATTTTAATAGAAAAAGGGGAGAGAAAAAAAAGAACATGGGACTAAGCTCTAGGATAACAATCAACAACAGTAATAAGATCCCAACCAAACCTTTCTCACCTTTAAATACTTACTTTTTATTATTTAAATTATAACAGTAACATTATAGAAATTTAAGTATAAACCTTTTAGCGTTTTTGTGAATTAACTACAACATAGGAAACTTAACTAAAAAGAAGATGAGATCATGACAATCGGTCCAATATAAAAGGCCAATTGTGGTAAAAAAAAATATATTCCTTATAAACCAAATATCATCTTCTACTATGATATGTTTGTCATATTCTAAAGTTAATATATATATATATACACGCAGGACTAAGCGAGAAAATATTTTAATTATTCAAAAACTAATTAAATGGATACAAAAACTAGGTGTATGTGTTATTTATATGATAAATATACTATTATATCTAGCTTTTGTATTCGCTTAATACATATTTAGATTATATTCACAAACAAATATAAAAACTAGATAGATATAATAGATGCATATTTCATTTGACAAACATATGTATTATCTCTTCTTTCTAATTATGTGTATCTGTTAGATTAGTTTTTAATGACTCAAATATGATCTTCATATACTTTCTAAATTAATTCTACTTCCTTAATCCTGACTATTTGTGTACGTGTGTGAGAAACAATATATCATGTCAATTCATTAAAGCCGCCAAAAGAAATCCATATACAGACAATCCATGTGGGTTTGCTCGATCTTAAATATTTGATTCAAATCATTATGAAAGCATGTATGTCTTAGGTGATTAATTATACATCACGGATCACGCTACTAATACTAAGATTATGATTGTGTAAAAGAAAAACATAAAATTACGTTCTAACCAATTGAATAATCTCATTTGTTCGCAAGTTTGTTATTTTCACGACATCATAGTCCAGAATGTTAAAACTTATTAATAAAATATATTATTTTTACTCTAATATATTAACAAACTATTTAAAAGAAACTACATTACAATGTTAGAATTATTATCTGGTTTAAGGCTCATGTAGAATCTAGACTCGATCTTTGATCTCCTTTTCAGCGGGATGTTTTATGGGGTAAACATCTCAATTTCTAACCTAACTACTACAAAATATGACTACAGGTTCCTAAGACTCATAAAAATAAAACAAAAACGAAAAGTATAAAGCGTATATTAAAATATAAAAACATGTAATTAGGCTTGTATAGAAAGAGGGCAAGATAGCGTGATCGGATCAGTAGGTTGCGCGGTATGCTTCTTTAGAAAAGCTAAACACGACTACTAAGTCTTCTATGACACATAAATCAAAAAATCCTAATGTCCATCGGTGCACATTATCTTCTTCCCTTTTACAGTTTTATACATTTCACTTATGTTTCTGATCAAACTCTTCAAAATTTTATTTACGTGAAAACTTAACATGTTTTAACAATAAACACCTAGATTCAACATAAAGAGTGCAGATATCAGTTACAATTATAGTATAAAAGTAGTAATATTAATTTACCTCACACTTAAGTATTGTTTATCTTGAAACCAAATAACAAACTCAAGAAACTAATTTTGTACATTCACAATGCAATGACTATATGATTAAGACTTTTTAATCCTAATATTCAAATAACATGTGCAAACGTTTGAAACGAGAAAGGTATGAGAAATATAAAAATACGTTATGGTAATCACTTAAATATAGAATAAATCAGATGATCAGGTAGTATAATAGAATTGGTAGAGATGTAAAGAAAGATAATAATAGCATAGTAATAAATGAAGTGTTCAAGTCGGACTGGTACCGAAGTCTAGATACAGTTGTCTTTAGACCATCAGCATCTAACCCAGAGTACTCTGGAGTTTTTCATTTTCACATCAACATCCACATTATCTCCTACTTCCAACCCTCTCTAATTCACAAACTCTCACATCCAACCCGGCCATATTTTCCCACTACCACATCAGATATCGACTTGGATCTCGGGTTGGGTGTCGGGAATCCCCTCGTCCTCATTCTCCCCCCGGATATGTTCGGGTTTAAAGTAGTTGTTGAAAGCCTCCTTGAAACCCGACATAAAATTGTTGAAAGCCTAGGTTGTATTGTTGAAATCCGCCATGTTGGAACCCACCCGGCATAGGAATAGGTGAATACAAAGGCATTTTTTGTACGCCTTGGTAAGTTGGTGGTGAAGTTGAAAACCCGAACATATTTTCCAGCGAAGAGGCTTGTGAGCTCATGCCCCGCGATTTTGATACCTGCCGTGGGTTTTTGAAACATTGTTTTTGTTTTTCCTTGTCCATGTTTTTTTAGAAGAATGGAAGAAAATGTATAAAATATGAAAGAGAAGAGAAGAGACGTGTGAAATAAGTGGAGAGGTGAATGGTATATATAGGAGGGAATAAAAAAAAAGATATTACCGTTGCCCCAACGGTCGAATGAGGCAAAAAAAAAACTTGAGTATCAGCGACGGGTTCCCAGGCTAGCCCTGGCTCGAGCTGGCACCAGCTTGTGACGGCACGATGGTGTGCAGCTCGGGTTCGCATGCTAGCAAGCCCTAGTTAGCCTGCGATGCGGATGTTCTTAGTGTCCGCATTGGAGACGAACCTAGATTAATACTAGTAGTTATACTCGTCTACTATTTAGCTAGTATCAGGTCCTAGTATGCAAATATGTGTGTAACTAGTATAATGAACGAGAATAGGCTATAATCTTTCTTGTAATAATAGTAGTTTTACGTGTTTATGCGTGTATGAGAATATGTTACTATCATATTGCTTACTATTGCAAGAGGCATATTATGATTAGATCGTTATTGTGCAAGAATTCGTTAGAACGGTTGCTAATTGGTTTAGTTAGCTAAACAAATTATTAATATACGATAAATATAATATATAAGATAATGATCGGTATATTCGCTAACTAGATAAGTATCAAATTTAGTAAACGCAAAATTATATATTTGTTTTTAGTAAACGCAAAAATTTATATTTATCCTGACTGGCTCTTTTTTTAGTTGTATATGATTAGTAAAAGCATGTGAAGTTTTTGATGAATGTGCTCGTTGATAGGTTTGTGCAGTACATTTTACGTTAATTGCTAGTTGTACCCGACCTAGGTATCTTTAAATGTTTTCAGAATGATGGTATTTATATTAACAACAATTAATTATTAATTTATTATGTTTGTAATTATAAATTTTGAGTAATAATATTATAAAAATATAATAGATAAACAAATTAGTAACTTTACCGATCAATTAGGCTGGCCGCATCGGTTTCGTGAGGGTGCTCATGAGAGCTCCTCACGCATGTGAGCACCATCGCCAAACTTTGTGAAGAGGCCTCACGGTCACATACCGTGACTATCATCACGTGCGTGAGGGAGCCATTCGTGAGAGATGAGTTTTTTTTTTTTTTTTTTGTGATGTGAAGCATGTGATAGATGCGGAGTTTGTGTGATGAGATAATGAAATGGTAGGGGAATGATGTGACGCTGATGTGGAGCCGATGTGGCTGTATGAAGCATGTGATGGATGCTGATGGTCTGACATTAGCACTCTTAGTCCCTACCCTCTCTCTCTTCTTTTTTCTGGAATATTTTTATAGCAGTTTTTCCGTTTATAGATAGAATATGATAATTTATATCTTATCTTTTCTATATCATCCTAAGACATAATTAAATAAAATTGTTAAGTATTCCCAAGATATCAATAATGTTCTTATCATATTACAAACATTATCTATATAAAGAACTATGAATTATTATCTAATATGCTATTTGATTCTAGCATGAGTAAGATTCTTTTGCTCGGTATTTGGTTATGATCCGAGCATGTTATGTATTGGCTAATTAGTTCATGTTGATCACTTTTTTCACTTTTATCCATTTTGAGTTATTTTTGGTTTTGGCTTTTATCTTTTTTTATTTGAACAGCGAATTAGTGGACCGGGTCCGCAATGACATCCATACAGGCAGTATGCGAACCCCGTCTACCAATTTTTTTAAGGAATCCACCATCCCTAAGGCTTGAACCCAAGACCTTGGGGATGTTGACTTTTACCTATGTAATTTTTATACCCTTTCTAAAATCTAAATTTGGTATTATTTTTTTTAGCGCAATTCATCAAAATTATGTGTCCAATATTGATGACTCATAAATTACTCAAACTTTGCATTTTTTATATCTTCAATATATATATATAGGAAGAAGTTCCATTGAGAAGCATTTTTAGTGCGAGAAACGCGAGAATCAATCTGAGCCGTCCAATTCCCTCTCTTTCAATGTCATTGCCCACCAATGAATTTTTCACATACACCCTGCCACACTTGATCCCCCACGCTCTCCATCCATGAATTCCATTTATCAAATCAACGACTAAGATTGGTTCTCACGGTTCTCGTATTAAAATCGGTTCTCAATGAAACCCTCCCCTATATATATAGAGAGAGAAAATTTCACTCATGGTCCCTGTGATTTGCCACTTATTACATGCACGGTCCCTTATCTTCGTTTATTACACTGGGAGTCCCCATGGTATGCACTTTGTTACACTGACGGTCCCTGGTCCAACTAAAAAGACCCAAATACCCTCATCCTTTCATATGAAATGACCATACTACCCTTAAATACTTTTTTTTCTAATTTTTAAATCATAAATATCATTTTTATTATTAATATAAAATGTTGTATTATTTTTTATTGTTATTAATAGAAACCCCCGCTCCCTCACCGGCCTCATATACCCCTCTCTCACATTTCACTCTTAACCTGAAAAACCACCGGTCACCGTAGCTCGTCACCAGTTCGCCACCGCCAGCTCGCTAGCATCTTTTCTCCCTTCCCTTCTTCTCCACCACTACTCTCTCCCTTCCCTTCTTCTCCGCCTAACTGACACCACATTTTCCTTCGCCGGAGAACAGCACCACCGTCACCCACCATCTCCCCTCGCATCACCACCTGCGACCACTTTCTCCGTCGCCCATAATCTCTCTGCCACCTCACAGCTGCTTGAGATCTTGGTTCAGATTAGGGTTTTTCCTTCCCCGGTTAGGATCATGTTCTCTGGCCATGGCAACGGCCACCACTCTCTTCGACGTTCACCCTCACATTATCCAAACCCACATCTTACCACTCCTCGACGGTCCACCTCTCTCCACCACCGCCACCGCATCATCCTATCTACAATCCCTCTGTTCCGACGACAGCCTCTGGTCTCAGATCTCCAAGTCCACTTCGCCCTCAATTACCCACCCACTTCTCGACGACATCATCTCCACCTTCCCCGCTGGCTACCGCTCTTTCTTTCAATACTCATTTACTTCTCTAATTACTGATCTCAACCACCCTAACAACCACCGCTCCACCTGGACTACCTCCAAACTAGTTGTTCTCTGCCACGATTTAGGTGTTTTGAGATTTTCAGATCTTGTGTCTTGATGTGGTTTGACTTTCAGATCCTCGTTCTTGATGGAGGTGGTGGGGGCTGTTTGTTTCAGACGGTGGTGGGGTTGATTTAGACGGTGGTGGAGTTTGTTTCATATGGTGGTGAGGGTTGTTTCAGACGGTAGTGGTGGCTTGGCGGTAGTCGACGACAGTGAGGGTAGTGGCAGACGGTGGGTTGAGTTATCAAGAGGTGTTTGTTATTTATTTTAGTATTTTAATTTTTTAATAATATTAATTAGTATTTAATGAATAAAAATAAAAGAAATTAAAGAGAAAGGGTATTATAGTCTTTTTAAGTGCATTCAAGGTGAAGAGGGGCCGTCAGTGTAACAAAGTGCATACCATGGGGACTCCCAGCGTAATAAACGAAGATAAGGGACCGTGCATATAATAAATGGCAAACCACAGGGACCATGAGTGAAATTTTCTATATATATAATTAAAAATCAATCAGCTAAATATAGTGAAATAAAGATGATGTAAATGGAATTGGAGAAATCTTGTGAAGAAAGGAAAGAGGGAAGACTTTGTTTGAATGATTGGAGGATAACATTTTCTTTGACAAAAGGGTTAATGGGGTACATTCAGCAAATTGCAATGTACAGCTCAGATATGGAATATGACGTGTCACGTGTGTCTGGTGTATCTTTGATTTCACTTTCGGCGGATATTCAAACATAAATAGAATCTCATATTTGCGGAAATATGAAGCAAAACCGCTATTTATTTTCTAGGGGTTAATATATTTTATCATATGTTATGTTTAGTCAAATATTATCTATTATATTTTCTTATTTCTTATATATATAAGAGTAAATTATATAAAAAGAATTTATTCTTGATTAAAATAAAAGATTCACTCTCATGTTCATAAAAGAAAATGATAAGTCATGTTTGACCCACACATGAGAGAATTTCAACATATTTTTTAGGGTTAACATTCTCTAGTTAATTTATTTTGTTTTTTATAAATATAAGAGTAAGATTTATAAAGAGACACATTCTTACCTTGTAATATAAGATTCAATTTTATCTTCGTTTTTTTTTTAAATTATGATGGGTCATGTTTGATCATATTATAACTTTGTTTATTAATAATAAAATAAATTGTTTCACATAAAAACATCTTAAATGATAACCGTAAATATTTTTAAAATGATGTGGTGACAATCTCGTTATAATGGATTAATGGGTGTCTCCTAACTTCATCGGCTAGGTATTTATCATTGCTAAAATAGTAAAATAGTGACATGATGATTTTATTTTTTGTTTTTTGTCTGTTAATTAAGCTTTAATTGGTGGATTGTTAATATGTGGGCTCTCGAATTTAATGGAATTGGATGAGAGTATAACTACTATATTATATATCAAATTATTTTAACATCAGGGTTCACCCGACTCGTTTACGGATTTGGAAAAGGCGGCTAAAGGAAGCATTTCTCGCAGAAATTTAAAAGTATGGAAGTTGGTATTGAGAACTACTAGCTACGTCATTTGGAGGATGAGGAACGGCAAAATCTCGGGCTTCAAAACACCAACTTTTGGAATGCAGTTTTCCAGATTAAAGTGCTCCTATATCATTGGGTAAAATCAAGGGCTAAGAAAGGAAGTGTCATAACCTGGTTCGATTGGATAATGGGACCGGATGTGGTTAACATTGTGGATGATTAAACATTCTAGATAAAATACGTGTAACAGTCTCGATGTAATTATAAAAACAACAGTTTAATTGGGTCTGTTAGTTGTATAAATGCTTCCTGAAAGGGGCATTTATAAATATAAAAGTGTCGTGTAAGTTGGGTTCTCATTCCTCATGGGAACTTGGCTTCAGTTAATATAAACTATCCTATTGTTTGCTTTTCAAAAAAAAAAAATATTGATCATACAATTAAGTTAACATCCATATCCATTCGTATATTCTAATACTTCCTTTTGAATCACTTGTAACAAAAACTATTGAACATGTTATCATTTTTCGTATTTGCATTTTTATAAAAAAATTGTTTCATTGTCTAGATATGTAATACTTCCTTTTCAATAAAAACAAACGATCTTTTTAATTAGGTTTACTTAAAGCAATTGTAAAACAAATATTAAATATGACAACTATAGCCCATTTTAATCTTCAAACTTGAACCATCATATTCTTAAAAAAAACAAAAAACAAAAAACACCATATTTAGAGAAAGCTTAGACATTTACCTTTTAAAACAACATCATTTTTGTAGAATTTTTGAGTGTTGTTTAAGCTTTTTACATGTTGAATCTAAAATGGTGAAGCTGGTCCCTTGTCTTCCCATTGAAGCAACATCACATCTCTCTTTTTATTCACAAAAAAAGTTGCTTCTTGATTTCATAATAATTTAAAATATTATAGAATTATACTATTTATTCTACGCTACACGAAAAAGAGTAGAATTGTTGGGAATTTAGTAAAAAATATCTGTTTTCACTAATTTAAGATGCAAATAATTATACGTATATGTTTTTACATAATTTAATTTTAGTGGGTTTATTTCTTTTCGATAAAGATTTGATATCACGAAAAATGTTCAATATACTTCATATTTAATTCATAATCTTAAAAATCTAATTTTAACATTTAGATCATGACATCAATGTTTCAGATTACATTATATTATATAATTTTAGATGAAGAGACATTTTCGTAATTCACGTGTGATGCTTTTACAAATCACATGTGATAATGTACACAAATAGAGCTTTGAAATCCTTATTACCTATTTTTGCTACGAATGCATGTTAATGTTAAGACTAATAATTAAGTCAGTTAGTGGTTACTTAATTATAAAATACTTATTTGGGTTATAACTTTCACACTATAAAATGAGCCCATCATTCTAGTTTTTTAGTATACACTGTTGGTATACATATCTAACTCTCTTCTTTGCTATAGCATACAAATTTCGAAGATCTTTCCAAACAAGCGACCTGCCATGGCTATTGTACCTTGATAGCCGGCAACGAATTTGTTTAAGAAAATCATGTCAAAAACAGGCTCGGCTAATTTTTGTGTTTATTGACAACAACAAAAAAAAGATAAAAAAATCCATTTATAATTAGTTGGCTTTTGGATTTATAATTAAACGGAAAAGCTGCAGTCCACAACCTGAAGCAGGAAACACTCTTACCATGCTCTAATAAAATATTAATTAATTAATTCATGTGTACCTCTAAACAGAGCGTCACAGGAAAAATAAGATTGCGTTTAACAACTATGAAGCAACACTCGACTAGTGTGGTTTTTACTAACAACTTCTTTTAAAATAAAAGACCACCCAAAAATGGAAACACACACACACACACACACACACATACAGAACCGTCTGTTGCTTTCATCAAACCTTCAAAACTCTTCTTGTAAACAACAATCTCCATTCGACAGCAAATCTACCTTCCTTTTCGTCCCTCAGTTTCCCTCATCAGTAGTGCTATCGGTAAGAAAAGCAGCAAACTGTAACAAAAAGTTATGCCAGATCATCAGGGTACTTGCAGATAAGTAGAAAGATTTCTCATTTTGTCGCACATTATTTACAAGTATGTTCAAAAGATATTTGGAAATGCAATTTATACGTACCACATCAATCGTCGACCTCGGCTCTAATTTCCTTCAAGAGCTCCTCCTTATAATCATCAAACGTACCAGGGAACGCCTCCACGCTTCCATTATCCACGACCCAAATTTCGCTTTTTTCTTCATCATCACAAACACGTGATATCAGTCTGGAATCGTGACTCACAAGAACAACACCACCCGTAAACTCATCTAGTGCATCTGCAAGTGCATCAATACTCTGCATATCCAAATGATTTGTGGGTTCATCCAGCAGTAAAATATGTGGCTTTGACATCGAGATCGAAGTGAAAACAACACGCGCTTTTTGTCCACCGGATAATTTAGCAATTGGGGTCAAGTGATTATGGCTGGGAAGCCCAAATTTACCAAGTTTAGCCCGAACTGCTTCTTGCTTACTAAAACCTTCTTGTTCTGGATGAAGACGCAGAAGATACTGAACTGGTGTTTCACCCATGGTCAAAAGGTCAACAAAGTGCTGTGAATATCTACCGATTCTCAACTTCTGGCTTCTTCTTACTTCACCTTCTGTTGGATTCAAATCTCCTGCAAGAAGGTTCAATAATGTCGATTTTCCCGCTCCGTTGGGCCCCACAATAGCAACACGTGTACCCATATCAATCCCTACATCAACGTTAGATAGCCTGAAATCTTCTCGTTCTGGATAACTAAAACTTGCCTCAATAAGCTGTAACAGTGGTGGTGTCAGTTCCGTAGGTTCTGGAAAATGAAACTCAACCGTATAATCTCTCCATTTTTGCGGGGCCTCGAGAATCTCTTCATCTTCGTCAACTTTCCCTTTTGACTTTTTCTTCGCTTCTTTAACCGCAAATTTCGCTTTTTCTTTGACCTTTTCTTGTTGTTTCTGGTTCCCGGCTCTCTTTGCAGCTTTCACCTGCTTGTCGTACGTTTCAAACTTTTTATTCATTTCTTTACGACGTTGCTCATACCCACTTTCAAAATCATCAAAATTCCCGCGATATAAATGAAGCTTTAAATCATGAAGATGAATAATCTCATTGCAGACGGTATTCAAGAAGTCTCTGTCATGCGAGACAACCACAAGAGTTTTCTTCCATCTGCATAAGTATTCCTCTAACCAAAGAACCGCTCTGAGATCAAGATGATTGGTCGGTTCATCAAGTAATAGAAGTGTCGGTTGCACAAAAAGGGCTCGAGCCAATGATATCCTCATCCTCCAACCACCGCTAAACGATCGGGTCGCACGGCCTTGCATAGCTTTTGTAAACCCCAAACCCGCAAGAATCTTTGAAGCTTGGGCTTCAGCAGCATCTGAACCCATTATCTGCAATTGTTCGTATAGTTCCACAAGTTTCTCTCCGGCATCACCCGCATCATCGACTTCATTACCGTTTGGTTCAGGAGATTCAGACAGTTTTGCAACCTCTTGTCGAAGCTTAATGAGCTCCTCATTTGCTGAAACAACGGCCTCAAGGGCGGTTCTGTCATCACCAACGATTTCTTGTTCCACCAAAAGTACGTCAATGTTTTTAGGCACCGGAATCTTTCTCCAAGCAAGAAGTTTCAACAGTGTAGACTTTCCCTTCCCGTTGGGTCCCACCAAACCGTACCGCTTTCCATGAGATATCTTCACAGATGCATTCTTCAATAACTCTTTCCCACGTGCCGAAACCGAGAAATTATCAACAGTTATATCTTTCACATTTGCATCAGCATCGTCTTGACCATCGAGAACCGCAGCCCGACTACCGATCACCACAGTAAATGCATCATGATCGTCTTTCAAAGCCTCTTGTTTTGCCTGCTCTACTGCTTGTGCAACAATCATATCCTTTTTTTCTCGTTTCTTTAAATCCTTATCGGTTACAGATATTTCAAGATTCCTATCATTAGCCCTCTCTTTCCTCGTGGGTTTTTTGTTTTGATTTTCACCTTCTTCAGATAACAGCTCTACATCATCTTCGTCTTCTTCATCATCTGAGGGAGGAAGATCGATATCTGCATATGATTGTAACTTTGGAGCTGCTTTTGGCTTTGGATTACGGGTTGTAGAGCTTGAGGAGGTTGCTTTCTTTCCCTTATCGGGTTTCTGGTCCATGCTGGCAAGCATGGCAGAGACGGATAGTTTCTTTCCTTCTTTGTTGCTTTGTTTAATCTTTTCTCCGCCCTCATCAGTTTTTTTCTTTCCCATTTCAGTGATTGGCGGTCACTAACAAGAGAAAGTAAAATCAGACAAACTATTAAAATTCCATAACAAGTGGTCGTCTTACCAAATACAGCGAAATAAAAACGCAGCTAATATAAAAATTCTAAACCACATTAGATATCCTTCAGCTGCTATTTTCAGAGGATTCATTATAGCTGTATGCTTTGTTTTCAGATCATTTTTGTGCTACTGAGTTTTGATACGTGGTTTGTGGCAGTGTGTAGATTTATTTCTTATTATGCTTTGTGATGTTTCTCTTCTGGTTGTGCTTACGCCTTTTTTTTGCTGGTGTTTTGTTTTTTCGTTTTTTGTGGAGAGGGGAGAGAGGGCGAGTGATCTGCAGGGTGTTTATTGCAAGGCACATAGTAATTTGCTGGGGGTAAATCCTAATATGAGGCTATCTCTATTTGCTGTTGTGGGAAGCAAGAAAGAAAAAAGAAAACAGGCGAACCTAGCATAACAATAGCAACTAATTTGGGATTGCTTATTTTATCAAATGTTGTAGAACTCTTATTCCAAAGCTGAGTACTCATGACAAGGTGTGTGACATTGCCAAGTTGAGATGAATCCGATTAGTTTAAACAGTGGCGGATCCATGATTTTTCTTCATTGGGGGCACCATTAATGTTGGCAAGAGAACTTAAACAAAAGTCCAACCTTAGTCGGTTAAAAGGTTTGGGGCAAACTTTTTGGATAGTAGAATTAATCCACCAAAATTGGCTTTCTTTTTCACAGAGTGGTCTTTAAACTAGAATTTGCAAAAAAAAGGAAAAAAAAAAAAACAAACAAACAAGTTTTAACAGGTTTTGCATATTAAGGGATGGAAAATGCACTCCAACTCCAAGCTCTAAGACGATTACACACATTGTAGAAAAACAAAAGTTAATTTTATAGTTAAAAGCCTCCTGCACCAACAAGATGAATTTCTCTGCTGGAATATCACCTATGATTGGTCATCTCTTGGTAATAATATCATACGTATGTGTGCTTGATGTGTGACTTAATCCAAGAACTAGAAGATAGTTTTGTCTTCTTTGTTTAGTTGATGATCACCTTGCAATTAGTTACAAATAGCTGTAATGGTTTTTAAATCTTAGCAAGATTCTTTTCCCCTAACTCTTGTACAATTATCAAACAAAACCATTTAAGTGCATTATCAAACAATCAAACATCATGTTCAAAATAAATCAACCAACTCGAGATAGGAACATATATCCAAAGTTAAAATCAAGGATTGATAGCCAATAACAAGCAATGATCAATTAGACTCTTAGCCTCTCAACCAAATAACCAGACCAAAATCTTAGTATACTGGCAAGTTGTAACCCCTAAATCACAGAAGTGATACCAATAATTAAGCCCTAAATCGCTTCCGAATTCCTTTGGCGAGTACTAAAAAGTCGCGATTTGAACAGAAACAATCAAATGATATTCGATTTACAAGTGAGTCGAGACTTACAAGTGACGAGGAAGGAGGATGAAGGTTCGAGCAGGACGGAGTGCCGACTGGCGGTGTTCAAATCGGAGCCTAGAGGGATGAGGCGTCAATCGAGGTATCACAGGTTTATTTTTCTTTCTTTTCTAATGATTGCAGGCCTCCTCTCCTCATGTGTGCCTGTGGTTAATACAACAGGAACAGGTGGCCCAAAATCTTTAGCCTCCTCCAAATAAAATTCTAGGCTATTTACCCGTGACAAGCTGATCCGTCAGTGCTTACGAATTCGGCCCAAGGTTGAATTCGAGATGAGTATCTTTCTAAAAAATTTACTTTAGTTTAAACATTAATTAATACATCTTAGAATAAATTTTCAACTAATTTGTCTTGTCCTTCTCATATTTCTAATTAAATATCCAATGAAATACCCATGTATATCTTTCTTTTATAATTAAATTAAAAACTATGGTACCACATGTAAGAGCATTCTAGAAATTATATTTATTTGTTATCCGGTAATTTTATTCAATCTGAGACGGGTCTAGGATTTTTAGTGACTAACTAGTTTATTGCCCCGTGCACGTACGGGTATTTTGAAAGTGTATTTGAGATATTAAAATTTTCAAATAAAAATAATGCAATAAATGAAATAACACCGTAAACTTACATATGTCATAATGCTTAACAAAAAACATAACTAAATTTTTTGAAGCACTTTTTTGTAGACCACATTTGTTGTTTTGTTTTCTTTAGCTAACTATCTACACTAATAATATATTTTATGACCATCAAGAACACATATCTTTACATCTCTGAATTTAAATTTTTAAATATATAATATATAATCTTTCAATGATACATCTTATTTTGAACCATATTTAAAAAAAAATTCATACATCTTTCTAATAAGATTGAAAATACGTCAAAATCAATAACTAAACACTTTGAACAACATATTTAAGTTGACTACTTAACTCATCACTATAATCCCAACAAATCCACTCAACTCACTACTATTAATGGATAACAAAAAATTAAGATTATACTAATTTAAAAAAAGTGTCATATTACAATAAAATTTATACCAAAACGTAGATAAAAATGAGACGGTCGTAAATATATAATTATTTTTTCTCTAAACAAAATATATAAAAAGTTACTAACAATAATTTATAAAAAGCTTAAAAATTAATTACATTAATATACAATTTTTATATAACCCCCTCATATTTTCTTAAAAAACCCTCACATGTTTTATAAAAAAGTTCCTCATAATTTTCATACAGGCCCCTCCTAATTGATTTCAATTTTGAATTGACATTAAATTTTTACATGTTTTATAAAAGTCTCTCATAATTTTCATCCAGCCCCCTCCTAATTGATTTCAATTTTGAATTTCGATCGACATTAACCTTTCTAAAATTGTTTTGAGAATTGATTAATTTTGAAATTGAAAGTTGTGATTGGTTGATTGAGACTCAATTTATGATTATTTTTAGAAAATTTGCATGCCTTTTATATATATAGTTTATTTACCCGTAGAATCACGGGTATTACAAAAGTAACCTAAAAAATATAAAATTATATGCGGAATATTTTGAATTACGAAACAAATAAAATCAAGCAAAAGGAACAACTTTAATAAATACAATAAATGAAATATTAAATCAAGAGAAAGCTACAACATTCAAATAAACAACAATTCCACTTGGTGACGATTTAAGAGCACATGTATAAACTATGAAATATAAAGAACATCTAATAGTTTTTCAGACTTAGAGAAAAAGGAAATTCAAGTTCGCATAATTAATAACTTAGTTACGATTTAAGAGCACATGTTTTAAAGAAAGGAAATATGCATACAGATTTATACACACGAACATTGAATGACTAAACATGAAACCCAACATAATCAATAGAGAAAAAAATAACAACTCACGTGTTAATTTTAAACCATATCTTTCAATAAAAGGTTTCATACATCTTTCTAATAAGATTGAAAATGTTTTAAAATCAATAACTAAATACTTTGAATTGAACACTCAAGTTGACCATTCAGCTCATCACTATAATCCAAAAAAAACTCACTCAGCTAAACAAAAAATTACCTACTCACCACTATTAATGGATAACAAAAAGTTAAAAAAATATACTAATTCTAAAAAATTGTCATATTGTAATAAAATTTATATCAAAACGTAGATAAAAATAAGACGGTCGTAAATATACGATTATTTTTTCTCTAAACAAAATATATCACAAGTTACTATAAACAATTTTTAAATAACTTATAATTAATTACATTAATATACAATTTTTATAAAACCCCATAATATTTTCTTAAAAGCCCTCCATATATTTTATAAAAGTCTCTCAAAATTTTCATCTAGCACCCTTAAAATTGAAATCGAATTTAGGCTATCTTTCTAAAATTGTTTTGTAAAATTAAAGAACTTTGAAATTAGAGGTTTTGATTGGTTAATAGGTTTGATTTAATAGTTATTTTAGAAAAATTTGCAAGCGTTTTATATATAGATATAGAATATGTTACCATATAATGGCAAAGATATAATTAATTAAGATTGAGAGTGTTGTTTTCGGATTTTTGGTTAATCAAGTTGGGTTAACGAGATTTCAGTTGTTCCGCTATTTTAGGGCTTAAATCTAAAATAAAACACAGTTTATATTAACCTCTGTTGATTTAATTAATATTTCTAAGGTAGGTAAAGTATTTTAAAGATACAAATTGAATATCGGCTATATCTTATTATTATTTTTTAAATTTATTTTTCAGTGATCGACGGTCACTACAAGAGAAAGTAAAATCAGACAAACTTATAAAATTCCATAACAAGTGGCCGTCTAACCAAGATACAGCAAAATATAAACGCAGCTTATATATTAACTCTAAAGTCTAAACCACATTATATTTGTTTCAGCTGCTGTTTTCAGAGGATGATAATCGGTGTTCATCAGTTGGTAGAGCTATACGCGTTTGTTTTCGGGTCATTTTTGTGCTACTGAATTTTGATACGTGGTTTGTGGCAGTGTGTAGATTTATTTCTTATTATGCTGTGTAATGTTTCTTTTCCGGTTGTGTTTATGCCTTTTTTGTGCTGATGTGTTTTCACTTTTTTTTGGGAGGGGGAGAGAGGGCGAGTGATCTGCAGGGTGTAGTGAGTTGGTGTTTGTTGTAAGGCACATAGTAATTTGCTGGAGTAAAATCCTAATACGAGGCTATCTCTATTTGCTGTTGTGGGAATTGCTTATTTTAGCAAGTGTTGTAAGTCTCTTATTCCAAAGCCGAGTACTGAGCGAGTACTCATGACAAGGTGTGTGTCTTGCCGAGTTGAGGTGAATCCGATTAGTTTCAAACAGTGGCAGATCCATGATTTTTCTTCATTAGGGCACCATTAAAGTAGGCAAGACTCAAGAGAACTTTGACAAAAGCCCAAACTTAGTCTGTTAAAAAAGGAAAGGGGGGGGGGGGGGGGTCAAACTTGTTGGATAGTAGAATTAATCCACCATCTTTTAACCAGAAATTGCAAAAGCAAAAAAAGAAAAAAACAAACAAACAAGATTTAGGTCTTGCATATTCGGGGATGGAAAATGCACTCCAATTCCAAGCTTAAGACAATTACACACATTGTAGAAAAACAAATCATCATTTTATAGTTCAAAGCCTCATACACCAACAAGATGAACTTCTCTGCTGGAATATCACCTATAATTCGTCATTTTTTGGTAAGAATATCATATGTATGTGTGGTTGTTGTGTGACTTAATCCAGCAACAAGAAGACAGTTTTGATTTGTTTGTTTAGTTGATGATCATTTTGCAAGTAGTTATAAATAGATGTAACGGTTACAATGACAAAACGATGAAGCGATAGTGACGCGCCTATGGTAGCTCCATAGGTAGATAGTAGCTCGCATACCCAGAATAAAACAATAAGACAAAACGATGAAGCGATAACAATACGATACTTACAATGACATTTTCCTAATAAGTAAACTCTACAGAGGTGTAATCCAATGAGCGAACGAAGTTTGACCGAACTAACTAAACAATATGAGAAGCTAAATTTGTATATTGTTTGATGTAAAAAGAGAAGGTTTTGAGACTAACTTATATACAAAGTTTTTAAAACAAGATAGTTTTAGAAAAATTGATTGTAAGAAAATAAGAAGGGGATTTTGCGTAAATAAGCAATATACCTTACACATTCGCGAAAACAAGCTTAAAAAAATCAAATTACGAAAATGAGCATCAGTTTCGCCCCTTGGTTCGCCCACCAATCAAAGCTCGCCACGTGTCACCAGTTTCACCCCTTGATGCCCAGTTTCGCCCCTATGGGCATCAGTTTCGCCCCTGGTGGGCCCCATAGCCCAGTTTCGCCCCTTACAACCTAGTTTCGCCCCCAAGGTGGGCCCCGCATGCCCAGTTTCGCCCCTAGCCTCTAGTTTTGAACCTCAAGCCTTAGTGTCTCCTCTATATGCCCCAAATGTCTTGCACACTCTTAAATTTTATAATTTTACCCCATTTTATTACTTAAAATTTTTGAATTAGCTTTTAAGCTAATTTTAAATTTTTTTATCTTACTTCTTTATAATAAATTTTCACCATAAAAGCTGTTTAATTATAATAAAATCACTTATTAATATGTATTAAAAAAATATTTTATCATACTCATATATTATTTTATCATACTCTTATTTTTATTGATTGTTTTTGTTGGTATTTAGTTGCCGAAAAGTTAAATTTGATTGTTACTTTTGAACGTGTATAAGCGAAACATTGTTAACGTTGGTGTAGTATTTCATAAATTTAAATTGATAAGGACACGAAATACCAACGTTAACAATGTTTCGCTTATACACGTTCAAAAGTAACAATCAAATTTAACTTTTCCGCAACTAAATACCAACAAAAACAATCAATAAAAATAAGAGTATGATAAAATAATATATAAGTATGATACCATATTTTTTTAATACATATTAATAAGTGATTTATTATAATTAAACAGTTTTTATGGGGAAAATGTATTATATATATAAGTAAGATTAAATTTTTTAAAATTAGCTTAAAGGCTACTTCAAAATTTTTAAATAATAAAAGAGGGTAAAATTATAAAAATTTAGAGTGTGCAACACATGTGGGGCATACAGAGGAGAAACTGAGACTTGAGGTTCAAAACTAGAGGCTAGGGGCGAAACTGGGCATGCGGGGCCCACCATGGGGGCGAAACTGGCTGTGAGGGGCGAAACTGGGCTGTGGGGCCCACCAGGGGCGAAACTGATGCCCATAGGGGCGAAACTGGGCATCAAGGGGCAAAACTGGTGACACGTGGCGAACTTTGATTGGTGGGCGAACCAAGGGGCGAAACTGAGCTTTTGGGGGGCGAAACTGATGCTCATTTTCGTAATTTGATTTTTTTAAGCTTGTTTTCGCGAATGTGTAAGGTATGGTGCTTATTTAGGTAATTGATTTAAATAAGAATCCTTATTAAAAGAGTTGACATACGTACAAAAATCTCAAGAATTACATGTCGATACCCTTTTATTAAGAAATATATGACACTATAACGATAGATATCCATATAGTTGAGCTAATAATCCGTACGACGACTATAATAACTATAACAAAAGTAGGAATCCGTACCTTATCTCCACGAACCAGAAATACCTAAAGATACTGTGGTCCAATCTACTTTCTTTCCACCAAATCTATAAGATATACAAGTATTGATATAGTTACTATCACATTCAGGTAGTTATCTTTGTCAATAATCCTTTAACTCAAACATGGGATAATTCCTTCTAACTCACCATTTGTCTTTCTACCCAAAATTACAGCTTATTACCAGATAGTTCTAAACCATTGTGAACCCAAGTTACCAATTTAAAGCTCAGATTATTTCTCTTGATCTTAACCATGTCCACCAGTTCTACAGACTGTTTTTAGATGTGACTAAATAGGTTTAAACCCAATCGAATTAATCTATAACCGCTAATTACCAGACATGATTTCATGGACTTACCAATTCTGTAATGGGCTTAGGTATTTAACTTGTGTTAAGAAAAATCAGATTCAAGACCAATAGAATTGGAATTAAAGCTTAGCATCATGAGCAATTTGAGGCTGAAGCATCACTTAGAAAAAAAAAAACGAGCAACAGAACTATTGAGGCAGCCATCAACAACAGAAGGTAGCTTGATTCTTACTAAACAGCAACATAAGATTTATTTGAAACCCATCTGTGCAATTGACCAATTTCTGATTCTTATTCCCAATACCATTTAACAGTAATAATAAGCTTATCGATTGGTTCAACAGATAATGTAGGTTCTGATTCAGTTCAACAAAAAGAGATTTAACACACTGGGAATAAGATCAGTCGAACCAATGGGTCAGAAGCATCACTTGACAGAATTGAACTAAATTGAGAAACGAACAGGTTGCACTATTGAATTGCAGAGATCGAACCCTAGTGGTTGGAAAGTGGAAACTTGTCAAGTCTAGAAGAGAAAGAAAACTAACCTTAATCACGGTAACAAGGAAACCAGAAGCGAACGAAATCAGTTATCCTGCAGCTTGAATTCGAGTCTTCGTTCGTCGGTTTCGTCTCGCAAGGGCAATACCAATTGCTCTCACTCTTGAATTCTGACCTCACGTCTCCAGGAATTTGGGGTAACGGGGGCCTATATTCTAAGCAGTCAAAACCGGACCGGAACGGACGGTCGGTCCCGTCCAACCGGGAACCAAACATATGCCTATGGTCTAAAACAGCCCAAAAAACCGTCATTAAAAAAACCGACCGGCTATCAAAGAACCGTCAAAATTGAGTATAATTATATAAGCACTATATTACTAACTCAAATACCTTAATCAGTTAACATTTTTTTTAGCAAAAGTACTTCATTATCAAAACTTTAAATAATTCTCACTTACAAGTATTTCAGCATAAGGTACAAACTCAATAGCATGAACTCACCACTCACCAGGACAAACTCATGGACCATATTTGTCCACCTAATACTACTCACTAGTTGTCCTTCATCACCCCCAAAACTGCAGATGACGTTTTGTTTTAGCATCTCTTTCTTGGGGGCCTTCAAATTATTTTGGAGGGGGCCTAAATTTTGAAGCCCATATAAGTATTAATAATTTTTTTTGGGCCATTGGGGGCCTCTCCCCCCCCCCCCTCCTTCAACATGGATGCGCCAGTGCGTCTGCAGATGGATTGCTTCGAAGGTCGCAGAGAGCAATCGATATTTATACACAGAACGTGAGGATCGATTAGCGAAGGAGCAGGGATAAACGAACTCCTTTCTCGGGTCGATAGGTATAAGGAGCGATTTCTTTGAGGAGTCAAAGTTACAGACTTACAGATAAGGTTATTAGATTTAGGTTTCGGCTTCTCATTGGGTTTAAGTTAATCTATAATCAGTTCTTTTGTTAAAAAAATTTGGCCCAGATTCTGTGATTTTTTTTAACTGATTTACTATTATTATTATTATTTGATTTTGGGGTATTACAATATCTATAGTTAAAATCAAATATTGATAGCCAATTACAAGTAATGATCAATTAGACTCTTAACCTGTCAACCAAAGAATCAGTCCAAATCTTAGTATACCCAATAACAACTTGTAAGCCCTAAATCACAGAAGCGATACCATAAGTAAGCCCTAAATCACGGAATTGTCAAATGACATTCGAAAAAGGGAGAGAGAGTCGGGTACTGAGAGTTGAGACTTACAAGTGACAAGGAAGGAGGATGAAGGTGTTGGAGCAGGACGGAGAGCAGACTGGCGGTGTTCAAATCTTCAATCGGGAGCCGAGAGGGATGAGGCGTCAATCGAGGTATCGCAGGTATTATTTTTCTTAGTGATCGGGGGCCTTGTGCGTGTTAATAGGTGGCCCAAAATCTTTAGTTTCTAACTCGTTGGCTCCGACAAGCTGTATCCGTCGCCCCGTCGGTGTTTTCAAACTCGGTCCTGAGTACTCTTGCGTGGTTAAACTAGGGAAGATTCTTTTTAACTTTCAGATCATCTTTTATACATTATCTTTTTCTTTTCTTTACCTAATGTTATACTTCTCTTCTATTTTCTTTCCCATAGGTGTTATACCTCTCATTCAAACTCTTCATATTTTTTTATTATTTTTAAATTAAAAAATACATGTGTGTGATAGGTTGAGAGGGGGTGGGGTGGGGCAGCTTCTCCATCAAGTAACCATCGAGCTTAAAAATCCGAAGGACTTACACGATGCCCCTACCCGAGCGACGCGTTTTGGTGTTCCTTGGCCTACCCGAACCTACTCGATGCCATCGGGTCCAGTACAACGCATGGTTTAATTCAAATTCTAATAAATATCAGCTTATAAGTTATAACAAATTGTCTACTATTAAGTCTTTTTATTCTTGTATTTTTATTAAATTCAATTTTATGTCAAAATAAATACGGTCTCTTTACTTCTTACGTATATCTTTCTGAGAAATGTTCAATATAGTTCATACTTATTTCATAGTCCCGATGGACTAATCTTAGCCTTTGGATCAGCCTCATCAATAGTCCAGATTTAATTTTAAACTTTGGGCGGAGTGCAATTTTCGTAATTAAAATGTGATGCTTTTACAATCACATGTGAATGTATACTGAATCACATGTGATTAAATATTAAAATTTCAGGACTATCTTTCTTTTAAAATTGAAAGACTAATTAAGGTGCTCACATACTCAGAACCTATGTGGCAACATCTTAGAAGTTCTATTTTCACATTATCTATTCTTTTGCCGTTATAGAATCCACTTCAAAGTTTCTATCATTTTCTCTAGCATGTTCAGTCATCGATGAACTAATATGGAAGGAACAATATACATCGAAAGAACTAAGCTTTAACGATTGATGACATATGAGTGAGAATGTAACCTGTTTCACTGCATCACGAAATGACCCCCGTTTCATTCCATATTCATTGTCTTTCTTAGATAAAAATTAAGGCGTCAACATTTCTTTTTCTGCTACTTTCATATAGCTTCAGATCGGGGCTTTCAGTATTTCATCGGTATTTCGTGGCCAGTTTCGGTCGCAATCTTTTTGGTACAATTGTACAAATACTTTCTACAAATTTATAAAATATTATATATAATGTTATTACTTATTCTTAATTAATACTCTAAATTACTTTCCAACAATTTAGTGACGACTAATTCGTCAGAAATTTGTAGAAAATCGTCGGTAGGTTTGGTCGGGAATTGGCGATGATTATTTTCCAAACATTTCATTGGAGATTCGTCAAAACTGGCCCTTAGCGACCATTCCCTGACCGGTTTTTTCGTCAGAATAACAAATTTCTAGTAGTGATTTTGCTCATTGATCTATAACGGACAATGAACATCTTGTTCTTCCTTTTAACACATCATAATATCCAAACATGAAATATGATTGATATAAAAGTTCAATTTGTCTTATCCAAATATCTTTGTGCATGGAATATCGAGAAAGGTATATATCTTTTGTGCAACAAACATATAGACCACTTAGTATTGGGATTATCGCGATGAACTGGCTCGACAATATGGATTAATAATTGTTAAATATGAAAGTTTGAAATATTTACGAATGTTAACTTTTATTATGTAGTTTTTTATCAGTGGGATAATTGTTTTACTTCCTCGTTCCGGAGTACGTACATGCATCTCATAAAATATGATATTCTGTGATGATTGGCGGTAGAGTTAGTCTATGTGACAGATTATATATTGGATCCGATCCGATCTGTCTCATTTATATAACTAGCTAAGCGACCCGTGTATCAACACGAGATTATATAAGTCAATTTACAATTTATATAGTTTTAAAGAGTCATAACACGTATAGTAAAAATAATTACAAAACATAGATAGAAAAATAAAATCTCGTAAGAAAATAAGAAATGAATAACCATTACAGAATTTTGATATCTATACATAAGATTGTCATTAAAATTTCTGTAAAACCTCTTTATAAACAACATTCATGGTTTTATTAGTATGGTTTCCTTCATCATCGCAAATTAAAACTTTTAACCAATCTTTACTCTTCACTCGAGAAAACGTCACATATAACTATCCATGAGTAAAAACGTGTATTTTTAATACTTTTTATAAATACTCTTTATAAGAAATATAAAGTTACATTACACGTGTAAAAGTTTTTAGTATAATATTAATGTGTTTCTCGTGATGGAGCTTTATTCCGACATTGTAAAGACATAACTATAATATTATTGTCGATGTTATAATATCAAGTGTTTTAAATACATTTTTATTAGCCAATTATATATTTGAATATTTGAAATTGTAAACTAACTTTATTAAAAGTTAAATAATGATGACATTCATTTAAGTATACGCAAATTAGATCGCATAAAAATAAGATTCTAACATAGAATATATTATGTCTATACATACGTAAATCACTTAAGTGTAACTTATTGTTCAATTAAATATAATTAAAAACACGAGATCTCACTGAATTCAAATATCCATGTAATAATAAGTTTTATTTTATGTATCAAAGTATTAGTTAAAAAATAAGAAAACTTAGACAATTACTATTTTTATATAAATTTTCAAGTTGTATGTGTAGTTACAAAACTCACTATCATGACAGTTGTTTCACTACCCAGTAATTATATAGAGTTCTAGTTTCTGAAGGGTTATTTACTCACAACTAACAATTAATTTTAAAAAGCTCTAACGGTAGTGGTAGTTTTGTAAACAATATATGCCGCTAACCATTAGTTATAGTATACTTTTAATTTTTTTTATCGAAATACCAAGAAATCAGTGATTATATCGACTACATTATGTAGAGGGAATAACTATAAAAGACGAATAAAATGTCCAATAACTACTTAGATGCCGATAAAACAATTAAATTATACTAATTTTTAAAAAACCTCATATTCCGATAAAATTTATATCAAAACGTAGATAAAAATGAGACGATTACAAATATATAATTATTTTTTCTCAAAACAAAATATATTTGAAGTTATTAAACATAATTTTCAAACAACTTATAATTAATTACATTAATATACAACTTTCTTAAAACCCCCTCACATATTTCATACTACCCCCTTAACAATTTACATTCCACCCCTTCCAATTAATGTAATTAATGTAATTACATGTGATGTCATAATGCTTTTATTATCTATTTTTTTAATTTCTTTTTTTAAAATGAAGAGTTGTGATTAGTGGAGAATTTTTAGGGAAGGGGAATGATGATGTAAGCATCATTTTCTTTTAATAAGGATATAAGATTTAACGGGTCTAAAATTTAGATCTATCGTTTCCATAAAGATTCAATAGGCCGATCCATTTAAATGGATTACTACGTGGGCCGGTCATAGATCTATATGTGTCGATCTATCTAATATTAAAGTATACTTTAATTTTAACAATTACCAATTATTATCAATTTATCAGTCACCACCCACCGCCACCACCACCTTCACGACCGTCGCCGCCTCCACACTTCACCGCCGGTTACAACTCCCATCACCAACCGCAGCCACTATTACCGCCGCTGTCACTATTACCACCGCCACCTCCATAACTGTCATCGCCGCCGCCACCGACCACCCACCGCCTTTAACAATATTCCTTGGTCCATTGACGCTTCAGATATATCATACTGTAGACAAATGCGAGGAACCATAAAAGTTGTAAGTAGTAATCTACAATAAAAATGAAAATAAAATATTTAAAAATTAAAGATAAATATTTATTGTAGGTCACTTACATATAATATAACTTTTAAATACGTTAATTTATTAATGTTAACAAAGTTATATTTTATTATATTTTGGTGTATTAAATACTTTTTTAATTGAAAAGTTTTATGTAAAGTTTGATGTATATGTGTGTTTTTACTGATTATCCGGCTTGAGAAAGATTAACAAATAGTATTGTCAATTCATGAAAATATTGTCTTTATAATTTTCCTTAGTGACAAATAAATAGAGAGAGATTCTTTTATATTATCAATATCAGATTTACCTTCTTGTATGCAAGCTTTGTCACTTTCAAATAAAATGATAAATTACACACCAATCTAATCGCTTCATCTCTATTTAAACCATTAACACCTCTTCATTATACATATGAATTTAATTAGGCAGATTTAATCTAATAAAATGGATGATAATCAAGAAATACATGTTGTGATGGTGCCTTTTACCGCACAAGGCCATCTCAACCAGCTCCTCCATCTCTCCCGCCTCATCTCCGCCTACAACCACCACGTCCACTTTGTCTGCCCAACCACTCACACCCGCCAAGCCAAACTCCGCCTCCACGGTTGGGACCCACGCGCCGTCGCCAACATTCACTTTCACGAGTTTCTGATACCCGCTTTCCCTAACCCTCCACCCAACCCCAACGCCGCCATTCGCTTCCCCAACCACCTTTTGCCGTCGTTCAAATCCATCATGCACCTCCGCCAACCCTTCATCAAACTACTTTCCGATATCTCCGCCACCGCCAAACGAGTTGTGATCGTTCATGATTACTTAATGAGTTCCGTCGTTCAAGATTTTGTTTCTGTTCCTAACGCCGAGGTTTACATGTTTCAAAGCTGCTCTGCTTTTACTGCTTTTTGGTACCATTGGGAGGAAACAAAAGAGCTAAAATTGGACGATGAAGTTGAATCGTTATCGAAGAAAGTGCCGTCAATTGAAGGGTGTTTTAGTAACGAGTTTCTTGAATTGCTTGCATCTGAGGATTCATCGTTCAAGCAAATCAGCTCTGGAACCCTTTACGATACAAGCAGAGTATTGGAAGAAAAATACTTAGACTTACTCAAGAGCGAAGAGGCCAACGCCGGTACGATAAACAATTGGGCTATCGGTCCGTTTAACCCGATTACCATAACCGATGATCACAAGAATTCGAGTGCCGAATCGATTAATTTGCTCAATTGGCTCGATAAACAAGAACCAGACTCTGTAATTTACGTCTCGTTTGGAACCACGGTTACGTTCACAGATGATGAATTGAAAGAAATCGCAATCGGGTTGGAAGAAAGCGGGCAGAAGTTCATATGGGTGGTGAGGGAAGCCGATAAGGCTGACATTTTTGACGGAAAAGATGATCGGAAAGTGGAGCTGCCGGAAGGGTTTGAACAGAGGGTGCAAAGCAGGGGAGTGGGGGTGGTGGTGAGGGGGTGGGCCCCGCAGCTTGAGATATTAAAGCACGAATCTACGGGTGGGTTTATGAGTCATTGTGGGTGGAATTCGTGTATGGAGGCGATCACGATGGGGGTTCCGATTGCTGCGTGGCCTATGCATTCTGATCAACCGAGGAACGCTATGCTGATAACGGAGGTTCTTAAGACGGGGCTATATGCGAGGGAGTGGGAGCGTAGAGAGGAGAAGGTGGAGGCGGTGATGGTTTCGGAAGCGGTTAGACGGTTGATGACATCGGAAAAAGGGTGTCTAGTAAGAAAGAAAGCGGCGGAGCTTGGTGTTGCGGTACGGCGATCGGTGGAAACAGGGGGCGTTATGCGCAAGGAATTGGATGCGTTTGTTGCTCATATCAGTAGATAATAGTATAATATATATTTTTATATATTATACGTAATATTTGATTTGAATTTACTATCTTTTTGTACGCCAAGTTTGAAGAGCAATGAATAAATCAAAGAACTCTCGATGCTATGTTTTGACTTTTGAGGGTTGTTAGTTTATATATTCAATTTTTAAAATCTATTATTACTTATTAACTAGTCATTTTTACTAATTAGTATAGTCGGATACATATTTTTGATAATCTTTTTATCAGAGATACTTTTGTTAATCGTCTTTTTTAAGGACGACTAGTGTTTAAGATGACAGAGGATAGTTTTGTCGATGAATCATAGATAGAGGAGTCACTAAAGGTGGTGAAGTAGTAGACGATCCAAGAAAAGGTCACCAACACTCGAGAAGTCACACTACGCTGATAAAGTTGTCTAAGAAATAACCAGATACAATGAAGTCGTCGGAGAAGATAAGATGATCGGTTCACGAGTTAGAGGACACTAAATGACCATTTTTTAAAATTTAATATATTAAGTGGTACATTTTTAAGTTGGATATATTTTGTTAACATAATCTCTTTTTTTAAGAGAAACTGTCTAAATGCCTTCAGTAAAAAACCAAATAAAACAGTCCCACTAAAAATAACAATGACTCACCTCAACTTAACTTGCTAAGATACTCATTGGATTTTCACGTAAAGTCACCAAATTACTCTTTTTGACTCCTTAAAACTAACCCTTTCCTACCTGGAGAATCAAAGAATAATACACATCCTTGAATCTCCTATCTTTGATGATTTTGCTACCGAGTTTAGTTTCGTCAAACAATATTAGCTATTAATGTTATATAAAAAATTTAATTATTAAATTTTGATAGTTCATTTTAATAAAATTTAAACTCTAATTTTCTTTTATTTTCAACTAGTGGTGTGGAGACATGGTGGAATAGATTGGTACCTAGGAAAGTGAACATTTTTATTTGGAGAGTAAGGCTGGGTAGGATTCCGGTTCGGTTTTTACTTAAATGCTTTGCAGGTGGACATTCCATCAGTCTTGTGTCCAAATTGCGATGAGGAAATCGAAACTGTGGAGCATGCTTTGTGGACCTGTAAGAAGACGCAAATGATTATAGAGGCAATATTCAAGTGGTGGAACGTGGATCTAGATTTGGTAGCCTCTCTTAGGAATGCGGTGGAGAATTATGACTTAGTATGGCAAGCAACCATTTGGATCGCGCTGTACATTATCTGGTCGTATAGGAACAACAAGCTGTTCCGTCAAGATCATAAAAATCTTGCGGATATATTCTTTGAAATCCAGCTCAAAAGCTTCCAATGGATGAAGGTTCGGATGGGGAAACAGAAGATGGAGTGGTCAGCTTGGTTATCGATGTCGTATATGTTATCTAGAAATCGTAGTCTGCATTAATAGTCTCTTGATCGTGTATTTTATTTCGTATTCTTTTGTCTCTGTTTGCTTCATGGATAGACTTGGTTAGGTGTAGATAGTTACACCTTCTATGTGTTTGTTTTCTTGGGTAATTGTATTGCATTTTTTCAAAAAAAAAATTCTTTTATTTTCAAAGTTATATTTAATTTTGATTTTAATTTTAATTAAATTATTAGAAATAATAATATATATGTCATTCTTAATGGGGCAAGGCCCCAAACCTGACGCTTTGGAACCTACTATCATCCAGAAGAGCCGAAGGCTCCAGTCTCCTGGAGCTATACGCAGTCCCTCAGGAAGGCCAAAGGCCCCGACCTCTTGGAGTTGTACGCTGCCAGGAGGAACATCAGCCTTCCCACTTTAGATAGGCGGATCCCATATCCCCAAAAAGCAGACTTGCCTATCTAGTCGCATTTAAGGATAAGTACGGAAGAACTGACATCCAAGTACGCTCGACAGGCTTTTTAAGGATCATTGTCTGGAAGATCCGCAGCAGATGCAATCATCATAGATAACCGATCCTCGACACCTGGATGGTCATCCAAGGGCTCAGGTATGATGTAACACCGCAAAATACAAGCCATATTTTTTTTTTAAATCACAGCGGAAGTAATACGTTATAAAACTAAAACAGAAATAACATTAAAATTAAAACCAACACTGTACAAACATACGGTACTTCCTTTAGTGTTACAAAACATTTCTTAAAGTATGGCTCATCATTCTAAAACCCAAAATATCAGAGCTACGGTCAAACTTTCCCTGTACACAAAAGCTGCAACCTACCGTGCCCTCAAAACCTGAAACAGATAGTTAGGGTGGGGAATTAGCACAAAGCTAAGTGAATGAAAATCAAGCCACAAGCAATTAAAGCATAACCACACCGATCACAAGAACAGTTTATCTCAAATATCAAAGGACCGGCGGCTCTGCCGAGCCTACGACCAATGCTGGCCATAGCAATGATCTACCGATAGCCATCTGCTAACTGGCACAGTTAAACCCCCTCTGCTACAACAAATGCGACAGAGGATCTAAAACTGCCTAACCAGAAGCAACTGACCCAGCCCAAAACCACGCTTAGCTGACCTCTGCCACAAACATCATGAGCACAATTTCATGCCTTGATACTCATATCTTGGACACAATTTCAACAATCATCACATAGCCAATCAAACAATCATATCAGACTAAACAGTCTATCGCATGATTAATCATATAAAATTCAAGTAACCATAACAGTTACAACTAAAACCACCAGTGAATTAAAGTCCACTCACCTGTGTTCTCCAACACCACACTCAGTATTCTAATGTCACTGAGCCTTCTCGTTTCCTGAAACACATCATAACTTAGTCAGTAATTGGGATTACATTCCAATCTACAAAAACGACAACTCTCATTGGCTACAAGCAATAATATTACAGAATTAACGTATGTATCACTACGCACGTAATGGAGTCACTACGCACGTAGTGGACTCCACTTCGCACGTATGGAACTTCAAACTAACAAAGTGGCTAACCCACTTCGCACGCAATGGGCACTGGTACGCACGTAGTGGAACACACTTCGTGCGACCAAAACCCATCGACATCATCTTCTTCAACATTCACTTCGCACGTAATGGAGTCACTACGCACGTAATGGACTCCACTTCGCACGGCCAAAACACAACATTCAAGAACTTCTTAATCAAAACTCGACATAAACACAACACACACCTCTTGCTCGAAAACCAACCGTTAACTCTCGCTTTATAACTCGAAAACAGAATAACAAACTCAAGTTGAGTAAAAGTGGGTTTTTGGTTCTCTCTCTTTTCTCTTATGCAGCCAAACAAATGAGAACTCACATATCAAAAGCTATATATATAAGTCAAGACTGAACACATTTCACTACACAGTGCAAATACTGATATCTAGCATACAAGAACCTAATTAAAGCGGTCCTACTCAAGTAAAAAACATGCAACGAGGTAATATTCGGGACCCTCGTATAAAAACGAATCATATGGTACCAATATCATATAAAAATATTAAACTAATATTTTTACCTTTTACCTCGCGGTCCAAATTAAATACCAAGCAAGCATCAAATAAATATATAAATAAATAGCAAATAATTATTAACAATCAAATATACTAATATAATCAATTAAATAACTTACCACCGCCACGAAATAACTAGGCCCTAAACGCGGGTGTTACAAATCTCTCCCCCTAAAGAAGATTCCGTCCCCGGAATCTCATCGCGCTCAAATAGGCTAGGGTAGCGGTTCCTCATGTCTGCCTCAGTCTCCCATGTTAAATCTGAACCCAAACTATGCTTCCATTTAATCAAAACCATAGGAATCTCTTTCCTCCGAAGCTTTGTTATTTTACGATCAACTATCTCAACTGGTTCTTCTATTAATCGCTTTTTCGAATCAACTTTCAGATCATGTACTGGGAGAATCTGACTTTCATCCTCAACATTACATTTACGTAAGTAACAGACATTAAAAGTATCATGAATACCCGCTAACTCTGGTGGAAGGTCAAGAGTAACAGTCTGGTCGTTGACTCTGTCGTATGCGAAACGGACCAATGTATCGTGGTGCTAGTTTCCCACGTTTCCCAAAGCGAATAACCCCTTTCCACGGAGAAACTTTCAGATAAACTAACTCACCTTCAACAAACGTAACTGGTCTGCGGCGTGGATCTGCGTACATCTTTTGTCTGTCTCTAGCAACTTTCAACTTTTCCCGAGCAATAGCAACTTTCTCAGCCGTCATCTGAACAATATCGGGACCCGCAAACTGTTTCTCACCTGCCTCTAACCAACAAGTAGGAGTACGACAACGGCGACCGTATAACATCTCATAAGGCGGCATACCGATACTCGAGTGATAAGAATTATTATACGCAAATTCAATCAAAGGCAAGTGTGAATCCCAAGACCCACCATATTCTAACACACAGGCGCGTAACATATCCTCAAGTGTCTGAATAGTACGCTCACTCTGACCGTCTGTCTGAGGATGATAAGCTGTACTCAAATTAACACGCGTCCCCAATGCATGCTGTAAACTCCTCCAAAAGTTAGAAACAAATCTGGGATCTCGATCAGAAACAATAGAAAGAGGAATACCGTGTCGTGATACAATCTCATCGATGTACAACTGAGCTAATCTGCTGAGTGAAGCTGTCTCACTGGTGGCAAGAAAGTGAGCACTCTTCGTCAAACGGTCAACAATCACCCAAATTTTATCATGTTTCCGCTGGGTACATGGAAGTTTGGATACAAAATCCATCGTGATGTGTTCCCATTTCCACTCTGGTATCTCCAACTGTTTCAAAGACCCGTAAGGTTTCTGGTGCTCTGCTTTGACCTGAGCACAAATATGACACGTTCCCATAAACTTTGCAACATCTGTCTTCATAGTAGGCCACCAATACAGCACTTTAAGATCGTTGTACATTTTTGTACTACCTGGATGAACAGACAATCTTGACTTATGAGCCTCTGCCAAAATCAAACCCCGAAGCTCTCCAAGCAATGGCACCCACACACGGGACTGATAAGTCTTCAATCCGCGCGAATCATTAATCAAATCATCTTTTCTCTTCATCATAATCTCTAACTTCAGATTTTCATCTTTTAAAGCTTCTAACTGAGCAGATTTAAGCCTATCCACTAAGTCAGAAACGATCTCAACTCGCATAAATCGAATATTATCACCAGCTCCCTTGCGGCTCAAAGCATCTGCTACAACATTTGCTTTCCCCGGGTGATATCGAATCTCACAATCATAATCCTTAATGAGTTCTAACCACCGTCTCTGCCGCATATTAATTTCTTTCTGGGAAAATACATACTGCAGACTCTTATGATCAGTACAAATAACATATTTCGTACCATATAAGTAATGACTCCACAGTTTCAACGCAAAGACTACAGCTGCAAGTTCTAAATCATGGGTTGGATAATTCTTCTCGTGTGGTTTCAATTGCCGTGAAGCATAAGCAATAACCCGATCATACTGCATTAAAACACAACCCAAACCTGCAAAGGAAGCGTCACAGTACACTACAAATTCATCAGAACCATCAGGTAGTGCAAGAATAGGAGCCTGACATAATAGTTGTTTCAACGTCTGAAAAGCCGTCTCCTGTTCATTATTCCACTTAAATGGCACATCTTTACGGGTTAATTTCGTTATAGGACTCGCAATTTTCGAAAAATCTTTAATAAATCTGCGATAATAACCCGCCAATCCCAGAAAACTTTTAATCTCAGATGATGTTTTAGGAGCACTCCAGTTCATAACTGCTTCAACTTTAGCCGGATCGACTTTAACCCCATCTTTACAGATAACATGCCCCAAAAATTGAATCTCCCGCATCCAGAACTCACATTTAGAAAATTTTGCAAAAAGTTGCTCCCGTTTTAAAGTTTCTAAAACTTGCCTCAAATGAAGCTCGTGCTCGGACTCAGTTTTAGAATAAACCAAGATGTCATCGATAAATACAATCACAAATTTATCCAAAAACGGCCGACAGACCCGATTCATTAAATCCATAAATACAGCAGGGGCGTTAGTTAAACCGAAAGGCATAACTAAAAACTCATAATGACCATATCTGGTACGGAAAGCGGTTTTAGGAACATCAGCTTCAAAAACACGTACCTGGTGATAACCCGAGCGCAGATCAATTTTAGAAAAATAAGAAGCACCCTGCAGTTGATCAAACAAATCATCAATTCTGGGTAAAGGGTATTTATTTTTAACCGTTCTCTTATTCAGTTCCCTGTAGTCAATACACATACGCAAAGTGCCGTCTTTCTTTTTCACAAACAAAACCGGTGCACCCCACGGAGAAGAACTAGGACGAATAAAACCCCTGTCTAACAAATCCTGAATCTGTGTCATCATCTCGCGGATTTCAGAAGGAGCTAACCGGTAAGGAGCTTTAGCCACTGGGCTCGAACCTGGAATTAAATCAATCCTATATTCTACCTCACGAACCGGAGGCAACCCAGGTAATTCATCGGGAAACACTTCCGGGTATTCCGAAACCACCCGAATAACTGAAACAATCTGCTTCTCCTTTTTAACATCAAACACATGAGCAAGGTAGGATTCACACCCTTTGGCCAGAGATTTTCTAGCCTTCATATACGAGATAATAGGAAAAACAGATCTAACCCTCTCCCCGCGAGCCACTACGTATGACCCATCAGGTAAAGGAAATGAAATCAGTTTTCTATGGCATTTAATAACAGCTCGATTCTGACTCAACCAATCCATACCCATAACAGCATCAAAACCAACTATAGGCATTAACAGAAAAAAAAACAGGAAAGCATGTACCATCAATATCAATTTCAGCCCCAGACACAGCCGTTGTGACTGGAACCGTTTTACCATCAGCTATCTCTACTTCTAATGGAGCAGCAACATTTGAAGTTGGCAATTTCAATTTATCACAAAATGCCACAGAAATAAATGAACGATTGGCACCAGAATCAAATAACACACGTGCAGGTATAGAATTTATGAGAAACATACCCGTGATAACATCATCAGTAGCAGCAACATCATCTACTGACATCCGGAATGCTCTACCCTCAGCTGACGGAGGGTTCTTCCTTTTCTGTCCTGAAGCGGACGAAGATCCCACAACCCGATACCGACCCAGTCCCCGATTTCTTACCCACACGGCACTCACCTGCTCTGTGCCCCTCCTTTTGACAATTCCAACAAACACTCCTCGGAAATCTACAATTCTTCAATTCATGCCCAAACTGACCACAACGAATACATCTGGCTGTCTGTAGGGTACAAAGTCCATGATGAAAAGACTTACATTTATTACACCACGGGGCTCTCTGAGTAGACCCACCAGATGTAAGCCTACGATTCTGACTGCTCTGACTCTGACCCTGTCCTTGACGTTGACTTCCCTGACCTCCTTGAGTTCCCTGCCGATGTTGGGTATTAAAATAATCAAACCGGGATCTCTGTTGAGAAATTCTATCTTTATTCAACTTCTCCTTGGCTTGAGCATCACCCTCGGCTGACTTAGCTAGGGTAAAAGCTTGAGATAAAGTGCTAGCCCACCTAGTAGCACTCCTGTAATCTGGATGCAAAGCTCTCACAAAATGCTGAACTCTTGAAGCTTCGTCTGGGACCCACTGCTGTGCAAATCGTAACTTCTCATTGAATTGCCTAATCAATTCATCCACAGACATATTATCAGTCATCTGCAAATCCATGAACTCCTTCTTGATTCGTTCCATCTCAAAAGATCCACAGTATTGCTCACAAACCTTTCCCTCAAATTGCTCCCAAGTAATACTACTCATCTGCTGCTTTGTAAAATGACCGGTAATCGAATCCCACCATACCATGGCATCTCCTTTGAGTCTTTGAGTAGCATATAATACCCGCACTTTCTCCTCGCATTCCGCAGTATCCAAGGCCTTGGTCATCTCCCTCAACCAATTCAAAGTTATATTGGGATCCGTACTACCGCTATACTCTGAAGGTCTACAATCCATGAATTGCTTAAATTTATTATGTTGACCAAATCCTGGGTAGGGGTAAGCTCCTGGTGCAGTAAATTGATAGATAATCGGCTGTTGTGCACCCTGTGAAGCAACAGTAGAAAATGGAACAGAAAATGGTACTGAAAGTGGTGGTGTTGTTGACACTGTAGCAACAGCTGCTGTTGGAATCGGTGTTTGAGAATTCTGTATCAACCTCTGCTGCTCAAAATTGTGAACTGTTTCTCGAAGCTCCTGAAGTTCACTTTCAAGTTGAAATATATAGTCATTCTGAGTTGTATCTAATTCTCTACCCGAAGTGTTGACTATTACTGGATTCTCTAAAACTGGAATTGTAGAAGTTCCAGCCTGAGCAAGGGTCACCGGAATCTCGGTTGGAATCTCTTGACTTGTCATATCTGTTACAATCACATCACCTCCAAACTTATTAGACAACCGTTAGTACACACGCACAACAAATCCAAACACTCTAATTCCCCCACAGGAAAGGTTTGACCAACCTCGAGCCAAGATTTGGGAATTGAACACTCTAAACGTGCTCGCATGCCAAACCAGGGCTCTGATACCAAATTGTAACACCGCAAAATACAAGCCATATTTTTTTTTTTTTTAATCACAGCGGAAGTAATACGTTATAAAACTAAAACAGAAATAACATTAAAATTAAAACCAACACTGTACAAACATACGGTACTTCCTTTAGTGTTACAAAACATTTCTTAAAGTATGGCTCATCATTCTAAAACCCAAAATATCAGAGCTACGGTCAAACTTTCCCTGTACACAAAAGCTGCAACCTACCGTGCCCTCAAAACCTGAAACAGATAGTTAGGGTGGGGAATTAGCACAAAGCTAAGTGAATGAAAATCAAGCCACAAGCAATTAAAGCATAACCACACCGATCACAAGAACAGTTTATCTCAAATATCAAAGGACCGGCGGCTCTGCCGAGCCTACGACCAATGCTGGCCATAGCAATGATCTACCGATAGCCATCTGCTAACTGGCACAGTTAAACCCCCTCTGCTACAACAAATGCGACAGAGGATCTAAAACTGCCTAACCAGAAGCAACTGACCCAGCCCAAAACCACGCTTAGCTGACCTCTGCCACAAACATCATGAGCACAATTTCATGCCTTGATACTCATATCTTGGACACAATTTCAACAATCATCACATAGCCAATCAAACAATCATATCAGACTAAACAGTCTATCGCATGATTAATCATATAAAATTCAAGTAACCATAACAGTTACAACTAAAACCACCAGTGAATTAAAGTCCACTCACCTGTGTTCTCCAACACCACACTCAGTATTCTAATGTCACTGAGCCTTCTCGTTTCCTGAAACACATCATAACTTAGTCAGTAATTGGGATTACATTCCAATCTACAAAAACGACAACTCTCATTGGCTACAAGCAATAATATTACAGAATTAACGTATGTATCACTACGCACGTAATGGAGTCACTACGCACGTAGTGGACTCCACTTCGCACGTATGGAACTTCAAACTAACAAAGTGGCTAACCCACTTCGCACGCAATGGGCACTGGTACGCACGTAGTGGAACACACTTCGTGCGACCAAAACCCATCGACATCATCTTCTTCAACATTCACTTCGCACGTAATGGAGTCACTACGCACGTAATGGACTCCACTTCGCACGGCCAAAACACAACATTCAAGAACTTCTTAATCAAAACTCGACATAAACACAACACACACCTCTTGCTCGAAAACCAACCGTTAACTCTCGCTTTATAACTCGAAAACAGAATAACAAACTCAAGTTGAGTAAAAGTGGGTTTTTGGTTCTCTCTCTTTTCTCTTATGCAGCCAAACAAATGAGAACTCACATATCAAAAGCTATATATATAAGTCAAGACTGAACACATTTCACTACACAGTGCAAATACTGATATCTAGCATACAAGAACCTAATTAAAGCGGTTCTACTCAAGTAAAAAACATGCAACGAGGTAATATTCGGGACCCTCGTATAAAAACGAATCATATGGTACCAATATCATATAAAAATATTAAACTAATATTTTTACCTTTTACCTCGCGGTCCAAATTAAATACCAAGCAAGCATCAAATAAATATATAAATAAATAGCAAATAATTATTAACAATCAAATATACTAATATAATCAATTAAATAACTTACCACCGCCACGAAACAACTAGGCCCTAAACACGGGTGTTACATATGACTTTCCTCCATTATATATAACAAACACGTTCACACCAAGGAACACATGCAGAAATACATTCAAACACATACAACCCTCCACCTTACTAACTTGAGCGTCGGAAAGGAATACGGGGATCCATCCCCGTCTTCCCTTAACGTTAGGTGTTAGTTGTTTTTGCAGGATCCATCTCAAGGCAAGATTCAGTAAGCGAGGCACTCACGCATTAGGCGATCCCGGAGAGAGTCGAATGCACGATCACTTATCTTAATGTATAAGTACCATATTTACCCTTTATAATATTTTAAAATAACATATTTAACCAAATTTTCAGTTTTATCATTCTAAAATATTCTATAATCAATTTATTCTTTAATTATAACCAATAAACGCTCAACCATATTTCCCTAATTGCTATAATATGATCGATAAATTGTACATAAAATACAAGAACGTCTCTTTGTATCATGAATTCATGATACTACGTTTCTAAAGTCACATATGCCCTCCCCCTCGCATCGACGTTTTCATCGCTGTTTTAGGTGTTAACACTGTCGGTCGTCATTTTTTAAATCACATTTATTCGCGTTTTATAATTATTTGATACTTTAAACTAATATCTTATATTTTGTAAACCAACCTGCATTATCACACACACACACACACACACACACACACACACACACACATATATATATATATATATATATATATATATATATATATATATATATATATATATATATATATATATTTAATCTAGTGGAAATTATATTCATATCTCATATATAATTTATACAAGATTTTGTAATTTTTTATACAATCTCAATCATGTTATATCTTATAAAACATCATTATTAAAACAATAGTCACTAATCAACAGTATTCACATACTGAAGTTATTGTCCGTTTTTATTTTGATGTATTTATCCTAAAATTATCAACGTCATTATAAAGTTTTGTGTGTGTCCTCCTGTTACGTGTCTACATCTATGAATGTTTTAACTAACTTAAAACAAAAATTATTACATTTAAGGCGGCCACAACTTTAGTGACGGATGTTCGTATTACACCCATTTTATAAAGTTTCATTTGTGACACTAATTTTTTTTAAACTAAGATGTTTTTTAATTCCGAAAGGTTTTATATTTTCTTATCAATTTTTTTTTACTTATCTTCTTTTAGTCATTTGATTAAGACAAATAATAAAATTAGGAGATGTGATAAGGGAAAAGAATTTACGTATTATGCATGTTAATCGTTGAGCAGGTAAAAAAATGAATTAAAAAAATAAAATAGAAGAAAATATAGTTTATTTTTTCTTATAATCAAAAGTCTTTTGTAACCTGCCTGGGTTTAAGACCAGTGATTCAAATTTAATATTTGAAATGGAATCCATAATATCTAACCCGTCATTAGTGGTTGTTTTTCCTCTTTTTATTGGAATAATAATATAGGAAATGATTCTTCCATAAAAGAAAATGATCTATTTGCAGATAGGGATGGCAATTGTCACCTGATCCAAGATCATCCATCCGGTTCGATCCATCTGTGATGGATAAGACGAAGTTTAATGGGTGAATTTCGGATATGGAGTGGATATGGATGATTATTCGATCGGATATGGATAACAATTTACCATCCATGGATGAATCCATTAACCTGGATAAAAGTGATATAATTATAATTTTATATAATTAAGTATAATTTCATATATGTATTTTAATTTTAAAACTTATATTTAAATATTTTAATAAACATATATGTAATTATGTAGGTTAACTTCACACTCACTTCTATTATATTTTTGTACAGTTGTATCGATTATATACATTTAAGTGTCAAAGTGAAAGAAACTATAATTCATATATTTTTATGGAAGAAAATATGTATTATATGAATGAAGATCAAAATTTATATATAAAAATATGGTCTTTTCATTGGGGAAAAAATTCTTTTGACATCCAATGGATGTCCAGTTACCCGTTTAATCCAATGGATATGGACACGAATGGACAAATTTATTTTAAATAGATATGAATATGGAATTGGATGATGAAAAATTAAATGGATATGGATGTGGATATGGCGTCACCCGATCCATATCCGATCCATTATCATCTCTATCTACAGAAAATGAATATTTCATCAACTTATACATTAACTTCTAGGATGTTGTACTTTATGTGAATAAATCAAATTGTGAAAAAAATCATCTTTCTAATAATATTGATGTCCTCAGCTTTTAACATACGCTGTATAAGTGATACAACCTCTAATGCATTTTTTTATTATGATAAAATTTAAAGGGTTAAAGCCATAAAATAACGGTCTACTTTTCCCATTTTCTTATTGTGACACGTCATGTTTTTTTTACACTTTTGGCCAGTAAACTTATTAAAACCGGTTGATATGGCCATTTAGGTTATTTTGACATGCTATAGCAGGTCACCTTTCCCCCTTTTCTTCTTCACCTTAAAATCGAAACTTTAAACCTGACATTCTTCATTTATACTTGATGAAAATTAATAATTCTTGAGTCTATAGAAAGGTAATCGAGTTGTCTATCAAGTAGTACAAAAAAAACGAATAAAACGAGTTTAAAATGTGTCAATTTATCGAAATACCGTAAGGGTGTCGAATAGGGTCATTATCGACTTTAATTAGCAATAACTTGGCCTACACTTGATGGTTTTTCATGAATTTAGTGTCCATTGAAAGGTAAAAAGATTATCTACGACAATCTATAAAAATAATTATGTAAAATGATCAAGAATCAAGCTAAAAACACATTTTTTTTCTGCCCTGTTTTCGAACCCATTAACACAAAAAAACGAAATTTTGAGCTCGAAATTCTCCCTCAATACTTGACAAAAATTCATGAATTTGGTGTCATTTGAAAGGTATAATGATAAATTACAAGAATCTACAAAAAAATACACAAAACGATCAAAAATGACCCAAAAATCGCAAAAAACGGGCTGAAAAGGTTGCAGGTCACGAAATGGCCATATCAACCGGTTTTGATAAGTTTACTGGCCAAATGTATAAAAAAAACATGACGTGCCACAATGAGAAAATGGGAAAAGTAGACCGTTATTTTATGGCTTTAACCCTAATTTAAACTAGATTTGTGTTGAATTATTTTTCTTTATCATAAGTTTTGTGTTGAATTCTTTTTTCTTTTGTGTTGAATTCAATTTGCAATAATTACAAAAATCAGTTATCAAATATTTAAGTTAAAGGTTTCAACGTACGATTTCTAAAGTATGTTAAATACATTTTTAATGGTTTTTACTTACGGTTAATAATCTTGTACACTAAACTTTAAACCAAATAATTTACAAAATCACATATAATAATTATATCTATAGAGAACTAATATATTAGTCTCAATTATAAAGAATAATATTTTAAAAAACTTAAATATACATAATAAAAACTGATTAGAAATTTATATTTCTTCTAAGTTGTAATGAATTTACGTTTTATATAACAAGATTCATTTTAAGGTTAAAAAACGTAATAAATTGACTTCTAACTATTAGTAAAAAACATTATTTCATTCATCAAACTCAAGTGTAAATCAATTTTATATAAAATCTACACAAACTTGTTCTAGAAAAGACATATTGAATTGACATCTTATAAAAATTAAACGTAATAAGTTGACTTCTAACTATTAGTAAAAAAACATTATTTCATTCATCAAACTCAAGTGTAAATCAATTTTATATAAAATCTACACAAACTTGTTCTAGAAAAGACATATTGAATTGACATCTTATAAAAATTAAACGTATTGTGTTTAATGGTGCAACAATATACTTTTGATCTTTTAAAGATATGTGTGGAGTCCGGCATATTTTATTTGGAAAAGACTCAATGTTTGGTTGTTTAGTGGTTCAAAGATAAATGACGCTGATGTCTTGTATAAAGTTCAATTAAAGGTAGCAAAGGTTTCAAAAGTAGGTATTTCGGTTTTAAAACTAAGGTTAATCACTTAATCATGATCATATTTAAGCTTTTGTTTGCCTCACGTTTCAGTTATTATCGATAGTCTTGGTTATTATGTAGATCCATTTCCACTGTTTCTCCATCTTGCAGAAATTTTTAGGTGTGTGTCGTACTTTCTAATGTTTAAGAATTAATTGAACCACCAATTCATCTTCTCACACAAAAAAGAAGTTCATTAGCATGTTTGGTTATGTTCATTTACCTATGTTGCTAAAGTTAAACGAACAAACAAAATAAGCCTAATCATGTTCAATTAGTTCATATATAGCCTAAGAATCCGAGTAAAACTTTGGTTATACACGCAATCAATATAATAAACATCTATTTAATGATCAAGTCAATCCGATTAAAATCCAGGTGAAAAGCGATTCCTTAACATACGAAAGATGCATGCATGCTCCCCGTCTTTTACTTAAGTTGACAATTTGATTCAGCAACAAGACCAGACCAGGACTCAACCAAAGGTTTGGACGGCCAGGGCCGACATAACACCAGTGAATTGAAAAGAAAATATACAGCATGAGCTTAGAATTCTTGCATCATCTTACTATTCAACTGTATCTGGGAACCATCATGGTTACTTCACCTGTGTATTCACATCAAAAAGGCTTCCGTTGATGGAACCACTCAGGGGCTGCAGAGATTCTTAAGATCTTCTTCCTGGGCGTACCAAGTGGGTATTATTTTCGACAAATGAGGATAAAGATCCTTGTACGAGTTTCTTATTGTCCCTTCTGCAACACCTGTCGCTAGTGATACATCTGCATCCACCCACACTTATTGCATCAGATTCAGATATTATAACATGCACCATATATGACCCATGAACTTAAATGTTGTGGGTTCAAACCTCAAGGCGTGTTCTAGTTCAGTTTTAAAGAGTATAATACAGTTTTTTGAAGTTTACACATTTGAACATTGATTAATAAATTCAAACCTACAACTACCATTCCAGAATCTGTTGGTAGAAGGCCATCCATAATATATATATTGAAGATGCAGCAGTTCTAGTTCACTATTAAGAGTTAAGACAACCATCAAGAAATGATATTGGCTTAGCACGAAATATTACCATCACCTTTAGTTGCTTCAAATAGCAATTCTTGCACTACTTCAATTTCAGTTTTGAATGAAAACTCCAATGTACTCTTTTGAATTCAAATCTGGATTTTTGTTAAAAGAGAATTTGGGTAGCAACTTTAGGTAGAGTTCATACATAGTGTTTTTACATAGCAAAAATGTTAAAAAAGGGGGTAGTGTACTAAGAATTAATGTCGTTTCTACAAGATATCTCCCTTCTAATTCTTAGGAACACGACAACAGAATGAAAGCTGCCCACAAGCAAACCTTCTCCCGCTAGTTCATGGTGGTGGAACAAGTATGGGCCTATAAGTTAGGGGTGCAAATGATATATGTTATGTGGAATTAAGATCAACAAATTGGTATACAGATTTTAAACATGCAATACATCTAATCCAAAAATAGATAATAATGTTACTTTAAGGGGGAGAAAACAAAGGAAGGGATCATCAACTGTCATATCACCTCAAGAATGACGAAAGTGGAAGCAAGTTTACCTTTAAGGGGTTTTTTATCATCAGAAAGTTGAGTTACAATGTAAATAACCGCTGCAGCAATAGAGATTGGGCTTCTCCTGAAATAACAAAACAAGACGATATTAACCCATACAAGGTCCATGTAACAGTGTCAAGTGAAAATTTGGAGATCCGTCAATGTAATATACATTTATTGCAAAGCATTCAGCCATTCGGGTACAATAAGAAACACCACAATTAGAAAGTAGTTTTCTGAGGCAATGAATCATGGCCATCAATTGCCCCCAAAGAAATGATGCAGCCATGTGGGAATGTGTTTGTCCAAGCATCCAAGTTACCAGATTGAAAAAGGGTAGTCTTGAGTTTAAAAAAACAAGAAGAGAAACCTACTGAATTGTTTGTTTAGGCAAGAAGAGAAACTCTTGATTTTTCCTATTCTCCAAAGCAGCTGTAACTAACAATTTCAACCGATGTCTATACGATCAGTGTTGAAGGATATTGTATTCTGATCTATTTGATATGAAGGAATAAACCGTCAATGAGGATAAGACTTAAGAGACACAGATAATACCATGGTTCAACTACCAACCTTTATAAAGTAGAGCAAACAAACTCTATCAAGTTAACCAAGTTAACCATAAAAGAAGGTAGATTCAGGAATCAGGTGATATATGGTTCCAACATAAAGAAAACACATAAACACACCACCACAACAGATGTAACAGTCTGTCAAAAAGAAATAATGAAAGAACAAGAAATAATTAAACAGGCATGTCAAACTATGCAATGAACAGATTCCTGGGCCGTTTGAACATGAAGAGTGTACCTTATATCAAACTGTTCTGACTTCTGGACAGATTCCTGGGCTGCTTTAACAGTCTGGTTAGTCATTCCAAGATTGGAACAAAAGCGCCTCTATAATTTCACAGGTGATAAACCATTAGTCAATTAACCAAAATATCTGTAAAATTACTCTTTCTGAACTTACAAAATAATGTAAATCTTGCAACGAAAAAAAACCATGATGTTAATGAAAGCTAAAAAATCAATCTGACCATAAAATCACCAGCGTGAATGGTCCCCATCTCCACTGATTGACCCATCTCAAGCTCTAGTTGCTTCACAATGTATTCTTTAGCCCGACCAATTTCCTTCTTAGTAGCTCCATTCGCAACCGAACAGATTTCTATTTGAACAACAGAGGTTCAGAGATATCTAATCTAACAGAGTTGAGATCAGCAAGCATCCAATATAACAAAATCAAGGTTTATACCCTTTACAGTTCGCGGTTTGTCTTCTTGACGACAAGCAATATAGAGACAGGCCGCCAAAATGGCATCCTGGTTTCTTCCCCTACTTGACTTTTGATCTTCTACCTTCTTGTATATCTCATTAGCACGATCCTAAAAAAGGAGTCAAAATACAACACCAACCACCACACCCAAATGAATATGAAAGAAAGGTAGGTCAACAAGAAACTATTAGTTGACATCAAGGAGAAAGTGGCAAGAACGTGAAACGAAGAATATGACTGTTATGACAAATAAAAGAACAGACACTGACATTGGTTATTATGTTTCATTTACATATTTATGAATGGATATTGCCTGACCAGGTAAGCTGTGTACAGTGACAATGGAAAGCATACCTTTATCGTTGCAACAAGGCCCAACCTGAATGAGAAAGCAAATGCATTAGAGCCAACTCAAACTCCAAAAAAGTATAGCATTAATAAGTAAGCTGAAATAGATGACTCTTAAAAATATATCTGCCTATAAATGTGTTGTAATCAGCATAACACTGAAGCAGATTCATAAAGATACCATCTCTCATGTTTACCTAAGTTATTTGTATCATGTTTTGCTTTACAACAAATTATTAACAGAAATCAGGAAGTGTTACATGCACCGTGCAGTGGAAAGTGATGAGATACTGAAAGTCTAGTGGCTAGTTAAGTCTTTAGTAGTTTACATAACAATAAGAAAAAAAAACACAAAAGTTAAATCTGTATAGGAACTTTATGACCACCAAGTATATACTATGCTTAGATTAATTAGAATCCACCTGGGATTTTTAACTGAACCTTTGAAGGGGTTAACATAGTTCCCTTTTCTTTTAGCTTAATTAGTCTGTATAAGAATCTGTTGTTAGTGCTAAGGAATAAGGAGAAGTGTAGAACCATAATAAATTAAGTTTTAACATTTGAATTTATCAAGTAATTTCTCCACTTCCCCCTCATCAACAAATAGTATAGCAATGTGATTCCTTAATACTAAAGGCTTATTTTCTATCCGTAGGGGACCTTGGTGAGAGATATCTTGTGGTGTGATATCTGAATAGAAGATTTTTACAGCACTTACATCAAAACTGATTCATGCTTATTTATTTAAGAATTCCTCTCATTCTTAAGAAATAGCATTAGTAACTCTGCCCTTTTTTGCATGTGAGTGGAGGGGAGGGGGGAGTCGATTGATTTCATAGCTAGACTTTCTTCTCAAGTTTGAAATGGAGAAAGTAAGGAAACAGAACCTAAAGTTTTTAGATGTTCAAGAGTTATGTAACAAGAAAAAAAGAAAGAAATAGAGTTTCGGTGTATTTTTCCATAAACTTCATTACCAAATGAGGGAGATTTGGAAAAAATGATAGAAACTACTCAGTAGATTTCTATAACATACCGCCTAAGTGACAAACTTCCCTTATATAAAATGTAACCTAATTTGCATATAAGAGGCCATAATCGTAATATTGTAAGCTTTCTATTGCTTTCTCTCTAACTTGAAGGACACGAAAGTAACCTACATTTCCTTTTAACTTGGCACATCAATAAAAGTTTATGACAGTTTTTCTCTTCTAACTAATACTTCCTTTTCAAGCAGCAAGAAAAGGCAAAGACATGTTGTGGATGCAAGAGAATTCTTCGAACTATATACGAATCCACAAACACCTGCGTTATGGTCGACCCGACGGTCCTATGTGGCCGATCAGGTAAACTCAGGAACACCACAGCCCCCTCTCCCCAACCTACATGGCTATTCCCTTCGGTCCTAGAAGCCGATTTTTCTCTCCCCTCTCTTTCCTCTTTCCCTCTATCTAACTCTTAGATTCTCTATCCTCTCTCTTACTTTTCTTCTCCTTTCTCTCGTATTTAATAAAAAAAAGTGGGAAAGAGATAGAAACACGAGTATAACACTTTAAAAATGTGGGAAGAAAGATTGAGGGAGGAGTGATGTGGCGCTAACATGATGATAATATGGAGGAGGGGAGGGAGGTATAAAACATGGTCTTACAATCAATTAACTCGTTTTACTGGTAGTAGTTCGCCTGTTTCCCCATGTCCAGATCTCCTAAGAGCTCTATGCATACTTCCCATCAGTATCATCAAAAAAATCAACAACCCTTCCATGTCACGATTTTCAAATTTCTTTAGATTTTACACATGATCCCTTACCTTCATTATCTACAGTTTATCATGCTAATGTCCATCTTTGATTTTTCGAACATAATCCGTAAAATCCTAAGAATACTTTACGCTTACATCATTCTGATAGTACGCATGAAACCTAATTCTTTATAACTTGAAATTTATAAAGTTTGAAATTCACGCAAACAGTAAAGCTACCAATTATTTCACCCTGAGACCTACAGTACTAGAAAGTTCTTCATAAACAAAATAGAACCTTGGATCAACAATAATTTCACACAGCCATTAAAAAGAAAAAAATAAAAACAAAATTGGGCCAGCTCTCACCTATCAGACATTGTCGCAATCGTTTTGAACGCCAAGATAAGCGACCGGTCCGGATTGGAGCCCCGGTTCTGCCATCGGCCCAGCGACGAGGATAAGAAATCGCTAGTGACGCCGTTAGGTTTAGAAATCACCGTCGACAAGCCGCCGTCGTTGAGGAGCACATTAGTGGGGCCACCAACACGTACAGGATCGTTATCTCCAGACTCGTTGGCGAAGGTACGCCACTCAGACGTCTCATCGATCGAGTGGGACTCAAGGACGAGGCCGCACTCAGAGCAGACGGTGTCTCCGGCAGAGTGGTCAAACACCACCTCTGTGCTCCTCTTGCAATCCGAGCAGTAGGCGTCCATATCTTTTACTAAATTCAAACTATTTTGGTTCGATTTTCGGGTGAGTGAGGCTATACGAAGAATCAAAGATATTGTTCTTCGTTTGATGTTAGAAATTGTTGAGGGCGAGAATCGATGTTTTGCAGGGTTCGAAAATCTGGTGAATAGGGGCGAGGCTGGTAGGATAGTCACGTAGGTTTTGCTTCAGCGATCCATTTGAAGTCTGAGAGAGGATGAGAGTCAAAAGGTTTATATAATAAAAACGCAGAAATAAAATTATATGAAAGCTTATGAATAGACGTTACTGACTAACGGCGTTTGTTATTACAGCATTGCCATTTGTAGTGTTGGCTGCCCATGCCAGCTTAACATAACGTCGCTTTCCTTTTATCTCACGACTATCACGTTAAAATCAAATTTCTCCCTAGTATATATATATATATATAGGAGACGTTGCATTTTTATATACGTGTCCTCTCTTTATTGGATTATGCCATAACGGATTGAGAATACTAACTAATTCTGGAACCACTACATTCCCTTTATATACATTGTTACATCGTCTCCTACAGACAAGCAACCTATAACATGTTTACTCTATATTCCTCTCTGAAAACTTACACTTTCTTAAATCCTCTTTCAAACAATGAAGATTACTGACTTGATCGTCGGAGGGGTTTACCTCAGGGACTCCCCCTGAGGCCCCGTTTGTTGATTTTGTAGGCCTTAACCTATTGAAGACTTCGAAGATATTTGGATGAAGGATTGAAGAAGAAGATCTTATCTGTTTGTATTGATGATGAAGACCATCTTGTACAAACACCGGGAGTCCTGGTTACTCTTTTAAATTTTTTACTCTTTCTAAAACTTAAATAAATTACCAAATTTATTTTATAACTAATATTTTATATATATTTCAAATGCTACAATAATTAGACGGTAATTAACTAAGGTACATTAAATAACTAAAATTACTAAAAGTACATTGACTAGGTGTCGCTAATATAGCTAGAGAATTAGAGATAATGGAAAAGGAAAGTAGGAACAAAAACAAATCAATGTTTTTGTAGCTAAAATAAACATCTGACTTGATAAAAAAATGGACGTAATTTAATAAGCAATTTCATCTCTTAGTTAATTTTTAAATCTTCATGTGTAAATTAAGAGGAGAAGCAAACCAAACATGCATGTAGAACCTCTGTTCCGTGAAAGTACCCAAAAAAAAAATCTTTCAATGTCCATACCTTTTAGTAGAGGTGCACAAAAAATCCAAATATCCGATTTTGTGTAAAAACTATCCGAACCGATTTTTTATAAAACCGGATTTTTTTTCAAACCGGAGCGGATTTAACCGGTTTTATCCGATCCGATCCGGTTTTAATCCGATCCGAAACCGGTTAAACCGGTTAACTTTTGTCCGAGAAAATCCGGTTTTAATCCGTACGAAAACGGTTACACATTTGTCCGAGAAAATCCGATTACAATCCGAAAATCCGGTCCCAAAAAAACCGAAAAAATCCGGTCCGGATTTTATCCGATCCAGATCGGATTAAAATCCGAAGATGTGCACCTCTACCTTTGAGATCCCTAATAATATACACTTCTCCGTTGTCGTATTTATGCGGACCAAAATATATAACGCCATTGTGATTAACTTCAAATATGATTTATGTATAGGCCATGAAGAAGATTTTAGGGAAAATAAAGATTTGTGAGTAAAAAATATGGATGTAAACCGGCATTTTATGAGAGTATTTGAGTGAGTAAGAATAGGGATATAAATTGGTATTTTTTAGATACTATTAGTAATAGGAGTGAAAAACTTAATCGCTGAAATTTAAAAAGTAATAATATTTTGTACACAACTATGACAAAAACTTGTTGAATGACCCTTCATTGATGACTTGATGCCGGCCGTCATGGTGATGTCGAGCGCCCCGAATGTTATTTGCCTAATCCTCCATGGAGCATTACAGATTTTCTGTAACATCCTTAAAATGAGCCTAGTAGTACCTAGTTGTACCTCATGCTTAAATAGTTGTACAGTGGTTTTAAGTGATTTAAATTAGTGTGTTTTAAGTTGATAACACGTGTTATGTGTTAATTAGAGTGATTGTGTAAAAAGTGTCAAACGTGCTTGAAAGTGATAAAGTGTTAGATGGTTTCGCGTTATGATTCCGTAGATATCCCCATTAGTTGAAACGGGATAGTGTGTGTTAAGTTGTAAGTTAAAGAGGGAAACAAAATACTCGGGTTTAATTTAATTAAACCCAAAGGCGGTTCTCTTGTTTCCTTATCCCCCGAAGTTTCTAAAAAGACATACAAACACATACTAGTTTACGTACATACACACATACACTCCAATCCTTGACCTTTTGAAGAAGAAGATCAAGAAGCAAACTGATTTCAAGTAGTTCCAGTAGCAATTCGTGTGTTAACCAGCTTATCTTCATCATCCTTGTAAGTAATTTTAGTTGTTTAAACCTAGTTGTGTTCTTGATCAAGATACACCAAATTAATGGTGTAATATGTGTGTTTGTAATAGGTTTTGAGGTCTAAAGTGTATATAAGCTCCAAATGATGCCTAGTAAATTATATAAGCAATTAAAGTTGAGTTCTGAATCGAATTGGTGTCAAAAACGAGTGTTACAGAAGTTGTGTCGAAACAGGGACGAAGGTCTGTTGTTCGTAACTTTCCTACGGGCGTAGGAGATAAGCCCTACGACCGTAAGAGACCTATTGTGTTCTTACGGTCGTAGGCAGGGTCTCTGCGGCCATAGGAGGTGCTTTTGTGTGGTTTACCGTCTACGGACGAAGGAACAAGGTCTACGGGCGTAAGTATGTAACTTGCGGTCGTAGGTCACCAAAGAATAGCTTATGCGGGCGTAGGAACTGGTTCTTGCGGCCGTAGAGCATGATTCGTTGGAAAGAGGCCCTACGGGCGCAGGGAGCAATCCCTACGGCCGTAAGAATTGTTTGGCATGTGTCCTACGGCCGTAGGACATGTCCTCTGCGGCCGTAGAGGACTGTTTTGCGCTGATAGTTTGTTTAACTTGCATTTCGACCTAGGTGCACTATGTATAAATGATAACCAAGCATGTATGCGTTGTGTTAGGTGTATCTGTGGAACCGGAAGACGCGAGTGGCGTATCTGCTTAGCGAGGGCTCCAGGTGAGTACCGGTTTTCCCATGAGACTCGATAAGTAGGGCTAACTGTTGTGTGTTGAAACGTGTGATTGTGATAGTGACGTATGCATGTGTGAAATAAGTGGTGAAGTGACATGTTGTGTTATAACACGTGTTATGTGGTTATAGTATTAACAATAGATAAGTGAAGTGATACGAGATAGACCCATGTAGGGTTATGACTTATGTAAGTGACGTGTTGTGTTATAACACATGTTATGTGGTTATAATGGTGACGATAGATAAGTGAAGTGATACGAGATAGACCCATGTAGGGTTATGACTTATGTGACAACTGTATGCTATGTTTAAAGTGTAAATTAGTATTCTGCTCATCGAGTATGAGCAGAAGCTAATGTGATATTGTATATGTGCATGTAATTGGATCCTGATTGGATCAGCTGTGTTAGAGCGTTAAGTTATGCATGCAATTAGATCCTTATTGGATCGGTTATCTGTTATTGATTATATGTCCGGACAATTGGGGGACTGTATTACAGTTCCTGGGATTGGTTAAGGTTAGCCACGTAGGCTGGTCCCTGGGGGCCTAATAGGGTCTGGAAGTGGGGGATTAACGACACCGAGTGTATACGCTTGGTGACGGCTCTGCAGGCCACCGTTCCTTGACGAAGATGGGGTTCTTGGCGTAAGCCGGAACTGGTTATGTAATGGGGTTCTCGGCGAAAGCCAAAACTGGTTGTGAAATGAGGTTCTCGGTACAAACCGGAACTGGTAAACATGATGGTGGGCTGCTCTTCGCTCCCCCACTGATGCGGATGGTTGTGACTGATTCCCCAGCTTGGATCGTTGAGCCAGGCTAGCTACCTCGCAAGATATGATCCCGCTGACATGTCGGCACACCGCTATGTGATAGCTTAGCTCTGTGTGCCATACTGTGTTATGATAGCATGCTTATTGATGCTTATGTGTAAATTGGTGCTCACTAGCTAGTTGTAGCTAACGGTGCAAGATTTCCCTTTTTCGCAGGTTAGTGACTAATTGTCTGACGAGCTTGGGTTACTAGTGGGTAATTGTAGTATTTATATTTGTGGAACACTATTTGTTATTAATATGCATGTGGTCCGATGGTCGGTTGTTAGTTGTGGTAACACCTGTTATTTGAAATGTTAAATAGTCAGATAATAATTTGATACTTTGTAAATGATGATCATATCCGCTGCAAGCTTTTGATAATTGAGTTTTGAAAAGTTTAAATTGACACTAATTTTAAGCTCGTAAAACACGGTGTTACATTTTCGACATTCCAACACTCATAGAAACATCAACACTCCCTTCCATCTCAACACTCACTGTCCATATGAGTGTCATATCAACTTTTCACTCTACCATTCTATCTTTCTATCTAAATAAAACCGCGTAATATTCATCATTTCAACCGAACACCTCAAGAACCTTGAGTTAAATAAAAGAAATTAAGAAATGTATACAAACATAATACTTTAATTAACAAACTAACTAAAATTACAATTTTAAATAATAATCAAAACTACACCCAATACAATTAACTAAAATAATATAAAATATAAAATAGAGCCCATGGCCATGATGTCAACATCACCTCCACCTCTGGCCGTCTCCGCCACCGACCACCCCACCCTCGACAACGCCTCACCTCAGATGCCATCGACAACCTTCACTTTGCTGATTTATAGAACTAACATCTGCCTCCCTACCGATCTCATCGATTTGAGGAACCAGAATCACATCCTATAGATGGTTGATAAAATGCTTGAACCTATCTACTCCACCTCCTTTGCAAATTGCCAAATTCCATGCCGATTGTTCCATCGCCAACTCTCCGTCTCTAGATCCAAATCGACAATTCACTGTGGATGGTTTTAGTGTTTGTTCTTTGAAACTGACAATATTTTCCAATCGCGTAATGAGATTTCAAATTTTAGGATTTGGACACGGATTTGAAATTGCAAGAGATTTGAAAATTACAAATCAGATGCTCCCTTAAAGTATTAGTAACCTACAGCACCGACCACACTTCCACAATAGCTTTCAACTTTCATCACTCAGCTCCGTAGTGGGACTAGTGGTCACTTCTCCTCACACTAAAACTTAAAACTCGTCTAATTACACAATCCCCAAGCACTAGCCCTTTCATCGAATTACACAAGCATTTTTGTTTATAAACAAAACTCAAATCTGAAATTGGAGGTTCAACCTTCAATCCACATTTTTTTAAACCAGTTTTGTTTCATCCACAATTAAATCTAGTGTGAACAGAATGGTTTGCATTTTTTCAAGACAGAAAAAGAATATCAATCAAATGAATTATTAATCATGTTAATGTAAAATAACCAACAATTATATGTTGTACCCCTTTTGTACACTGCTAAATTGCACCTAAAACTAACGCCTGTTTTCTAACCAAAAGTCAGCTCAACAATATAATGTCAATAGTATGCTTCGAGTCAAAGCTTTCTCAACTCAAACTTGAGTTTACATCCATTTTGTCTTGCTTGAATGGTTGACTGGTGGTGGCGTTTTCGCATTCCTGTTTCCATCAACACCTTTAATATATCGAAAAGAACAAGTGTCATAGACAACCCACATAAATTTTTACAAAAAAAAAAAAAAAAAAGAGTCCAACTTTCAACAAATCTTTGACTTACAAGAGTCAACTCCTCCAAGGGAAGACCTTCTTGGCTGTACTCCAGTTAAAGATTGTCTTCTTGATGGTTTAGCAACGATAGGAACCGCCGTTGGTGATTGCACTTCATTCAGTTTCTGTTGAATCCTGCAAAGAACAAGACGATTGTTTAGGGTTTCAAGAAAAAAAGATTCAAACAAAGTTTTTCAATAATTACCCACCGTTTTTCGGAGCCATTAATTAGCTTCCCAATGGTCCGAAGCGATTTCCTGATATGTGACGATTTTCCATTCATGGTATTCGTCTTGATCTCAGAAGAAATTATGATTTCATTTCTGATGGACACTAGTTGCTCGGGTGTTTTTGGCAGCCTTCCATCTGTTTTCAATGGTTTGCCGCCTTTCGACACAGAATTTGGAGCAACAGGACTCTTAGGAGGGCATCTGTTTTCAATGCTCAATCTTCGTGGGCGAGGTGGAGTTCTGTCTATCATTACAGACCCTGCAGCTTTTGATCTCTGTAATGGCGACTTTGGTTCCAGTTTGTTCACTTTCTGTGCACTTTGCGGTTCCTTGTCACCCAATTGTCTTTTCAAGCTCTCCATCTGTTCTTTAAGATCCATAACCTCCCTGCTTTCTTTATTTAATCGAGCTGCACCAAGTTCAACAGTAGACGCTCGTTGAGCAAACTTCAATGTACTTACTGTTTCCCCAAAAGAATCACCTTCTGGGCTCACATGAGCAAACATCAGAGTCTTTGCATTTCCTCCTGCACGTTGATAATAAAAGTTTTAAACCCCACGTGATCAAAATCGACTTTCTGTTAAAGAAAAAGTATATAACTTTATAATCTCTTACCTAATGAGTTCTGAAGGAGCAGTGTAAGCTTGCTGTTTCTATAAGGAATGTAAGAGTTCTTTTGAGATAAAGCTGTAATCACATCTCCTAAACACGAAAGTGACTTGTTTATGTATTGAGCTTCTTTAAGCCCGTCACCTGTGACTTCTGACTTATCAACCCTTTCACTTCCTGCTAAATCAACTAAATGCAGACAACTGCGAATTGTACCGCCATTTACATCCTTTCCATGGACATGCACAGTCAATATGCTGAAAAAAATAAATAAATACATCATAAACTCATTACTCTTAAATCTTTTTACAGTAAAGTTAAGGTGTCATTATCGACTACTTCAAGAAAGATTTGTAGACTGCAGACCTGTGTGAACGGCTACTCTGGTGGTTCAGAGCTGTTGAACTCACAGCACGGTTCACTTGACCACTTTTCATTAAGTTTAGCACATCGGTTGTTGACCTCACCGAGTGCATGGTTGCATCAGGGAGGCTCAAACCGTTCTCACTTGTGCAGCTACGAATCTCCAACTTGTTGGTGGATGCAGAGTCACTGGTGAGTAGATCTCTGACTTGCTCATTGTATATTTCCACCATTTGTACAAAGAGCTCGTATTTTACAATGTCTTTTCTTCTATTTGATAGTTCAAACAAATCGTTAAGAGCTAAATAGTTGATACCCACTTCTTTTCTTGATGCACCAGAAGGACCACACTGACAGAAAACAAAGCAAAACAAAACATTAGCCAAATAATTTTTACTCCAGATAGGGCACTGGAGGCAACTTATCTCACCATTGTATGTGTTTTCCCAGATCCTGTCTGCCCGTATGCAAAGATGCACACGTTGTAACCATCCATAACAGACCTTATAAGTGGTTGGGTGTCTGCAAATACATCCTCTGATGAAAATGAAGCATGTTAGAGTTTAACAAGTGGATAGAAACTTCTAAAAACAGCAGAAAATGAGGTATAATCACCCTGACTAGCAGTTGGACCGAAAACTCGATTAAATTGGAACAGCTTCTTTCCATCTTTATTCGGTTTTGAAGGATCTAAAACAACTAATGAGCCATCTTCTCCAATATAATCGATCACATTTTTTGTGTCAGTTCTAAAGGCAGGTCTGATCCTGCAGTAAACTCGAATGTTTCCTGAAATATGTAAAACTGAAAGGTAACAACAGAGTCTCTATTTTGATAAAATTAACAAACAAGATATGATATGGTATACCTTTTAGATCCTGGACCATGTTGTATAAAGTCCGGTTTTCTTGAACTACCTTATGATATCCCTGAGCAGCAGTAGACAACTCCTCTATCTGACTTTCTAAAACCCCATGTACAATAATAATAGTAAGTATCAAAGCTGGCTTTTCAAACAGTAATTAGTAGTTTAGCATACCAAGATGTTTAATATCATTTTGCAATTGTGATTGAAGATCTCCAAATTCTGCTTTTGTACTTGACAATAATGCCTTCAATTTCTGCAAAATGGAGTAGTGAGGACATTTTGATGTAAATTACTAAATTTAGTGTTGAAGAAAGACTAAAAAGAAATCATACCAGTATCTTTCTTTCTTGTACTTCCAAAACCTGCCAATGGTTGCAATCACTAGCTTGACAACACTGCAACATAATCAACTAAAATGTTTTAATAATTGTAATCTAGACTAAACCACAAGGCTACTATTACTTAAATGAGAATCTTTAACGAGCGTAATTATCCACATACTTTGTCATTTCCAGTTGCTGAACTTGTAATTGTTTTGCTTCCTTCTTTCGGTAGATCTTTGATAATAGGGTTCAACTGACATACAACAAGAAGATGATGATGTGATATCTTGATTTACCAAACTAAAAAATTGCTAAAAGAATACTATACCTCAGGTAACTTGTTTTGAAGTTGTTCTAGCAAAGTACTCATAAGCATCTTACTAACCATCTTGACAGAATCCTGTAAAACAACTTATGAACTTTTTCTACATTGTTTAACAAAAAGTTTAGAATGGTGAGGACATAACAAAGGTTGTTAGTTACCGTGTTTCCATAACGAAGAGAAGACTGCAAGCTACCATCTAAGTTTTCTTTGGCGTCAATCATATATTCAGCCAATTGTTTAGCAATCAAATCTACAGGTATCAAGAACATCAAAGTTACTAGAAGAACTATCCGGTTTGCAGCATGATCTACACTACTAAATTAACATTCATACAAATCATTTTGGAATCCAAGATTCATATACAGCTACTGAAAAACAATAATTATTCATGTCACCACAAAACCATATTGTAATATAGATAAAGTAAAGTGAGAATATGTAAACCTTCAAGTTTCTGATCATCAATTTGAGTTGGTGACATCTTTTCTAAATTGGAAGACAAATCAAATCGCCAGGTGGGGTCTACACATATTGCTGATCTATGGTTCCTACCATTTGAATGCATCATTGTAGGAGATCGCAAGTTATGCTTAAAAGTTTCATTCCCTCTTCTCTTCTGTTTCCTGTCATTGTACTCTTTGAGTGCCAAAACGCAATCAACTATTTTAGTAGACGAACCCGCCTCCATATTATCCTAGAAAACAGTTACAAGATCATCAAGTTCACAATATAACCAAAAACAAAACAAAAAAAAATGTTTTAAATTTGTTAAATCATATTTACCCTTTCAAAAACTGATGGTTCAAAGACTGGCAGCTTTAACTCTTCTACTGCTTTCAAAAAGTTCCTTACATTCTCAAAGAATTGATAAGCAGGCAACGGCTGAGAATCCCATGTAAGGGTCTGGGAAGGAAATCTACTTATCTCCACAACCTTTATAAGAATTTATCAAACAAAACCATATCACTATTCGCTAATCAAGAAGGCAAGGATTATTAGTGAGTAACTAATTGTACATTTAGTTTCACTATTTGTACCTTTGGGACAGACCCTGGTTCAATCTCGTTAATGGCATTGCAAAGAATCAATCCATTTCTCAAGCAAGAAATGAAATCTTTCTCTGATGGCTGTTTTGGTATACCTAATGACCCCACGATACTCTCAAGCCATTCGGTAGCTTGAAACCTCCTCCAAGCTAATAAAACACGAAAGTTGAAAAAATCCCAATATCAATAAGAGATTTGATTGCTTAATAAAACGAAATTAATACCAGAAGGTGTAATTTCACCTGCTTCTTGGGCTTTTCTTGAAGCTAAATTCAAATCATGCCCTGTTCTTGATGCAATCACCTCCATTAATTCTTACAATCTGAAATTGATCTCTTAATCTTTCATAAAAGGAAACCGAATCAGTTTCCACCAACCCTCGAGAAATTGGGTGCTGAAATCCTAGAGAGATAGAGTATGTTAAAACCCTTAAATCTAGAGAGAGAGAGAGTACCGAGTGAAGTGAAGAAGGCTTCAATATGTGTATCTTCTCGGCTTAAGAAACATGGGATTTTTTAGTTTTCAATTAAGTTGCAGAGAAGACCGTTAGTTCTATTTGAATTTAAATCTGTAGGGTCCCTTGTAGTGGAACCGATCGTGGACGTCGATATCGGGTCACGATAAAGAGCTAGTCAACCCAATCAACGGTTGTATTTGCATCTTCTGTATGGGCCTCTTGACCGACTGCTAGGAGGACGTTATTACGCCATATTTTCTATTGTCAAAAACCTTTTGTCTTTTTATTTTTATTTCTTTAAGAAAATATTGTATATTCCTCGCTTTTGGTTATATATTTATTTATTGAGTTAATTACTGATTTGGTCCTTGTGGTTATCACTTTTCTACTGTTTTGGTCTCTAACTTTGAAAAACTCGCGAATGGTCCCTACTATAGTAAAGTTGTTGTACGTTTGGTCTCTCTTCAACTTAAAATGACTTATATGCCCTTACCCTTTTAATTTTTCAATTTCTTTAATTATTAATTAATATTTAAATTATATTTTAATATTTATTTCATTAATTAATTATTTTCTTTCTCTTTTATAAATTTATAAAATAACTTTAATAAAATACCTATTCTCTCTCTATCTCTCTCCCATATACACACAGGAACACACATACACTCCCAACCCTCTCTCCACCCTCTCTCCTACGTGTTCAATGCAGCTCCACCGCCACCACCACCACCACCGTTGAGCATAGTTGCCGTCGCCAACCGCCACCGCAATAGCCACCGCCACCGTCTAACTCTCTCCCTCTCTCCCTCTTTCTCTCTCTCACTCCGCCACCACCTCAACCACCGAAAAGATGAAGGTGTGGTGGTTACAGTGGTGCTGGTGGTTGTGGCCGGCGTATATCCCGTCTCCCCCAGATCTGACGATGGTGGTGCATATATCCCGTCCCTGCAACGCTCTTTCTTTCGGACCGGCGACTTCTCGCCATCGCCGTTTAGAAAACCCTAAATCTGGTCCCAACCACAACCACCACCTAGAAAACCCTAGTCCCAACCCAAAATCTGTAAAACAACCACCTCCACCACCAGTTTCTGCCGCCTTCGCCGCTCCTCCTCCGCCTCTCATCTCTAGTCCCAACCACAACCACCACCTAGAAAACCCTAAATCTGGGCTGTTCACGAACCCTAAACCAACGCAGCTTCGAGGATTCTTGCAATGACAACAGCATCAACAATCTGATTCCTAAACCAACTTGGATCTTGATACACGGAGGACAGTGGGCAAGTACGTATGACTGATTATGTACTCCGACAGCGAGATGAGAAAAAGATTGATTGCTGCTAAACACAAAATCGAAGCGAGCAAGAGAGTCAAGAAGATTAACAGTGCACGTGTTGAGGGTGCGAAGGATAATTGGGGGTTTCTCCCGGTGGTAAAGAGAAGGAGAAATTAAGGGTGAGGATTATGGGCGGTGTTTATGGATTTCTACATGGATTTGGTTTTTGCCATTAGAGCTGATTAGAGAGAGAGAGAGAGAGAGAGAGAGAAAAAGAGAGAGAAGAATTAATTTTGGTATTTAATAATTAAAAAAAAGAAAATAAATATTAAAATATAATTAAAATATTGATTAATAATTAAAGAAAATTAAAAATTAAAAGGGTAAGGGCATATAGGTCATTTCAAGTTGAAGAGGGACCAAACGTGCAACAACTTTGTTACAGTAGGGACCATCCGCGTAGTTTTTCAAAGTTAGAGACCAAACCAGTAGAAAATTGATAACCATAGGGACCAAATCAGTAATTTACTCTTATTTATTTGTAAAGACTAAAGCGTATGGCAATTTGAACCAACCTGTTTGGTATAAATAATTAAGAGATTGAATGGAATAACTTATTCTGATGTAATGAAAATATCCGTTTATTTAGTACTCAAGAATGAAATGAACCATTCCATAAGGAATGAGATTCCTTCCATTTCATTCCATGAGGGAGGAGTGTTTTTTGCTCATTCCATCATGGAATTTAATAATTAGGGAAGTTGGAACATAGTGTGGTTTTCTTTGATCAACAATCGAACGGTGAGAGTAAGGCTACTTGTAATGACATCGCGTCATATGGCGGTGGTCGTGCTAAATCGTCTTTTCCATAGGTTTCACATCTGGGGTGTGGTGTTGATATACGCTCAGCTAGGTTGTGGCAGCCACTAATGGGTTGGCCGATGAGAATATGATCAGAGTATGAGGATACGGTATAGGGATAAAACTCGGAGAATGAGAACGCGTTGGTATTTTAGGGGATAATTCCATATTACCTTTAAAATAAAAAAAATAATGGTAAAATTGTCATTTATCTTGATTTAACATAGTTGACTAACGGTTAACATTTAAAAGAACTAAACTTGTCACAAAATAGTTCATAAATGACAGTTTTCACCACTTTTAAAGTTAAAGGACTAAATCGACATAAATGTCTAAGTTAAAGCATTATTTGATCAAAATTAACTCCGAAATATATATAAGCAAAAACAAATAATATTTTGCTAGATATTATCTATACTACATTATAAAGCATTTAATTTTCTCTTTCTTATAAATTTCAAGACTACTTAATTTTAAGTAGTACAAATTTTTTGGTTAAGATACAAACAACTAAAGCAATAACCTAACAAATCATTCCCCTGATTAATCTAATTAATGTAAGGCAATTATTACTTTAATAAATCATTAAACATCATAAAAATTATTTAATTTATCTCATTATGGCTAAATTACTTACATCAATACAATTTTAAGGCTATAATATCTTTTTCTCTAATTATTCAATAATAATATTTTTTAGTTATTTTTAAAAAACTATTATAACAACTAATAAAGTGGTTGATTGTCAAAAAAAGTGAAGAAATGAGAAAAGGTAGAAAATACATGGATAGGTTGACTAACATCATATTTCACATATCATACCATACTTTTTAAATCAAACATGTTATCGAGCACAACTATTGTTATCGCCGCCGCATTGCGCGGGTGCAATGCTAGTATATGTATATATATAGGGGACGGTTTAAACGATAACTGTTTTTCGTACGAGAACTGCGAGAACCAATTTTAGCCGTTGATTTGATAAAGTGGAATTTATGGATGTGGAGCGTGGGGATCAAGTGTGGCAAAGTGCATGTGATGAATTCATGACTAGGCAATGACATTGAATGAGGGGGAACTGAACGGATCAGATTGGTTCTCGTACGAAAAACAATTCTCGTTTAAAGTTATATATATATATATATATATATACTAGCATTGCACCCGCGCAATGCGGCGGCGGCAACAATAGTTTATGCTAGACAACATGTTTGATTTAATAAGTAGTGAATGGTATGTGTAAAATGCGATGTAATTCAACCTATACATGTTTTTTCTTCTTTTTCTAATTTCTTTACTTTTTTTTACAATCAACCATTTTATTAGTTGTTAAAATAGTTTTTGAAAACCAATTATTATTAAATAATTAGAGAAAAAGATACTATAGACTTAAAATTGTATTGATGTAAGTAATTTAGTCTAAATAAGATAAATTAGATAGTTGTTATGATGTTTAATTATTTATTAAAGTGGTTGCCTTAAATTAGTTGAGATAATTAAGGGAATGATTGGTTAGACTATTGCTTTAAGTGTTTGTATTTTAAGCATAAAAACTTGTACTACTTAAAATTAAGTAGTCTTAAAAATTTTAAGAGAGAAAACGTTAAATACTTTATAATGTAACTAGCATTGTACCCGCGTAATGCGGCGGCGACAAACAGTTTGTGTTCGATAACATGTCAATTTCAAGAATGTAAATGTATGATACTCACATAATGCGGTGTGAGCAAATATTTTCTAATCAACAATATATCGATTTTCTTTTAACTTTTTCTATTATCTTTATTTCTTCTTTTCCCATAAACTTTTTTATTAATTTTTAAAATAATTTTTGAAGAACAATAAAATAAGAAAAAGAATAGAAAAATAACTACATAGAAAAATATTATATTTTTGATAAATTTGTTGATGTCATGTTTGATGAGTTTTGTTAATAGTAATTACCGTTAGTTAGTTGAGGTAATTAAGAATATAATTGATTGCGGTATTGCTTTGAGAGTTTGTACTTTATGCATAACAACATGTACTATTTAAAATTAAGTAGTCTTAAAATTTTTAAGAGAGAGAATGTTAAATGTTTTATAATATAATATATATATATATATATATATATATATATATATAGAGAGAGAGAGAGAGAGAGAGAGAGGGGTTGAGGCAAATTTTTTGTTTGGTCCAAATTCCGTTTGGATAAGAAATAAAAATGTAGTGAAGACAAGTGACATAAGAAGCAAATTAGAATAAAGACATGTAATTAAGTATGTTAGCTTGTACGTGGTCATTATAAATTCCACGTGGATATTATTAGGCGACCAAATCAAAGTGATTGGTCAGATATAATAATTTATATAGCAATTAGGAACCGTCTTTAATTTACTAATGCAATACTATACATATGTGCCTTCTTTTAGCGGTTAACATCATCAGTCGCATTTCTTCAAAACAGCCAGTGTTGTTTTGAATTATATTTAATATTAATTAAATTTTGTATAGAACATCTGCTGATGTGTATATATTGTTAGTATTTTAATTTTAATTTTAATTTTTAAAAGTTAATATTGTTTTATATATCACAAGTCATAACACGTATTCATATATGACAATTTAATTAATCAATCGTTTTGGAAACTAAATTAATAGATCTAGTATATATTTTTAGTCGTACTGCAGTTCCTAGCTAGTCAAATTAATATTTTTATCTAATAAATAAATATACCATTGAAAATGAAATTAATATGATCGACTTAATTCGGTCAAATACTTTACCTTGTGAAACTACAACAAATATGTAAAGAATGGGAATCTTTCATGGTTTTATTCGTCCCACAACGTCCACTAACATATACACATAAACCAGATTCAAGGAATAACCCCAAAAAACAATAACATTCAAAGAAGAATCATTAATCCACTTTGCAAATTCACGATCAAATCTTAAAAAATCTGATGTGAATAGTTTGCATATACAATATTGGAGTTGGAGTAACTGGTGATGACCTTTGATAATGGTCAATAGTGATTAGTGAGGGCCTTTGACATGACGATAATTCAAATGCATGGTGATCATGATAGTAGTCGGTCATCGTAAGTTTCAAAAGCTAATTTTTCTTTTTTGACTAACTACGAGAAAGAAATATCTAATGACAATAACAACAATAACAACAGTAAGTTAAAAAGTTACGTAAAATTGATATTACTAGCATATAATTAAAATGACATGCAGTATGCAAACTCACACATGCTCTAATTGATTAAGAAATATTAAATCGAACAACCTGGTTACTTATTCCTGATTTTTTATAACAAACTTACACATATACAATAATAATAGATTAAAAAACAAACCAAGAATATAATATAATATAATAATGCACAGATAGAGAGAGCATGCATGAAAGAAATGCAATCATAAACGCATGACCAACATTCCCTTTAAATTCACCTCCCTACCAAAATTATACGTACGTTCCATCATTACACACTACTTTCGATCCATCAGTTTCCATCGATCATGAATCATCATCACCGTCTTCTTACTCTGCCCCGAAGCAGCAGCACCGCCTCAATAATTCCATCAACTGATTACATCTCTTCAACCTCCTTCGTCGTCGATCCCGGAGCCGAAAACAAATCTCTCGTCGAAACAACACGCTCTCCCGTCGGCTGTGGTGGCCGTCGTTTCTTCTTCAGAACTCACATCGGCATCTCATCCTTTCTCCGTTCGATTCTCGGTATCATATCAATCCCAGCAATCCTTCCCTCGTGCCGCCGGTTGCTCACCTTACCCAACCAACTCTCCTCCTTATCTCTTTATTCCCCCGCTCGGAAAGTCACCGGGACGCTGTTTGGTAACCGCAGGGGACACGTCAGCTTCGCGGTGCAACATGACCCGAGATCCGAGCCGTTACTAATTGTGGAGCTGTCAGTGTCGACGGCAGCTCTCGTGAAGGAAATGTCGTCCGGGTTAGTTAGGATCGCGCTCGAGTGCGAGAAACAGCACGCGCGGATGGCGGCGCGTGGTAACAATATAACAAAGAAGCTGTTTCACGAGCCGACGTGGAGTATGTACTGTAACGGGAGGAAGTGCGGGTACGCTCAGTCAAGGGCGTGCTCGGCGTCAGACTGGCACGTGCTAAGCACGGTGCAAAGCGTTTCGGTGGGTGCGGGTGTGATACCGGTGGTAGACGACGGCAGCAGGAAAAGAAACAACGGCGAGGGGGAGTTACTGTACATGAGAGCCAGGTTTGAGCGAGTTGTGGGGAGTCGTGACTCGGAAGCATTTTATATGATGAATCCCGATGGTACCAGCGGAGGACCTGAACTCAGTATATTTCTACTTAGAATATAAATCTGTTTATGTGCTTAATTATACAACAAAAAAAACATATTGTAATTTTACTATATATTAGTAAATTAAAATACTTGTTGCCAAAAAAAACTGCACTTCTATTATAGATGTTGCTTATTTTATCATGCATGTTGCTTACTATAAATTAATAAATTTGTCATTTTCTTTTTAATTTGAGTTACCTCAATTCCAAAAACAATTAGAATATTTGTAATTATTATATTTTATCAGACCTATCATACCGTCATATTATTTTTATTTCTCCCACCATTCAAACTACCACTCAACTTTATAATGGTCATTTCTCACCACACCAAATTATTGGACATACCTAATACCTAATTAGTCAATTATAATAATAAAAAATATATAAAAAGAAGAGAGATGAGGTATTTACCGGGAAAAAGCTAAAAAAACATTAAAAAATATGGACTCATCACCTTCTCACCCCTGTATGTGACTGTCACCCTCCGATGCTATCACCATAGCTCTATAGTGTGGGAGTATTGTTTGAGTACTTCCACCCCTTAGAGCCATGCCGCTCTCTCTTAGTTATGAATTATAGCAGGGGAGAAAGTGTTATATGTTAATCTAATACAAGAATTAAGAACATAATTAGATAGAAAAGAAGAAATCTTATAATTAGTTGATTCTTTACAATATTGCAAAGACTTGGCTAGGAAAGTGTAACACCGCAATCACAAGTCATTTTTTAAACACAACGGAAGCGTTGCAATAAAATAATAAACAGCAACACCCACAACATAAAATACACACTATACAATAAATACAGTATGTTATTTCGTGTTACAAAAGGAGATTCAAAATATGGCTTATCATTTTCAAAAGTATATCAGAGCGACGGTCAAACTTTCCTATACACACGAACTCTAGGCAAAACAACCGCGCTTAGCAAAAACATGCAACAATAAGTGGGGAATTAACACAAAGCTAAGTGAATGGAAGTTAAAACCACAAAACAAACAGCATAACCACAAACTATTACAACAGATGCAGATAATCACACAAATCAGAGGACCTGCGGTTCGGCGCAAAACCTTCAACCAAATGTCGGCCAAAGCATAGGTTTACTGAAAGCCGTTTGCAACAAATGCATCAGAAGATCTAGAACTGTTCAACCAATAGCAAACTAGCACATCTCAATTCCACGCATAGCTGACCTCTTCAAAAATCATGTACACATTATCATACCATGTGCACATATCATGGACACAACGATTAATCAACACTTAGCAAGTCAATCAGTCATAAAGCATCAATCATACGAAACCATGCAACCATAACAGTTACAACTAATACCACCCGTGAGTTAACGTCCACTCACCTGGTTCTCAAACTTCTTTCTTCTAACTCAGTTATCTAACTACCGAGTCTTCGCGTTTCCTGAGAACACAATAACACCGAAATCAGTCCTCGTTTCACACACGCGCGCGCGCACGCACACAAACACACACACACACACACACACACACACACACACACACACATATATATATATATATATATATATATATATATATATATATATATATATATGAAGTTCATGCGAGAACCGTTGTTAGTGCGAGAACCGCGAGAACCAATTTGAGCCGTCCAATTCCCCCTCCTTCAATGTCATTGCCCACCCATGAATTCCTCACATGCACCCTGCCACACTCTATCTTTCCACGCTCTCCATCCATATAACTTCCCATATCCGAGGAACGGCCGAGATTGGTTCTCGCACTAACAACGGTTCTCGCATGAACCCTCCCTATATATATATATATATATATATATATATATATATATATATATATATATATATATATATATATATATATATATATATATATAAATCCATAACAATCATCAATAATATGATAAAATCATATATAACAGGTATACGTAACATGCAACACGAACGAACAACAAACAACTCAATACATGCTGAAAACAGACCGACCGCGGCGCGACGCGATCCACACAGTAGACCACAAGAATATCAATTAAACATTCATATTTATAAAAACCCACTTTTCAAGTTTCATATCTCCATAGATGTGTTCTTGAGCTTCAAGCATGCTAAATCTATGAAAATCATTCAAATATTGCAAGAATCATCACAAGAAACATAGATATACCTTAATTTGTAATATCACACACTAGAATCAAATATCCAAATTTCAAGTAGGCTTCTTGTAAACTTGTTCTTGAGCTTTCAAAGTACACATATACAAACACACATACGTAATGAATAAAAGAACTTCCCAGGGATGTTTTATCATGTCAAAATCGGCTAGGGAAATGATAAATATCCAAACACAGTAAAGGATACTGCTTTCTAACATCCATTTGATCATTTAAGCAGTCAATCTCAATTAATTAACAACAAACGAGGTATTATTCGAGACCCTCGTTTAAAAACGAATTCATTGATATCATAAATGCATACTACATAAAACAATATTTTATCATTCATAATATACGGCTTGATCTAATTTTGAGTAATCACAAATGATAATAAATAAACACACATAAACAGATGTTAAACACTCACACCAACAAACAAAACTACTAGGCCCTGTTCGAGGGTGTTACAGGAAGCACTAGGAATGGCAGAAGACACGCCAACTAGCTCTTGAAATGAATTGCAATAGCTAGGTCCTTTTAGATTTGTGTATGTAGACATGCTTATACAAAAACAAGTTTTTAAAGCTGCTGAGCACTGGATTTCCCACCTCAGTGATTTCAACTGGGTGGAAGACATTGTCCGATAAAGAGTTTTGTTGCCTTTGTGCTTCTGTTAAAATATATAGCATGTGTCCTAAGAGAGCCCAATAAAGACATGAAGATATTATTTTTTTAACAAAAAAGCTTGTTTGGATGATGAATCTTATAAAGATTGAATTTCTTTTAACAAACTAAGAATTTATTACTAAACTAGATGTTTGAAACATATAGGCTCTGTATGTTAAATGCTCCCACTAATTTTTTATGAAAACAAATAGTCCATTGGCTTGAAAATGCCTAGTCTTGCATAGGCCCTCAATTTCGTATTTCGATTAGATATCCAAAGGTATAAATTGAAATTTGCCAATATACAAATGTAGACTACAAGGTAATAGTTTCTTTTAGCAATATTGATCATTGCTATTTGGTTTGACATTTGTGTATGTCTTGATTGAGATGAAAATGCTTTATTGCACTAATCTTCTTTGAGGTCAAAGTATTAGTCCAGACTAGGTTCTTGTTTGATATTGTGCTTTAGTTAACCCTTATTTATGAACTTTCTTAATCAATTATTAATAGCCAATTATCACTTAACGCCTAATAGCAAGTCAGAATATGTACTTCCATCAAAGATATTATTTTCTGAAAAAGTGAAGGGTAAGAGAGTCATGGAAGAGACAAATGATACCCAACTAATCTAAATAAGAAGACTGAATTCATTATTGCTACAGGTGGTTTTAGACAAGAATGTGTTGGAGGTAACTCAAGCTGAACCTTTAACAAAGAAAAACACCTGAATGATTCGTTGATGGCTAGTTAATAAGTGGTATTTTCTGAAAAACAAATCTCGCACTTTAACGACGGTCCTGTACGCAATTTCACATTTGAGAAAATATGTAAATGACCAAAATTATCACCATTAATTAGTCATTAACGACGTTACAAATAGTTTAGACAAATTTGCACATAACAAATTCTCGTTTGAACTTTTCATATATATACACACACATGTGTATGCATGAAAGGTTGATTAAAGAGCATTACTTGCTTCTCCCAAATACCCCTCATTAAGACATCAGTAGCGACTCATCAATGAGCCGTCAATTTTAATGGCGTTGATTTTAAAAAGTGAATAACTCATCAATATAATTGTAGAAATGAATCGGCATTATGTAGATTTTGCCCTACTCGGCAAACTATCCTAAAAGCATCTAGAATTGGTAGAATTATCAATTTAACCTCGTTTGGTCACTATTAAGAGCATTTTTGTCATGTATATTCTACTACAACCTCCTGCAATGGTATCCCTCAATTTAATATCTTTCTAGAAATACAAAAACCACATGTTACAGGACAATATTAAAAGACAAGATGCAAATACCAAACAACAAACTCTTTTTAACCCTTAATATCCGACCGACTTCCCAAATACAAACACATCACCATTTACAGTCTTTTCCAACAATAAATACCACAAACAAACTCAAACCAAATCTAGCAATGGACTGGTCTGTTGCATTCAAAGCAACAATGTACCATAATAGACAGCAGCAGCAAAAGAGAGGCAAAAAAATCACTCTTTACTCGGGGCATTAAACAACCCATACCAACTCCTATTATATCTTCATCGGAACAAGAACACCAACACAATCAGAAACTAAGAATCCAATGAATAAATCTTAACTTGCCTGCATTTCACTTACTAGAACAGATCAACTTTCTTCTTCATCATGTCTTGTTTCCACTTCGGTATTTTGTAAAATGCCTCTTTTGTCATCCCAAGTATGGCTTCAAATTCTTCAGAAGAGAGATAAGCCTAAAGAACCAAACCCAATAACATTATTATTATTATTAGGCAGCATCAAAGCAGGACAGATAAAACATGATGTTTGGTTACGGGTCAAGACAGCTTTGGCTTGAAACAAGTCAACTTACATGACCCGCAAACACATTTTTGTTTATTTTCTTTTTTATAGATAACAGATGAGCTAGTTATGATTACAGAAGCAATGATGTGAATATAATTACAATGATAATAATTTAAATATTAGATTAAGAAAATTAGGACACCCACTTAAAAGGACTTGGGGCAACCTATTTGACCCAATCTCCCCTTACAGAGACAACCCAAATAAATCCGTTCAATTACCACCACAAGTAATGGAGTAAGAAAAGCAAACCTCTCTTCTCTTAAAATCGATTCCTGTAACTGGGTTGTCTGATTTAGCCTTGAGTTGTTCATAACTGAAAGTACTTTGACTGTCTACACTATCACATTCATTTCCATCTGTTGTCGACTTTGTTGCTGAATCTTCTCCATTCGGAGTCTCTTGAATTGTCTCTGATGTCTCTGTGGTAACTTCTGAACCTTCGTTGCTCGCCAAACCATCAGAAGGTTCTTCACTTTTATTATTAGCAACGGCTGCAAAGTGGAGGATGATTTAGTTTCCTGTCTTTGTAAAATTCTAGTAGCATCAAATAGCAGATTACAAATGTGAATCACTAGATGTACCAGGTGAGCCAGTTTCAGATGGTGTTGGGCTTCTAATGGGCCGGACTGGAGAAGCATCAGATGGGCCCTTCTTTTCAGCAGTGAGAACTGAAGATAAAGCAGCAACTGCAGCTGCTCTCTGTGAACCCCGGCTAGGTACCTTTGGAGAAGCTGAAGATTTTGCCGATGGAGACGAATTGAAAGCAGAGTTCAAGGCTGCCAACGCTGAAGCTCTTTGAGTGGGCCCACTCTGGTTTCCGTTTGACTTATCTTGGCTCTGTAATAACATCAAAAATCTTAAAAACACCTCCCACAACCAAGCTATTCTCTACAGGCAGAAGCATTATTAATTTAGGATCCTCTTACCTCACCAGAATGACCTCCCCCAAACCCAAACAGTAGCATCACCTTCTTCTGGAACGAGTTCCCTTGAGCCTAGTCAAATAAAAAAGACGGGAGATTCAAACTAATATTAAAATGTTGATCTTTGCTTTTCAAAAAGAAATTACAATATTGATAACAATAAGATCAATGGATGTCGTATACATAACAGCATACTCATACATAAATACATACATCATGATGCTAAATCCGAAATGACAATAAATAGTTAAAAAATATGTAAAGTTTTATTAACAATGGCTGGTGTTGATGACTTGATGTAGATACTTTATTATTTTTCATCAAGAGTAGAGCTGGGAATCTGACTTATTTCCTTACAAATGACTTGATTTTTGTTTTGTTTTATCTAAAACAAGTCTTAACTTTTTTTTATAAAATTTGCTAGGAAATAACACAGGTCAGGTCTCACCTGAAGTTCATTTCTAAATGCATCAACCTCCTAAATACTTTAATAAAAAATTAAACAATTATTGTGAGAATATAGCTTTCTGAAATCAAATTTAACGCATTAATCTATATTTCGTTAATAACTTTTTTATGAATGGTCAAGTCTCATCTAAAGTTTATTTCTGAATGTATACAACCTCCTAAATCACTTTAATCAAAAATTTATTTAATTAGCGTAGGAACATAGTTTTTATACTTTCATCATAAAATTAAACAATTACTGTAAGAATATAGTTTTATGAAATCATATTTAACACATTATTCATTCATAAATCTTTGAAAATGTGAAAAAAGAAAGTGTTTGGATCAACCCCGAATACACGAAAAACTACCCTTTTGACCTGTTACCCAACACCACAGCCCACAGGGTCATTTATTTTCTAAATTTCAGGTCATACATGCCACCAAATTATACAGATCAACCTGTGTGAATAGGAAAAAATATTGAGAACAAAACATACATTAGCTTTTGCAGGATCCCATGAGAAAAATGAAGTGAAGAAACTAGGTTCGTTTCCTTCTGTAACTCTGTATAATGGCACACAAGGAGATAGCCCATCCAGAGAAGCAGCCAACTCTATGTATTTCTGAAATCAAACTTATTAAGAACAAATAAAATAACCCAAAATAATTGCAATTACGCATACAAACTATGCTAAATGAGTACCTGCCCGATTTCAAAGGCACTTTGCTTTTCCTTGGAGTCTACAGACTGACCAACCCAAATAAATACCTCAGCATGTGTATCTAATATTAAGATATCCTCTGTCAACAGGTCATCTTGTGAAAAGTTGTAGATCTCCTCAATCTGTAATAAAAAGAAAACATATTGTAACCATTTCTTTAACAACCACGAATAGACAAGTGACCTGTGCATAAAAAGTGAACTAACCTCAAATTTTCCTGTGGATACGCAACACAGCAGCATAAAAACAAAGAACTAGTTAGAGCCTATAATTGGGAAATATAACCCTCTTTTAGCATATAGTGAAGTTAACATATGAAAAAAATCAAACCTTTATTTAGTGAGAATGCAAACAAGTGAGGATCTCTGACGGTTTCCTGCACTACTTTTTTACTGGTGTAACTTTGTTTCCCTCCAAGTGCAAACCAGAAAGTTGAGTTCTCTGTTCCTTCTTTGGCAAACTTCACGTTTGCACCAGGCTGTAAGATAAGAAAAACAACAAAGATATGATGCGAAAGAATAATAATTACACTAGCATTCTATTCGGCCCATAATAACTAAAAAGATTCCTGCTTAATATCACACCTTCAAAAATTCAGCAATTTTAGCAGCTATGTTGTGCTGCTCAACAGTACTCTGGTTTCCATGCCATGTGAATAATGACGAACCAGATTGAAGAAGAAAGCAGTCATAAGAATTTAACGAGGTTGCCACCTGAATGAGATCATCATTACCCATGAGTGACGTAAAAAGATCATCATTAAGCAAATAAAAAAACAATGCGTAGCACACAATTAAATTAGAATCAAAGAATAAGACTCCCAAAATTCTTATACGATAATAAAATTATATTTATAAAGCAATTTATTAGACATGCTTCCTGTAAATAATTTATTAGAGCAATTAGAAAGTGGAGCATACCGCCTCTACTTGGATAGCTTTATTATTGTGCACTGAAGTTCCCGATATCTGAATGAGAGCTACACCATCTGAACTGTAGGTTTCATCATTCAATCCTTTGTCTGCAATGTAATTCTTGTAACCAGAACTCAATCCACCCTAATAGCACAACATTTTTCGTTGTTATAATTTACTAAAATTTATCACCACGTATAATTCAGAAACTCAAAATGTCCTGCAAGTACCTTCAACACAACCATAGGCTGAAATATGGCAATAAACTGAGGTGGTTCTTTCCCTTGATATACACGACCCTGCAGAAGAAAGATACAGGTTTTGATTTTTGAATATACGTTTCTTATCTTTAGGGCAAAAATTAAAACAATTAGAGACTGTATATCATGGTAGACCACCTGAACTGGTCTTCCTTTCAGTGAGTTGAACATTGTTGTGGCCAACCGAGCAGCCATGTTTTGGTCTTCCTGGTGTCACAAATTATAACCACATTATATTAAACATAAATCACACACATGGATTAATAAACTTATTTATACTGCTAATTTTGTTTCAAAATACCTGGATGCTATCTTTACCAATCCAACAGCTCAGGTAGTAATCTTCTTTCTTTTCACTAGAATGGTAGGTGTAAAGAACAATGTAGCAATCTCCACTGTAAAATTTACCAATGTCCTCCTTTGGTACTGGTGTTTTAGCACTGCCATTAATACGCCACACCTAAAAGAGACAAAAACATAAAAAAATCATATAAAAACACAAATCTTATGTACCAGAAAAAGATATGAGTCGTATAAACTGTTTGTGATCAGACCTCGATTTTTCCATTTTCTTCAAGCAAAGGTGGGACTTCCTCAGTGGCAGTGGAAGTTTTTGCAAGCCCTTTGAGGCCAACACCTTGTTGCTTCAACAGAGCTAATAACATAGAAGATAGCACAATAATTCATAGCCTGCTATGAAAATCGTTCAGTAGCATTGCAACTAAAGAAAATTTTACCTGCTACTTTTCCTCTACCCTCCTCGGGACCAGAAGGTGCTGAACCTGATGGCCATGACTCAAAGTTCGACTTAAATGAATGTGTTTCATAACCTTGAATAAGCCGAGTTACACGAGTTGACTTGGGTCGGTTTTCACTGACAATGAACTCCTAAAATTGCATACAGGTGAGAGAAATTACTGATATTAGAGGTGGCAATTTCAACACAAGTACTCCTGAAAGGGTTGATTTGGGTTGTATTTACTCAAAAGGGTCTAACAAGAAAAGCTATAAGGAAGAACGGATCAAACCAGTTAAAAGTCATCCAAAGTCTATTTTGACTGCACAAAACATACTAAATCGTTTTACTCCAAGATTTAGATAATGGTTATTTTCTAATATTGTTTCTGAAATCATAATTAACACAAGTATAGAACATTTTAAGATTGAAAAACTTTGTTTGTGGGTCATCCCAACCCAGCCAGTTTGACCCGTTACCCAACACGTCCAACCCTCCCATCTTTCCACCTCTAACCGATAGACGATAGAAGGTTATTAAATCCATCAATTGGCTACCTCAGCAGTTTGCATGGCAGCTTTTCTCTCCTCCACTTGTGTTACTCGCCCAACCCAAACAAACACCTCTGAACCACAGTCCAATAGGTAACATTTGTTGTTTTCGAATAAAGATTTTGAAAGTTCGCCATCTACTTCCTTAACCTGACCTTCAACAATACTGCAGAAAAGGCAATTGAAGGTTAGAATAAATAATGCATGGACATGCTACATTGTCTTCTTTAATATGATACGCATAAACATAACAGGAAAATAATACCAATAAAGTTTTGGTGGAGTCCTCTCTAGAACTACATCATCTTCACTTGCAACCTTTTTGCCAATAGGAGCAAAGCCACCAAAGATGACCCAGAATTCACCAGAGTCGCCCTCTGCTTGTAGCTTCCCATCATCTGAATATGTTACAAAAAGAGATAAAAACAATCAATTAATTAAAAAAAATTCTTATAGTGAAAGAGAACATGCCTTCACTTGTAATAACTGTTCAGCACATTAAGTAACATGTGACATATGCCTTACCACATATGACATATGCCTTACCACATTAAGTAACATGCAAACTGATATGATTCAAGTGAAGTGAAAAAAACACCCAATACATAGAATGAAGGGAATGACTAAACTCAACCCATATGACATATGCCTTACCAACAATTGCAACATCACACGTCCCCTCATGAAATTTATCCTTTAAAAACTGAATAACTTCCAATGCTTTAGCCCTTTCTTGTATATTCGAGTTCGCCCCATTGAATTGAAAAATCTTGTCTTTAGTATCCAAGATAAAAACATCATCATGATTCAATGTGGATCGAGAAAAGGGGACCTGAAAAAGTTGTTTTTACTTTCAAGCTATGTAGAGACAGATTAAAATCTTATATATTAAAAAAATATGGGTGGTAGAAAAAACCTGCTTCAATCTGACAACACGTTTTCCTTTGCATGTGTATAACCGTATCTGAAACTCTTCTTCTTCGGTTTCCTTAAACCCAGAAGCAACACCTCCTTCAAGTGGTATGATACATGGTTTGAAATATGACAAAAATTTATCAGATTCGTGACCCTGAGGTTCCCTATACTGTACTGCACGGCCACCAAGAATTGCATCAAGTTCAACTGTTTTTATTGCTGCTGTTCCAGCTTCATCCTGATTTATGTCATGATAAAAGATCATGTAAGATATTATATGTATGTAACTTGCAAGGAAAACAATAAGCATCATACGCAAATAAATAGCAGATTGTACCTGGCTAGTATCTTTTCCCAACCAAAAATGTATGTCGTATAAATATGCACCTCCCTTACCAGAAGTAGTCTACAAATTAAATAAATAGATGTATAAATACAACCATTTCCTCAAGATAGACATCAGGGAAACTAAGAACAATGTTGAACATCATTAGCACCTGCAATACAATGTATGAATCACCAGAGTAGAATCTACCATAATTAGACTTGGGCAAAGGTACAGGCTGAAAGTTCTCAATTCTCCATATTTCAGTCCCTCTACAGAGTGTTAAGTGAAAGTCCAACACAACAAATGCAAAAAGAAGCTAATAATATCTATAATTTCTTTATATCTTACAGGTAAAAAATTCAGAAAGGATACACTCTCTGACCCACTCCTTGGAATGCGGGCTCCAGAGCTTTTGCAGAGCCAGACATGGTACAAAGTATATAGCTTGTATCTTCTTTAAACAAGGACAGACACCTATGATGTGATCTCTATTGCACGTCACTGCAAAATTCGAAGTACATAGAGCCATTGAAGAAGCCATATTTTCCGATATCAGAGTAAGCAGAAATTTATATCTTGTAATTAGTAAAAGACAAAGCAAGGAATGAATACACACATATGAACAAAAAATTAGGTCTTCACATCAAGTAATAATGAACAAACACAACTGAAAACAGACAATTAAATAGCTCTAAAAATATGAAACTAGAGGCATATTTCATGTTTCTTCACATCTTGAAATTGTTCAGGTTTAAAGAGTACCTCCATCATGGGCCTCTAGGCCTTTGCAAACATCATAAAAACAACATGACATATTTTTTCTCGTTATTAAGCCAAGTTCCCTGTGATTACAGCTTATGTTTTACCATTTAAGTATATTTCTTTATTTTACTTTTTCTTAACATCAAGTTAGTTTACGCGTTATAACCATTGATAGTTAGCTAGCTAGGGCATCCTATAAAATATCAGATCTCATGTTTTACTTGTCTCCAAGTTGTTACTTCCATATGAGGAGATGGGAGACTTGATATATATACCTCGCCTTTACTTATGCCATTTTAACTCACTTAAGCAATAGGTAGCGAAAAGCTACTACTCTGGGCAGTCAATAGCGGCGGGATAGCGGTGGGATAGCGTTTAGCGGCCTTAGGAGAAATAGCGTTTTCATATAGCGGTGGGAAATAGCGAAGGCGCTATTAGCGGCGCTATTTCCGCTATTTGAGCGCTATTTCCGCTATTTGAGGAAAAATAGCGGTCAAATAGCGGTGGGATAGCGGTTTTCACATTTTTTTATTTTTTTTTTATTTTTTTTGCAAATTATACTTGTTTTCGGTTTACATTCCACGGTCGATTCCCATATTACTCTTTACTATATTAGTGTACTAAGTTTTATACAATGAATTTAATAAATGTTTTATGATTTTAATTATATATATACATATATAAATATATATTCTACGTAATATTAAAAACCGCTATCCCACCACGATAACCGCTATCCCAAATCAAGGACCTTGACCGCTATTTGATTTCCCACCGCGATAACTGCATAGCTACTACTTGTCAATAGGTTAATAGGACAGAATGCCAAAATTTAGTCAAGTTAAGCAATTTGATGATTCTTCTAACAATCTTCCAATAAATTGCATCGTAATAAGGAACAAAGAATTCCTAACACAATTATACTATGACCATCTCTTAGAAATATAAAAACGCAGATTCTAAACTGAAGTCACAACATGGGCTTGATGACCCACCATTGGCTTTCACTCCAATACATGAATAATAGAAAAGGAAAGAAAAGTGTATAGGTGATTTAGAAGACGCTTAAGCAGTTCATTTGAACATGTAGAGTGTAATTATTCATAAATTAGATTACGTGATCCTGTATTAATTTGATACAATAAGTTCTGAAAAGGATACTTCAGTTACCACTATTACTCAGAAAGGAATATATAAATTTACTCCAAGTTATGCCATTGCTTTAGGACACAAGGTGCTCATGCTCATTCCTCTCACAAAAATTAGACTTCATTAAATATCATCAATCAGTAATCCTCTCTCTACACATTGTTCTTTCACATTAATAGTCCATAATTATCTCAGGAGACATCTCAAAGCACACAGCTATATTTATCATAAAAAAGATGCAGTAGCTTGTAACAGAGAGTTTCAATAAGCAAGTGATTTGTGCAAAGCAAGAACTTGCCATACACGGAAATTATTACTATAATGCCCTCGCAAACTTATTAATTATTTTTCCCATCCACATGTTGAAGGCTTGATTGTCCAAATAACTACTGTTGTTGTGTATGGCAAATTGTTGTTGTGCACAAATGATCTCCCTATTAGAAATTTAGAATAGACCAACATTCAATAAATTTATGGAATCCTTCATACAATTTCTTCCACTGAAATCGGGCACATTTAATATCCTAATATATTCAAAAGAGATTCAGTTCACAATAGATTATCCTAATTTATTCCCAATCTACATTTGACAACACCACTTGTATTCTTATAGCACATAACAACTCCCTTTGAATATTAGCCAATACTTTTGTCCTGATTCCAGAAGTTTCTATTCAAAAACTTATAATCCAAAAACCAAGGATTCCACGGCATAGCCAGCACCAATCATCACCCATCTGAAGCGCAAGTACCAACTTAGTACCCTAAAAGACATAGACATATTTCACTTAAAGAAAAGCTCAATAATATAATCCTCTTTCTCTAGTACCCATCTATAGATCCAACCAATTATACTAATCAACAATCAAAAATAAAAAATCAAACGTGCCGATGTAAAGAAGAAGAAACGTGAGTAGATCAAAACCACAAGGAAATCATACCCCCTCCCATTCCGAACTATAATTCATGTCAAAAAGATTGTCAATGAAGTAGACAAACTATCAATTTAAGTCCCAGATCATCAAATCGAGATCTAAACTAAAACAAAACAACTTCACAAAGGAAATTAAGTTAAAAGAAGGAGAGATCTAATCAACTGAACAGATAACAGGGGCGAATTCAGTTCATTAACTACTGGGTTAAGAAAAACACACCTGAGTTCAGATCTCGACTGCTTCTGGGTCGAAAAGGAGAGTATGATGATGAAGAAACGGCAGAAGGACAGAAAGACCAAAACGGAGCTGGCAAAGTAAAGTATATTATAGAGAGAGAAAGATGAAATAGTACTAAAAAGAAAGTTAATAATTGGGTTTTATGGGTTGTTTTCTGAATTTTCTTTCCTTTTTCTCTTTTCTCTCTCTCTAACTTTTTTTTGAGAAATTGAGATTTGAAGTGAAGAAAAGCTTCAAGATCGAGTGTATGAATACAGCAATGGCGGATTCGAAGTATATACTTGGGATAACTGTTGAAAAGGAAGTAAATAAAAGTTGAATTTCAAGCAAAGATCCGGTGACAATGGCAATGGCTGTGGCACCGCCCAATGCCGCCTTTTCGTTTTATTTCCTTTTCTTTTCCTTCTTCAATCTTATTTTTTATTTTAAGTTGTCAACAAGTGCAAAATGTTTTTATGTGGTCAGAAATATGTTTAGATTTTCTTTATTATGAACTTTAAGCTATTTTTCATATTTTATAATTCAATTTTATCTTTTTTAACAGTATACAATTTTATTAAGTCAACTTTAATTCAAGGTTCATGATTTTCAATGTCAAAAGTATGTTAAAAAGCTATGATTTTGGTTATAACACATGAAACATAAATTGTTTAGATCATGGTATATCAAGCAATGATAGGTTAAATAATAGTCTCTTCTTCAATCCCCATGTTATCTTCTTCAACGTAAAAGTATATTTATACTATAAATGTTTAAAAGTATATTTATAAAATACATGTCAAATTAAGGGTGAGAAATTGTGAATAAAGAAAACGAAAATGCATAATCGTGTGGTCAAAGACATGTTCTGAACATTTATGGTTGATTACATATTCATAACCGTTAAACTATTATCATGAAGACTATCTTAGTATCTTATAAGCTTTCATCCAACTATGAGTTGACAAGCCAAAAAGGTCGATGTGATAATCTGCTTTTAACACAAATTGAAGTTACAAAATGCGTCTTACTAGATCATTAGATTTGAACTCTTGTAAAGACTCATTGATTTACCAATTTATGATAAAGCATGTGTGGTGTGTTAGATGTTTTATTTACTTTCTAAAACAAATAACAAAAAGAAATTTGCTTACAGGTATCTATTTTAATTTAAAACAAGTAATATAGTGATGATGTCTATAGAATATATATTTTATATTTGTTAAGGAAAGTAGAAAAGGAAGAGTTAGAGGGTTGTGCTTTCTATGTGTAAAAGAGATGGAATGGGAGGGTCCTTTGTTCCAATAAGTAAAACCCAATCCCTTGTGTTGGACATGTAACCATCAATCACAGCTGTTATCTCAGCCATCATCACGCCACCGCCCACCATATCTTTCACCTTTCAATTACAAAGCCTCACCAAGTTACGACCCTGGGGTGTTTGGTGTTTTTTTCTTTTTCTTTCTTTTTTTTATTTTATTTAAAAAGAAAAATATCTTATACATATATTGATATCGTTAGGCAAAAACTCTTTTGATTAGGATTTAAATTTAAGATATGAGTTTGATAGTATTTCATCAAGTTTGATAATATGGGATACAAACTTAAATTCATCTGATTTTTTATTTGGTGTTATTTGTTCTATTTTCTTACAATCACTACTCTATATATTTTAGAAGTAAATTTAGCTTCAGTACAACTTTGGGTGGTTCTACAACCATGTAAAGAATATTATCTTAAAAGTAATTTAACTTTTGATCACCGTAAAAATAAGTTAAACGAGGTATTTGTTACCTGCGCACTGCAGCGGGAAACAAAAATTATGAATAAATAAAATCTAGTGAATATTTAACATAAACTGGACAAAAATTAAATATCCGGTATTGAAAATGTAGAGAATTCTAATTTAAAAGAATCGTGTATTCACGTTATCTTGTTTAGATATGAATTTATTCAATTATTAAATTTTCGTGCCACCTGGACATATACCAGTTAACATTTTTAATCTTCATAATGAAAAAATCACGAACGGAAAAAAACAATTGTCCAATATATAAAAAAAGACGATCATAAATATACATATACATATACAAATAAAATATAAATTTAATTGTTTTAATAATTATAATTATTATAAATTTAAGAAAAAGCTAAAATGTTAAATAGCAAAACCTGCCAAGCCTAGGGAGAAAAAAAAAAAAAAAAAGCCTGCCACCCATAAAGGGGAAGAAAAGAAAAAAACTCGCTACAGGCAAAAATGGAAAACGGGACCTATTGTTTAAAGGCTATGGACATTACCAAAGCATAAGTATGTTAAACTGCTCCAGCTTCTAATATATAACTTACTAGTTTAAATGCCCGTGTAACACACGGGGTAGTTTATAAAAAGTAATAAATATTAAACATTAATAAACGATATTAAATACTTATAAAACGCGAAAAAATATGGTAAAAAATGATGACAGACGGCGTCAATCACAAGATGACATGAAATTAACGGCTATGATTAAATCTTTTATTAAATGAAGGGTCCAGATCATCTAATAATTTTTTTCAAATTAGTCTTTTATATATATTAGAAGATTTGTGAGACTATTAATTGAATAGTAAGCTTCCTGATAATTGTTAGTATATTAAATTTCACAAGGCAAACGAAAATAATTTTTTTTACATATATGCTTACCTTTTTACATTTATATATTTATCCTTAATTCTAATATATTTCTTTTCTTTTCCCATCACATTATCTTCCCCAAATGAATAACCTTCATTCTTCATCATTACCTGTTCGCCATCCTATTCACCATTAACTTCCTCAAATACCATACTCTCTTCCTTAGAATTGTTTTTCTTTCCCCTCTAATAATCATAAACCCTAATTCTTATATTTTCCATATGATTGCAGGAGACTTAATATGAAATAAGTGGCAATCATATGTGTGTACTTTGATGATTTATATAATTTGACTCTTAATGGTGTTTAAAAAAATTAAATTTTTGTAAATTATTTTGAAGGAAAATAAGAATAATCTAACTTTTTTTAGTCATCTTATAAAAGAGCAAAAATCATCATTAAGGAGTGAGGCTTTTTTCTTCAAGATACCCCTCGTTAATATGTCACTAATAACCGCTAATTTTATTAGTCATTGATTTATTTTAATCAAGTACTAAAATTGATTCTAAAGATACTCGCAATAAAAGTAGCCCTCAAAAGAACCATCCAATATGTATGTATGTGTATATGTGTGGGTTTGAGAACTGTTCTTATAGAAAAACCCGAACATAGCCATTAACCTTGAAGATCAATAGTCCATAAAGATAGAGGATTTTTTGCAAGAACATTTATTAGGAAATGTTTGTAATACTAAAAGGTAACGTCAACAAACAAGCTAATAAGTGGTTAGTCATACATGATCATCATATCTACTAGTAATAATATGCAAAATTATTTCAAGTACCCCGAAAATAAGAAATACAATTTATAGATATGAAGATGTGCGATATATAAAGAAATACAAACATGCGTGATTCATGAATCAATCTACTACATCTATTTATATGATTATTTTGGCGGTTTCGATAAGTCCCAAAATCAAAATTCATTCCAGGACAACATAACAACATCCAGAAATACCTTTTCAAGGAAGCCAACAAAACGATGGTCCTAACTCCTAAGACACCCCAGCAACACAAACCAAACATATTTAATTTCAAATTTATTAAGCCTACCAGAATTACCCAAGACAAAAAAATATACACGCCACCTTTTTTTCCCATTAAAAGAGATTGTGACGAGTATAATGGAGTAATATAATTGATAACTGAAGAAAATATGTCAAAGCTGTTTTTGAAGCTTAATTTTGCTTCTCATCAGACATCATATTGCTGCTAGATGTTGATATCATATTGGTTGATACGGCTTGCCTGCAAAACGCATTCAATAATCTGCAACAAACAGGCGACACACCATTTTCTCGAATAGGACTTGAACTCCTACCCTTTTACTTAACTTCTCAAGATAAGCTAGTAACCAGAGGAAGAGGCTCAAACATCATCTTCACTATCTAAAAGCAGACAATCTTGAATCTTTTCCCTGAAACAGATTGTTAATAATATTTTAGTATGAACTTCAAGAAGTGCATTTCCTAAGAGTGAAAATTTTACCAAAACCGATTTCAATAATGACAAGATACTCAAGAGTCGAACTTTTGGGACCTACAGAACGGGGACTTCACTGTAGGGGTGAGCATGGGACCCGGTAGACTGGAAAAAACCGACGAACCGGACCGCACCGGACCGAGACCGGTCTGGACCGGGCCTGGTTGGTCCGGTCTTCGGTCCTAGTTTTTTATAGATTTCGGGTTTCGGTCCGGTCCGGGCCGGTTTTGTTTGATACAACGTATGAAACAACTAAAAGACCAAAAAAACTGACGAACCGAACCAGACCGGACCGAGACCGGTCCGGACCGGGACTAGTCGGTCCGGTATTCGGTCCTGGTTTTCTATAAATTTCGGTCCGGTCCGGTCTTTTTCGGTCCGGTCCGGTTTTTGAACCGTTCTCACCCCTACTTCACTGACAGCCCTTATGACTAGAGGTGGCAAAATGGATGGGTAATGTGCCAAAATGGGTAATTCTATAGTGCACGTCGAAACATGTCATGCCAAGCTGGACCAATCCATAAACACGCTTCTTGTTGATTACTTTTCAAACTTTATACATAAATAATATGCCAAAAAATGATTAAACCGTTATATTATTACACAAAAATTTAGATTTTTATAGTAAAAAATTTAGGAGATTTTTATGCATTTGAAACTTTAAATACAATTCGGATGACTTCTAACCGAGAAGATCCATCTCCTTTTAGTAAAATCATTTAGCTTAACCTGTTTAACATGTTGATCTAATAAAAAAGTAGGTCCCATTATTATATATTGTCTTATATAATCTATACTTTCATCACGTTTATGTCATCAAACAGTAATGTAGATGCATTTAGTTGATACCATATATTCATTTACCCTGGTTCTGATCTCAAGAAGTACCCAAAACATTTATAGGTTCCAGGCAAGGAGTTGCCAAAAGGGGTCTCACCTTATCCATTTTTGGTTCCCATTTTTTGCTCTGGCAATTAGTGTGTCTGGTAAGAATGAATAAAACTTGTCTATGGATGACAATTCCTCAGGAATTATTTGAAATTGGCAACTAGAGCAGGATGCAGCCCCAAAAGGCTCAGGCCTCAGCTGGGGCTTAATATAACTCATCGGGCTGTTGCAAATTGGACAAAACGACTCTGGAGGATGAGATTCAATAGGCTTTAAATTGAACTTCTTTTGGCGCCGTTGAGATGCCAAATGAGCATCATCCACAATATCTTCTGGAATCCTATTGAATGGGAAGGGAGTAAGCTTCCCAGCAGTCCTTACAATTGTGCACTCTCGAGAAGGATTTTCTTCCTAAAATAGAAAAAGGGAATATAATGAGTTACTTGACACTGATTTCCAGTAAGATTGAGCTGCATTTGTTTATCTCAAAGTAAAATATAAGCTTATCTGCATAGGTGAAATAATAATGCACAGGGTAAATTGCTGTTTACCTGCAATAGTTTTACAAACGATGACACCAGGTCATTGATGCCAGTACGAGGACCATTGAAGACCTCCACAATCTTCAAACTGCTATGTTATTTAATCATTTAACCCAATTATAAAAATAATTACACTTGTTTAAATAGTTGAGACATGAATTATCTACAAACCTATCAAGATTGCAAAGTATGTTGACCTCTTGCATGAGACAATCACGTAGAGGAAGCACCACTGGGACATCCCACCTTGCATCAGCATATTGTATGTCTGCTGCTAGGGAGTACCCTTGGCCCTGAAGGAGAAATTAGTACCCGCTTGAAAAAACTTTATTTTTAAAAATACGGAATATAAAAAAAATTATCAGTACTTAACATTAAGAAAACACAAACCTTAACTGTAGCTGCGAGTACATGACAAGCTATCCTTGATGTGCACGAGCCTAACACAAGTTTGGAGTAACCATTTTCAATAGCAATCTGCATAGTAAAAACCATATATAAATTAGTACTATGCATAAACCATTGGTTAATTTAACAAGGAGACATTATTACAACTTTTAGCATCAAACCTTTTGCAAGGATAACATACGTAGATGTGCCAGAAGATCTTCTTTTCCAGTGGCATCACCAACAGTGCTTATTAAATTCTTTAACATTTCTTTTCCATCATTTGTTTTTGTTGTATATATGCTTCTGATAGGAACCACGTGCAACTGTTTAGTTGGTGGCAGTAAATTGAACACAATCTCTTTAATGTCTTCAACTGCTGTGTCCAAATCACCAGATGTGGTGGGATGAACTTCACTCTCATCAATGAAAGCAACTCCAACACCAAACACAGGTAAAGACCTATCTCTATTTGCAGTTGCATCGAAATTTTTCTGGGCTTTGAGTTGCATTTCAGAAACAAATTGAAGAGCTACCCTGCAAAGCAATTGTTCTTTTTGAGAAAAACATTGAGGAAAAGTTCATAGATATTATTGTTTATCCTCGCGTAAAATCTCTTAAAGTCTTAAGTTCAATTTGGTGGATATACCATGTAAGATTTGAATGTCTATAGAAGCTCATGGCCATTTTGAAAGTCGTGCCTGAGTTTTAATATTAGCTAAAAATCTCAAGTCCTTGGGGGCTTACCATTTGTAATGGGCTAATGGCCTGTGGTGGTTCAAATTGAGCTTATTTTCTACAGGTTCAGATGAAGTAATCTATGAGCTAAAAGTCTCTGATGCTTGAGTTAAAGTGCCTTACTTGTTAGCATGGCCAGATGTAAGCCACTTTATGATTTAATCAATAACTAGAGATACAATTTGGGTTCTTGGCCAAATGAATCAATTTTCATTTTTTTAACAATTTTTTCCAATGAACCCTTTTAGTTCAAATGAATCCCAAACCCTCCAGCAAAGTAATATGTTGCACAAGACGATTAAAAGAATTAAACAGAAAAAAGTAAGGGGTGTTCGGTTCCTGAGTTGAAATTGAAATCCCATGGAATGATGTGTTTGGCTGGCAAAATGAATGTAGTTACTATGGGATTTTATAAGTATCTTATATATGAGGGATGATAAACCCTAAACCCTAAATAACATTAATAAACGATGCACTATTCAGTATTCACAAAAAAAGAAGGTAGTTTTGACAAGGACCGACCTCATGTGTATGGCACTATCTTTAACACTTATAGCCATTGCTAACTGAAAAAACAAATGTACTGACTGTGCATAGGTGATGAATCAAGCATGAATAATAAACAAGATGTCCGTTACCACAAAAATCAGCTCCTAGAAGAAGTCTTGCACCTTCTAAAAGGCAGGTTTAACATATCATCAATTGCAATGCTATTAATATATCCAAGTCAATATATCAATATGAAAATTTACCTATTCTAGGGTGTTAGATTAAATAACCAAAAAAAAAAACTATTGTTGTACGCCTTCATTCACCTTTGCTGATAGTTCCACTTTGTACCCTACACCCCATGCACAAGAAGGCAATCAAATAACAAAGCAAATACAGAACATATAATTTTCCACCTGAATATATTGGAGAAGAAGTGTAGAACCATATTAAGCAAAAAAGAATACAACTTTTCCATAATCAATAGAGGGATTAGCTTATATATAGAAGAACTTTTGATTCCTATAAGTTCACTCTCCTACATGTGCCCATCAATACCTATGAACATATATATGGCCATTCAATGAATTACATCTAAATTATAGGAAGTAACTAACATCTTGTGCCAATAGGGACTAACTAAATGCTTTCTTTTGTGCTTACTAGGTACCTAAAATAATTTGAGTTGTTTTATGTTCTGCACTCTAATTACATGCTACAGATATATTTATGGATCAAGTTGTAAGGGAAGAGGGGGAGCGGGTCTTGTTGCCTTTCATCACATAAAAAACAAAGAGACTTTTGAGAGGGAAGAACCCAGGTGGAAGATAGGTATGCTGATGTTTTCCTAAATTTTGTGCCGATAGGACAACTAACCTGGATGAAGCGCCACCGGAGAATGCCACAAGAACTTTATCGGTGGGGGAAATCAAGGCGTTGGAAGTGACAGCAAGCTTAAACTTTCCATAAAGATTACTTCGGAAGCAATCGGCACAGAATCTGCCACCACTGTCACCGCCGGTGAAGATGGTGGCTTCGGTAGCTTTACACTTGAGACACAGCGTCTGGTGGCGCGGGTGGTTACCCCCGCCATCAAGGCTATCATTACCGGTTAACTTCTTCTCCTTTGATAATTTTCCGTCTTCGTCTCTGTTACTGTCTTCATAGCAACCCGATTGACATCCCGTGCCATTGCACGCCATTGACAGATTTTCTCTCACTGCGAAAGGGTGCTAGGGTTTTGGTAGTCGGAAAAAAGAAGTTTTATGTTAATACAGATTTCCGGTAATTTCTATCAATACCCAAAACAATTAAAATAATAACTCATGGTTCTATAATTAATTTTTCATAATTTTTATAGTTAACTGTTAATTATTTTTAACTTTTTATATATAAAAATAAAGTTATTATCTTTAAAAGCTAAAAGTCAATTTATTTTATTCTTACTAGCTAAACGACCCGTGTATCAACACGGGCTGATATAAGTCAATTTAAAATTTATATAGTTTTAAAAAGTATTAAGACGTATAGTACAAATAATTACAAAACATAGATATGAATATAAAATATCGTAAGAAATGAATAATCATTACAGAATTTTGAAATTCATACATAAGATTATCATTAGATTTTCTTTAAAATCTCTGTATAAACAACATTCATAGTTTTATTAGTAGGGTTTTCTTAATTATCGCAAATTAAAACTTTTAACCTCTCTTTACTCTTCACTCAAGAAACTGTCACATATAACTGTCCATGAGTGAAAACGTGTCTTTTTAGTACTTCTTATAAATACTCTTTTTAAGAAATATAAAGTTACATTACACGTCTAAAAGTTTTAGTATAATATTAATGTGTTTCTCGTGATGGAGCTTTATCCCGATATTGTAAAACCATAACTATAATATTATTGTTGATATTGTTTATAAGCGACCCGTGTATCAACACGGGAATGATATAAGACAATTTTAAATTTATATAGTTTTAAAAATATTAACACATTAAAAAATTAGAAAACATATATATGAATATAAAATCTCGTAAGAAATGATAAACATTACAGAAGTTTGATATACATAAGATTATCATAATACTTTCTGTAGATACTCTTTATAAACAACATTCATGGTTTTATTAGTAATTTAACGCACACACAAACTAAGCTATTTAATTTGAAATGGGCTAATGACATATCTAACTTGGGTATTTTTCATACTTTTATAATTGTTGCCCCAATTCACGATTTTTTTTAATCTATTGAATGTTGTTTTTTCCTTTTTTGATATCATAAGATATCGAAGATATCTTTTACAGTTGATTTGTGAACTCACTACCTCGCGTTTACTAAATGAATTGCACACAAAATCAACGAATTTTACTAAGGCAGAGTAGGAAATTAGAGATAAAAAAGAACAAATTATGAATCTTCAAACTCATATATAATTTTCGTTTATTAATCTAGCTTTTAGGTAATTCAATCACAGAATTTTCATGAATCAAACAAATGAGATGTGTTAGAATAGTGGAATTAAAATGGAGCTTACGAAAGGATCTACTAATTTTTCTTTCTTTCCTGTTTAGTAACATAATTGAGCATTGAAAACTTTATTTTAAAACTTAGGGCATATTATTAAAGATCACCTATTTATATCATCATCTATTTTTTTTAAAAATTAAAAAAATATTTTCCCACCATTACAACATACAATTTTTAAATAATTTCTTTATCCTTTAAACTTAACAAATTTACTTAATAATAGGAACAATTAAAAGGGATGAATTTTGTTATAGTTCAAATGGTTGAATTTTCAATTAAATTCATATTCAAATAGTTGTTATATTATCCAAGTATATCTCATCGTCTACTTTCTTTTCCTTTTTGTTTATATTTTCAAACTTAATCTATCAATTATTATTCCATTTAAATCACATTTTAAAAATTTTAAAATCTAATTCTAAAAGTAACTTCCTTACCTAACAAAGTGGAGTAATTTTAAACCAATTAAATACACGTCAATTAGAAATATGTATTCAATTAAAATTTAAATATATATATTATTATGTTATCCACGATTAATTCAAATATATATTGTTATCTTATCCAAGATTAACAAACACATGAAGTTTGTTATATAAAATTTCCCTTAAAAGATTTGATGGAATGTGACGTAATAACTAATATATTTTTTATTTTCTTTAATTTTTGTTAATCAAGGGCTATGATTGGTGGAAATTTTTTAGGGAAAGAGTTGATGATGTAAGTAACCCTTTTTTTTAATAGTTTTATTTTTAATAGTTGATTATATATATGATTCTTTAAATTTTTATATTGATTGATGCACCTTTGTTTGTTTTAAATGTTAACTATTTTTATATAAATTTATCATAAATAAAACAAAACTTAAAAAAATTTATTACTTTTTATCGAAAGACCGAGGAATCAGTTATTATATCGACTATTATACGTAGATAGAATAAATATAAAAAAGATATAAATTGTTTTATGAATAACCTACTCACTACTATTAATGGATAACAAACAATTAAAAATATACTACTTTAAAAAAAGTGTCATATTACAATAAAATTTATACCAAAACGTAGATAAAAATGAGACGGTCGCAAATATATAATTATTATTTCTCTAAACAAATTATATAATAATTTATTAAACATATTTTATAAACAACCTATAATTAATTATATTAATATATAATTTTTATAAAACACCCTCATATTTTCATAAAAACCCTTAACATATTTTATAAAAACCCCTTAGAATTTTCACAATACCCCCTTCCAAGACTTAAGGATTTTTGGCATTTTTGACATCATCATCTCGATTTTTATAATTTTTTTTAAAATCAAGAGTTGTGATTGGTGGAGATTTTTTTGGAAGAGAGAAACCCTTTTTCTTTTAATATATATTAAAGATTAAAGATACACGAACTTTAATTAAAATCTTTTTTAAAATTAAACATGGATAATCTGTTTATCATTAATAAACATAAAGCTTTTTAAGAAACTAACACTCGTAAGTCGTAACTTATATTTCACGATCAACTTCTTACATTTGCAAAAAAAAAATCAAATTTTCAAAGTTTTAATTAGATTTCAACTTTTCATGCTAAGATATACTTGTCATTTTTATAAACTAAAACCATATTTTTTTACTCTATTTCATAGTCGTTAAAACAGTGGTTATAATTTACCGTATGTATAGATTAAAGGCGTATATGTTAATTATTCAAGAATGAAAAATAAATCGGAATTATAAACCTACAACAAAGAACACCTTATTAATAAATTTTAATATTTATAGCAATTAATTCCTTGATCAGTTTAAACTTAATTTAGCTCAAGACATGTTTGACATGACATTGCATAGCTCCTCCATAATCTTTAAGTTTTCTACACCACTCTTCTCTACCCTCTCTTAATTCTACAATTCTTTTAAATAGATTATTTATAAAATAGAGTCTTGTCGTCTTTATTGTTGTTGCCATCATCTTCATCTTACTGGTTAACAAAGCGCAACAAGTTTTTACTACAACAATGATACAAGCAGCAGCCCTTTTCAACCATGAGACTGAAAGTTCAGGTCCAAGAAAGAGAAGAATTACTATAAGAATAAATCATGAAGTTGCATATAATCGTCTCGTACAACACTACTTTAACAAAATTCTCATTTGTGATGTTTGTTTAGATGACGATTCCAAATGAAAAGACAAACCACAAATAGTTAACAATTGTAGAGGGGTTTTTCATTTTTCAGATTTATTTAAGATATGAGCGGTAGGAGTTTTTCTCCATTACAAAAGTGTACTTACGCAATTCCTCAAATAGCATACGACATGTATAAGACAAACCACAAAAAGACCGAGTTAAAACTGCAAAAAAGCTGTCAAAACCTATGCAAACTAATACCACGGTGATCAAACCAATTTCTGCAAGTCTGTAACCAGAATCCTCATGAAGCTAATAACACTTGAAAAACCCACTAATTCAGTAAGAACAAAGTCATAATTTACAACCTTAAAGCTTCAAATAGAGAGTTATGAAAAATGGTATTTTTAGACTTTGAAGTGTTCTAAAATGGCAGTGAATGAATGTATTCAAATCATTAACAGAGAAAGGTACATTACAGTAGCTTATATACAGGAAAGCAAAGGCTAAGAGTTAGTTGCAACTAACTAACTGAAACTATCTAAACAAGAAGAAATAATTACATGTTACAATATTGAAGGCTTTGATTGTGTAGGACACATGTACTGTGGAGTCCTTTGCATCCTTTACAATCTGACTTTGACTTTGATGTGCAGCAGCTGTTGACTTTGCTGTAGGCTTTATTATCCCCCCCCCCCCCCCCACAAGTAGGCATATTGTAAGGATTACAAATGCCTAACTTGGATAAACAAAGGTAGTGCATTGGTTTGTATAAACTTTCCGTGAGTATGTCAGCAGCTTGTAATTTGGAGGGTATAAAAGTAGGAAGAATGAGACCAGCTTTAATTTTGTCTCGCACGAAATGACAGTCTATTTCTATGTGTTTTGTACGTGCATGCTGAACAGGATTGGAAGCAAGTGAAATGGCGGAAGCATTGTCACAGTGGATTGTGATGGGTTTTGTTGTGTGAATGGCAAAGTCAAGAAGAAGGCTTTTGATCCAAGTAAGTTCACAAGTGCTGTCAGCAAGTGAGCGGTACTCAACTTCAGTAGAGGATCTCGAAACCACTGATTGTTTCTTTGACTGCCAAGAGATGAGACATGGGCCAAGAAATATAGCATATCCAGTAATGGATTTTCTCGAATTTGGGCAACTTGCCCAGTCACTATCACAGTAGGCTTGGAGAGTAAGATCATTTGAAGATGGGAAGAATAAGCCTTGGCCAGGACATAATTTTATGTACCTTAAAGTACGAAGAAGAGCTTTCATATGAGTGGTACGTGGATCTTGGAGGAATTGGCTCAAAGTTTGAGCAGCAAATGCAACATCTGGTCTAGTTAAAGTGAGATATATAAGCTTTCCCACTAAAGTTCTGTAGGTGGATGGGTCTTCAAGTTTGTCACCATCATCATGAGTTAACTTGATGTTAGGATCAAGTGGTGTTGCAGCAGGTTTAGAGTTCAAAACATCAGATTGCTCAAGAAGATTAATTGCATACTTCCTTTGTGACATTGTAAGACCATTTGTATTTATGAGAATTTCGATTCCCAGGTAGTAATGTAGTGCCCCAAGGTCTTTAATGCTAAATGTATTATGTAATTGAGCTTTGACTTCCTTGATATGAGATGAATTATTTCCTGCAATAATAATATCATCTACATAGACAAGAAGAGAAGTAAAGGACTGTCCTTTGGAAAGTGTGAATAAAGATGTGTCCATATAACTTTGCTTAAATCCAATAGACAGTAAGGAAATGGTTAATTTTTCAAACCATTGTCTGTTAGCCTGCTTGAGACCATATAAGGATTTTTGTAATTTACAGACAGTATTTGGTTGTAAAGGGGTGGGGTATAAAGCCTACAACAAAGTCAACAGCTGTTGCACATCAAAGTCAAAGTCAGATTGTAAAGGATGCAAAGGACTCCACAGTACACGTGTCCTACACGATCAAAGCCTTCAATATTGTAACGTGTTGTAATTATTTCTTCTTGTTTAGATAGTTTCAGTTAGTTAGTTGCAACTTAACTCTTAGCCTTTGCTTTTGAAACCATAGGCAGTGGTTGTGTAAGAAGAATCTGACCCCTAATGTTTGTGTAACTCTCATCAAGTCCCATCAAGAATTGAATTAGCCTTTTCCTTTGATCCCTTTCACCATTTATTTTCCCATTTTCACATGTACATTTACATGTACATGCATAAGGAGCTTCTAAAGCATCAAGTTCATCCCAAAGACCTTTCAGTTTATGGTAATACATTTCAATACTACCACCTCCTTGATTCAGTTGTACAATTTCATTAGTTACTTGATAAATTCTATGACCATCCAATTGAGAGTAATGTTCATGAAGTTCTTTCCATAGATCAGATGCAGAGTTTATGAAGCTGAGATTATTACCTATTGGATCTGAAACAGTGTTTAGAATCCATGAGATCAACATATCATTTGCCCTTTCCCAATAACTTCTGTGGTTCGAACTTGGATCAGGTTCTTTGTATTCTCCATTTACAATCTTGAGTTTATTCTTTGCATTGAGGGCTATTGTGATAGATCTCTTCCAAGAACCATAGTTTTCTGATCCGATTAGTTTCTTCGAAATCAGAATCAAGCCTAGATGATCATTTTGATGAAAGTAGAGGGGATGATGGACGGAACTGATATCTTCATCGGAAATTTCTGTAGCAGGCATCTTCAAATGGAGTTTACTCAATGATTTTCGAGTTCTTCAATCGAGAAATTTGAGGATCTTTTGATTTCTGATCAGTAGATCAGATATTGCTCTGATACCATTTTAGACTTTGAAGTGTTCTAAAATGGCAGTGAATGAATGTATTCAAATCATTAACAGAGAAAGGTACATTACAGTAGCTTATATACAGGAAAGCAAAGGCTAAGAGTTAGTTGCAACTAACTAACTGAAACTATCTAAACAAGAAGAAATAATTACAACACGTTACAATATTGAAGGCTTTGATTGTGTAGGACACGTGTACTGTGGAGTCCTTTGCATCCTTTACAATCTGACTTTGACTTTGATGTGCAGCAGCTGTTGACTTTGCTGTAGGCTTTATTAGGTATACCTGATTAAGAGCAACTCCAACCAACCTCTATCCCACCATTTTGAAGGGAAAAACTAATCCAATCAACCTCTATAACTTCCTCCATATATGGAGGGAACAAAAACTCTCTCTATATTTGAAGTGAGAGGATAAACCCTCTATCAATGGACCCCACATAAATTATTTACTTTTTCTTTAACTTTTATAACATTATATGTATAATACCTATTAAATTATAGTTATTGTATGTAAAAATAATATTTATTATTAGTGGAATATGGGTCCCACTAGTTTTGGAGGGATGAATAGAGTGTATGGTTGAAGTTGGAATTTTATTTAGAGTGGATGGTCCCACCATAAATAGAGATAGAGTGTGAATTATAAAGGTGAAGGTTGGAGTTGCTCTAAGTGATTAATTTGTCATTGAGACTTGGATTTGAGGAAGTATTTAACACCACCATTGTGCGTATGAAGTTCTTGAGCCGAATCAAAGCAAAAGTGACTACCTGAAGTATAAACTAGACTTGTAACACCAAATGTCAACTTTATTACATTCTACTTACCAGTAATCTTTACAAGTACAAGACCCATCCTTGAAATGGTGAAATCGGCTTCGATCTCTCACCACAATTTCCCTTTTATAAACCTTTGAAACAAGTTTTATTGCAAGGTGACAATCTGCACACACCCTCAGGTTCTTTACAACTCTAATAGGGGTTAAGGGAGGTGTATTTATAAGCATAAACGCAATTGCAATCTTCTCACTGTGATATGATAAAGCCGTCTCCTTTTCCTCTTCTTCTATATCCGCAAGCACATTTGCAACATGAGGCACGTAACCTTCTAACCGCAATAATTTTGTGATCTCTACTAATTTTATATAAATATCTTCACTTTGTGCATGAGATGTGTCCCCCATTACAAACTGGTAGACACAATTTCCTAACTCAACTAGACTATGGCCTGGGGATTTTTGTATCCCTTGTTGTAACATTGTTTTTCTCACCTTTGACACATCTGACCACCGTCTCTCAGAAGCGTAGAGGTTTGATAGCAAAACATAATCTCCACTGTGATTAGGTTCTAACTGTATGAGTTGGGCTCGTGCAACCTCTGCTAAATCCGAATGCTTATATATTGTGCATGCTCCTAGTAAGGTCCTCCAGATAACTGCATTTGGCTGCAATGGCATGTTTATAATGTATTCATAAGCTTGTTGTATGCGGCCTGATCTCCCCAACAAATCAACAATGCATCCATGATGTTCTATTCTAGGTTCAATGCCATATTCTTCTTTCATTCTTTTGAAATAATCAAAACCCTCATCGACCATTCCACAATGACTACATGCATAGAGCACCCCTACAAAAGTGATTTCACTAGGAGTTAGTTGTTGTCTCTCCAACTCCTTGAAAAGATTAATCGCCTCGATGCCAAATCCATTCATAGCCAATCCAACAATGAGTGTAGTCCATGACACAACACTCTTTTCCCTCATCTCACTGAAAATCTTTTGTGCTTCTGTGATGTTTCCGGTCTTTGCATAAAGATCCAAAAGGGCGTTAGCAGCATGCAAATTCTCAGCCAATCCAACCTTAAACATGTATGAATGAACCCTCTTACCTAATGCCAATGCACCAAGCTCTGCACAGGCAGTGAGCAAGCTAACTAAAGTAAAACCATCTGGATCCACCCCCTCCTCAACCATTTTCCTATAAAGCGTCAAGGTCTCATTAGGCCTCCCATTTAACACAAACCCATTAATTACAGAATTCCAAGTAACAAGGTTTCTCTCAGACATTTTGTCAAACAGTTTGTGTGCGCTTTCAATATGCCCACACGCCGCGTACATGTGAACCAAACCATTTTGAACAAACACCAACGAACTGAACCCATTTTTAATTGCTACCGAATGCACCTCCTCACCTTCTCTGATAGAAATTAGCCTGGCAATGGCTTTCAAAAGAAATGGGTACGTATGCGTATCAGGTTCAACAGCAGACAACCGCATGTCGCGGTGTATATCCATGGCTGGTTTTGGGTTTTCACTCTCAGCGAAGCCTCTAATCATCGTGTTCCAAGTGAAGATATTTGGGTTATGGATCTTGTTGAAGATTTTGTGGGCGTAGGACATAGGTGCAGAGAGGGAGACAAGAGTGAAGAGAAGATGTTTGCCCATTTCTGGATTGTTGAGAGGGACGCCATGCCTGATTGAAAAGGCGTGGATTTGTTGGAGCTTGTGGGTTGAAGTGGCAGATAAGTGCAAGAGAGCTATGCATTTTTTGAGAATGTAATGAGCATGTTGGTCTGGGTGCATATCATCAGAATGAGATCATTGTCTCGTGAGAGATCCTGCTGGAGTAAGCAGAAAATTTATGTCTTTTGATTAGTAAAAGACCAAAGAAGAAATAAGCACACACATATGAACAAAAAATTAGGTCATCACATCAGGACATCAAGTAATAATGAACAAACACTACTGAAAACAGAAAATTAAATGGCTCTAGAAATATAAAAACTAGAGATGCGTATCATGCTTCTTCACATCTTGAAATTGTTAAGGTTTAAAGAGTATCTCCATCTAGGGCCTTTGCAAACATCATAAATACAACATGACATATTATTTCTCATTATTAAGCCAAGCTCCCTGTGATTATATCTTATGTTTTACAATTTAGGTATCTGTTTTATTAGACTTTGTATTAACATCAAGTTAGTTTACGGCTTTACGCTTTATGACCGTTGACTGTTAGCTAGCTAGGGCATCTTATAAACTATCAGATCCCGTGATTTACTTGTCTCCAAGTTGTTACTTCCCTATAAAGAGATGGGAGACTTGGTACATCTACCTCGCCAAAGTTTAAAACCAACATTAGTAGCATTAAGATTACTAACTAAAACAAAAACCAACATTAGTAGCATAAAGATTACTAGCTGAAACATGACTAAAACTCATTAATCGAAACAGCAAGAATCAATTACTAAAATTAAAAAAAAAAAAAAATTTGCGAGGCAAATAGGCAATAGACACTTAATCACTTAAATTAAAACTATAACAAAGGATCCTATACCAACATTCCAAGCAGGAATCACCACAAACGGAAAAACAAAAACCAAGCCACTGGATATCCCAACTAACACATCGCCTACAGCAAATATTCTATATTCTGCCATATTCTAAAACCACGAAAAAAGAATAGAAGAAGCTGATAAGCTGGGATCAGCAACAAAGAAGCTACCAAAAATCAACTAACACCATCGCAACCAAAAAACGATTACTTTCCCATCGTCCAGCTACCATTTAATATACTAAAACTCAATTAATTTACTACATTAATTGACTAGTCAGTGGAACTAACATGACTAAAGAAACAAGAATCGGTTAACTAGGGCTAGACTTAATAAAAAATCATAAATCAATTAATCGAAAGCAATATACGTACATGACATATTCGTAACCTTGGTCATTTGAAAACTCGATTCTAGGCCTCATGCAAAATCAGTTTAATTCGTGACCCTTTGTGACCTGTGACTCAGCAACGGCGAGAAACGAGAACGAGAGTCGAGACAAACGCAGGTAAGAATCGTGGGGCTTCCAGTTTTCGTCGTCGACACTCGACAGTTGAGAGGTTTGAAATTTGGAATCGCTCAATCGAGTTTTGGGAGTGGAGTGGCCTCGAGTAGACTGGACTGCTCGAGGTCCAATTTGGTTCAAACAAGTAAACAACCCTAAACCTATTTAGATTTTATATGAAATTTATATGTATTATATTTATATATATATATACTAGCATAGTACTCGCGCCAATGCGGCGGCGACGAATAGTTTTGCTTAACAACTTGTCCTTTTTAACTATTCAGTCATTAAAATTCAATAAATGTTTATGAATTTAGGTTAAGGTTATTCAAATTAATGAGTCTGTTTATACAAATTTTCTAATAATTAAGTTTAACTATTTATTATGTGATAGAATATTTAAATATAATGAAATGTTTAATTGTTAAAATATATTGTAATAATTAAGTTAATTGACATTGACTTGATTTAAATACAATCTAATTATGGAAGATTTGTTGACTAAAATGGTATATATGAATTTCATTAAATCCATCTAATAGTTACTTCATTTAACAATTTTCATTTACTTTAATTTGGGGATAGTTTATTCTTTCAATTTACTTAAAAATTAAGAGTTTTGAATTTGTAAATGTTTTATATAAGAGTAAGATATATAGGGGAAAGTGAATATGGGGTTGTTTCACATCTAACCTTACATGCGAAACCCCCAAAACTACGTACTTTCACTATAAAAATCATTTTAATTAATCAAAAATACCCTAAAATCTAGAGTTAATTGTACAAATGGTCCTTAAACTTGGTCAAATCTGCCGTTTTGGTCCTTTCAAAGTTAAACTGGTACATATGGTCCTTTATGAAGCATTTTGTAGCCAATTTAGTCCTTTTTAACGTTGACCGTTAGTCAACTCCGTTAAATGAGGGGTAATCTAGTCTTTTTACAGCTTTTCTGATTTTTATTAATTAAAGAATTAATTAAATAATAAAAAATAATACATATCTTTTTTTAATTACAAAATTTATATACCCATTAAAAAAACACAACACACACTCTCTCCATCTCTCTTCTCTCTCTCTCTCCTCTCTCACTCTCTTCTCTCTGTCGTTCCTGACCTACAACCACCGCCACCATCCACATCCACCATCCACAGCCACCACCATCACCATCCACCGCCACCACCATCTCCTCTCACCCTCTACCCTGTAGCAGCACCACCGTCAACCACCGCAGCCACCGTCCCACCCTCTAGCAGCGCCACCGTAAACCCAACCCAACCTAACCTTCGTCTCTCGCTGTCACCCTCCGTCTCTCTCTCTATCTCTCTCTCTCTCTCTCCCACTACCAACACCCACAAGAAACCCTAGCCGCCACCCTAGATCTAAACCTAAAATGTGTCAAAACCCTAGATCTAGACCCAAATCATGGAAAAACCCTAGATTTGTACCCAAATGATGCAGATCTGAAGGTTGGAAAAACCGGACTGTTTCGAAGATTCGAAGGTTGTCGGTTGCAATTCGCCTCCGCCGCCGCCGCAAACAAACCAAACATACGAAGGTTGTCGGTTGCAGATCATGTTTGAACGATTGTGTTTGTTTCGAAGATTGTGTGTGTGTACGAAGATGGCGGTTGCAGATCGTGTTGTAACAGAGGATCAAACTAAGGCTTCCTCCTTTCGACCTCCTAATCGATCAACCTTCATAATCGAGGATTCAACCTTCGTAACTAGGTAAGATGAGGCGGCGGCGACGGCGAGTGTAAACCCTAAACGAATGTGTAGCTTGAAAACCCTAGATCTTTTGCTTTTTCTTTAGAGAGAGAGAAAGAAACAGTGAGGGAGAGAGAGTGGTGTACGGTTGTTGTTGGTGGTTGCCAGCGAGAAAACAGACGGTTGTTGATGGTGTACGGTGGTGGCTGTAGTGAGTGTAGAGAGAGAGAGAGAGTAAGAAACAGTAGGTAGAGAGAGAGAGTAAGAAACCCTGCATTGCATCTAATAAAATAAGACTCTATTTAATTTATATATTAATAATTCATAATAAATATCTAAAATAAGTAAAATTATAAATAAAAATAATAAAATTAAACCAAAGGGGTAAAAATGTCATTTTACCCTCGTTTAACGGAGTTGACCAACGGTCAACGTTAGAAAGGACCAAATTGGCTACAAAATGCTTCATAAAGGACCATCTGTACCAGTTTAACTTTGAAAGGACCAAAACGACAGATTTGACCAAGTTTAAGGATCATTTGTACAATTAACTCTAAAATCTAAAACAAAACTGATACGTGATTGAACCCTGTGATCGAGATTATATGTGATTTAATTCCTCTACAAACCCAAGGCTTCAATTCAAACCCCCAAAACCAACGCATCAAGTATCCATTATTGATATTTTTCTTCCTCGCCATGGTAGATTTTGTTTATTTTCTAATCACTTTTGTTTGTAAAATATTCCGATAACTATTAATTGTTGGTAATGTTGGTAATGGAATTAGTTTCAATTAGTTGTTTTTGTTTATTTCTCCAAACAGAGGATGCCTTGCTGCTACTAGTAATAGAACTAAAATCAATTATTTTTTCTAATTTCTTCCCCAATTTGATTTTTTATTGTAGTATTTATCTATTTGGTAGAGCAATTGGCTTGAATTATTAGGATACTGGTGCGCAATGACATTAAAGGAGTGGAAATTGGACGGCTCAGATTAATTCTCGCAATTCTCGCACTAAGAATGGTTCTCAAACGAACTCCTTCGCGAAAACCAATCTGAGCCGTCCAATTTCCACTCTTTTAATGTCATTACCCACTTATGAATTTCTCACATGTACCCTGCCACACTTTAGCTCTCCACACTCATCGTATATGAACATCCCATATCCAATAAACGGCTGAGATTGATTATCGCGGTTCTCGCACTAATAACGGTTCTCGAATAAACCCTTCCATATATGTGAGTGGTTTGTACGTAAATTGATAATTATTATTATTAGTAGAAATCAATAATTTAGTTTGTTAGTTTTTATGTGTTATTTGCAGGTTAATACTACGTTTTGGTTACTTTAGTTATTATAATATCCTTATATTTTTTAATATGCGGTTTTATCATTTAAGGGGGTTTTCATGTTAATTAATAATTATTAGTGTTTTCATCGTCTATTATTTATTTATATTTTATAATATGGTGATATCAGTTATATATGTGGTTTTTTATTTAAGGGGTTTTCATGTAAATTAATAGTAATTAGTGTTTTCATCGTCTATTATTTATTTATATTATATATTTTGTTTCTAAATTGTTAGAAATATTTATTTTACAACATGTAATTTTTGCTACGGACTTTCATCATGGACCTCCTAACCCATTGTCCGGCTAGTCACTTGCTCTCGTTTACCAAACACTAACCAAACTAATTTAGGAACCAAAAAACCAGATCAAACCATCCAGATCTTCCAAAAATTCAAATAATATTTTTCTCCCGCCTTTTCTTGGTACGAAAAACTGAGAAGTAAGATATTATGGAATCACCATTTCCGAATTCGACAGAACACATAGTTGCTTCAGCTCTTCTGCTTCTGTCCTCGTCTCCAAGGTAAGTCGATTGAATTTAACATCATCATTTTTGTTTGACTTTACACTGATTGTAGCTGTATTGGTTTATTTATTGTTGTTTTTGGATGCGTTTAGCAGCGACGAAATCACAGGTAAGTGTCATCGTGATCGTTGTGAGAATTTGCTGTTGAGTTCGTTTTCGAGGTCATCTGCCTCGTCTACTGTGAGTAGCGATGATAATTCATCAGATGAAGCTTATGGATGTCGTTTCCATATGACTGGTAGCGCTATTGCTCATTCTCAACATGATGTGAAGCTGAAGGTAATCGTTTATAGTTCATGGAATTGATTCGGTCTACTTGAGGCTCTGTTTTATTGAAAATGTGGAGTTCAGATTGATAGCGTCGTGGTTGGATTTTTATGTGCAAGTCAAATTTGATATTGATGATTTTTGCTCTGCCGGATCGAATTCTATTTGAATTTTGGAACTTAGATCCTGAATGTTTGTCTTATTTGTAAATCTCTGTTTCTATGAGAACTGTTCGCTTTATCTTCTTTAGAAACCTGTTAGCTCTCTGTTCCAATATGTGTTAACAAACTCAAATTCACCGAATGTAGCTAATTCTTTCATACTACTCGATCTCAGTCAATTTTAATCATATACTGCTCGATTGTAGTTACGCCTTTAGCATATACTTACGATCCTTGAGTTCTGTTGCTGCACCGTATTATCAGCATTCAGTATAACAATATAGAGCAAATGATCAGCTCTACTGATCGATTTGATCTCCTATTGATCGATGTGATTTCAGAGTTTCAACTTCCAACCGATCTATACTTGGATATGCTTGCAGGTGGTGAGAAAGAGCAGATCAAAGACGTTATGGATTTCTGATTGCCGTAAAATCTCTAGCGACGAGCAGAAGATTGTTGTTGCCACCCCTAGCTGGTCGGAGACGACAGAAGGCTCGTCGTGTTTGTCAGGTGGCTCCAGCAGCTTGGTTTCCAGCTCTGAAAGCTTGAAGTCAAAGATGAAGCCGTTTGCTCAGGAGAATTCGAAGAGGAAGGCGCCGTCTTCTGCAGTTAGCTCGGCTCACCTACTCCGGCGGTCTGAAGCCATATTGAAAGTGCTGGCTCATAATGGATGTGCATCGGAAGTGAGGATACGTCAGTTGCTTGGCGACAGCCCCGACACCAGCAAAGCCTTAAGAATGTAAACACAATCTTCCTCTTAACATACGCCACGTGGCATACGCTCTTTAAAAGGCTCGGTGCAACGTGGCCTGGAAGGGCACGTCAGTTGCATATCATCCCTTCCTGACCGTTAGATTACCCGACCTCTGTTCAAACACGCCCTTTTCTCGGTTCTCCTTCTTTTCAATGTTAAAAGTAAAACATTCGAGTTTTCAACAATTAGCAGAAATACAAAACAACACATGATGCCAGTGTGAAATTCAAGAAACCACACAAAAATCACAATTTAACACTTGACACTTGTTTGGAAATAAAATAATGGCAGGTTGCTGAAGAAAGAGGAGGTGAGAAGGTCAGGAGCTGGAGGGAGAACTGATCCATTCATTTATAAGGTAACCCTTGATTTCAAGGACTACTCTAGTTTCTTCTCGTTCTTGTCAATCCCTTCAATCAAAACTCAAAATTAAACAATTTACGCATAGCTAGGTTAAGATTATATGTGGCAAATGTGGCATCATTGTTAGAATTTTAAACCTTGGTATGTTATTGCTCTTGGAAGCGAACGAATATGAATTATTACATTTAAAACACAAATGTTGAGGATAGTAGTTATTGACTTCATTTAACTCCAATAGTATAGAGTAAGTCAACCTTTTTGGTTTTAGGAGATATATAAGTTAAGATGCATTCTTTACATTAATCTCTAACATTTTTAACAGCAAAATATTTATTCCTAATTTTAGTCGCATGACATTTAGTCTTAGTGCTATTTAGTTTGAGGAAACTTGTGGGAATTTAAGGGAATTGGAATCCAATTTCAATCAATTCTTTTGTCTGGTTCACAGTTTTGTAAGGATTTGGATTCCTCGACGAGGCCCAGGGGAGGAGTTAGAAAATTTATCCGGTGGGTTCAAAGTTAAGATTTATAACATTTGTAAATAAATTTAATGGGTGCATAACAAATTTTTTACCTAAAATATACTAAAATTACATTAAAATGGTACAAAAGTTTTTTGTTTAGTGGGTTCAATGGAACCCTCTCACTAATGAATGGCTCCGCGCCTGACGAGGCCAACATTCTATCATATGTGGGATTTCATATTTTTTCCAAACTTGGATGAGATTCGTTTTCCATCAAACAAGGATTTCACAATATTATCGTTCCCTTCTCCTACTGTTCCCCTATCCACATCCAACGACACCTTCATTCCCTTCCTTGTTCCATATCTGGTGACCTCACAAGTCACAACACCATCATTCTCTCCCCATCTCCTCATTATCATTCTCTCCCCATGTGCGATTAAGGGAATGAAGAGATTTAGATGGTCAGGGCTTCGATGGTGGCGAATGGTGGTTAGGGCTTTAATTAGAGTGACAGTAGTTAGGATGACTGTGGATAGGTGGTGGAGGTGTATTAAATTATGATTTCATGTTTACAACCAAACACAATATGTAAGGAGTTTAAATTCAAAATCCAATTTCTTCACAATCTAATTACTTCCTAGATTTCAATTCTGTTGGAAAACATTCTTCAAACCATTCAACACCTTAGTGAGTATTTTTTTTCTCTCACACACATACATTTATGGATGCTCTTAGACTATGTGGAGTAGTGTACTAGAGTACAATCACACTATTAAACACCCCACCATCCCACACTTTTGAACACCACTTTGTGTTCTATATGATCATCTAATGAAAGATTGGAAGGTTGTAGTTTGATGACATGCGCTTTACTGCTTTAGCGTGTATGTTCTTTAGTATTTAAATAAAAATGTGATAGTGGTGTGATTCACGTGTATATGGCACATGATGTGGCAAGTATATTAAGATAATTTTCTCGATGATATGATGATGGATGCCTGGAGATAAACCATTTCATTTGCTCTAATTAATTTCACAAATAGTCAAATGCCAAGTCAATATGCAATTTTTTTTAGACAAAAAAAAGAAATGAGCTTAGATAAAGAAATGCCAAGTCAATATGAAAAAGAAATGAGCTTAGATACAAAAAAAAAATAATACGTGTCTAGTCGCACCCAAACACTAACTCTTGTTACTTATTCTTATTTGTTAATTTTTAATACGGTATAAGTCATTAGTTCAAATTCAATAAATGATATAAAGTTAATGAGGTTGTCTAATTCTTTTATTTTCTTCTACAGATAGCTGCAAAGTAGCTGTTTACGTGGATATTTTGGTAATGCGAGTACATATACATGGGTTATAGCAAGATCCCACTAAATTGGGAAATTTTGATATTTCGTAGAGAAAACCACATAGATTTAATGCCTAATAATAAAAGAGTATATAAGCATAATGTCAATTTCCTGTGATTTTGGCCGGAGTTATTATTGCACGAGACTAAAGAACCAAATGTAAGCAAAATCCCTCGTAACAAATGTCACATTTTCTTGTTTTTGGATTATATATGTCTATTAAATACTGAGAGATGGCTTTCGGATAGCCTGAACAATAACATCCTCTGTTCATCGCTTTATTAAATTATGAGTCAACATAGTTGGATTTTATTTTGCGATGAATGCTTATGGGCTCAAAAGAATATATACTAACTACCAAATATGGAACATATAAAATTGAAACGAAAACACGTAAATTAAATACACTGAATTCATATATAAGAGCCAAACTAATTTGCTTTTATTACAGAATGCTTTTATGTCAGCTTTATACTCTTATCTTATGATCTCTTATACACACACACACACTCTCTAGTATGTTGTCGCGTAATGTGACGGAACAAATAATTTCTACCTGATATGTATGTTTTCATGACATAGGAGTATGATATTCACGTAATACGATGATAACGAATAAATTTCTTTTGATAACATGTCTATTTCCTTTATCGTTTTTCATTTTCTTTATTTTTCTGTTTTTCATAAACTCTTTATTGATTTGTAAAATAAATCTTGAAAACAATGAAATAATAAAAAAAAAAGTCCCTACTATAAATTGCATGAAAATACTGAGTGTCAATTAGAAATTTGAAACTATTATAAATTAAAATATTAACAAAATAGAGTAAAATAGTGGATAATTATTTATATTTACTTGGTTATATGAGCTATTTAAAAATGTTTATTTTCAGGTTATGGGTTATTCAAGTTTATGAGTTTACTTATATATTTTTCTAAAATTAAGTAACGTATTTATTATATGATAAAATATCTAAAATTGAAAGGTTTGATTATTAAATTATTTTTGTAATAATTAAGTTAAGCTGTATTGAGTTGATTTTTTTAAATTTGAAAAGTTATTTACTAAAATAGAATGTAATCTTTTTAACTTTATTTAATACTTACTTTATATATACACATGTATATATAAAAACTAATTAGTAATTTTAAAATAATTAAAATTTAAAAGTTTAAACACCTAAATGTTTTATGATAAATATATATCCGCATGGCGTTAATTTATCCGTTACCTATTCATGGGTTTGAGACTTTGAGGTTGTTAATAAAATCCGAAACCATGGGAAGAGTCTTCTGTCTGTTTCCCCACTTGCCCATTGTTTTCTTTTCCACTTTTATTTATTTTTATTATTATAAATATAAAAAACATTATTAAAACCATTATATACATAAATTTTTAGTAATGGATAACTCTATCGCATTTAATTGGTGTATTTAATATGTGCATCCGTGTGTATCAAAGTTCTTAAGATACCTACCTTATATGCCAGTATATGGATCGCCCTGTCTCAGATTTTATTGTTATTTGAAACATCTATGTTTATTTTCGAAGTCTTTATTTAATTTATAGATGATATTTTTCGTATATATAACTAAGAAGATATATCACCTCTCTTTTAAATATTTAAAAGATATATTATCTTCTATCTTCTAATATATATAAAAGACTAATTAGAAAAAAATTATTAGATAATCTGTACCCTTTATTTAATAAAAGATTTAATCTTAGTCATTCATTCTTTTAATACTAAAATTTTGATTTTGACTTTTTAAAGTCAAACTAATGTGACTAACCATTGTGAATTAAGATAAAAATAACATTTAATCAAATCAATTATAGATAAAGTAGCATTATTAAAAAATAGATTTTTGAATATTATTTGATCACATCCTATAGATATTAAAAATACCATCGGTTCTTTTGATCTTTCATAAAGTAGTTTAATTTTTTTATTTAATTTTTAAAGTAACTAAAGATGATATTACTCCCATGTAAGAATTTTTACGGTTCTTTGTAATTATTAAATCGGCTGGCCTTTTAAAAAAAAAAATACGTTTATTTTAGTGTATATAACTCAAGTGTATCTTTAATATTTAATCTATAATATATATTATAGGAATAGTTTTATAAAGTCATCAAACCATTTTTAGAATATCATTTATTAAAATTTTCTATTTCAAAATGGCTTTAAATTATTCTTAGAAATTTTCCACTAATCATTTTTATTTATTTTCTAAAATGACTAACAAGTATTAGCACAAATCTGTGAATATATCAATTTTCTTTTTTCACATTTACAAGAATGTTTCTTGATCTGTCATCGATATGTGGATTTATTATATGTTTAAGATTTCATACCATAAACATTTAAATTTTAAATAAACAATCTCCGTGTTTATACACGGGTATTAAACTAGTTAGATGATAATTAACTAATAATGTGCAATAAACAGACTTGTGTTGAAATTAATTTGTTTTATTAAATAGGTTAGGTTTGGATGAACCATTTAAACTATTTAATATCATAACTAAGATGTTATATACATAAAACATAAATTAATTTTTATATGCACCCATGTTTCTCAATTGTATCAAAAAACATAAATTGATTTTATATGTACCCATGTTTCTCAATGTATCAAACAATGTATATTAAGTCCGCACATTGATAAGTGATATTTAAATGATCATATTTTTAATAATTAAATTTATATAAAATATTATATATAGAATGATTGTTTAAAGATCATTTGATTGGTAAATATTAAGTAATATTACAAAATCACATGTAACTTATATAAATCTAATGATAACAGTAAAAATATATTAAGGTTAAATTTAAAAATTAAAATAATAGTATATTAACTTTGAGAATTAAATATAAAGGATAATGCACAACATAATGAATTTGTTTATTTTAGATATTTGGTAAGACTAAGACGTTTATATTTTTCTTTTTCATATTTACTAGATGACTTTAGTCAAGTAAAATTTTAGCTATTAGCTTAGAATGCGTTAAGTATAAGTATATATATAGAAAATGATCAACAAAGAACTTCATCTTAAATAAAGAACCTAAAGAATCAATCTGGACCATTAGATCATCAAAATCAATGAATGAGATTGAACGATGGCAAAACTGTAATTATATGTATTAATTTATGAAGAAAAGTGTTAGATTATGTGCAGAGATAATTAATGGGCACATTGTATCTAATGTTATAAGAGACTAAAGGGTCACACTGCTACACACCCAAATCGGAACAGTTAGATTTCACCATAAATCTGTGTAGGAATAATTAACCAGTTGGATTAATTATTAAAGAGAAAAGTAAATAATTAATAAGTAGTATTAATTATTGAAAAGAGAGAAATAAATAATTAATCAGTTTGTATTAATTATTAGAAAAGAAACAAATAATAAATAGTTATTTATTATTTAAAAGAGAAATTAAATATTAAGTTTTAATATTTAACGGATCAGTTAATTAATAGTTAATTAATTAACTAGTAAAGTTCAGGGGGTCAAAGTGAAGAGATTGAAAGTTTAATTAAAACCAGTGTGCTTTTAATTAAACGGGCTTAAGGTCCATCTAATCCTTATATGTATCCTTAAGATTTAAGGATTAAGATATAAGACAATAAGGGATTAACAAGGATTAACCTAGCCACCAAAAACTCTCTATTTCTCTTTCGTCGCACCCTCTATCTCGTCGCACTCTCTCTCTCTCTCGGTTTCTCTCTTGTCGAAGTCGAAGAAGACAAACACCAAGGGTGTTTGCGTTTTTGGTGATCGACGCAAGAAGTACACACACACATTCTCGGTTTTTCGAGTATCGTTGGTTGGTGATCCAGGAGCGGTCTAGCAGCCAGTTCCAAGGAGGTGCAGTAGTGGTGGACTATTTTAGCAATCCCAAGTTTGATCAGGTATATTACTTTGTAACCTATTATGTGGATTGTTTTTTGTTAGAAGCTATGATCATCAGTTTTAAGATCCTAACCCTTTTGGGGTTTATAGGGTTGTGTTCAATCCAGTTCCGCTTTTAGGATTGAACCAGTAGAATCAAACCCAGGTTTGACCAGTTTGTGTCATTGGGTGGTTTGGTCAGATCAAAACCCTTCAAAAAGGGCAAACATAGAAAATTTTTCCCCCAACAACCTACAAATTTTATAAAAAAAAACCCAAAAAACTTTAAATCGTCATAACTTTTTTAGTTTTGTGAATTTGAACAAAAAAATTATACCAATCTTTTAGTTTTTTAATCCTCTTTCAAACAAAATCACTCTTCCCATATTTTTCTAAACTGTTTTTTATCATGAAATTTTTGTTTGCATTTTGGGCAGAATGTAGTATTCTGTACGAATTTTGCATTTTGGGTTAAATGTGAAATTTTGCATTTACCCATCTGATCCATACGAAATCTGCCCAATTTTTAGGATAATTAGTTATTAATAAAACAAGTTTTTGTTGAAATTAATAATTAATAGTTATTGGTTTTTGAATTAAATCTAGTTTTTAATCAGTATATTAAAACAGTTAGTTTTAATAGGTTAAAAAGGATTTAAGAATATTTTTATTAATCGGGAAAACGCGAACCGAAAGCATCACCAGAACCGATAGCGACGCTAACAAGGGATTAGCGGAGCTAAAGCCTAATGGGCTTCGGCCCAAGGGGTTTCGACCCAAGACATTTCGAGGCCCAAGAGGTTCACGGCCCAAGTGGCTCCGGCCCAAGGTGGGTCTCGGCCCAAGAAGGATCACGGTCCAGTGGGGTCTCGGCCCAAGGAGGATCTCGGTCCAAGAGGGTCTCGGCCCAGTGGGTTTTCTCGGGTTGATGGGAGATGTTGGCCCAAATGGTTTTTCCGGATTAATACAAAAGGATTATTAATTTTAAGTTATAAAATTAATAAGGTGTTATATAAACTAGTGTGAAATATTTTAATTTGTTTAGTTGAAATATATACTTTAGACTTTTATTTATTATGACTAGTTTAGTCATTTTTGAATAAATTCTAAAGGGGTAAGGTTTATATAATATTGTGAAAAAACAAATAAGTATTTAATTGACCAAAGGTTGTGAGTTTTAAGTTTTTGGAAAACTAGTAAGAAAACTCGACATGAGGATTTCATTCAAGTTTTGAATGAGATCAAGTTTCTTAAGTTTTGTTGAAAAACTATTTTTTTATAAATTTAATTAGATCATAATTCTCATTTTTTTTGGTTAATAGGTATTAATCAAAAGGGTAAATTAGAATGTTTGAACAAATCAGGTTATGTGCTTAACAGCACAGTTTTTGTTTATATATTATAACTGCGTGGTTGACTTTTATATATATAGTGCTTATATATAAATTGCGTGGTTGGGATTCATATAACTATAGTTTTGCCGACTTAGAACTCGTTTTTCCTTTTCTACTTTCTCTTTTTGGTTTTGGGAAGGCCTGCGTGCCAATTACAATTCATTTCTTAATTGTAATATTGTACTGGTTCGGGGAGGCCTGCGTGCCATTTACAACCCCATTCAATATTGTATTTGTAATAGATTAGTAATAGTTTAATCCCTCAACCAAGATAGACTCGAAGGAAGTGACGAAGTAAATGGTGTTCTTCACGCGAGGCACGGACACTTCGGGGAGGTGTCAAGGCTAGTGGGAGCAGCACATAAAGGAAGGCGAATCCAAGTCATTTTATCCTTAGGTTTGACCTAAGGACTAGTTGGCAAAACTATAGGGCTTTATATGCTTTTTCTTATTATCTGCGTGGTTGTGATTATTTTATTTACTGTTTTTCATATTTGCATATGATATGTGTGTGATGGTAAATAAAAAGGGGTTTAATAATAGCTAATTATTAAACAGAGAAAAACCACGTTTTATGACAAACTAGAATACGACTACAGGTTGTTAGTCGTGTTAGTTAAATTTTTTAAATCTAAAGTTTTGTCAAGGTTATAAGTTTGGAACTTATAAAGGCCGTTTTGTGCACCTAGTTTAGGTACACATATAAATCGTATTTTAAAACAGTTAGTTTTAAAATGGTTTTTCAAAAACTGGAAAATTAAGTTTTAAACTTAATAGTAAAACCCAAGAAAATCTTAGATTAGTGTGCTACCCACCTAATGGTACACCCTTGCTGTTAAACGGTACTCGGGTGTCGGAAGTTCCCAAACCTTGGGCATCCGGGTTCAAACCATTGCGGGAAGGGTCATGAAAGATTCTGCGATAATCGGGAGTCCCGGCCATAATTCATGCCGTCATAGGTGGTGCGATCTATTTTGGTGATAATCGGGAGTCCCGGCCCAAAAAGCACTAGAATAGAGTTAAACATACTAGACTGGGTCTAAGTGCTCTACGAGGTTCTAGGATTCGTATCAGTTAGGTACGATTGGTACATGGTGTTACCTACCAGAAATAGCATGACTTGGTAGGAAGTGCCCAAACCTTGCGTCAAGTATGTGAAATATGGGTCCTAGGTCTAATATATATTATTTATGGGTTTGATGATATATGATTAGAATGTTTATCTGTAATTACGAATTAAACCGGGTTTTAATTTGTAGATGGCAACCAACGTTACTAGTACTAACAACCTCTCTCTCCGCTCCATTCTTGAGAAGGACAAGCTTGTCGGTCCTAACTTTCTCACGTGGGAGAGAAATCTCCGGATCGTGGTTAGGCACGAGAGAAAGTGACATGTCCTAGAACAACCTCTAGGAAATCCTCCTGCCAGCAACGCTAGGGCAGACGTCAGGGAGGCTTTTTAGAAGCACTCCAATGACGCTCTAGATGTTAGTTGCCTCATGCTCGCAACTATGAGTCCAGAGTTGTTGTCGAGCATGATGGAGACTCCTGCCTATGATATGATCCATCAGCTGAGGGACATGTTCCAGGAGCAAGCTCGCACAGAGCGTTATGATGCCACCAGGGCATTTAACTCGTGCAAGATGGCTAAGGGGACCTCGGTCAGTAACCACATCATGAAGATGAAAGGTTACATGGACCACCTAAAGAGAGTTGGCCATCCAGTACCGTTGCAGCTGGCAACGGATACGATACTCAACTCGTTGTCGGATGACTATATGCCTTTCATAGTCAACCACAACTTGAACAACTTGGAGAAATCAGTGGCTGAGTTGCACTCAATGCTCAAGACTGCTGAGCAGAGTATCGGGACCAAGTCTAAGGATGTTCTCATGGTGGGTCATGGCGGGCATAAGAAGAGGAAGGGGCGCAATGGAAAGGGAAAGGGCAAGGCCCAGCCCAGCCAGAATGCACCCAGGGCTAATAACGACAACAAGGGCAAGAAGCCAAAGCCGAATAAAGCAAGAACCGAGAATCGGTGCTTCAAGTGCGGTGAGGTCGGTCATTGGAAAAGAGATTGCCCGAAGGGTCACGAGGCAGGTGGCAAGGCTGGCCCCTCAGGTATTGTGTAGCTTCTTTATCACTTTCCTCTTGTAAAAGTTTTTTTACGAGTATTCTAATATCTTGAAATCGTTTATTGCAGGAGGAGATGGAAAGTGATGCGGCCCAACATGAAGAGATCTCACGTGCAGCTGACGGATATTATTATTTATATTTCCTAGTTTATTAAACTCTTCTAAGTTTGTTTGGATATTTTTTTTATCTTAATTGTTTATGGAAACTTTTGAGTTTATGGAGATTATAATTGTTTTCATATCCGTGCACGTGTTCTTATTTTATGAATCAGGATTAGTCCAGTTGTGACTAAAAGAATACCAATAAGTCAAGTGTTGACTTGATTGGTGATTCATAATAATCTTATGCTGTGATTTGTTGTAGTTATATAAATGTTGGATCCACTATTTAAATGCTTAAATAAACAAGTATTGCTTATAAAATTAGATTGTTTTTCTAATTTAACAAGTGAAAAGTGTATGTTCAAAGTCTTGAACAAAAAGAAATAATAGTTATTATTTCTAAGTAAAAATAGTTTTTGATAAAACATTTAAGAAAGTATAAAAGTGATTATGGTAGTTACTATAATCAAGGGAGTTTTATACTAAATGTTTTTTAAAAAGAAGTTAAAATGCCTTCACGAAGTCTTAGCACTCATGGCAAGTTTAATGAAACCACTTTCTGTAATTAGAAAGATGGATATATGAAGATCCAAGTTCTTGGTTTCATAAAAACAAATTTTTACAAGAACTAAGTTTTAAAACATGTGTTTGGAACACAAGTTTTATGCATGGTAGTCAATGATTGACTAAGGCCTAAAAGACAGTGGGATCGAGCATCTGACTAATGTATTTATCAGAGTTAATAAAAGTTTGTTTTTAACCAGTGTGATAAATACAAGTTTGAACTTTTAAAGTATATAATTGTCGGATGATTTTAGAGGTTATCTAAAATAATAAGTTCTTGAGAAAGAACTAATCCGAGGAATGCATGACTTATTGAGAGGTACTCAATAAAAGACATCATTACAAGATTTTGAGTCAAGTTATGACTTAAATAGAAATAATATACGTTCTAAAATGTTCAGTAAGTGTAACACCCTCCTTAACGGCCTAGTAAGATTAAGGTAATTAAGTTGAATTACTTTAATTAATTGGTTGATTATTTGATTTATGGGTTTAATTAATTTAGTTAAATAAATTATGTAAAATGATTAAATAATTGTGTTTTGGTGAGTGGATGGTGAGGTAGCCGGTTATGGCCTAACTAGTCACCAACACACCTAGTTGTTGTTCATTTGCATGCAAGTATCTATAGTGTGTGTGTGTGTTTGTGACATCGGCCGAGAGAACAAGAAAGAATTGGACTTTGTTGAATTTGATTGTGCAAACAAATTACTGAAGTATTCTACTTCAATTAGAGGTTAGAAATTCTGAATTGATTGTTACTTGATTATTAATCTCGGTTTTGAATATTTATATGTGTGGAATTCCGATTGAATGTTTATATGTTGAATTCATGATCTAGGATGCATGTTTGTTAGTATTTGATGTTTATATGATCAAAACATGTTTAATGGACACATTGTATCCAATGTTATAAAAAACTAAAGGGTCACACTGCTACACACCCAAATCGGAACAGTTGGATTTCACTATAAATCTGTGTAGGAATAATTAATCAGTTGGATTAATTATTAAATAGAAAAGTAAATAATTAATAAGTAGTATTAATTATTGAAAAGAGAGAAATAAATAATTAATCAGTTTGTATTAATTATTAGAAAATAAACAAATAATAAATAGTTATTTATTATTTAAAAGAGAAATTAAATATTAAGTTTTAATATTTAACGGATCCGTTAATTAATAGTTAATTAATTAACTAGTAAAGTCCAGGGGTCAAAGTGAAGAGATTGAAAGTTTAATTAAAACCAGTGTGCTTTTAATTAAACGGGCTTAAGGTCTATCTAATCCTTATATATATCCTTAAGACTTAAGGATTAAGATATAAGACAATAAGGGATTAACAAGGATTAACCTAGCCACCAAAAACTCTCTCTTTCTCTTTCGTTGCACCCTCTCTCTCGTCGCACTCTCTCTCTCTCTCTCTCTCTCTCGGTTTCTCTCTTGTCGAAGTCTGTAACATCCTCAAATGAGCCTAGTTGTCTATACCCTCGGTACGTTCCGAATCTAGAGTTTATTAATAAATATTAGAATTATATTAAATATTAGAGTTATTATTAAAATGATTAAGAAATCATGATAATAACCATAATAAAGAAAATAGATAAATTAAATAAAATATTAAATGGTTTTGAATAAGGATTCCGGAAATATCCCCGTTAGTTGAAACGGGTAAACGGGTATTAAGTTGTAAGTTGAGAAGGGGAACAAAATACCCCGTGTGGATATTATTGAGACCTTAAGTCGGTCTCTTTTCTTTCCTTTTCACAGATACGCACACACACACTACACACACACTTCTCATTTTTCCTTGTTCTTGAGCCGTGAAGAAGAAATCAAAAGAGAAGTCACCAAGATCAATTTCAGTTGCAAATCCAAGCTAATATCAGTTCTTTATCATCATCTTCATCATCTCCTTCTACCTTGTAAGTCTATCATCTCCCTCATGCTTCTTTGTTCTTGAGTTCTTGAGTTAGGTCAAACTTAGTCAAACCCGAATTTGGAATCAAGAAATGATTCTAAATATTCCAATCTGTTTCTAAATCAATTCTAAGTGATTAGAATCCAAGTTCATGAATTAAAATGGTGATTTGAATTAAATTTCATGAAAAGCTTGAAATGGGTCAAAATGGAAGAATTTGATCCTATACCTTCAATCTTTGGTTTGATATTGTTATATGTATGTTTTTGGATTCATTTGGATGTCTAAAATCATATGGAAACACTGGAAATGGATTTGGGATTGATGGAATTGGGTTTGGATTGCAAATGGACTGAACAGGGGGCTGTTTCTCGCACACTGACTGTAAATTGGTTACTACGGCCGTAGTAAGTTTTCCCTACGGCCGTAGGAGGGTGTTCTATAAAAATAGTCCTACGGCCGTAGGACATTTTTACTACGGCCGTAGGGACTGTCTGTTATGAACAGTGCACTGTTGTGCTGTTTTTCGACGTTTTGTCGTACGGGATGCTCGTTTAGGATTCTGATTAGTCTAATGGCATCATTAGGGGTATCATATTAGTTTATTAGTTAATGTACTTGTGTGAAGTGACTAAACACGAGTATTATCTTATAGGTAAGCTGTACGACCCGGAAGAAGAGCGCGACGATCACGATTTTTGTTTGCTTTAGTCTCTAGCCTCACAGGTGAGTATAGGATAACATACTAATTAATATAATCGTATTACATGTTATTTGTATGTGCAAGTAATTCCATGAAATGTACTTAACACTTTTGTATGCTTGAAATGCGTACTGTATGCTATATTTATGCATGACATACGTAACCATTGAATCATGATTATAATATGATATGTATGCGCTATGAGGCCCTGAATGGGTCAATTATGTGTTTGTGATCGGATCCGAGATATGGGGGCTATTTGTAGTCCTTGAACGAGGCCAGACTGCGGTCTGGGATGCCTTGAGGCCTGCGGGTCGATGATAGCGTCAACGGTACCTAGATAGGTATTTAGGGTTTGGCTAGCCCAATGTTCCTCGTGCGATGAGGGGGATCAGCTGATTTCTGTACCCCATGGAGTCTTTGGCTTCATAACGCAACGGTGGACCGCTACCCGCTCACCCACCCGCGCGGTTGATGTGTCTGGTTTCCCCAGTTAGGAGTGTTGAGCCGGGCTCGCTACCCTGCAAGATTATGCTTCCTTCTGGCTGTGCCAGCTCATCGCGAGATGCTAGGATAGCACTGTTTGATATATTGATGATATGTGATATGTTTGTATTACTGATTATGCTATCTTATGGTCACTAGCTTTAATTAGCTAACAGATACTCTCCCCATGACTGCAGGTGACACTTAGGCGTGTGAGCTTTGGGTACCTGCTGGATGTTAATTATCTTTTGGAGGAACACTTGTCTTAGTTATTTTTAATTACTGTTTATGTTTGTATAAACTTGTTTGTGTGGTCGGTGAACAGTTTAGTAACACCAACTGATCTTTTGTATACTGTGGCTGATTTTTTTTTGGTTGTAATTATAGCCACTTTTATAATTCCGCTGTTGTTAATGAGTTTTGAAAAACAGATTTGGCTTAAGTTCTGTTTATAAACGGATCCATGCAGTTGGATTCTTGAATTTCTATTATTAAAATGAAAAATCTGGTTTTCAAAAGCAAGGTGTTACAAAGTCGAAGAAGACAAACACCAAGGGTGTTTGCGTTTTTGGTGATCGACGCAAGAAGTACACACACACATTCTCGGTTTTTCGAGTATCGTTGGTTGGTGATCCAGGAGCGGTCTAGCAGCCAGTTCCAAGGAGGTGCAGTAGTGGTGGACTATTTTAGCAATCCCAAGTTTGATCAGGTATATTACTTTGTAACCTATTCTGTGGATTGTTTTTTGTTAGAAGCTATGATCATCAGTTTTAAAATCCTAACCCTTTTGGGGTTTAGAGGGTTGTGTTCAATCCAGTTCCGCTTTTAGGATTGAACCAGTAGAATCAAACCCAGGTTTGACCAGTTTGTGTCATTGGGTGGTTTGGTCAGATCAAAACCCTTCAAAAAGGGCAAACATAGAAAATCTCTCCCCCAACAACCTACGAATTTTATAAAAAAAACCCAAAAAACTTTAAATCGTCATAACTTTTTTAGTTTTGTGAATTTGAACAAAAAAATTATACCAATCTTTTAGTTTTTTAATCCTCTTTCAAACAAGATCACTCTTCCCATATTTTTCTAAACTGTTTTTTATCATGAAATTTTTCTTTGCATTTTGAGCAGAATATAGTATTCTGTACGAATTTTGCATTTTAGGTTAAATGTGAAATTTTGCATTTACCCATCTGATCCATACGAAATCTGCCTAATTTGTTTAGTTACCCACAATCAGCCCCACCAATTTGGTGTGTGTGTGTAAATGAAGGTGTACATAGCTACTTAATTGGTGCATGATCATATACATGTCCGACCCGCATATGCTATGTAGCTATCCATTCATTATATACTTAAATTCAATATATATACCTACCTACCTATAGCTTCCACTTATAAGATCAGACCTGCAGATTACAAAATGTTGCCAACAATTATTTGTTTCTTTACTTGTGACTACTTGCATTTTCAATGTCTTTCCAGCTACCAAAGCCAATGATCATTTTGCATTTTTATAATTTTTGCATTTTGGAAGCATCTAGATGACCTACATGTTTATATTTTACGTTTACGTTTTTTGCATTTTGCATTTAGGTTTGAACGAACCCAGCTCAAAATGCAAACTACGGATTTTGCATTTTGCTTTTAGGTTTTAATGAACCCAGCATCTACGAATTTTGCATTTTGGGCTTGAATGAACCCAGCTCAAAATGCAAACTACGGATTTTGCATTTTGGGTTTGAATGAACCCAGCACAAAATACAAACTACGGATTTTGCATTTTGGGTTTGAATGAACCTAGCTCAAAATGCAAACTTTGCATTTCTAAAAAAAAGTTTTAGAAATATATCAAGTCCGGTCTTGTTTGAAAGAGTACGAAAAACTGAAACTAACGGTATAAATTTTTTGTTAAAATTCTTAAAAACGAACAAGTTATGATCATTTAAAGTAAGTGGGGGTTTTTCTTTTAAATTTTGGGGGAGGCTATGAGGGTGACGCTGATTTTTTTTTAAATTTTCCTTTTTTACCACTAAACTATGTGCCACGTGTCATCACCAGAGGAGGTTATTTAGGTTCTATGTTTAAGGAATGTTTTTTGTTTAACCATACCATATATATATATATATATATATATATATACACTAGCATGTTATTCGTGTAATACGGCGGTCATAGATAATTTATACTCAATAATATGTTCGCTTTTAAGATATAGAGGTATGTTATTCACGTAATAAGGTAACAACAAATATTTTTCTTTGGTAACACTGTTACATGTCTATTTTCTTTATTTTTGTTTCATTTTCTTTATTTTTCTGCTCCCCGTAAACTCTTTTGTTAATTTTGAAAATAATAAAATAATAAAAAAGGTCCATACTTAAAAAATAAGGTAAATTGTATGAAAAATACATGGAATAAATGTTTATACATAGAGTAAAATAGTGAATAATTATTTAATTTTATTTTATATATGACTATTTTAAAATGTTTATAAATTCCAGTTATAGGTTATTCAAATTTATAAGTCTACTTATACATAATTTCTATTAATTAAGTTAAAATGTTTAGTATATGATAGAATATTTAAAATAAAAGGTTTGACTAAGAAAATATATTTTAATAATAGAGTTAATTTGTGTTGAGTTGATTTTTCTTAATATGAAAGGTTTAGTTAATAAATGAAATATAAGAATGATTTTAACTCTATTTAATACTTACTTTATTTAGTAGTTTCCATTTAGTTTATATGAGGGTAATTTAGTAATTTCAAAACACTTACATTTAAAGAGTTTAAGCAAAAAGGGATAAATGCTTTATAATATAGAATAGATATAGATATAGATAGGAAGAAGTTTATTTGAGAACCATATTTATGGTAAGAACCGCGACTTCGCGAGAACCAATCAGAGCCCTCCAATTTCTCCTCCTTCAATGTCACCACTAACCCATGAATTCATCACATACACCATGTCACACTTGATTCCCTACTATCTATATCCATGAATTCCACTTATCAAATAATGGCTATGATTGGTTCTTCGGTACTAACACTAAATCTTATTCGGGTAAAAATTGAAAGCTTTTCTTTTAAACAGAAAACTTAAACAAAAGATTTCTTAAATTAAATTTTAAAGTCAGCTAAAAGTTTTTTATATACAAGATTACTTAAATACATTCTTGAATTGTTTTATAATTCATACTATTTGTAGTATTTGTCATTTTTATCGTTATACACTATCTAACTCTAGTTATACACTATCTAACTCTAGTTATTAATTATTTTACTAAACATATATACAAATAAAAGATACATTTTTCAGCAACTAAGCTATGCATCCACTAAATACACCATTAAGAGTGCTAACTTTTATAGTGCGGTTGCACCTAGAAATAACAAGGATTTAGGTGGCATTTGCCAACAATCAAGCAACTCCTAGTTTTATACGCAAATAACACCAAAAAATTTAGATAGAAATTTTAAAAAGGTAACAATATTATAGTCTATACTTTTAGGGGCTGTTTGGTTGGCTGATTTTTTGCCCATGGAATTGGAATCCTTCATGGAATTGGAATGTGAAGGATTTTGAAATTGAATGTAAATCCTTACCTTACGTGTTTGGTTGTGTCAAGAATTGGAATTCCATTCTGGCACTGCCCCACCCCAAACCACCCAAATCTGAGCAGCCACCACCATCAGGTGAAACCCTAATCGAAGCCTGTCACCGTCGGCGCAAACGCCAGTCGCAGGTCGCCGATCGCCACCGTCGAAGCCCTAATCGCAACCCACAGTTCGCCATCGTTGAAGACCTAATCACGGCCCACATCTCGCCACCGTACCTAATCGCAACTCAGTGCCACCATCGAACCTCGAAGCCTAAGCAACGTCTATGTCATGAAACTCTAGATTAAGGAACGGATGTCGAAGCTCGTAGCTCGAAGCCTAATCGCAACAACTATTCGATGTCTGTGTCACCGGCGACAGGGGGAGGTGTCATCGACGAAGCCGATAGGCGGAGGTGTCATCGTTGTTTTGTCATCGGAGGAAGAAGGCGGCAGATATAAATGGAGAATTTTGGATGGAATGTGAAATCCATCCAAACTTGGATGGATTTTGAAATCCTACATCTGATGGAATTTAAGCCCTCTTAAGGATTCCTTTTCCATTTCAAAAGTTGAACCAAACAAAGGATTTGTAAGGAATTGGATTCCAATTCCCACAAAATCCATTGAAATCCCTCCAACCAAACAGCCCCTTAGTAAAAACGTCCGTCCATGCTTTTTCACCAAAAGAAACAACTGTAATTTAATTTTAACTACACGTTTATTCTTTCTTTTCTTTTTGCTGAATATGGTAGCTATTTGATGCTTTCGATGGCCAAGGTGGATTTTGATTATTGTTTTTTAATTATTACCAAAAGGCACTATGTGTTGTTAAAGATAATTCCTAAAATCTTAAAATCATATTCTATAGTGGACAAGCTATAGATACAAAAACAGCTTTAGATGTTTTGTAATTTCTTCAATAAAAAAGTTTTTATTAGAACCTAGAGGGGTGAATAGGTTCTTTAACTTAGTTTACCAATTTTTACACTTATAAAATTTGTAAGTTGTGTTAAAAATATTTTTCTTGAAGTTTATAACACAACAAATATATATACTTGAAATAAAGAGAGTAAGAGTAGAGAGATATCACCAATTAGTAGACAAGAGATTTATAGTGGTTCATGCAAGTGTTAACAAACTTGCACTACATCCACTCCTTGGCCTCACCCACAAAGAGTTTGCTCCACTAGCTTCTCTCTTTGAAGGTAGAGATAAACCTTTTACACTTCTCTTTTTCACTTGCAAGAATTAACACTTCAAACTTGCAAGTAAGGTAAAGATAACCTTGCTTCACTCTAATTCTATAGGCTAGAGTTGAACCTTACTTCTCTCTAATTCTAAAGGCTAGAGATGATCCTGACTTCACTCTAATTTGAAAGGCTAGAGTTGATCCTTACACTATTACAAAATATATAGAAAGATGATGTAGTGTTTAAGCTTTGAAAGCTTTGCTCTTGCTTGATTCTTGATCTTGAATGATAGATGAATTATCAAAGAATATGAGCTCACAAGATAAGAATATATGTTCTGTGTTTTTTCTGTGCAAGAGGTACTAAAAAATGAGGTTTGAGTTGGTTTAAATAAGGAAAAAGGTTGGTTGATCCCATACTCTTAAAGTTTGAATTTAAACACATATATGGAAGTTTGGAAACCAATACACAAAGCATGTTGGAATTTTACCTCTTTGAGAGATTCCTTTTCCAAATATGGTTGTGTATTGTTTCATATTAGGATTGTGTTTGGTATTTGCTAAAATGGAAAGCTCTTAGATTTAATCAACCAACACCAATAAGTTTATAAAAAAATTATCCATTTTTATAAAAGTTTTTATAAAAATAATTTTATAAAAACTTAAACTTATTTAATTATTTTATTTGTAAGCTCATATCATTTGAATTTATTCTTGTAGAAATCTTCGTCATCGGCTTTGAAGAATTCATCTTCGCTTGTTGAGTACGAGTTCGGCTGACTTCAAGAAGGACAATGTTTAAGAATTTTGAGCTGTGCAGCGACGGTTGATTCACGGTCGATCGTGGGATCGACCGTGAAGATTCATTTATCTTGATTTCTTCTTTTCTTGTTGAATTGAAGTCTTCAATTATTTGTTCTTCACTTGATCATTAATTTTAGGTTTGTTGATAGTTAAAGAATGTAGCATATGAACATATGAATAATTTTGATAAGCAATAGTATCACATGTGTATATTTTTATCATCATCAAAACAAGGAGTGCACTTTTAAATGTATGACCATGTATGCACCAACAGTTTTAAATAACTCTTATATAGTTACTTTTCTGTTAAAAAGTTAGCTTTAAATCTTTTATTATAAGTCATGCATATAGGTTGCAATGAAACGTTGTTTATTACAATGACATTTGATAACTATATAATTTTAATTTATCTATAGATCGATAATCATTATTCATATCAGTTCTATTAAACATTCATATCATCACCATATTTGATATTCACCCATTTGTAAGTTTGTGGGTTCTAACTCAAAACCAATTGGTTATGAGAGGAGTAGTCTATGACCCTTATAAACTCGTTACAAAGTCATTCTTTCGTCCAATGTGGGACATTACTCAACACGCCCGCTCACGTGTGGCGTTCTTTTTTTTCTCGCGCCTAACACGTGGATACTTATGGGTTATGTGGAGTGGGTGAACCTTGCTCTGATACCATGTAAGTTAATATAACTCCTCAATTAATTACATTACATAAGAACTATATAAATACAAATAGTAAAACCCTAACGGGCCCGGTCCCTAATCTAATGGACTCAAGATACTCACTAATACTCCCCCGTAGTTTGAGCGGAGGTTCACAAAGACTCAAACTGAATACAAAATAAAAACTAATAAGGATCCTGGGCTACTCCTCTCATACCATGTTGAGTAATGTCCTACATAGGACGGAGAGTGACTTTGTAATGAGCTCATAAGGATCCTGGGCTACTCCTCTCATAACCAATTGGTTTTGAGTTGGAACCCCACAAACTTACATAGTATCAGAGCAAGGTTCACCCACTCCAAGTAACCCATAAGTATCCACGTGTTAGGCGCGAGAAAAAAAAAAGAACGTCACACGTGAGCGGGCGTATTGAATAATGTCCCACATAGAACGGAGAGTGACTTTGTAATGAGCTCATAAGGATCCTGGGCTACTCCTCTCATAACCAATTGGTTTTGAGTTGGAACCCCACAAACTTCATTAACTTCGTCTATGTTCAATACTGATGGATCGGATTGGATGGATGATCATTGGATCAGATGATTAATGACTAGTTGTATGTGTGATTCAAGAAAAAGACTAACATAACATGGTTTGATGGTGGGAAGCAATATGTAACCTCTAACTCATACTCGTTGATTCAAACAAGTTATATAACTTCTTCTAATAGGTATGTTTGACAAAACTAGTTGAAGTTGTAGCTAAAAGGATTAGAGATATACTCGAAACTGGTAGATGTATAGTCAATCACATTGTTTATGATGTTACTTTATACGAGTTAAATCAAGATTGAAATGAAACCTAATTCGAAATTCGAATTGTACGAACTTTGAGTTGAAATAAAAACTATATTCAAAATTTGTATCAAAACAAACAATAAATTCAAAATATTCAAACCGAACCTTGGTAGAAAACCAATAAAATACCATCTAACACCTTTGGCGGAAAAAATTGACACAAAAAAAAACATGAAAAATGAAAATAAATATATCAACACAAAATTAACATAAAATGAAACCGACTAACTTAAAACCAACACAAACAAACAGCCTACACAAACCCATCGAAATTAGGATAAAGCTATATTAATTTCTAAATAAGTAAATCCCAACAGCCGACTATTTTTTTTTTTTTTTTTTTAATTTTCAGTTTTATATTTTAACGTTATTGAAGTGTACATCTAATCTAATCTAAAAAAAACCAAAAGACAAAACTAAACTGACTAACTATCATAAGAAACTGCTTCCATTTTCATTTCCATTTGCAGGAAAACTACAAAACCATTTACCGTCTTCAGTCGTCACCACCCTCCAATCCCCTTAACCCACAGAATTCATCCAAATCCCCCAATCACCCACCATCCATATATACACATATGTACATACATACTCCATTGCCATTCCTTTCCTAGCTTCCAATTCACCCTTAATTCGTTCATTCATGGATTCTTCTTCTTCAAAAGCGAATCGTCAATTGATGACGGAAACCCAAGTTGCAGGTGGCGGAGCTACAGAAGAACCCGTCACCACTAAACTACAACTCGCTCATTATCATCATTCGGCTTCTGCAACCCTCGACAAAGAGGTGGTTCTCCGGCGAATTCGTTACCACAAAATCAAACGCACTTTTGAGTCGCTCGTGAATAGAAGGAGCGATGGGTGGCAGGAGGAACCGCTCGATGTCTTCAGTACTTCCCCTTGAAGCTTAATTAGCTGCCTGCCTGCCTCTCCGGAGACACGGCCGACATATGGAACGGAAATACGACGTACGACAAGTACTGCTTAGTGTACAAGTGCCTAGTGCATGGAGTTGCAGGGGATATAAGTACACACCTTGGAACTGAAGGTTTTGATATTAGTTGAGCTACTTGATCGAATGGAAAAAAAATGTAATGTATTAAATAAATAAATAATATATACTACATATATATTTTCTATTAATCAACAAACAAAAAAGATTGAATCTTCTTGTATCCGTGTAAGTAATAATATGTTTACAGTCAAGGGTTAGCGGAGGGTAATACCGTTAACATAGTAATTTTCGTTTTTTGATCATCGTCCGATCTTGTTATTGAAAGAACTACTAGTTTCTAACAATTGGAGTAATATACGGGTTGGCATGGGTTAGATAAATCTTGGAAAGAAAGGATAGGTAAAAAATAATCTACTCTTAATAGTCTGAAAGCTCAAGTTTCAACCTTGGATATAAAGGCTGAATCAGCTGGATTAGACTTTGGCCTAATCACATTCTCCAATTATGCTAGACTTAAAAATATTGGATCTTGAAAAGTCTGGTTCTTAGACTGAAAATGGGCAATTAGCGGTGATGAAAACTCTAAACTTTTCCATGGTGCTATTAATTACAACGGGAGAAGAACTTTAATCATGGATATCTGTTAACCGGGTATGGGCAACTGATCCTACATATTCAAATTGCTATCTGGTTCACAACATGATTCTCTTGGAGAAAAGATTTCAGAATTGGAAGTTAAGAATGCGATTTGGGATTGTGGTGGCAGTTGGCTCTCGGATCCGATGGTTATACTTTTGAGATTTTAAAATCTTTTTGATCACTTATTAAAGTGGATCTGTTTAAGGCAACTCATCATTTCAAAACGAGTGCTCCTATTGATTTGAGTTGTTTATTACACTAATTCCTAAGGTCGCTTCTCCTATATTTTTTGCGTAGTTTCTGCCCATTAGTCTTGTTGGATGTTTCTACAAGATTGTTGCTAAAATCCTTTCCTGTAGGATGAAGGTGGTTATTGACTTTGTTATTGGCTGTGAACAAACCAGTTTTATCAGTGAAATTATCTCTTGGTTTAAAGTTTCAAAAGAAAAACTATGATTCAGAAGGTTAACTTTGAAAAAGCATTTGTTAGATTAAGTTGGGAATATCCGGATGACACACTTGACCAAATAGGTTTTGGGATGAAATGGAGAAGATGGATTCAACGGTGTCTTAATTCAGCTTACATGTCGATTCTTATAAACGGTTCGCCTACGTTGGAGTTTTAACCTAAAATGGGTGTTAGGCAAGGTGATTGTAACAACTCGTCCCACATGGAAAGATAAGAAAATTTTGAGGCACCATATAAGTTCAGAGTTATGGGCTACCAATACCTTCTACCATGGTTTTAAGTTGATTTCGAAGTTACTGGGCTAGCTCATGACTTTGGATTATGGGGTGTTACAAGTGGTATCAGAGCCATTGCCCCTCGGGTTGTGGTGGGTGTGGAACTCATGCATCTCCTTGGGTATGGATTCTGGGTATGTCGATCTGACGCCTGACAGGGACGTCAGGTGCTTAAGTGAGGGAGTTTGTAACAACCCGTCCCACATGGAAAGATAAGAAAATTTTGAGGCACATTATAAGTTCAAAGTTATGGGCTACCAATAACTTTCATCATGGTTTTAAGTTGATTTCGAAATTATTGGACTAGCTCATGATTTTGGATTATGGGGTGTTATCCACTAGCAGCATTCTCATTCATTATTGCCACAGAAGGTTTGAATATAGTTATGCAAGAAGCCAAAGAAAAAGGTATATTTGATGGGGTTAAGCTAACAAATAATGGGCCTGTAGTATCAAATTCACTATATATGCGGATGATGCCATTTTTGTTGAAAATGGTCTATATATAATGCTCGTAAAAGTATTATGGGTACTAGCTAAGCGATCCGTGTGTCAACACGGGAATGATATAATACAATTTTAAATTTATATAGTTTTAAAAAGTATTAACACGTTAATTTTTTTTTGAAAACATAGATAGAAATATAAAATCTCGTAAGAATAAACATTACAGAAGTTTGGAATTCATACATAAGATCATCATTAGATTTTCTGTAAAACCTCTTTATAAATAACATTCATGGTTTTATTAGTAGTGTTGTCTTCATCATCGCAATTTAAACACGGGGATGATATAAAACATTTTTAAATTTATATAATTTTAAAAGTAATAACACGTTAAAAAATTACAAAACATAGATAAGAATATAAAATCTTGTAAGAAATGATAAACATTACAGAAATTTGAAATTCATACATATACAATTTAGCTACTTGGTAATGGCCTACATACTACTTGACTCTACATTATGAACGATAAAATCTAGCTATTTGGTTTTAATAATGGGCTCCGGTGTAGTTAAAATGAAACAGTGAACAACGCGTAACATAAACAATGAATCTCGAATATAACTCTCAAACAAAACCGAACTCGGACTCAATTCAAACTTAATTGCAGTTCACGCCTTTAAATGAACTTGTTGAGGAGGTTTAAAGCAAGTCAGCCCTCGGTGGCTCTTGATTTCTGCCGTCAAACACCACTCTAATCAGTAAATAAGAAAGCAATTTCTGCCGTCAAACACCACTCCTAATCAGTAAATAAGAAAGCAAATTTTAAACTACTACAATATTAATAATCAATTAAGACAAATTCATATTGACATAGCGAATTGCAAGCACGAGATAGCGAATCTATGCGCCAACCGATTAAAAAGGCAAATATCTTGTTTCTTATTTAATCAATATTCTTATTAAGCTAGTTATACAATTTTGAAAACACAACTCAAGCAAACAAATTAAAAAAACAAATAACAAACACAGGGCTGGCTGCTCCTACCTTATTTAGGCCTGGGCAAACAGAAAAAGAGGCCCTTGAAAGTAAATAAATAACTGTTAGTAAGCACACAATTTTTTTTCTAGATGTTAACGTCTCTTTCTAGCATACACCGACACATATATGAACTACTAACTCGATCTTAGAGAGATCAGGGAAGTAATTCTCTGTATCAGTTCGTTGTTGTGTCCATTTCAAATTCTTAATATGCATATTTACTTGTACTTATTGAAAAATTAGACAAAAAAGAAATGTTTTAAATTGGTTAGATACATTTTATTGATATGGGGCTGCATCAACTTGTGACTACCATATGCAGTGCAAAAAACATCTAGAAAATAATGCTACAATAAGTATATGGATTGTTTTTCTTAAATCTATGTCTTCTCTCTGTCCAGATAGAAAAATAAGATGTAGAAGATATGTCAGTGATAAGTATGTCTAGACAGATAATGCACTTTGCAAACAGACCCAAAAATCCTCATTTTCACTTAACTTCATATGCAAGCATTATCTTATAATGTGGTCTCATATGAGCAAGAAAGCAAGTCTTTGTACTTATATGCTTCCTATTTAAGAGTGGAGTTAGAACTCACAGGAGGAGGAGGCATGTCTTTATTAGTGCTGATACTCATCAATTAGAGTTGCTGACTGCTTTAAAAATAATTGCTCCTTGTTTCAAAGCAAACTTAAGACTTGAATGCATATATCATGTATTCCATTATCAAAATGAGGAAGTGAGTGTCAAATGGTTAATATCCAGTACTTCCAACAGACAAACCACAAAAGCAAATACAGAATTTAACAAACCAGAAGGAGTCGGTGCCAACTCAACTTCAAACCGATCACTGATGATTGGTGAGTCAAGATCAGCTGCCTACCAAACTCGCTAAAATCCACGTATAAGAACTAACTAATTCACAGTTAAGTGTCCTAAGTAAGATATTTAAGTCCCAGTAGACTAAATCAAAATTGTAACCAGATTTATACGTTTAGAAAGTAGCAATTGTCGTAACAAAAATAAAAGTTCAGATAGTAGCAATAGTTGATAATTGCTTCAAGCCGGTACCAAATAGAGAGGGTTACGAACGAACTGCTTCAAACTGGTACCAAATTGAGAAATTAAGATTTTGAATGAAAAACCTTGTTGAAAAACAACCTTTTTTGGAATAGATAGGGTTGCAGAAACTTACCTTGTAGAGAAGCGATAAAAGAATTAGAGTTGCAGGAAGTTATCTTCTTTGATTGTAAGCCTTTACTTGTTTCTTCCAAATGTCTGTAAGCAAAAGTTGAAGAATGATAGTTTTTGAGGTTTCCCTTGTAAGTCACATAGAATGAAGAAATGGGGAATGAGGGAGGCGGATGTATCGAAGGAGGTGGAAGTCTGGTTCTCGGGTATAATATAGATCCGCATTTTTAATACGGATGTTGCTAAAATTGTTTTTGAGAATTGATGGATTTTGAAATTAAGGGTTCTTATTGGTTGATTGAGGTTGATTTAATGGTTATTTTTGGAAAATTTGTAAGTTGAAACTTGTAATTACCCAACCGTATTAATAAGTAAGACTTGATTTTCCATAAAAAAAAAACCCTCATTAACGCGTCATTAATGATCCTTTACAAATAATTAGAAAAAATAATGAACATACGTTTACCCTCTATGAATTGAAGTTAATAATTCTTATTACTAAAAGACAAAAACTTCTTTTACCAGAAATGATGCAAGCTCTGTTGGCCTTTACCCTTGAAAGCAGTTCTAGCAACAACAACATAGAACCTGTTCATAATTTTTGTATCATAATTAATAAATTTTCAGCCTATGTTGCAGTTCTAGCAACAGCAGCACAGGACATTAGAAGCAATTCAACTTATATTCCCAATGTCATCACTGTTAATACTCCAGAAATATCAGCACCTTCTTGAGACTATCATAAGGGGGAGATACAAATTAGATTAAAAATTAATACATCTCCCCCAACAAAATGTAAATATATTTCAACATTGGTCTTCCAGGACCAGGAGAATATATGACATGCAAAGTATTATCATCAATCAATCACTATCAAAATAGTGACGTTCGTTTGAGAGTTATTTCAAGAGCTTACTAACATACCGTGAAGTAAGCAAGGTAGCTCACAGAAAGCGTCAATGTAATTTCTATCACGGTATCATTGAAAATAAATCCAAGCCATAAATAGGACACCAGGCCAAATGCAATACCCATTCCTACACTGCACCAAACAAATTAAACAGTTTCTTTTATAAATCATGTGTAACAGGCTAACAGCCATACTTTTCTAAAAAAGATTGAAGCTAATATGAAAAACTTACGCCCCAAGTGACACTGTTGCCAAGAACTTGATAACACTCCCCCAGCTGAAGGTTGATCGAGTTACCATTCGGAAAAACAGTGTATAAACAACTATCGCCGTCCTGATCAAATATACATACAAAATTTGCCTTATTAGTTATTTACTGATTTAGGACACCAGACCAAATGCAATACCCATTCCTACACTGCACCAAACAGATTTACTGATTAAGGAGTTCATAGAGTTGACAGAAAATTGATACCCATCATTCATTAGAGATTCTCCTTCAATAATTGTACTTAGATTTTTGCTTGCACCAAGCTCTTTTAACAAAGCAACTACAACAACATGATCAGTAGCACTTAAAAGTCCTCCAAGCAGCAACGATGTTTTCCAGTTCCAGTTATATGGAAATATTAGCTGCAATTAAATAAAGATTTTAAACAATTCTTCTAAGACAAGACATGACATTTTAAACCAAAAAATGATGTAGTAGTATGTTATTAAACCTTTAGTGCTATCGCCAAATTAACTCAAAAGGAAGTAACCACACAATACTGTCACCAAATTAACTTAAAAAATACGAACAGTGGTTTGGGAATATCATGATAATTGATAATCCAATATGATCTTTAAGAACACTGAAGATGAAAACTTAGTTAACTGTTTGAGTTTTAGTTATAATCGCAATAAAGTGAGGCAAATGCCCCTTGTTCTAATTCCATGAAACATTATCAACATCCCACATTTGTAATTGATTCTATTTGATTCCATAGGATTCTTACGGTGGGTACATGGTCGCATTTGCCGGTAGAAAATATGCTGCAAGGTCAATCCCAGCTTTTGTTGCAAAACAGTACAATTTCTAGTGACCAGCTTTACCCTGGTAAGATGGTAATTCTTTACCCTAATTGTTCAGTTTTCTTTAGGAGATGTCCAAGTTAACCCAAGATTACCTCCTTGTCCCTTGGTAAACTTAAAAGATTTTGATTTTGGTGGTAATTGAAGGATATTTTTAGGTATTTGATTAATAGGGTGCTCTGTGAACAATGTCCCTTAATTGATTTAGCACTAACTATAAGACCATGGGTAAATTACAGGAGCTGATTAATTGAACTATGTCCCTTAATCAAGACTCACTTGATTATGAGTCTTGCTATTTCTCATTCTCATATTGTCATCAAATATGGTGATGGAAATTGATGAAATAAATAACAAAATAAAAAATGATAAACTGGAAAAGCTATGAGAGATCAAACTAACCTTTATACATGCAAAACTCAATATGCAATAAATACATTGAATTTTATTTTGGCTTCAGAAAGGTTAAAGCTTTATGTAAAGATTGAACTTGATTATACACTGTTAATGAAATCTTGATGTTTATGCTATTAATATTACAGCAACACACTAACGTCTTAATTCATTTTCATGTTTCCTTGAGCACAAGAATCTCATAATCACAGAGAAAGCTCCTTATTTCAGATGACAATGCCTCAGATCAAGGCAGAAATGGAAACAACACTCTAGTGGCTCGTTCCAGTAGCTACAGATACTATCAAGTATGTTCTTATACACACAAAAATACATATTTATCTTTTAAACAATATTTTCATGTTACCTTATCTGTAATTTCTAATTGCTAATGGCAGAGCACATCAAAGTTTTGGACGGGTTGGCGAGTGGGAAATTACAGTGTAAACATATCATTTAATGTCAATCGTTTGTTGGTTTCTTCTTCTTTTGTTCTTGTTCTATGTAAATAATGTAATTCTTGTAATCATATTCATCACTACTTATCTATAAAAGAAATTAGAGTTTTACAGATGCATTCAATCGATATAATCCCAAAGAACACTATTTAAAAAAATAATTAATCATACATAAAGATACTTGGTACTTACTTGGGTGATTGTAATACAAAATATAGATTGAATTCGCTGTCTTCCTTCCCTAATCCTTGATGTCGACGCAACAAAGCCCCCAAAAAGAAACTTCCGCTTTTGATATGATACAGTGAAGTCGGAAAATAGGTGAATCGTAGAAGAAGGCTACGGAAGAAGAGAGATAGGTCGGAGATAGGGGATTCGTAGAAGAAGCCTGCGGAAGTCGACGATGGGGGTAGTCGGCTTAGGGAAGGCCGTAAACCCTAAAGGAGAAGAATAATTTGGGTAGTCGGCTTAGTGGGGAAGTCGATGATGGGGGCAGTCGGCTTAAGGATTTTGGGGGATTATGACGTAAGCAAACGATTTTTTTTAATTTTTTTTTAAAACCAAAGAATGTGATTGGTGGAGACATTTTAGTAAAGGGGGAAAACCCTTTTCTTTTAATAAGTATTAAAGATTAAAGATTGGTGTTAATGATATTGAAACAACTTCTATGGTGAATCTTCTTAATTGCAAAATTGATTCATTTCCTATGAATTATTTGGTCTGTCCATTGGTGTTCGAATGAACGAGGCTGAATTTTGGGTTCAAATTTCAAAATAAAATGTTTAAATGGAAAGCGTCATTATTATCTTCCGGTGGTTGTTTTACACTTTGCAAAGCGGTGTTAAGTTTTTTTTTTTTTTTTTTGAACGGCAAAGTTAGTTGTTAGTAAGTTAGTAACACCAAGTTAGAATTAAACTCCATTGCCAAGGTTTGAACCCTGAACCTTCTAGGAGGCTTTGCCTCCCCCTCACTCTTAACCACTAGGCTTAGAGATCATTGGTTCAAAGCGGTGTTAAGTAGTTTAAGCCTTTATTATTTTCTCTTTTTTTGGCCCCTGTTAAATAGTTAAGAATTTGGAAAGAAGTCGATCAAAGTTCTTTTGGGTATAAAACATAATGAAAAAAAATCACTTGGATTGCTTGGTCAAAAGGTATTGCACCTAAAGAAAAAGGGGCTTGGGTATTGGGATTTGGGAGTTTAAAAACTCAAAATCTGGCTTTAATAAGTAAATGGTGGTGGCCTTTTTTGACGGAAAATCAATCATTATGAAAGATCGCTTTACAAACATTATATGGTATTGATGGTGGGCTTTTTAACCATAGGAAATTAGGCAAATTTCCGGGCGTTTGGAGAAATATTTTAAAACTTCAAAGAGGGTTGTATGATGGGAATTTATGTCTTGGATTAATTCATTGTAGCTCTCAGATAATGTAAGATTTTTTACTGTTAGTTTTTTATGTTTATATCTGGGTAATATGACACCTTAATTAAGGATCAACTTATTTTAACCCCTCGGCTATCTTCAAATCACAGTTCTATTCCACTTAGGGTTCATGCGTTGTCTTTTTACTTGATTAAGAATAGGAGGTAAAAGTGGTAAATTATTTAATTGGGTAGATTGGTGTATTAATCCTATAGGTGTATTGTGATTACTAATGTATGTTTGGTGTACTTTGCTAGCATTACACTAGTATTATGGTTATTAATAAATTGGGTTTGCTTGACTCGGGTGATGACAATACCGATGTTTGGATATAGCTCCATTTTTACTGTTAAAAAATTAAGTTCGTTCTTAATTTGCTACAGATATACATAGCTTTTAGACTAATTCTTCCAGAAGTTCATTGAGAATTACTTTTTTTGTGCTTCTCTATCGTATACCTTTCTGATTATCTTTTTCCCACTTTATTATAAAAACTATTATCTACTTGTAACATCAGACCATCAACAAAACAATAGGCAAACAAGGATTACAAGTTGGATATTTGTTGAAACAATTACGTACGTGTTGCATCCTATTCTTGTACTAACTACTACGTACATTGTAACAATTAGGGTAAGGAAATATGTAAAATTCTTTTATTTTCTTAAACGTCAATCATATAAAATACGAACCTTTTATCTTATTTATCTTATTTACTTATTTATTTCACATATTACAGTTACTTACTATTTTTTTTATAAATAATTAGTATTTTGTTTCATAATATTATTAAGAGAGGAAAAAAAACTAAAGTTGTTGTAATAAATTAGGATAATTATAAAAATCAAGTCTTCTAAGAAGCGCCAAATGTGTTGTTATAATTTAGAAAGCTATTAAAAAAGAAAATAAATAAACATAAAACTCTTTGATATAGAAGAGAAAGAAATAGTAAGTGATAAAATTAATGAAAGAAAGGAAATATAAACATGCAAGAAAGGGTAAAAAATAATTTTTAAGTGATAAATAAGAAATTAAATAAACAAAAAAAAGAGAGAGTGAAAGATGGAATATTGGGCTGGAGAAAAAATATGAGCAATGACTAATCAGGTGGCAAGAACGACTTGAATCGATTAATCATTCTTGATATATAATAGTGACGAATTATATATACTCGCGTGTTGTAGCGGGGTATTATATGATAAATAAAATAAAAAAACTGATATTCAAACACAAATAGTTCAAAATTTAAAATTTAAACGATTAAAGTTTTACATTTATGTTATGTCAAATGTATATAATTTTAATACGTCATTTTGTTCAAATACAAATCAGACCAAATGTTATATTTCACATTATCTCTAATGTAAACATCAAACGTGGAGTGCGAGACTCTTCTGCACTCATGCTATCGGATTCCTGTTTAAATCAATTTAGGTTTTATTTTTCTGTATTACATCCAATAATACATATTTTTTTAATAAATATCATATTGCTATAAAATTTATATCAAAGTTTAGATAAAAGGGCAAATGGCCAAGAAAGGTAACATATATATCAAAATTTGCCAATAAAGGTAACATGTAATTTTTTGTGCGCTTCTGTAAGACAGGCTAAAAGGTGTGAACGAAGAAAGCTTCTTTTGGCTTTTAGGCAAGGCGCCATACCCACTTCGAAGATAAAATAGAATGAAAGGCACAGCCGAACCCTCCTCGGCCTCATATCTCAGTCAAAGAGGCCTTCAATGACCCGGAGGTCTTCTCTAAAGCGAGTTCAGTCACCGAGCTCGAGAAAGGATTATAAAGTTTAATTTTGTATAAAAAAAGAATTCTAAATTTCAATTTTACATAAAAAGAGATTATAAATTATAATTTTTATTAAAAAGAGTATCATAACATGTTGAAATTTGGTCAAGATTCCCCTTTTTATTATAAATCAAAATTTATGATCCTTTTTGGACATAAAAATTGGAGGTTACCTTTATTGACAAATTTCAATATTTATGTTATCTTTTTCGGCAATTTTTCCTAAATAAAAATGATATTTGTATTTACACAAAATACTATATATTAAAAGTTATAGAAATAAAAACAAATAAGATACAAAACTAATTGTGTTTACATAATAATAATAATAATAAAATAAAAGAATTAAACTAAACACATGACGTTCAATAAGCTGGAAACTAAAAAGAAGAAGATAAAAACATGCTTCTTAAGACTCGAACTCCAGACTCATAGGATATGCACCAATTGCTTTGCCAATTGGTCAAAGAAGAGTTTTGGAAACTTATTCAACTTTTAGTTATATATTTATTAATATACTTCCTGGTAACTGTTAATATGTATAATGAGTTATCTTTATCTGCGTGGTGCGGCGGGAAACAATGAATAAAAATCACGGTTATATATTATCATATCAAATCTTAAGTTATGTTCATCCTTCTACTCATTAAATCAAAGGAGGATACTAAGAAAGAGAATGGTTGAATTATACATAATATAACGGGTAAGAAATTTTAATATGATAAAAAAGAATTATCCATGAATAAAAATATATAAACTAACATTCATTAAAATCTTATTTAAGAGAATAAAGAACAATATTTACGATATAATATAATATTTATAAGAGGTATCTAATAAACAATAACATTTCAAAATCCTTTTTAAAAAAATAAAAATACTCTAAAGTGTTTTAAAATTATAATAATGATGTTCTATTTAATAGCTTACGAAATGTATTATTTTAATATTATGCTTTTAAAAAATATGTTTTGTAAATAAATATTGGATTATAATAGAATTTATTATAGAAGCATAGATAAAAATAAGGTCACATATATTTTAAGGTAAGTTGAAATTACTTTAATACACGCACAACATCACACGATATATTTTGTAAAGAAGCCATAATTAGAGTGAAAATTAATCCGGAAACTAAATTGCAATCAATATATTATATATGGTTTGACTTGTAAATCATAAAATTAAAAAAAAAAACACTATAGATTGTAAATCGTCATATAAATGATAAAATACCATGGTTTTGCATATTGATTTCCTACAAAAAGAAAAACATTCCATTCGTACGTATAGGAGATTTTTGTTAATGGTTTCTATCAAGTAAACTATCAATTACACAATCAAGTCATATTTTACATATATTACGAGTTTATAAAAGTGTCTTAATTCTTAAAATGAATTACATAATTCTCTTATCCTAAAACAATATCAACTGTCAATCCATCCATTTGTATCGTGATCACTGTGAATAGAATTAGTTAATATGATTTTTATTGATTCCAAAAGTTACATAAAAGTTTAATAAAATTGTTAATAGATAAAATAAAAATAAAAACAAAAAAGAAGAAAGAAAAAGAACATGTTACGAATAAAAATTATACAATGTTACCGTAGTTAACTTGTAACATGAAGTAGAGTAGGCTTACCACTATGCCAAGCCAAGCCTATTGGATTTTGTTTTCTTCAATTAATTAGAATAGCTAATTTAAGATGTTACCGTTCATTTGTTCCTAGTCGATGTAAAATTATAATATGATACATTTTAGAAAGGGTGAGTGATCCGTACATAATAAAATTAGACATACTCAACAACAATATATGCATTAACTATTTATACTTTATTGTGTTGGCAAAAAACGTTTATGTACGAATCTATCTCTATTAAAAAAACATGATCTATAAATATCGATGTGTATATGGTGCAATGATGATAAACACTTGATTTCTAGCATGATTTGGTAACCATTCTTGATAACTAACTTAATATAGTAAATAGACGTATTATAGAAAACTTCCTTCATGAATAGTGATCTATACACAATGCAATGTTGATAAAACTAGATTCTCAACAGAATTTGTCTTGATATCTTATATATTATTAATTAAAAATATATATATACACTTGTGTTTACAGACAGATGCAATTATTATCACGTTAAATAAACAAAAAAGTATTACAATTATTGAAACCCTCAAAGCGATCCCCGTTTTGCAAACATCAAGATGATTAAAAATAGAAACGATCTATCGTGGATACGCCAGAATTCTAATTAATAGACTTGAGTGCGAGCCAATTACGGTGGCCAACGGCCTTTGTGGGTCCAAAAGCAAACAACCCAACACATTTATCGCCTAATTTGGTGCTGTTTTAACATGGTATCCTACTTTCCTCGATGTTTCCGTTAATCTTGCATAAATACCTACCCTATGTATCACCTTTTCATTTGTACTTGTCTTTCCATTCCTTCCACTAGGATTCAAACCTAGCTAGCTCTACGTACTCATTCGTCTTCTAACGGTCAGGTTTTCCTTCAACCCACAAAACATGCCCTCTCTTTTCTTTCTTTCTATTCTCTTCTTCTCTTTCATATCTTATTCTCAAGCTGCCACTCGTCCTAAAACTCCCTTTCTTGACGGTAAGTGTTCAACTTTTGTGTTAAATTTGTATTGCATTTCGTGCTGCTGGTCTGAATTTTTAGTTTCTTATGTGTACCAGGGTTTCTTGCAAATGGGAACTTTGAACAAGGGCCGAGTCGTTCAAACCTCAAGAAGACGGTGATTATAGGCAAGTACTCTCTACCCAAATGGGAAATCTCGGGTTTTGTGGAGTATGTCTCGGGTGGGCCTCAACCTGATGGGTTCTACTTTGCGATCCCACGTGGGGCCCACGCAGCAAGGCTTGGTAATGACGCTTCTATATCCCAAACTGTCAATGTGAAGGCGGGTACAGTGTACTCCCTCACGTTTGCAGCCACAAGGACCTGTGCTCAAGACGAGGTTCTAAGAGTGTCGGCCTCTGGCCAGACGAGCGACCTTTCCATTCAAACGTTGTATAGTAGTGATGGAGGGGATACATATGCTTTTGCTTTCAAAGCTACTTCAAGTAGGATAAAAGTCACTTTTCATAACCCTGGTGTTCAAGAGGACCCTGCTTGTGGACCTCTATTGGATGCCATTGCCATCAAGGAGATGATTCCTCTAAGATACACAAAAGGTAAATTTAAAACACTTTTTATTTAAAATGGGAAATGATTTGTGCTGTTAATAACATCTAACTTAGTTGATTCTAATGTGTAGGTAACTTGGTGAAAAATGGGGGTTTTGAGATCGGTCCACATGTGTTCAAGAACTACTCGACAGGAGTCCTCCTCCTCCCGAAAATACACGACATTGTTTCCCCGCTTCCCGGATGGATTGTTGAATCTCTTAAACCAGCAAAATATGTAGACTCCAAACACTTCTTAGTGCCAAAGGGACTCGCGGCTATTGAGTTAGTTGGAGGGCGAGAAACCGCAATCGCACAAATCATCCGAACCGTGCCTAACAAAGCCTATAGCCTATCTTTCACCATTGGAGATGCAAAGAACAATTGCCATGGATCAATGATGGTTGAGGCGTTTGCAGGTAGAGAAACAGTAAAAGTGAAGTATGAATCTAGAGGAAAGGGTGGTTTTAAGCCGGCAAACCTCAAGTTTATTGCTACTTCGACACGAACAAGACTCACATTTTATAGTGCGTTTTACCATATGAAGGTAAATGACTATGGACATTTTTGTGGCCCTGTTTTGGATGATGTCAGAGTTTGGCCTATATAGAAGCAAGCAACGAACTCGATGAATATAGGAAGACGACATCGAATCGGATATATTGCATATTGTTTTTATATATCTTGTATGCGAGTGTGTAACGAATGAATTCAAAGACAATATATATACATTTACTATCTTAGCTCAAGTATGAACAAAAAGATTATTGTATATTATAGTGAATAAGTGATGCAAATACTTTCGTCAATTACAAAGAAGTGAGCATTTTCTAAGGAATTTTGAAGGCAAATTTTAGCTCAAGTATGTTTAGTCATAACTCATAAACCATTGCATATCGCTGCAATCTAACATAAGATAGAGCACGAGGTTCCTGAATGCTTAGATCCAAATGCTTAAGTTTGGGTCAATACGGGTAATTAGTTAAAATAAATGGGTCTTTTTGGACAGACCATTTAGTAAGTACGGGTCACAATGGGCTGAAACAAAATTCTTTTATATGGACAGGTCTAGCGGGTCAATTTAGGTGGACAAAAAAGCGCTATAAGCAATTGGGTCAATTTCATCTTGTTAATGAACTTTAACAATGGCACTTTTGATGATTCTGATACCCTTAACTGGAACTTCTCACAGGGATGTAAACGAGCTGAGCCGAGCCGAGCTTTACACTAATCGAGCCACTCTCTTTAAGAATTGTAGAAGCTCGAGTTCGTTCAAGCTCGTGATTTGAGGCTCGAGCTCGGCTCGTGAAGTGTTGTACGAAGCTCGTTAAAAGCTCGTTTATTTTTTTGTTTTTTAAATAGTTTAAATTATTATAATAGTAAATAAAAAATAATTTGAGCTCTAAATTATTAATTTTTTTTTCATATTTAATGATATAACAATTTAAATTTTGAATTTTTAACTATTTCATATTTAATGCTATAAAAATATATAATATAATTATAAAAGTAAAAAATAAAAGTAAAAAATAAATATTATATTAAGCTCGCGAGCTTAAACGAGCCCAGTATACAAGGCTCGGGCTCGGGCTCGAGCTCATTAAATAAATGAGCTTTAATATAGGCTCGGGCTCGAGCTCGTTTAGGCTCGACTCGTTTCGAGCTTTTAACGATCCGAGCTCGAGTAGCTCACGAGTAGCTCGGCTCATTTACATCCCTATATCGACTTCATATTTTCCAAGTTTATTTAACATCAATGATTTCTGAATCAGCCGCGTCTCTGGAACGAGGTTAAACTGTGTGACGTTATCCGGCGATGAGAATATTGCGGACGTGGCGAGCAATTAACCGAAGAACATAGCGATTGGAGGATCAAGTTACGGCGTTACCTATACTCGAATGCTGATGTTCTTGAGTGCTTGAAGATTTTTAAGGTTCGCGTAGTAGATCCACGATTTGATTAGCTTGACGGATATAGACGGTGGTGGGAGGTTGTTTCTATGCTGCTTTTGTTCACACCTGGTTTTGATGTTCTCTGTTTATTAAATAAAAATCAAATCGGGAAGAAAGGGGGATGAACCAGAAGATTAAAGCCACATGATTCATGTAGCAATTACGATTTAAGAATTAGAAGACATAAAAAGGGGGACGAATCAAAAGATTAGACCAATTTGTTGGTCATCTCCCATTAGTGGAATCTTCCAACAGTAATTAAAGAAGAAAGAGCCATCGAATCAGGGTTTTTGATTTTTGTGAGGGATACGCTGCACAATCTTGGTTTACAAGTGATGATAAAAATGTGTAAGAGATGATAAAAATAGGTTTTGTTAGCCCAATCATTGTGCGGGATATAACTAATTGTTATGATTATGCTTCTTTTAGAGATATATATATATATCTAGGGATGAGCGCGGTTCCAAAACCGGACCGAACCCGAAAATGGCTAAAAAGAAGAACCGAGAACGCACCGTTATAGTATAAGTAGTCCTGGTTCCGGTTCTTCGGTTCAAAAACCCCCAAAACCCGAAAATTTTGATACCTTCATTAAAACTTTCTATATTTAAGATTTCATGCTATAAATTTACATGCAAAAAAAATATAAACCAAGTTTGGTTAACGTATGACAATTGTTGTAACTTTAGAGAATTTATATATCATATTATGACGTCTAATCCATTATTTCATTCTATGTTTAATCACCAAAAGAAACATTAAAAGTATGTTCTACAACCCAAAAAACCACTATCTTACATGGATCATGTATCATCCATTCTATGTTTTATCACCAAAAGAAACATCAAAAGTATGTTCTACATTCCAAAAAAACAAATCAAACATCCGCCGTTCCCTTTCCTTTATCTTTTCCATCTTCTTCTTGTATTGCATCTTCTACCTATATATAAAAACAAAGAAAAGATAGTTAGTATGTAACAAATACCCAAGAAATTCTATGAAAATGGATACTAATTACCCAACGCTATTTCATCATCTTTTAAGATGTCATCAACGTCATCTATAATTGGTTTCCTTGACTTTCTAACCCAATCTTGGGTGCAAACTAACGCCTCCACTATCTATGTGGTCAAACGAGTTTGATACTCATCTAATATGCGGCCACAAGTGCTAAATGCTGACTCAGATGCCACAGTCGATAGTTGTATCGCCAATATATCTAACAACAAAAAATAAAAAATTATAACTTTATATGTCGATTATTTTATTAGTAAGCTTAAAAAACTAAATTAAGTATTAGAAATCACCTTTCGCCATCCGAGCAACAATAGAAAAACGCAATGCGTTTTGTTTCCACCACATGAGTATGTCAAAGTCTTTTTTGTAAGACACTTTGACCTCATCTAAATACCTTTTAAGCTCAGTATCCACCGAAACCGAGTTGGTTTCTTCAACGCTTAGAAAAGAACCCAAAATGGCGTTATCATCATCACAAACCACTACTTCTTCTTGTTTTCCTTCTTGAGACGATCCATGATTCTCAAATTTGTCTTTGTATGTTAGAAATAAAAACTCCATCTTCTTTACAATTTTTTGAACCATGGATGTCACCTTCAATTGTTTTGTCGAATCGGACATGGGGTTGTCCTCTGTTTCCTTGGAGGAGATCATTATGTTAAAAGTGATTATAATAACATTTGTCATTGTTTAAAAAAAACATTAAAAGAGATGAGTGATTATGAAGATCAAATACAAACTTACTTGATTATCTTCCATGCTTGAGGGAACCCAATTGTCCATCAATGATAATGAGAGGATTAGGGATGACGAAATCTTGAGTACGTTAACGGTTAATCCACAAACGCAGAAGGGGGACGAAGTGACGAACGCAAGAGGGTGGGAGGGTAGAATTCGACGCAGGTTTAGGACTTTAGGAGGGTTTCTTGTTTATTAAGGATAAAATTATTTGAAATCTCTAATTAAAATGTGACTTGCCTTTTAAAATTCCGGTCAGGTTCCGGGTAAAAAACCAATTTTATTGGAACCGGAACCGGAACCGAAAAAACCGTACCCGAAAAAACAGAAAAGCTGGAACCGAGAACCGCCCCGCTTATGTACAATACGGTTCGGTTTCGGTCCGGTTCCGGTTCGGTTCGGTCCATACGGTTAATATGCTCATCCCTATATATATATATATATATCCATATTTAGTATATGATGACCTAACATAATTGTATATAATTGATTTGAGCAATCATACTCTAAACGTTAATATAAAATAGATATGTTTATAATCTATTTATTGTCTCCATGTATACATGCATTGAGATTTTTTGTTATTTAAATTAGATTTTGTTATTTACATATAAGAATGATGCAGGTCTTAGAATTATAATTTTTTATTAAAGATGTATAAAAGCTTAATTAAAATTTAAAATTTTCATCTATCATATACTTTTTAATTATCCATCTAAATTATATACAAAGGTTGTATTATTTGTAAACTTAAGTAGCTCTTGTAAAGATTTATAATTTTTATTAAAAATAAAAATTAAAGTAATATATGTAAATAAGTAGTATAAGTTTGTCAAAAGTTTATAAAAAAAAAGCATGCCAAGAATACTAAAGCCTATAACAATAAAAAAATAGAATACTAAAAGTCATTAAGAAAAAAAATAAAGTACCCAAAAAAGATTATATATACCAAGTAAAATACCAAAACAAAATTAACATTGTATGTATTGATTGGAAGGTAAGAAAGACGTAATTTACTTATTAATTTTTCTAATTCAATAAAATGATTGGATGAAAAAAATTGGGCAAATGAAAACAGTGTATGAATACTTTACATGTGTCTAAAATCTAATTTTTCATTGATTATTAAAAAAAAGTCAAAATCTCATCTAATTATTTATCTAATGAAATAAAATTGCATTTACAAAAAAGTTCTTCAATTTATCATGAGAAATTGGCAAATCTCTTTGTCAAATGATAGATAAGAGAATGTGTTGGGATGTTAAGCACTTTCTACAATATATGGATATAACGGTTGCTACTACTTCCGAGGTATAATGCAAAGTTTTTACAATTTTACTAGTGTTTTAATTAACTATTATAGCATTTAATCTTTTGTCCTTTCTTTTGCAGGCAGACCGTGGTTCACCACCACCATCACCACCTCCGCCGGACCTCAAGTGTCCCATATGCCTTGATACACTAGTCGCAACAACCACCACTAAATTGGGACGCGTGTTTTGGGCAGCTTGTATAAGCACAGTAGTTTACGCTCCAACAGGTTGGAGCAGATGTCCAATTTGTCGCGGAAGGATACGTAGATGCGACATATTCAGAATATACTTTCCTGATCCTAGTAATTAATGAAAAACCACATGTATTATGTTGTTAATACATGATTACATTTTATGCTTTGATCTCTTTCTTTAGTTGCAATCCTTTTGTTCTTTGCTACAAGCTGATCAAATTGTGTTTAGTTAAGCAAGCCTACAAGTTTCTAACTTTTTATATAGGTGCTTAATCATTTATTCTGTTTTTTCTCTTGAAGAAGCATAAAATGCTCGATTTGTTAAGTATAATGCCAAGTTTCCAACTTTTTTATAACCGATTCTGAAATCATCGTATCTGGGATGGTCTTCAACTCTATAAGTTTTAATTTTTGAGTTTGTTTCTCATAGAACAAAAAAAAACACATGTTCTTTGTCTAGTGTGTATATATTGCTCAATCACTTACATTCTTGTTATATCGTTTCTTTTATTGGATAGAATTCAATTTTGATAGATTCTTAACTGTCATTGGAACAACTAATATATAGGGAGAAAATAAAACTCACTTTACTATTATCGTCATTTTACGTGTCACTTGATATTATGTGTATCATCTTTTGTTTGGGGTGGATTTTGTTTAGTTTTTTATATTATGAAATAGTTCATTGCACCTGGTGAGAAAATATAACTATTTAAGAGTTTGTTTATCTTCAAAATTTAGAATGTTACTTATTGTGCATATGATTGGGAAAAAGCCGTATAGAAGGACCTCAATTAGACAGACCACAATGGTCAAGACCATGAGAGTGGTTGGGGGAAGCAAGTTCAGGGTAAGAATTGTTTAGACGACCACAATGGTCAAGAGCGATTGTGGGAAGCAAGTTTAGGGTAAAATTCGTTTACAACAAAGAAGTAGGGGTGAGCGTCTTAACCGAAATACCGAACCGTAACCGATAAAACCATTAAAACCGAGCCATTAAACCCGAACCAAATGAAAACCGACCGTTCGGTTTTTAAAATTTCATTAACCGATATCAAACCGAACCATTAAGGATTTTCTAATTATTATTTTATATATTTAATTATTAAAAAGTCAAAAAAATAATAAAAAGAAAGTAGAAAAGTTTTAAGTTGGATTTTAGCCAAAACCCAAATCTTTCTTAAGTATGACTCTTCTTTAACAACAACAAACACTCATTTTATTAAGACCACTCTAAGAACAGTTTACACTTTCTTTAGAGATTACTACACTTATGTTTTCTTGTACTATGTTTGGATTTTTAGGTTGGTTGTTTAGTGGTATGGAGCAAATGATCTCCATGTCTATTTATAGGTGTTCTTCACCTCCTCTTTAGAAGATTCTAGATCTTCCTACACACTAGATATATTTGTGATAATTCTAGTACATTCTACCACAGTCTATATCTATTACAACCTTCTATATGAGTCTAGAATGTTATACAATATTCTAGATAACTCTAGGATGTTCCTTAGTTTTCCACGATCTTCTAGAATGTTCCATAATCTTCTAAGGTCTTCCACGATATTATGTACATTTTGTAATATTGTTTGACCTAATTTAATGGCTACTATAAATTATAAAACAATAAAAAAAAACCCAATTTCATGGACCAATTATGTAATAGTGAAGCCCAATAGGTTGGCCCAGCTAAATATAACGGTTAAACAAAAAAAACCGATAACGAAACCGGTCCGCTATCATTAACACCCCATTAGAGACCGATAACCCAACGGTTTAAAAAATCACATAACCGATATTATCGGTTTTGGTTCGGTTTTGGGTCAAAACCGACCCAAACCGACCTATGGTCACCACTACAAAGAAGAGAGATTAAAGCAGAAGAAGTATGACAAATATTGACAAAACAAGAACCAAAGATTAAACATGCAACACAAGAATACTGTTCAAGAAGCAACAAAAATAGAGCAAACCAACACCAGTAGCTCGAGCGTATAGAATTTCTTTCAGGTTAACAGTAACAGAAACTAATCGACAATGTTCACCTGAGGGTCAAAGTGACGATTATTGAGAAAACTTAACAAACTTGCAGGGTCTAGGATTCACCTCGGGACTTGACAATGAAATTTTGGCGACTGATGGGGTTCATGACCACCGGGGGACCAGCAGTACGAGGCCATGCCTGGAACTTCTTGTCAGTCTCTTCCCACCACTCCTTGTTTGAAACTGTAGAGGGGGTAGTACCTATGTATAACAGTCGAGAGTATACTATTAGACAACGTATCTAGGGACTTGGGGCCATTAATTAATATTGTAAGACTGGATATGTGTGTGTGTGCACGCGTGTATATCCTTGCCTCCAAAAATCTTCTTGTCTGCAATTACATAGTCACAGGCGAATGCTAGTACAAATGCACCAGCAACAGCACCAACGATCTTGGCTCCGGTCATTTTTTCCAAACTGATTTGCAAAGAAAATAACGAGTGTTAGCCACACAACATTTATTAAAAGTGGTTAAATTTGACAGATAGCTCTGACACCAAACATATAAACGTGCCACTTATTTAACATAATATTTATAATGAAATTTACATCATTCTATGAAGGAAATGAACAATGATAGCGGGTGTATAGAAAGGGAGGCGTTGACTATTGCTGCAACAAAAATTTATTCAGGGGAGGATTGAACACCTCATAAATAGGAGAAAAGGCATCTACATGTAGGCTATTTTTTCACAAACAAAGTGGCGTAAGCTGTTTAAATAAGCAGTCTCAAACACCCGCTAATATAATAATATTGCAGCTTCTCTTATGCTCTGCAACGAAGACATGTTTCTGTGGAGATATTTCCCAGTATAAATAAGGTCACCCGGCATGACTAGCAATGAATAACTAACGAATTGGGCTGCATCCCTGATATATGTCAAGAAGACACTCTATGCACAAAAAAAAACTTAGACGTTATTGGTCGTTGCCTTAAGAAACGTTTTTGGAAGACAACTTTTTTGACTAAGATAAGCAATTAGGTATCTATCTACATGTTCCTAATATTATTTCAAATTACTCACTTCTAAAACTGTACATAAACACTGCTAAAACTTTAATCCCAACCCGCTTAAGTTTAGCTGAAATCATGTCATCTGAGGCGACATTCGAAATTACTGAGTGAGAGAACCCATTCTTCCACTCTCCTAAGACCTAAAGACCAAATTTGAGCTTACTTCCACATTATTAGATGCTTTATACCAACTTTGAAGACACATTCCTAAACAACTTTTCACGACTTCTTAATTCACCACGACCATAATTAACATATGTAATGGAGACCATCCTTATGTTAATTCCACCTTAGAATTCTTATTGTCACAATTCTGCAATACCTACTTCATATATGTCTTGCTTCTAAAAGCCCAAAAGTTCAAACCAAAACAACATAAGACATATAGTATGTGTTTTAACCGTAAAATAAAAAATAAAAAAGACAAGAAATAATAGAAAATAGCCTTTATCCTCGCTCGTGCTAATGCAATATACCTTATCAACAATCTTGCTGTGATCTTATGTTTATGACCAGCACCCTCGAGAATCATTTGATGTTAGCTTTAACCCCAACTATCAGATAGACTTACATTCACCCTACACTCACATTCAGCATCATAGAAGAGGACGTCTTATATCAACTCTTAGTCAAAATTCTAATCTGCCTCGATAACATTTTGCACAATGATCGTACTATATTTAAGTTCCAAGTTTCTCAAAGTACGCATCACATACTTGCCCTAAGGACATGACATGCATGTATATGTGTATGCAAAAATATTTATATCTCTCTAATAACTCTCTATCAAAATCTTGATTCATAATCTATGATACTCCCTCTGCTCCATATATTTGGTAATTTCCAACTTCATAATCTGATAAGGGTTTGAGACTTTAAGTCATTTTTTCAAAGCAAGTCTTATAGACAACAACAACAGCAGCAGTAGCAAAGAAGAAGGTTGCAGTAAGTTATACACAAAGGTAACAACAATCACATTTGAAAACTAGCACGTATAACCTAAAAATGCGTCGATGTTCGTTTAAGCTGGCAGGAGTAGTAGATAGTTCAAATATAGACATAGTTATCAACACCAGTACCATAGCAATGTTTTTTCGATTAAAACATTGAATTTGAGCCCTATTAGATGGAACATCAGAAACGAATAGATGAAAAAATCGAATGAGGAGTTATTATATGAACCAATTCCACATAACCGATCTGAAACTAAGTATCTATACTCAAATCATGAAAAGGAAAGCATTGGAGTTTACCTTGTTACGCTTGTGGATCGAATCAAGAACTAAACTTTGATGCCCTAGAGTGCCTAATAAACGGACCCAGGAAAAAGAAGCTTCTGGTTCAAATTGGAGGGCTCGTCAAACGCAAAGTGGAGTTATATTTTTTATTTCTATACTAGTTAACTGATTATAAATACATTGTTTATTTATACTATATTATAAAATACTTAATATTTTTTTTCTAAATTTTAGGACTACTTAATTTTAAGTAGTACATATCTTTATGTAAATAGTACAAATACTCAAAGTAATAGTCTAATCAATTATCTATTTAATTACCTCAACAAGTTATGGTAACTGTTGTTTTAAACAACTCATTAAACATAATTAGATATCTTTGTTATTATCTTTATTGTGTTTATAAAATTACTTTAAAATGAATAAAAGAGTTGATGACAAAATATAAAAATAGATAAAATTGAAAAAAAATGAGAGAAACAGATTTTTGTCGAAAGAAGGTATATGCTACAATATTACGTAAATACAATATCTTTTTTTTTTTTTTTGTAAAGCAGCATAGTGTGTATGTATTAACAAAAGATAGTTACAATATGTCCACCCTTTTCAATACAAGAAGTATTGAAATAAAGGGCTTTTGGGCCTTACAAGAAGCCTGTTAACCACCTAAATGAACTTACAAGAAAAGCAATTAGAAGCTTAACAGGACCCTAAAAATACAGCACATCCAAACGTTTCAGGTCACCAAAAACCTCAAGTTAGATCAGGAGTAGATTCTGGATGTGTTAACCAATCGCTCCACTGTATTGACTTCCCTTTTAGAGTTCTAAATTTTAACCATTGAAAAATGATAAGTTGAGTCTCAAAGAAGATCCAGCCTGTATCGTAACTTCGGTTGCTAAAAATGCTTTCGTTTCTTGACTTTTACACATAATAAGCAATTGTTCTTACCACCACCGCCCAAAGCTGAATACCCCATGATGATAGATTACCAGTGGCCGAAGAATCGAGCTGATCAAAATTGATACCACCTTCGTAAGATCTACCCCACCATTTGTGAACCGCAATCCAAATTGGCTTAATTTTTTAGCAGGAAAACAACGCATGCGTGACCGATTCAATTTCATCTTTACATCTTGGGCAAAGTACCGTATCTAAATCAACCCCTTTAGCATCGAGATTGACTAGAGTTGGTAATCTGTTAAGAACCACCCTCCAAGTAAAGACGCAAAGTTTTTTTGGCATAAGATTCGTCCAAAAAGTGGGAACGACGGGTTGTTGTTGCTCCTGAGTTTTGTCTTCAATCAATTCACGAACCCATTTTACGGAGAAGGATCCATCTTTGTTTCCTGAGCATGACCACACGTCCTTTTTCGTTTCCAACATCCTAACCGCGTCCAGATGGTCAAGTAGTTGCTTGAATTCTTCTTTGACTCTTCCAATTAGAGCCGCTTGATTTCCAATTGACCAATGTCATTCGCTTGCCACCCAATATCCCATATCTGAGACCTGCATCTTATCATTACCAAATTTCTTATAAACTCTTTGGTAGGATGAGGCTAAGTCGTTGATACCCAACCAATTGTCCTTCAAAAAGTTTATTTTTTCTCCATTTCCAATTTCCACCGATAGCATGGACATTATTTGAACTCCCATTTTTTGTAACTCAACACCCGCCCTTATTATCCCCCCCCCCCCCACATACTCTTTTCATTTTTTAAGTTGTCCTCCGATAAACCACCATGTGACCCATATAAACTTTTAATCAGTTTGACCCAAAAGGTATCATTTTCACTTTTTAAACGCCACCACCATTTTAAAAGAGAGGCTAAGTTAAAAGTATTTAGGTTCCCCACCCCCAAACCCCCCTATCCAATTTCCTCATAACCCTATCCCAATTCACCCAACAAATCTTTCTCACCTTAACCCCTCCCTCCCAAAAAAAGTGTTTCCTAATTTTATCAAAGGATACGAGGATTCCGGGAGGAGCACGAAACACAGACAAGTAATACACAGGTAAGCTTGAGAGTACCGACTTGATAAGAGTTAACCGGCCCCCAAAAGACAAGCATCTTCCTTTCCATTTAGATAATTTTTCATCCATTTTCTGGACCACACTTTCCCAATGGGATTTGTTTTTCATATTAACATTAACAGGGACCCCCAGATATTTGAACACACCCTCACCAACTCTGCACCCCAATTTATTAGCAAATTCCAACTCTTCTTCCTTCGATACCGCTATTCCTCTTAAACAACTTTTACTCCAATTGATTTTGAGACCCGACGCCTGTTGCCAACATTTTAACAAAAGATTAATTGCCTCTAGATTTTTCAAGTTCCACTTGCCCAAAATAACCGTATCGTCAGCATATTGAAGATATGATATTGTAATATTATCTTTCCCGACCTTGACTCCTTGAAACAAATTTTTCTCCACCGCCTCTTTAATTATCACGTTTAGTCCTTCCGTCACTATGAGAAATAAATATGGTGCCAATGGGTCGCCTTGTCGAACCCCTTTTTCTGGTTTGAATTCTTTGGATGGAGACCCATTTATTAGTACCGAAATACAATATCCTTACATTATCAAAACAAGACATGTTCTCAAGCACAAACTATTTATCGTCGCCGCATTGCGCGGAAACTATGCTAGTCTACTTAAGTAAATTAAAACATGGATGAATATTGGTAGTTGATAGTATTTAAACGCAATTCTCGTGTGCATGTTATGTTTTCATTGCTTTATAAACATTACTTTTAATTGGTATATATCATTTGCATTTTATGAATTCTAAAACTTAGGACACTAAACTTTTTTACTTTAATGACTTGGAAAAAAATGTAATAATTAAAATATTTGAAATTTAAGTTTAAAAGATACATATTTTTAACTTGAAGTAGCAAACCGACCTATAAAGATATATACTTGGATAAAAAGGAAATATATATTTAACTCAACTTTGATTCATAAACATATAAAGTAAGATAAAAAGAAGTGAAGAGATATAAATATAAAATAAAGGAGAAGATATAAATTATACTCTATTACACATCAACCATTGTTAGATACTGAATTCTCCTGTCCATGCATGCTTACGTCATCATGGGCGGACCTGTGTATTAGGGGGAGGGGGCACGGGACACCGGTCTTTTTTAGTTCGTAGTGTTAATTTTCGATTTTTTGAGACGGTGCTACCGGTAAATTTTCGGGGTGCAACCGGTGATGCCACCAAAATCAAAGGAAAAATGAAACTTTTTAAAAAATGATAAAAAATAGTTTAATATTTCCATTTATACCTTTAAAATAGCATTCTAGTTAACATGGTTTCATATAAATTATGTTTTGTTTTAAATTTTGTACCTAAAATACAAAAACAATACCCGAAACCTCGTTAATCCGACCCGATTAACCGGAAACCCGAGAAAAAACCCGAACCAGACCCTCAATTTTATTTTCGCATTATATAGTGCTACCGGTCAAAAAAATTCCTGGGTCCGCCCCGGTACGTCATAACCACATAGTTTCCTTGAGATCTGTCATATTTGTTGTCCTAAAACGTGTTGTGTAAAACCAATGTGTACTTATGAATTAACCATCTCCTGTACAGCGGATGTGTTTTCGTCTAAGAAAAATTATATAATTACTAAGTAGCATATTAAGCATTAAGTTTATGTACAAGTGTTAAATGTATATATTAAACTTTAATGTAAAGTATTAAATGAAGCTAATAAATATTGAATGTTAAAATGCTGAACCATAAATAAAATTATTAAATACTTATAGTTTTCTCCTATCTTTTTTAGTTTCTAAATATATTATATGTATTTTCCAGTAATATAAATATAAATGAGCATAATGATTATTGTAACGCCACCCCTAACGAGCTTAAAATTAGAGTTAATTTAAACTTTTTAAACATCGATTATCAAAAGTGTTGCAGCGGAATTAAACACCATTTACAAAAACAACCAGTTTGACTCGGCTAATTAATTACAACAAAAAGGTTAGCCAAGTTCAAAGCTACAAGCGTTACCAACTAGTTACCGACCATCGGATCCAAAAACAACAACGTGTTCCCCAAAAGGTATATACAACAAAAGCTACCATTGGTACCCGCCTCACCAGGCCTCTAGCATCAACCTGCGAAAAAGGTAAATCCTGCACCGTTAGCTACAACTAGCTAGTGAGCACCAATTACACATAAGCAACAATAAGCAGGCTATCATGTATCAGAACAGCACACAAGGCTATCCTATCATATTGCGACGTGACAAACGTGTCAGCAGTAGTCGTATGTTGCAGGGGAGCTAACCCCGCTCAACAACCCAAAAGCATTCCACATAGTACGCCAATTATCTATCATGTTGGTTCCCATCTATCAAGGAACCTTACTCCTTAGAGGAACGGCGGCCTGCAGGACCATCACCCAAGCGTATACTACTTGAGTACCGTTAGTGCCCGGGTACTAACTCCCGTCTACCCGAGAACCCAGCCAAGTATTGACACCCGTCTACCTGACTGACCTCCGTGTTCTCCAATTCAGTGTCCGGACAAAACTTCATATACAACTAGTTGATCCAATAAGGATCCAGTTCATGCGCGCATATAATCACAACAATATCTTTCATATCAACAATAATAATACTAAGCATGCTTGTACAACTTTATCATAACATACCTCCATTTCCACGTATCAATACACCAATCATGTGTCAACATGTACTACAGATAACTTACCTACTGAGACTCATGGGAAACCGGTACTCACCTCGAAACTACAAGAGGCAGATATGCAATCGGGAATCCCAAGAGCACACAGAATCGTCTGAGTCACCTAACACCAATAAACACAGATAAACACCCCTTAGTATACACTACAACAGACTGCACTAACAACAGTCTCAACAAAAGGTCAACATGGCTTCTGACAGCCTCCTACGGCCGCAGGAACATGTTCCTACGCCCGCAGAACAACATTCCAACACATACTACGGCCGCAGTACATATGCACTACGCCCGTAGGATCTTGCCAAAGAACCATGGCCTACGGCCGTAGTAACTATTTCCTACGCCCGTAGTCTTGTTTCCATCACCCGTAGGTGGCAATCCTCATAAATTCAATCCTACGGCCGTAACAACCATTTCCTACGACCGCAGTAACATAAACAACACCCTACGGCCGTAGTAACATCATACTACGCCCGTAGGAACCATATTTACAGCGTGTTCTTGCTCTGTTCGTAAACAGACGCTGTTTTACGGGTTTTGACATCAAAATCCAACTTGAATCCATATTCAAGTGTTTATACAACATTTCTAACATATATACTAACTTACTAACATGATTTGGACACAAGAACAACATCAAAACACTTCTAAATCTTCACTTTGACACCACACACACTAGGACATGAAGAACTAGGTTTTTAGCTTCAAGAACACTTACTAGGATGATGAAGATGAGGCTCAAGAGCAGATTTAGCACCCAAGTACAACTTCTATTCCGAATCTAACTTTGATTCTTTACTTGATTTCCTTCTCAAATGATCAAACAAATGGGTGTGGATGGTTGTACGTACATATGTGTGTGTTTGTAGTGTGTATGTGTGTTTTAAACTTATCCAATAAAGAAGAAAGAGTCTATAGACCGACTTAACAAGTTAATACCCCATCTCGGGTATTTCGTTCTCCTATTCAACTTAAAACACAACTTAGGGTTATCCGTTTCAACTAACGGAGATATTTTTGGAACCATTATCCAAAACCGTTCAACTATTTGTCAACATGGTCAACTTATGACACTTTTCATCATACTACATTTTTATCCACATTTAACACCAGTTAACACCATTTAACACCAATTAGCACCAATTCGCACCAATTCATGTTTAAAACACCAATTCACATTTAAGACACCATTTAACAACATTTATACTACAGTTAGCAACAAAACACCAATTAAAGTCCACGTACAACTGTTAAAGCTACATGTACTACAGTTTACAACTAGGCCCCATTTTGGGGTGTTACAAATCTACCCCCCTTAAGAAGATTCCGTCCTCGGAATCTGATCATCAACAAACAAATGAGGATATCTAGCTTTCATGTCGTCTTCCGTCTCCCAGGTCATATTCGAACCCAGGTTATGCTTCCACTTGACTAACACCAGTTTAATCAACTTTCGACGCAACTTTTTGGTTTTAGAATCAAGTATCTCTACTGGCTCTTCAACTAGGCGCTTTGAAGCGTCAACCTTCAATTCTTGTAGAGGCAGAATCTGGTTCTCCTCCACCTTACACTTACGCAGATAACACACGTTGAACGTGTTGTGAATTCCAGATAACTCTGGAGGCAACTCTAGCGTAACTGTCTGATCATTAACCACGCGAATGATCCTAAATGGACCAATGTAACGTGGACTCAACTTACCTTTTCTACCAAAACGAATTACGCCTTTCCAAGGAGAAACTTTCAGGAACACCCGATCGCCTTCCTGGAATACCACTGGTCTGCGTTTAGGGTCAGCATATATTTTCTGTCTGTCACGGGCCGCTTTGAGCTTTTCCCGCGCAATCTTCACTTTATCTGCCGTAATCTGAACAATCTCATGTCCAGCAAACTGCTTTTCACCGGGTTCTAACCAACATGTGGGAGTACGACAACGCCTCCCATACAACATTTCATAAGGTGGCATCCCAATACTGGAGTGGTACGAGTTATTATAAGCGAACTCGACCAACGGCAAGTGAGAATCCCACGCACCACCAAATTCGAGAATACATGCGCGAAGCATGTCCTCCAACGTCTGGATAGTTCTTTCCGACTGGCCATCTGTCTGCGGATGATACGCCGTGCTCAGATGAACACGTGTACCAAGTTCATGTTGCAAGCTCTGCCAAAAGTGTGAAGTAAATCTCGCATCACGATCCGACACAATCGAACATGGCAAACCATGTCGTGACACCACTTCATCTACATACAGCTTTGCTAACTTTTCTAGCGGAGTAGACTCGCTGATAGCTAGAAAATGAGCGCTCTTGGTCAATCTATCAACAATGACCCAAATAGCATCATGACCCCTAAGGGTCTTCGGCAATTTCGTCACAAAATCCATCGTAAGGTGATCCCACTTCCACTCAGGGATCTCTAGTTGCTGCAAACTGCCATAAGGCTTCTGATGTTCTGCCTTAACTTGCGCACAGATCTGACATTTTTCCACAAAAGAAGCAATATCTCGCTTCAAAGTAGGCCACCAGTACAATGCCTTTAAGTCATGATACATCTTTGTGCTGCCCGGATGAACCGACAGCCTAGATTTATGAGCTTCCTGCAGTATCAGCTCACGATTATCACCATGAAGAGGTACCCACACGCGAGACTGAAACGTCTTTAGTCCGCGAGTATCATCAAAAAGTTGATCTTTCAGCTTTTTCATCGTTTCTGCTTTTAGGTTTTCATCTTGCAACGCTACTTGCTGCGCTTCCTTCAATCGAGCAATTATATCGGGAACCACAGTAAGTTTCATGAATTTAGCATCTGTGGTAGAGCTCTTGCGACTCAATGCATCCGCCACCACATTGGCCTTACCAGGATGGTAGCGAATCTCACAATCGTAGTCTTTGATCAACTCGAGCCATCTGCGTTGTCTCATGTTGAGCTCTTTCTGCGTGAATACATATTGCAGGCTCTTGTGATCCGTACAGACCACACACTTGGTACCATAGAGATAGTGCCTCCACAATTTCAACGCGAACACCACCGCTGCCAACTCAAGATCATGAGTCGGATAGTTGCCTTCATGAGGTTTCAATTGCCTTGAGGCGTAGGCAATCACTTTATCTCGCTGCATCAACACACACCCCAATCCAGAATACGAGGCATCACAGTAAACAATGAAGTCTTCAGATCCCTCTGGCAAGGAAAGTATTGGAGCCTCGCACAATAGCCGTTTCAAATATTGAAACGCCTGATCTTGAGCTTCCGCCCAAACAAATGCAACATCTTTGCGGTTTAATTTAGTCAGAGGACCCGCAAGCTTAGAAAAATCGCGGATAAACCGCCGATAGTAACCAGCTAGGCCGAGAAAACTTCTAACTTCAGAAGGAGTTCGAGGAACTCCCCAATTCATAACCGCTTCGACTTTCGCCGGATCAACTTTCACGCCATCGCTGCAGATCACGTGACCAAGAAAATGAACTTCTCGTAGCCAGAACTCACACTTTGAGAATTTAGCGTAAAGCTTCTCCCGTTTAAGAGTGTTGAGAACCTCTCGCAAATGCAACTCATGTTCAGCTTCTGTCTTAGAATAGATGAGAATATCGTCAATAAACACAATCACCGATTTATCAAGAAATGGACGACAAACCCGATTCATCAGGTCCATGAAAACCGCAGGAGCATTGGTTAAACCGAAAGGCATCACCAAAAACTCGTAATGACCATAACGAGTACGGAAAGCCGTCTTTGGAATGTCTTCGTTAGCAACTAACACTTGGTGGTATCCAGACCGCAGATCAATCTTTGAGAAGCACGTCGCTCCTTGCAGTTGATCAAACAAATCATCTATCCGCGGCAGAGGATACTTGTTCTTTACCGTTCGCTTATTCAGCTCCCGGTAATCAATGCACATTCTCATAGTCCCGTCTTTCTTTTTCACAAATAGCACCGGAGCACCCCAAGGAGAAGAACTCGGGCGAATAAAGCCTTTGTCAAGCAACTCCTGAATTTGCGTCATCATCTCGCGAACCTCGGAAGGAGCAAGACGATATGGAGCTTTAGCCACAGGGGTAGCCCCCGGAACAAGATCAATTCTATACTCAACATCTCTGACTGGCGGTAACCCAGGCAACTCATCAGGAAATACGTCTGGATAATCGGTCACCACCGGAATATCACGAACAACACGTTTCTCCAGTTTAGCATCAATCACATGTGCTAAATAGCAATCGCAGCCTTTCGAAACCGACTTTCTTGCTTTCAACAGAGAAATGATAGGAATATCTAACTTTCGTCTCTCTCCACGAGCCACAGCATATGACCCGTCAGGTAAAGGAACTTTAATCAACTTCTTGGAACAGAAAATCTCAGCGTTCAACTTACTAAGCCAATCCATCCCAATCACAACATCGAATCCCGCAATCGGCATTAAAAGAAAAGAAACAGGGAAACTACTTCCATCGATATCAATAACCGCTTGAGGGACATTATCTACAACTGAAACTACTTTACCACTAGCAGTCTCTACTCTTACAGGCTCAGACAACACAGATACAGGCATTTGCAGTTTATCACAGAAAGAGACAGACACAAATGAATATGTAGCTCCAGAATCAAACAGTACACATGCTGGGGTAGAGTTAATAAGAAAAGTACCCGTAATCACATCCCCAGCACCCTTGGCCTCTTCCTTTGTCATCTGAAACGCCCGCCCTTTAGCACGGGGAGCGTTGTCTTTCTTCTGCCCTGAGGCAGATCCTCCAGTTCCAGCGTCTGACTTTGACCGACAATCTGTAATCCGGTGCCCTGGCTTGTGGCACTTGTAACAGACGTTCTCCTTAAACTCGCACTCATTCACCGAGTGCCCTTTCTGACCACATCTAAAACAACGAGTAGTGGCCTTCGAACAATCACCAGCATGGTAGGTGCGACACAGAGAGCACCAAGAACCCTCAAACTTAGCCTTCTTCGAAGAATCAGGCTTTCCCCCAGTCGACGACTGCCCCTTGGAAGTAACAGATTTTGAGAACTGCTGAAACTTCCTTTTCTGACCCTCAACAACATGATCCCCCTTTCCCTGGCGTCTATCCCCATCAATCTGTCGGGCTATCTCAAACGCCCGATCCAAAGTAGCCGCAGCTCTAACATGAGCGCGAAAATCAAGTGGCAACATGTTTACAAACTTCCGCATCTTGGCTTTCTCATCAGTCACCAAATGCGGTATGAATCTAACCTTATCCGTAAAAGCATGAATAAGGTCCTCAACAGGCTTGTCCCCCTTACGGAGACTACTGAACTCATTCTCCAATCGCTCCAGATCATAGTCTGTACAATACTTAGATTTCAACTTCTCAGAAAACTGCTCCCAAGTCAGAGCATCAATCACCTCCGGCTTCAACGTATCTTTAACTGTATCCCACCAATCCAGAGCTGGCCCTTTCAACCTCTGAACAACATATCTGACGCGAAGCTCACGTTCACACTCACAAGCTTCGAACACCTGATCCGTCTCACGTAACCAACGAATAGTCTCAGAGGGATTATCACTACCCTCATAAACCTTCGGCCCGCAAGACAAGAACTTCTTGTAAGAGCACTTCTTTGGCTTCTTCACTGCCAAAGCATTTTGCAACAACTCCCTCGTCAATCGGAGCTCTTCCTCTAACAGTCTAACATATGCAGCCTGCTCTTGATCATGTCTTGGCGGTTCCACATTATGCTGAGAAACCTCGTCCTCAGCTTCCCGTCGTTCACTTGAGGCCTCGTCCTCCATTCGTTTGAGAGCCTCTTCTGTCGTAGCTCTACGTTCGGCCATTTCTACTCAACTAAATATTTACACGTAAACCACAGTTAGTACACCATTTATTCACCACGTACAAATACTACAGTTAATCTATCACATAAGACAGCCACATAACACTCAACTCAACTCCAATTACCCCGATAGGAACACTTAACGATGGTCGGGCCCGAGCTTGAGATTGAATACTTCTACGAGTACTCAATACCTCAAACTTAGGCTCTGATACCTACTTGTAACGCCACCCCTAACGAGCTTAAAATTAGAGTTAATTTAAACTTTTTAAACATCGATTATCAAAAGTGTTGCAGCGGAATTAAACACCATTTACAAAAACAACCAGTTTGACTCGGCTAATTAATTACAACAAAAAGGTTAGCCAAGTTCAAAGCTACAAGCGTTACCAACTAGTTACCGACCATCGGATCCAAAAACAACAACGTGTTCCCCAAAAGGTATATACAACAAAAGCTACCATTGGTACCCGCCTCACCAGGCCTCTAGCATCAACCTGCGAAAAAGGTAAATCCTGCACCGTTAGCTACAACTAGCTAGTGAGCACCAATTACACATAAGCAACAATAAGCAGGCTATCATGTATCAGAACAGCACACAAGGCTATCCTATCATATTGCGACGTGACAAACGTGTCAGCAGTAGTCGTATGTTGCAGGGGAGCTAACCCCGCTCAACAACCCAAAAGCATTCCACATAGTACGCCAATTATCTATCATGTTGGTTCCCATCTATCAAGGAACCTTACTCCTTAGAGGAACGGCGGCCTGCAGGACCATCACCCAAGCGTATACTACTTGAGTACCGTTAGTGCCCGGGTACTAACTCCCGTCTACCCGAGAACCCAGCCAAGTATTGACACCCGTCTACCTGACTGACCTCCGTGTTCTCCAATTCAGTGTCCGGACAAAACTTCATATACAACTAGTTGATCCAATAAGGATCCAGTTCATGCGCGCATATAATCACAACAATATCTTTCATATCAACAATAATAATACTAAGCATGCTTGTACAACTTTATCATAACATACCTCCATTTCCACGTATCAATACACCAATCATGTGTCAACATGTACTACAGATAACTTACCTACTGAGACTCATGGGAAACCGGTACTCACCTCGAAACTACAAGAGGCAGATATGCAATCGGGAATCCCAAGAGCACACAGAATCGTCTGAGTCACCTAACACCAATAAACACAGATAAACACCCCTTAGTATACACTACAACAGACTGCACTAACAACAGTCTCAACAAAAGGTCAACATGGCTTCTGACAGCCTCCTACGGCCGCAGGAACATGTTCCTACGCCCGCAGAACAACATTCCAACACATACTACGGCCGCAGTACATATGCACTACGCCCGTAGGATCTTGCCAAAGAACCATGGCCTACGGCCGTAGTAACTATTTCCTACGCCCGTAGTCTTGTTTCCATCACCCGTAGGTGGCAATCCTCATAAATTCAATCCTACGGCCGTAACAACCATTTCCTACGACCGCAGTAACATAAACAACACCCTACGGCCGTAGTAACATCATACTACGCCCGTAGGAACCATATTTACAGCGTGTTCTTGCTCTGTTCGTAAACAGACGCTGTTTTACGGGTTTTGACATCAAAATCCAACTTGAATCCATATTCAAGTGTTTATACAACATTTCTAACATATATACTAACTTACTAACATGATTTGGACACAAGAACAACATCAAAACACTTCTAAATCTTCACTTTGACACCACACACACTAGGACATGAAGAACTAGGTTTTTAGCTTCAAGAACACTTACTAGGATGATGAAGATGAGGCTCAAGAGCAGATTTAGCACCCAAGTACAACTTCTATTCCGAATCTAACTTTGATTCTTTACTTGATTTCCTTCTCAAATGATCAAACAAATGGGTGTGGATGGTTGTACGTACATATGTGTGTGTTTGTAGTGTGTATGTGTGTTTTAAACTTATCCAATAAAGAAGAAAGAGTCTATAGACCGACTTAACAAGTTAATACCCCATCTCGGGTATTTCGTTCTCCTATTCAACTTAAAACACAACTTAGGGTTATCCGTTTCAACTAACGGAGATATTTTTGGAACCATTATCCAAAACCGTTCAACTATTTGTCAACATGGTCAACTTATGACACTTTTCATCATACTACATTTTTATCCACATTTAACACCAGTTAACACCATTTAACACCAATTAGCACCAATTCGCACCAATTCATGTTTAAAACACCAATTCACATTTAAGACACCATTTAACAACATTTATACTACAGTTAGCAACAAAACACCAATTAAAGTCCACGTACAACTGTTAAAGCTACATGTACTACAGTTTACAACTAGGCCCCATTTTGGGGTGTTACAATTATTACAACTTAAAAGCAATGTATACAACAAATACTAATGTATTATTAATAATCAAATTATTTTCAAAGCTAAATTTGATACGGACTATATTGCTGGTCACAAAACTGATGATAATATTGTTTAAACATGTTTTAAAACACTAAGTTTATTTGTATTAAAATAGGCTTAAATAGTTTAACACTATTGGAAAGACACATGTTGAATGTAAATAATTAATGTAAATTATTAAATGAAGCTAATAAATACTGAATATTAAAATACTGAACGATAAATAAAATTATTAAATACTTATAGTTTTCTCCTATCTTTTTAAGCTTATAAATATATTGTATGTATTTCCTAGTAATATAAATATAAATGAGCATAATGATTATTACAACTTAAAACCAATGTATACAATAAAAACTAATGTATACAATAAAAACTAATGTATTATTGATAATTAAATTATTTTCAAAGCTAATTGTGATATTGATTATATTGCCGGTCACAAAATTGATGATTATATTGTTCGAACATGTGTTAAGACACTAAGTTTATTTATAATAAAATAGGCTCAAATAGTTTGAGTAAAAGAATTAATTAGAAGTGCTCGACGGAAGATATGATTGTATACTGAATCAAATGTAATAAAATATTAAAATTCCAGGACTATTTTTTTTATATAAACTTTATTGAACATAACTTTTACTTTATTAAATACATGTTGAACCCAGGGGCGGATCTATGTGTAGAGAAGGGTATGCAAGTAAAAAAAATCCTAGTGTTAAATTTTTAAAAAATGATTATTTTTTATAAAAAAAATAGTGGCAATGCTTGCCTTCTACAATAAATGTTTGTATAGTGCATACCCTCAAACAAATTCCTAAATCCGTCACTGGTTGAACCAATAAAAGCAATCAAAATTCAAATAAATTTAAAACGAAAGCCGAAGTTGAAATTTGAATCCAAACAAAGAGCATATACAAAATTCAGATGGCAACAAACAAGATTTTCAAAAACTAAAAGTGAAAAACCTTATTCAAAGACCAAAAAGTTAGTTGTCAAAAACGTTAAAACCCAACAAACAACTCAAATCCAACACGAATAAAAAATAGATTGTGACGATGCAAAATTTAAACAAAACTTGAATAGCTCGAACTCAATAACCAAAACCGACTCGAATTGTCAGTCTTAAAAGTTTATATCGACAAAGACATACAACATTACAACCTCCAAAAAAGCCTTATATAGACAATAAAAACACTAAAGCTCGTGTTTCCAATTTGTCACAGTTGTACAAGTAAAAAACTAAGAACTAAAACTTTTATCCAAGTTCATTTGCAAGGGTAGCAAAAAACATATGCGCTTAAACATTATTGGTGATGAAAGACCGAATTATGAAATATAAAACCATTTTAGAAGAGTACCCAGAGGTCTACACATCCACTGCACGGTTTAAACAAATCGATCTAGCAAACAACCATAACTTAAAATATGAGTGTGCTACCATGCCAAATGCATAAGAAACATCACTCAAAAGATTAAACAGTTTTAAGACTCAGGTAATCTATATCGAAATGTCCTAAAGACAAAACATACTCTCATTCCAAATTAATAGACAATTTTTAAGCAGGAATATCGGCAACATCTTCAACATAAGTAATTGCCTTTGTGGTGGGCTTTGCAAGCAGATCAGTGTACTCTTGGTATGGAGATCTACTGAATCTTGTCTCTCTCCAGAAGTCTGGAGTAAGGAATCCATAAGTCTTCAACAGGCAGTCAAAAGTAGCCTGCCAAAACAAAAACTTTCCTTTAATAAATAATTCATAAACTAAAAATTTAAAAATAAATGCACAGAATATGCCATCTTAAACTCATACATGTTCATCTACAAAATATTTGAGCACAGCCTTAGTGCTTGCAAGAATCATTACATTTGATATAATACAAAACTCAAAACCTTTCCCCTCTGAAAGCAGCACAGTTGTAAAATTGCCAAAAAAAAAGAGAATTGATAAGCAGCTACAACTCTTAAACTCATGTACTAAAGAACATTTTAGAGACTAGATCTCTGAACATGAACATAAGATGGAGCACATTTGAGTTTATTATATAAACAACTACCAAATACCTACTCAAAGTAAAAGAGAATCTATTACTCTATCAGGAGTAACTTTTGGAATTGTATACCTGTAGGAAGAACATGACAGCCAAGTGAAAGTGCACAAGTAATGCAATAAACTAAGGCAGAGTAATCAAATACACTACATATGAATTACAATAGCATAATAGTATCATAAAGATTGACGTCAAATTTTGAAATCCCTACTACAAGCCTTTTATCTAATTCCTTAAAAGTGTAAAAGACACAAACAATCACATTATAGATGTCAATAAATGTTTACCATGAAGTTTATCCTAAAACTGTATAGAATGCTACCAAAAACCACAGTAAATCAGCTCTACAAAGTAGATGTAACAATCATCAAAATATGTTAATAATCTAAGTATAAGGGTTTACTAAACGATGTTGATAGCATTGTATTATCGTGTTTATAGAAGAATAATAAAAGCCAGAGGTTTACTAGCTAAATCACAAGACCATAACTCAGCGTATAAAATAAAAAAGCCAGAATCTTTCAATAAACATAAGTAAATGATAAATAAACCAATAACAAATACCAACTGTGTAATCACACATCAGACCACAATCAATAAAACAAATAACAATCAATGAAAATGATGAATAACAACAAACCTTGACAAAGTTTCCGAGAGTCTTTGTGGATCCACGAGACGATGTAAACACATCGTCAATACCAGCAAACTGAAGCACCTTCTTAGGCACCCTAGCAGCCACAATACCAGCACCACGAGGTGCAGGAACCAACCTGACTGTAACCGAACCACACTTTCCAGTTACCTTACACGGCACGGTGTGAGGCTTCCCAATCTTGTTTCCCCAATAACCCCTCCTAACCGGAATTACCGACAACTTAGCCAATATAATTGCACCCCTAATCGCGGTTGCAACTTCCTTCGAACACTTAACACCTAGCCCAACGTGTCCATTACCATCTCCAACGACCACAAACGCCTTGAACCGAGTTCGTTGCCCGGCACGGGTCTGTTTCTGGACTGGCATGATCTTCATTACCTCGTCTTTGAGTGAAGGGAGGATCTGATCGATGATCTGATGCTCTTTGATTGGAAGAGAGTGGAGGTAGACTTCTTCAAGCTTAGTGATCTTACCGTCTTTGACGAGACGTCCGAGCTTGGTAACGGGGACCCATTTCTCTTCATCGGCGTCTCTGCGTCCACCACGACGGCGGCCTCTTCCACGATCTCCACCACGGCCTCCTCTGCCGCCGAATCCCCTACCGAAGCCACCGCGTTCTCCTCCTCTCTCAGCCATGTTTTTATCGTTGATGGATTGGCACGAGACGAACGAGAGTGAAGTGAGATCTAGGAGACGGAAACCCTAGTGGAACGATACAGATTACAGAGGTTTATATGTGGATACAACGAAATGCTTGCTAGGGTTTGTTTGTTGGGCTCAAATTGTACCGGCCATCTACTTTAGGCTTCTAAAAATGGCCCAGATAATATATAAAAAAAGTAATATAAAATGGAATTTGATTATCACAGCCCTAAGACCATGCGCATCGGTGGGTTTACCTCACGGGTTGGAGTCTTCAACCCTCCATGAACACCAAAACACCCCATTGGGTTGGCTTGGGTAATCCGATGGTTTGACAAATTTTTATTTTCTTTTTTCTTTTCCCCAATGGTCCCATATATATATGGGGAGAATTTAAACGAGGACTGTTTTTCGTACTGGAACTAGCCGTTGATTTGATAAAGTGGAACTTATGGATGTGGAGCGTGGGGGGATCAAGTGTGGCAGGGTGCATGCGAGGAATTCATGGTTGGGCAATGACATAGAAGGAGAGGGAATTAGACGGCTCAAATTGCTTCTCGCAGTTCTCGTATGAAACACAGTTCTCGTTTGAACTTTTACCTATATATATATACACAGAGAGAGAGAGAGAGAGAGAGAGAAATTCATGCGAGAACCATTCTTAGTGCGAGAACTGCGAGAACCGCGAGAATCAATCTTGATCGTCCATTTCCCCCTCCTTCATTGTCATTGCCCATCCATGAATTCCTCACATGCACCTTGCCACACTCTACCACCCCCACGCTCTCCATCCATGAACTTCCCATATTCAAATAACGACTAAAATTGGTTCTCGCGGTTCTCGCACTAACAATGATTCTCAAATGAACCCTCCCATATATATATATATACATACATATATATACATATATATATATATATATATATATATACATATATATATATATATATATAGAGAGAGAGAGAGAGAGTAGTTCATTCGAGAACCATTGTTAGCGCGAGAAGCGCGAGAACCAATCTGAGTCGTTCAATTTCCCCTACTTGAATGTTATTACCCACCCATGAATTCCTCACATGCACCCTGCCATGCTCCATCCCTCCACGCTCTCCATCCATGATCTTTCCATATCCAAGAAACGGCTGAGATTGGTTCTCGCATTTCTCGTGCTAACAACGGTTCTCGAACCCCCCATATATACAGGAAGAAGTTCTATTGAGAACCATTTTAGTGCGAAAACCAATCTGAGCCGTCCAATTCTCCTTTTTTCAATGTCATTGCCCACCAATGAATTCCTCACATACACCCTGTCACACTTGATCCCCCCACGCTCTCCATCCATGAATTCCACTTATCAAATCAACGGCTAAGATTGGTTCTCGCAGTTCTCGCACTAAAACTGGTTCTTAAAGGAACCCTCCCATATATATATATATATAGTGGAAGGTTCATTCGAGAACCGTTGTTAGTGCGAGAACCGCGAGAACCAATCTCAGCCGTTCCATGGATATTGGAAGTTTCATGGATAGTGAGCGTGGAGGGATAGAGTGTGGCAGAGTGCATTTGAGGAATTCATGGGTGGGAAATGACATTGAATGAGGGGAAATTGGACGGCTCTGATTGGTTCTCGCGGTTCTTGCACTAAGAATGATTCTCGTATGAACTTTTTCCTATATATATATATATATATATATATATGTTGAAATAAAAAATAAAAAATAAAATAGGAAAGATAGAGGGTTGAAGATGGTTGGATGTGGGGGTTGTAGGGTTAGAGAGGGTTGGAGGTGGAGGATGCTGATGTGACAGTGCTTTTGATAGGGTAACCTGAGTTGGATGTTGATGGTCTAATTAAGGCTGTAGATAAGAATAAAAATAAATTAATTTTAGTTTTTAAAAATGGTAAATATGTTACACGTATAGAAAGTTAAAGACTAATTAAAAGGTAACTATGAAATAAATGGAAAGCTAATTATCAACAAATGAATTGTGATTTTTCCATTTTTAAAAAAAGAAATTACTTTTTTTTCTTATCCATAGTTGATAGACCTAATGACTATGGTTATAACCCTCCATATAAAATACATAGTCAAATAAGTAACACGCTCATTATCTCATCAGAAAATGAATCAACAAGTAAATAAAAAAAGGCAAGATAAATGTTGCAACTACTAACATAGCTCATGATTATGATTATGTTAAATATGCAACATACACTTTTGGTAAGTTGGTAAACTACAAAATTTATAAGTTAATTTGTATTAAAATTATTTAACTTCTGTATTATTATAATTAAATTAATACCACTAATATAAATGCTAATAATATTAATAATAATAATATAATATTGTTGTTGTTATTATTACTAACGAGTCAATTGCACCACCAGTAGTCTTATCTTCTATAATAAGTAAAAACCACCATTGTGTTAACCGTATTAACCGTATATAAGAAACAACCCATTGAATCATCTCGTAAACCTGCAAATCACATACATTTCCTTTGAAACCCCGAATTGCAACATGTTTGTGAATTGACGAACCTAAAAATATCTAGAACCAAAACCCTAATCTTTTAATAATTAAATTATGAATCACAAAAACCCCCCATTCAAATCTCGAAATCTATTAATATTGAAACTCTAATTTGTTTAGAACCTATAGTTGCAAATCTGGAACCATCAAACAAATGAAAGCCCTTGATTATTTTATGATTGAAACTAATATCATGTTTGTGAAATCATGAACCTTGGAACTGGTTTGAGATCGAAACCAGAGATGGTTAGGAAGGTAGAAACCCATGATATTGAAATTGACATTGAAATATAACTTGTGAGGAACCTATGATGAAGGTGCCAGGTAATGGAGGTGATGGTGTGACATCGACTTTTCGTAAAAATAAATCTTAACTTGAATCCTTTGATATAGAAAAAACACATCAAACATTATATCAAATATTACATATAATCTCATCCAGTTATGACTTTAAAAAAAAAAAACTCATTCAGTTATATCAAATATATATAGTGTATACTAGCAATATTTTAAGAGTTTTATATATTGAACATATCTATATCTATCTATCTATATTCTATATCTATATATAAAAGACATGCAAATTTTCCAAAATTAACCATAAATTGAATCTTAATTAACCAATCACAACCTTCAATTTCAAAATTATTCCATTCTCAAAACAATTTTAGAAAGATTAAAAATCTTTGAATTCATTGTGAGGGTGTTTTATAAAAGATATGAGGAGGTTTTAAGAAAATGTGAGGGAGTTTTATAAAAATTGTATACTAATGTAATTAATTATAAGTTGTTTATAAATTATGTTTAGTAACTTGTGATATATTTTGTTTAGAGAAAAAATAATTATATATTTACGACCGTCTCATTTTTATCTACGTTTTGATATAAATTTTAATGTAATATATATGACACTTTTTGAAATTAGTATATTATTATCACAAAATTGATATTTCATTTACTGCATTATTTTTATTTGAATATTCTAATATCTTAAATACACTTTCGAAATACCCGTACGTGACGGGTCAATAAACTAGTTATAACATAACAACAAAAGGTATAAAGTTAAATGTAATTTAACTTAATAGCAAAACGTAAAATTATTAACATAGCTTAACCAAGTTCGCTGTTGAACTATTTGTTTTGTATATATACAATCGTAGTATAATCAAATATGGTTTTAAATATAAAACTGAGCACAGTATAATTATTATAGCAATATTATTCACACGTACATACGTACACCAATTTAATTTAATTCAATAAATATATTAATCAACGATAAGTGTAAGACATTTCACATGCATGCTGCAGGTTGATGTTGTGCATTATTTTTAGAGCATCGTGGGATAACGGTTCCGATGTAAGTCAAATCATCAACATTGTTGCAAATGGCCTTGGCATCATCACCATCCTCTCGAGTAATGTTTATCTCTTTTAAAACGATGCCTTGGCATGGATGACTTTTACTACAATCCAACATTATCGCGTCTTCGCTCGCACTTGTTCCAGTAATATTTTCGTAAGTCACATTTTTTATTTCAACAGCCGACTTCTGCATGTGTATATATGTAGCTTCTTCTGTTAGAATCAAATATTAAAGTGTGTTTACCGTCTAAAATAAGTTTATATAAAAAACATACATATTATTGAAACTCTTATTTTAAATAAACTGAGTACTTTAATGTATTAATTAGAGCTCTTGTTCTTATGTTTTTTGGTTAGCTAAAAAAGACCGCAATATTAAAAAGCATGAGTGCATGACCTGTTGTTTGCAAGGCTTATCTTGATCACAGTAATTTTGATCCATAATGATAGGGTTGGTTACATTCTTCATGTTGATATTTTTAAACGTAATAGCGCTTGCATTTCCTGAACCTCCCTGCAATCAAATCAATTAAGAAAGATTAATGGCAAGCTTCTCATTCTCCTTATAATCAATTCACAAAGAAAAGGGACATTATTCACTTCAAATTTCAATTTTAACCCTTAAAATTTTTCACACCGAGATGGCTTTACCCGCGTATTGCAGCGGGGTTTTAGTGTGAACACCTCATCTAACATATTTGTATCTCGTTCTCTCCTTCTTTTAAGTTTTAATGTATAATGTTTGGTATAATAAAAGTTATAATAAGAAAAAAAAACATAAAATCAATTTCTTGAATAAGATAATAATAAATTTTTTAATAGTAAGTAGCGATGAAAGAAAAAAAACACAAAATTAATAATACAAATGTAGCAATAAAATAATAATAATAATAATAATAATAATAATAATAATATAAATAATAATAGAAGTCAAATAAATAACCGTGACTCTTTTGGAAATAAAAGGCAGTTGTATGATGAAATAATTAAAAAGGAAATCGGTGAAAAAAATAGAAAAAAAGTTGGCTACAGAATCGAAATTTTGACCATATGCCACTCCGCCAAGTTGAAGCATTGTAATTGATTTGTTGTTTGAAATATATATTATTTAATTTTTAAAGTTACTATTCATTTTACCTTGTAATATATAATATACCCTTAAGTTTATATAAAGGTATATTTAAGTAGATAAAATTACTTGGGGACACTATTTACTTCAAATATCAATTTAAATCCTTAGGTGGTGTTTGGTTTGATGGATTCCTTAGGAATTGGTGGGAATTGGAATCCAATTACAACCAAATCATGTGTTTGGTTCAAAAATGAGAAAGAAAAAGGATTTTGAAACATGAAAAACATTCCCACAACTGATGGATTTTAAAATCCTTCCCTTACCCTATGGATTCTAAATTCCCGACTTGAGCTCATGAAACATCGACCAAAGGGCGACGGTGACCAAAGGGTGACGGCGACCTAGGGTGACGGTAGTGGGGCGACCTAGGGTTTCGACATACGACGGCAGTGAGGCGGTGGCGATCTAGGGCTTCGACAACGACCAAAGGGCGACGATGATCTAAGGTTTCGACAACGAGGTAACCTCTTCTTCTCTTCTTCATTCTTCTTTTCGATGGTAGTGGTGAAGGTGGCGACGGCAGTGAGGTGGTGATGGTGACGATGGTGGCGACGGCAGTGAGGTGGTGATGGTGGCGACGACAGTGAGGTGGTGGCGACGACAGTGGGGTGGCGGCGACGGCAGTGAGGTGGTGGTGAAGGAGGCGATGGTGATTGGGGGTGGGGAAGTGAATTACATTCCCTGAAACTACTAAACACAACAAGGAAGGATTTAGATTCAAATTCCAAATCCTTCAAAATCCAATTCCTTCCAAAATCCAATTCCTTCAAAAAACAATCCTTCAAACCAAACGTCACCTTAAAATTTTTCACAATATAACCTTAAGTTTATATAAAAGTATATTTAAGTAAATAAAACTACTTACTATTTTTTACAAATCGAATATGGTGTTTGACGTAGCAGTATCAAGGTGTATCATGGTATCACTCTCACTTTAAGCGTAAGAGTTTAATTCATGTTATACATCATATCAATTTTTTAATTTAATTTTAATAAATTTTCACTTTTTACCCTTAAGTTTGTATAAATTACATTTGATCTCATAATATTACTAGGTAATGCATGCACATGTATATAATGTAGTCAACACATGTAGTAGATGCATGTTAACCTGAATATCGTCTACGTATGTTAGCTTTGAACAATTATCTTATATATTATATCATATGTAAATTATAATAAACTAAGAATATGATTATTTTAATATCACTCGACGCAGCGCGCGAGTTTGATATACATTGTTAGTCTCATTAGAGTGAGGAATTCACTACAAAAAAGATGTTGCTTATCCACATTTTTTTATCGATACTAATACACTCAAAACTGTAAATAATTACGATCAAGCATGGAAAATGGGTGTTACTAATTTATACCAAATCTTTCCATTTGAAAGTGTGAAAAATGAAGTTAAAATTCACATTTATTAGCGTGGACAAATTATTTAAATGTTCACAAAAGTGTACACTTTCAAGTGTGAACTTCTATAATTATCTATTTATTATAAAATTCACACGTTTAAAAGTGTGGACTTTTAAAACCAAATATATACATCTATAGATGTTAAGTTTTTTCTTTTTCTAATTTATTCAAAAACTATTTTTCACAGTTATTAGAGTGAAAACACTTAAAAAAAATTTGTAGCGATTGTGTGTGTATGAGAGAGTATGTTGATGGGTGAGTTAGGTTATTTGAGAGGTATATTAGTAATTTTCAGTTATTAAAATTTTAAAGATTTATATAAGTATGAGAGATGTTATAAATGTAGAGTTGTATTCAATATAGTCCATATAAAAAGCATAGTCCCAAATTTTAATATTTAATCACATGTGATTCAATATAAAATCACATGTGATTCAGTATACAATCGCATGTGATGGTAAAATCATTACATGTTAATTACGAAAATGTCACTCCGCCTAAATTTTTAAAATTTAATCTGGACCATTGATGAGATTAATCCAAGAACTAAGATTAGTTCCTTGCGACTATGCAATAAGTATAGACTATATTGAACATTTCTCTATAAATGTAATATAGAACTATAGACACGAAGAAAATTAATTAACCTATATTATATGGATGTCGTAGCTTATATTTACGTATGTACGTACCTGCCAAGTCTTTATTCTAACACCATTTGTGGTTCCGGTAAGTTTAGCCCCATGAATAATGACATCCGAAACATGAGCTTCTGAGTTGTCAGACCCAAGACTCCCAATACTATATATAAATCACCAGCCAACCAACCAACCATGTATATATATATATATATATATATATATATATATATATATATATATATATATATATATATATATATATATATATATATATATATAATCAATAACGTTCATATATGTATTTCACATGTGATATGTAGGTAAGAATGCATGTGTGTAACTAGGTGCACGAATGTGTGTGGTTATGTTTAAATTGTGTATAGTAGAAGGAAATATGAGGCCAAAATACGTACGTACCTAATCCCATGGCCCGGTCCACATGTTATACCAGTGGCTTCAACATTTTTAGATCCGCTTACGATCGAAATACAATCATCCCCTTCGGTTCAATTCATTTTAAACCAAAATTAATATATAAGCTACGCTTGATGAGCTCAAACTTGTATATAGTGGTCAGATATTTAACTATTTTGTAGGTAAATCTTATCATCTCTAATTAAAATAGCTAATTTACATTGTTTTAGTGGTGAAACATTTTGAAATTCTCAAGAATTTATAGACTTTATGCAATACCTAATGAGGTTATATATTAAATACTCTATGACAAGTTTTGCACGTTTAATTTGATAGTATACCTATATATGTCCCTTAAAAAACTGCATAATATTGTAATTAGAATAACATATAATAGAGTAATTACCTGTTCTTATAACGGAATCAACTATTTTGATGTTTTCGGTATGCGTGACGTGAATCCCATCAGTATTGGGGCTATCTTCAGGTGCAATCACTTGAATCTTTGAAACTTGAACGTTTTCACAATGGTCGAAAGAAACGTGCATTTGTTGCGCATTTTGAATCGTTAAGTTGTTCACCGTCAAAGATGTGCACTTGTAGAGTGTTAATGCCTACAATTAGCAACAAATAAAGTCGTAAAATTGAATTACATTGCGCTCATATTACCTTTTGCTTTATTTTATTTTTTGTTATCATGTAAAAGCAATGACAAATTAAAAATAATACGATGTGTTCTCGAGTTATACAAGAGGAAGTAAATAAAGGAAAAAGTACGGAATAATTTCTATTCAAATCATTCCACTTTTAAATGAATAAATTTGAGGATAAAATAAACTTAAAATCCCCAAACCTCTGGATTTTCTTCCCTTTTATTTCTTAATAAAATTCAAAAGCTCTTTTTATAGGATTTTCTTCGGAATCTTTTATTTTCACTTCTTAAAAAAAAACTCGAAAATAAGATGAAAATGGAATGGACAATTAAAAAACGTACCGTAGGAGCATCTTTACATGGCTGTAGGCAGGCATTTGTTAATCACCGGCCAGAAAGAAAATAGTAATTCATTAGTAACGACCTGATCACTCATATACATTGAATGTTTTATGTGTCTTTTGGTAAGTTGGTGTAAGCCTAGCTACATCATGATCTTTTTAGTACATGCGTAGTAATGACCGATTGATATAAGTATATAACTACCATTAATTGCCCGCACAAAATTATTTTTGTTTAATATATTGGTTAAAAAAAAAGAAAAAAGGGAAAAAAGACACCAGTGTGACAAAAATAGACATATATGACATATATTAATGATGGTGATGAAGATAAGCTCGTGCTGCTCGTATCAATTCTACTCTAAAAATTAAAGTCAAGTGTTTTATGTTGCTAGCTATATATAGACTTACTCCACATAAAACTTAATTCTAAAACTAATTTCTCACCAACCTAGCACAAACACATTAAAAAAATAGTAATCACAGTTCTTAAGCCTTAGCACTGCGGAAAGTAGTAAAAATATATGAATTTAATTTTAGAAATAGTAACCATAGTTCATGCATGAACATGAAAAGTTGGTATATAAGTAAAAGATAATTAAAATGGATTTTTCACAAACATGAAAAGTTGACTATAAAATATGAGTTATGATTGTTATATTTGGAAAAAAAATTTGAACATTTATTATATTTGGAAATTAATAGTACATTTTTACTCTTATTCACAAACCTAAGAGTTGTAATTATCATAAACTAAATTTTGATTATTAAATCTTAACCATCCATTTCAATAAAAATTAAATTCAATTTTAACTTTTTTTTTCAAAATTGGATTCGTTTTTTTACTTTAGTTTAAATCAAATTTATTAGCAATAGTTTCATATATGCCCTTTTTAAACCCTTAAATATCGTATTTGACCAACTATAATTTACAAATATCATATTTACATTTTATAATATTTTATTATTTAAACCAAATTCTTTATTTTATTATTATAAAGTGTTTAACATTTATTATTTTTTAAATCAATCAATATATTACAAACATTTAATCTAGTACACAAATACTCGATAAATATTAATGTGTTGATAAGCCAATTTTGAACCCATTTTTAAAGATTTAATTTTTATCCTAGTAATTTCTGCTTTTAATTTGTGTATTAAAGGTGGATTAATTAGACCAAGGATATAGAAATTTTCAACTCAAACCAACTCAAATGCCACTTTGATGAGCTGCCACATTACCTTTTTTATCTTTTTTCTTTCCAACCCAAACTCAAGCCAAAATCCAAGTAGCACCAAAACTTTAACCCAAATTAACAAAACAAAAATAAAGAAAATAAAAGCCGACACCAGCAGCCATCCTTCTCGGTGTGGTAAACCCAAAGAGCCTTGAACCCAAATGAACCCAAACACCCCGTATGGGTGTTCCCATACAAACCAATCGAAGGAGCCCGAAGTACGGGTATAAACGAGTCGAATCAAGCTCGAGCTCGACAGGGTTCGAGCTCGGCTCGAAATTTTTTGTGAAGCTCGAGCTCGGCTCGATAGCTCGACGAGCTTTCATAAATGAAACTCGAGCTCGGCTCGACAGGGTACATTTTTAACTCGAGCTCGACTCGAAAAGCTCAAAATAATATAAAAAAGGTAAATTCAAAAAACAATATCTTCAAAATATAGATAAAATATGAAATTAATGATTTTTTAGTAATTACTTAATATTATTAGTACATATATAAAGTAGATTTGTTTAACTAAGTACTAATTTTTAATATTATTTTAACATTAATCCATCAAATATACATATTACATACATAAATATAATATACTATACAAAGTTCGAAAAGCTCGATAAGGACTCGAGCCGAGTTCTTAGAAGCTCGAGCTCGACTCGTTAAATAATTCGAGCTCGTTTTGTGGGCTCGAACTCGAACTCGAGCTCGATAAAGTTCGACTCGAACGAGCCGAGCTCGAGTTACTCGATAAAAGCTCGACTCGTTTACACCCCTAGCCCGAAGGCACAACCTGAAGGAGCTCAAAGGCCATACTTTTGGCATTAGTTACATACGTATATAGATACTTACAAGAGACTTGTTGACTTTGCAGGAATTAC